>CM031238.1:511375686-512625553 GCA_018340775.1 Taxus wallichiana var. yunnanensis | reverse complement strand
ACATGTATTAAGCAGTTTACAAGATCAAATAGAGAAATGATCCTTCAAGTTGACTTTTAGTAAGTGGTTCTTTCAAACATAAATCATAACTCATGATTACATAGTAAATCCATGTTTAATGGATGATCTGCGCCATCATATCCTTTCATCTACAGTAGAGGGTAGATGGGTCTCAAAATTCACAAAACTCACATCCAAATAACTCTCCTAGTTATTTGGACACACCAACATGCATATCTTAGCTTCAGATATTCATCATGCAAGTGGCACACATCTCAAATTGGCTCTCGATAATATCTAATCGATCACTATTTCTCACGACCTCGCACGCTCTCTGGATCCCCTTCCATTTTCCTTTCCTCTTTTTCCATTTACCTTACACACATCTTCTATGTGTATCTGTGCTTCTTCCTAGAAAGATATCCATCCTTTGTATGCGCATGCCTTCCACTTACTTCAACTCTCACCTTAGCCTCCACCACACGCGCACCCAAAAAAAAAATTACCTGTAATACCAGCCTGATTATATGCTCACTCACTGATTTTCCCTTTCCTCTGTAAGAGAGGTGTTAATATTATGCAATATTTCTTCCTCTTCCTCACTCCCATTATCTACTTTACATAATTTTACACCCTCCTCCTATTTCCATTTCTCAGGCCATGTCATTATTCCATATGCTTATGCCATACACATAACTCTAGTATCAAAGACGCTAATAACAGAAAGCAAATCCTCAGAGGTAAAATCAATGAGTGATAAGGATAGAAAGAACAAGAACATTTACATAGCTGGCTGTCCTTTCGCCAATCCATGTGCAACATGTTCCCGTATATGCAAGAAAGACTTGGCCAATCTTCAAAACCATCTTTACTACATGCGTGAGTTTGATCTGCACACCTTGGGGTCCCAATCACACATAGAAGTTTTACATATAGGATAGAGGTCCAAAGAGTTTCAAATTCAAATTTGCGTATCCGGTAGTGAGAAAGTCAGAGAAAATCTTCTCGGGCATTAATGAGCATATTCCAATTACCTAACCACCCGATTTGATCCGGTCTTCCTTTCCTTTCCCTGCAAACATGCCAAACAACCTCAGTGGGGAAATGAATTCGGAGCACAGATTTATAGGTGATTTGTAGGCACGAATGCCTATGCGTTATGGGTTGGTCAAAACCGTTCTTCCTCCTTCTCCTCTTCCATCGATTCATCGCGCAAGAGCTTCGCCTATCGTTAATGCTCGACATTTCTGGATAATTTCATGATTTTGTCAAGGGACTTCATGTTTCATGTTTTGAAAATAATATACCTCTATATCTAGCTCACATGGATATCAACCTCCTTCACCATTGTAATAGTTCATGGCATTTATGGAAGTAATGGAATGATCCATTTTTAAAATTCTCATCCTGGGGTTAATGCTTTTATTCTTTCTTCTCACCTTTCTTTTACATCACCAGTGTGCTTGTTATGGGTCAATCCTACGTCCTTGTGAGTTCCATTTTCTTAGTCGTGGTTCCATGAAGTTGATAAGGTAATACATTTTTAGTTGTACTACACATACCTAGCCTTCTTTTACACCTTTCACTTCATTTTTATCATGAGCATGACGATAATGTTCCGTCCCTTTTTGGTCTCATATCACCTTCCTTAGATTAACTTTTCCTTTCTTTTATGGTCTTTCCTCTAGTCCTTGTTATTATTCAGCTTAGTTTTACCTTTGACATTAGGAGTAGTAGTAGCGGCAAAATAGATAGAGGAACCACCCTTCTCCAGAATCCATCTCAAATGCACAAGACTTGGCATAACCAGAGATGGCTCCATTATTGTCTTAATGACTATGTTGCGAATCTGTGGGTTACAGTAGAGCCATAGGGTCGCAAGTTTGCCCACACCAAAATCTCCTGCACGCCTTCTTTCCCTGGTCTTTTTTTGTGTTGAAGACTTACTGACTATGGACACTTTGGTGCCGCATCCGAGGATGCAGTGCCTGGTGACCACCGTCGCCACGGTGCCCCCAACCCTCTTACACTTCACTTTGCTCATATTTTGAAGGTTTCTTTATACAATTTAGGCATATATCAGATTTTTACTTAATTGACATTTTGGTAGTTGGTTACTGAACTTTTAGAAAGGGAATCATATAAATATAAACATATAATGTGACAATTAATAAAAGAGACCAAACATAAAGCATTATCTATCATTTTACCCTAGGTTGACATCTAAAGGCATTTAGAAGAACAATTAAGTATCCGTCTTAAAGCATCTACACAAGGGAAAAGGGGGAAGGTGAAAAATGTGGTGGTGGGTAGAGATCAAAGTGTGATGCATTACTAGAAGGCCTAGATCTTTATTTTAGGGTGGAGGGAATATTTTTAGTGTAAAATTGGAAGAAGGTGTGAGATAAGTCCAAATTTTACTGGTGGATGGACAAAGCTAGGATGGTGGCATGATACCTGCGGTAGTGAAGATAGGTCTAAATATGGTAGAAGATGTGGGTGTGGGTAGGTTGCTTAGAAGCTGGTAATACCAGATTTTAGTCATGGGTAAAAGGTTTGGATGTAGGTAAAGGTGGTGAAGAATAAGAGAATTTCAATCAACATAGTCAGTGAGTCGATTTGGATTGGCTTTAAAAACTACCGGGTGTGGATAGCATCGTGAGGTATACTATAAGTGCAACATTTGCATTTATTCAAAGAAGAGAGGCGAAAGTATGTCCCAAGCATGGAATTATCAATGTAATTCAAGAGATCATTCTAGTCATGAAAATGACACTACTTTAAGAGGAGATGTAGTTGGTTTAGTGGAAATCCTATAAAATATGTCTGAACAGACATGTGAAGACAGGAAATCGTTATCCTTAGACTTTGTGGGTAAAGAGCCGAGACCGTGATCAATGGGATCTGGAATGCTAATAGGAATCGTCCCCAATTAGTAATAGTTGTGTAACTAAAGGATCTCCCCATGGTAGGAGATATGGTAGGTGGAGTGAGACAGATTCCTCTTTAGGTGGAGGAGAAAGTGATACCAGATTCTCCCCGTGGGTGAGAGAGTTAATACCATTGATTGTCTAACAGTTGTGAGGGCGATGGTGAAACAACATCAACATAAATCATGGAATCCTCCACGGGTGAAGGGGGAGATGAAGATGACTCCTCTCTCGAGGTCAAGGAATGGATGAGGTATGCTCCTATGTGGGTAGAGGAGCTCGTGCCAGAATTTCCTTGATAGACGGAATAGGTGGAAATTAAGGAATGATTGGTACAATATCAAAACAATCGTGGAATTCGCATGTATAATTATTGTCGTGGTTAAAGGTTCACCATTTTTTATTAGATGTTTGTGTATGGTTAGGGGAATTAATTATTAAAGATACGAAAAGCTTTGATTTTTCTCGGTGCATGTCGTCAAGGTCTGTCGAGGATGAGATCTCTATTATCTAACATTTCCTGAAGACGATGTTCTTAAAAGTTATGAAATTACCATCACTTATGGCCTTTTTACATGATGATAATTACAATGATTATGTTCCTCATACCATACATGCATAAGACAAATGTAAGATCAAAACTAGTATGAGGTTTTATGGGGGTAGTACAAAGGCTCTAACCTTAAGAATTTTTTTCAAGATCTAAGAATAGGGCTCTCTAATCAGTAGTGCACTTTGTTATTCTACTGGAATCGAGAAAGTATGAATGAGATAAAGATCGAGGAAGGTTTTGCAAACGATTCAATGGATGGGATATACAAGCCTTTCTGAGAACTACCACATGCAAGTGATCCTTTGGATTTCAATAATTTTTTTAAGGGATTTGAATACTGAAGCATCATTTGACTTGAATGCAACATTTTTGTTTCACTTATTGGATTTTATTTTCTTGAACGTGAACAAATTTCCAACTTTCGCACTATGGTAAATGATTTGTCGATTGAAGGTATGGAAGGTTTGCACCTACAAAGTTGGTGAGATGTATATGCACATAAGCTCTAGTGAACAAATCTATAAGCTCAACTTGAGGTAACTATAATGTTAATTGGTTGATAAGACTTTGCTTTAGTGAGCAACAAAATCATGCTGATAGATTCGCTTCGGTCATACGTCATGTCCCAATAAGTATAGTCAATCATGATGAATTTTTCGGACAAAATTCATCATTGAGAGTGGTCCAAAAATTATTAAGCCACATAGTTAAAGGAGTAGATGGAATGTATGGGTAAACCACTATACCAATCTAAGGTGGGTCCTATCAAGGACATGGGGAATGTCTGTAAGAGTAAATAATTTGTTATGGGAAATTAGAGAACACATACCAATGTTCTGAATGACTAAGTGTTATTTTTAGGCATTATTTACTATTGAAATAGTTGATCTTGGGAATTTCCCAATGCATGTATGGGTGAATGGGGTTAGATGGATGAATATGATCATTACAGATTTCATCATAAGTTAAGGAGTTACGAGTGAGTCTGAAATCGATGTTTCTAATGTTTGCAGATATTTTCATCATCATCCTAATGAGGTCATTGATGGGATTGATGAGGAAGGGAAGGGTGCCTCCCGTGAGTAAAGGAGGAGGCCGATGATGGGTGTAAGACGTGGATGACATCCCCTAACATATGGGGTGGAAAATATGAAAACGCGGTGGAAGGGGGAATAGATGCAAAGGGAAGATATCCCACAAGAGATAGAAGAGATGTGGTGGTTGTTGGTGATGCCTTAAATAGGTGGGGTAGTCTTAATGACTCTCATAGTGGTAGAGACTGCAGATAAGTGGAAAGATGAGGTTTTAAATGGGGTGTGGGTTTGACACCATGGGTGGTTGTGATGTAATTGGTACATACGAGGTAAAGGGTGTAGATGGGGCCATGCTTAAGGTGGTTTCAGGAAGGAATGGTTGAAAACATGGGTCTAATAGATGCCATTGTGCAATAATTATATGTGTGGAGAATGTGGGGTCCAGCTTGAGATACCACATGGGGTAAGGTGGATGATGGCAATGCTTCAGCTTTAGTGGTAGCCTGATGTGGAAGTGGGGGCAAGGGAAGGAGGGATAGACATGGGCATGCCATATATAATAACTATCCAAGGAGTCTCGGGTGGAGGAATGGGCAAGGTAATTACATCAGTAGGGTAGCTAGATTCTAGTCAAGGAGTCTTACAAACTCCTCATCACCGGTATTAATGGTGATGTGTTGTTGGATCCATAGGTGACAAGATATAAGGTAAAGGATGGGATAGGTGGAAGTGGTTGAAGGATGATGTGGAAACATAATGGCGCTGTTGGTCCTGATGTGAGTCAACATAATGTGAATTAGCGTATACTTGATAAATTGTAATCTATTAATAACATAAAAAACAAATGTTAAATCGAGAAGGATAGATTACTAGGAGGTGAACTTAATGTCACGTCTAATTAAAAATTAGAAATTAGTAGGAAGTGATAATAGTTTAAATAATCGATGACGATTAAAGGGGGACCTTCCATGAAGGTTATAAATGATACTTAATATATGGGAAATCAACAAGTGATAGTGAATGAAGACAAAAATGAAGGAAAATGGAATGAGGAAATCAGACAAGATGACAATGAGATTACAGAATAATGGGGATATGATGATGTCCTGAGAATTTTAAATAAAACAAAAGAGGTGATGAATGCTTTTTTGGGTAAAATAAATAGAAGAGATGGAACCTGACATCGGTTAGGTAAAAACCAATGATGGTCGATGGAAACTAGTGATGTCACTAAATTGATTTGTATACATCGTGAAATTTGAAGAAGTGAAGAAAATTGGTTTGTGAATTGAGCTGTAATGGAGTATCAACCCAAAATTATGAGGATGATAAGTATAGAACTTGACACACTCATAAAAGTAAAAATACTCCAACTATGATGGTGGTGTGTGAAAAGAATAGGAAAGTGAGAATGTAATTTTATAACTCAAAACGTAATTAAGGAAAAGCTAAAAACACACAATCCTATAAGTGAATTTTATGTTTTCAAATTATGCTATTTAAGACTGACTTGTGAATTCAAACAATTTTTTTGGTTGGGAAGGAGTCCTATTAAGAGGAAAATTCAAAAGGGTGGTTTCAAGTTATGTTTTAATTAGGAAGTCCCTTCTCTAAGATAATGATTGACAAAGAAACTAGCTGATTACCCAATATCAATCCTTTGATCATGTGATAGTTGAGAAATTATTCCAGGTAAGGTGTTGTTTAAGAAGATGTGTGAATTTTTATTTGTGTAGTTCTAAAGTGAGAAAGAAGAGAAAGAACTTCCCACAATTCAATTATGTCAACTATTTAGGTCAGGCATGACTTCCAAGGTATATGTTTCCTTAATTTTTAATGTGAGATAAAATTCAACATCAGGATGAAATGCAATAGATTTTAGAACCCAAATTAACAATTAAATTTGATGTAGAAAATGATGAATAGGTCAAGAACATTCTCTTTAATACTATGAAAATGTAGGAAAAAGAAATGATTCATTTTAAACACCAAATCAAAAATGTCATTTAGACAATTAAAAGAAAATAATATTACCAGGGAGAAGATTAAATGTGTATTTTTCAAAAAGAAAGAGACACAAAAATTTACATATATGAAGAAAATGCAATGAACCCAAGAGAGGGTCCCCTCAGGCGTGCAAAATGTTTCACGATTCTTTATAAAATTAATGAAATAGATAAGAGGGTGATAGGCCACTGGAGGAATACTTGTTTGTGAAGTTGGATGAAGTTTGTGTGAGCTTTTCTCGATTTCCAATCCAGGATGACTATGAAGAAATTCCATTTGGCTAGGAGGAACTACTTGCAAATCAAAAAGACCATAAGAAGAATATAAAACAATATATGTTAGTGGGCGCTTAGGTCGTATGTAGATCCTGGAAGTGTGATACTTCTAGATGGTTGTCAATCCACTATTTAATATAATTTAATGCAATAAATAACGTAAAAAAATAATATCCTACTGTAGTTGATATGATTTAGGCATCTCATTCAAATAAAATAAGAAAATCTAATCTAACAGCCGAGTTATGATCGATCTGGAGGTCAGGTAGGGGTTTTGATTTTCTAGGCTTGAAAAAGGTCTCAGTAAGGTTACAAATGGTTCAGGAAGTTTGGGGGAGTGTATTAGCTTTCTTTTTCATGAGTTGGGTTATCGACATAGAGACCGATGTTGGTCAAGGTGTGATCGATGCCGGTTAGCTATGACCTGATACAGATAGGAAGTGGATAAGAGTAGAATAGTTAAATCTAAATAGGGGTATAGGTTCTCTTTGTCTGTCTACGTAGAGATGAGGAGGTCTCTTAGGGAGTGGCTTTAGGTAGTGTATTCGACTGGGCTGGATGAGGCTTTTGTGAGGTGTTAGGGGCAAAAATTCAGCTCAATAGAAAGTTTGTTTTAAGATACACAACTGATGCTTGTCAGGTTTGGTGGCCAGATACTCGGAGAAGGAAATCGGGCTGGTGGTCGAAGTGACTCGCGAGGTAGGGATTGAATGGTGGAAATAAAATAACCTTGTGGTTTTGGATCTTCTCTGTAGTTTCAAAAGAATGGAATAAGGATGGTTAGGCTCGTAAAAATCCCTGGAGAAGGCTGGGAACAAGTCTAAGAGTCGGATATGGGGCTAAAGGGGTTGTGGGTTGTTGGATGGGTGGAATGATAGGAAGGTGGGGATGGTGGAATAAAAATTAGAATAGGATCTAATAAATAGAGCTAAAGAAACCACAATCTAAGTAAGTATAGAATGATGTAGATTGAAAACACACTTGTATTTGCAGGGCCTCAGTTAGTGGAGGATAACCATGGTTGATCTATACAACTAGTGATCAATCTGCGAAAGTGCTTCCCTGCATCGTTATTGTGAATGCCAATGCCTTCTGTGATCGATCTTGTGGTGGCTAGGTTGTCTCCTGGATGTTCAAGAAGGCTCAGTTTGTGCTACGTAGATCTCTCTTTCTCCAAAAACTTGAAAAATGCCAACTTATCAAAATTTCTGACCTCCCCATGACAAGGTTACCAAAATGAATATATGGTAAAAAATGACGGTTTAGGTTAATCGACGTCGTCACTTTAGGGTTAATTGACATTGGTTATGGTGGGAAATCTAGGTGTGCCAAAATAGTAGATCTTGGCTATCTTTTGGCTAGTTTTACCCAACTGGTTTAGGTCTAAATGGTATTTTTGCTTAGATAAGTGGGCATGCTATTAGAAAAGAATAGGTATATGGTTTTGGATTATACTAAGTATCGTTTGTTAGGGAAAGTAGAGATTGAATCTTAGTTAAAAGAAACATGCTAAGAATAGGTTTATGATGAGGTGTCTAGGTGAAGTGGCTAGGTAAGATGTGAATTAATTTAATTAAAGTAAATAAATTAATAGATAAAGTGAGGATGGGTATTAATTTAATTATAAGTAATTAAATTAATACAAATATGGGGTATAAAGGGGGTGTAGTTATATGAACACGTTATGTTAACTCCGCTCAAAAGGGGATCAAGGGTAGTGTGACCCAAATATGGTGTCTACATTTGCCCTTTTGTTGCATAAACTTGTATTAGTAAGAAATGCTGACAAAAATAGGAAGTGATTGACCCATTATGTAGGTGAGAGGGGGTTTCCCCAAGTGTGGGTGAATGTGATCCCCCTAAAACCGAGGAACTCGTGAGGTGTTATACGGAGTTGGTGAGTGGTTTGATAAATGTGTGGGTGGTGTAAGTCAAGGTAGGTGGGGAAGAGTGTGGGTACTTTGGAAAGGGTAACTTGATCGACTTATGTATGAGGTAATGCGTCAGTAGTCAAATTGGGTAATGGGTAATAGAAATTAAATGCACACACATGTATAAACTAGAACATGATACTAGGTTGAAGAGATTGCAAACTCTACATCGTCCAAGGTTGATAGGTTTATCCAAAAAAAAGGTTGAAGTGATTTAGGTATCGAGGGTATAGGATATGGTCAGGAATCATAACAAGGTCGGTGCATGACGTTTAGGTATGATCTGGTACACCAAAAGGTATGGGTTGGTTTGGATAAATGACACGACATTAAGCCAAGGAAAGGTCATTGGGCTAAACAACCCAAGTATTATTATTACAAGGATAACAAGTACATGAATTCAAGGGTCACAAAGGTCAAGGTTGGGTGGGGGGAGTTGGGCGAAGCCCATTGGCAAGGCCATATTAGGGCCAAAATATACCCCAATGGATAGTGAGGGTAGGTGGAAGGTAAAGGCGTCACGAGGTGGGGGTCGGGCCAAAATTTGATGGTGGAGAGGTCAAGAGGTGAGGTCCTGGGTAGGGCTGAATGTTGCATGGTGTGGAAGTTGGGAGGTAAGGCTGTGGGTAAGGCCGATATAGAGAGAAAGAGGTGGTATGGAAAAATAAAAAAGGTGCCGGTGAAGTGGAATACCTTTAGTGTAGTGGTGAAGACTAAAGTAGCTAATGAGGATGAGGCAACGAGATGAGGTAGGTACCAATCCATATAGCTCATTTGTATTTGTAAATTTGGGAAAAAATGACCAAATGGGGGGAAAATGGAAAATTTGAAAATGTGGGTAAAATGAACTGATTTGGGTATGGGGAGGGTGGAATGTAGGATAATTAGGTTGGGAAATGAATTTGGGAGAGGCGTGGTTAGAATGGGGATAGTTTAGGCTTAGTTTTTTAAAATTTTAAATTTTATTCTTTGTGGGGGTTCGATTTTGGGGCTAAACAAGACATCGAAGTTGGTTTGGGGTCGGCCAACATCGGTTAGGCATTACCAACGTCGGTGGGGAAAAATAGAACCAATGATCGTCATAGGGGGACTGATGTTGGTCATGGGTGACCAATGTCGATCATAGGTTACCGAATTTGGTCATCATGAAAAGGTGACGACGCTTAAAATAGGTTAGATGCGAGATGGCAAGAATGGGGTGAAAAAGAGAGGGTAGGGTAAATAGGTAAAAAATGAATAGATTACCGATATAGGAGGGAGAAAAGTAGGTGGGTGAAGGTGAGGGTAGGTAAACGTAGGTAGGGGATAGGTGGGACTTAGGTCATGGTGGGTATGGGGTTTGAGTAAGTGGGAATGGGATAAATAAGTGGTGGGGATAAAGTAGGAACATGATAAATGTGTATGGGGTAGCAAGGTGTAGAATTATGTTGTTGATAAAAAATGAATTTAGGCCTTGATATGTTGAGTTGGTTGGTTTTAGTCATGATAGCGATTGACACTGTGAGATAGAGTACCACCCCTACTAGGGGAGTTGAGGCGTAGTGTGATGGAGGAGGAGTGGGCCCACATGTGGGAGGTAGGGCTGATCGGGGTTAGGTGGTACAGATGGATTTGACGAGATCCTAGTCTCATGGTTGCTCTCATTGATAGATGGGATGTAACGACCAACACATTCCAAATTCCTACTAGTGAGATGATGATCACACTGGAGGATATCTACAAGATTTTATGATTTATAATTATTAGGGGACCAATTTATAGTGTATTTCACGAATGGCACCTTGATCTGATGATTGTAGTGTTTAGGGAGATGGCTAGTGAGCTGAATGAACACAACATGAGCTGAATGTATACCGCACACCCATAGGAGATGTAGATAGCCACACCGATGATGGTGATAGTGGGGTGCTATGCACTACCTGATTCAGAGGGAGATCATTTTCCACGGTCTGATGGGAGTATTATGAGACATGATCGAGGAGTGGGTCCACTTTACATGTGTGTTGAATTATTTGTGGGCTATATAGGGAGCTGTGGGGATATCAGAGGATGTGCTGATATGGTGTATTTTGTACCTTCCTATTACATTCTTTGGCCTATGAGCACATTTGGTAGTGTGGCCATGAGGACTACCAGTAGAAGAATGACATCGTTGGGAGCAGAGGGCAGCCGGATTTAAGAATTGGGTGGTCTGGGAGGTCATCCATGAGTAGTAGAGGTGTTACATGATGAGGCTCATTACGAGTGGGAGATATAGGGGATATATGTGAGAGACATAGTATGGCAGCCTTATGTCAGCTTTCAAGAATTTTGAGGCATGAGGTGAAAGATACAGTGGATGCGGCGGTGTGATGGATAAGGGAGACATGTCGGTGAGCATGAGAGGATCCCGAGTGAAAGAGTCTAATGGTAGTTCTACTAGTGTGTAGGATGTCTACCCACTATTTCCATGGTATTAGCGAGAGATGTGAAGAGGATTTTATCTCCACCTCATCTCACAAATCCAATAGGTCAAGAGGATCTACTAATATATAGAAGGATAGATAATGTAAGGGTATCTAATGGAATCTGCAGGCAATGGTGGGCAACAGAGTTACAGGAAACAACACCACGACTAGGGAAACCCACTTTGGTGATCTTGTGATAGTGCATAGGATGCACTACGGGGACATGTACCAAAGGTCTTTGGTAGTGTAGTTGACAATAACGTAGTAAGAGGTAGCCACCTTGAGGCGAGCAGTGACAACACTTTAGGGGTAGTTGGATGCATTTCCTGTGCACAAATACAAGTACAAGCACATGGTCAGGCTCATATATAGGATAAAGGACAGATAACTACCTTGTAGGCACAAGTCATAGGGTTATAGGGGCATCTAGCCACATCCTAGGCACAAGTGGTGGCTTTATAGGCTCACGTGGTAGTAGGGAGATTGATAGGAATTGGGATAGGGTCCCATCATAAAGGGTCCATCATCGGGATATGGTGCGGTGAGTACAGGGTAGCACATGGATAGGTGGTCATGAGGCTGATGGTGGGAGGAAGAGTTGCAGTTGACGGTGGTGGTGCATGAGGCCAATGGTAGGAGGAAGAGTTGATAAGTGGCTATGAGGATGATGGCACCACCTCAAAAAATGTCTATGGTGAGGTTCAGGGATGCTCTAAATGAGGCGTGGTATTAATAGGGATCATCGATGAGTGCGGGGATAGACATACCCTTCATGTTGAGTACGAGGGCACAAATGGGTAGCAAGTGAAAGGACTAGCTCTCTCACACTCATAGATCAAAAAGCACGGGGGTGACAAGCCTAGAGATAGGGTCAGGGTGAGGCTATGAGTTCACAAAGGCCAAACCGAGCTATAGGCATGGTGGAGACTAGAATGAGACCCATGTGAGGTGGGGAGATGTTGGAAGGGCACTAGACATGCAGAGAGTAGGAGTAGATGAGACTGGACCCAAGGGTCTCAGGTGGGGTGACATTGATTAGTCACTCGGTATGATTATTGTCATTGATAATTTTATATATATACCAACATGTAAGCCAAAGATAGTGAGGATGTACATGAGAGTTTTGAGAGGTTGCTCATATACTTTTGGCCTATGTCCTAAAGATGATGAGGATATAAATGAGAGTTTTGAGAGGTCGATCATATACCCGCCTACGTGTCAAGATGGTGAGGATGTATCTTGAGAGTTTTTGGAGATATTGGTATTTATTTGTATCTATGTATATATGTATTGATACACATAGACTCTCCCATTTATATAGTTGATGATGTTTATTGGATGGATGATGTACCTATGTTTTAATTTCCATTGTTATTGTGTATTGATGGAAACTAGGTGAATTAGGCATGATGGAGTCAAGGTCATGTAGGCATGATTGAGTTTAGGTCACTTAGGCATGGTTGAGTTTAGGTCATTTAGGAATGGTTGAGTCTAATTCATTCAAGCATGGTTGAGTTAGGTATAGGCATGGTGGAGTCTAGGTGGGTTAGGCATGGTGGGGTCTAGGTGAGTTAGGTATGGTTTAGTCTAGATCATTAAGGCATGGTTGATTCGGTATGTGAATGGTGGAGTTTAGGTCACTTAGGCATGGTTAAGTTTAGGTCATTTAGGCATGGTTGATTTTAGGTCATTTAGGCATGGTTGAGTTAGGTAGAGACATGGTGGAGTTTAGAACATTTAAGCATGGTTTGGTCATGGTGTCAAGTTGGATTTAATTTCCAATTTATTGGTAATTATGAGAAATAAATGATGATTTATATGTATGTATGTGGTTTAAATTTCCAAATATTTGATATCATGGGAATGTAAAATGATAAATGGATGATATGATGGTGTGTTAAAAATGGTAGGTATGTATGTTTGTATGTTTTAATTTTCCAATTGTTGTGTAAAATGGAAAAATCACTAAGGTAGAATGTGAATAGAAAAATGGGGGAAAATTGGTTAGGGTAAGGAGTGGCTGAGCTAACATCCAGGCCCCATACCCTCGGATTAGTGCCTACCTACCCCAATGAAAATGGGTTTCAGGTTGATGTAGTTCTCCCATAATCTAGGGAAGAATAAGATGAGGATAGATGAATGGGTCGGTAGGTTTTAGGCATGTTTTGAGTCTAGGTCATTTAGGCATGGTTGCGTTTAGGTGATTGAGGAATTCTTAAAGTGTAGGTGTCAATGGTCTAATCCTGTATAGAAGAATCAACAAGTAATGAAGAAGGTGAAGGGTAAGAGGTGACCAAAAGAGCCACCTAATTGGAAGAACCATAACAAGTCTACCATACCAAAGGTGGGCTTATGAACGTAAGACCACTGAAAGCGTTACATAGTTGACTATTCTAAGGTGAAGAAAGTCACATGGTCACGAAATGTCACATTTACAACACATCCTTTGAGTAGGAAGGAAATTAGGGTGATAAAGGTGATGAGATGAAAATAGGTTGGTTTGAGCGTAACCTAGTGTGAGATAACGTGCCTATTTGGCAAAAGACCCAAGATCAAAATAGGTAAGTCCATGAAAAAAAGGTTATATTTTTCTCTTTTTTTTGATAGAATGATCGATGTTATAGAAAGTCTATGTGGGATGATTATATTATCTCCTTGAGGTCTTTGTGAAGCTGATTGATGTGGGAAGCTTTTGAATATTTTATTTTGTTTTTGCAAGGATAGTCCTCTTTTATGATAGACTATGTGTGGTATGACTATCTTTGTTTAACTTTCCTTGAGGAGTAGTCTATTTATAGTGGTGAGATATAGAGAAGAGATGTCCCTTTTGAGGGAGTCATCTCTTTGCTGGAAGTTTGACTCAAGGAGTTGAATCCCATTTTCTTTTGAAATTATTGTGCTTTGGACATTTAAGTCATGGACAAGACTATAGAGTAAGATTAGGCTCTTGCTTAGAAGACAAAACCATAACACACATAGGCTAACTATAAAATATGTGGTTTCAAGTGATGAGCGACCATTGGAATTACATATTGAAAATGATGAAAAGTATCCATGAAAATCATGCCATGAGTAGAGCCGTGGTACTCATATTGAAGATAAGGCTGAAAGGTGATGGGTAATCACATGATTCTTGTTTAGTTGTTGACCCCAAGAATAGGTAATATGAAAGGTGAAGGGTGCTCAAGGGACAAGCTTGAAATAGACAGAAGGTGATATAGGACTTGATTCAATAATAGAATGGTTAAAGATGTAAGGCATTGAGGGGTTCAGGTTTGGGTTTACCTTTGAGTGAAGACAAATGATAAGCACTCTGATCCATAGGTATGAGTAACGATATAGGGTCCAAGCCAATTAGGAGAAAATTTATCCCGTTTAATTTTCTCTTCTTTGGTTACATGTTGATTTTCCTTCAGGAAAAGGTCACCGAAATGGAAGGTTCACTTGTGGGTGATTTTATTGTAGGCACATTTGATATGTTTTCGGTAAATTTGGAGATGATTAAGAGAATAAAGATGACGTTCATATAATAACTCAAGTTGTGCCAAACGGTCTTGGTGAAATTCATCATCGTTGAGCATGTTTTGGAGTGAGATATGGAGAGATGGAATCTAGAATTCAAGAGGCAAGACAACCTCGTTAACGTAGACTAAAGAGAAAGGTGTGGCAACATTTAAAGTGCGAATA
Organism: Taxus wallichiana var. yunnanensis; assembly: GCA_018340775.1. Classification (NCBI taxonomy): domain Eukaryota; kingdom Viridiplantae; phylum Streptophyta; class Pinopsida; order Cupressales; family Taxaceae; genus Taxus; species Taxus wallichiana. The sequence goes on along the minus strand of CM031238.1, from coordinate 512,610,689 downwards.
CTAGTACAGTAAGCACACAAGGTGAAAAGAATGTGTGTATACAAATCCTTTCCAGTATTGTCAACTACTTTCATAATAATTTTGTTTACAGTTTTATTGGTTGATTTTACTTGGCCATTTATTTGTGCATAGTAAGATGAAGAGAAACAAATTTGAATGCTAAAGGCGTCATAGAGTTTTTATAGGGTTTTATTTCTAAACTATTTTCCGTTATAAGCGATGAGACAGTGAGGAATACCAAAGCGACAAATGATGTGATGATTGATGAATTCACATATTTTCTTAGCTTTTGTGGAGATGAGGGGGATGGATTCTACCCATTTAGTGTAGTATTCGGTTGTGATAATAATCCATTAATGAAATTGTGAAGAATGAGGATTGATCTCTCCAATAAGATCCAAACCCCATTGAGATAAAGGCCAAATGTATCATGTGCCTGTAAGGCATGAATAGGTGTGTGATAAAGATTAGCATGCTACTGGCACTTCACACAATGTTTGACATAGTCACAATATTCACAGTTAAGGGTGGGCTAATAATATTCTAGGAGAAGGATGCATTTAGTGATAGCTAGACCAGTGAAGTGACCTCCAAAAATTTCATCATGAACTTCCTTGATGGTATAAGGAATCTCAAAACTTGTAAGGAATCGTAAGAGAATACCGTCAAAGCTGCATTTATAAAGAAGACCACCCATGATGACATAGCGAGAGACACTTTTGAGAAAGGTGTGTTGTCCATTACAAGTAAGATCTAGGAGGTAGAATGGAAAGGGAAAGGTAGTTTGTAAACTACTTATACCAAAGGTCACGTGGGTCAGGTGTAATGGTTTTGACAAAGTTGACATCTCGAAATAAATAAGAAGGTGATCGTAACCTTTTTATTGTGAAAAAGATTTTGGAGTCGCAAATGCAAGCGAGTATACGAGAAGCCATGAAGGCCACGGTATCCAAAATTTATTAGTAGAACTTGGGGTTGTTTGAATTTCGTAATGGTCATGTAACATTCCCATTTTAAGACACTAGAATAAGGGAATTTTTTTGATAACATTCTCTGCTTCTAAATTACATAATTCGAACACATGTTTCAAGTTTTAATAATTGTTCTCTGCTCTAAATAGCGTAATTTAGAACACATAATGCTTTTTTAGATCAATGTTCTCTATTCGCATATTCATAATATGGCACAAACATTCCATGCCATTCAATCATATAATAGATAACTCGATGTAGCTGTAATGACTCGAAGAACTACCGATCTCCCATTTAATGGCTCGTAGTTTCATCGATCTCTCATTTCATGACTCACTACTTACCGATCCTTCATGTTAATCCATCTATTGTATACTAAATATACTTGGTTCCCTTTACCTTTTCGGTTATTGAATTGTTCCATTTAAGAGGCCTATCTCGATATCTCATTCTCCCGATATTCATCACTGAAATCCTACTTCTTAAATCCAGGTGATTTAGGACAACGCATGAACGGCTTGTGTTACTTTGGCCAAAGATTCTCACATGATTAGAATGATCATATTCCTAGATGACATACTTGTTAACGGAATACATCCTTCAACCCACTTCATCTATTATCTAGAATGGTCTTTTCGACTTACATCAGGTCCTCTTGCCCAAAGTCAAACCTTAACCCAAGCTAGCAATATGAAAGGGTATAGAGAAGCACTGTGATTATGAAAGGTATGCAAACATACCTAAATCAACCCTAGTCGGTTGCTTGTGTCTAGTTACCTTAAGTCATCACGAGTAACTCCATATATAAGGTTATATTCCCATCTTGGTCCAAAGTAAAACTGAGGCCAAGTCCAAGCTTATGTAAACCTAGATGATCTGATTCGGAAGGGTGTTGCAACATGCCAGCTATAACATTATGTCGTCATGAAGGCCTGACCTTCATGAAGACACCTTATCAGCAGCTTGACATGTACAACCATCTGCATGAATCCTCCCATTTAGGGTTACATATCTAGCTAAAAGTTTGATTAGATTCTTATCTTTATTGTTTTAAGAATAAGTTTCAGCAACCTTGATGATCCTCTAACCTCTTTGTTCATTATAGTTGCATAGTTAGGAATGACTTGAATTGTCTTGAAGCTTAATATACAATGACTTGAATTGACTTGCTTTTCAGCTTTTTGTTAGCCACCAAAGCATGTATCCTATGTCTTGATCGTGATCGTCCTTCTTGAAAGGATAGTGACTCACGTAATGGTCCTTTCCACGAGTTAAAACAACCTTTGTGAGCCCCTTCCTAGGCTCAAATCTATTTCCAGCCTTGAAGTTATCATTCTAGCTTCCATAGGACTTTTTTCCATTACCACTATTTTTGGTAAAGCTGTTCAGCATACCAAAGATAGGTTTGTTCATCCCTATTTTTTTCGTTATCCATAACGATTTTGTTTTTCATGCCAAACCTCTTCTAGGGTCCATTTTTAGGTGCAAGATGAAGAAGAGTTAGGAATGACTATTCATTATAGTTGCATAGTTAGGAATGACTTGAATTGTCTTGAAGCTTAATATACAATCACTTGAATTGATGATCCAATAACCTCTTTGTTCATTATAGTTGCATAGTTAGGAATGACTTGAATTGTCTTGAAGATTAATATCAATCACTCCTCCTTACCGAAGGATTGCATATTCCTTTCTTGGTTCATTATTAAAGCTTTAGACTTACGGTCCACTTCATCTTAATGAGGTAAGATTAACTTACTAAGCTTAATCAAGTTCATTTGCAACTAATTTTAAAGTCGCTTTCCTTTACATTAGACATCATTTAAATGAATCTTATTTCCCATATAAATGTATTCATTTATTTCCAATTACCTTACTTTAGTTTAAGGTTTTTACGAGGAGATATGATTTCCTCCTTCGAATATCCTTTGGGTAAGACACCCCAAAGAATATTAACGAAATCAAAAAAGGATTCAATTGTCCTTTCCTTAATATTCATTAATTTAGAATCCAATTCCAAATATTACTTACTCAAGAATTCATAAATATTTTAATCTTTTACAAATGGCAATTAATAGTCCATATTGACCTAATTATTAACCAATTGCACGTTTTAACGTAAAAGTTGTATTCAAGAGAAGAGTAGAGTGTCAATTCCTCTTCCTCATTATATCCTTTTAAATCTAACAACCATCGTATATATAAGTACAAATTCAACTAATAGGAATAAGTTCACAATTTTATTTTCACAATTCAATAATGGTACAACAAATAAAATATCACCGCATTAAATTTTCTCACTTCTCAGTAAATTTTACACATTTTACAAGTCCAAACAACCCAGACTGTACTTATGCCAAACGACATTGATAACTCAAAAAAAAGAATACAACTTTTCCTTTTTCCATTTCATTTGAGAAGAATAATAAAATCTCATAAAAGATCCATCCTTTAGTTAATCAGAAGAAGCATCATAAAACAACATGTCTTTTTAATACTCATGGAATCCATCTGCAAAATTTACTAGCATGGGTCAGTTCATCGAACTGAGCATGTTAAGCACTTACCATTAAAATGAAGTGCTCTTGACTAACTAGTCTCAATAAAAGAACTCTACTTTTATGAAACATCCTGTAATTGAGATGGACATCACATAAGAGTTAAGTACCGGTAAGGATGAACAATTTAAACAACCATGTCACAATAAGTAGCATCAAAATCAGACAATACTATTAACTAACAAACTCCTCAAAATAATTACAACAAACAAGCAATGATATATCCCCATTTACTTAACTGTTTCTTTCCAATAATGAATATAGTTCATTTCAAATTTAGACAAATAATTCAAAGAACATTAGCTCTAACTATTATGTGAATGGAAGCATTTTTAAGAAGTAATAAATTACTGTTCAAACACATTCAAGATCAATCTTGTTCCCACTTTATAAATGGGATTCCTATAGTGAAATGAATACAATTTTAAACAAACCTTTTTCCCTTTTTACTACTCACTTGACTTCAATCAAGTTCAAATGCAGAAGGGGAAAGTAATTAGACACCATGAAGGCAACCCATATCACTTTTCAGAATTCAACAAACAACAAGGTATCCATCCAATTCAGAGAAAGAAAATAGAACGTAAAACACATTTACATACTCCCGAAGGTAGTCACACGTTGCTTCAATATCTCCTTAACAGAAATTTAGATAGGATAAGAAAGAAAAGAAGTATTACTTCCAGTTACCTATTCTATAATCTCTTTCATTTAATAACAACCAACTGGTCGATCTTATGCAAGAAGAGATAACAACTAGAGATAACAGTCAAGGAGAGAGCAATTTAGAAGTCAATAATCGAATGAAAGGAAGGAGATTCACATTACTTCTTTCCAATACATATCTGAATATCAAACTATGATGTGCAGACCAGTTATCAATAGGGTAATTCTTTCCACGCTAGATCGTGACATTCCTAATAGCTTACTAGCTACCATTAAGGAAAGTATTCAAGAATTCATTTACAACTAAACCAAAAGTATCATCAACTACTGAACTTTACAATTACAACCAATGCTAATAGTTGTATACACTAACAACAAACATATTAAATCTAAACATAAAATGATTAAGAGTTTACAACCAAGTAAACATGGTCCCAATTCCACCAGATGAGAAATTGTTTTTCAATCACAAGAGTAAGGGATCTATTCGGATTTCGATTCTGATAAAAAAAAATGAAGAAGTTTAAATTCACATAATATATATATATATATATATATATATATATATATATATTTATCATTGAGTTCAAAGGAGAAGTAAAAACTATACGCTCTACCACAATCCATCGGATAAATAGATTACTCTATTCCGAGTTCGACAAAATATATATATATATATATACATCATTGAGTTTAAAGGAAAAATAAAAACTATATGCTCTACCAAAATCCATCGAGATAAATAGATTACTCTATTCCGTGTTTCGACAATAAATTATTTCAAACAATCATTCATGGAGTACGAGAACAAAATAGGAGGAACATCGTATCATTTTAGAACAAGCAAATGTGAAGATGAAATGATGAACCTATTGTCCCTAAAAGAAATCCATCATAATTAAACTATAATACGGGCAAGGAAGAATAGTTCACAAAAAGCCATGTCAAAGCATTCCCACGAAATCCATAACTTTTGAGCATATAAAACTTAGAAAATAGTATACACATCACTATAAGCCTTGAAGTAATTTGAAAACCACAAGAGACAACAAAAATGAATACCCATTACTTTCGAAATCTTAACAAAGAAAGATGAAATCCATCTTCACTTACGAATTCAACAAAGAACACCCATTTTCTCATGCATGCATCTAGAAGATACCCAAACCGCATCTTTTCCAAATGACGACTCAAGAAAAAGATCACATCCAAAACACACCAACATATTTTCACAAAACCATGCATTTTAAGAGCAAATTTCTTTTAATGAAGACGTTTAATAAAGAGCATAACTGTTTAACAAAAAGAGCCTAACATGCATGTATAATTTCTTGTTAGCTTGTAGAAGGTCACAATCGAGCTTCTCAAGAGTTTCTTCCCTCCAAAAAATGTTAACAACCAAATCTCTCAATTGCTTCCTTGTTTCCATAGCCCTAGAAACCACTCGAAGGCAGACAAAAAATAATGGCAAAAAAACAAAATTGCAGGGTTGGAAAGAACAACAATATGCGAGCAAAAACCCGAAAACCAAATGAATAATAATAACCCCACAAAAATCCACTCTCCTCTTTCCTAGACGCGTTAAGTTTGCTAAAACCAATGGCAATAAATGCATTAAATGAATTTTACTTCTCTTTCCTCATGCCACTTTGCAATTCAAACTTTGCAAGTTCTACTTTAAAAATTTTTGCATGTAATTTGAATTTAGTAACATTACTAGTTAGATGCCTCTAAATTTCTTGCTCTTGCCAAACTTGGCGATTAATACTACAAGGAATGCATTTAATTCCTTCATTAAAATTAAAACCTTCCCCTTTATCCTCCCACTTGCCATGTATCCCATAGGTCCCTTTTAGGATTAGCAATAGTCTAGGTCACAATTTTAATGGTTAGGTTTCCTTCTAGCTCGTAGATCCTTAGGTTAGTTTATAAACTTTTTAATTTAAAATCCATGTAGGATAAATATTATTTCAAAGGTTAAAACATAATCCTAGCAATTAAAAAATAGGTTCCAAGTAGGTCTTACTACCTTAGGCTTAAAACCAATATAGTGTAGGACATCCCATCCTAGACTACATATATGCCTTAACATCCTTATACCAACCCTTTTTCTATCTTACGCTTTCTAGTGTTACAACTCATATGTATCCAGGAAATCAAACCTTACCATTGGCAGCATGATGCCAAGTAAGTATACCTAGTAACTAGGTTCTTTAAAATTTACAACAATTTCCAGCTTGGTTCCAGACTTCATTTCCTTTGGAAAGTCAATCAACAAGATGACAATAAGGAAGGCATGAAGCATACCTTGGATCAATGGAATTGATTCAAGGTGTGCTGTCACATAAATATGAGTTCATCAAGTACAAAAGTAATTCTGCAGGTTCACAACTTTGCAAATCACAAGTTATAATGACATCAGTCCCAAGCAAACAGAGTTACAGTATGCAAGAGTTCAGAACAGTAATACTTACTCATTGCAAACATGATTTTCAAGATTAAAGAATACACCTTCACATGAAAATTCTCGTTCCATCATTTGCAATGTCAAAAATAGAATTTATCATAGTAACCGCCATGGTCAAGATGTTACATACCTCCCTTCTTAAAAGAATCATCATCCCGATGATCAAATTAGTCAAATCATAGAGTTTTAGGACAAAATTCAGTTATCGTCCTTCCATTCATATGTTCATAATAGAACTAAAATTTAAGTCTTCAAAATAGTATTTAAAATAACCATCAAATAGTTCAAGATCGCCTTTGATTTGTGATTTATCATTTTTTAGCATTTAAAAGAAGCAAACGTGCTTTCTGCTTTAACTCGCTGACACTCCAAGTAGTGTGTCACAAATTCTATCACATCCTTTTTTATTCCCTTCCGTAAATATTGCTTCTTTATATCAGCAAGCATTTTCATAATGCCAAGGTGTCGAAAAAAGGTGAATTATGAAATTCAGCTGATAATTTCTTTCTTAAATCATTTTCCAAGGGTATATATACCCTATTTTCAAACCACAAATTCCTTCATTTTCAAAAGGAAAACCTTTATACTTTACATCTTTTGGATTTGCAGAAAGTGCTATCTTAACTTGCTAAAAATAAGGGTCAGATTCCATGACACTTTTCACCTCATCTTTAAACTAAGTTCTTAATGTTATAAGAGTAGAAATGTGCTTCCTATGACTCAGAGCATCTACTACCCTATTTTCCTTGCCTTTAATATAAATTATATCAAAATCATACTGAGATAGGAATTCTAACCATCTTCGCTGTCTTGCATTAAGGTTTGGCTAAGTAAAAATATACTTCAACCCCAGATGGTTAGTTTTTAGCTCAAAAGGCTTACCAAGGAGGTAATGCCTCCACATTTGGAGTGCATGAACAATGGAAATGAGCTCTAGGTCATGTGGAGCATAATTCTGTTCATGTAACTTGAGTTTTCTTCTTTTATAAGCTATGACGTGATTGTTTTGTAATAGAATAACTCTGAGACCCTCTCTAGATGTATACATTATGACCGTAAAATCTCCATTCGGATTAGATGCAGTCGTAATAGGTTTTGTAGTCAAATTGTCCTTTATAATCTTAAAGGAAGATTCACATTTTCATTCCAAACAAATTTCTTATCTTTCTTCTATAATGACATGATTGGTGCAACAATCTTAGAAAAGTCCTTAACGAACTTTCTATTGTACCTCGCTAGGCCCATAAATCTTCTAACTTCATGTACATTCTTAGGCACGAGCCTCTCGGTTATAGCTATGATATTTGAAGGATCTACACTATCCCATTCTCGCTTATAACATGTCCCAAATAATGCACTTCTACATCAAAAAAGAACATTTAGACAACTTACAATACAACTTTCTCTTTCTCAAGATTTCCAGCACCATCTTTAAATCTTCCGATGCTCTTCGACATTTTTGGAGTATATAAGAATGTTTTCTAAGAATACAAGCACAAATTTGTCCAAGTATTCTTAAAAATATTATTCATCAAATTCATGAAGGCGACAGTGCATTCATCAACCCAAAAGGTAACACTATGAATTCATAATGTTCGTACTTTTTCTAAAAGTTGTTTTATGAATGTCTTCCTCTTTTATTCTCAACTGATGATATCCAAATCGAAGATCTATTTTTGAATAAAATGAGGCTCCACGCATCTGATCAAATAGATCATCAATCCTAGGAAGCAGATATCTGTTCTTAATGGTTTCCTTATTCAACATGCTGTAATCAATGCACAATCTAAGTGTGCCATCCTTCTTCTTTGCAAAAATTACCGTGCTCCCCATGGTGAGACACTCGGTCTTATCAACCCCTTTGGTCAAAGTTCCTGTGGCCCATCGAGCCTTAAGTTCCACCAACTCAATGGTGGTCATTCTATAGGGTGCCTTGGATATGGGCTCGGTTCCTGGTTTGATCTCAATTGTAAAGTCAAACTCCCATTTGGGCGGAAGACCCGGTAATTCTTCCGAAATACATCACTAAAATATCTCAACAATGGATATTTTTCCATAAAATCATTATCTTCTTCGGAAATTTCTATAATTTTTACAGCATACAAAGTGCAGCCTCTATTTTTAGCCCTTTTTAGTTGCATAGACATTAGTTTCCTAACTACAATTCCACATTTTACACCTTGAATGACTATTGTTTTCTATAGGTCATCAAAACAACAAATTTATTTTTCATAATAGTCAACCTTCGCCTTATGTTCCACCAACCAATTAACACCTATAATTACATCATATGACCCCAAAGGGGTAACATAAAGGTCAACCTCTATGGAGAAACTAGGCAAGTCAAGGACTGCCCCAAAAAGACACATATTAACTGTATGGACAACATTATTTCCATAATGTACCGTCCATGTTTTATCCATTTGTTCCACTTTTATTTTTAATTTCAAAGCTAACTTAGTAGATATAAAACATTCAGTAGCTCCAGTATCAAAAAGTATAACCATAGCTATCTTTGAATAACTTACCTTAACTTCTATGGCGTGACTTGCTTTTCGGCTTGTTTGTCATAGCCACCAAAGCGTGTATCCTATCTTTGCATTGATCATGATCATCCTTCTTCAAAGGATAGTGACTCACATAATGGTCCTTTCCACAATTAAAACAACCTCCGACAGGCCCCTTCCTAGGTTCAAATCTATTTCTAGCCTTGAAGTTATCATTCTAGCTTCCATAGGACTTTTTCCATTACCACTATTTTTGGTAAAGGTCGCTGCATTCCATACAGCCAAAAGGTTTGTTCATCCCTATTTTTTTGTTATCCGTAACAATTTTGTTTTTCATGCCAAACCTCTTCTAGGGTCCCTTTCTAGGTGTAACATGCCGGCTACAACATTGCGTCATCATGAAGGCCTGACCTTCATGAAGACACCTTATTGCGGGTGGCGTGTCTGACCATCCTGCGGAATCCTCCCATCTAGGGTTACATATCCACTAAAAGTTTGATTAGATTCTTATCTTTATTGTTTTAAGAATAAGTTTCAGCAACCTTGATGATCCTCTAACCTCTTGGTTCATTATAGTTGCATAGTTAGGAATGACTTGAATTGTCTTGAAGCTTAATATCTGAATGACTTGAATTGACTTGCTTTTCAGCTTGTTTGTTAGCCACCAAAGCGTGTATCCTATGCTGCTGATTGTGATCGTCCTTCTTCAAAGGATAGTGACTCACGTAATGGTCCTTTCCACAGTTAAAACAACCTCCGACAGGCCCCTTCCTAGGCTCAAATTTATTTCTAGCCTTGAAGTTATCATTCTAGCTTCCATAGGACTTTTTTCCATTACCACTATTTTTGGTAAAGCTGTTCCACATACCAAATAGCCAGCGGTTTGTTCATCCCTATTTTTTTTGTTATCCGTAACAATTTTTTTTTTCATGCCAAACCTCTTTTAGGGTCCCTTTTTAGGTGCAAGAGATGAAGAAGAGTTGGGAATCTTCTTCCTAATCTCCTCTCTATGAGTAGAGATTGCTCTTAATTTACTGTTCTTGTCTTATTGCCCTTTCAAAAACTCCATCCATAATGGTTAGACCATGGACATCCACCTCACCAATGATGATGGGATTCAGTCCCATTATAAACTTTTGTATGCTGAACTTCTCATCAGCTTGATCTGTGGTACATACTTAAGGAGTTTAGTAAACCCTTCCCAAAAGATTTGGTCACGTCGACTTTCCTTGAGACAAGTTTTGTAATTCAGTCATTTTCTGATTAAAAATGTTGAGGCAACCATCGTTGCCTAAAGTAACTTTTAAATTGATGCCAAGTTATGTCTATTTTGACAATGTTCAAATCAACCTAATGGTTGTCCCATCATGTTGATGCTTCATGAGAAAGATCATATGCTCCCCATATTGCTTTTGTTTCCTCAGAGAAGTTTCTTATCGCAAAGTACTTCTCCATTTCACTAAGCCAATTTTCAGCCCCGTCCCCAAGTGTAGTTCCATCAAACTTTGGAGGACTTATTCTTTTTATATCATTTGTGAGTTCAGCCACTAATCTTGCCCTTTTATTTTTAGGCTGATTAGGAATGTTCACGTTACTATTATCAACACCGGATTTCCTCCATTGGTGTTGTCCACGGGAGGTGGCTGATAATTAATATCAGCATCTTCTTCCTCCTCCTCATTGCCCATTTCTTGCTGTTCCAAAATAGTCAGATGATCTCTTGTATCTAGCGGGCAGCAAGGATCTCATCTAGTTTTGGGTAGTAGCTGCTTCTCCACTCGGTAATGGGTTGTTCACAACATTCCCTCTTGTTCTAACCATTTTTTGTTCAACAAGAAAATATAAACCTTATTAAATTATGGACTCATTAGGTCCAAGAGCTATAACCTTCAGATCGAGATACCAAGATGTAACATTCAGATTTTAAGACACTAGAACAATGATTTATTTTTCCTAACATTCTCTGCTCTAAATTACGTAATTCGGAAGACATGTTTCAAGTTTTAATAATTGTTCTCTGTTCTAAATGACGTAATTTAGAACACACAATGATTTTAGATCAATGTTCTCTGTTCACATATTCATAATATGGAACACACATTCCATGCCATTCAATCATATAACAGATAACCATATGTAGCTGTAATGACTCAAAGAACTACCAATCTCCCATTTCATGGCTCAGAGTTTCATCGATCTCTCATTTCATGACTTGGCTACTTACCGATCCTTTATGTTAATCCATGTATTGTATACTAAGTATACTTGGTTCCCTTTACCCTTTTGGTTATTGAAGTGTTCCATTTAAGAGGCCTATCTAAATATCTGTTACTGATATTCATTTGAAATCCTACTTCTTAAACTAGGTGATTTAGGACAACACAACCAACACTTGCGTTACTTTGGCCAAAGATTCTCACATGATTAGCATGATCATATTCCTAGATGACATACTTGTCAATGGAATACGTCCTTCACCCCACTTCATCATTTATCTAGAATGGTATTTTTGACTTCACCGTCAGGTCCTCTTGCCCAAATTCGAACCTTAACCCAAGTTAGCAATATGAAAGGGTATGAGAAGCACTCGTGATGACGAAAGGTATGAAAACATACCTCGTTAACCCTAGTCGATTGCATGTGTCTAGTTACCTTCACCATCACGAGTAACTCCATATAAGGTTATATTCCAATCTTGGTCCAAAATAAAACTCAGGCCAAGTCCAAGCTTATGTAAACCTAGATGATCGATTTGGAAGGGTGTTACAACATGCCACCGCATGACATTGTGTCGTCATGAAGGCCTGACCTTCATGAAGACACCTTATTACAGCTAGCGTGTACAACCATCTGGGAATCCTCCCATCTAGGGTTACATATCCAGCTAAAATTTTGATTAGATTCTTATCTTTATTGTTTTAAGAATAAGTTTCACAACCTTGATGATCCTCTAACCTCTTGGTTCATTATAGTTGCATAGTTAGGAATGACTTGAATTGTCTTGAAGCTTAATATAAAATCACTTCTCCTTACTTTGAAGGATTGCATATTCCTTTCTTGGTTCATTATTAAAGTTTTAGACAAGTACGGTCCACTTCAGCTTAACGAGGTAAGATTAACTTACTAAGCTTAATCAAGTTCATTCGCAACTGATTTTAAACTTAGGTTTCCTTTACATTAGACATCATTTGAATGAAGCCTATTTCCCATATAAATGTATTCATTTATTTCCAATTACCTTACTTGATTTAAGGTTTTTATGAGGAGATATGATTTCCTCCTTCAATATCCTTTGGGTAAGACACCCCAAAGAATATTAACGAAATATGAATACAGAATTCAATTGTCCTTTCCTTGATATTCATTAGTTTAGAATCCAATTCTGAATATTATTTTCACAAGAATTCATACGTATTTTAATCTTTTACAAAAGGAAATTAATAGTCCATATTGACCTAAGTATTAACCAATTACACATTTCAAATTAAAAGTTGTATTCAAGAGAAGAGTAGAGTGTCAATTCCCTCTTCCTCATTATATCCTTTTAAATCTAACAACCATCGTATATATAAGTACAAATTCAACTAATAGGAATAAGTTCACAATTTTATTTTCACAATTCAATAATGGTACAACAAATAAAATATCACCCCATTCCCTTTTCTCACTTCTCAAGTAAATTTTACACATTTTACAAGTCCAAACAGTCGGGCCGTACTTATGTCAAATGACATTGATAACTCAAAAAAAAAAGAATACAACTTTTCCTTTTTCCATTTCATTTGAGAAGAATAATAAAATCTCATAAAAGATCCAGCCTTTAGTTAATCAGAAGAAGCATCATAAAACAACATGTCTTCTTTAATACCCATGAAATCCATCTACAAAATTTACTAGCACGGGTTAGTTCATCGAACTGAGCATGTTAAGCACTTACCATTAAAATGAAGTGCTCTTGACTAACTGTCTCAATAAAAGAACTTTGATTTTATGAAACATCCCGTAATTGAGATGGACATCACATAAGAGTTAAGAACCAATAAGGATGAACAATTTAAACAACCATGTCACAATAAGTAGCATCAAAATAAGACAATACTATTAACTAACAACTCCTCAAAATAATTACAGCAAACACGCAATGATATATCCCCATTTACTTAACCGTTTCCTTCCAATAATGAATATAATTCATTTCAAATTTAGACAAATAATTCAAAGAACATTATCTCTAACTATTCTTTGAATAGAAGCATTTGAAAGAAGTAATAAATTACTGTTTGAACACATTCAAGATCAATCTTGTTCCAACTTTATAAATGGGATTCCTATAGTGAAATGACTACAATTTTAAACAAACCTTTTTCCCTCTTTTTTTTTTACTCACTTGACTTCAATCAAGTTCAAATGCAGATGGGGAAAGTAATTAGATACCATGAAGGCAACCCATATCACTTTTTAGAATTCAACAAACAATAAGGTATCCATCCAATTCAGAGAAAGAAAATAGAATATAAAACACATTTACATACTCACGAAGGTTGTCACACGTTTCTTCAATATCCCTTAACAAAAATTTAAATAGGATAAGAAAGAAAAGAAGTATTACTTCTAGTTACCTATTCAATAATCCCTTTCATTTAATCACAACCGAACTGGTCGATCTTATGCAAGAAGAGATAACAACTAGAGATAACAGTCAAGGAGAGAGCAATTTAGAAGTCAATAATTGAATGAAAGGAAGGAGATTCACATTACTTCTTTCCAATACATAGCCGAATATCAAACTATGATGTGTAGACCTGTTATCAATAGGGTAATTCTTCCCACGCTAGACTATTACAGTCTAATAGCTTACTAACTACCATTCAAGGAAAGTATTCAAGAATTCATTTTACAACTAAACCAAAAATATCAACAACAACTAAACTTCCAATTACAACCAACGTTAATAGTTGTATACACTAACAACAAACATATTCAATCTAAATATAAAACGATTAAGAGTTTACAACCAAGCAAACATGGTCCCAAATCTTCCAGGATGAGAAATTGTTTTTCAATCACAAGAGTAAGGGATCTATTCTCGGTTCGATTCAATGAAAACAACAAAGAATATTAAATCCATAGAATATATATATATATATATATATATATTCATCATTGAGTTCAAAGCATAATTAAAAACTTTACACTCTACCCCAATCCATCAGATAAACAAATTACTCTATTCCAGGTTCGACAAGAAGTTATTTCCTCAACAATCATTCATGGGTACCGAAAACAAAATAGGAGAAACATCATATCATTTTAGAACAAACAAATGTGAAGATGATACAATGAACCTATTGTCTCTAAGAGAATTTTATCAAAAATAAACCTGTAATATGGGCAAGGAAGAACAGCTTAACAAAAAGTCCTGTCAAAGCATTCCCATGAAATCCATAACTTTTGAGCATATAAAACTCAAAAAATAGTATACACATCACTATCACCTTCAACAAGTTCAAACCCACAAGAGACAACAAACCAAATACCCATTACTTTTGAAATCTTAATAGCAAAGATGAAATCCATCTTCACTTACAAATTCAACAAAGAACACCCATTTTCTCATGCATGCATCTATAAGATACCCAAACCACATCTTTTCCAAACGACAAATTAAGAAAAAGATCACATCCAAAGCACACCAACATATTTTCACAAAACCATGCATTTCTAAGAGTAGAGTTCTTTTAATGAAGACGTTTAATAAAGAGCATAACTGTTTAACAAAAAGAGCCTAACATGCCTATATAATTTCTTGTTAGCTTGTAGAAGGTCACAACTGAGCTTCTTAAGAGTTTCTTCCTCCAAAAATGTTAACAACCAGATCATGGCATCAACTACTTTCTCATTTCCATAGGCCTAGAAACCACTCAAAGGAAGTCAAAACAACAATGGAAAAAATGAATTTGTAGGTTCGAAAGAACAACCATATGCAGAGAAAAAATTAGAAAACCAAATGAATAACAATAACCCCATGAAAATCCACTTCCCTCTTTCCTAGGCGGGCTTGTTGCCAAAACCAATGCCATTAAATGCATTAAATTAATTTTCCTTCTCTTTCCTCATGCCACTAGCAATTCAAACTTGGTGAGTTTTACTTTAAAAAATTTTGCATGTAATTTGAATTTAGTAACATTGCTAGTTAGATGCCTCTAACTTCCTTGCTCCCGCAAAACTTGGCAATTAATACTACAAGGATTGCATTTAAGTCCTTCATTAAAGTTTAAAACCTTCCACCTTTATCCTCCCACTTGAAATGTATCCCATAGGCCCCTCTTAGGATTAGCAATATTCTAGGCCACAATTTTAATGGTTAGGTTACCTTCTAGCTCGTAGATCCTTAAGTTAGTTTATAAACTTTTTAATTTAAAATCCATGTAGGATAAATATTATTTCATAGGTTAAAACATAATCCTAGCAATTAAAAAAATAGGTTCCAAGTAGGTCTTACTACCTTAGGCTTAAAACCAATATAGTGTAGGACATCCCATCCTAGACTACATATATGCCTTAACATCCTTATACTAACCCTTTTTCTATCTTACGCTTTCTAGTGTTACAACTCATATGTATCTAGGAAATCAAACCTTACCGTTGCAGCAAAGCATGATTCCAAGTAAGTATACATGTAACCAAGTTCTTTAAAATTTACAAAAATTTCCAGCTCGGTTCCGTAATTCATTTCCTTTGGAAAGTCAATAAACAAGATGACAATAAGGAAGGATGAAGCATACCTTGGATCAATGGAATTGATTCAAGGTGTCTTTATCACATAAATATGAGTTCATCAAGTACAAAAGTGATTCTACAGTTCACAACTTTACAAATCACACGTTATAATGACATCAGATTCCAAGAAAACAGAGTTATAGTATGTAAGAGTTCAAAACAAGATAATACTTACTCATTGCAAACATGATTTTCGAGATTAAAGAATACACCTTCACATGATAATTCTCGTTCCATCATTTGCAGTGTCAAAAAATAGAAGTTATCATAGTAACCACCATGGTTAAGATGTTATAGGTCAAAGGTAGTCAAAAGTATGTCGACATGGTGTTTATAATTTTTGAGTATTTCATTAAAAAAATGGTATATTCCATTGACTTGATTTATAACTAGTTGAGAGTCACTGAAGATACTAATTGATTTGACATCTAGGGCGATGGAATTTTGGAGACCAAGTACGAGTGCTTCATATTCAGTGATATTGTTAGTATAATCAAAATCTAGTTTAAAATATAAAGACATAGGTTCACAATTAAGAGGAATGAGGATAAGGCCTACACCACCCCCACATTGAAATTTGGAACCATCGAAGAATAAGGTCATTTGGTAAATTGTATCATCCAAATAGAGGGTATCAATGGATTCATCTGGGAAATCAAAGTTAGAGGATTGATTTCAGGAGAGGGGTGCATCTACAAGTTGGTCAACGATGGTTTTTCCCTTGATAGATTTTTGATGGATGAATTCAAGGTCCGAGTCTTAGAGAAGCATGCGCCAATGCGTAACACACGATGTTGCCATAGTTTTGTTTACATGTAATGTAAAGGGTCAGTATTGGTGACGAAAAAAGTTTTGTGATTAAGTAGGTAATGACGAAGTTTAGTGGAGAAAAAAAATAAGGCTAAGAAAAGTTTTTCAGCCTGGGTGTAACTAGTTTCATAGTCCAAAAGGGTATGACTTATGTAATAAACTACTTGCTCTCTATGTTACTCGTCATGATGAGAAAACATCACACCTAAGGAATGATAAGTAACAATAATGTATAGGTAAAAGGGTTGGTCATCCTTAGGAGGAATGAGCACCGGTGGTTGGAGAAGGTTTTGTTTTAAGGTGTCAAAGGCTTTATGGCATTCATCATCCCATTTGAAGGATATTTTCTTTTTGAGGAGGAGGTGATTGGTTGGTAGCATTCGAAAGATGTGAAATAAAACAATGAATAGATTGCAACTTGCCTTACAAACTACAAAGTTGGTGAAGGTTAGTAGGTGGAGGAATTTCGAGAATAGCCTTGATTTTAGTGGGATCAACTTCTATGCCATGTAAAGAAACAATGAAACCAAGGAGCTTTCCTAAGAGCACAACAAAGACACACTTCTTAGGTTAAAGGTGAACACAATACTTGATGAGGTAGTCAAAGATGACCTTAAGGACTATAAGGTGTTCGGTTTGATGTTTGGATTTAACAAGAAGGTCATATATACGTAATATTCTAATATGCAATGCATTATGTCATGGAAGATATAAGTCATAGCTTGTTGATATGTAGCACCAATGTTTTTAAGGAAAAAATGCATGAATCGATAGCAAAAGGTCCCCTAAGGAGTGATGAAGGTGGTTTTGTGTTGATCTTCCAGAGTGAGTAATATTTGGTTATAACCCAAGAAACCATCCATGAGTGATAACATCTCATGACCAACAGTGAGATCAACTAGCTAGTCAATACCTGGTAGAGGAAAGTTGTCTTTGGGGCAAGCTAAGTTGAGGTCATGGAAATCCATGCAAATGCGAAGTCCTCCTATTGATTTTGTGACAGAACGATGTTAGAAATCCACTTTGGGGATAATCAATGGGTAGGATGAAGGAAACCAAGATAATTCATTGAAGTTATTCTTTGACAAGAAGGGAAATGCGAGGATGCATTTTCTGTAGCTTATTTTATGGGTTTGGATTCAGGAATGGTTATAATATTGTGGACTACAATGTTTGGGTCAATACTAGGCATATCAGCATAGGACCAAGCATAAGCGTTGCTATGATCCTGGAGAAAATAAGTAAAAGCTTCCTGTTCAACAACATCTAAAGATTTGCTTATCTTTAGAATGTGTGGGTCATCTTGAGTATTAATATTGAATTCGATGGTTGATTCATTTAACATGGTTTGTGTCTCGAAGGAAATGACTGAGTGAATATAAGAATATTCCACACAAAGGTAGGTGAGGATAGACTCATCTTCCTGACATTGAATGATGTTAATGGATGGTGTATCATCATCAATCATGTTAGGATATAAGAATGGAAGAGAAGAGGGAGCCTCGCCATCACATTGATAAGTCAAAGGTCCCAAGGAAATGGTGTTCACGAAAAAAAAGTTAGGAGGAATGGATTCTAGATCCATAGACTCCGTGGGTGAGGGTGGTGACGTTGGTGAACAGGGTGGAGAAGGTTTGTCATCTTGAATGAGTTCAACATGGGCCTTCTTGGAGGATAGTTCGGTGAAGCTGATACCAAGTATGGTCTTTGTGTTTAGTGGTACACAAGATGATGGTATGACGACCTTGTTCATAAAAACCAAATCCAAAGCCTTTCCATGTGCAGTGGTGAAGGAAAGTGTGGGAAAAGTGACAGTTGGTGAGAGATTGGAGGTCAGATGAAAATGGTCATGTTTGGGATGGTGGTTCGGGTGAATAGGTGGAAGTATCAAGTCCCCCATATGTTAAGTTGGTGTAAAGGTGGGGAGGACCATAAGGGAATACCTCTCCTATGTGATAGTCATAACGAGGATGTTGGCGTAGGTTACCATACTCTTGTGGAGTAAGGAATGTGTTTATATTATAGAGGTGGTACTCCCCCAGAGTGAGGCATTGAAAAACACCCTCTAAGGGATTGGTAGTAGATATGTGGGTAGCGGGAATAGATGAATTACTAGGCGATTGGGTAGGAGGGGTATCGGTTGGTTGGGAAGTAGATGGGTTAGCTACAGAGGCTATGACAACAATATGAATAAAAGAGTTAGGTGTGGGAGAGGTGGTGACAACATTGGTGGATGGGGATGTGGGTGAAGGAGAAGTGGTGGAAGTGGTAGATGCCTTAACTGGTACAAGGACATCATTAGGTTGGTATAACATGTTACAGGTTTTGAATAGTGATGGGTTAATTGGGATGGTATAGTTATATCCTTCATGTTAAAATTTTACATAGATGTGTAAATTTGAAGGAATATAACCCATGACATGAATCCAAGGTTGGCCAAGTAACATGTTATACTATAACTCCCCCTCTAAGACGTAGAACACCCAGGATAGTGCAAGGGCCCATGCAAATGTGTAGAATAATGGTGCTAAGGGTGGAAGTGATGGCATCATTGAAGGAGCGCAACATAATTTGGTTATTATGCATGTAATTTGAAGGTATGTGCATTTGGTTATATGTGTGGAGGAGATGATTTTGATTCTAGCACCAACATCGATCATAACGTGTCGTATGCATATATTATCGATATAGATGGAGATGAAAAGGGTGGGATCAAGGTCATCTAATTGGAGAGGTATGATCTCCTCATCAAAAAAACTGAGGGAGGCTACTTGATGAGTGGGCATGGGGGTAGAAGAAGGAGATGATTTGGTAAGAGAGGCCATGTGGTGAGGGGTGATAATGGAGGCTACTAGTGTGGGGTCATTAGGTAAAACCTCGATGGATTGTAAAACCTCCATGAGGGCTTGTCATGAGATTTAGAGGTTTGGACAGATCGTACAAAGAAATTTTTAGAGGGGATTGGTGTAATTGTTTTATCATTATATGATGGGTGACCCCATCATAAATAGGGTATGTGGGTCCTCGAATGGTGATTTTGGGTATGGGTGTAGATGGTATATTGGGTATGGGATTGGTTGATGGGCTAGTTGATTTTTCTTTTCCTTTTTCCTTTTGGGCATGAGTGGAAACTTGGATCATGTTAATCTTAGGGAAATAGGTAGATGGAGAAGTTATATCATGATTAGTATAATGACACGATGGACAAAAACCTAATGTGAGGTAAGAAACTTGTAAAATTATTAGGGCACACTGGCATTTAGGTGGTGGTTTGGCCAACTCTCTAATATGAACCATGTTGATCTCAAATTTTGGAGGTGGTAATGCAAAGTTACTAAAGAGGTAGTGGGTGGGGATGTAAGGTGATATGTGAAGATGGAACATGACACTCATCAAGAAGATTATCCTTGTCAAAATTTTCTTCAGGAGGACATAATTAGAGGAGAACAGTTTTGAGAGCCTTACAACCCTCTACATCATGTCCTGACACATGATGGTAGGAAAAAATTTGAGTTTCATCAAACCATTTTGGTTTGGGTTTGAGGGGGTCGTCAGGTCTAAGTTTTAGTAATGTGATGACCAATGTCTCTAAGAGGTTGGTTAAAATGTTGGTGTAGGACCCCACCAATGGATCACAATGGGAAGTGAGTGTGGGTTTGGGTAAAGGTGTGGATGATTGTGGTGGAAGAGGTGTTATAGGAGGTGGAATATGTTTGACCATTGGTTTGGTAGGTGGTATTGTATTTGGTTTTGATGGTATCTGTTTGGGTAAAGGTGAGGTATACAATCTGAGCAATGGAAGGTGTTGTTGGTTTAACTACCCTATTGGAGGGTAGTGGGTTCTTGTCTTTGGATTGCACCTTCTTGGGTAAAGGTGAGGTGGGAGTACATGATGTAGAAGGGAAAGAAGATGGTGGAAGAGGATGGGTTATCCATCGGGAAAATGGAGGTGTGGTGGAAGTGGTTGGTGGAGGCCGACAAAATGTATGGTTTGAAGTCGTATAGGTAATGTTGGGGTTATGGTAGCTGGTTGAGGTATAGGTGGTAAGAAATGTACGGGTGAGGGAAAGGGTGTTTTTGTGTAGGTAAATTGGGTGATAAGCTGTTATCCAAATAACTCTCCTAGTTATTTGGGAAACATGTATAAATGTTCTGGATCTCGCCTCACCATTGGAGGATGAACACACTCAAGATCACATGGCACATTCCCTTGGTTACAGTTTCCCTATGTGCCCCTTTCTTTCTCTCCGTCCACTTTCCCTTTGTGCCCACCTTCTATGCATTTTCCTTCTTCCTAGTCAGCTTCTTCACCCTCCTATAAGCCTCACACTTGCTTCAATTGGCTAAGTCCCTGGCCGTCTCACGCGCTGCACCCATTACTTTGTAATAGTTGCGCCTTCACCATGCATTCTCTGCTCACTAGTTTGTTTCATTTTCCTCCGTGCATGCCCTTGCACACCTCACTTATATCTTCTTTACACTCCTCATTCTTTTGTGCGTGTCCCCATGCCCTCCTTTGTGCCCTTCTATGCTAGGTAATCTTTTGACATATTTGAGTGTGCCGTGTGCAACCAGTCAAAGTGCACCAACAAGGCACCAAATCCTTGTAACAAATCAGCAAGTGACATGTGGTAAAAAAAAAATATTTACACAGTTGGCCATGATTTAAGCCAATCGATGTGCGCCATGTGTTTTACATGCGATAGTGACTATGACATCTTCTGACAGCCGTATCTTTTGCTATAGAGCTCAGATCGGTGCATGTCTAGACTTGTCATAAAGCTACTGAAATCAGCCACAATGCCGTAGAGATTCAAATTCAAATTCTTGGTAGATTTGGTAGGTGAGAAATGGGAAAATGTATTTCTAAGCATTGATGAGCAAATTTGATTGCTCCAACCACCTGATTTGATATGATCCACCTTCCTTTCTTCTTCAACACACCAAACAAGATTGGGGAAGTATATTTCATAGATCTCTAGGTGGATTTGCAAGCATTGAATGCTACTTGTTGGTGGTTATGTTTCAAATTTGGGTTTTCCTCCTTCTTTCCTTCTTCCTCCATGGATTCATCTATAAATATAAGAGCAAGGATGATTTGTTATGTTGGACACTCTAGATCCTTACAAATTTTGCTAAGGACTCCATACTTTATGTATTTTGAGTTACAGACCTCTAGATCTGACTCTGGCATGTGGATATCAACCTCCTTCATCATTGTAACAACTCTTTGCAATTATGGAAGTAATAGAAGCATAATTTTGTGACTATTCTATGTCCTAATGTGTTTACATTCCCCCTTCTTGCCTTTTCTTTTGTGTTGTGTGCTGGTTGTGCTATTTCAAGTCCCTCACAGCCCATATTTAGTTGTGTTCCATGAGAACGATATGGTAAATATGCATTTCACCGTGCTACTCATGCTTAGCTTCCTTTCATGCATTTATTTCCATTCTCACTCAGAATAGATAGTGTTCATCCCTCTTTTCTAGTGCTATCACCTTTTAGTGTATTTTCCCTTCATGTCATCCTTATATCACTAGTCCCTTGGCATTGTTAGCTTAGTTTCCCCTTTCAACACTTGGAGTTGTAGTAGCAGTAGAATTAGATAGAGGAACTAGCCTTCTCTAGAGATTCATCCCAAGTGCACAAGGTACCACAACTTGGGGATGGTTCCATTATGGTCTCAAACACCTCGGACCTTTGGAAGATTCGAGACATGGGTGTACATTTGAGAAACCAATAGTTTCTAACACACTCGATGGGAGCAACATTGAAAGCTAAAATTTCATATCTCTAAGTTCTGGTGTGTGGACTTAGTATTTCAGCCTTTGGAGGATAATTTCAACACATATGGTGACTCCCAACATTTTAAGATCTCTATTTCACTAGTCTTGCGCACCTTTCATGAGAAAAGTGCACACAAGAAGAAGTGTAGCAGATGAAAATTATTTTGAGTACCTTCAACTATCCCCGAGAAGAGTTCATTCCATAAATCCCATGTATGCATCTCTGTCTCCCACGTGCCACACACACTCAATTCCTCTTCAAAACAAAATTCTATGCACCCTTTGATGGTGCATCATCCACGTCCTCCACAGAAACTTTGCAAAATTTGCTGGAGGGAGTCCCTTATTGCTAGCTATGCAACATGATATGCCAAATGGCATGCTCAAGAGTATTCCATATTTTACCAGTGAAAATCAAGTCACCCCTTAGGAGCATATCTAAGATATAGCAAATGTGTGTTCACTCTATTTGATCACACATGATGATGTAGTAGTCAGGCTACTTGCAAACATCTTTCAAAGGTAAAGCACTTCAATGGTACTAAGGCTTGAGGCTTGGATCTATCACCACCTAGGATGAGCTGGGAACAACTCTTTATAATTACTTTAAAAATAAGTCATATCACATATCTCTCGGGTGGAACAATTGACAACAATAAGGAGGGCACCCAATGAGCAGATGACTGATTTCAACATCAGATTTCAGAAGACTTAGGATAGTATCCCTCTTGTGGTAAGACCTATATCCTGACATGCTTTCCTGTATTATTTGAAGGTGCTCAACAACAATATTTTGGTTATGATCCAATCCATGGGAGGTAATACTTTACTGGTTGCTTATAGTATTTCACTAAGGGAAGAAAATAGTCATATTCACATAAGAAAGTTGGCTCCTAGACAACCTTTTCCCTTGTTCCCAGAAATTTCACACTCCTTAGCCTTTTTCGCATCCCCTATTCCTATTCTTGAGCAAAGTGTTCAACCGATTGATTCAACATCCTAATCTCTAGTACAACAAAATGATGATGAAGAGTTGCAGGCCTTGATTAGAAATTTATCAAACAAGGTCATATCATTAGAAAAGCAACATGCAAAATCCTATAGAGGTAATTCTAATCAGGTGCATGTCCAAAGAAATAAGCCTTTACAGAATTAGTATAGAAATCAAAGATATTCACCAAACTAAAAGAATGATAGATGACATCCCAATGCACATCTTCCCTTGCAAGTTGTTCCTCACACACCTTCTCTTCTAGCACCTAGTGTGAGTCGGGTGCTAGTTCCAATTCGGAAAAATTTGGCATAAGAGTCACAATGGTGCTTCCTTGCAACCTACCTCACGAAAATATCATTGTGCTAATGTCACGTGCACCCAAGCCTTCATGATCCAAAGTGATTCAGCTTTGTGAGCCTTCAACAAGTTCCCCCAAGAGATAACCAAGAAAGACTAGAACCTCCTCCAAAGATAAATTTGATTTTATTTGCGTGGAGGACTTACGTAATAATCAACCAAGTAGTAGAAGGTACAAATAGACAAAGTGCACCCAAGTTGCAAACAATACAAGATATAAGAAAATAATGTTAGAATCAGGTGCGTAGGCCTCTCTCTCATCGGTGTAAACAAATCCTCGAAGCAAAAAGATGCAGACAAGGCATCTAGTAGAAAAATGCTCAAGCTCCTTCTAAAGCAGTGTGCAACCCTCCTTTGGTAGGTCAAACCTCTACTCTAGCTAAAATATAGGATTATGTGCCTAATTAGTCAAGAAGGGTTGTTTTTTCCCAAATGCATAAGATGGGGAGCCTTCCATTTAGAATTTTTGATCTAGATGAAGAGAACAAACATAAATGTCACAATGTGGGATTCCCTCACTATTCCATCTTAGCGAGATCTGTTGCATGAAGCTCTAACGTAAATCCTGTCTTTGATCCAACTATATAGAAGAGCCATGCGCTTCTATCAATATCTTCCAAGAAGAGGAGAAAAAATTAAGTAATGTTTTATCGAGACCCCACCCTTTTATATGTTCTTGATCATAGGCAAACACCTAGTGTATAATTGCATGATTGACTCAGGTGCTAGTAATTTTTTTATGCCTAAGAAAATAACCGATATCTTGGGTCTGAAGTATAACCTTTTATCTAAAGGAGTCCTGCAACTTTATGGTTTAACCATCACCACCTTAGCGGTCATCAGGGATTTTGAGTTAACCATCCATGCATGCCCAAGCCTAACTATTACTCAAGATGTGTTAATCATTAACATGCCTCCTTTGTTTGCCCTATGTTTATCAAGAGAATTTACTACTAAAGTGGGTGGTTATTTTTCTTTTTATTGGTCTCATATGCTACTCAAGACAAGGTATGGTACCTTGTTTACCATACAAATTGAGCCTATATTTTCTTATCATTTAGAGTCATATGTCCCATCCCCTCTCCAAGCCAACTGTTTAATCCAAGAAGAACAAGCTTCAGTTCCTAAAGATCAGTCTCTTCCACCCTCTGTTCCTGACCTAGTGCTTTATGAATGGGAAGAAAGACACCATAAATTTGATCCCTATGATGAATAATTGGAAGCTTATGAAACTGGGCTTGGTAATTATTACATCCTAGAAGAAGAAGCTATGTTGCCATTTGAGCATGCTCAAGGAAGAAAAATCTCAACTTAGTCTATGGAAGTTGTAATTTGATGGATCTAGAAGTAGAAACGACATGGGAGTAGGAGTGGTTCTCATTTCCCCTAAGGATGAGAAATTCTTCTTCGTGCATAGGATGTAATTTGTATATTCTAACAATGTGGCGAGTTTGAAGTGCTGGTGCATGACTTGCTCATTGTTGGGAAAAATAAAATTAAGGCGTTGTAGATATTTGGGGACGCAACATTGGTCATCCATCAAGTTACCAAAAATGCTAGACAAGTAATAAGATTCTCAAATATTATAAGCACAAATTTTGGGACCTCATTGAGATCTTTGATGCTCTAAATATGTAAGTAGTACCACACAAAATTAATAAGGAAGCTGACCATATGGTTACGCTAGGTTAATAGTTCTCTCCCTGAGGAATTTGTCATAGAAACTTTCAACACATCAAGATGGTGATCAAACCATCTATTCACAATAACAACACCCGGATGGAAAGTGTTTTATAGTGACGCACAAATCATCTAGTTTATCCGAATGAAGTTGAGTTATCATCAAGTATGCAAGATGACTTATATGAAAAATATCGAGACTCTGTGTTGATTTAAGAGATTTGAATAAGGCATCTCTAAAGGATCATTATCCTTTGCCTTCAATGGGACATATTCTACAAATGATTGTAGGCCGATGCATAGAGATTCTCCATACGAGATGGATATTCGGGTTTTAATCAGATCCTAGTCAAGAAAGAAGATCGAGTTCAAACGGTGTTTACAACTAAGTGGGGAACATATGCATATAAAAAAATGCCCTTTGGTTTGTGAAATGTGTGTACCACATTTTAGCGCACCATGGATATTACCTTTAGATGGTAAATCAATGAGTTCATCTTGGTTTAACTTGATGACATAAAATTATTCTCAAAGTAAAGCATGGATCATATGTTGCACCTAGAAAAAGTCTTTGAGATATGTAGAGAGTTTGGGGTGTACCTCAACCCCAAGAGAAGTGCAATTGTGTAGTGGAATAAGGAAATCTCTTGGGCCATGTGGTTTCAAAGGATGATATTACAATTGATCCTGAGTGCATCTCAGCCATCCTAGCTCTTTCCCTCCTGGACACAAAAAACCCTACAAATTCCTTGGAAAGATCAATTTTGTTAGGCATTTTATCCCTAACTTTACAGGACTAGTTTGGCCCATCACCTTCATGCTCAAAAGGACATAACCTTTAGATGGATAGTAGAAGGAAGAGAAATATTCAACAAAATCAAGTAAGAGATTGCTTGCATGCCAACAATTATCAACCCAAATATTCAAAAGATTTCATCCTTTATGCTTATGGCACTCGATATAAGTGTTGCTTTGCTATCCTAACATAAGAAAGCAAACAAAGGTGGAACAACCAAGGTGGCTTTCTTCACCAGATCTTGAAGGATTATGAATTAAGATACAATCACATGGAGAAGCAGGTCTTCGCCATCATGTGTGTGCTCAAGAAATTCAAAATTATGCTCACCACCAATATAATCAAGGTGTTAGTCTCCCACTCTTCTATCATAGTATTCATCATGGGAGAAAAAATCAACGAGAAAGAGCATGATGGGTGACCAAAATCATGGAATATGATGTGACTATCAAGGCCACAAAGCTATTAAGAGATAACATACTCTATAGGAAAATTGCTGAGGATGCGCAGGGTGAACTTGAGGTTTCATTATTTCTAGATGAAGGTCTTCCACGCGTAGAACTTGAATAAAACATAGAGCCCGACACACATGACGGGATGAAGAACATGGTCACATCTTTTCCAAGAGCATGTACCCTCCTAGTTTAAATAAAGCAGAGAGAAGACATCTGAGGTTACAATGTATCCCTTATGTGTTGATTGATGGAATTCTCTTTAAGAATAATCTTGATGGCATTTTGTTAAGATGTATCAATGATGTGCATCTTGAAAAATTGTTAGCGAGAATTTCACGATGGAATCTTTGGTGGAAAATTTTCTGCCAAAAGTATAGAGATGAAAATTAGTATGATAGGTATCCTTTGGCCTACCTGTTTGCAGATTCACATAAGTGGGTCACAAAATTCAAGGAATGCACTTTCTTTACAAGAAAGAAAAGATTTAAAGTGCTTCCCCTCCGACAAATCTAGACATATCACCCTTTTATGCAATGGGGTCTTGACTTCATAGGCATGATCAATGCACCTTCAAACACTTTGGACATAAATGGGTGTTGACATCTATAGATTACTTCACCAAATCGATAGAATCTGTCATGCATAAGGAATTAACCGAGTCAATCATCCTTGACTTTCTCAAAGGTATAGTTATAAGATTTGGCATTCCTCAAACCATTATCTCTTATAATGAAAAAGCCTTCCTTGGTACTAAAATCACTGATTGGGTGCTAAATCTGAACATCTACCTAAAGACTTCTTCCAATTATTACCCTCAAGGAAATGGTTTGGTAGAGTCAACAAACAAGAACTTGATCAAAATCATGAAGCACACAATGAACATCATCCAAAGATAGTGGCATACAAAGGTCTCACGCGTGCTTTGGGTAGATAGAATCACAATAAAAAAGGCAATAGGAAATTTTCCTTACAAGATTATCTATGGAAAGGAGGATACCCTTCCTTTGACACTAGAGTTGAATTCATTAGCGCTTTCCCAACAACTAGAATTTGAAGGCATAGACCAGAGAGAAATCAGAATGGCAGAGCTAGTTAATCTTGAAGAACTAAGGAACTCTGCCATGATCAAGCTAGAACAACATCAACAAACAAAAAAGAAATTGTTTAACAAAAAGGCTAGGCCTCAATATTTTAAAGTTGGGGACTTGGTTCTAAAATGGGATCTAAAAGAGCTAAACCAGGGCACCATTCAAAGTTTGATGCACTTTGGAGTGGCCCATACATCATCAGTTCTCTGCAAAGAAGCTAACTCTTTCAAGTTAACTCATCTTGATGGAGGCATGCTACAAATCCCAGTAAATGGGATCTATCTCAAACCCTTCCATTAAGTTTTCTACATCATGTTGTATATATTATAGTAGTTTTAATTCCTCCAAGTTTGTTGTGCACACAATGTTTGTTTGTACATAGTTATTTCTTCTCACGTGCTTCCTGCGCACGCACTCTTTTTTGCTTCGAAGCTTTAGATCTTACTTCAACACTTGCAATATTAAAAATAGGGTCAATAAATGATCTTCAACTAAGCTGCAGAGGTGGTTTCATGATTACATAGAGACTCCATGACCAATGGATGCTTCAAGCTATCAATATTCTTCATCTAGAAGGAATATGGCCTCGAAAGTCACCAAAAATGTTATCCAAATAACTCTCCTAGTTATTTGGGCAAGCGGGCTATAAATGTTCTTGATCTCGAGTTCCCATTAGAGGATGCGTGTACTCAAGATCACTTGACACATTCCCTTGGTCGTAGTTTCCCTGCGCACCCCATTCTTTTCTCCTTCCACTTTCCTCTTGTGCCCACCTTCTATGCATTCTCCTTCTTCCTAGTCAGTTATTCACCCTCCTACATGCCTTGAACTTGCTTCAATCGGCTAAATCATTGGACCTCTTACACATTGGGCCCATTACTTTCTAATAGTTGTACCTTCATCATGCATTCCTTGCTCACTAGTTTGCTTCATTTTCCCTCTTGTGCGTGCCATTACGCATGCCTTCCTTCTATCTTCTTCCCCGCACCTCATTCTTCCACACACGCGTCCCCACAAACTCCTTTGTGCCCTTCTATGCTAGGTCATATTCTAACATACTTGAGTGTACACGCACGTAACGATCAAAGAGCACCAATAAGGTGCCAAATCCTTACAACAAATCAATAAGTGACACATGGTAAAAATGACAAATATTTACATAGTTGGCCATCATTTCATCCAATCCATGTGTGCCACATGTTTTACGTGTGCTTGACAACTCTAAAATCTTCTAACAGATCCATATATTTTGCTACAAAGTAGAGATTGACATGTGTTTAGAATTGTCGAAATATTTTGAAATAGGCCACGGTGCTTGAGACTCAAATTCAAATTCTTGGTGGATCTGGTAGGTGAGAAATGGGAAAATGTCTTTCTGAGCATTGATGAGCAAATCTGATTTCTCCAACCACCCAATTTTATATGATCCACCCTCCTTTCTTCTTCAACATGCTAAATAGGCTTAGGGAAGCATATTTCATAGATCTCCAAGTGGATTTATAGGCATTGAATACTTCTTGTTGGTGGTTGTGTTTCAAATTTAGGTTTTCCCTCCTTCTTCCCTTCTTCCTCCATGGATTCATCTAGAAATATAAGAGTATGGCTCATTTGTTATGTTGGAAACTATGGATCATTACACATTTTGCTAAGGACTCCATACTTTTTGTATTTTGAGTTATAGACCTCTAGATCTGGCTCTACATGTGGATATTGGCCTCCTTCATCATTGTAATAGTTTTGTGCATTTTTGGAAGTAATAGAAGCATCATTTTGTGACTATTCTCTTTCCTAAAATGTTTGCATTCCTTATTCTTTCCTTTTGTTTTACGTTATGTGCTGGTTGTTCCATTTCACATCCCTTGCAGTTCTTTATTTAGTTGTGTTCCATGAGAATGATTTGGTGAATACATGTTTGACTATGCTACTCATGCCTAGCCTCATTTCACACATTTCCTTTCATTCTCATTGAGAATAGATAATGGTCATCCCTCATTTCTAATGCTATCACCTTTTAGTGTAGTTTCATTTTATTTCGTTCTTCTATCCCCTGATTCCTTGGCATTATTAGCTTAGTTTTCCCTTCCAACTAGGAGTAGTAGTAGCGGTAGAAAGAGACAGAGGAACCAACCTTCTCTAGATATCATCCCAAACACACAAGGTCCCATAACTTGAGAACGGTTCCATTATAGTCTCAAACACCTCGGCCCTTCGAAGACCTAAGACGTGGGTGCACGTTTGAGCAACCAACAATTTTTGGCACACCCGGTGGGACCAACATTGAAAGCTCAAATTTCATATCTCTAAGTTCTGGTGTGTGCAATTAGTATTACAACCTTTGAAGGCTCATTTCAACACACACGGCGACTCCCAACATTTTAAGATTTTTTTTTTCAGCAATCCTGAGTTCCTTTCATGATAAGAGTGCACACAAGAAGAAGTGTAAAAGCTGAAAATTATTTTGAGTACCTTCAACTATCCCCAAGAAGAGTTCATTCCATAGATCCCACATGTGCGTCTCTATCTCCCATGCACCACACCCACTCAAATCCTCCTCAAAACAAAAAGTATACACACATTGTGATAGTGCATCATCCACATCCTCCACTTGAGAAAATTTGCAAAATTTATTGGAGGGAGTCCCTTGCTATTGGTTATGCAACATGATATGCCAAATGGCATGCTCAAGTGTATCCATATTTTACCAAAAATAAAGTCACCCCTCAGGAGAATATCCAGGATATAGCTAATGTGTGTTCACTCTATTTGATCACACATGACGATGTAGTAGTTATCCTACTTGTGACCTCTTTCAAAGGTAAAGTGTTTCAATGGTATTGAGGCTTGAGACTTGGATCTATCACCACCTAGGATGAGATGGGAACAACTCTTTATAATTACTTTGAAGATAAGTCATATCACCTATCTCTGGTGGAACAATTGACAACAACAAGGAGGTAAACCAATGAGCGGATGACCGATTTCAACATCATATTTCGAAGACTTGGGACAATATCCCTCTTTTGGTAAGACCTACGGCCCGACATGCTAACCTGTATTATCTGAAGGTGCTCAACATCAATATTTTAATTATGATCCAATCCATGGGAGGTAGGACTTTACCAGCTACTTATAGTATTGTAGTAAGGGCATAAAATAGTCTTATTCAGGTGGGAAAGTTGGCTCCTAGACCACTTATGCCCTTGTTCCTAGAAATGTCACAAGCGCCCTAGCCTTCTATGGCCCCTATTCCTATTCTTGAGAAAAGTGCACAACCAATTGCTTCAACTTCCTAATCTCTAGTACATCGAAGGAGGATGAAGAGTTGAAGGCCTTGATTATAAATTTATCAAACAAGGTCATATCATTAGAAAAACAACATGCGTAAGCCTATAGAGGTAATTCTAATCAGGTGCATGGCAAAAGAAATCAGCCTTGGTAGAATCATTACGAAATCAAAGATATGTGCCAAACCAATAGAATGATAAATTACATCCAAATGCACATCTTACCTTACAAGTTATTCCTCATGTACCTTCTCTTCTATCACCCAGGTGCAAGTCGGGTGCTTGTTCTAGTTGAAACAATTTGGCATAAGAATCAAAATGGTGCTTCCTTGCAACCTTTCTCACGGCCGATATCATTGTGCCAATGGCGTGCACGCCCAAGCCTTCATGATCCAAAATGCTTCAGTTTGTGAGCCTTCAACAAGTTCCCCTGAAGTAGATAACGAAGAAATACTAAAAGCTCCTCCAAAGATAAATTTGATGTTATTTGGCGTGGAGGACTTCTATGTAATCAACCAAGTCAGTAGAAGGGACATACAGAACACACGCCAAGTTGCAGACAACACAAGATATACGATAATAATGTTAGAATCAGGTGCGTAGGTATCACTCCCATCAATTCAAGCATATCCTCGAAGAAGAAAGATGCGAGACAAGGCATCTAGTAGGAAAAAATGCTCAAGCTCCTTCTAAAGTAGCGTGAAACCCTACTTGGTAGATGAAGACTCTACTCTAGCTAAAATCTAGGATTACGTGCCGATTAGTCAATAAGGGATATTTTTCCCAAACACATAAGATGGGGGCCTTATATTTAGTATTGTTGACTAGATGAAGAGAAAAACATAAATTTCACAATGTGGGATGCCCTTGCTATTACATCTCAAAGGGATATATTGCATGAATATCGATGTAACTCCCCCATGCTGATCCAACTATATAGAAGAGCCATGCACTTCTATCAATATATTCCAAGAAGAGTAGAAATGAGTAAGTAATGTTCTTAAGAACCCACCCTTCTATATGTTCTTAATCATAGGAAAACACCAAGTGCATAATTGCATGATTGACTCAGTTTCTAGTACTTTTGTTATACCTAAGAAAATAGCCGATGTCTTGGGTTTGAAGTACAACCCTTTGTCTAAAGGAGTCCTGTAACTTGATGGTTCAACCATCACCACCTTAGGAGTCATCATGGATCTTAACTTAACACTCTATGCATGCCCAAGTCTAACTATTACTCAAGATGTGTAAATCATTGACTTACC
The DNA here is from genome assembly GCA_018340775.1 of Taxus wallichiana var. yunnanensis. Lineage (NCBI taxonomy): Eukaryota > Viridiplantae > Streptophyta > Pinopsida > Cupressales > Taxaceae > Taxus > Taxus wallichiana. Next base: position 512,578,225 of record CM031238.1, on the reverse strand, counting down.
TCCTTTGTTTTCCCTATGTCTATCAAGAGAATTTACTACTAAAGTGGGTGGTTACTTGTCTATTTATTGGTCTCATATGCTACTCAAGACAAGGTATGGTACCTGGTTTACCATACAAACTGAGCCTATATTTTCTTATCATTTAGAGTCATATGTCCCATCCCCTCTCCAAGCCAACTGTTTAATCCAAGAAGAACAAGCTTCAGTTCCTAAAGATCAATCTCTTCCACCCTTTGTTCTTGACCTAGTGCTTGATGAATGGGAAGAAAGACACCATAAATTTGATCCATATGCTGAATAATTGGAAGCTTATGAAACTAGGCTTGGTACTTATTGCATTCTAGAAGAATAAGCTATGTTTTCGCGCGACTGTGCTCAAGAAAGAAAAAGTTCAACTTGGTCTATGGAAGTTGTAATTTGATGGATCTAGAAGCAGAAATGACATAGGATTAGGAGTGGTTCTCATTTCCCTAAGGATGAGAAATTCTTCTTCATGCACAGGATGTAGTTTGTATGTTCTAACAATGTGGCGAGTTTGAAGTGCTTTGGTGTATGACTTGCTCATTGCTTGGGAAGAATAAAACTAAGGCATTGTAGATCTTTGGGGACAAAAAATTAGTCATCCATCAAGTTACCAAAAATGCCGGACAAGTAATAATATTCTCAAATATTAGAAGCAAGATTTTGGGACCTCCTTGAGATATTTGATGCTCTAAATATGCAAGTAGTACCACAAAAAAACTAATAAGGAATCGACCGATGGGTGTGTCTTTGGGTTAATGATTCTCTCTTGTTGAGTAATTTGTTAAAGGAAACTTTCAAATCAAGATGGTGATCAAACCATCTATTCACAATAACAACACCGATGGAAAGTGTTTTATAGTGACGTGTAAATCGCCTAGTTTATCCATAATGAAGTTGAGTTATCACCAAGTATGCAAGCTGAATTGCATGAAAAATATGGTTACCAAGTGATATAGATGAAGAAAAACAAGTCTCCTAAAGGGATGGTCACCTTAGAACAAATGTTTAGCCTTGATGATGAGTTCAAGGGTGAAGAAAGGTAAATGTGCGCTATGTAAGAAGACTTCTTCCCAGTCATTATTATGTGGGGAAAAGAGTTGCTGCTCATTAAAGCTTGTGTGCATGATGAGAAACATGACTTCACCTCTCTCTCGTTAAAAATATAGTGATATCTTCTCATGGTTATATGAAGACCTCAAATGTTTTGATCCAAGTGTTTCTCAAAAATCCATTGACCTTGATCTTGGTATCAAGCCAGTTAGGCAGAAGCAATGAAAAGTCAATCCAAAGATAGAGCCCCTCATGAGAAAGGAAATATCCAAACTCATTGAGGTAAAAATTATTTTTCCTATCAAATACTCTACCTGGGTCACAAATCTGGTTCCAGTGTGCAATAAGAATGGTGAAATTAGACTCTGTGTTGATATCAAAGATTTGAATAAGGCATCTCTAAAGGATCATTATCCTTTGCCTTCAATGGAGCATATTCTATAGACTGAGGCCGGTGCACAAAGATTCTCCATGCTAGATGTATATTCAGGTTTCAATAAGATCCTAGTCAAGGAAGAAGATTAGTTCAAAATGGTGCTTATGACCAAGTGAGGAACATATGCATATCAAAAAATTCCCTTTGGTCTGTCAAACATGGGTGCCACATTTTAGTGCACCATGGATATTGCCTTTAAAGTGTACATCAATGAGTTCATCTTGGTTTACCTTGATGGCATGCGCCTTCTCAAAGGAAAGCGTGGATCATATGACACACCTAGAAAAATTATTTGAGAGATGTAGAGAGTTTGGGGTGTCTCTTAACCCTAAGAAGTGTAATTTTGTAGTGGTACAAGGAAAGATCTTGGGCCATGTGGTTTCAAAGGATGGTATTGTAATTGATCCTGAGCACGTCTCATCCATCCTAGCTCTTTCCTTGCTGGCACAAAAAAATCCCTACAATCCTTCCTTGGCAAGATCAATTTTGTTAGGCGTTTTATCCCTAACTTTGCGGAATTGGTTTGGACCATCACCTTGATGCTCAAGAAGGAAATAGCCTTTAGATGGAAAATAATAGGAAGATAAAGCTTCAACAAAATCAAGCAAGATATTTCTTTCATGCCAAAACTTATCAACCCAAAATATTCAAAGGATTTCATACTTTATGCTTATGGCATTGATATGAGTGTTATTGCTTACTGTGCTAACACAAGAAAACAAAAAAGGTGGAACAACCAAAGTGGCTTTCTTCATCCGTGATGCTTAACGATTATGAATTAAGATACGGTCACATGGAGAAGTAGGTCTTAGCCATCATGTGCACACTCAAGAAATTCAAAAGTATGCTTGCCACCAATCATATCAAGGTGTTAGTCTCCCACTCTTCTATCAGAGACTTCATCATGGGAGCATAAATCAGTGAGAAAAGAGCATGATGGGTGACCAAAATCATGGAATATGATTTGACTATCAAGGCCTAAAAGCTGGTAAGAGATAACATACTTTGTAGGAAAATTGCTGAGGATGCATAGGGTGAACCTAAGGTTTCATTATTTCTAGATGAAGGTCTTACGCTTGTAGAAATTGAACAGAAGATAGACCTGCCATGCATGACAGGATGAAGAACATGATCACATCCATTTCCAAGAGCATGTACCCTTCTAGTTTAAATAAAGCAAAGAGAAGACATCTAATGTTACAATTTATCCCTTATGTGTTGATTGATGGACTTCTCTTCAAGAATAATCCACGATGGCATGATGTTAAGATGTATCAATGATGTGCAAAAATAGGTGGTGGCTTTATAGGCTTAGGTGGTAGTAGGGAGATCGACACATGCATCAAGACAAGGTCCCATCATATAGAGCCATCATCGGGACAGGTCTCGTGGTATAGGTAGCATAAGGACAGGTGGCCACAAGGCCAATGGTAGCGAGGCAGAGTGGAATGGTGGCCATGAGGGTGATGGTTCCACCTCGGGAAAAAGTATATGGTGAGGTTCAGGATTCCTTGAATGAGGCACAATATTACTAGGATCATCTAATGACCACATGGATAAACGTACCCTCCTATGCTAATTATAGGGCATAAATGACATCGAGTGAGAGGAATAGATCTCATGAGACATAACTTAAAGATCACAAAATGGAGAGCCCGGAGAAAAGGCCAAGGTGAGGTTACGAGTTCACTGAGGCTATACCCATCTGCATGCCATGCGAGAGACTAGATTGAGACCTTATGCGAGGTGGGGAGATGTTGATAGGGTGCCAGATAGGTAGAGAGGAGGAGACAAATGAGACTGGCCCAAGGGTCTCAGTGGGCGATGATTAGTCACTCGTATGATTATTTTCTTTGATATTTTGATATATATATATATTGAACTACAAGCCAAATATAGTGAGGATGTACATGATATTTTTAGAGGTTGATCACATACTTGGCCTACATACCGAAGATGCTAAGGATGTACATGATAGTTTTGAGAGGTTGATTATTTAATAGATTACATGCCGAATATGGTGAGGATGTATTTGAGAGTCTTTGGGGATACCGGTATTTATTTGTATCTGTGTATATATTTATTGATACACAAAATCTCCCATTTATATAATTGATGATGTTAATTGGATGGATGATGTACCTATGTTTTTAATTTCCATTTTTATTGTGTACTCATTGAAACTAGGGGAATAAGAATGATTGAGTCAAGGTCATGTAGGCATGATTTATTTTAGGTCACTTAGGCATGGTTGAGTTTAGGTCATTTAGGCATGGTTGAGTTTAAGTCATTTAGGCATGGTTGAGTTAGGTATAGGCATGGTGGAGTCTAGGTGGGTTAGGCATGGTGGGTTCTAGGCGAGTTAGGTCACTCGGGCATTGTTGAGTTAGGTATGGGCATGGTGGAGTTTATGTCATTGAGTCTAGGTCATTTAGGCATGGTTGAGTCGGTATGGGCATGGTGGAGTTTAGGTTACTCGGGCATGGTTGAGTTTAGGTCATTTAGGCATGGTTGAGTTTAGGTCATTTAGGCATGGGGAGTTAGGTATAGGCATGGTGGAGTCTAGGTCATTTAAGCATGGTTTGGTCATGGCGTCATGTTTGATTTAATTTCCAAGTTATTGGTAATTATGAGAAAAAAATGATGATTTATAAGTATGTATGTGGTTTAAATTTATAAATATTTAATATCATGGGAATGTAAAATGATAAATGAATGATATGATGGTGTGTTAAAAATGGTAGGTATGTATGTTTGTATGTTTTAGTTTTCCAATTTTTGTCTAAAATGGAAAAATAACTAAGGTAGAATGTGAATAGAAAAATTACGGGAAATGGGTTAGGGTAAGGAGTGGCCGAGCTAACCTCTAAGGTCCCCATGCCCTTAGAGTGCTGCCTACATAGCCCCTATGAAAAGGGGCCTCAGTGTCAATGTAGTTTTTTCATAAGCTACGGAAGAATAAGATGAAAATAGATGAATGGGTCATAGGTTTTAGGCATGTTATGAATCTAGGTCATTTAAGCATGGTTGCATTTAGGTGATTGAGGAATTATTAAAGTGTAGGTACCAATGGTCTAATCCTGTATAGAAGAATCAACAAGTAATGAAGAAGGTGAAGGGTAGGAGGTGACCAAAAGAGCCACCTAATTGGCATAACCATAAAAAGTCTACCATACCAAAGGTGAGATTATGAATGTAAGACCCTGAAGTTGTTGCATAATTGACTATTCTAAGGGTGAAAAGTCACATGATCACAAAATGTCACATTGGCAAAGCATGTCCCTTGAGCGGGAAGGAAATTAGGGTGACAAAGGTGATGAGATGAAAATAGGTTGGTTTGAGTGTAACCTAGTGTGAGACAAATAAGTGCCTATTTGCAAAGATAACCAAGATCAAAATAGGAAATTCCATGACAAAAAGGTTATCTTTTTCTCTTTTTGCTCTTTTTATGATAGACTGATTGATGCGGGAAGTCTATGTGAGATGATCATATTATCTCCTTGAGGTCTTTGCTGAAGCTAATCGATGTGGGAAGCTTCTGAATATTTTTATTTTGTTTTGCAAGGATAGTCCTTTTTTATGATAGACTATGTGCAGTATGGCTAGATTTGTATAGCTATCCTTCGAGGAACGATCTATTTATAGCGTGAAGCTATAGAGAAGAGATATCCCTTGTGAGGGAGCCATCTCTTTGTTGGAAGTTTGACTCAAGGATTTGAATCCTATTTTTATTTTGAAATTATTCTGCTTTGGACATTTAAGTCATGGAAAAGACTATAGAGGAAGATTAGGATCTTGTTTAGAAGAAAAAACCATAACACACAGAGGTTAACTATGAAAGAGATGGTTTCAAGTGATGAACAACCATGGGATTCCATCTTGAAAAAGATGAAAAGTATCCATGAAAATCATGCCATGAGTAGAGCCATGGTACTCATATTGAAGATAAGGTGAAAGGTGACGGGTAATCACATGATTCTTGTTTAGTCGTTGACCCCAAGAATAGGTAATATGAAAGGTGAAGGGTGCTCAAGGGACGAGCTTGAAATAGACAGAAGGTGATATAGGACTTGATTCAACAATAGAATGGTTGAAGATGCAAGGAATTGAGGGGTTCAGGTTTAGGTTTACCTTCGAGTGAAGAAAAATGATAAACACTTGATCCATAGGTATGAGTAACGATATAGGGTCCAAGCCAATTAGGAGAAAATTTACCTCGTTTAATTTTCTCTTCTTTGGTTACATGTTGATTTTCCTTTAGGATGAGGTCACCAACCTAGAAGGTTCACTCATGGACATGTTTTTCATAGGCACATTTGATATTTTTTGGTAAATTTTTGAGATGATCAAGAGCATTAAGAAAACATTCACTAATAACTCAAGTTGTTCCAAATGGTTTTTTGTGAAATTCATCATCGTCGAGCATGTCTTGGAGTGAGATATGGAGAGATGGAATATAGAATTCGATAGAAATCCAACCTCATTAACGTAGACCAAAGATAAAGATGTGGAAAAATTTGAAGTGTGAATAATAGTACAAGAAGCCCATAAGGAGAAAGGAATGTGTGTATGCCAATCCTTTCCAGTATCGTCAACTACTTTCATAATAATTTTGTTTAGAGTTTTATTGGTTGATTCTACTTAGCCATTTATTTATGGGTAGTAAGGTGAAGAGAAACTGAGTTGAATTCCAAAGGATTCATAGAGTTTTCGTAGGGTTTTATTTTTTAACTATTTTTTGTTATCGGTGATGAGACGATGAGGGATACCAAAGTGAAAAATGATGTGATGATTGATGAATTCACATATTTTCTTGGCTTTTTTAGAGATTATGGGGATGGATTCTACCCATTTAGTGTAGTATTCGGTTGTGGTAATAATCCATTACTGGTATTGTGAAGAATGAGGTTTGATCTCTCTGAAAAGATCCAAACCCCATTAAGAGAAATGCCAAAGGTATCGTGCGACATGTAAGGTATGACAAGGCATGTGATGAAGATTGGTATGCTGCTCACATTTCACAAAACATTTGACATAGTCATAATAATCATGATTGAGGGTGGGACAATAATAGCCCACACGAAGGATGCATTTAGAGATAACTAGACCACTAAAGTGACCTCCAAAAATTCCGTCGTGAACTTCCTTGATGGTATAAGGATTATGAGAACTTGTAAGGTATCATAATATAATATCATCAAAGCCACATTTATAAATTAGACCACCCATGATGACATACCGAGAGACACTTTTGAGAAAGGTGCGTTGTCCATAACGAGTAAGATCTGGAGGCCGAATGGAAATGAAAAGGTAGACTGAAACTACTTATACCAAAGGTCACATGGGTCAGGTGCAACGGTTCCGAAGAATTTGACATATTGAAATAAATAAGAAGGTGATTACAACCTTTATACTGTGACAAATATTTTGGAGTCGGCACACGATGCGGGTAATGGCGAGAAGTTAGGCGGGTCATGGTATCTCGAAAATTTATTAATAAAACATGGGGTGGTTTGAAGTTCATAACGGTCAAAGGTAGTCAAAAATATGTTGACATGGTATTTATAGTTTTGGATTATTTTGTTACAAAACTGGTATATACCATTGACTTAATTTACAACTAGTTGAGAGTCACCAAATATATTAATTTATTTGACATCTAGGGTGATGGCGGTTTGGAGACCTAATACGAGTGCTTCATATTCAACGATATTGTTAGTACAATCAAAATCTAGTTTGAAAGATAAAGACATAGGTTCACCATCAAGAGGAATGAGGATAACTCCTACACCACCCCCATGCTAACATTTGGAACTCGTCAAGAATAAGGTCATTTGGTAAACAATATCATCCAAAGAGAGGGTAGCAATGGATTCGTCTGGGAAATCAAAGTTAGAGGATTGATTTTTGGAGAGGGGTGCATCTACAAGTTGGTCAGCAATGGTTTGGCCCTTGATAGATTTTTGATGGATGAATTTGAGGTCTAAGTCTGTGAGAAGCATGAGCCAACGCATAGCACGCTAATGTTGGTAGGGTTTGGCGTACATGTAATGTAAGGGGTCAATATTGGTGATGAAAAAGGTTTTGTGATTGAGTAGGTAATGATGAAGTTTAGTGGCGACAAAAACTAAGGCTAAGAAGATTTTTTCGGTGTGGGTGTATTTGGTTTCATAGTCCAAAAGGGTATGAATTATGTAATAAACTAATTTCTCTTTGTGTTACTTGTCACAATGAGGGAGCATGGAACCTAAGGAATGATCAGTAGTAGAAATGTATAGGTAAAATGGTTGGTCATCCATAGGAGGAATAAGAACTGGTGGTTAGAGAAGGTATTGTTTTAAGGCCTCAAAGGCTTTGTGGCATTCATTATCCCATTTTAAGGAGACATCCTTTTTGAGGAGGTGGTGAAATGGTTGTGCGTAGTCGAAAGTTGTGAAATAAAACAAAGAATAGATTACAACTTGCCTTGAAAAATACAAAGTTGGAAAAGATTAGTAGGTGGAGGCATTTCAAGAATATCCTTGATATTAGTGGGATCGACTTCTATGTCATGCAAATAAATGATGAAACCAAGGAGCTTACCTAAGATCAAACCAAAGACACACTTCTTAGGTTGAAGGAGAACACAATAATTGATGAGGTGGTCAAAGATGACCTTAAGGACTATAAGGTGTTTGAATCGATGTTTAGATTTGGCATGCAGCCATATACTTAATCTTCTAATATGTGATGCATTATGTCATGAAATATATAAGTCATAACCCACTAATATGTAGCACCAATGTTTTAAGGCCAAAAGGCATGACTTGATAGTAGAAGGTCCCTAAGGAGTGATGAAGGTGGTTTTGTGTTGATCTTCTAGGGTGAGTAATATTTGGTTATAACCTAAGAAACCATCCATGAGTGATAACATCTCATGGCCAACGTTGAGATCAACTAGCTGGTCAATACCTGGTAGAGGAAAGTCATCTTTGGGGAAAGCTAAGTTGAGGCCATGAAAATATTTGCAAATGTGAAGTCCTCCTATTTCTTTCATGACAGGAACGATGTTAGAGATCCACAGAGGATAATCAATGGGTAGAATGAAGGAAACCGAGAGAAGGTACTGAAGTTCTTCTTTGACAAGAAGGGAAATGCGAGGATGCATTTTTCGTAGCTTCTTTTATGGGTTTGGCTTCAGGAATGGTTATGATATTATGGACCACAATGTTTGGGTCAATACTAGGCATATCAGCATAGGACCAAGAAAAAGTTTTGCTATGATCCCAAAGAAAATAAGTAAAAGCTTCTGTTCAAGCAACATCTAAAGATTGGTCTATTTTTAGAATGTACAGGTCATCCTGAGTGTTAATATTGACTTCGATGGTCAATTCATTTAACATGGTTTACGTCTTAAAAGGAAATGTCTGGTGAATATAAAAATCTTCCACACTAGGGTAGGTGAGGATAGACTCATCATCCCGATATTGAAATATATTAATGGATGGTGTATCATCATTGATCATGTCAGGATATAGGAATGGAAGAGAAGAGGGAGCCTCACCATCATGTTGATAAGTCAAAGGTCCCAAGGAAATGGTGTTCAAAAAAAAAAAAAGTTAGGAGGAATGGATTCTGGATCCATAGACTCTATGGGTGAGGGTGGTGACGTTGGTGAACAAGGTGGAGAAGGTTTGTCATCTTGAATGAGTTCAACACAGGCCTTCTTGGAGGATAGTTTGGTGAAGTTGATACCACTGTGGTCTTTTTGTTTATGGGTGGTACACGGGATGATGGTATGATGACCTTGTTCGTAAAAACCAAATCCAAATCCTTTCCATGCACAGCGGTGAAGGAAAGTGTGGTTATAGCAGTGGTTGGTGAGAGATTGGAGGTTAGATGAAAATGGTCATGTTTGAGATGGCGGTTTAGGTGAATAGGTGGAAGTATCAAGTCCCCCATACATTAAGTTATTGTGAAGGTGGGGAGGACCATAAGGGAAGACCTCTCATATGCTATATTCATAATGAGGATGTTGGCGTAGGTTACCATACTCTTGTGGAGTAAGGAATATGTTTATATTGTAGAGATAGTACTCCCCCAGAGTGAGGCATTGAAAAACACCCTCTAAGGGATCAATAGTAGATATGTGGGTATAATGAATAGATGAATTACTATTTGATTGTGCGTAAGGGGTATCATTTGGTTGGGAAGTAGATGGGTCAGCCTAAGAGGCTATGGAAATAGGAATGGAAGAGTTAGGTGTGGGAGAGGTGGTGGTAACATTGGTGGATGGGGATGTGGGTGAAGGAGAAGTGGCAACGATGGTAGATGCCTTAATTGGTACAAGAACATTGTTAGGTTAGTATAACATGTTACAGGTTTTGAATGGTGATGGGTCAGCTGTGATGGTATAGTTATGTCCTTCATGTTAAAATTTTACAAAACTATGTAAATTTGAAGGAACACAACCCATGACGCAAATCTAAGGTCAGCCAAGAAACATGTTATACTGGAACTCCCCCTCTATAATGTAGAATAATTCAGGGACAATACGAGGGCCCACACAAATGTGAAGAATAAAGGTACTAAGGGTGGAAGTGATGACATCATTGAAGGAGTGCATCATAACTGGGTTATTATGCATATAATTTGAAGGGATGTACATTTGATTGTACGTGTGGGAGGAGATGATGTTGATGCTAGCACCACCATTGATCATAATGTGCCATATGCATATATTATCGATATAGACGGAGATGAAAAGGGTGAGATCAGGGTCATCTGATTAGAGAGGTATGATCTCCTCATCGAAAAACGAAGGTGAGTACTTGATGAGTGGGCATGGGGGTAGAAGAAGGAGATGATTTGGTAAGAGAGGCCACATGGTGAGGGGTGATAATAGAGGCTATTGGTGTGGGTTCATTAGGTAAAACCTTGATGGATTGTAAAACCTCCATGAGGGCTTGTTGATGAGATTCAAAGGTTTGGATGAGATCGTACAAAGACATTTTTAGAGGGGATTGGTGTAATTGTTTTATCATTGTACGATGGGTGACCCCATCAGAAATAGGGTATGTGGGTCCTCGAATGGTGATTTTGGGTGTGGGTGTAGATGGTATATTAGGCACAAGATTGGTTGATGGGCTAGTTGCTTTTTATTTTCCTTTGTCCTTTTGGGTGTGAGTGGAAACTTGGATCATGTTAATATGAGGGAAAGAGGTAGATGGATAAGGTATGTCATGAGTATTATAACAACATGATGGATAAAAACTAATGCAATGTAAGAACCTTGTGAAATGAGTAGGAACAATGGCATTTAGGCGGTGGTTTGGCAAAATATTTGAATCTGAGACCATGTTGATCTCAAATTTTGGAGTTGGATAAAAGGGTCGTCGAGGTGGTGATGTAGGTTACTAAATAGATAGTGTGCAGGGATGTAAGGTGACAGGTGAAGATGGAATAAGGTCCTAATCAAGAATATCATTGTCATCTAAATTTTCTTTAGGAGGAAATAATTAGAGGAGAACTATTTTGAGAGCCTTACAATCCTCTTCATCATGTCTTGGCACACAATGGTAGGTACAAATTTTAGTTTCATCAACCAATTTTGGTTTGGGTTTGAGGGGATCATAAGGTCTAAGTGGTGGTAATGTGATGACTGAGGTCTCTAAGATGTTGGCTAAAATGTTGGCGTAGGACCCCATCGGGAAGTGAGTGTGGGTTTGGGTAAAGGTGCGAGATGATTATGGTGGAAGAGGTGTTATAGGAGGTGGAATAGGTTTGACCACTAGTTTGGTAGGTGGTACTATCTTAGGTTTTGATGGTATCTGCTTGGGTAAAGGTGTGGTAGAAGAACTAGAAATGGAAGGTGTTGTTGGTTTAACTACCCTGTTGGAGGGTAGTGGGTTCTTGTCTTTGGATTGCACCTTCTTGGGTAAAGGTGAGGTGGGAGTACATGATGCAAAAGGGAAAGAAGATGGTGGAAGAGGATGGGTTACCCATGGGGACAATAGAGGTGTGGTGGAAGTGGTTGGTGGAGGTTGGGTGGAATGTATGGGTTGAATTTACATAGGTAATGTTGGGGTTATGGTAGCTGGTGGAGGTATAGGTGGTAAGAAATGTATAGGTGAGGGCGGGTGTTTGTTGTGTAGGTAAATTGGGTGTAACAAAGGATTGTGATGAAGAAGTAGGTTGTTTAGATTTTTATTTACCTTGGGTGGGGGTTGTTTGGCCAAGGTTGATGGGTGAGGTCCTAGGATGGACGGAAGGGGTGAAGGTGACAAAGGTGTGGTGGGTGAGACTGGTGTATGCATCCTAGAAGGTTGGGTCTTCCTTTTAGGTGGAGGAATATTTTTTGTGCAAACTTGGGAAGGTGTGGATAAGTCTAATTTGATGGGTGGATGGACAAGGTTGGATGTCGGTATGATACCCAAGGTAGTGATAGGTCTAGATATGGGTGAAGATGTAGGTGCGGGTAGGTTCTTAGGCATAGGAATGGTTTTATTCATGGGTAAAGGTTTGGATGTAGGTAAAGGTGATGAAGAATAATCCATTTTAATAGGCATGGTCGTGGGTCAATTTAGTTGCTGGAATTATCTTTGGATAGTTTGTGGAGGTATCTGTAGGCAACATTTAAATTTGAGAAAAAAGGGGAGCTGAGGATGTCCCCAAAGAATGGAATTATCAACGCAATCCAAACGATCATCTAGTCATGAAAACAAAAATGATGTAAGAGGATATGTAGTTGATTTAGTGACAATCCCTACAACATATGTCTATGAGACAAGGAATTGGTTAGCCTTAGACTCTGTGGATAAAAGAGCTGAGACCAGATCAAAGGGATCCTAGAATTCTAATGAGGAATCATCCCCAATAGGAAATTGCATGTCTAAAGGATCTCCCATGGGTAGGAGAGATGGTAGGTGGGGTGAGGTAGATTCCTCTTTTGGTGGAGGAGAAAGTGATGACGATTATTCTCGTGGGTAGGAGAGTTAATACCATTGATTGTTTAGTAGGTTGCGAAGGTAGATGGTGAAATGACATCAACAAAAATTGTGGACTCCTATGTGGGTGAAGGGGGAGATGAAGAGGACTCCTTTGTGGGTGAAGGAGTGGATGAGGTATGCTCCTCCATGGGTAGAGGAGCTCATGCCAAAATTTTCTTGATAGACAGAATAGGTGGAAATTGAGGAACAACCGGTATGATATAAAACCAAGTGCAAGTTTTGATTTTTCGGTGCATTCAAGTTGTCCAGGATGATATTTCCATTATCTAAAATTTCCTAAAATTTTCTTAGAAGTTATGCAATTACCATCACTATGGCCTTTGACGCGATGATATACCATGCGGGCATAGGATGAGAGGTATCAAAACTAGTATGAGGTTTTATGGGGGGTAGTGCAATGGCTCCAACCTTAAGAAGATTTTCCAAGACTGAAGAATAGGGCTCTCTATTCGAGTGTACTTTCATTTTCCCATCGAACTGAAAATTATAAACAAGAGAAAGATTGGAGGAAGGTTTGGATTGATTATATGGATGGGATAGACCAGATTTGAGAACTACCACGTTGGTAGATCCTTTGGATTTTGAATAATTGTTTTGGGGCTTTGAAGACAAAGAAGCATCATTTGAATTGAACGTGGTGTTTTTGTTTTGCAATTGGATTTTATTTTCTTCAATGACACGAATTTCCAACTTTTGCACCATGGTAAATTATTTGTTGAAGGTACGGAAGGTTTGTACCTACAGAGTTAGTGAGATGTGTCTAGCACAAGATCTAGTGAATAACTCTATAATCTCAACTTGAGGTAATTGGAATGTTAATTGGTTGATAAGACTTCACTAGCTAGCAATGAAATCTACAATAGATTCATCATCATACTATCGTGTCAAGTATAGGTCATTCATGGTGACTTTTTGACTACATTGATTGAGAAGTGGTCCAAGAATGCTTGAGCCACTTAGTTAAAGGAGTAGATGGAATGTCTAGGTAAACCACTATACCAATCTAAGGTGGGTCCTATTAAGGACATGGGGAATGTATGTAGGAGTAAAGAATCATCATGGGCAAATAGATATCACCCATGTTTGAATGATGAAAGTGTTGTTTCTGGTCTTATTTACTATTGAAATAGTTGAACTTGGGAATTTCCCAATGTACATGATATATGCGAATGGGGATATATGGATGAATAGGCTCATTACAGATTTCTTCATAAGTTAAGGAGTTGTGAGTGTTGGAAATTGATGCTTCTAATGTTTGCATCTTTTCCATCATCATCCTAATGAGGTCATTGGTGGGTTGTGAGGAAGGGGCACCTCCTACAGTAAAGGGAGGTTGACGACGGTGTATGATATGGATGGAATCCCAATATATGGGGGTGCCTGATATGAAAAATGGGGTGCCTGATATGAAAAATGTGAAGGGGGAATAAATGCGGGTAGAATATATGCTTTGAATAAGCGATAGATTTAGATTGGTGGTTGTTGGTGATGCGTGTAAATAGGTGGGGTAGTCTTAACGACTCTCGCAGTGGGTGTAGAGACTGTGATATGGAAAATATGAGGTTTTGGAATAGGGTGTGGGTTCTGACACCATGGGTGGTTGTGATGCAAGCCCCAGGTACATATGAGGTAAAGGGTGCGAGATGGGGCCATGCTTAAGGCAAAGGTGAAGGAATGGTTGACAACACGGGTGCGATAGATGCCGTTAGTGCAATAGTTATAGCAGATGTGGGGTCCAGTTGAGATACCACAAGGGGTAAGGTGGATGAAGGAAATGTTGAGCTAGTGGTAGCTGACGCGAAGTGGGGGTGAGGGCAAGAGGGATAGACATGGGCATGTCATATATCAACTATCCCAAGGAGTCCTGGGTGGAGGAATGGGAAAGATAGTATTGTAGGGCAACGAGATTCTGGTCAAGGAGTCTTGCAAACTCCTCATTACCAGTACTAATGGTGACGAGATGAGTTGGACCCATAGGTGACAAGATACAAGGTGGTGATGGACTAGGTGGAAGCGGTTGAAGGCTAGCATGAAACACAAGGGCATTTATCTTCTTGTGAGTCAACACCATGTGAATTAGTGTATACTTGATAAACTGTAATTTGTTAATAACAAAAATAAACAATAGAAATGGAGAAGGATAAATTTTAGGTGGATATTTAAATAACCGATGACAGTTAAAGGGGGATTGATGACGATTATAGTAACCAATACCGATTATTGTGGAAAATCAACAGTTTTAGCAAATGAGGCCAAAAACTGATGAAAATGGAATGAGGAAATTGTATATGACAGTGATATTAGAATTCTAGGGATATGATGATGTCTTGAGAATTTCAAATAGAACAGAAGAGGTGATGAATGATTTTTGGGTAAAATAACTGAAAGAGCTAGAAACCGACACCGGTTAGGTAAACTAATGAAAATCAAATGGAAACTAGTGACGGTCACTGGACTAATGCCAGTTACTATGAAATTTGAAGAAGTGAAGAAAAATTGGTTTTGTGAATTGAGCCAGATGGAGTATCAAGCCAGAAGTCTAAGGATGAAAGTCTTAGACCTTGAAACACTCAGAAATAGTCAGAATACTCACACTATGATGATGGAGTGTGAAAGGGATAGGAAAGTGGAGAACGTGACTTCACAACTCAAAATGTAAATCAGGAAAAAGATAAGAAAAACACACAATCCTATAAGTGAATTTTATGTGTTCAACTTATGCTATTTAATACTTATTTTTGAATTCAAAATAGAGTTTTTGTTGGGAAGGCATCCTATGAAGAGGAAAATTCTAAAGGGTGGTTTTAGGTTATGTTTTGGTGGGGGCGGTCCTTTCTCTGAGATAATGACTGGATAGAGAAACTAGCTTTGGGTGCCCACTTGTCAATCCTCTGATCATGTGATCGTTGACAACTTCTTCCAGGTAAGGTGTTGTTTAAGAAGATGTGTGAATTTTTATTTGTGTAGTTTGGAAAAGAGAGAGAGAAGAGAAAGTGCTTTTATGATTCAATTATGTCAACCATTAGTGGGCATGACTTCCAGTGTATAGGTTTCCCTTAGTTTTTAATGTGAGCTAAAATGCAACATACAAGGATGAAATGCAATAGATTTTAGAACCCAAATCGACAATTAAATTTGATGTAGAAAATGATGAATAGGTCAAGAACGTGCTCTTTCACTACTATGCAAATGCAAGAAAAAAGAAATGATTTGTTTTAAACACCAAATCAAAAATGTTGTTTAGACAATTAGAAGAAAAGAATATCACCAGGGAGAATATTAAATGTTTATTTTTCAAAAGAAACGGACACACCAAATTTCCATTTATGAAGAAAATGTATTGTGTTGGTCCCATTATTGAGTTTGCATAATGTTCCTTGTTTTTCCATGACTGAATATGCTCACAAACATTTCATTTTTGATTTCATGGTCTGCAGTTCACATTTTCCAACTGAATACCTTCGAAAATGCCCTCATTGTTGTTATTCTACCCCATTTTAAAACAAATCTCTAGGTTTCCCCTTTGTTGTGCCCTAACTTCTTCATTTTTTGGGCTGAGCCGTTATTCCCTTTGTCAAGTTCGTGCAAAAATTAGAATGGATCAAATATGAGTTTTTAGAAGTTGAAAATCTTGATCCCCAGGCTGAAATTGATGATAAAATGTGATTAAATCGATTCAAAACCAAGAATTCTACCTTCCTTGTGAAAGACTTAAATTTTTGGGGCATCTTTTGTATTTTTCATGCATTGACGGTTATACGAGCGTGCTCTACCCGTCAAATTTATCATTGTAAATTCTATGTTGACATGGCAGGCTCTCATTGGCTGGGTGCGGTTAGAAAAAATGTTATAACTTTTCAAATTTTCAATTTTTGGTGAAGGGAAAATTTTGCTCCGCGGGCCCACATTTGCCTAGTGTGCTTACATTGCATGATTTGATTGGTCAGATGGAGTAGCGCGTGGTGGAGGTCACTTAAAAATGTTGCCTTCATTTTTTGCACATTTCTCAAGGTCAACTTCTTGTTCAAGGCCCGCAGTGAATGGCATGATGACATGTGGCACAGGAGGGCCATGGAAGTTGGTGAAGGACTTGGAAATTTTTTTTGATGTTTTTGGCTCATGGTGTCAGAGGAAAAATTTGGCCCACGAGCCCGCGTCCAATGGGAGGACGACACGTGTCACAGAAGGTCGGCCGGCCGGCAAGGGTCACTTATCATTTTCTTCAATTTTTGAAAAATTCTCAAATGTCAAAGTTTTCCCACAAATCTGCGCCCAATGGTAAGGTGACACGTGGCAAAGGAAGGATAGGTGGAGAGGAAGGGAATTTGAAAATTGTTGAAGTTTTGGTTTCAAAACATCGGGGAACATATTTTTCTGGGGCCCACACCTGGTGGTAAGAGGACACGTGTCCAAGGGAGCGAAGGAGATGCAAGGTTGTGTATGTTTTTGGAATTTTGCCTTTGGAGGAAAAATCTCAAAGTCAAATTTCTCGAACAAAGGTCCGCAAAGAATAGCAAAATGACACGTATGCAGGTGGGTGAAATGGAGAGGCGGAGGCTTGGAGGAATTTGAAGTTTTTAAACTTCAAAGGGTAAAAGGGAAAATTTTAGTGCAAGGTCCCACCACCAATGAACAATGGACATATGTCCAACATTTGATGGAAATTCGGAGTACAAAGGAAAGATGGAAAATGTTCCAAATTTGGTGAAAATTTTCAAAGGAAACAATGAACCCACGAAAATATTGGAGGTTTTTCCCCATGACTAATCCACAGGTGACATGTGGCATTTTTCAAATGTCAAAAGGGAGAGGTCGGACCCGCATGGATTTTTGATGCTTGCAGAGGTTTGAAGGAAAATTTGATGAGTCGGCTCCACATCCAATGGGAGAGCGACATGTGGAAGAGAAACAACGGGTATTCAGGGCATGGAGCATTTTGAGAAAATTTCCTTTTCTCAAAAAAGTGGCAAAATTCATCAAATTGGCCCGCGGTTTTGGTGGAGGCCCACGTGAGGACACGTGGCACATTCAGGGGACATGCGGGAAAATTTTCAAAATTTTCTCGGAGTTCAAAAAGGGTTTAAAATGTGTTTTAAGGTTTGGGGGCCCGCCCCAACCATGTTTTGACATGCGTCTCACCCTATCCTTGTGGTAAAAAGGTAATTTTGGCATTTTTGAAGGGGATTTGAATCTGACACGTGGAGGGTGGAATTTTAAAGTTGATTTTAATCAACGGTTGTTGTATCGTTTTTCATTTTTGGGCGCCATGGATGCTCCAAGAAGTGTGGAATCGTCATTTTTGCACCAAATCACATGAAATTTTATATGAATCTGCATCCCTTTGGCCTTCTGAACACAATGGAACTATTCTTTTGAGCTGATTTGGTGCCCTATAGTGTTTTTCATGAAATATTTTCCTCAGCCCGTGAAAAACACGTGAAAGGTAAAAATGAAAAGTTGCAGAGTTAAAAATGGTGAGGGAAAAAGGTGAAAACTGATTGCAAATGCATGCTGGCATGGTGGTATGCCAAAAACATGACCCTGAGATGGATAAGGATCTGAGTTCATGCAATATTTTAAAATATTTGTGCATCTCGGCATTTGGTGAGTCAAGTTTCACGCTTTTATATCATCCTCCATCAAATGGATAGGGTTTTGTAACAAATTTAATCCCTCTGGCATATTCTTTGCATGGGATGCAAGGATCCAAGTTGGCATAGGGTATATCGTGTAGTTTGGAAGCATTTTTGTGGTTTGGTGGAGAATTTTGGAGAAAGAGAGAAGAATTTTCACAGGGAAAACTGGAAGAAGTCCATTTCCTTTTGGAGAAACTACCTAAGAGCCATTTTTGATTCTAGTTTGCATCAAATGTTCATCATGTTGAGTTGGTTTCAGCTGTAAAGCCATCAACAAGCTTTGATATTTTTCAAATAACATTCCCTTGCTGATATATTTGATCAAATTCTTGGATTAACTGGTTTTATCTCTTGGCAAAGCTTGCATACACTTGTATTTTAGTATGTTTTCAATTTGTGTTTCATGCTCATGTTGCAATCTTGTGTTTGGGATCTTTATTGGTCATACACGGTCTCATTTCTTGTAGAGGGTTTGAAGGCATCTACAATCTTCCATTCAGAGGAGCATTCATTTGAGTGGAGATAAATAGATTTAAATTCATCTTACCTTCCTTGTAAATTGAGGGTGTTTGTCAACCTTTGGGTGTACCTTAGGTCATGATCTAACAAGGAGTTCTGAATGCTTTATTGATATTTTGCTTCAAGCCTTTGTGGTAGGCTATCAAAGTTTGTATGGAATAGTGTAGATTTAGGCATCCATATGTGCACACATCCTGGTTGAAAGAGCACTTCAAATTCATTGAAATATCCCTGCTATTTAGGTGTTGTAATTCTTTTGCAAGGTTTCCCAAAGAAGGTGATGACTCCTAACTACTCTTGTCCTAACATCTCCCATCAGAATTTCACTTTAAACTAACTCATCCTACCTACAATACCCCTACACTTGCATTGATTGTCCACAAAAGAATTCAATCCTTTCACAAAAATGCACAAAGTTGATCAGGGTTCTATCATGTCTTTAACAGCTCTAGCTTTGTTTTGAAAACATTTCCATCATTTAGTAGTGACAGCTCCTTTGAGTTTGGATAATGGATATTTGATCATGTTTTCACAAAGCCTCCTCCACATCATACAAAAAATACAAGGATATCTCCATCTCCTTACCACATAGGGGCTGTAATATAGGTTCTCTTGCCTTGGTTGATAGGCACAACCTAAAATAGTGAGGGTTAGATCAAAACCCTTATGAAGGTGCTATCCACTCCCTCAATTCTTGAATGTAAACAAGAAGATAGGTGTGATCCCTAGCTACAAATGACATACAAAACATCTATCTATCCTTGAGTGTCTTGTGCAGATTCATGATGTTGTTCAAGTTGTGAAGGAGATTAAATCTGATACCAACAAACCTAGTGGCGTCATTGCCAGGGAATTATTGCAATTTCTTGGTGGTTTTGAAGTACTTGAAAGGTTTGAGCATTTGTGTGATCAAGTATTTGAGCTGTTACATTCTTGAGATATCATTTCATACTTCAGATATGGATGTTTTGGGTAAGAAAGACTTCAAACTCAGCCTGCTCTCCTCATCTACCAGCAGTTTATGTGATTTGGATGCACTATTTTTGGTTGAATTAAGAAGAAGAAAATATGATTTGTAAATCCCTGCTAGTTTTCAGTATAGCATGCATTTGACAGAATTATTTTTAGTGCTTTTTTACATAACTAAGGTGAAAATCCTTGGT
Organism: Taxus wallichiana var. yunnanensis; assembly: GCA_018340775.1. NCBI lineage: Eukaryota > Viridiplantae > Streptophyta > Pinopsida > Cupressales > Taxaceae > Taxus > Taxus wallichiana. The sequence continues at coordinate 512,558,409 of CM031238.1, read as the reverse complement.
GGTGACTCCATGCTATTGGGATCTTGAAATACCAGTTTGTCTAACACATTTTTATCATTTGAAACTTGTTTTTAAATCTTCAAACTAGAGGGAAGGAGATCTCTATTCATTAAGGACTCTTCTAAGAAGTTGCTCACTTTGAATCAAGAAGCTCGGAACTAGAAGGAAGAAGAGTGTGGAAAGTGGTTGGTGATTTGGTTGTAAGAAAAGAAGTCCCCATAGTTGAATTTTAAGGAGAGTAGCTTGTTATTGAAGATTATAATTCCTCTTCAAGTAGATCTGATTCAGCAATCTTCTTGTTTATTTTCATTCTCCATTAGGTGAGGGAACTTATTTTGTATTTAAAAACTTGCTCCTAAATCTTCTCCTATAGTTTCTAAGTTTGCTAAAGTTTATCAAGAGAGAGAGCCTTTGGGGGGTTATCCTTTTAGAGATCAGTCATCCGTTCCAATCAAACCCACTACTACTCCTCATCAGCTTGTTTCACCTCCAAGATCACCCCCACCAAACAATATGGCTTAACCTAGACCTCCATTTGTTGCAAAACACCTTTTTCCTATAAATTTTGGAGGAATGGATGGTTATCCAAATGCTGTCCCACAGGATGTGAGAAATAGGTTACCAAAATTCCAAGGTAACAATGCCATAACTAGAGATCAACATCTCAAACTCTTTGTTAACATGATGGAAGACTTTGAAATAGAATTTGAGGATGTATATATCAAGTTGTTTATCCATACACTTGAGGAAGATGCAAGAGATTGGTATAAAGCTTTGCTGATAACTCTATTGATTCATGGACTAAGATGAGTAATGCATTCAGATTACAATATGGAGACAAAACAGATCCAAGGTTCCTTCTATCCAAGTTTGAGAACATCAAGAAGAACCCTAATGAGACTGTTCATGATTTCAATACAAGATTTAATAAGACATTGAGAAGGCTGCCTGTAATTTTGAGGCCTTGTGATGAATCTTGCTTGATCAAATATGTAGATGCATTTGATAAAAAGGCAGCCTATTACTTGAGAGACAAAAATCCTACAAACTTGAGGCAAGCTTTCACCATGGCACTTCAAATTGAAAATAATATTAAGGCTATTGGTAAACCACTTAAGAGGGATGGTGTGAAGCTGATAAACCCTGAGAAGCCTCAAGCTAGCAAGGGTGCTGATTTGGAAGATGTTGTCAAGACTTTGGTAGGGGCTGTCAAAGAAATTTCCTACAAATTAGCCTGGGCTGAGAAAGGAATTGGGAAAAGTTCACAAGGACAAAAAGAACTCAAAACCATGATAGGTTTGGCAATCATCCTAGGGGTGATCAAAGACAAGATGATAGAGGTAAAGGGCCTGTTGGATCTACAAATAGACAACCCCAAGCATGTGAAAATAGAGTGGTGCCTGACCCTCTGACTGCAAGAGTTGCTTGCTATTCAAGAAGTTGCTGATATGGATTGGTGTGATAGATGTTTTCTTCCTCATCCGCCATGTGAAATGGACCAACAAGATATTAATGATGATAATGAGAATGAAATGGATGATGACATTTGTATGATGGGTAGCTCTTCAAGCTCACAACAAGCAACAACATCAACATATGTGATAAGTGCAAGGACTGCTACAACCTTTTAGGATTGCATAAAGAGGGTACCATTTCTTTCTCTTCCTCAAACTCATGATGTAGATGTAGTTCAGGCCTTTGAAATTCCTAATAATGACTTTGAATATCTAAGGGCTTTAATGATCAAGAAGTATGATGGTGGTATTCCTTTGGAGGAAGATAGACAATTGTTAATGAATGCTGTGGTTGGTCAAGAAAAAGAGTAAAATACTAGAAGTAAAGTTGTTAGGGAGCTGGTCCTCAAGCCAAGCCAAAGACACCCTTGCTCACAAGCATTCCCAAAGATAATCCTAGAAGAGAAAAAATTGCCAAGAACCCTGTTGTCCCATGCAAAAATATCAGTCCTCTCCATGCCCAGGCTGCCAAGAATACTTCTCCATCTGATGAACCTTCTTGTTTCCCTTCCAATGTTGTTTTGCCAAAGAATGTTCCATATGATATAGCCCAGGTATTGAGCCAAATTAAAGTGAGTGTTCCCATTATTGAATTTCTTAGAATTCCTGAACACAAGAAAAGAGCTTTTGAATACTTGGGATTGAAAGAAGAAAAGATTATACCAAGCAGAAATGTAAATGTTGTTGAGAATCCTCTTCAAAGCATTGCTGGCCCTGAAACACCACCACCAATAGAAGATCTTGGAGAGGCACCTGAAGTGTATTTGGGGACATCCTTGGTTGATTCCCAATAAATGTTGATCCATTCTTCATAACTTTTCTCATAAAAGGTAGGTTGCTTCACAATTGCATGTTTGATTCCGGTGCATCATGTAATGTTATGCCTCTAGAAGTTATGAATGAGTTGGATATCAAACTGACAATAGCATATGGGAAGTGTACAACCATGGATTCAAGGGAAGTTCCGGTTGTTGGATGTGTGAAGGGTTTAGTAGTGTAACTTGCAACCTATCCGGGTAAGAATTTAAAACTTGATGTTGTAATTGTTGATCGCCCGCCAAATGGGGTATGCTTTTGTCGAGGAGGTGGGCTTCAAGTGTTGGTGGTAGTGTTCAAATGGACATGTCCTATGCCACCATTCCCATTGAGGGAAGCCTTGTCAAACTCTATGGTGAAAAGAAGATGTTACACTTGATTGAAGATCCCAACAATGCTTCTTATGAAGTGTTGTTTGCTGATGTAGATGTTGACAATTTCATTGGTTTTGCTGATGGAAAAGAGAATAAGATGGAAAAATTAGAGTGCCTTGGTATGGTAGGTTCTCCATGGACATTACTATTTGATGGATCTTGCTCCAAAGTTGGAAATGGTGCTGGTATAGTGTTGGTTTCCCCTAGTTTATAGGAGTTTCCTTTTTCCTTCAAGCTCAATTTTGAATGTACTAACAACATTGCTGAGTATGAGGCATTATTATTGGGGTTAAGGATTACATGGAAGTATGGAGTGAAGGATATTGTTGCTAAAGGAGATTCAGAGCTGGTTGTCAAGCAAGTAAGAAAGTTGTATGCTACAAAAAATTAGCGTATGAGACAATATAAGCATGTTGTTTGGGACTTGATTGAAATGTTTGATTCCTTTAACATTGTTTACCATGATAGAAGTATTAATGTTGCTATTGATAAGCTGGATGTTCTTGGTTCTAAATTTGATAATTGCATTGTTTCACCTTTTTGTGAATATGATGTTGAAGTGCTAACAAGGCCAGCTGTCCCGGATAATGTGAAACATTGGCAGATTTTTGATGATGATGCACAAGTGTTGAGATTCTTACAATGCCAAGGAGATTTTTCTGGTCAAAATATTGATTGGGAACCAATGGTGTGCATGAATGAAGGTAGAGAAACTTTGTTTGACAAGGATATTATACAATTAAAAACAAATACCATTCCTAAAGGTCTTGTTGCACTTGAATCCAATTTTAGCAATGTTGATTGCATCATTAATAGAAAGATGTCTGCTTCAAGGGATGTGGAAGAGCACAACTTGGGAACCAAAGAAAAACCAAGGAAGATCTGGTTGGGCAGTCATCTCAGCAAAGAGGAGAAACAGTCTTATGCCCAACTTATGAAGAAATATCAAGACTGCCTTGCTTGGTCTTATTCAGAGTCAAAGGCATATAGAGAAGATTTATTTCAGCATAAGATCCCCCTTGAGGCTAAAACCAAGCCATTTAGACAAAAACAAAGGCCTATTAACCCATTACTTTCCATGAAAATGCAAGAAGATTTGAAGAAATTAAGAGATGGTGGCATCATTCAAATTTACTAGATACTCTTCTTGGGTTGCCAACCTTGTGCCAGTTAGAAAGAAGAACAGAGATATCAGACTTTGTGTGGATTTTAGGAATCTAAACAAAGCATCTATGAAGGAAAAATATCCTTTTCCAAACATGGAGAATATGTTGCAGCTTGTAATAGGGTCAAAAATGATTTCTACTTTGGATGGTTTCTCCGGATACAATCAAGTAGTTGTCAAAGAATCAGAAAGACTTAAGACAGCCTTCACTACTCCTTGGGGGACTTATGTTTTTGTAAGGATGCCTTTTGGATTGATGAATGTTGGTGCTACTTTTCAGAGGGCAATGGATGTTGCCTTTGCTAGTTATATCAATGAGTTTATTGCAGTTTACCAAGATGATGTGACTATTTTTTCAAGGCAACAAGAAGACCATTTGCAACACCTAGAGAAAATGCTGATCAGATGTAGAGAGTATGGCATTTCACTTAATCCAAAGAAGTTTCATTTTGGTGTGCCAAAGGCCAAGCTGTTGGGGCATATTGTGTCCAAAGAAGGTGTTATGATAGACCCTGAGAGAGTGGAAGCAATCAGCAAGGTGCCTATGCCAAGAACCAAGAAGGGTATTCAATCTTTCTTTGGCCAAATCAATTTCATTAGAAGGTTTGTCTCCAATTTTTCTGAGTTAACTCTTCCAATCACAAGCATGCTAAGAAAGGATCAAGTTATTAAGTGGGAAAAGGCTGCCATCCAAGCTTTTGAAGGAATAAAGGATGCACTCAAGCATGCACCTGTTTTGGAAGCTCCAAACTATAAGATGCCTTTCCAAATCTTCTCTTTTGCATCTGAATTTACTATTGCTTCAGTTTTGCTACAAAAGGATGAAAATGGAGTTGAGAGGCCTATTGATTTCTTTAGCAAGGATTTACAAGTAGCTGAATTGAGGTACACAATTATGGAGAAACAAGCATTTACATTAGTAAAAGCAACAAAGATTTTCAGGCCCTACATTTTGAGTTCAAAGGTTGTTGCTTATGTTCCCCACACCATGGTTAAAGACATCTTATTTGACATGGAGATATCAAGCAAGAGATGTAGATGGGTTAACAAATTACAAGAGTATGATATGGATATCCAAACAACAAAGATGGTAAGAGGTTTAGGTCTTGCCAAACTCATGGCTAAGAGTAATTTGCAGAATGTAGAAGTGAATCAGCTAGGGGAAGAAAGGGTAGATCTCCTTGAAAATTGATGAATTCTAAGTGGTACAAGGATGTGGTGTATTACCTCAAGCACTTATGTTGTCCCAAATCACTTAAATAAAAATCAGAAAAGATCCCTCAAGCTAACTTCTTAGAAATATGTCATAACAGACCTTGTGCCGGCTTGGAAAAACCCTGAAGGTGTCCTCTTGAAATGCATAACTGAAGATGAAGCTCCCAATTTGATTTCTGATTTCCATGGGGGAGTTTTTGGAGGACATTTTTTTGGGAGAGTGACAACACATAAGATTTTAAGAGCTGGTTATTGGTGGCCAACTCTTTTTAAAGATGCAAACCAGTTAGTTAGAAGGTGTGATAAGTGCCAACATTTTTCAGGAATATTGAAAGCTTCAGGCTCCCTTCCTTTGCATCCTGTATCAGTTGAAGCTCCTTTAAAACAATGGGGAATGGATTTTATTGGTGAGATTTCAGATCCTTCTAGTGCTGGTTAAAAATGGATCCTTGTAGCAACTGATTGTTTTACAAAATGGGTTGAGGCAATTCGATCTAGAAAGGCAACACACCAAGTGGTAATGGATTTCTTGCTAAATCATATCATATGCATGTTTGGGCTTCCAATTAAGATTGTGTCTGATAATGCTATGTGTTTTAGAGCCAAGCATTTAATGGCAATGTGCAATGAATATATGGGATAAATCTAACCTATTCTTCAAATTACAACCCACAAGGGAATGAACAAGTCTGAATCAAGTAACAAAAAATTGCTCAAGATCATTAGAAGAACCTTGGAAATCAACAAGAAGAAGTGGGGAGAATAGTTGAAATTTGCAGTTTAGGCTGATAGGATAACTCCAAAAAGAGCAACTGGTAAAATCCATTTGAACTGGTGTATGGAACTCAAGCTTTACTGCCATTACACCTGCAATTATCCACTTTTCAGTTTGCCTAGTAGTTGGAAGATCAAGAGCATGGCCCATATGAATCAAGAATCAATCAAATCATTGAGTTGGATGAAGAAAGGAGAGCTTCTCATCAAAGGCATGTCAGGTTTAGGGAGAAATTGAAGAAGTTGTTTGATAAGAAGGTCACCCCTAGAGCTTTCAGTGTTGGAGATCTGGTTTTGCTATGGGATAGTAGGCATGAAGACAAGGGCAAGCATGGCAAGTTTGATGCTCTATGGATGGGCCCTTATGCCATTGATATCAGGATTGGAGAAAATACATTTTTTCTCAAGGATTTGGATGGGGATTTGCTGGAGCTTCCTGTTAATGGCAGACATTTAAAACACTTTTTGGATTAAATCCCCAAAGGAGGTATGCACAAGTTGTACATTTTGTATAGCCCTTGTTGTTGTTTTGTCTTTTCCTTGTTCTTGCTATTGTTGGCTTGTGGTTTTCCCTTTTGTCCTTGGAAACCATTGTTGGTGTGGTTTTCTCGGTCTATTTTTGGTGAAAATTCTGGTTTTGGGCTGCTATGCATGTTTTGACTCCTTTCCCAATGGATTTTGGCACTTGGTCTATGTTGTGATCTTGTGGCACTCACTGGGAGTGCCCATCCCCAAGCAAGAGCCAATGTTGGTCCCATTATTGAGTTTGCATAATGTGCCTTGTTTTTCCATGACCGAATATGCTCACAAACGTTTCATTTTTTGATTTCATGGTCTGTAGTTCACATTTTCCAACTGAATACCTTCGAAAATGCCCTCATTGTTGTTATTCTGCCCCATTTTAAAACAAATCTCTAGGTTTCCCCTTTGTTGTGCCCTAACTTCTTCATTTTTTAGGGGCTGAGCCGTTATTCCCTTTGTCAAGTTCATGTAAAAATTAGAATGGATCAAATCTGAGTTTTTAGAAGTTGAAAATCTTGATCCCCAGGCCGAAATTGATGATAAAACATGATTAAATCGATTCAAAACCAAGAATTCCACCTTCCTTGTGAAAGACTTAAATTTTTGGGGCATCTTTTGTATTTTTCACGCATTGACGGTTGTACGAGCATGCTCTACCCATCAAATTTATCATTGTAAACTCTATGCTGACATGGCAGGCTCTCATTGGCTAGGTGCGGTCGAAAAAATGTTATAACTTGTCAAATTTTCAATTTTTGGTGAAGGGAAAATTTTGCTCCGCGGCCCCGCATTTGCCTAGTGTGCCTACGTGGCATGATTTGATTGGTCAGATGGAGCAGCGGGTGGTGGAGGTCACTTAAAAATTTTGCCTTCATTTTTTGCAAATTTCTCAAGGTCAACTTCTGCTCAAGGCCCATAGCGAATGGCATGATGACACGTGGCATAGGAGGGCCATGGCGGGTGGCGAAAGGACTTGGAATTTTTTTGATGTTTTTGGCTCATGGTGTCAGAGGAAAAATTTGGCCCACGAGCCCACATCCAATGGGAGGGCAACACGTGTCACAGGAAGGTCAGGTGGGTGGCGAGGGTCACTTAACATTTTCTTCAATTTTTGAAAAATTCTCAAATGTTAAAGTTTTCCCACAAATCCATGCCCAATGGGAAGGTGACACGTGGCAAAGGAAGGATAGGTGGAGAGGCGGGGACTTTGAAAATTGTTGAAGTTTGTGGTTTCAAAATGTCGGGAACATATTTTCCGGGAGCCCGCGCCCAGTGGTAAGTGGACACGTGTCCAGGGGAGCGAAGGAGATGCGGGGTTGTGTATGTTTTTGGAATTTTTCCTTTGGAGGCAAAATCTCAAAGTCAAATTTCTGAATGAAGGTCCGCAGTGAATAGCAAAATGACACGTATGCAGGTGGGTGAAATGGAGAGGTGGAGGCTTGGAGGAATTTGAAGTTTTTTAAACTTCAAAGGGTAAAAGGGAAAATTTCGGTTCAAGGTCCCGCCACCAATGAACAACGGACACGTGTCCAACATTTGATGGAAATTGGAGTGCGGAGGAAAGATGGAAAATGTTCCAACTTTGGCAAAAATTTTCAAAGGAAACAATGAACCCGTGGAAAATATTGGAGGTTTTTCCCCATGACTAATCCACAGGCGACACGTGGCATTTTTCAAATGTCAAAAGAGAGAGGTCGGGCCCGCATGGAGTTTTGATGCTTGTGGAGGTTTGAAGGCAAATTTGATGATTCAGCTCCGCATCCAATGGGAGAGCGACACGTGGCAGAGAAACAATAGGTATTTGGGGGCACGGAGTAGTTTGAGAAAATTTTCCTTTTCTCAAAAAAGTGGAAAAATTCATCAAATTGGCCCACGGTTTTGGTGGAGGCCCACGTGAGGACACGTGGTGCATTGAGGGGACATGTGGGGAAAATTTTCAAAATTTTCTTGGAGTTCAAAAAGGGTTTAAAATGCGTTTTAAGGTTTGGGGGCCCACGCCAACCATGTTTTGACATGCGTCTCACCCTATCCTTGTGGTGAAAAGGTAATTTTTGTGTTTTTAAGGGGATTTGAATCTAACACATGGAGGGCGGAATTTTAAAGTTGATTTTAATCAATGGTTGCTATGCGTTTTCATTTTTGGCGCCATGGATGCTCTAAGAAGTGTGGAATCGTCATTTTTACACCAAATCACATGAAATTTTATATGAATCTACATCCCTTCAGCCTTCTAAACACAATGGAACTATTCTTTTGAGCTGATTCGGTGCCCTATAGTGTTTTTTGTGAAATATTTTCCTCATCCCGTGAAAAACACGTGAAAGGTAAAAATGAAAAGTTGTAGAGTTAAAAATGGTGAGGGAAAAAGGTGAAAAATGATTAGAAATGCATGTTGGCATGGTGGAATGCCAAAACGTGACCCTGGGATAGATAAGGATCCAATTTCATGCAATATTTTAAAATATTTGTGCATCTCTGGCATTTGGCGAGCTGTTTCATAGTTTTATATCATTTTTCATCAAATGGATAGGGTTTTGTAACAAATTTGATCCCTTTGGCATATTATTTTCTTGGGATGCAAGGATCCAAGTTGGCATAGGGTATATCATGTAGTTTGGAAGCATTTTTGTGGTTCTGTTGAGAATTTTGGAGAAAGAGAGAAGAATTTTCACAGGGAAAACTGGAAGAAGTCCATTTCCTTTTGGAGAAACTGCCTGAGAGCCATTTTTGATTCCAATTTGCATCAAATGTTCATCATGTTGAGTTGGTTTTAGCTATAAATCCATCAACAAGCTTTGAGATTGTCTAAATAACATTCCCTTGCTGATATATTTGATCAAATTCTTGGATTAACTGGTTTTATCTCTTGGCAAAGCTTGCATACACTTGTATTTCAGTATGTTTTCAATTTGTGTTTCATGCTCATGTTGCAATCTTGTGTTTGGGATATTTATTAGTCATACATGGTCTCATTTATTATAGAGGGTTTGAAGGAATCTGTAATCTTCCATTCAGAGGAGCATTCATTTGAGTGGAGATAAATAGATTTAAATTCATCTTACTTTCCTTGTAAATTGATGGTGTTTGTCAACCTTTGGGTGTACCTTAGGTCATGATCTAAAAAGGAGTTCTGAATGATTTATTGATATTTTTATTCATGAATTTGTGGTAGGCTATCAAAGTTTGTATGGAATAGTGCATATTTAGGCATCCATATGTGCACACATCCTGGTTGAAAGAGCACTTCAAATTCATTGAAATATCCCTGTTGTTTAGGTGTTGTAATTATTTTGCAAGGTTTCCCAAAGAAGGTGATGACTCATAACTACTCTTGTCCCAACATCTCTCATCAGAATTTTACTTTAAACTAACTCATCCTACCTATAATACCCCTGCATCTGCATTGTGTGTCCACAAAAGAATTCAATCCTTTCACAAAAATGCACAAAGTTGATCAGGGTTCTATCATGTCTTTAGCATCTCTAGCTTTGTTTTGAAAACATTTCCATCATTTAGTAGTGATAGATCCTTTGAGTTTGGAAAATGGATATTTGATCATGTTTTCACAAATCCTCCTCCACATCATACACAAAATACAAGGATATCTCCATCTCCTTACCACATAGGGGCTGTAATATAGGTTCTCTTGCCTTGGTTGATAGGCACAACCTAAAATAGTGAGGGTTAGATCAAAACCCTTATGAAGGTGCTATCCACTCCCTCAATTCTTGAATGCAAGCAAGTAGATAGGTGTGATCCCCAGCTACAAATGACATACAAAACATATATCTATCCTTGAGTGTCTTGTGTAGATTCATGATGCTATTCAAGTTGTGAAGGAGATTAAATCTGGATACCAACATAATGAACCCAAGAGATGGTCCGACTGGGCGTGCCAAAATGTTTCACCATATTATTGATAAAATTAATAAAATAAATAGAGGGTGATAGGACAAAGAGGAATACCTATTTACAAAGTCAGTTGAATTGTTTGTACGCGTTTCTAATTTATGATTCAGGATGACCATGAATAACTTCCTTTTGGATAGGAGGAACTACCTATAAATACAAAACAAGACCACAAGAAGAATATCAAACAATATATGTCAGTGGACTACCTAGCGTGTGCTAGATTCAGGAAGTGTGATACTTCCTAGATGGTTCTCAATCGACTATTTAATATAATTTAATGCAAGAAACACCATACAGAAATAAAATCCTACTATAGTTGATATGATTTAGGCATCTCATTCAAATACAATAAGAAAATATAATCTAACAAATCAAGGTTATGATCAGATTTGGATGTTGGGTAGGGTGTTTTGAGTTTCTACAGTGTGAAAAAGGTATGGTCAAGGTTACAAATGGTTCTGCATAGTTTGGGAGTAGGTATGAGCTTTACGTGATGAGTTGGGTTAATGATTACGAGAGATAGATGCCAATTAGGGTATGACCAATGACGGTTTAGCTATGACCGACAACGATTTAGGGTGGATAAGGGTAGAATAGTTAAATTTCAGAAATAGGGGTCCAAGTTCTCTCTATGTATGCACAGAGAGATGGGGAGGTCTATGGAGTGGCTTAAAGTAGTGTATATAGCTTGGGTGAGGCTTTTATAAGGTTTTAGTGGTGATAAAGTCAATTTCGTGAAAGTATGTTAGAAGATACAAGAATCGAGGTTAGTCCGGTGGTGATGCTTTGGTGAAAGGGAAACCGATGATGATCAAGGTGACCAACATCAATAGGGGTTGAATGGTGGAAATAAAATAAACTTGGTTTTGGATCTTCTCTAGTGATTGCACAAAGAATGGAAGAAGGATGGTTAGGCTCGTAAAAATCCCAGGAAGGCTCAGGAATGTCTAAGAGTTAGATATGGGGGGCTAAAGGGGTTATGGGTTGTTAGATGGGTGGATTAACAAGAAGGTGGGGATGGTGGAATGCAAAGTAGAATATGATCTAATAAACAGAGCTAAAGAAACCACAATCTAAGTAAGTATAGAATGATTCGATCAGAACACACTTGTATTTGCAGGCCTAGTTGGTGGAGGATAGGAATGGTTGACCAATGAAATTGGTGATCAGTGCCATGGTAGTGCTTCCTAAAATGTTACTATGAATGACAATGCCTTCATACCAGTCTTGGTGCTAGCAAGGTAATCTGGATGCTCGAGTAGGCTCTGGTTCCTGCTTGCATGCATATCTCTCTTTCTCCAAAAATTGAAAAATGCCAAATTCTTGAAATTTTCGACCTCCTCGAACAAGGTTACCAAAATGAATATATGGTAACCAAAAATGGTTTAGGTTAACGACGTTGTTTTAGGGTAACTAACATCAGTTACGGTGGGAATCCTAGGTTTTCCAAAATAGTAGATCTTGGTTATCTTTTGGCCAATTCTACCCATTGGTTTGGGTCTAAAATGGTATTTTATGCTTAGATAAGTGGGCATGCTATTAGAGAAAGAATAGGCATCTGATTTTAGGGTTAGACTAAGTCTCGGTTAGTTAGGGAAAGTAGAGATTGAATCTTAGTTAAAAGAAACATGCTAAGAATAGGTTTATGATGAGGTGTCTAGGTGAAGTGGCTGGGTGAGGTGTAAATTAATTTAATTAAAGTAAATAAATTAATAGATAAAGTGAGGATGGGTATTAATTTAATTGTAAGTAATTAAATTAATATAAATGTGGGGTAAAGGGGGCATGGTTATATGAACATGCTATGTTAACCACTCAAAAGGGGATCAAGGGTAGTGTGACCCAAATTTGGTGTCTACATTTGCCCCTTTTTGTTTTGCATAGCTTGTATTGGTAAGCGATGCTGACAAAAATAGGAAGTGATTACCCCATGTGTGGGTGAGAGCAGGGTTGCCCCAAGTGTGGGTGAAGGTGATCCCCCTCAAACTAGGAACTGATGAGGTGTTATATGGAGTTGGTGAGTGGTTTGATAAATGTGTGGGTGGTGTAAGTCAAGGTAGGTGGGGAAGAGTATGGGTACTTTGGGAAAGGGTAATGGTCAACTCGGGTAATAGGTAATGGGTTATGGTCAAATTGGGTAATTGGTAATGGAAATCAAACACACGCACACATATAGATTACAATACGATACTAGGTTGAAGAGCTTGGAAACTCTACATCATCCAAGTTTGATAAGTTTATCCAAACAAGGTTGAAGTGATTTAGGGATCTAGGGTATAGAATATGGTTAGGAATCACAAAAAGGTGAGGTGTAGGATGTTTAGGTATGATTCGGTACACCAAAAGTTATGGGTTGGTTTGGATAAATGACACGACATTAAGGCAAGGCAAGGTCATTGGGCTAAACAACCCAAGTATCATTATCAAAAGGGATAATGAGTACATGAATTCAAGGGTCACAAAGGTCAAGGTTGGGTGGGGGGTTGGGAAAGCTCATTGGTAAGGCCATGTTAGGGGCCAAAATATTCCCCAATGGATAATGAGGGCAGGTGGAAGGTAAACAAGTCACGGGGTGGGGGGGTCAGGACAAAATTTGATGGTGGAGAGGTCAAGAGGCAAGGTCATGGGTAGGGATGAATGTTTTATGGTGTGGAGGTTGGGAGGTAAGGCTGTGGGTAAGGCTGATATAAAGAGAAAGAGGTGGTATGGAAAAATACGAGAGGTACCAGTGTACTGGAATACCTTGAGTGTAGTGGTGAAGGTCTGTGAAGGGTAAAAGTGTATGAAAGTGGTTAAATTGATGAGGAGCCAAATAGGGTATAAGGAGTATGACCAATAACGGTCATAGAAAAACTGATATAGGTCTAGTTAAACCACTATTAGTAGAATAGGGCACATGACTGATGTCGGTATGGGAAAACCGGTGTCGGTCAGGTTGGGTCGAGGGTAAAAAGTAAAAATACGTAGTGTTACGGATTCATTTTTACGTTTCACATTGTTGGAAAGAAACTAGTGAGGAGTGTGTGGTGTTTTCATGGAGCAAAGGACAAGGTGATTATATGAGACTGAGGTGGAGGGGGTTGAGTGGCTATTGGAACAAGGGAGATGGGTCCATGTGATCGGGTGGAACGAGTTGATTCACCGGAGGATCGTGAGGTCGATTGTAGACATGGTGGCAGTGGGAGGGGAGTGGTGGAGGCCCAAAGTGGTGTAGAGATCGGAGGTGCTACCAAGTAGGAGGAAGCGTAATGAGGTAGGTTCTAATCCCTATGGCTCATTTGTATTTGTAAATTTGGGTAAAAATGAACAAATGGGGGGAAAATGGAAAATTTGAAAATGTGGGTAAAATGAACCGATTTGGGTATGGGGAGGGTGGAATGTAGGCTAATTAGGTTGGGAAATGAATTTGGGTGAGGTGTGGGTAGAATGGGGGTAGTTTAGGCTTAGTTTTTGCAAATTTTAAATTTTATTGCCATGGGGTTCAAATTTGGGGCCAAACTAGAGACCGACATCGGTTTGGGGTCACCGACATTGTTAGGATTACCGATGTCGGTGGGGAAAAATAGGACTGATGGCGGTCATAGGGGACCAATGTTAGTCGGGGTGATTGATTTGTGTCATAGGTGACCGACATCGGTCATTGTGAAAAGGTGATGGGGCCAAAATAGGTTAGATGTAGAGGGTGAGAATGGGGTGGAAAAGAGAGGGTAGGGTAAATAGGTAAAAATGAATGGAGTAGCGATATAGGGTGGAGAAAAGTAGGTGGACGAAGGCAAGGGTAGGGAAAATTAGGTAGGGGATTGGTGGGACTTAGGTCATGGTGGGTACAGGGTTCGGTAAGTGGGAATGGGATAAATAAGTGGTCGGGGAAAAAGTAGGGACATGCTAAATACGTACATGGGGTAGTTGGGTGTAGAATTATGTTATCGATAAAAAATGAATTTAGGCCCCAAAAGTGTTGAGTTGGTTGGTTGTAGGCATGAAAATAGTTGATTCTGTGAGATAGAGTACCACCCCTACTAGGGGATTGAGGTACAATATGATGAAGGAGGAGTGGGCCCACATACGGGAGGTAGGGTTGATCGAGGTCAGGTGGTACAAAAGGATTCGGTGGGATCCTAGTCTCATGGTCACTCTCATCAATAGATGGGATGCAGTGACCAACACATTCCACCTTCCTACTAGTGAGATGATGATCACACTAGAGGATGTCTATAGGATTTTATGGCTACCAATTATTGGGGAGCCAATTTATAGTGTATCTGCACAGATGGCACCTTCGAGGCGATGATTGGAGTGTTTGGGGAGATGGCTAGTGAGATAAATGAGCACAACATGAGCTTGGTGTATGGGAGATGTATGCCACACACCCACAAGAGATGTGGCTAGCTATGATGATGATGCTGATAGTAGGGTACTATACACTACCTGATTTAGAGGGTGGTCATTTTCCTAGGGGTCTGATGGGAGTATTACGAGACATGATCGAGGAGCGGGTCTACTTTGCATGGGCACCGAATTATTTGGTATAGTTATACAAGGAGCTGTGGGGCTATTAGAGGATGCACCGATATGGCATGTGTTGTACCTTCCTATTACATTGTTGGGCCTATGAGCACATTGTGGTAGTGCGGCCACGAGGACCGCCGTGCAGACCGGAATCAGTGGGGTAGAGGCATGACTCAGTGATGGGTGGTCCTAGAAGGTTAGCCAAGAGTAGTAGAGGTGTTATATAATGTGGCACATTACATGTGGGAGCTAGAGGTGATATATTCGAGAGACATAGTATGGCGACCTTAGTATGACAACGCTTCCCGAAATGTTACTTGTGAATTCCAATGCCTTTAGATAAGTCCCGGTGTTTGTCAGATCATCTAGATGCTCGAGTAGGCTCCGGTTTGTGCTTACATGCAGATATCTCTTTCTCTAAAACTCAAAAATTCAAACTTCTCAAAATTTCCAACCTCCCGAACAAGGTTACCAAAATGAATATATGGTAACCGATGATGGTTTAGGTTAAACGACGTGTCTATTTAGGGTTAATTAGCATCAATTACGGTGGGAAATCCTAGGTTTACCAAAATATAAAATCTTGGCTATCTTTTGGCTAGTTCTGCCCTTTAGTTTGGGTCTAAAATGGTATTTTTCTCTTAGATAAGTGGGTATTCTATTAGAGAAAAAATAGGCTTATGATTTTAGGGTTAGACTAAGTCTCGGTTAGTTAGGGAAATAAGAGATTGAATCTTAGTTAAAAGAAACATGCTAAGAATAGGTTTATGATGAGGTGTCTAGGTGAAGTGGCTGGGTGAGGTGTAAATTAATTTAATTAAAGTAAATAAATTAATAGATAAAGTGAGATGGTATTAATTTAATTTTAAGCAATTAAATTAATATAAATGTGGGGTAAAGGGGGCGTGGTTATATGAACATGCTATGTTACCACTCGAAAGGGGATTAAGGGTAGTGTGACATAAATTTGGTGTCTACAATATGATGTTGTGATTGTAGAATTGATGATAATTATTATTTTGGGTTATCATATATAGGTTGATGATGTTATATGTAGCTTAGCTTCCACGTTCGAACTTATCTTTAATTATTGATGTATGATGATATATAAATAGACGGAGATGTGATATAGATGTGATGAATATAAACATGTGATGACAAAAAGCACAGCAATTGACACAAATATAAAGAAAAGTTAACAAATGTAATACACACACATACGAAAAATTAAAACAAACCATGGCTTATTTAATAAAATAGGAAGGCAACACCAATTTAAAAAGAAAACAAGTTAGACAAACCCAATATGAATATGAATTAAATACACCAAAGTTATATATGAACTAAAGTGATAATAATTCCTTTGTAATTGGTCTATAATAACAACACAATAAAATTATAGATACACAAAAATTGATTAACCTAGTTATCCTCTTATAAGAGATTGAGTGAAAAATGTGTAAAATAAGTATTACACGCACATGCAATAAATGAGATTAGTCACAACTTACATGCTAACAAAAACATTTGCACAAAGCTAATAAACAAGAAATAATATAACACAATTTGAAATAATGACATCGAAAGACACCGCTAATGTGATGCTCGTTAAAACAACCCACTTAAGACCCAAGAAACAACCTAGGGTTAGGAAAATTATGGAATAATTTTTTTATTAGAAGTGCCTACAACCAGGTTACAAGACAACAATTGACACTATTAGGTTTCTGGAACAAGTCTAAAATTACTAGAACATACTTTTCATTTATAACAATTTTTAGAGGTCACATGGTCTAAATTTTAGGGTTAGAAGTTTTAGTTAGGTTCAGGGGGTAAAATATCACCATACCCACTCTCTAATAGGCTCAGATTTTCAACTTGATTTTTCTCACACTTAATGCATTCAAAATTTCCCTAAATAATTCCCATTGGATAGGAAATTTTCTCACCTTTCCAATGATATAAAGAAGTCCTCCCAAATCCTTGTAAAACCCCAATTATGGACTCGGCGGACTTTAGGAGTCAAATTTTCCCCAAGGGGACACGTGTCGAGTAGGGGTGAAAAACAATATTTGGGTTAGCGGGTCGTAGGGAGGTGTTGGAACATTTTCCTTGCATGGGAGAAAATTCCCATTTGTGCCCGCACCTCCGCTGTGCCACTAGGGACACGTGTTAGGCTTCGAGATCATGTAGGGAAGGTTGGCAATTTACACCAAAAGGGAGGGAAGAATCCAAATGGTGCCCATGCTGCTGCTGGTCTCGCAAGGACATGTGGTACTCATCCAAACAACACAGAAGGAAAGAAGGAATGGTTTGGCAACATAAGAGTTTGGAAGGTTTCACTATGGGGGAGAGAAGGGGAGGAGGCATCCGCGTGTCCACATGTCTCAAGGGGAATAACACCGAGGCAAGGGCAGGGAGTGCGGGCCCGTAGAAAATTTTAAACAAAATTTTCAAAGGAAGAAGATCATGAGGGCTCTGCCCCCTCTACTAATTCCCAATGCTGCTATGTGGCAGTACCTGAAGGACGCAGGATTGTGGGCTGGTGGGGAAAAGAGGGAAAAATTTCCCCAAAATTTGTAAAGGCCCCAAGGGCAAAATAATACCGCACCTCCACTGCTGCCCCATGTGGACATGTGGCAACCTCTGATTGGTTGCGGGCCGACGGGCTTATTTCAAAAAAATTTCCCCAATTTTTTTCAATTTTTTTCCAAGGATAATTTCGACGGAAATTTTTTACAGTTGTTATTTCCCTCCTTTACATTTCAAGTGTTGACATGTCATTTTCCTTATAAAGATATGTTCTTTTGATTTTTGGAGATCATGCTTGATATGGATAAATCATCTTCTAGTTCTTGAGATCCTTTGATTAAATTGGAATGGCTTCCTTGAACCCATTTTTCATTTCTTGTAGGTGAGTTGTAATCTAGTTTAAGAATTGTAAACTTATCTATTAATCTAACTCATCCTTGGATCAATTTCAGTGATCCAAGGAATGTTTTAAAATCTACTCTGATTGAACGAATGGTAAATCGACATTCCATGAATTAAAAGACATATGACTGAACTTTGATTGGTTACAAGTTCTTTGATTATTGTGTGAACGTGTTTCTATCAATGTTTATTGTGTTTGGATCTCTTCATTTAATTATGGCGGGACAATGCTGACGCAAACGAACTATAGCCTGTACACGACTTAGGAAATATTCTGGTTCCTAAAACTAAAGGGACTATCCTACTGAATCCTAAGCTAGGTAAGGAAATATATATTATCTAGCTATGTTAATTAATTAAATTTTATCCTAACCTAATCTTTTTACTAAGGATTATGGAGAGGTTACTAAGTTATTTGAATTATCCTAAAACCTAATGCCTAAAAAACTATTGAGTTGGAATTAATCTAACCTATGTGGAAACTAAGGTGGTGATTTATTGATTGGGTTATATCCCAAGGTTACCTATCCTAAGCTAACCTAATATCTAACCTAAGTAATTGTGTTTACCCTAAAATAATGGACATGAAGTGGAATTAGTGGTTGCATGTATTATAGGTGACGGTTCCAAGGAATTTAAGTTGTTGATAAGGTTTTAATTGCATAGAGGTAACACCATTTACAGTAGGGGCTAGCTGACTTGGTGGAGGATTATGTGGAAAATTCACTAAAATGGAATTCCTTGTTAAATTTGATTTGGCATTAGCTAAACTTGGAAGGCGGTGGCAAGGAAGGATAGGTAGGAAAATATGAATTAATGGAATTTATTGTTTTTGGTTTTTGTGCTCGAACCGTTTTGGAAAGCATGCAAACGGGATGGTATAGGGCCATTTCTCTTTGCATGTTTTATGATTTTTTCTCTGCATGCTCTCTGGTTGTTTGAACCAGCAAATATAACTGCACTTAATCACTATTCTTGATATTTTTGACCTATTTTAGTTCGTGGAATATTTAAGAGGCATGATGGAAAAAGAATATATTTGTTTGATTCTTTGTGGAGAAGAGGAGAAGTTGTGAGCTTGGCTAGAGGTTCTCTTTGAATTGGCAGAAGCGCTATCGGCATGATAGGCTCTAAACTTTAAAATCTATTGCTTTCTTATAAATGTTTCATTGAAATGATTCTTCTCTTTTGAGATTCTTGGATTGCACATCATATCCGTTTATTCACTTATTAGTTTTTATTGAATATTGTGATATTGATTTTGAATCCTTGGTAAAAGATGTTCTGTTTAGAAACTTACCATGTGTAGTTCTTAAAAAAGAGAATGCATGCAAAAACGTATCTCTGTAGCTCAGCTTTTTCATTCTGGAACGGGTAATTGAAGTATTCTGTTTAAGATAATCTTTGTTGCTATTTAGATATGGTTCAGAGTTTTTAGAACCTTGGGTTCCATCTGATCTTGTTGGAGTTTGTGTTTTGTTTGATCGTGAGCTTGTGTTGAGCTTGTATTGAGCTTGTGTTTTAAGTAGAGCTTGTTTTCGAGCTCGTATTTGGTTTGGAACTTGGTTCTAGTTTTGTGTTTGTTGAGAACTATTGATAGAGGTTCTTGTTGTTTTGAACTAGTGTTGGAATCTTGGATATCTCTAGACTGTTGTTGAAGTTTGTATATAGCTCAGTGCTTGTGTTTTATTTCCTTATGATAATTTAAACTATTAATGTCAGATCATAATGAACACTGTACTTGTATGTTATTACTTGTTTTTGGGGCTCGAACTTTGGAGAGAAACTGAGTTCTGTTTGGGGTAATATTTGGTTTCGCATTTTGATTTGAATTTGTGTTGGAGCCTCTGGTTATTCTAACTAGTATTGAAACCTTGGGTAACTCGGGACTGATGAATGAAGCCGTATGTGGCTCTGTACCCGTGTTTTATTTGTTTTGGGAAATTTGGAACTATTATTATAGATTTGTAATTTCACAACACTCGTATTTGTTACTTGTGTAGTCTGAACTATAGTCGAGACTTCGTGTTGACTCTGCTCTGGCATTTTGAGTTGGGTTTTATTTGTTTTAAATGTTTAAAACTGCTAACTCTTTTGTTGAACCATTGATCAAGGGAAACGGGGAAAATAGTTGTTTGAGTTGTTGGATAAAATCTTAAGATCTCAACTAAAAATGTCTTTGTTTGATGAATGGGTTTGGTAATTATTTCTAGGAATTGTTTCATCTTGTTGAGATGGCATTGGCATTTTATTAAGGGTATTCCTTTCCCCTCTATTCCGTGGAAACTTGTATCTTTAGATCTATTAGAATAGGTTATGGGTTTCGTTTATGAAAAAACTTAATAAATTAGTACTCATGTTGTTATGGAGGGATTACTTGACTCTGTTCTAATAGTTTTTGTATTATAATACTTATTGAATCAAGAACTGGTTATTCTTTTTGTAATGCAAAAATGAAATCTGACTATGGGATTTCAATCTGAGTTGTTGATACTTTTGATCATGTTAAAATTACTGATCGGTTATTTTTCTATCTCTTCATGGATACTATAAATACACCTTGTGACTTTATATAGGAAAGGAATGTGATTCCTTTAGAACCGACTATGTTTTTGGACTGCTATTTTTATTTCATTCTGTGTATGGAATTGAAACTCGTGCTCCTTGAAAGTAAAGAAGTATAAGAAATATGGTAGTGTGATTTCTTCTTATTGTATAGATCATTGGTTGAACTTATGTTTTGATTCTCCTTTGAAATGAATTTTTCTTTATGAGTTATTTGGTCTTCCTTTACCCAATCATTTGTAGAAATGATGTTGGAAGAGATTATATTATTTAGTTTTATTGAGTTGGAATTGTCAGCTTGCTTGTTAGACTATTGTTTGACAAGATTTTACTTGTTTGGTTGGAGATGAGTAATTTTGTCTCTTGCACTCTATCTTTTAAGAATTATCCTTGGATGAATTAGAGTATATAATGACTCTGTATGAGTCTACCTTGATTTTTGAACATTTTTTAGATCTTTAAAAGTTAACTTCTATATGTGGAATTAAATTTAAAACTTGCAGTAGACGATTAATCCTCTAATCCTTCTTGGATTAAATGGAAATTATGTTCGATGAATATCTTAAATGTTAAGTTTTAAGGTAGTTGTCTTTTGAAAGAAACAGTTAAATCACTTTTTGAATTTGTTATGTTTCTCGATGTTTTGTGTTTGGGAATAGTTTGTAATGGTTTTTATTCTTCTTTCATTTAGGAGTTAGATGAGTCATCCTAATAAGAACCATGTGTTAAACTCTTTCTTTGGCTTGAAGAAAAGATAAATGTTGTTTTCTTTTATGAAAGATTGGGAACAATGAGATGTTATAATATAATGATTGCCTAAGGATAATTGATAGGATCAGTTAGACTCTATTTTGTAAGGTTGATATGGTGAATTATATTCTGTCATTTTCTTGGAAGTGAAATCAATTGGTTAAAATGTACTTCTTTTCCGTTGATTTTGATATATTGATTATATGATGTAATAATTGTCTCATTAAAGCAGAGTTGTTTTAATGGAACAATTATTGGAATGCACTTCTTTTTAAGGCTTAGTGCTTATCATGCTCAATTCAATTAACTGACCCGTGCTAGAAATTTTTGCAGATGGACTTTGTAAGTGAAAAGGAAGGCATAAAATTATGTGACCATTGGCTGATTTAAGTCTTATTTTTGTGAAGAACTCTGAATCGTTCTTGAGATTGTATTGAAAAAGAAAAGTAGTATTCTTTTGTAATGAAGGCAATTGTCTTGTAGCATACCTAAATGTATAAGTTTTAGAGATGAATTAAATGTTGAGAATTTATTACTTTGGGTGTGTATATTATCTTGTACTTTCATTGCATTGATGGAATCTTATATTTGTTATACTCCATATTATGTATATGCTTAATGGGGTATTCTTAGATAAGTTTGACATTGGGAATTGGACTAATTTCCCTAAATAGGATGCAACTTCTTAAGTTGCAAAATTTGATGTCATAACTAAACAATTCAATATAGTAATATTATATGGAATGAACATTCAGTAATAACTATTGAATTTGTAATGATTTTAGGGTGCTAGGCCCTAGCACTTAATCATGTAAAGGAATATTCTTCCTCTATCTTAAGAATGCAAATAAAATGGAAGACGTGATTCCTAATTATTAGACTTCGTTTATTAAAGTCTACTTAGTTACAACCTAGATGGTTGTTACACTTCCTTGAATGGTTAAGTCACAATAAATGGAACTTATGATGTTGATATCCTATTATGGTTGACGGTTGTTAAGTCCAGAAAATAACATTAAAGGAAATCTTAAGCTAAGAAATTTCTTTAACAATCAGTTGAATCATTGTGTAGAAGAACTTAAGGAGTGTTGGATTAGGGTTAGGCAAGGTTGCTGAAATCTATTTTTAATAATCCAAATTAATTAAATTTATAATAAACTCCTTGAGGTATGTACATCTCGATGAGGTTGTTCTGTAGGATGCTGGCACACACCAACTGTAGGGTTGTACACTCGAGAAGATTAGGATCTTGTCAACGATACATCAATGCAGTCAAAATGTGGCAACACCCTTCTGCATTGATCATCTAGATCTACACACTTGGGACTTGATCTTAGTTTCTCTCTAGGTTTAGTTAGTAACATGTTTAAGATATGGGGTAGCCCCCCTAAAACTCATGATACCTTGGCACATGGGGTTGACTTAGGTTGACCCAAAGATGCCAACTTACCCTAAGTATTAGTGAGCCTCCCCCTATCATAACATATGTTGTTAACTTGAACTAGGGTTAAACGTTGGGCAAGTTGACTGATGGGAGTCAGTAAAGGACATTCTAGATAACAATAGAGTGGGGTGAAAGACGTATTTTAGATTGACAAGTATGCCATCAAGGAATAGTAATACAAATAGTATGTTAGAAATATTTGGCCAAAGTATCGCAAGCTATTGGTTGCATTGTCCTATGTCACCTAGTCTAAGGTTCATGATGCAAATGAATATTGGTAACAAATATTTAGATAGGTTCCTTAGACAGATCACTCAATACCCTAAATAGGGAAAGAGAACCAAGTATACGTAGTATACGGAAAAGTATTCAATACTTTATGTTAAACATGAATAGATCGGTAGTATACCGAGTCATGAAATGAATAGATCGGTAGCACACCAAGTCATTACAACTGCATATGGTTATCTGTTATATGAATGGTTGATAAAGAATGTGTGTTCTAAATTATGAATTTAGAATAGAGAACATTATTTATAAAAATAAAAATTCCTTGTTTCTAAAGTCTTAAAATGGGAATGTTACATCTTGGTATTAGAGTTGAAGGTTGCAACTCTTGGACCTATTGTGTCCACAATCTGATTAAAATTAAATTTTCTTATAATAGAAAATGGTGAGAACAAGAGGAAATGTTGCAAATAACCCTCCACCTAAGGAAGGAGTGACAATTGCCCAAAACTTGATGAGATCCTTGCTACCCTGTTGGACACAAGAGATTATTTGGTTGTGCTTGAACATCAAGTAATGGGAAATGAGGAGGAAGAAGAAGCTAATAACAATAATCAGCCACCTCTAAGGGACAATGCCAATGTGGGTGTTGATAATAACAACGTTAACATACCTGTTCAACCTGAGAACAAAAAGGCTAGACTAGCAGTAGAACTCACTAATGACATAAAAAGGATAAGTCCACCCAAGTTTGATGGCACCACATTAGGAGATGGAGCTAAGAATTGGCTCGGTGAAATGGAGAAGTACTTTGTAATAAGGAACTTCTCAAAAGAAACCAAGGCTATATGGGGAGCATATCAGCTTTCCCATGAAGCATCTTCATGGTGGGATAGCCGTAAGGTTGAGTTAAATATTGATGAAACTAACATCACTTGGGATCAATTTAAAAGTTATTTTAGGAAACAATGGCTGCCACAACTCTACTATGATCAGAAAATGATTGAATTTCAGAATTTAGCTCAAGGAAAGCTAACAGTAACTAAGTATTGGGAATGGTTTACGAAACTCCTCAAGTATGTACCTCAGTATCAAAATGATGAGAAATTCAGGATACAGAAATTCATTATGGGATTGAATCCCATTATTGGGGGAGAAGTTGATGTTCACAACCCAACCACTATGGAAGGGGTTGTTGAAAAGGCCATAAGGTAGGAACAGAAATTAAAGGCTATTTCTACTCATAAGGAGGAAGTAAGGAAGAAAGTTCCAAACCCCTCTTCAGCTTCTCTTGCACCTAAGAAGGGACCATGGAAGAAGTTTGGTAATAAAAGTAAGTTTTCAACTGATAATAATAAGAAAACAACAATGAATAAGACTGCTGGAAATGCACGAAACAATTTTTCCAAGAATAATAACAATGGACAGAAGTCCTATGGAGGTCAGAATAATAACTTTAAGGCTGGAAATAATTCTGAGTCTAGAAAGGGACCTGTAGGAGGCTGTTATAATTGTGGTAAGGATCATTACACAAATCAATGTCCTTTGAAGAAGGATGATCATAATCAACAACACAAGATACATGCTTTGTAGTAGCTGACAAGCAAGCTACACCTATTGAAGTTCCTGGTAAGTTATTTGGCATACCTATAACTATTCTTTTTTATACGAGAGCTACTGAATGTTTTATTTCTAGTAAACTTGCTTCAAAACTTAAAAGAAAAGCTAGAAAAATGGATAAATCATGGACTGTACATTATGGTAATAATTCTATTCATACAGTTAGTATGTGTCTTTTTGGAGCAATCCTTGAATTACCTAACTTTTCCACAGAGGTTGATCTTTATGTTGCACATTTAGGGTCTTATGATGTAATCATATGTGTTAATTGGTTAGCAGAACATAAGGCTAAAGTGGACTATTTTGAAAAATACATTAGTTGTTTAGACGACTTGCAGAAAAAAACAGAGATTTAGGGTGTTAAACATGAGATTTTTTTAGGAAACTGTTAGCTATGCAACTTAAAAAGGCCAAAAATAAAGGATGTACCTTATATGAGGTAAAAATTTTAGAAACTACCAAGGAAAAGAATGATTTCATGGATCGATATCGATCATTACAAGACTTCGATAATGTATTTCCTAAGAATTTTTAGGTCTTCCACCCAAACAGAAATTTGATTTCATGATTGAGATCAAGCCTGGAACTAAACCTATATCTAAGGCACTGTATCGAATGACTACTATATAATTAGTAGAGATTAAGGCTCAATTGTAAGAAATTTTGACTAAGGGTTTGATTAGACCAAGTGTTTCACCTTGGGGAGCACTAGTGATCTTTGTGAAAAATAAAGATGGAACACTTATATTGTGCATTAATTCCAGAATGTTAAACAAAGCAATAATCAAGAATAGATATCCACTTCCTAGGATTGATGATTTATTTGATCAGATGTGTGTAGCATGGGTATACTCTAATATAGATATTCAATTTTGGTATCATCAATTGTGAATTAAGGATGAGGATATTCATAAAATAAATTTCAGAACAAGGTATGGACATTATGAGTTTACGGTTTTACCTTTTGGATTAACTAATGCACCTGTGACATTTATGAATTTAATGAATAATATCTTTCAAGAATACTTGGACAAATTTATGCTCGTATTCTTGGATGAAATTCTCATATATTCTAAAATCATTGAAGAGCATCATGAGCATTTGAAAGTAGTTTTGGAAATTCTGAGAAAGAGACGGTTGTTTGGTAAGCTATCCAAATGTTCTTTCTATGACACAGAAGTCCACTATTTGGGTCATGTAATAAGTAAAGATGGAATTGTTGTAGATCCTTCAAAAATTACAGCTATAACAGAATGGCCTACACCAAAGAATGTACATGAAGTTAGAAGCTTCATGGGACTTGTTGGCTACTATAGGAAATTTGTAAAAGACTTTTTAAGATAGTTGCACCAATAACTTCCTTACAAAAGAAAGATAAAAGTTTGTTTGGAGTGAAAAATGTGAAATTACATTTAAAACCTTGAAGGGACAGTTAACCTCAATACCTATTCTTGCAGTACCAGATCTTGATGGAGATTTTATGGTGGTAACTGATGCATCTGGTGAAGGTCTAGGAGGTATTTTGTTACAAAGTGGTCATGTAATAACATATGAAAGTAGAAAACTTAAGTTACATGAGTTGAATTATGCTCCACATTATTTAGAGCTTATTGTCATTTTTCATGCACTTCAAGTTTGGAGGCATTGTCATTGGTAAACCATTTGAGTTAAAAACTGACTATCTTGGGCTAAAGTACATTTTCACTCACCCAAATTTGAATGCGAGGTAGCAAAGATGGTTAGAGTTTTTGTCTCAATATGATTTTGACATAAGTTATATTAAGGGTAAAGAAAATAGAGTGGTTGATGCTCTAAGTCATAGGAAGCACATTTATGCTCTTATAACACTAAGAACTCAGTTTCAAGATGAAGTAAAAGTGTTATGGAATCTTATTCTTATTTTCAACAAGTAAAAGTAGCTCTTTCTGTAGATTCTAATGATTTGAGGTATAAAGGTTTTCACTTTGATAAAGAAGGAATCTTATGATTTGAAAACAAAGTCTATGTACCTTTGCTTAATGATTTGAGAAAGAAATTGTTAGCTGAATTTCATAATTCACCTTTTTTGGACACCCTGGCATTACAAAGATGCTTGTTGATATAAAACAAAAATATTTTTGGAAAGGAATGAAAAATATGTTATTGATTTTGTGACACACTGTCTTGAATGCCAACGTGTTAAGGCAGAACATATGCACCCAGCCGGTTTATTGTATCCTCATAGCATACCGCAGTATAAATGGAAAGTAATAAGCATGGATTTTGTACAAGGGTTTCCTATGTCAAGAAATAAACATGATGTTATTTTGGTAGTTGTTGATAAAATAACAAAAGTAGCTCATTTTATTGCTGGAAATCTGAAAGATGATTCACCTGTTTTGGCTAAAATATTTGTACACAAAATTTTCAGATTACATGGAGTACCTGAATTAATCATATCTGATAGAGATCCTAGAATGACATCAAGATTTTGGAAAATGCTTAATGCAGCTCTAGGAACTAAGCTAAATTTTAGTTCTACGTATCACCTAGAAATAGATGGATAGACTGAAAGAGTAAATCAAGTTTTAGAAGATATGTTATAGATGTATTGTATGGATCAACAGTATAAGTGGGAAGAATATCTTCCATTAGTTGAATTTTCTTACAATAATACATATCATGCTTCTCTTAAGATGGCACCTTTCGAGGCACTTTACGGAAGAAAATGTAGAACCCCTATTAGTTGGGACAACATAGAGGATAGAGAGGTAATTGGACCTGAAATCCTTACGGAAATGGAACAACAAGTTAAGTTGATTCATGAACGCTTGAAGGAAGTAGCAGATAGGAAAAGAGTTACGCTGACTTGAAGAGGGTTGATAGGAAATTTTAACTTGGTCAGAAAGTCTTCCTTTGGGTTAAACTCAAGAAGAGTTCTATAACTTTTGGCAAGGCTACCAAGTTATCACCTTGTTATGTGGGACCTTTTGAAATAGTTGAAGTAATCAACCCTATAGCTTATCGTTAAGCATTCCCTCTTACTTTGTCACAAATGCATTATGTTTTCCATATTTTTTTTCTTAAGAAATACATTTCAGATTTATCACACGTGTTAAATTGAATTCCTCACAGTCCAAGACCCAGGAATAATCATGGTTAAACCCATTCAAGTTTTGGAAACTCACCATTGCATTTAAGAAATCAAGAAATAAGTTAATGTAAGATCCAGTGGGACTAGTTTAACAAAGAGAGTGAAACTTTGGAAAATCTAGAAGATATGAAAACTACTTTTCCATATCTATTTGATCAGAATTGATTTTTTTGACTGATAAAAATTTATGATTTTATATTTACATGACATTAAATATGCCAGTTTTGGGTAGATATTTATTTGATTTGGATAAACAACTATTTAATGTTGATTTCTTGAACTATAAGATTCTAATATATTTTGACTTATGGTAAGAGAAGTGAATGAAGTGATTGTCCTGAGGTATATTGTTAAAAAAGAGTAATCATCATGATGATGATTCTTTTAAGGAGGTGAGCATTTAACACTGTTTACAATTGTTATTTCCCTCCTTTACATTTCAAGTGTTGACATGTGATTTTCCTTATAAAGATATGTTCTTTTGATTTTTGGAGATCATGCTTGATATGGATAAATCATCTTATTTTCTTGAGATCCTTTGATTAAATTGGAGTGGCTTCCTAAACCCATTTTTCGTTTCTTGTAGGTGAGTTACAATCTAGTTTAATAATTGTAAACTTATCTATTAATATAACTCATCCTTGGATCAATTTCAGTGATCCTAGGAATGTTTTAAAATATGCTCTGATTAAACAAATGGTAAATCGACATTCCATGAATTAAAAGACATATGAATGAACTTTGATTGGTTACAAGTTATTTGATTTTTGTGTGAACGTGTTTATATTCATTCGTTTATTATGTTTGGATCTCTTCAGTTCAATCGTGGTAGGATAATGCTGACGCAAATGAACTATAGCCTGCACATGACTTAGGAAATATTCTGGTTCCTAAAACTAAATGGACTGTCCTACTAAATCCTAAGCTAGGTAAGGAAATATATATTATCTAGCTATGTTAATTAATTAAATTTTATCCTAACCTAAGCTTTTTACTAAGGATTATGGAGAGGTTACTAAGTTATTTGAATTATCCTAAAACCTAATGCCTAAAAACTATTGAGTTGGAATTAATCTAACCTATGTGGAAACTACCTAAGGTGGTGATTTATTGATTGGGTTATATCCCAAGGTTACCTATCCTAAGCTAACCTAAGAAATTATGTCTACCCTAAACTAATGGACATGAAGTGGAATTGGTGGTCGCATGTATTATAGGTGACGGTTCCAAGGCATTTAAGTTGTTGATAAGGTTTTAATTGCATAGAGGTACTGCTAGTTGTGGCAGGGGCTAGCTGACTTGGCAGAGGCTTATGTGGAAACTTCACTAAAATGGAATTCCTTGTTAAATTTTATTTGGCATTATCTAAACTTGGAAGGTGGTGGCAAGGAAGGATAGGTGGGAAAATAGGAATTAATGGAATTTATTGTTTTTGATTTTTGTGCTCAAACCATTTTGGAAAGCATGCAAACGGGATGGTATGGGGTCATTTCACTTTGCATGTTTCACAATTTTCACTCTGCATGCTCTCTGGTTTTTAAACCAGCAGATAGAACTACACTTAATGGCTATTCTTGAGATTTTTGACCTATTTTCAGTTCGTGGAATATATAAGAGGCATGGTGGAAAAAGAATATTTTTGTTTGATCTTTCATGGAGAAGAGGAGAAGTTGTGAGCTCGGCTGGAGGTTCTCTTCAACTTGGCAGAAGCACTATCAGGCATGATAGGCTCTAAAATTTAAGATCGCTTACTTTATTATAAATGTTTCATTAAAACGATTCTGATCTTTTGAGATTCTTGGATTGCATATCTTATCTGGTTATTTGCTTGTTGGGTTTATTAAATCTTGTGATATTGATTTTGAATCCTTGGTAAAAGATGTTCTGTTTAGAAACTTACCATGTGTAGTTCTTAAAAAAAGAGAATGCATGCAAAAACGTATCTTTGTAGCTTGGCTTTTTCATTCTGGAATGGGTAATTGAAGTATTATGTTTAGATGATCTTTGTTGCTATTTAGATATGGTTCAAAGTTTTTGGGAACCTTGGGTTCCATCTGATCTTGTTGGAGTTTGTGTTTTGTTTGATTGTGAGCTTGTGTTGAGCTTGTGTTGAGCTTGTGTTTTAAGTAGAGCTTATTTTCGAGATCGTATTTGGTTTGGAACTTGGTTTTGGTTTTGTGTTTGTTGAGAACTGTTGATAGAGGTTCTTGTTGTTTTGAAACCGGTGATTGGAATCTTGGATATCTTTGGATTGTTGTTGAAGTCCATATATAGCTCAATGCTTGTTCTTTATTTTCTCATGATAATCTAAACTATTAATGTCAAATCATAATGAACACTGTACTTGTATGTTATTACTCATTTTGGGGCTCGAACTTTTGAGAGAACTGAGTTCTCATTTAGGTAATATTTGGTTTCATGTTTTGATTTGAATTTGTGTTGAAGCCTTTGGTTATCCTAACCAAGATTGAAACCTTGGGTAACTCGAGACTTATTGGTATCAAGATTTAATCTCCTTCACAACTTGAACAACATCATGAATTTGCACAAGACGCTCAAGGGTAGATAGATTATTTGTATGTCATTTGTACATGGGGATCACATCTATTTAGCTTGTTGGCACTCAAGTTTTGAGGGAGTGGATAGCACCCTCAAAAGGATCTTGATCTGATCCTAACTGTTTTAGGTTGTGCCTACCAACCAAGGCAAGAGAACCTATATTACAACCCTTGTATGGTAAAAGAGATGGAGATATCCTTGTATTTTTCACCATTGTATGGAGATGGATTTGGGAAAACATGATCAATTATCCATTATTCAAACTCAAAGGAGTTGTCACTAATAAATGATGGAAATGATTTCAAGACAAGGCTAAGGCTACTAGAGACATGATAAAATCTTGATATGATTTGTGCATTTTTGTTAATGGATTGTATTTCTTTGTTGATGCACAATGCAATGTAGGGGTAGTATGGGTAGGATGAGTTAGTTTTAATGAAATTATATTAGGAGATGTTTAGACAAGACTAGCTAGGAATTACCAACTTCTTTGGGAACCTTTGTAGGAAATTTGTAACACTCACACAACAAGAATGCTTCAAGAGGTTTAAAATACTCCTTCAACTAGGATATGTGCACAAATGGAGGCCTAGATCTACACTCTTCCACACAATCTTTGACAACCTGCTACAAAATCTTGAAGCAAATATATCAATAAAGTATCCATAAATCCCTATTTGATTATGACCTAAGGTACCCCCAAAAGTTTACAAATAATCTCAAGATTCAAGGATAGTAAAATGATTTTAAATCTGTTTATCTTCTATCAGATGAAGGATCTTCTGGATATAAGATTGCAGATCCCATCAAACCATCAACAAGAAATGAGACCATGTATGATCAAAGAGATCCTAAACACAATACTATAACATGAGAAAGGAACACAAATTGAAATCATTCTGAAACACAAGCATATACAAATTTTGCCAAGAGATAACACCAAATAATCCAAAAATTGATCAAATACATCAGTAGGGGAATGTTATTAGAACAATCTCAGAGCTTTTTGATGGATTTACAACTGAAACCAACTCAACATGATGAAATATGATGCAATATGGAATTGAAAAATGGCTCCCAAGCGCTTTTCTTCAGGAAATGGATTTTTTCATGTTTTTGCTTGAAAAAAATCTAATTTCTCTCTCTCCCCCTTTCAAATGCTTCAAAAATACATTTTATATCTCATGCCAGCTTGGAACCTTGCTTCCCAAGCAAAGAATATGCTTAAGGGATCAAATTTGTTACAAAACCCTTCATCATTTCATGAAAATGACATCAAACTGTAAAACAACTCGCATATTGCCAGGGATGCACAAAAATTTTAAAATATTGCATGAGTTCAGATCCTTATCCATCCTAGGGTCACGTTTTGTCATTCAGGATGCCAGCATGCTTTAGCAATCATTTTTCACCTTTTACCCTTTCAATTTTTACCTCTGCAATTTTTGATTTTCACCTTTCACATTTTTTACATCGGGCCAAAGCAAAAATGCATCAAAAACATCACAGATCATCAAATTAGCTCATGAAAATGGTTTCATTGTTCTCAGAAGGCCAAGGGGACTCAAAATCATATAAGGTCTGATGAATTTTGATGAAGAAATGTGATTTCCAAGCTCCTTGGAGCTCCCATGGTGCCCAAAAATGAAATTACATAGTATCTGTTGATTTTGATCAACTTTTAATATCAACCTTACATGTGGATAATGCCATTTAAGGAATAAGCTCAAAACTACCTTTTTGACCTTTGAATGAGGTGGGACATGTGTCACAATGTGATTGGATCGAACTCCCATGCTTTAGAAATGCATTTGCGACCCTTTTACCTTTGGAAAATTTTGTAAAAATCTCCACTTCTCCTCGACCTGTCACGTGTCCACATGTGGGCCCTACTTGAAAATGCGGGCCAATTTCACGAATTTTTTTCCACCCTTTTGAAAAGGAAAATTTTCTCAAAAACTCCATGGGCCCAAACACTGCTCTCTTCTCCGCCACGTGGCACCCTCTATTTTGCCACGGGGCCACGCCTTTAACTCGCCTTCGTACCTCCCCGCCAAATTTTGAAAAATTCAAAACTCATTACGGGCCTGCAATCTCCTTTTAACCTCCTTGAAATGCACCACATGTCCAATGTGGATTGGCCATGGAATCACGCCTTAAATTTTTCTTTGAAACATTTGTCAAAATTTGTAAAATTTCCAATGGTAACCCCGAGCTTCGAACCTCTCGCCCTCCATTCAAATTTCTTTGTATTTGGAAAAGCAAACAATTTTTTTGATTTTAAGTTTTTGCCTCCAAATGAAAAAAAAAAATCCAAAACATTCCCACCAACCCGCTTCCCCTTTCTTTCTTTTGGAGAAGTGTCTTCTTTTCATTGGTCAGGGACTTCGGCCTAAAAATTACTTTTACCTCTTGAAGTTAAAAACTTCAAAGTTATTTCAAAACCCGCCTCCCATTTTGGCTTCTCCCGGACACGTGTCCACTTCTCATTGGATGAGGAATTTCAGGCTAAAATGTTCCTTTGAACATTTTGTAAAAGGAAAGTAAAATTTCAAGTATAACCCACCACCGCCAATCCTTCGACTAATCACAATGTGCCACGTAGGCACTTTATCAGTAAGTAAGCGAGCCGTGGATCAAATTTTTCCCTTTGTCAAAATTTCAAAAGTGACAAGTTAGAAATGTTTTCCTATATATCCATGGCCAATAGGAACCCGCCACATTGCTGATGAGTTGTGATGATGAATTTAACGGGCAAATGACGCCGTATGACTGTCAAAACATCAAAAATTCAAATGATGCCCTAGAAATAAAAAATCTTCATTAGGATGGTAGATTTATTGATTTTAAGTCAATTGAAACATTATTTAACATTTTTTTCAACCTAGGGATTAGGATTTCACTTGCAAAAATTTAGGATTTGATCAATTTCGAGTTTTTCACGATTTTGACAAAGGAGAAAAGACACAACCCGTAAAAATGAATAAATTAGGGCACAAATGGGGGAAAATTTAGAAAATCATTTCAGAACAGGGAAAAACAACAACATTATAAGCACTTGAAAGTTTTCAATTGAGAAAATTGAATTTACAGACCACCAAATTGACCAATGAAACATTTCAGAGTAGAATTTGACATGAAAATTTAAGGCACATTATGAAAAATCAATAATGGGACCAACATTGGTTCTTGCTTGGGGATGGGCACTCCCGGTGAGTGCCACAAGGACAAAATGTAGGCCAAGTTCCAAAATCTATTGGGAAAAGGAGTCAAAACACAAAGGCAGCCCAAAAACCAAAACTACCAACAAAAAGGACCGAGAAAACCGCATCAAAAATGGTTGCCAAGGAAAAAAGAAAAACCACAAGACAAAGAAAAACAAAGGCTATAAAAATGTACAACTTGTGCATACCTCACATGGGAATTTAATCCAAGAATTTTTTTAAATGTTTGCCATTAAAAGGCAGCTCCAAAGAAATCCCCATCTAGATCCTTGAGAAAAAGGTGCGCTCACCAATTCTAATGTCAATGGCATAAGGGCCCATCCATAATGCATCAAACTTTCCATGTTTTCTCATCTTCATGCCTACTATCCCATAACAAAACCAAATCTCCAACATTGAAGGCTCTAGGAGTGACCTTCTTATCAAACAACCTCTTCAACTTCTCTCTAAATCTGATATGCCTTTGATGAGAAGCTCTTCTTTCTTCATCTAACTCAATGATCTGATTGATTCTTGATTCATACATGCCATGCTCTTGATCTTCTAATTATTGATCAAACTGAAATGAGGATAATTGCAGATGTAAGGGCAGCAAAGCCTGAGTTCCATACACCAATTCAAATGGGCTCTTACCAGTTTCTCTTTTAGGAGTTATTCTATCAGCCCAAACCGTAAATTTCAATTGTTCTCCCCATTTATTCTTGTTGATTTCCAAGGTCCTTCTAATGATCTTGAGCAAGTTCTTGTTACTAGACTCAGCTTGTCCATTGCCTTGTGGATTGTATTTTGAAGAATAAGTCGATTTATCCCATATTCATTGCACATTGCCATCAAAGGTTTGACTCTAAAACACATGGCATTATCAGATACAATCTTCACTAGAACTCCAAATCTGCATATGATATGATTTAACAAGAAATCCATTACCACTTGGTGTGTTGCCTTTCTCGATGGAATTGCTTCAACCCACTTTATAAAATAATCAGTTGCCATAAGGATCCATTTATGACCAGCACTAAAAGGATCTGAAATTTCACCAATGAAGTCCATTTCTCATTGTTTGAAAGGGGCTTGAACTGATATAGGCTGCAAAGGGAGGGAGCCTGAAGCTTTCAGTCTTCCAGAGAAATGTTGGCAACTATCACACTTTCTAACCAACTGGGTTGCATCTTTAAAAAGAGTAGGCCACCAATAACCAGCTCTTAAAATCTTATGTGTTGTCACTCTCCCAGCAAAATTTCCTCCACAAACTCCCCCATGGAAATCAACAATCAACTTGGGAGCTTCATCTTCAATTATGCATTTCAAGAGGACACCTTCAGGGTTCTTCCAAGCCAGCCCAAGGTTTGTTATGATATATTTTGAGAAGCCAGCTTGAGGGCTCTTTTCTTATTTTTATTCAAGTGACTAGGACAACATAGGTGCCTGAGGTAGAAGATCACATCTTTATACCACTCAGAATTTACCAAATTTTCAAGAAGCTCTTCCCTTTCTTCCTCTAGCTGATTTACTTCTACAATGTGCAAATTGCTCTCAGCCATAAGCTTGGCAAAACCCAAACCCCTTACTAGCTTTGTTGTTTGGATATTCATATCATATTCTTGTAATTTTTGACCCATCTACATCTCTTGCTTGATATCTCCATGTCTGATAAGATGCCTTTAACCATGGTGTGGGGAACATAAGCAACAAATTTTAAACTCAATATGTAAGGCCTGAAAATTTTTGTTGCTTTCACCAATGCAAACGCTTGTTTTTCCATGATTGTATACTTCAACTCAACTACTTGTAAAGCCTTGCTAAAGAAATAAATAGGCCTCTCAGCCCCATTCTCATACTTTTGTAACAAAACTGAAGCAATAGTAAATTTAGAGGCAAAAGAATTTTTTTGGAAAGGCCTCATATAGTTCGGAGCTGCCAAAACAAGTGCATTCTTAAGTGCATCCTTTATTCCTTCAAAATCTTGAATGGTAGTCTCCTCCCACTTGATAACTTGATACTTTTTTAGCATGCTTGTGATTGGAAGAGTTAACTCAGAAAAATTGGAAACAAACCTTCTAATGAAATTGATTTGGCAAAAGAAAGATTGGATAACTTTCTTGGTTCTTGGGATAGGTACTTTTCTGATTGCCTCCACTCTTTCAGGGTCTACCATAACACCATCTTTGGACACAATATGTCCTAGCAACTTGGAATTTTTCATGCCAAAATAAAACTTTTTTTGGGTTAAGGGAAATGCCATACTCTCTACATCTGATCAACATCTTCTCTAGGTGTTGCAAATGGTCTCCTCGCTGCCTTGAAAATACAGTCACATCATCTTGGTAAACTGTAATAAATTCATTTATGTAACCAGCAAAGGCAACATCCATTGCTCTTTGAAAAGTGGCACCAGCATTCATCAATCCAAAGGGCATCCTTACAAAAACATAAGTTCCCCAAGGCGTAGTGAAGGTTGTCTTAAGTCTTTCTGATTCTTTAACAACCACTTGATTGTATCTAGAGAAACCATCCAAAGTAGAAAGCATTTCTGACCCTGTCACAAGCTGCAACATATTTTCCATATTTGGCAAGGGATAGTTTTCCTTCATGGAGGCTTTATTTAAATTTCTAAAATCCACACAAAGTCTGATATCTCCGTTCTTCTTTCTGACTGGCACAAGGTTTGCAACCCAAGATGAATATCTAGTGGGCTGAATAATACCTCCATCTCTCAACTTTTTTAATTCCTCTTGCATTTTCATGGAGAGAAGTGGATTAATAGGCCTTTTTCTCTATCTGAATGGCTTAGTCTTGGCCTCAAGAGGAATCTCATGTTGGAACAAATCTTCTCTATATGCCTTTAGCTCTGAATAAGACCAAGCAAGGCAGTCTTGATATTTCTTTAAAAGTGGGCATAGGACTGCTTTTCCTCCTTGCTGAGATTGCTGCCCAACCAAATCTTCCTTGGTTTATCCCTGGTTCCCAAGTTGTGCTCTTCCACATCCCTTGAAGCAAACATGTTCCTATTAATGATGCAATCAACATTGCTAAAATTTGATTCAAGTGCAACAAGACCTCTAGGAATGGTATTTGTCTTTAATTGTATAATATCCTTGTCAAAAAAAGTTTCTCTCCCTTCATTCATGCATACCATTGGCTCCCAATCAATGTTCTGACCAGAAAACTCACCTTGGCATTGTAAGAACCTCAACACTTGTGCATCATCATCAAAAATATGTTTCACATTATCCAGACAAATTTGTGGCCTTGTTAGCACTTCAATGTTATATTCACAAAAGGGTGAAATGGTAGAATTGTCAAATCTATAGCCAAGTATAGCCAACTTATCAGCAACAATATTAAGACTTCTATCATGGTAAACAATGTTAAAGGAATCAAACATTTCAATTAGATCCCAAACTGCATGCTTATATTGTTTCATACGCTGATTTTTTGTGGCATATAACTTCCTTACTTGCTTGACAACCAGCTTTGAATCCCCCTTGGCAACAATATCCTTCACTCCATATTTCCATGCAATCCTTAACCCCAACAACAATGCCTCATACTCAGCAATATTGTTAGTGCATTCAAAATTAAGTTTGAAGGAAAAAGGAAACTCTTCCAAACTAGGAGAAAGAAAAACTATACCAGCACCATTTCCAAATTTGGAGCAAGCTCCATCAAACAAAAAGTCCAAGGAGAACCTATCATATCAAGGCATTCTGATTTATCCATCTTGTTCTCTTTTCCATCAGCAAAACCAATGAAGTTTTCAACATCTACATCAGCAAACAACACTTCATAAGAAGCATTGTTGGGATCTTCAATCAAGTGCAACATCTTCTTCTCACCATAGAGTTTGACAAGGCTTCCTTCAATGGGAATGGTGGCAAAGGACATGTCCATTTGAACACTACCACCAACACTTGCAGCCCACTTTCTTGACAAAAGCATACCCCATTTGGCAGGGTAGTCAACAATTACAACATCGAGTTTTAAGTTCTTACCGGATAGGCTACAAGTTGCACTACTAAACCCTTCACACAACCAACCACCGACACTTCCCTTGAATCCATGGCTGTACATTTCCCATATGCTACTGTCACTTTGATATCCAACTCATTCATGACTTCTAGGGGCATGACATTACATGATGCACCAGAATCAAACATACAATTGTGAAGCAATTTATCTTTTATGAGCAACGTTGTAAAGAATGGATCAACATTCAATTGGGAATCAACCAAGGATGTCCCCAAATATACTTCAGGTGCCTCTCCAAGATCTTCCACCGGTGGTGGTGTTTCAAGGCCAACAATGATTTGAAGAGGAGTCTCAACAACATTTACATTTCTGCTTGGGGTAATCTTCTCTTCTTTCAATCCCAAGTACTCAAATGCTCTCTTCTTATGCTTAGGAATTCTAAGCAACTCAATGATGGGAACACTCACTTTGATTTGACTCAATACTTGGGAAATATCATATGGAACACTCTTTGGTAAGACAACATTGGAAGGGAAACAAGAAGGTTCATCAGATGGAGAAGTATTCTTGGCAGCCTGGGCATGAAGAGGACTGATATTTTTGCATGGGACAGTAGGGTTCTTGGCAAGTGTTTCTTTTCTAGGATTATCCTTTGGAATGCTTGTGAGCAAGGGTGTCTTTGGCTTGGCTTGAGGACCAGCTCCTCTAACAACTTTACTTCTAGTATTATACTCTTTCTCTTGACCAACCACAACATTCATTAACAATTGTCTATCTTCCTCCGAGGGAATACCACCATCATACTTCTTGATCATTAAAGCCCTTAGATATTCAAAGTCATTATTAGGGATTTCAAAAGCTTGAACAACATCTACCTCGTGAGTTTGAGGAAGAGAAAGAAATGGTACCCTCTTTATGCAATCCCAAAAGGTTGCAGCAGTCCTTGCACTTATTACATCTATTGATGTTGCTACTAGTTGTGAGCTTGAAGAGCTACCCATCATACAAATGTCATCATCCATTTCATCTTCATTATCATCTTCAATAACTTGCTGGTCCATTTCACATGGAGGATGAGGAAGAAAACATCTATCACACCAATCCATATCAGCAATCTCTTGAATAACAGTAAACTCTTACAGTTAGAGGGTCAGGCACCACTCTATTTTCATGTGCTTGGGGTTGTCTATTTGTATATCCAATAGGCCCTTTACCTCTATCATCTTGTCTTTGATCACCCCTAGGATGATTTCCAAATCTATCATGGTTTTGAGTCCTTTGTTGTCCTTGTGAAATTTTCCCAATTCCTTTCTCAGCCCGGCTAATTTGTAAGAAATTTCTTTGACAAATTTCCCAAAGTCTTGACAACATCTTCTAAATCAGCACCCTTGCTAGCTTGAGGCTTCTCAGGGTTTACCAGCTTCACACCATCCCTCTTAAGTGGTTTACCAATAGCTTTAATATTATTTTCAATTTGAAGTGCCATGGTGAAATCTTGCCTCAAGTTTGTAGGATTTTTGTCTCTCAAGTAATAGGCTGCCTTTTTATCAAATGCATCTGCATATTTGATCAAACAAGATTCATCACAAGGCCTCAAAATGATAGGCAACCTTCTCAATGTTTTGTTAAATATTGTATTGAAGTCATGGACTATTTCATTCAGGTTCTTCTTGATATTCTCAAATTCAGACAAAAGAAATCTAGGATCAGTCTTGTCACCATATTGCAATCTAAATGCATTTTTCATTTCAGTCCATGAATCAATAGAGTTATCAGGTAGAGCCTTGTACCAATCCTTAGAATATTATTCAAGTGTATGAATAAAAAATTAATATACACATCCTCAAACTCTATCTCAAAATCTTCCAACATATTATCAAAAAGTTTGAGATGCTTTGATCACCAAGAAATGGAATTTTTACCTTGGAATTTTGGTAACCTATTTTTGACATCTTGTGGGACATCATTTGGGTAACCATCCATTCCTCCAAAATTTATAGGACCAAAAGTGTTAACAACAAATGGAGGTCTAGGCTGAGCCATATTGTTTGGTGGGGGTGATCTTGGAGGTGAAACAAATTGGTGAGGAGTACAATATCCTTGGGGCTCAAGAATGTGATTCACAAGACTGGTATCTTCTAAGTGTTTCTTCTCTTGGGAAGTTTTATTTGAATTAAAACATAGAGGTGCAGATTAGAGAAGGAACTTACTAGGTACAGCAGAAGGACCTTCACCAGCTGAGGAAAACAAGTTTATGAGAGGATTGCCTAAATCAGAATCACTTGAAGAAGAGTGATAGTCTTCTACCAAAGGCTGATCTCTCTCACCAATGATTGTATCTTTGTCTGATGTCTGACCTTTAACCACTTTCCAAACTCTTCTCCCTTCCAACTCTAAGTTTCTTAAATCTGAGAACAATTTCTTAGCAAAGTCTTTAAGGAAGAGAGATCTTCTTCCCTCCAGTTTTACAGAGATCAACAACACAAAAATAAATGATAGAAAGCTCAAGACACTGGTATTTCTAAATTCAAATCAGCATGGAGTCGCCACTAAGGAATTTCACCTCAGTTGTGCAAGAATGCACTAAAATAATTTTGTCAAATGTATGCTTATTACTGATAATTTTGTAGAGCCTTATAAATCAGACCTTCTTCTTCTTAGATCAATCAATCACAAAGAAACCAGTCTGTATGAACTACTGGTAAATGCAAAAGGGCAGGTTGAGCATGAAATTTTTTCCTAAAACCTGTAGATCTAACGTACA
This sequence comes from Taxus wallichiana var. yunnanensis, assembly GCA_018340775.1. Classification (NCBI taxonomy): domain Eukaryota; kingdom Viridiplantae; phylum Streptophyta; class Pinopsida; order Cupressales; family Taxaceae; genus Taxus; species Taxus wallichiana. The sequence continues at coordinate 512,518,418 of CM031238.1, read as the reverse complement.
AAATAATATTTCAAGAATGTAACAGCTCAGATACTTGAATACACAAATTATCAAACCCTTCAAACAATCTAAAAACACTAATAAATTCTAAGAAGTCCTCGGTAGAGATGCCAATCAGTTGTTGGTATCTAGATTTAATCTCCTTCACAACTTGAATAATTTAAACAAGCATCATGAATTTGCCATCTATCTAGCTTGTTGGCACTCAAGATTTGAGGGAGTGGATAGCACCTTCAAAAGGATCTTGATATGATCCTCACTATTTTAGGTTGTGCCTATCAACCAAGGCAAGAGAACCTATATTACAGCCCTTGTATGGTAAAGGAGATGGAGATATCCTTGTATTTTTCACATTGTATGGAGATGGCCTTGGGAAAACATGATCAATTATCCATTATTCAAACTCAAAGGAGTTGTCACTACTAAATGATGGAAATGCTTTCAAGACAAGGCTAAGGCTACTAGAGACATGATAAAATCTTGATATGCTTTGTGCATTTTTGTGAATGGATTGTATTTCTTTGTTGACGCACAATGTAATGTAGGGGTAGTATGGGTAGGATGAGTTAGTTTTAATGAAATTATATTAGGAGATGTTTAGACAAGACTAGCTAGGAATTACCAACTTCTTTGGGAACCTTTGCTAGAAATTTGTAACACTCACACAACAAGAATGCTTCAAGAGGTTTAAAATACTCCTTCAACTAGGATATGTGCACAAATGGAGGCCCAGATCTACACTCTTCCACACAATCTTTGACAACCTGCTAAAAAATCTTGAAGCAAATATATCAATAAAGTATCCAGAAATCCCTATTTGATTATGACCTAAGGTACCCCCAAAAGTTTACAAATAATCTCAAGATTCAAGGATAGTAAAATGATTTTAAATCTATTTATCTTCTATGAGATGAAGGCTCTTCTGGATATAAGATTGCAGATTCCATCAAACCATCAACAAGAAATGAGACCATGTATGATCAAAGAGATCCTAAAAAACAAGACTCGCAACATGAGAAAGGAACACAAATTGAAATCATTCTGAAACACAAGCATATACAAATTTTTCCAAGAGATAACACCAAATAATCCAAAAATTGATCAAATACATCAATAGGGGAATGTTATTAGAACAATCTCAAAGCTTGTTGATGGATTTACAACTGAAACCAACTCAACATGATGAAATATTATGTAATATGGAATTAAAAATGGCTCTCAGGTGGTTTTCTCCAGAGAAATGGATTTCTTCTAGTTTTTTCTTGAAAAATTCTAAGTTCTTTCTCTCCCCCCTTCAAATGCTTCAAAAATACATTTTATATCTCATGCTAGCTTGGAACCTTGCTTCCCAAGCAAAGAATATGCTCAAGGGATCAAATTTGTTACAAAACCCTTCATCATTTCATGAAAATGACATCAAACTGTAAAACAACTCACATATTGCCAAGGATGCACAAAAAGTTTAAAATATTGCATGAATTCAGATCCTTATCCATCCCAGGGTCACGTTTTTGTCATTCAGGTATGCCAGCATGCTCCAACAATCATTTTTCACCTTTTACCCTTTCAATTTTTACCTCTACAATTTTTGATTTTCACCTTTCACGTTTTTTACATCGGGCCTAAGCAAAAATGCATCAAAAACATCACAGATCATCAAATTAGCTCATGAAAATGGTTCCATTATTCTCAAAAGGCCAAGGGGACTCAAAATCATATAAGTTCCAATGAATTTTGATGAAGAAATGTGATTTCCAAGCTCCTTGGAGCTCCCATGGCGCCCAAAAATGAAATTACACAATATCTGTTGATTTTGATCAACTTTTAATATCAACCTTACATGTGGATAATGCCATTTAAGGAATAAGCTAAAAACTACCTTTTTGACCTTTGAATGAGGTGGGACATGTGTCACAATGTGATTGGATCGAACTCCCATGCTTTAGAAATGCATTTACGACCCTTTACCTTTGGAAAATTTTGTAAAAATCTCCACTTCTCCCCTGGACTCACCACGTGTCCACATGTGGGCCCTACTTGAAAATGCGGGCCAATTTCATGAATTTTTCCACCCTTTTGAGAAAAGGAAAATTTTCTCAAAAACACCACGGGCCCAAATACCTGCTCTCTTCTCCGCCACGTGGCACCCTCTCGCTTTCGCCGCGGGGCCACGCCTCTAACTCTACCTTCGACCTCCTCCTGCCAAATTTTGAAAAATTCAAAACTCATTACGGGCCCGCAATGTCCTTTTAAGATCCTTGAAATGCGCCACATGTCCAATGTGGATTGGCCATGGAATCACACCTTCAATTTTTCTTTGAAACATTTTTCAAATTTGTAAAATTTCCAATGGTAACCCCGAGCTTCGAACCTCCGCCCCTCCATTCACATTTCTTTGTATTTGGCAAAGTAGACAATTTTTTTGATTTTAAGTTTTTTGCCTCCAAAGGAAAAAAATCCAAAACATTCCCACCAACCCACTTCCCCCTTTCTTTCTTTTGGACACGTGTCTTCTTTTCATTGGTTGCAGGACTTCGGCCTAAAAATTACTTTTACCTTTTGAAGTTAAAAACTTCAAAGTTATTTCAAAACCCGCCCTCCCATTTTGGCTTCTCCTGGACACGTGTCCACTTCTCATTGGATGAGGACTTTCGGGCTAAAATGTTCCTTTGAACATTTTGCAAAAGGAAAGAAAAATTTCTAAGTATAACCCACCACCACTGCCAATCCTTCGACCAATCACAATGTGCCACGTAGGCACTTTACTGTAGCAAGCGGAGCCACGGATCAAATTTTTCCCTTTGTCAAAATTTCAAAAGTGACAAGTTAGAAATGTTTTCCCGTATATCCATGGCCAATAGGAACCCGCCACGTCGCCGATGAGTTGCGATGATGAATTTAACGGCAAATGACGCTTTAAAATGATCACAAAACATCAAAAATTCAAATGATGCCCTAGAAATAAAAAATCTTCATTAGGATGGTAGATTTATTGATTTTAAGTCAATTGAAACATTATTTAACATTTTTTCAACCTAGGGATTAGGATTTCACTTGCAAAAATTTAGGATTTGATCAATTTCAGTTTTTCACGATTTTGACAAAGGAGAAAAGACACAACCCGTAAAAATGAAGAAATTAGGGCACAAATGGGGAAAATTTAAAAATCATTTTAGAACAGGGAAAAACAACAACATTATAAGCACTTGAAAGTTTTCAATTGGAGAAAATTGAGTTTACAGACCACCAAATCGACCAATGAAACATTTTTGAGAAGAATTTGACATGAAAATTTAAGGCACATTATGAAAAATCAATAATGGGACCTTTTTTACCTTCGAATGAGGTGGGGCATGTGTCACAATGTGATTGGATCGAACTCCCATGCTTTAGAAATGCATTTGTGACCCTTTTACCTTTGGAAAATTTTGCAAAAATCTCCACTTCTCCCCTGGACCCGCCACGTGTCCACATGTGGGCCCTACTTGAAAATGTGGGCCAATTTCATGAATTTTGCCACCCTTTTGAGAAAAGGAAAATTTTCTCAAAACACTCCATGGGCCCAAACACCCACTCTCTTCTCTCACCACGTGGTGCCCTCTGTTTCACCGCGGGGCCATGCCTCCAACTCGCCTTCGACCTCCTGCCAAATTTTGAGAAATTTAAAACTAATTACGGGCCTGTAATCTCCTTTTGACCTCCTTGAAATGCACCACATGTCCAACATGGATTTTCCATGGAAACACACCTTCAATTTTGTCTTTGAAACATTTTTCAAAATTTGTAAAATTTCGAATGGTAACCCCAAGCCCCAAGCCTCCGCCCCTCCATTCATATTTCTTTGTATTTGGCAAAGCAAACAATTTTTTGATTTTAAGTTTTTGCCTCCAAAGGAAAAAAATCCAAAACATTCCCACCAACCCGCTTCCCCTTTCTTTCTTTTTTTGAGAAGTGTATTTTCATTGGTTGTGGGACTTCGCCTAAAAATTACTTTTACCTTTTAAAGTTAAAAACTTCAAAGTTTTTCAAAACCCGCCTTCCCATTTTTTTCTTCTCCGGACACATGTCCACTTCTCATTGGATGAGGAATTTCAGGCTAAAATGTTCCTTTGAACATTTTGTAAAAGGAAAGTAAAATTTCTAAGTATAACCCGCCACCGCCAATCCTTTGACCAATCACAATGTGCCACATAGGCACTTTACTGTAGCAAGCGGAGCCGCGGATCAAATTTTTCCCTTTGTCAAAATTTCAAAAGTGACAAGTTAGAAATGTTTTCCTATATATCCATGGCCAATAGGAACCCACCATGTCACCGATGAGTTGCGATGATGAATTTGACGGGCAGATGATGCCCGTATGACCGTCAAAACGTCAAAAATTCAAATGATGCCCTAGAAATCAAAAATCTTCACAAGGATGGCAGATTTCTTGATTTTAAGTCAATTGAAACATGATTTAACATTGTTTTCGACCTAGGGATTGGGATTTCACTTGCAAAAATTGGGATTTGATCAATTTTGAGTTTTTCATGATTTTGACAAAGGAGAAAAGACACAACCCATAAAAATGAAGAAATTAGGGCACAAATGGGGAAAATTTGGAAAATCATTTCAGAACAGGGCAAAACAACAACATTATGAGCATTTGAAAGTTTTCAACTAAATAAAATCAAGTTTGCAGACCACTCAAATCAACCAATGAAATGTTTCTAAGTAGAATTTGACATGAAAATTTAAGGCACATTATGAAAACTCAATAATGGGACCAACAAGACTAATGAATGAAGCCGTATGTGGCTCTGTACCCGTGTTTTATTTGTTTTGGGAAATTTGAAACTATTATTGGAGATTTGTAATGATTCATAGCACTTGTATTTGTTACTTGTGTAGTCTGAACTATAGTTGAGACTTTGTGTTGAGTCTACTCTAGCTTTTTGAGTTGGGTTTTATTTTTTTAAATGTTTAAAACTGCTAACTCTTTCGTTGAACCATTGATCAAGGGAAATGGGTAAAATAGTTGTTTGAGTTATTAGATAAACTCTTAAGATCTCAACTGAAAATGTATTTTATTGATGAATGGGTTTGGTAATTCTTTTCTGGGAACTATTTCATCTTGTTGAGATGGCATTGAAATTTTATTGAGGGTATTCCTTTCCCTCTGTTCTGTGGAAACTTGTATCTTCAAATCTCTTAGAATAGGTTCTGGGTTTCATTTATGAGAAGAACTTAATAAATTAGTACTCTGTACTATTATGGAGGGATTACTTGACTCTGTTCTAATAGTTTTTGTATTATAATACTTATTGAATCAAGAACCGGTTATTCTTTTTGTAATGCAAAAATGAAATCTGACTATGGGATTTCAATCTGAGTTGTTGATACTTTTGATCATGTTAAAATTACTGATCGGTTATTTTTCTATATCTTCATGGATACTATAAATAGACATCGTGACTTTATATAGGAAAGGAATGTGATTCCTTTAGAACCGACTGTGTTTTTTGGACTACTATTTTTATTTCATTTTGTGTATGGAATTGAAACTTGTGCTCCTTGAAAGTAAAGAAGTATAAGAAATATGGCAGTGTGCTTTCTTCTTACTGTATAGATCATTGGTTGAACTTTTGTTTTGATTCTCCTTTGAAATGAAGTTTTCTTTATGAGTTGTTTGGTCTTCCTTTACCCAATCATTTGTAGAAATGATGTTGGAAGAGATTATATTATTTAGTTTTATTGAGCTGGAAATGTCAGCTTGTTTGGTAGACTATTGTTTGACAAGATTTTACTTGTTTGGTTTGAGATGAGTAAGTTTGTCTCTTGCACTCTATCTTTTTAAGAATTCTCCTTGGATGATTTAGAGTAGAGAATGACTCCTGTATGAGTCTACCTTGATTTTTGAACGTTGTTTTAGATCTTTAAAATTTAACTTCTATATGTGGAAATAAATTTAAAACATGCAAGTAGACCGATTAATCCTCTAATCCTTCTTGGATTAAATGGAAATTTTGTTCAAATGAATATCCTAAATGTTAAGTTGTAAGGTAGTTGTATTTTGAAAGAAATAGTTAAACCACGTTTTGAATTTGTTCTATTTCTCGATGTTTTGTAGTTGGGAATAGTTTGTAATGGTTCTTCTTCTTCTTTCATTTAGGAGTTAGATGATTCATCATAATAAGAACCATGCTTTAAACTCTTCCTTTGGCTTGAAGCAAAGATAAATGTTGTTTTATTTTAAGAAAGATTGGGAACAATGAGATGTTATAATATAATGATTACCTAAGGATAATTGATAGGATCAGTTAGAATCTCTTTTGTAAGAATGATATGGTGGATTATATTCTATCCTTTTCTTGGAAGTGAAATCAATTGGTTAAAATGTACTTCTTTTCCGTTTCTTTTGATATATTGATTATATGATGTAATAATTGTCTCATTAAAGAAGAGTTGTTTTAATGGAACAATTATTGGAATGCACTTATTTTTAAGGCTTAGTGCTTATCATGCTCAGTTCATTGAACTGACCCATGCTAGCAATTTTTGCAGATGGACTTCGTAAGTGAAAAGGAAGGCATAAACTTATGTGACCATTGGCTGATTTAAGTTTGATTTTTGTGAAGAACTCTGAATCATTCTTGAGATTGTATTGAAAAAAAAAGAAAAAAGTAGTATTCTTTTGTAATGAAGGCAGTTGTCTTATAGCATACCTAAATGTATAAGTTTTAGAGATGAATTAAATGTTGAGAATTTATTACTTTGGGTGTGTATATTATCTTGTACTTTCATTGCATTGATGGAATCTTATATTTTTATACTCCATATTATGTATATGCTTAATGGGGTATTCTTAGATAAGTTTGACATTGGGAATTGGACTAATCTCCCTAAATAGGATGCAACTTCTTAAGTTGCATAATTTGATGTCATAACTAAACAATTCAATATAGTAATATTATATGAAATGAACATTCAGTAATAACTATTGAATTTGTAATGATTTTAGGGTGCTAGGCCCTAGAACTTAATCATGTAAAGGAAGATTCTTTCTCTATCTTAAGAATGAAAATAAAATGGAAGACGTGATTCCTAATTATTAGACTTCATTTATTAAAGTCTACTTAGTTACAACCTAGATGGTTGTTACACTTCCTTGAACGATTAAGTCATAATAAATGGAACTTATGATGTTGATATCCTGTTATGGTTGATGTTTGTTAAGTCCAGTAAATAACATTAAAGGAAATATTAAGCTAAGAAATTTCTTTAACAATCAGTTGAATCTATTGTAGAGAAGAACTTAAGGAGTGTTGGATTAGGGTTAGGCAAGGTTGCTGAAATCTATTTTTAATAATCCAAATTAATTAAATTTATAATAAACTCCTTGAGGTATGTACATCTTGATGAGGTTGTTTTGTAGGATGCTGGCACACACCAACTATAGGGTTGTACCTTCGAGAATATTAGGATCTTCTCGAGGATACAACAATGTAGTCAACATGTGGCAACACCCTTTTGCATTGATCATCTAGATCTACACACTTGGGACTTGATCTTAGTTTCTCTCTAGGTCTGGTTAGTAACATGTCTAAGATATGGGGTATCCCCCTAAAACTTAGGATACCTTGGCACATGGGGTTGACTTAGGTTGACCCAGTATGCCAACTTACCCTAAGTCTTAGTGAGCCTCCCCTATCATAACATATGTTGTTAACTTGAACTAGGGTTAAACCTTGGGCAAGTTAACTGACTGGATTCAGTAAAGGATATTCTAGATAACAATAAAGTGGGGTGAAGGATGTATTCTAGATTGAAAAGTATGCCATCAAGGAATAGTAATATGAATAGTATGTTAGAAATCTTTGGCCAAAGTATTGCAAGCTGTTGGTTGCGTTGTCCTATGTCACCTAGTCTAAGGTTCGTGATGCAGATGAATATTGGTAACAAATATTTAGATAAGTTCCTTAGATAGATCACTCAATACCCCGAACAGGAAAGAGATCGAAGTATATGTAGTATACGGAAAATTATTCAATACTTTGTTTAAACATGAATTGATCGGTAGTATAATGAGTCATGAAATGAATAGATCGGTAGACACCGAGTCATTACAGTTGTATATGGTTATCTATTATATGAATGGTTGGTAAAGAATGTGTGTTCTAAATTATGAATTTAGAACAGAGAACGTTATTTATAAAAAAAATTCCCTTATTTCTAAAGTCTTAAAATGGGAATGTTACAATTTTAGGAGGTAATTTCACTTAATTGATTTTGATTTGAATTTTGTCCAACAATTGGTAGAAAATGGTTGTGAAAGGGATTTGGCTTGATTTGCAATGGATAAATTGTTTTCTTAAGTGTTCTTTGTCAATTTGAGTTCATTGGTGTCATAGCATGCCAAAATATATCATTTCCAAGTTGATTATTATATGCAGTTTGAACTGTACATTTTGATTAACTTTATTGCCAGTTTTATATTTACAACAGAGATCTATTTCTTTTAAATCTGTATATCAATTTTATCATTCAAGTGTGGTATTTCATTTCTAAACTAATCCAATACATTCAATTTTTTATAAACAAACCATTTCAAAGCTAAATTGCAAAGTCTGATTTCCAATTTAATATATTTCCAAAAGAGACAAAGCAATATAATTCCTTCATACGTATTTCTTTCCTTTATAATTAAACAGAGATTCCCAAAACATGGACATGATCAGAATTAAATTTACAATTTGACTTGGAAAGAACATTTCATTCATTCATATATTTCCAATGGCAGTTTAACAACTTCTTTCTTTATATATTGTCAACATACAATATATAGACTACATGCCTTTCTTTTCTGAATATAGAACTGATTACAGAGCATATCTCTTTTACATTTCAAAATTTACAATTCTCACAACCGATTACAAACATATTTTCTTCACAAAATGCATTTACAATTTCATCCACATCAAGTGGGAAAGGATTACAAATGAATATGTTTCACAAGGGGCTGGAAAAATTGTCTTCTTCTGCTCTAGAACAACAACATGCAAGTTTCCTTTCTCTTCCAAATTGATCACAACAAAAGTGGGGGAAAGGCAATGCTCTCCACCCAACCAAGACATCCAATGAAAGGAGAAGCCTTCCTTCATCATTGGCCCCCAAGCCCCAACCAAAATAAAATAAGAGGTGTGATTTTGTAGACACCCATAATTACACCCAAGTAATTAAATACTTAAATTGCGCTAATTATCTATTTTTTGGCAAATCGACGACATATTGTCAATAAATCTCATATTCCATCATATCATCATTAATTAATTACACTAAGCTAATTAATTAAGTCACCTATCCAAGAAATACCCTAATTAACGACCTTCCATTAATAAATCACCCCTTCTACCTAGAATAATTAATTATTATTAATTAATTAGCTTTCCCTTCCATTTAACCAATAAATCAATATTTAATTGATTTAATCCCCTTCTAATAGCCTAAATCGTACTAATATTCCTCTAATTAGCTCTTATAAGCTTACATTTACCTATTAGTTAATCACCTTTGATTAATTAAAACACCCCCAACTCCCATGACTTGCTAAGCATAAATTAAACCCTTCTAAAGTAAGGTTACTTTTATAAAGCAACCTTATCCATTCCTAATCATGTTTTACCTTTATCCCACATGCAAAGGGATGAAGTGTTTCCTTTATCCATTGGGCTATATAAGGTTCCCTCCTTCTACCTTTATACCTACACCTAAACTTCTTAAGAAAGTAAATGCAAAGCATATAACAAAATAGACTAAGATATTACCTTTTTTTTCTTGAGAGTTCATCATCTTGAAGAGTTAAGCCTCTTTCCTAAATGCTTAGGTCATATGAGAGGTATCAAAAGGGTCTTGTAGCCCAACTTTGACAAGCCCTCATTCCTAGGTTCTTGGAACACCAAAGACAATAATTTTTGATAGCCATGGAGCCTACATAAATCCATTCATTTATTTTTTGTTAGAGAATAGAGGATTTAGATGCTTAACATTGTTAGTTTCAAAGTTTTGTATATTGATGAATGTTAGCATCTAACCTTGTTTAATTCTTATCATGATGGTGCTTAGTAGTTTGTTTAATTTTTGCTAATTAAGGCTATTTAGGTGTTAGTCTTTGTTTATATTAGCATTAGTTTAAAAAAACACATGCACACATTTCGCATGCCTGGTGGGACTTACTCCATTGTCCTTTGCACTTAATTTCAAGTTTTTGTAGTTAAGTTTCATTTTTGGTTACTAACCCTCTTTTACACATGTTGATCTAACTTGTTTTTCTTAACTTGTTTTGTTGAGTTTGCATGTGTTGAGTATTCCTTATAGGTATAAAGGAGGTGAAGTGCTATAAAATTTGGAATTGATGGGAAAATTTCAAGATTTCTCCATGTTTTCATTTTTAGAGTTTACTTTTTCAACATTCTACATGCTAGTTTTGTCAATTTCTTGAAAATTTTAAATTCTTGAGCATGTAGGTTAGTGTTTGATAGTGATGAGTATTTTATTTACATATTAATGTGGTGAGTTTCTATCAAAATTAAATCTTGGTGAGAAAATTTCAAAATTTCATCATGTTTACATTTTTAGAGCTTACTTTTTCATCATTCTACGTGCTAGTTTTGGTAATTTCTTGAAAATCTTAAATTCTTGAGTATGTATGTTAATGTTTGATAGCATTGAGTCTTCTATTAATATATTAATGTGATGGGTTGTTGTCAAAATTGAATCTTGTTGGAAATTTTTTCCCATTTTACAGATTAAGGACTTTTTTTTTGACATTTTTTGAGTGCATGTCAAGTGCATACCCATGAGCATAAGAGCATATGCGTAACCCATCTTCCGAAGGCTATAATTTTTTCTCCCGAACTCGAAATGACTCCATTTTTTTGAGTTGGAAAGGTATTGAAGTTAAATATGAAATGGTAATATAAATTTTGGATTTATACTTATAAAAATTATAGGTTTTTCTGTTAGTTTAAAACTGGTCATTTTCTAATATGTCTAATGTTTTGATGAATGTTATATTTCCATGCTTACTTGATTTAGAAAAAGCATGTGTATGCTCTTCTCTTGAACCTTTTGGTGATATTTAGAATAAAAAAACTTTGATCTCTATATTTTTAACATTGGGATTAAACTTAGAAATTTGATTATTCATTTTGCTTAAGGGAATGAACCTTTTACAAAGCATTTTTCAATGGTCCTTTGATTTGAAGTTTTCCATTTCTATATAGTTGGGATAAAGTTTGTGTATGATATTCTCTTGCACCTTAGGGTGATCTTGAGAATCAAAAGCAACTTTAGTCTTCATTTTATAACATTTGGTAAATTGGAAACTTCATCTTTTACTTTTGGTTTAAGGGAAAGAACATTTATCAAGATTTTTGTATGGTTCATTGATTGCAAAGCTTTTATTTACTTTTTAGTTGGATTATTTTTTGTGTATGCTATTCTCTTGCATCCTTGGATGATCTTGAGAATCAAAAGCAACTCTTAATCCTCTTTTAAATAATGTGATTTTTTGGAGAACTACTAACGATGCTTGAGTGCAGGACCTAAAAACACTTGTCAAAGAAAGGAGGAATCAAAACAAAGTCAAAAAATAATAATACTTTGTTATACAAGTGCCAAAAGGTGTTCAAGAAAACCACACAAAATTAAACAAGATAAAAAAAACATATTCAAAACACTCAGTATTGCAGGTTTTAAAAGGGTACGTCCCTCTCCGCTCAACTGGAACATAACCCCTTTGGCATAATGCCTTAAGCTACAACAATGGGGGTGGTTCCAGAACCCCAAAGTAGTCCACACAAGAGGGAACCTTGTGGATGAAATGGGAAGTGCTCCACACTACCTATTGACTAGTGATTCCTTTGTGAGATAGAGTTACAAGTTGTCCCTATACGACCCTTTTAAGTACACGATGGATGCATTTACTACCCACTTGTGCTTAAAGGGGAAAAATTTGAGATACTCCCAAGATAGTCAGGACTATTTGGGTAAATCACCCCACTTGTGGATAATTTTGTAACACCTAGGATGAGAGAACCACCTAGAAAATATACTTTGGCCAGGAGCCCACTTTGACCATTCTAAAATAGTGTTGAGTTGTGAACCATCTTTTCATCGTGAAACATGTGACGCATTACTTTTGCTTATTTTTTCACTTGCCTTAGGTGAGGCAAACTCTGCCAAAGTGAGGCCAAAATTTTTCATCCCCATTTTGTTTTACTTCCTTCACATTCTTTTGACACTTTGTTGATCAAAAGAAGGGTGACTACCTTTGTGTTACCAATCGATTGTTTCTACCACTTTTTTTTCCGTTTATGCCCATCCATGTTTGTGGTTGGGTAAGTTAAACATCTAAAGTGTGTAGAGGCATATTCATATCATTGGTGGCCTTTGTGATCTTGATACCCATGTCAAGATCATCATTGTAGTTAGGTGTGGTTCATCATCTTGAACTTCCTTAGAAGGGTTACCTTGTTTGTATCGTATCACTACAATTTTGATATTTACGTCTTGTTTCTTGTAAACTCGACCTAAATATCTATATTGTAAGGTTACACTACACACATTTTAACTATTCCTAGCTATACTTTGAGCTTTTTAGTTTGATTCTATTATTACCTCAATTTTGAAGAGTGCTACGTGTTACCACTTGTGCGTGTTATATCAATAGCATCTTGATATCAATACCTTACTTTCTCACAAATTTTGGTTAACATATCTTGGTGATATTGTTGTGTCACTCACAAATTGTAACTGGCACTTTTTGGGATATAGGTCTTAATCAAATTTGAGCTCACTTTTAGTATATCTTGTTAGGAGGTCACATTAACTTTTTGTATTTACTTACGTCTTGTTCATTCTCTTGAACTTGGCATAAGTGAGAACATCTTGTTAATTATCTTGCACACTAAACTAATTTTTGAGACGTAGTCTAGGAAGTACTTCATTTGATAGGCTTAGATACCAAACATTTGTGTCACTGGTGATTTATCACTCTATCACATTGGTATTCTCACATTTTTATTCATTCATATTCTTGACAATTTATCTTGCATTTCACTTAGGTGTGGTCACAAAGTTTTGAACACATTTACAACTTACCCTAGTGAAACTATTACAAATCATGGCTCCCAAAACACAATTAGGACTCAAGAAACAAACATACGAGGAACAACAAGCACAAGCTTGGGAAGCCTCAAACAGACAAGGGTCAAACCCTTTCATTGGACATGATCTAGGGCCTCTGTTTTCTACGAAAAAGAGATAGAAGATATGGTCAATCATAGTGGTAATGAATTGGAATCTCCACACACAGAATTCAAATTTGACCCACTCTATTAGATGAGTTTCTCTTCAGAAATAAGGATAGAGTGCTAGCATGGGTCATAGAATTAGGGGCTAAAATGCCCACTGAAAGTGAAACAATCCCACCTATGAATAATGCTAATGAGGAAGAATGACCCCTTATCAACATGGAGGACATTTTGACACATGGACATGCTTCTACCTCCAACACAGGAAATAATAAGATAGTGGGACATAGAATACCCTTTATCAAAGTGCCACGTAAAAACATGATGGGACATGAGAATGGTGAAGAACCTCCACAAGACGAGGAAGAAGAGGAACCCTTAGAACAAGAAACCACCATTCAACAATAGATTAGTAACCTAAGCCAAAAATTAGCTTTGCTAACCTCTCATGTACAGAAGGAAGTAAGAAAAATGTTCAAAAGTCAAGGCCTAAGGTTAAGATCAATGAATTCCATAGAGAAAATCAAGAAGAAGATGATACGGGATATCACCGAGTATATATCCCCACTTCTCCCACTAGAGAACAATTTCTCACACAAGAGGTATAGTCTATGAAAGTAACACTCGTAAGCCTTCAAGAGAGAAATATAGGGAGCGTTAGAAAGTATCAATATGAAGAATTATGTCCCTATCCTTTTGACAAGACGATGACCCTTCAACCCTTTCCTAAGAAATTTGACATGCCAAAATTTGACAAATATAAAGGGAAAGGAGATCCACGGGATCATGTCAAATATTTCTATATGGCATGTCAAGAGGTTTCCTACAGTGAAAATTATCTCATAAGACTTTTTCCTAAGAGTCTAGGAGGTCAAGCCTTGGAGTGGTTTACACGTTTACCTCGGGGATCAATTTTCACTTGGCCAGAATTGGCAGAAAGGTTTGTGTGTCACTTCTCATACAACATAGAGAGTGATGTCACCATGGTAGATTTATGTGGTGCCAAACAACGCCCTAATGAGACTTTTGCTAGCTTCCTCCAAAGGTGGAGAGGGATAGCTAGCCACTTCCCTTGCACTTTCCCTAAAAAATTGGTTAGTATTTTTGTACCCAACCTCAATCCGGATATAGCTTTCCACCTCCAAATGCATTGTGTTTGCACTTTTGAGGAGGTCATCAAAAAGGGGGTTCAAATAGAGAAATCTCTCATTGCAAAAGGAACTCTCAAGTCCCAATCTAGAGATAATCAAAATGTTAAACCCACGGAGAAGCCAAAGTTTTTAACAAAAACAAAAATGTGGTGGGAGATGGATCATTGATTCCAAACGTGTTCAAATGGTCCAAACCAATCAACCTTTTAAACTGACCAAAGGACCAATTCAACCACCACCAAAATGAAGAACATTCACCTCTCTTAATGAACCTTTGTCGGTAGTTATACTAAAACAATTGGATGCGGCTCACATGATGACATATCCTACGACACAACCATTTGATGACAATGCTCCAAAACCTTCATGGTACAAGGAGCATGAATATTGCAAAATGCATCGTGTCAAAGGACATAAGACAGAAAAATGTATGTGACTTCATCATTATATCCAAGACCTCATCGACAATGGGGAGATAGAGGTGGACAACCCAGGAAAAACTCAGACACCCAATGAAAAGATGGGGATATATAAAGAGCCATTCCCCAATCATGATAAATTAGAAAAGTCAAATCCGATTAGGAGAGTCATCCCAAGGTTATAAAGCAATGAATTACTTATACACCAAAAAAGACAACAATCATTATGATTCACTTATTGGATGTATTCACTCTCCTACTGACCATATTAATGCCATCCGAATCAAGGGAAAGGATTACACCACGGTAATAAGGCATGCCCGCCTCGTGATTCTAGAACCTTCTCCATCAACCCCACAAACTGGTAAATACAACCTCTTAGAGCAACTTGAGAAGATGTCTGCTAAGATTTTGATCTTAGATCTTCTTAAGATATCCAATGTACACAAATACATTCTATACCAAACTCTTCAGGGGTCGGGAGTGCCATTAGAGGTCGATCCTACACACCTTCAAGCCATAGTGGCAAACATCGTACCAAATGAACATATTTCCTTCAATCATAGGGAGATCCCTACTGAAAATCCAACACATAATCTTCCTTTATATATTGAGGTAGTTGTTACCCACAGGAAGATCAAACGGGTGCTTGTGGATAACAGATCAGGGTTGAACATTTGCACACTCAAGTTGGTTAAATAGTTAGGACATACTGAGGTAGATCTTGAGTCCAATATCATCACTATCACCGCATACAACAATGCGGAAAGGGATTCAGCGGGCACAATCACGCTGCCCATGGAGGTGGGTCCCACTTGTCATCAGACAAAGTTTCATGTCCTAGACTTGGAACTTCCATATAATATGCTTCTAGGCCAACCATGGATTCATGCCATGCAAGCCGTGTCATCGACGTTCCATCAATGCATTAAATTGAAGCATGAGGGACACACCATTACAATACAAGGAGATTCAGAGCCCTTCACTCACTATAGAGCTCTCAATAGCTTTGCATGAAGGGGCACATATGCATGTCCCTCTGCCGATATAGTTGTTCCTCTCCAATATGAGGCCATGGAATCCTAGATAGATTCGATTCTCTTAGTTCTTGTGCCCATGGTGTGTCTACTTCAACATCTCCTTTTGATTCCTAGGAGATGAAAATCCTTGAATATGGCTACAGAGAATATAATGTGTAGTAATCCCTCTTGGTTTTAGACCTCTCATTGTCACCCAAGACTAGAGGTCAACCCAACTATCACTTCAAAAGACCTAGAAATGAACACACTATTGGGTCATTCTTACCTAGAGGCTTGTTAGCTGAGGAAAAATTGCTTGATCCACCTACAACTTGGGTCCCAGAGGATACTCAACCATCCTGTTATCAAACCCCTGAATATAAGAAATCTAGTAAAATGATGTACTCCATGGGCTACAAGGGCCTAGGATGTGGAAGAAATGAACAAGGACAGAGAGAACCGGTGCCTCTTCCACATTTCAAAATCAGAAAGATACGGCATTGGGATTCACCCTTATGGAGCACACCCCAATGATCAAGATGCTACTTGTTCTAAACGTGAGGATAGCTCTGACTATCTAGATAGTGATACGGATTCCCATTGTAGCCAATATGAGGACCTTGCCTCCACAAACCTATTCATGAACAATGTTGTCCTAACCATAACCCCTACGGAACCAACCCTTGACCTTGTTTACCCTTCCCTTGTTGAATGGGACCAACAATGTCACATGTCGCTAGATTTATTTGAGAATGACAAAGCTATCATAGAGTTCATGGGCATAAGGGATACAATTCCCATTAGAGACCATAAGAAGGGTTTCTTTATTGACTTGGATACCTACGCCTACTTCGGTGAGGAGGTTGAGCTTCGATGGTCAACAAAACTTAAGAACACGTGAGGGAAAAATTTCCAATGTAAAGCCTCGAAAAAATCAAAGTCCAAGTCACACAATGAAAAACTCTTTGAGGCACTGGCCGAAAAATAAATAAAAAATCAAAGGACAAACAAAGTGACCACGCCAAGGATGAAAATCTCATGGAGACATCCTTGGATGAAGATCTCAACCTTCCTCCCGATCCTACGCATATGGAGGACTTGTCCAAATTACTAGTCAAGGAAACCATTGATGTTAACATTGGTACAGAAGAGGACCCAAAGATAGTAAAATTAGGAGCATTGTCTCGGCTAGAGAACAAAAGACATTCACTATGCTGCTATGAGAGTTCATCGACATGTTTGCATGGTCTTACAAAGACATGCCAAGATTAGATCCAACTTTGGTCATGCACAACCTAGTTGTGCACGTAGATGCTAAGCCTATCAAACAGAAGCTCAGAAAGATGCACCCAAGGGTAGCCTTACTAGTTAAAGAAGAATTGGAAAGATTGTTGGTGGTAGGATTCATTCGGCCTATAGATTATTCTAAATGGATATCCAACATCATCCCTGTCCAGAAAAATCCTGTCGGTATCAAAATTTGCATGGATTTTAGAGACATTAATAAGGCTTTCCCTAAGGATGATTTTCCACTGCCAAATATTGACATGATTGTGGATTCAATAGTAGGATACGAGATGTTATCTCTCATGGATGGCTTTTCGGATACAACCAAATCAAGATTGCTGATGAAGATCAACACAAAATGGCTTTCATGACTCCTTGGGGTACCTTCTATTATCAGGTGATGCCATTTGGTCTCAAAAATGCAGGAGCTACTTATCAGTGGGAAATGATGGTGATTTTTCATGATATGATTCATGATATCATGGAGGACTATGTGGATGACATCCTTAGAAAGTCCAAGACAAGAGAAGATCACCCTGTCATTTTGTGGCATATCTTTGAGCACCTACGAGAGTACAAGGTCAGGTTGAATCCAAAGAAGTGTGTATTTGGTGTGCTATCAAGAAAACTATTGGGCTTCATTGTATCAAGAAGAGGAATTGAGGTAGACCCTGCTAAAGTGTCTACTATTACTGAAATGCCTCCACCTAAGAATATTAAGCAACTACGCAACTTACAGGGGAAAATCCAGGCTATCCACCGCTTCATCTCCCAACTTGCAGATAAGTGCCACTCATTCACCCACTTGCTTAAAAAGGATGTCACCTTCATCTGGGGACCAAAGAAACAACAAGCCTTTTCTTTGCTTAAACAATACCTAGCTAATCCACCTGTCCTCATGCCTCCAACTCCTAGGGAGCCACTCTTGCTTTATATCTCTACTACAATTTTTCTTATTGGTGCTGCTCACCCAATATGACCTGGGTCACAAAGAAAAAGTGGTGTATTATCTCAGTCGCACTCTCATCGCTTATGAGATCAACTATCCCCAAATTGAAAAATATTGCTTGGCTGTTGTTTTTACTTTTCAAAAAACTTCCATTATCTATTGAATACCAAAACCAAGCTGATATCCAAAGTTGACCCACTCAAGTACTTGTTGTCTAAACCCGCCCTCACGGGTAGAATGGCTAATTGGATCATTCTATTAAGTGAGTTTGACATAGAATTTGTACATCAAAAGTTAGTTAAAGGACAAGTACTCACTGACCAACTAGCAGAAGCACCTTTGCAAGGCACTGAACCTTTAAATCTAGATCTGCCAGATGCCTCATTGCTATACATTGAAGAATCTGTCATATGGTAGATACACTTTGATGGGTCCTTTAATTTTCATGGTTCAGGTGTGGGGGTAGTCCTCATTACTCCTTTTGCAACCCTATACCATAGGATTTTCACCTGGGTTTTCCTTGCACAAACAATATTGCAGAGTATGAGGCACTTATCATAGGGATGAAGCTTACTATCAAGTGGAACATTCATCATGTCAAGGTTGTGGGTGATTCTCAGTTAATTATCAAGAAAGTTAATGATGAATACAAGGTTAAGGATGACAAGCTCATACCTTACAAAAAGCTGGTAGAAACTCTAAAGGAGTACTTCATGTGCATTACATTTGAAAAAATTCCACAAGCACGTAAAAATCGACAGATGTTATGATGATGGTTCTATGTTTTGTATTCCCCCAGGTAATAATGACATGTTGTTCTTTGTATAAAACTTACGCTAGCC
This sequence comes from Taxus wallichiana var. yunnanensis, assembly GCA_018340775.1. NCBI lineage: Eukaryota > Viridiplantae > Streptophyta > Pinopsida > Cupressales > Taxaceae > Taxus > Taxus wallichiana. The sequence continues at coordinate 512,499,459 of CM031238.1, read as the reverse complement.
TATGTATGACATGCCAGAATATTTTTTGGCTTGTGATGTTATTGGTCCCAATTCCCCATGGTACGAGCCCATCTTTACCTATCTCAAGGATAACACGTTCCCTCCCGATATCTCCCATTCCAAGAAACAAATCCTGATTCTCCAAATAGCCCATTACACCCTTTTAGGAGGTACACTTTATCATCATGGCTATGATGGGAATCTGATTATGTTGTCTTGATATGACGAGTCAATCCAAGTGATCAAATAAGTACATGAAGGGGTGTGTGGAGCACATACAAATGGAATGGTTTTGGCCAAGAAATTGCTAAGAGTGGGCTACTATTGGCCTACAATGGAAACTAATTGTTGCAATTATGTCAGGAAGTGTGTACTTTTCCATAAGTATGGAAACTTCATCCATGCTCCATCGCAACCATTGCAACCTATCACTACCCCATGGCCATTTTCTAAATGGGGACTTGACTTGATAGGGAAACTTACCCCCACCTCATCTGATGGTCATACCCACATCATCACGGCTACTAAATACTTTACAAAATGGGTGGAGGCCATTCCTTTAACCTATGTAACAAGAGCTCAGATTTCAAAATTTATCATGAATCATATCATTTGTCAATATGACATTCCTGTGGCCATTGTTACGATAATGGGAAGCCATTCAAGAAAAAAATGGTGAAAGGTATTTGTTAGTGGTTCCAAATTAGGTTAAAATGGTCTATACCATATTACCCCAAGGTAATGGATAGGTCGAAGCCACAAACAAGACTTTAGTGAGAATAATGGAGAAGATGGTCAAGAAAACAGTCAGAATTGACATTTGCAAATCCACCCAACTCTTTGGGCTTACAAAACCTCCATTCACACTCCTATGGGGGTGACACCATATTCTCTAGTATTTGGGACAGAATCCATCATCCCATTAGAAATTGAACTTCCTTCCCTGAGAATCTCTCTTAGGGACTATTTGGATAAAGATGAGGATTACCAGTAAAAGACTGGCTGAATTAGAGCTCCTAGATGAGAAGCACATTCATGCTCTTAATCACCTTAAAGTGTATCAAAATAGAGTCTCCAGAAACTACAACAAGAGAATCATACCTCATCAGTTTGAGGTTGGTGATTTAGTCATGAAGGAGAATCAGTTCAACACAAGAGCGGAACGAGAAAAGAAAGGAAAGTTTGAACCACATTAGTTGGGACCCTATGTTATTGTGGCCAAGTATGACATAGGGGCATACAAAATTTCTCACCCCAATGGTGATGAGCTCCGAGCCCATGAACGCCATGCATCTTAAGCGGTTCTATGCTTAAACATGGCATAAAAAGTCAAAAAAAAAAAAAACTAAAAAAACATGGTAAAATGATCAAAAATACAAAAAAATAAAAAGAGAAAAAGAAAAAGAGAAAATAGGTCATCCACAAGTGAAAACCATGTAATTGTGGCACTTTGGATAAGTCCTTGGGTGAAAATTGGTTTCGGCACCTTGGGAGGATTCATTGTTCACAAGCATCTTGCATCTGGAGGGTAGTTTTCCTTGGCCTAGCCCTAGTTCTACCTTCAAGATTCCTTGTGAGCCCAGTCTTGTCAGGCCTTGATCCGACTTTGTCTTCTTTTATTTATCTGTGAGGGGCATGGTCTTTCACTATTCCCCATCTTATGCTGAGGGAAATTCAATGACTTCACCTTCTTGTTCATAAGCATGTGGCTTCTGCCCTTATATATTCCCTTCTAATGCTAGGGGCATCCACGCTTTCTTGGTTACCTATGCATAACTATGGAAAACCGTTAGAAAAAAATGTAAAAACAATAGAAAATTGTTTCACAAAAACCTAAACAATAGAAAATTGTTTCACAAACACAAAAACAATAGAAAATTGTTTCACAAAAACCTAAACAATAGAAAATTGTTTCATATAAACCTAAACAATAGAAAATTGTTTCAAAACACCAAAAACAATAGAAAATTGTTGCATGAATATCAGCTTGTATAGTTGTTTTATGTTTTTGCTTTTGGGTTGTTTGTTGCTTGGGTGTACTTTGTTAGGATTCATCTTTTCTTTCTTAGATTAGATTTATTCTTGCTTGTGCATATTGAGGTGTTTTTACATGCTAGTGAATCCTGGTGCATTATTATGTTATTTCATTATGTTATTTGTCAGCATTTGATTGTGTTTATTGCATCTGCATTGTTTTTTTATCACAACATCACATTACCATCATTATCATCACATTTAACATCATCTATACATCATATATCAAGGAAAGGCTAAGTATACATCATACATGAATGCTAAGCTAATAATCACATATCGTATCATCAAATGGGGGCAAGAGGGATCAATAATATCAAAATCTATCCCCCCAACTGCACCCTTATCATCATATCATCCAGTCCACTAAGTATAACACGTCTCATAAACAAAACACATTTGATATATTCTACAAGATCACATCATCTAGAAATCAAAACACATGTGATACATCAACAAGATCATGATACATATACATGTCAAATCAAATCCAAATGCATCATAAACACAGTTATCTATCCATGAGAAACAATAAACAAATGTCCATCTCATATATATATATATATATATCATCAAAAAATCCAAAAATAGGGCAATTTTTTTCACAAAATCCTAAAAAGTAAAAAACTTACAAAAATGGTAACTTTCTTATTACGAATGAAACTTGCATCGTAGTTGTTTCAATGGATTCACAACCATTCACAAAGATAGTGTCTTGCTTCATTTGTACTCTGGGGCACATTTGTTTCTGGTGTTGTTTCACAAGCACAACGCTTTTTAGTTGGACCTAATGTCCATTATCATTTCCCCTTGCATGTATCCTTGCTTGGGGCATTATTTTTAACCCTTGTTGTCAATCAAAAATATGTGGATCTCTTTATCTTGATAAAAAAATGTTTGTACAACTATCGGGTTGGATATGTGTGTTTGTGCTTGTTTTCCCGTTAAATGAGCTTGTTTCCTTCTCGTATTTCATTGCATTGTTTTATGTTGCGTGGTGTTGGTATTTTCAGTAATGGAAAATTGTTCGTAGTATGGCTTTTCATGTCATTCCACCTTTGTCGTATGCTTATATTTTTCATAAGGATCGATGACGTAGCTCTTATGGAAATATGATGACATCAGAAATTGTTCCAATCAATAGTGGTTAGAGGCTACGCTCTTCTCTCCCCCTCCATATTTCTTTTGCATCACTTTTCTCTCACCCCTAGTCTTCTGTCTTATTACGGGGCATCCTGCCCCTTCCCATTCTTCTATCTATCTCTTACCTTTTTCAATCATCGATCGTCTTCCTTCATCACCCTATCGACACTCGAGGGGGCATCTCTCCTTCCTACTAATTTTTCTTTTATCCCTTCAAAATTTCTTCCATCTACTATCTTTGAAGTGGCATCACTTACGCCACCCCAAAGAGGGGAAAATGTAGACACCCATAATTACGCCCAAGCAATTTAAATACTTAAATTGTGCTAATTATCTATCTTCTGGAAAATTGATGACATATTGTCAATAACACTCATTTTCCCTCATATCATCATTAATTAATTACACTAAGCTAATTAATTAAGTTTCCTATCTAACAAATACCCTAATTAATGACCTTCCATTAATAAATCACCCCTTCTACCTAGACTAATTAATTATTATTAATTAATTATCTTTCCCTTCCATTTAACCAATAAATCAATATTTAATTGATTTAATCCCCTTCTAATAGCCTAAATCATACTAATATTCCTCTAATTATCTTCTATAAGTTTATATCTACCTATTAGTTAATCACATTTGATTAATTAAAACACCCCCAACTCCCATGAGTTGCTAAGTATAAATTAAACCCTTCTAAAGTAAGGTTACCTTTTATAAAGTAACCTTATCCATTCCTAATCATGTTTTAACATTATCCCACATGCAAAGGGATGAAGTGTTTCCTTTATCCATTGGGCTATATAAGGATCCCTCCTTCTACCTTTATACCTACACCTAAACTTCTTGAGAAAGAAAATGCAAAGCATATAGCAAAATAGACTAAGAGCTTGCCTTTTGTTTTCTTGAGAGTTCATCATCTTGAAGAGTTAAGCCTCTTTCCTAAGTGCTTAGGTCATATGGGAGGTGTCAAAAGGGTCTTGTAGCCCAAATTTGACAAGCCCTCATTCCTAGGTTCTTGGAACACAAAAGACAACCATTTTTGATAGCCATGGAGCCTACATAGGTCCATTCATTTATTTGTTGTTAGAGAATAGAGGATTTAGATGCTTAACATTGTTAGTTTCAAAGTTTTGTATATTGATGAATGTTAGCATCTAACCTTGTTCAATTCTTATCATGATGGTGCTTAGTAGTTTGTTTAATTTTTGCTAATTAAGGATATTAGGTGTTAGTCTTTGTTTACATTAGCATTAGTTTAAAAAAATTCATGCACACAGATTCAATCCATGGCAACACCTGCTTCACAACACACAACATTCTTTCAACATGCATAATCAAATTAAAACATAATCTAACACAAGACAATAGTTTACAACTACATTTGAAAATAATAAAAAAACATAACTCGGGATCGATCATGCAAGCCAAAGGAGTAAGGTCTATGGGGAAGCTACTTATGCCTCTCAAATGGGAATTGGGTATCCACCAAGAATAAACATCCAATAAAAGTTCACCACACATATCCTTATGCCCCCCACAAAGTAAGAAATGCAAGCTATTTCTTTGCCATGATGGATCCCAAACCAAAAATCCCTCCACAAAATTCAGATGCCCATGGCATTCCCTTATGCCCCCCACATAGATTCCCATAGTCTTCTCCTATACCATTCCTATGGAAGTCTACCCATACAACTAAACAAAGCATAACAACATTCACCATTCACACAACACAACATGAAAGAAAGGTTAAACTCCTACCTCTACATGGTAGCTTTTGGTTCCAAATAGCAAGCTTCAATGCCAAAAACATAGTCCTAAAACAACAATCTCCAAGCATGAAAATTTTCTCCAAACTCCTTCCAAAAGCAAGAGCTCCAAACCTAAGAAAAATGTGCCCCAAGGAAGTATGCAAAAGATTCAACAACCCCCAAAAAGCAAAGAGTTTGAATTTTATAGAGGGAAGAGAAGAGGATGATATGGATCCATGTAGGATTCCACATCAAACAACCTAAAATTAAAAAAAAAAAAAAAGACAAAATTTCATTCTCCCAAGCATAATAAAGAGGTGGGTGAAAATATGAGAAGTTACTAGCACAGTCCAAAAGCCCACACCCCAAAGGACTGCAAATTAAATAAGATGTAAGAGAATGCAATCAAAACTTGCAACATAATTTATAAAATGCATTATAAAAGTTTAAATCACCCTCCAACCATAAGTATGGTTGGTAAATTAAATTTAGAGGTATGGGACAAGTTTTACTTGTCCCATAAGCCTCCAAAAACATCCCCCAAGGATAAATTCGAATTTCCAAGGAGGTGGAGTGTTTCATACTCCAAAATCTGAATTACACAACTCTTACACATCCCTTACATAATTAATACAAAGAGCCAACAACTTCCATTATTATTTTCCCATATCCCAATTTAATTTATTTAAATTTTAACCATATGATTTCTCACATTAATCTATCACAATTTTTATTAAATAAAAGAGAGGGACACATTACTAATAAAATACATACAACAATTAATAAAATAAACCACATTAATAAAATGCGCAAACCCATGGTCACATATAAAGGTTATCCCCTCATGGGAATCCCTAACAATAACAACACAACACAACAAAACAAGTTTCCATGGTGACCTTATCGAATTCACCTAGAATTCCATCGTGGTTGGTCTCCAATCCCCCGATGTTTGTTGTGATTTTAACCCGTAAAACACAAATACGCCTTTGGCCTCGTGGCCATATCAGAACATCCATAATGAATATAAATATAATCACATAATCATCTAAATATGTGAATCACAACAACATCAAGAAAATTTTACATTATCACATACAATTTATATCAACAACTATGTCATCATCATATAATGTCCATTTCTAAGTCTACTCACAATATCCAAAGTCACATGTCTAAACAACATCCATAAAACATCCATGTCAAATAGTATATCATCATCCACATATGAGTGTCTCTAATAATCATCATGCATCATAACCAAATCAAGATCAACAATAATCCATGATCAAATGTCTAATAGCATACTAAATCAAAACATAATAATGTCCATAATTAAATCAATCAGTATCAAAATAAGTATCAACAGGTGTCAAAGGGAAGTGGGCAATACACCTAATATGTTCCACATTGGATAATAGAAAGATTCAAATTCTCCCAAGGGATGTCTTAGAAAAACGAGAGATTTAAATTGATATATATTGATTGAATCCAAGTGTGCCCCCAAGAAAAATTTTATTGTGAAGGGTTGAATAATTAGTTTTAACTAAAGCATAGATGTACACCACAAGAAAGAACAATGATTATCAAATGAGGATTTGGAATGATTAGTAGGATTTCCATCAAATGGAGAACTTGGTGAACTATGTTGTTCATTTGCCAAGATTTTTTTGAATATTTTTGTATTTTGAATGTTGTGATTTTTATGGTTTTTACCAGTTTTATATTGTTTTTGTTTTTTTTTAAAAACATATTTGAATATTTTTAGTGTTTTTGATTTTAAACACATGCCAAAGTAGAAGGAAAAGGTTTTCCCATATCGTAACCAACATGGTATAAGTAAAAATTCCAACGGAAGCAAGTGACAAGTCACAAAGTGAGACGGTGAAAAAAGTGGCAAAACATGGAAATGATAACCTAACCAGGAAGACATGCAATACAAGGTGATGATGGAACAAAAAACATGGGACCAAGTGAAAAGGTGAAGAAAACTATTGCACCGGTATGCTCCCAAAACCAAGGGAAGTCTCGGAGGAATAATAATAGAAATTTTTAGATGAAAAATGTTCATGGGATCCTTAATCTCTTTTCCATCTTGTTTAGATAACTTATATACTTTAAATAAAAAAATTTAGTCAAAACATAGGATCCTAACTAATTAGTTTCGAACTTTCCCTTATTTTCATGTTCTTTTGTGGTATTTTTAATTCTCCTTAAACACAAGTTTTCCAATTTCAAACTATTGAGGTTTGAATTTTTGTTGTAATTAAGAAAAAGTTGATTCTAATATACCTTTAGATGGCCCGAGGCACAGATTATTTTCTCATCTAAGAGTTTAAATTTTGTAGGACATGTTTTATGGTAATCCTCTTCATACACTTGGTGTTGTAAGGATGTGTGGAGGGAAGGGAGTTTGACTTCAATAGGTAATACAACTTCGAGCCCTACACTAGGGAAAAAGGGGTGGTTCCAATTGGAGTGTGGAATGGGGTGTGTTAGGCCCATAGGGAGGGATATAATTATGTATGCCAATTGTGACCATTTTTCTTGACATTTTCTCCAATTTAAATTTAATCAATCTATTGGATGATTTAGACTGCCATTACACTATGGGTAATATGGAGTTTCCTATCAGTAGGAATATATGGTATTTTTTGGCAAGTCCTTTGACATTCTTATTTTTGAAGGATATCCCATTTCCTGTAATAATAGATGTAGGGATTCCAAAGTGACAGATGATGTGGTTGGATATGACCTTTGCAATATTTTTCCGAGTGATGTAGGTGAGAGACATGGCCTTTATCCACTTGGTAAAATATTCAATGGTAGTGATTATGAAGGCATGGCCATCCAAAGATGTGGGCTTCATTTTTTTGACTAAGTCAAGCCCCCATATGGAAAAATTCTAGGGTGGGGTGATAGGATGAAGGGATTGTGAGAGTGCATGAACTAGATTACCATGTTGCAGACATGCTTGACACTTCTTGAAAATATTACCCGTGTTAAACTCCATAGTGGGCCAATAGTAGCCCACACACAATATCGTCTTAGCTACAACCATTCTACTTGCATGTGCACCAAAAATACTTGAGTGTATTTCGAATATTATTTTATTTTATACTTATTGGTTGATACACCTTAAGATATTCCCATCATAACCTATTTGGTAAAGGGTATCGACAAGGATGGTATAACACGAGGCATATTATGCCAAGGTTATTTTTTTAGCTAAGTTTATGTTGGAAGGATATGCTTTGTCTTGGATAAACATGTAAATGTTTTGATACGAGGGTTTTTAGGACCAAAATTTCACACACCATGGTGGACTCCAAAAAATCATATGTAGGCACTAAAATATGTTCCACGAGAAACTCGTTGTGTTTGGTTGTTTTATCAAACTCAAGAAGGGATGTGATAGTCACCATGATATATATTGCTTCATTCTACATGCAAGGAACTTCTTCAAATGTTATGAGCCAAAAATATCCTTTGAGGCTATCAACCATGCATTAGTATGTAACACGCTTATAAATCATGAATTGATATTCACCGTTGGCCTATTTTATTATGATGAGGAGTCTCCAAAAATGTCGATCTTAGATCCACCTAGATATGAAAAATCCTAGACCTGCTATGATAGATTCATAATTTGCAATGTTATTGGTACATGGAAAACCAATGAGATAATATTTAGGTATAACATCATCATCTAGTGTGTGCAATACTATGCCATCTCATGATTCATGCATGTTACATTTTCCATCAAAGAATAAGGTCCATGAGGGAACTGCATCAATGTACCAAATCTTCATTAAGGAACTCAAAGTCAAGGGATTAGGAACTTGACAAAGGAAATGTGAGCAATTGATCTTCCAAATATTTCCATTTTATGGCCTTCGAGTGACGAATTTAATGTTAAACTCACTTAGGATAATAACCCAGTAGACATCCGCCTGCTGTTATGATGAGTATTAATAGAAAAATAATTCAATGGATCTAATTTGGTGATAAGTTTTGTGGTATGATTGAACAAAAATGTCACAAATTTTAGAAAGGGAATGCCACTTCCAAACATATTTTTTGACCTAGGAGTATTTGAGCTCCTAGGCTATAAGGGTTTTTCTCAAGTAGCAAAATACTTGTTCTTATCCATTATCATTGTGTTGTGCAAGTAATGACTTGATGGCATGTTCTATTAGAGAAATGTATAAAAACATTGGTTTATCCTTGATAGAGGACATCAATATCGATGAATTTGATAGATACTCTTTCAGATTTGTGAAAGAGTCTTAACATTATTGTGTCTATTTGAACTAGACATTCTTCCTGAGTAGTTGGTTGAAATGGAGACACTAATCTACCAAATGAGATATGAAGTGTTTGATAGAATAAATTATCCCTTGTAATCCTTACAACCGATGAAATTTATGTGGTGGAGGCATTTCTATTATTCCCTTAACTTTGGTAGGGTCAACTTCAATTCCTCTCTATGAGATGATGAATCCTAGGAGTTTCCCTGAAGTGACACCAAAGACACATTTCTTTGGATTAAGATGAACCTTATATTCTATTAAACTTTCAAATATACAATGTAAGATGAATGGATGATCTATTTTTGTTTTTTGATTTGGCAAGAATATCATCAACACAGTTCTCCATGATGTCATGAAGAAGGTGGTGGAAAATAACTATCATTGATCTCTCGTAAGTTGCATCTACGTTCTTAAATCCTAAGGGAATGACCTTGTATAAAAAGTTCCACATAGGGTCGCGAATGTTGTCTTTTGTTAGCCTTCTTAAAAATGTTGATTTGGTTGTAGCCTAAAAATCTATCCATTAGGTATAACATCTCATAAATCGCTATAAAATTGACAATCATGTTGATGTTGGGTAGGGGAAAATTTTCCTTAGGACATGATTTTTGATATCTCAAAAAATAGTGCAATTTTTATGTCGAGATGTATTCTTGGAAACATGTACCATGTTTGAGATCCATTTTGAGAATTCTATTGACTTTATGAAACCATGTTATAGTAACTTTTAAAGTTCTAATTTGACTAACAAATCCACCTTAGGATACATTTTTCGTAGTTTTTGCTTAATAGGATTTACATCTAGGTGAACTACTAGATTGTGCACAACTAGAGAGGGATCCAAACCCAACATATCCTTTTAGGACCATGAAAAGACATCCTAAAGTTTAACAAGGAGTACTATGAAGGATTGGATTTCTGATTTTGATAAGATTGCTTTGAGTTGTAATATTTTTGGATTATCGTTTATTCCAATATTGATGGTGATAGTTTCTTATGCCAAAATTTTAGATATATCGAGTGTCTTTGTAATAACACTATAGGATTGTGAAGGTCTTCTCGATTCATCTAAAATTGAGTCTCCTCTCTCTATCACCTCAAAAATGCTTTCAGTAGGGATACTTCCTTTTATTTTTGCTTTTTTACTTTTCACTTTTTTCACTTTTTTCTTCTCACATAGTTTCTCAATGAGGGTTTCACTATGCGAGATTGTATTCTTCTTTTTAATTTTAATTTTAATTTTATATTTTTGGTGGATTGGAGCACTCAAATTCCTTTCTCGAAGTAAGCATTAGCATCGAGGTTTATATAGAAACCCTTCTTCTGGTCCAATAATGGAATAAGGTCTCGAGTCCCGAGGAATTCTTGGATGGCCTCATCATTCTAAAAGAGGTCCATGGAGATGTGACATTGTTGGTCTTGATTTATGAGAGATGGGTAAATGATATCAAGGGTATGGATGGAAAATTTTTCAAGGAGGGTGGTTTCATCAAAGTCTTCAAATATGCTATATGTGGAATTTTCTCAACTTCAAAATCAGTTTCATCTTTACTAGTCATTACATCAAATATTATAGGCCTTTTCTCAAAAGTTTCGTAACCTAAACCATGATGGTATAGGGTTGCTTCATAAATTACTGGTTCAAGAGGACCTTATAGTTGCGAGCCGAGTCCTTTACCTTTTCAATTCATTTTTTTCATTATCTTATAGGATTTTACATAGTCTATGGATTCATAGCACTCAGCCATCTGATCTTTGTATAGCCAAGAGCGATACAAGCCTTAAATGTGTTCATCTTCTAAGAGTCCATATTACCTCCAAAGATATTTACCGAGGTGATAAACTAGAGATTATTTTAAGTGGGGGCATTGGGTCATCCATAGCTATTGTCCAAATTTCTCATTTGTTAATCAAATTAATGCACTAGATACTAAAGAAATTAGTAACTTAGAAAATATAGAGGGTTTATGTTACCTCGGATGCGTGATGCTTGATATGAGTGTTGAATGATGAATTATTGTTGCTGCCAAACCTATAAATAAAACTAAAACATATTTGATTAGATTATTGAGGGCATGGGTTTCCTGAAAAAGAGAACCCGAGAAGTGTTAACTTCCTTGGTGGATGCCAACCCCCATTGTTAAACAAAAGAGATATAATCAAAAGGATATAATGATAATATGCAAAGACTAAAAGGATACAAAATCTGAAAGTAATATTGGTTCATTTAGATATTGATCTGACTAAATAATTGAAAGATAAATATAACTGGTCTATGTCAATGATGACCCATATTATGTAAAGGAAGGTCGACGGAGACTTGGGAGCATGGATCTAAAAACATGAGAGAAATATGCAAACTGTGTAGGATCTAAGTGTAATTAGGTATTTGCATGAGTTTCAAGATATTGGGATAATTGAGAAGAAGATCTAAAGAAATTGAAATCGGGAAAAACAACAAAAATGAGGTTTTTGGGGAAGATTGAAACAATAACCTTGTCGGCCGATGGTGGGATCGGGATGCAGTAGGTCAATTTTTCTATAACAGAGGAGTTGGATGAGGGATTAACAAACTAAAATAGAGGCTAAACACATGTAGGGGTTGAAGATAGTTCTCAAAACATAAGGAAATGGCTACTAAGGTTGATTCAATGGTGCCCTGACATGTTTGATGACAACTATGACAGGGATTGATAAAGCCAAAGGAAGGAAAGCCAAATGATCAACTTGTAAGAACATATTTTCTGAAAGAAGTTGATGACGAAGGTATGAGATCTGCTTGCTAATGATCTAGACCTACAAAATTTTATATGCAAAAGTACAGGATAATATGATAAAAATGATTAAATATATGTGAAACAATGACAATATCACAAAAAATCCAATCTCGATTGATGCATACATCTTTGCTGCAAAGAGGTTTGGGAGTCTCAATGGCTTCCAGACTATTCAAGCAAAAAATATTATCTGCAGGCTGCAAGGAGAGCTTCAGATTCACATGCACTTGATGGAGAATAGAAATAAAGCACTTTGATTTATAGGTTCGATGATGACTGGATGGGTCACTGTCGATCGTGGGGAAAGTTTCCCTAATGGAAATATTTTCTTTCTTTTGGCATGATTCCTTGTCTTTTTAGAGTTGGTGAATGCTTTAAAGCATTAGGTAGGAAGGGTTTGTTTGGGGATGAGATGTAGGTGAGTTGGAAGTGGAGATAGGTTAGAAAAATTGTAGGGAAAAATAGGGGTGTATATTTGGAATGAAAGCATTCCAAAATGGGAAGTTAGTTAGGGCATGATTAATTAATTAATTAATGTTGATTAAATAGGATTTAAAGATGATGGGTATTTAATTAATTAGTGAGGATGAATTAATTAAATCGAAGAGGGAATTTGATTAAATAAGGGTGATAAATGGAATAATATATGCACACGTAGGTGATAAGGGTATAAATACCGAAATTAAGTGTCTATAATTTCCCCCTTTTGTTGAGTGACTTAGGCCAAAAACCATTAGAAAAAAACAAAAAGGATTAGATGAGGATAAAGGATTTATGATGAGCTCCCCCTCAAATGGGGATCAATAAAGCCAAGGGAAAATTGATGATGTATTTAAAAAGGTAGATGATGAAGGGTGGGGGGATGATTAAAAGATGGGTGAAAGCATAACCAATGCAAGATGCCCTAGGAAAAAAGGATCACAATAATGATGGAAAAATATGGCGGTGACTCCAATATCACATTGGTAGGGGATGATTGTGGTCTCAATGGAGACAAACAACAACATTTGATAGACCAATGAGTGGGTGAAGATAACTACAGTATGGATACAGTCGGGATTACCAATGGGTCATGGGCAAGTCATAAAACTATGCACAACTATATGTGAAATGTATCCAAAATCCTTTGTACATGAGGAATCAAACGAATAGGTATGCATCCACAAGGACGAGGATAAATGATATAATGTCTAATGGGACATAAAAAAGGATGAGAAGGTGAAATGAAAAAGAGAGTGATCAAGTAATATTCTCTAAAGGGAGAAAACGTGGGTTAAATTCAAATATTACCCAAGTGGGGAAAGGATATGGCCATGAAGTGGGATTTGCATGCAAGTTGAATAAGGTTATGAAAGAAAATGCCCAAAGAGGGAAAAACTAAGGCCCGATAATAATTTGAGAGTAGAATGAATGGATTTGGATGTTTAATTAAATGACCAGATGATGAATGAATACGACCACATATGTGGTATTTAGAGGGTAGATTGGAATAAAATTCCCAAAGGAAAAATGTACATATGGCCACAAAGGCAAAGGAAGAAAGGGAATATTGACCAAAATTACCCAAGGGAGAACATATATGGCCTCGAAGGAGGAATTGAATATCAAAAAGATTAAAGATGACCAGACAAGGTGTGGGATAAGATTCAACTTTAATAATAGCGACCTATGGGTATGAATGACACTACATCATATCAAGGAATGTGCATGGAAAATATTCCTCCAACCACATTGGAGGTAAAAAAAAAATGGACCTAGGTAACGCAAGGCACATGCAACCAAAGTAGATGCTAGCAAATAACCAACAATAGTTAGTCATTTTAAATATCACAAGGAAGAAATGGATGAGATGATCTCATAAAACTAATGTTGACATGACAAAAGGGGTTTGAGATGAAACTTTTATAGGGGAAAGAGGGTTCTCCCAAAAGTGGTGTTCCCTAAAACTATGCCCCACTTTGGGAAGGACAAATAGAAAGATGATCAATGTGGGAATATTTCTTAGGATGTTGATAAAATGGAAGGCTGATCAATGTGGGAAGCCTTCAAATTCCATAAGGAGTATCCATCCTTTGAGGGTATGGTCTACTTTACAATATATAGATGGAAAAAAATGATAGCCATCCTTCATGGGATTGGTCTATTTTATTTTATTTTTATTTTTATTTTATGTTTTTGATTTCTTATTTTATTTTATTCTTTTTTTACATGAACAAATGTCCTTTGAGGGACCGGTTTATTTTTTGATAACTTTGATTTTGATTTGAGCATCCATGAATTTTGAGTTTTACATAGGGGAGAGCTGGGACTAGCTAATTAGACCACTTAAGAGGGGATAAAGAGTGTATAAGAGACATCTCTGGACCCTTTGCATGGTTCCAATAGGTGAATAACCAAAGGGGAAAACCTATCCATAAGGAAAATTATATGGGCAGAGCCATCGTGCCCATATTTGAGGTCACATCAAGGAAGTGATGGAAGACCACATAGTTCCAAATCATCATGATGAGATATGGAGGAGGACAAGATGGAGGAATGATATAAAGACATGACTAAGGTAACATTGGTAAATGTGCTAACAATAGAATGGTCACATGTGTAATGCATTAAGTGGTTCCACTTCTGGTTTACCTTGAAGGGAGGCCAAATGATAGGATGCTAACCCATACTTATGTGTAATAATGTATAGTCCGATCTAGCTAGGGGAAAAAATTTCACGTTTCCTCCTTTCTAGATTATTGAAATTATGATTTTATTTTAGGACGAGGTTTCCAAAATTAAATTTTCATTCATTAAGGTGCTTATTGCAAGCACATTTAATGCATTATTGATAAACATGATGGTGTTGAAGAAAAAGAAGGCAAAAATCATCTAGTATCTCGAGGTGTGCTAGGCAGACTTGGTGATAATCTTCATCAAAGATGAATTCATGAAGGGATACCCAAAAATATGGAATTCAGACTTCAAGAGGACAAATGACATCGAGAGCCATAAATAAGGGAAAAATTTATAGCCCACGATGGAGGTATGAATGCTAGTACGATAGGCCCAAAGGGTGAAAGGAAGCTGGAGATACCTATTACAACATGCTTGATCAATGGTTTTGGAAAGAATGTTCCTAAGGGTTTTATTAGTAGCTTCAGCTTGGTTGTTAGCTTGGGGATAATATGGGGAAGAGAAGCTGAGTTGGATGTTGAATGTGTCACATATTTTCTTGAGATATTTGTTTTTAAATGTGTTTTCTGCAACAAGCTTGTGGGGAATGCCAAAGTGGTAGATGATGTGTTGATAAATAAAATTAATGATAGGACCATATTTAGTTGAGGTGAGTGGGATTTCTTCCACCCATTTAGTGAAATATTTAGTGGCAGTGATGATCAAATGATGTTACTTGTGAAGAACAAGGATTAATAAGACTAATAAGATCAAGACCCCATGTGAAAAGGGCCAAAGATCCTAAGCTGGCTATAGATCTTGACTAGGAATATGAATGAGATTAGAATGCTACTGACATTTTTCACACTTCTTAATGTATTTGCAGCATTCATGATTAAGTGAAGGCCAAGAATAGCCAATACATAGAATGTGCTTAGAATGACTAAACCACTAAAGTTTCTACCATAAATACCATCATGGACTTCTTATATGGCTCAAGAGGATTCATGGGATTTAAGGCATATGAGAAGAACACCATTGGATCTATGTTTGAAAAGGATTCCGCCAAGAATCACATAGTATTTAGCACACTTTGAAGGAAAGACCTCTTAGTGTTTTTGGATAGATTAGGAGGAAGGATGGATTGGGATAAATAATTGAATATTTGAGAATACCAAAGGTCTGGTGAATTAGATTTAATAATATTAACCTGAGGTAATTCATTTAAAGGAAAATCATGATGATGAATGGAAACAAGAAGTATTGAATCCTCTATTTTTCATGGGATGAGAGCCATGAGGGATGCCATCATATTAGTGAAATGATTTGTTGACCAAGGAACAACTTGGATGGTGTAAGAGTCAAAATATTCAAGAAGAAGATGAACAATGTCATGATATTTTTGAAGAGTATCATTTTTACATTGATACTCACCTATGTATTGTTTGACTATAAGATCGGAATCCCTGTAGATGTCAAGGATTTGAGCACCTAAAAAGATGACGGTTTTAAGACCCAAGATGAGAGCCTCATCTTCGCCATGTTATTTGTACATTAAAAATTGAGTTTGAATGTGAGGGGAATGGGAGTTTCCCATAGAGGAATGAGAATGATGCTAACACCTCCCGCTTACTAACATTTTGAGCCATCAAAGAAGAGAGTGAAATTGAGAGTGTCATATTTGTATGAAATCAAGTTAATGAATTCATGTAGAAATTATTCATGAGGTAGATGTGTACTAGGAAGGAGGGCTTCCACTAATTGGTTAGAAATATCCTGTCCCTTAATGGATTTTCAAGAAATAAACTCAAGGTTAAAATCTATCATGAGCATGAGACATTGAGTATCATGATCGATGTGATAAGGTTTGGATTGCAATGTCTAAAGAAGATGAAAGATAATAACAACATAAGTCTTGTGATTGGGAAGATAACGTCGAAGCTTGGATGTAGAAAAGAATAGAGTGCAACAAAACCTTTCATCTTTAGTGTAGTGAGTCACATAGTCATGAAGAGTGTGACTGATGCAATAAATAATCTTTTCATGGTTTCGATCATCGTGATGTGCTAGCATGGCTCCTAGAGCATGATTAATGGAAGATATGTATAACTTAAATGGATTCCCCTCACATGGAGGTGTAAGAAGTTGTGGATATAGGAGATACTTTTAAGGTCATTGAAGGATTTTTGAAAATTGTGATCCCAATTGAATTCAATGTCCTTCTAAAGGAGGTGATGAAAAGGTTGACAATGATTGGAAAGTTGCGAGATGAAATGATGAATAGATTGAAGGTAGCCTTGAAGGCTACAAAGTTTCTTGAGATTGGAAGGAGGAGGCATTTTGATAATTGCCTTGAATTTTGCAGGGTCAACCTCAATGCCCTTAATATAAATTCTAAATCCAAGGAGCTTTCTAGTTAAGACTCCAAATACACACTTGGTTGGATTAAGATGAAGGAAAAAGTGAATGAGGCACTTGAAAAGGACTTCTAGAACATAAATATGGTCACGTCATGCTTATATTTTACTAACAAATCATCAACATAGTACTCTATGTTTTTATGGATGAGGTCGTAAAAGATGTAAGATATAGCCCAACGATAAGTAACACCGACATTTTTTAAATTGAAGGACATGACGTGATAGAAAAAGGTCCCCTAAGGGGTAATGAAAGAGGTTTTGTGTTGATCTTCTGGTGTAATGAGGATTTTATCGTAACCAGAGAAACTATCCATGAGAGAAAAAATCTCATGACCTATGGTAAGATCCACAAGCTAATCAATGTTTGGAAGAGGGAAGTCATCCTTAGGCGGTGCAAGATTGAGATCCCAAAATTCCATGCATATGCGTAGTTTTCCGATGCTTTAGTGATGGGGAAAATGTTGGAAAACCACTAGGGATACTCAATGGGAATCATGGAATTTTCTTATAAAAGGTGTTGTAACTCTTCTTTGACAAAAAGGGAAATACAAGGATACCTATGAAAAAGCTTCTACTTTACCAGTTTATCATTGGGATAAGTGAAAATATTGTGGACAATGATAGAGAGGTAAAGACCTGACATGTATGAATAGGACCATGTGAATGCTTGAATATGATGGGATAGGAATGTGATGAAACATTATAGCTTGTGTGGATCAAGCAATTGGACCCCCTTGAGAACGTGAGGCTCCTGCAGAGTCCTAATATTAACATTGATGGTGGCTTCATTAAGAAGAGTAGGTGATTCAGATGGTAAGGTATTCTAAAGATAAGAATCTTATTCCCCCATGTGGGAAAGGATGAAGTATTTGTCAGCAAACTAAAGGATACCAATGGTAGAAGAATATTCTTCTATCATCTCCAGATGGAAAAGAGGAAGGGACCTAGTCTAATTGTCACATTGATAGGTGTCAAGTCCCAAAGTTATAGTGGAGACTAAAAACATCGAGATAATGAAAATGGTGTCATCTAGTTCCATGTCCTCAAGAGTCAAGAAAGATGGGGATGGTATGTTCATGTCCTCGGGAGTTAAAGAAGGTATGTCCATATCTTTGAGCATGTCAAGATCCTCAAGGGTTGGAAAAGATGAAGAAGGTAGAGAAAGTATGCCCTCGTCTTCAAAATTCATAAAAGGAAATAGAGATGGAGGAGGCCACTCCACGAGGATCTCATAAGGTGGAACAAGATTAGGGACTAACCCCTATAACAAAACCCAACCTTTTCATAAGGTTTATGACATTGATCAGGAATAAGACCATGTGGGCTGTGTTCATAATGGCCCAAGCTGAATCCATTCCATGTGCAATGATGGAAATAGTTATAGGAAAAATATGGGTTGTTGAGAAAGCTAAAGCAAGTAGTATAAATCCTGGCTTGTGGTATATCATCAATGTGGGAAGATGGGGTGTTAAAACCACCATAAATAAGATTAGTGTGACGAAGTGGAGTACTTGAAAGGAACAATTTATCTAATGTTTAGTTGGTACATAGGTGCCTTATCAGGTCTAGAGATATGGTTGGGAGTGGGAATGATGTTAAACATGAGAAGGCGATACTCCCCATCATAAGTTTATCCTTTACGTTACCCATGGATTCCTTATCAGGGAGTTTGGATGAAGGAATGGATGAAATGGTGGATGGTGCAGATGGATTGTCCTTAGGGACGAGTATGTTATTTGGTCTATGAGTCATGTTACATCCTTGAAAGGGAGGAGTGTCCCTAGGAAGTGTCAAGATGTTTCCCTCATGCCCAAATTTAAGGGAATGATGAAGTATTTATGGGATACAACGTATGGTGTAGATCCACATTCGTCCAAGGAGAACATTGTATTGAAATTATCCTTCAATGATATAAAAGGTTTGATGGATGAGATTCTCACTAACACAGATGGGAAGAACAATCGTTCCCAAGGTGGGAGTGATGGCATCATTAAAGACGTGGAGGACCGCATGTGTCTGAGTGAAAAATTCTTTTGGAATATTAAGTTGATCAAAAGTATGTGAAGGGATGATATTAATACTCACCCCATTGTTGATCATGGACTGTCGAATGAATGTATCATTGATCCTAACCGTAATAAAGAGGGGAAGTTCATGCTCTTTTAGTGGGATATCTGAAATTTTAGTTTCATTAAATGATATAGTAGTAGAAGCAACAAGTGCTCCTACGAAGGATGCAAAGGGTTGTACTTCATCATCAATTGTTATAATGCATTTCAAGGATTCAATAAGAGTCTGTCTATGATCTGGTGAGCTTTAGATGAGCTCGTAGAGTGAAATTTTGACTGGGGCTTGATGAATTTGTCTAACGATACTTTGTTCAATAGGCTTAGGGGTTGCTAAAATAGAAACCTTTGGTTTCAATGATTTAGCCAAATCCTTAGGAGGAGGAGTTGCGATGAAGGTCTTAACATTTAGTTCCAAGGATGATTTGGGCTCACACAAGCTGAATCAAGTGGTTACCTGAACTAAATTGATGAACAAGGGAGGACTATCTAGGGATGAGTCATCTCCCGAAGGTGAAAAATCAGATGTTGGACTAGATGCGGAAGGTAGGGATTGACTCATTCCAAGGGAAAGTCTCCCCTCTTTAATGAGATTGTGAATAATGGCTTGGAGTGCTCTACAATGTTCAGTATCATGTCCAAGGGTGTGATGAAAGGCACACATAAGGTTAGGATTGAACCATAGAGGATTATTTCCTTTTGGGTTGAAGGCCTTGATAGGAGGAAGCGTAATTGTAGAGGTTTGCAGTAAGTGGTGGAAGATCTCTGTGTTTGATCTAACTGGAGAACTAAAAGACATCTTATGGGATCATTGTCACCCTCAAAATCCCCCCTCATTTTCTAAGTCAAATTTGAATATTTTGAGCTCACACCCTCTAGAGGTGTTCAAGTAAAGTTGGAAGTTTGAAAAGATAGAGAAATTCATGCTTTGAAGTTGTCTAAACTCTTTAGTCTACACGTTTTGATAAATTTCCCATTTTCCTGTCTAGACTGTGAAAATTTTATTGTTGTCCTCATTTAAAGGAAATTGTCAATCTTTCTATGTCCATGGATTGTCAAACCTTGTATTGTTTTCAATCCCTTGGTTCGTGAAAGAAATTTTAAAATCAAGTGTGAAATGGTGGAGTTTTTTTCTTCTTTGCATTTTTCCATAGTCGTGAATGGAAGGCATTTTATTCCCCATCAAATTTTGGCCCAACTATCCATGGGTACATGGACGTATCTAATTGGAGGTGGCACAGGTAGTGCAATTTAAGAATTTGATCCTTGTTTCCAAAAGGGCTAAAATTCATAAAGTGACCCACAACCCCAATCAGGCTTAAAGGAAAAGGTCAAATCTTGAGCCCACCTCAAAAGAGTCAAAGCAGGGAGGTGGATCATTGGGGAAATTTTAGAATTTGAGCCTTTTTATTAAAGGGAGCTTAAAGATAAAAAGTGACCCGTAGCCCTACCAAGCACAAAGGAAAAGTTAAATCTTAGGCCCGTCATTGGAAAGTCAAAGCGAGGAGGCAGATCGTCAGATCCTTTTGAGTTTTTGAGCCTTATTTCCAAAAGGGGCTAAAAGGCATAAAGTGACCCGCAGATATCGATCATGCTATAAGGGAGAAAGTCAAATATTAAGCCCATATCGAAGGTCAATGTAGGGAGGCAGGCCTATGGAGAAATTTGCGTTTTTGAGCCTATAGTAAAAAAAGGTAAAATTCTAAAAGTGGTTCGTGACTCTGTCTCCAATCAAGTGAAGCCACGTGTCATGACCATATCAAAATTGGGTGAGCAGGCCAAAATTTTCCAAAATTCCATTTCTCTAAAAGGCACAAAATCCAAAAGGCATCCTCTTTACCCACTCCAGTATATTTCTCCCACATGGATGGCTCTGGTTTAAAGTTTTAAAGGTAGGATGAATGGTTCAAATTCAAAGTTACAAAATGAGTGTAACGACCACATTATAAAAGTATGGTTTTTTCGCCATTAGCATTTCTTTGTGAATCAAGAATCTGAATGAATGCGAATGACTGAGAAGTTGTAACCATTTCTTACTAACAAAGAAGAAGTTGTAACTGTTTCTTGAAGATATTTAATGGATTCTTCATGCCATTATAATGGGTGGCAATTGATCTTGTAAACTCAAGAGTATATTGTACTTTGAGAGAACAAAGGAGATAGCCATTTTCTTCCATTCCCCCCTTTCTCAATTTCCTCCATTTCTCCACTATGTACAACTTTTGTTTAAGCATCAATACAAGAAGAAGGATTTTCTAGCTTTCTTTGACTGAAGGGTTTCATGATACTTTGTGTTCATCAAATTCTATTCAGTCTTGTTGCCATTTGCAGGGTTGTTTCCTCTAAATTTAGTGCATGTGATGAAGTTTCTAACTAGTGCATGCAAGAATCTGATTTTCTACCTGCAACATTAGTTCTCCTACCTATTTTCTCACTCCCTTTCCCACCTTCATAGAAAATTTCCCTCTTACAGATAACTGCAAGCATTTTCCACAGGGTCAGTGGAGTGCCCCTGTTAGATCCCATCATAAAGGCCACCATAGAAATCCACATTTTCTCATAGATGCATATACGTGAAGCTACACCAATTAAGTAGAGGGACTTAGATTCCTAGATCATTGGAAAGGAATTCACAAATTTGTCCACCTGAAAAATTCCCTCGCCAACATTTTTGGAACCCACCGTGGGACAAATTTAGTAGCATCTGCACCCAATATACGACCACAAGGTCTGAAAATTAAAAAAAAAAATATTGAAAAATAAAAAGAAAGAGTTCATGAAAAGCCATTGCTAAAAGATACACTGCTGATTTCTACATGTGTCTTTTCATATTCCCACTTCAAGAATTTTAAAAAGTTGGTTAAAGGAAGACACACCAGGTTGAGCAGGTTGAGAGGTGTTGATGATTTCAATTTTGAGGCTTCACAAAATCAGAAAGAACGAATTAGAGATAATCCATACTTCTTCTTTCAAGCATCCTCTCCATCTAGTTCTTCATGAAGTTCACCAAGAAATCCTGTCAAAAATCTTGTGGATATGCCCCTTCAAATTCTCCCATTTTTAAACCACCATTAAGCATTGAGCTCCTAGAAGAAGAAGAATTTGTAGAAGCAAGAGCAAAATTAGAAACGACAATGGAAGACAAAGAAGAAATACCTCAACCCATTGTTCCATGGGGAAGGAATACGGGCCCACTTGCTCTTGAACCACCTCTCCATGATCTACCAACAAGTTCCCACAAGAACTTGCCAAAGTTCAATGGTGACAAAACACAACATCCGGAAGAACACATCACTGATTTCATGACATCATGTGGAATTATTGGTGTCCAACATGAAGATGTTCTTTGTGAGATTGTTCATGGAGTCCCTCCAAGAAAAAGCAACATAATGGTTTTACCTCTTGCCTTCCCGATCCATCACTAGTTGGGATGACATCAAGGCTACCTTCGAGGAAAGATTTAAATCAACTGAATACTATCAAGACCTCTTGGTGTAGTTGGCTAAAATGAGGAAAGGAGAAATTGAAATAATGAGAGACTTCGTGGCTCTTTCTAAATGGTTTCTTTGTAGGATACTGGAAGAAGATTCACCCTCTTAGAATAATATCAAAATATTCTTCATAAATGCTCAATCACTAGAGGTAGGATTTCTCCTACGAAGAGTTCAACCAAGGAACATTGTAGAAGCACAAAGGAGGGCCATTGAACTGGATGACAATCTCATCCTCTCTGGAAAGATCAAGAATCCATCAAAGGGAAAGACCCAACATCCTAAAGATGAGAGAACCAATCCATTGCTGAAAAAGTTGGCAAATGAGATAACATATTTGAAGAGGGAAATATTTGAATGTGTTTCTTCCCAAAGAAGCAACAAAAATAAGATTGTAGGAGCACCCCAAAGGCTCACCTTGGAGGCCCTACCCGTGAACATAAATGGAAGATTTCAAGAAAGCGAAGAAGAGCTTGAACAAGAAAGTGAAGGTGATGATTTCCTAGAAAATGATGAGTTTGAGAATGATACACAAATCAGATTCTGTGAGTATTCTAGATGTGATGAAGAAGATGAAGAGGATGCACCCAGGTTCTCATGTGCAGTATTCACTCATTCTCAGTCTAAGAAAAGAGCATCTCCTTCCATTACTTTAAAGAAAAATAAGACTGATGATCCTCCTGTGGCGACTCCACAAAATAAAATAATCAGTCAAGGATCCCCACTTCCATCTTCCATGAAGTCTACATTGTTGGAGCCTGACCCTATAGCAAGTAAGAAGATGCCCACAATCCCAAGTAAGTCTTCTGATGTCTCTTCCAAGTCTAAATCTAAATCTTCTCTTGTAAAATCTAATACCTTGAAAGCTCCTAGTGTACCATTCAAAATATCATCCATTCCTCAAAAATCAAATCCTTCTCCCAAGCCTATCCAGACTCAAAAATCAATCCCTTCACCCCCTTGTTTGCATCTTCTCCCTTTGACTTCATAGAATATGCAAACGAAGCCAAAGTGTAGATTACCAAAACCAAATATTTGCAGACTCATCCTGAAAAATTTGAGAGGTTCATCCGATATATCAGGAGTGGTAGTCTAACACCCAATGTTGTAACATCTAGTTCCAAAGGCATGCTACCAAAATCACCTACACCTCCCTCATAGAACATGATTTCTCTGAGTGCATCAAAGAATGATAAATTTGAACCTTTCTACGTCTCCCTTCTTGTTGGAGAATATGTACTGAAAAATTACATAATAGATTCTGGTGCCTCAAACAACGTGATGCCTTTGAAGGTTTCCAAAGCTCTAAAACTTTCCATGACTCCACCCAGTGGCTCTTATTACTCTTTGGAGTCAAAAGAGGTCCCACTTGTAGGGAAGGTAAAAGATGCATAGGTGGCTCTCACTAGATTTCTAGACAAGAAAGTTTTAGCGATGATTTTGGTAGTAGACGTCCCAACCTCATTTAGAATGTTGTTGAGTAGAAATTTTTATTGAGAGTTGGGAGGGAAAATTTAGATGAATTGGTCTTCTGCAACCATACCAGTGAAGGGAGACATGGAGAAATTGCTTCCCAAGAAGAAGATGAGGTACACAGTATGAAATTATGGAAGCTTGGAAGCTAACATCTTGTATCAAGATAGCAGCGGATGAATCACTTGGTGACAACCGAGGAGGAAGAAGATGTTCCCATCTTGATAGGGCTAGATATTCCTTCTCAGAGAGATTTGTATTTTGAAGAAGCATTGAGGAGATTCAAGTTACAAGAGGGCAGCCCAGAATTGCCAAATAATGTAGACCATGAGGAAGAGGAGATGGTTATCGATGATTTTCAAGAAGACAAATCAACCTATATGCTTTTCCAAGATGAGGAGTTATTCTCATTCCCATTTTGGGATGAAGATGATCTCAATCAGGCCATCTATGGAGAGAAAAAATCAGCTTGTGATGAGCCTTTGAAAGGATTGAAATAAATCTCCATACAAGGACTTAAGAGCTGCGGAAGAAATAGAAGACCCTGAGATCAGTCTTGATCTCCTGATGCAAGCCACAAATCTGCAAGACAAGTGTGAAGCTGATTTGGAAGCCTTAACCAATGTGAAGGTTGGCCATATTGAAAATTATGATGCCACTTTTGAGCTAATGATTGATGGATGCAATAATGAAATGGAGGTATTTTCTTTCCCATTTGAAGAGGAAGAATGTTTCCATGATGAACAAACTAAAGAAAGAAGTTTTGAGGCCTTTGAATTTGAAGCTCCTCTAGACAAAGGAGTGATAAAATGTAGCGGTTCCCAAGATGATGAGGTAATCCCTCCAGATAGTTTCCTTGAGCTGCAAAATAAAGATCCTTCAAAGGCATACAAAGAGGAGCTACGAGGAAACAATGAAGCATAACTCCGTGTAAAAAATATTGGATGCAATAGAAGTTGTGGAAGATCCTGAGATGATTCTTGATCTCTTCACTAGTGCCATGGACATACAAGACAAATATTATTTTCCCTCCGATCCTCCTGTCAGTACTCAAATGCCTCATAGTGAAGTAGAGATAAAGGATGAATCAAATGTTTCTCATGGAGAAGATGTCAATGAGCATAGACCCGGAAACAAAAGTAACTCAGAATATACAAGGAATTTGAATGAAAAGAATCCCTGGGGAAGCAATGAGATGTTTGATGGAGAATCAGCTATATGGATGAACATGGAAGGAAACTAGCATGATGAAACTGATTTTAAAGGGCATGAAGGTAGTGGAATTTCCAAGCAAGGACTTGAGCATCAAGAAGCTCACATGGACTCACTCCTACAAAGTAAAAGTACAATCATGGAAGTGCTGGATTCTATAAACAATTGAGGAGGGGAGGGTACTTTCTGGAACCCGTCAATGGCTTTGTAGAACATCATCACTCAGTGTTTCCCACTCACGGGTAACTTTTGAGAAACGGAAAGTGCTTCAGTGAAAGCGGGTTGTCCCCTGCCTTGTACCATAGGTGATTGCTAGGTGTGTTTCCCTTCTTGTTATGTGTCGTGTGTTTCCTTTTCATCCTTTTCATGTGCATGTGTGTTCCCTTCTTATTTATCCCTTGTTATAGGTTGTACATGACTCCACAAGGGCCAATGGATAAGGCATTGGTCAACAAATTACAAGGTCTAGAGATTGATATTCTGGATTCCCGTGTCATGTCTTCACTATGCTCAGTCCATGTCATGTCCCCAAGCTAGAGCCAAATGTTCTCACCCTCAAAATATCCCCCTCATTTTCTAAGTTAAATTTGAATATTTTGATCTCACACCCTCCAAAGGTGTTCAAGTAAAGTTGGAAGTTTGAAAAGATAGAAAAATTCGTGCTTTGAAGTTGTCTAAACTCTTCAACCTGCACATTTTGATAAATTTCCCGTTTTCCTATCTACAACCATGAAAATTATATTGTTATCCTCATTTGAATGAAATTGGAAATCTTTCTATGGCCATGGATCATCAAACCTTGTATTGTTTTCAATCCCTTGGTTCGCAAAAGAAATTTGAAAATCAAGCGCGAAATGGTGGAGTTTTCTTCTTCTCTACATTTTTCCACAGTCGTGAATGGCAAGTGTTTTCTTCCCCATCAAATTTTGGCCCAATTATCCATGGGTACGTGGATGCATATAATTGGAGGTGGGATAGTGAAGCAATTTGAGAATTTGAGCCTTGTTTCCAAAAGGGCTAAAAGTCATAAAGTGACTGCAGATCCTAATCAGGCTTAAAGGGAAAAAGTCAAATCTTGAGCCCACCTCAAAAGAGTCAAAGTAGGGAGGCGAGATCATCGGGGAAATTTGAGAATTTGAGCCTTTTTTATTAAAGGGGGCTTAAAGTTAAAAAGTGACCCACAGCCAAGCACAAAGGAAAAAGTCAAATCTTGGGCCCCCATTGGAAAGTCAAAGCGGGAGGCGAGATCATTGGAGTCGTTTGAGTTTTGAGCCTTATTTCTAAAAGGGGCTAAAAGGCATAAAGTGACTGTAGCCTCAATCATGCTATAAGGGAGAAATTCAAATATTAAGCCCGCATAGAAGGTCAAAGTAGGGAGGCAGGCTTGTAGAGCAATTTGTGTTTTTGATCCCACAGTAAAAAAAGGTAAAATTATAAAAGTGACATGTAAATCTGTCTCCAACCAAGTGAGGCCACATGTCATGGCCATATCAAAAGTGGGTGAACGGGCCAAAATTTTCCAAAATCCATCCTCTGTGCCCGCTCCAGTAGATTTCTCCCACATGGATGGATCTGGTTTAAAGTTTCTAAGGTAGAATGAACGGTTCAAATTAAAAGTTACAAAATGAGTGTAACGACGCATTATGAAATTTTGTTTTTTTCCACCGTTGGAATTTCTTGCGAATCAAGAATATGAATGGACATGAATGAATAAGAAGTTGTAACTATTTCTTACAAACAAATAAGAAGTTATAATTGTTTCTTGAATATATTTAATGGCTTCTTCACGCCATTGTAATGGCTGGAAATTTATCTTGTAAACTCAAGAGTATATTGTACTTTGAGAGAACAAAGGAGATAGCCATTTTCTTCCATTCCCCCCCTTTTCTTAATTTCCTTCATTTCTACACTATGTACAACTTCTGTTTAAGCATCAATACAAGAAGGAATTTTTAGCTTTCTTTGATTGAAGGGTTTCATGATAATTTGTGTTCATTAAATTCTATTCAGTCTTGTTGCCTTTTGTAGAGTTTTTTCCTCTAAATTTAGTGCATGTGATGAAGTTTTCAACTAGTGCGAGTATGAATATGATTTTCTACCTGCAACATTAGTTCTCCTACCTCTTTTCTCACTCCCTTTCCCACCTTCATAGAAAATTCTCCCCTTGTAGATAACTGCAAGCATTTTCCGTAGGGTAAGTGGAGTGCCCCGCTTGGATCTGTTAAGAATTTATAAATATTATTATGAACATTAGAGTTGTGTGAGTTATATTTATATTAGATAAATATAATGGGAGAGATTTAGGGAATAACAAATCATGTATATGTGATTGTTTGTAAGAGAAATAATAGGGATTATAAGAGAGGATCATGGAGAGATAAGATGAGTTGTTGATAGGATCTGATTCCACCATTGTAGGGAGAAAATCATTATAAATAATTGTAATCTCTCACTTATAAAACATCTCATATGAATACAAAGTAATATATTGAGAGTGATATTTGGCTATGTAAATCTGTAGCTACATTTATATTTGGTATCAGAGCGATGTGCAAAATGGGTCTTTGATCGGTGAAAGGGTAGAGCCACTACAAGTTTTGGCTGCCTTGTTAATGGAAGATAGTTTATTATGAGAAGAGCTTTGTATTTGTTTTGGAATGTCTTAAATTTATTTTTGTTACACCTGGTGATAGTATTTTAAGTTCCATTGACATATAGACATGTGATCTACTCGTGTGCCATCAGTTCTATTTCATCACTTTCATCACATATTTCCAGTGATCAAGAAACTCCCTCAATCACATCGGGTTCTCCATGGTTCAATGAAAAAGTTGATATTGTTATTGTTTGCTCTTCTATATTTGAATGCTCAAATTTATAGTCTAAGAGATATCTCCCTAGATCCTCTCTCAACACATTTTGCATTGGAATGGGCTTTGACACTTGAGCAATTTTTGATTCTCGATACGTGATAGTCTCCTGCTCGTTTGGTCATCCATCTACACATA
Organism: Taxus wallichiana var. yunnanensis; assembly: GCA_018340775.1. NCBI lineage: Eukaryota > Viridiplantae > Streptophyta > Pinopsida > Cupressales > Taxaceae > Taxus > Taxus wallichiana. The sequence goes on along the minus strand of CM031238.1, from coordinate 512,471,113 downwards.
AACATCCACGTGTGCCTCTTGGTCAAACCAAGTGTGACGTCATAGATATTTTGATAACGCCATTCACAACCTCCATGTATTCATCCTGCAAAGTGTTGGCACAGATTTGAGGAGAAAGGAAGATATCTCAACGCATTCATGATCATTGTTGTCTGTGGATCTCGGTCTTTGCGTGAGTTGTGTGGCAGTTGTCTAGATTGGCTAAACCAGCTGTCATCCCAAAACAGTTTATACATGCCTTAGACGTAGACCTGTACGTGCATGCACAAAATACAGTCGCTTGACATCTCACAGAAGTTCTAGATTCAAATTTGTGGTGGGAGAACATCTACAACAAGCTCCAGTCTTCTTTTTTTTCGTAAAAACGAGCGGTTTTGTTTATTTCTCCAGCCCATAGTATTTTCATTAATAATTGGTTTTAAGTGAAAGTTGTTATAAATTTAAATCCCTGGCTATAAGTCGGTTATATAGGCTTCCTAATGTTGTTATTGTCATCATTGTCTAGGAGTCAAAACTTGTCTAGTATTATTGATATTAAAAATATTTTTATACCTATTAATGTTGCATAAGTATTTTCACTCATCATATAGGTGTCATCGAGTTATTTTAACAGTTGTGTTGTTTGTAAGAGTCAAAAAATTGTTACAAAAAAAAGAGGGACAAATGAGTGCATTTTCGGTGTAATCTGACACTCAATTTTTAAGAGAAAATGTAAATGAAAATTGTTCACGGCCGAGGGCTCTACCCTCGACCCCACCTGTATCACAACAAGGAATGCATATCATCCTCGACTATACTTTCTACTGAGTTAGCAATGACATTACTCGAATGCTGGAGGCAACGGAGGAAGGAGGTTGATCAAAAACTCTCGTCAGGAACCATCGATGAGGAACCATGAAGATTTGGTGGCCATGTTTTTTTCTATTGTGTGTTTTCTATAGTTTCGTTGCTTTGTAATAAGAACAAAAGTGAATTCCTGTTCAATTGTAATGTGTGAGAAATTCCTATATGTAACCTCCTAGTAGAAAATATTGTAGAATGTGTCTCTAAATTTATTGCAACACTCATAGATTTGGAAAGGGTTAGTGGTCGATCCAGAAAACCACATATGTAAAAAGGTAGATAAAACTTTTACTAGGTGTTATGGTCCTTTGATTGCCTTCCTTCTTTATGAAGATGATCCACCAGTGGAATGTTGAGTGCATTATTTTCATGGAGTAAATGTGGGATGCATTCCGTTGCATAGTTGTGGTCATGTGCAGCAAGATAGTTAGCTAGTTGAAAGTTTACATGCCTTTCTTTTGATCCAGATTATGAGGAAAGCTCATGCAGCATGTTGCAGTAGAAGACAAAGTTATATTGTACCATGTCAACATTAGGGGAGTGTATGTAGGGAATTAATAATGTTAACAATAGGGGAGTGAATGTTAGGAATTTATAAATATTATTGTGAACATTAGAGTTGTGTGAGTTATATTTATATTAGATAAATATAATGGGAGAGATTTAGGGAATAACAACTCACGTATATGTGATTGTTTGTAAGAGAAATAATAGGGATTATAAGAGAGGATCATGGAGAGATAAGATGAGTTGTTGATAGGATTTGACTCCACCATTGTAGGGAGAAAATCCTTATAAATAATTATAATCTCTCACTTATAAAACATCCCAGATGAATACAAAGTAATATATTGAGAGTGATATTTGGTTGTGTAAATCAGAGTAGCTACATTTATAGGATCCCCATTCGGAAGGCCACCACAAAAATCCACATTTTTTCACGCATCCATTTACGGAAGCTGCACTTTTGATTATGTAGAGGGATTTATATTCTAAAAGTATTGGCAAGGAATTCACAAAATTTTCTTCCCAAAAAATTCCCTCGCCAACAATGACATTTTGGATGTTTAAGATAAAACCCAAGTGTATTTATGCTTTCATGATTTGGATTCAATTTTACTATTGATTGGTGTTTTGTTGTAGGATGATCTTGGATTGGCAAGTTGAAACATTCGTGGTTCTGTAGTAGATAATTTTGGATTAGATGGTTTACCTCTAGGAGGGATCATAGGTTACATAGTTGGAGGCACACTATCGGGACGAGCATCAACAATATTAGCGGGAGTCATATGGTAACGCTATGATTGATTCGGGTATAGGAAACAACATCATGTGAGATGATCCATAGAAGATGGGGATTGAGGGGATTGTGCTGATGACATGGAAGAGATGTTTGAGGTCATTGTAAGGTAAATTTCTTTTAAACATTCCTCAAATGATGGAGTTGGGATAAAAGGAGTAGGTGGCACAAATGTAACCACAGTAGTTGGTATGGGTAAAAGAGAAGGAAGAGGGATTGGTATAGGCTCCATAGAAGGTATGAAGGGCAAGGGTAGAAAAAATATAGGCAAGGTGGTCAAGCCTACTAGAGTGAATGAAGCAAATCGATGAGGTGGATAAGGAAGTTGACAAAGGAACAACTTCAAATGCAGACATAGGATGAAATGGTTGTTTCATGAATGTATCTAAGGGCATAATTGATACATTTTCTAATGGTTTTCTGGTATTTTTAGATGAAGGGGTAGATTCTAAGACATATGTGTTATCTAAACAACTCTCCTAGTTATTCGGATAACTTGCATATACATTATGGCTCTTAGTTCCTCATTGAAGGTTGCGCACTCAAGTTCAATTGGCACAACTCCTTGGTTGCAATTTTCCCTTAGTGCCCCTTCTTTTCCCTCAAGCTCCCTTGCACACTTTCTATTCTATCCTTCCATTTTCCTTTTCCTCTTTGTTCCATTCCTCCCTTGTGCCTACCTTATGTGATTTCACCTTCTTCCTAAGCATCTTCTTCACCCTACGCACATCTCACACTTGCTTTAATCAACTAAGTACCTATTATTTTCATGCGCCGCACCTATTAATTTTTAATAGTTGAGACTTGACCATACATTCTATGCTTACTAGTTTTCCTCATTTTCCCCACGCGCACCATTGTGTGCCTTCGTTCTATCTTCTTCCCAGGCATTATTCTTCTACATGCATCCTTGAACACCATCCTTTGTGCTCTTCTATGCTAGGTCATCTTCTAACATTCTTGAGTGTGCCACACACACCAGTCAAAGTGTTCCAAATCCTTGAAACAAGTCGAGTGAGCGACACAAGGTAAAAATGAAAAATATTTACACAATTGGCCATCATTTCACCCAATCTGCGTGTGCCATGTGTTTTGCATGCATTGTGAATCTGAAATCTTCTGACAACCATATATTTTTCTACAGAGCTCATATCGGTGTGTACTTGGCCTTGTCAAAAGATGTTGACATCAACTACAATGATAGAAATTCAAATCCAAATTCTTCGCAGATCTAGTAGGTGAGAAATGTGAAAACGTCTCTTTAAGCATTGATGAGCAGATACGATTTCTCTAACCCTCTGATTTGATATGATTCACCCTCCTTTCTTCTTCAACATGCCAAACAGGCTTGGGGAAGCATATTTCATAGATCTCCATGTGGATTTGTAGGCATTGAATGCTTCTTATTGGTGGTTATGTTTCAAATTTGGGTTTTCCCTCTTTCTTCCCTTCTTCCTCCATGGATTCATCTATAAATGTAAGAGATAGAATAATTTGTGAGGTTGAATGCTCTAGATCCTTATGTGTTTTGCTAAGGACTCCATACTTTCTGTATTTTGAGTTGCAGACCTCTAGATTTGGCTCTTGCATGTGGATATCAGCCTCCTTCATCATTGTAACAACTCTGTGCATTTTTGGAAGTAATAGAAGCATCATTTTGTGACTATTATTTGTCCTAACATGTTTTCATTCCTTCTTCTTACCTTTTCTTTTGCGTTGCATGTTGGTTGTGCCATTTCATGTCCCTTGTAGTTCTTTATTTAGTTGTGTTCCATGAGAATGCTCTGGTGAATGTGTTTTAGTTGTGCTACTCATGTCTAGCCTCCTTTCACACATTTCCTTTCATTCTCACTTAGAACATATAGTGTTAATCCCTCTTTTATGGCGCTTTCACCTTTTAGTGTAGTTTCCTTTTATGTCATTATTCTATCCATGGTTCCTTGGAATTATTAGCTTAGTTTTCCCTTCCAAGATTACTAGGATTAACGGTAGCAGTAGAAATAGATAGAGGAACCATCATTCTCTAGATATTCATCCCAAATGCACAAGGTCCCACAAATTAGGGATGGTTCCATTGTGCTCTCAAACACCTTGGCCCTTCCAATATCTAAGATGTGGGTGCACATTTGAGCCAACAATAGTTTTTGGCATGCTTGGTGGGACAAGCATTGAAATTCAAATTTCATATCTCTAAGTTCTGGTGTGTGGAATTAGTATTTCAACCTTTGAAGGCTCATTTCACCACATCTGGTGACTCCCAACATTTTAAAAAATATATGTTTTAACATTCTTAAGTGCCTTTCATGAGAAGAGTGCATACAAGAAAAAGTGCAGCAGCTGAAGATTATTTTGAATACCTCTAGCTATCCCCGAGGAAATTCCATTCCAGAAGGCTTGAGCATGAATCTCTATCTCTTGAGCACCATGCCCATTCAAATCCTCCTCAAAATAGATAACCTACGTGCCTTGTAATGACACATCAGCCACCTCCTCCACTTAATTTTTTTCAAACTTCATTTGGAGGAAGTCCCTTGCTACTAGCTATGCAACATGATATGCCAAATGGCATGCTCAAAAGTATTCGATACTTTACTAGTGAGAATTAAATCATGCCTCATGAGCATATCCAGGATGTAACAAATGTGTGTTCACTCTATTTGATCACACATGATGATGTAGTAGTCGGGATGCTTATAGCCTCTTTTAAAGTTAAAACACTTTAATGGTACCAAGGCACGAGATTTGGATCTATCACTACTTGGGATGAGCTGGGAACAAATATTTTCAATTAATTTAAAGATAAATCAGATCACTATCTCTGGTGAAGCAAATGAAAATAACAAGGATGGAGCCCAATAAGAAGATGAATGATTTCAACATCAGATTTCAGAATACTTGGGAAAGAATCCCTCTTGTGGTAAGACCTACAACCCAACATGCTTTTCTATATTATCTAAAGGTGCTCAACAACGATATTTTAGTTATGATCCAATCCATGGGAGGTAGGACTTTACCAACTACTTATAGTATTGCAGTAAGGGTAGAAAATAGTCTTATTCAAGTGGGAAAGATAGCTCCTAGATTTCCTATGCCCAAAAATGTCACAAGCGCCCCAGCCTTCTGTGGCCTCTATCCCTTTTCTTGAGCAAAGCGCACAACTAGTTGCCTCAACATCCTACTCTCTAGCGCAGCAAAAGGAAGATGAAGAGTTGAAGGCCCTGATTAGAAATTTATCAAACAAAGTCATATCATTAGAAAAGCAACAAGCGCAAGCCTATAGAGGAAATTCTAATCAAGCACATGGCCAAAGTAATCAACCTTGGTGGAATCAATATGGAAATCAAAGATACACACCCAACCAATAGAATGATAGATGGCATCCTAATGCACATCTACCCTTACAAATTGTTCCTCTCGCACCTTCTCTTCCAACACCCAATGCAAGTTAGGTGCTCGTTCCAGTTTGGAACAACTTGACACAAGAATCATAATGGTGCTTCCCTTACAACATGCCTCATAGTCAATATCATAGTGCTAATTCTACACATGTGCAATCCTTCATGATCCAAAATGTGTTAGTTTATGAGCCCGCAACAAGTTCCCATGAAGTAGATAATAAGGTAAAACTAGAAGCTCCTCTAGAGAAAAATTTGTTGTTCTTTGGTGTGGAGGAATTTTGTGTAATCAACCAAGCTGCAGAAGATACAAACAGACCGCATGCCCAAGTTGCAAAAAAACACAAGATATACAAAGAGAATGTTAGAGTCGAGCACGTATGTCTCACTCCCAACAATGCAAGTAGATCCTCAAAATAAGAAAGATGCAAACAAGGCATCTAGTAGCAAAAGCACTCAAGTCCCTACATAAGATATCCCACGCAAAGCTCCTTCTAAAGCAGCGCGTACCCCTCCTTTGGTAGGTCAAGCCTCTACTCTAGCTAAAATCTAGGATTTTACACCTAAATAGTCAAGAAGGGATGTTGTTCCCAAAATTCATAAGACAGGGGCATTCCATTTAGCATTGTTGACTAGATGAAGAGAAAAACATAAATTTCACAATGTGGGATGCCCTGACCATTCCATCTTAGCGGGATATGTTACATGAAGCTCTGGCACAACTCTCGCGTGTTGATCTAGCTATGTAGAAGCCATACACTTCTATCAAAAACTTCCAAGAAGAGAAGAGAAAAGTAAGTAAAGTTGTTAAAACCCCACCCTTCTATATGTCCTTGATCATAGAAAAACACTTAGTGAATAATTACATGATTGACTCAAGCGCCCGATTTTCCTTGTGATGCCTAAGAAAATAGTTGATGTCTCAGGTCTAAAATATAGCCCTTTGTCTAAAGGAGTCCTACAACTTGATGGCTCAACTATCACCACCTTATGATTCTGAAAGGATCTTGAGTCGAGCCTCCATGCATTTCTAAGCTAAACCATTACTTAAGATGTGTCAATCATTGACCTACCTTCTTTGTTTTCCCTTTTTCTCATTAAGAGACTTTCCTACTCAAGTGGGTGGTTACTTATATTTTGATTGGTCTCATATGTTACTCAAGACAAGGTATGGTACCCACTTTACCATACAAGCTAAACCTATATTTTCCTATCATGTAGAGTTGTACGTCCCATCCCCTCTCCAATCTAATTGTTTAATCGAAGAACAAGCTTCCATTCTGAAGAATGCAGTCTCTTCCACCCTCTATTCCTCATCTAGTACTTGATGAATGGGTGGAGAGGCACCATAAATTTAATCCATATGTTGAGGAACTGGAATCTTATGAAACTAGGCTTTGTACTTATTGCATTCTTGAAGAATAAGCTATGCTACCATGTGCGCTCAAGGAAAACAAAGTTGAATGGGGTCTATGGAAGTTATACTTTGATGGATCTAGAATCAGAAATGGTGCAGGAGTAGGAGTGGTTCTAATTTCACATGAGGATGAGAAATTATTGTTTGCGCACGAGTTGTAGTTCACATGCTCCAAAAATGTGGTAGAGTATGAAGCACTAGTTCATGTCTTGCTCATTGTTGAGAAGAAGAAAATTAAGGCATTGTAGATCTTTGGGGACACATAATTGGTTATCCACCAGTCACCAAAAATTCCAAACAAATAATTATCTTCTCAAATATTATAAGCATAGATATTTGGATCTCCTTGAGAGATTTGATGCTATAAATATGTAGGTAATGCCACACAAAATGAACAAGGAAGCTAACCAGATAGCCACACTTCATTCACGCTTTTTCCTACTAAGGACTTTGTCAAAGGAAACACTCAGCACATCAATATGGTGATCATACCATCCATTCCAGATAATAACACCAACTGAAAAGTGTTTGTGGTGATGCATAGATCATCTAATTTATTCTCGAATGAAGCCAAATTTTCATATGTAAGCTGACTTGCATGACAAATATGATGACCAAGTGATATATTTGAAGATAAACAAGTTTTCTAAAGGGATAGTCACCTTAGAGTAAATTTTTATCCCTGATGATGAGTTTAAGGGTAAAGAAAGGTACATGCACACTTTGCATAAAAAGACTGCTCCTTAGTCACTATTACGCACAAGAAAGAGTTATTGCTTAATAAGACTTGTGCACATGAAAAAAATAGGGCTTCATCCCTCTCTCTGTCAAAAAATACAGTGATATCTTCTCATGGGAATATGAAGACCTCAAAGGTTTTGATCCAAGTGTTGCTCAACACTCCATTGACCTTGATCTTGGTATCAATCTGTCAGACAAAAGCAATGACCAGTCAATCCAAAGATAGAGCCCCTCATGAGAAAGGAATTATCCAAACTCATTGAGGAAAAAATTATTTTTCCTATCAAATACTCTACTTGGGTCACAAATCTGGTTCCACTGTGTAAGAATAATAGTGAAATTAGACTCTTTTTTTATTTCAGAGATTTGAATAAGTCATCTCTAAAGGATCATTATCCTTTTCCTTCAATGGAGTAGATTCTACAGATCATGGGTCGACGACGAGATTTTCCATGCTAGATGGATATTCGAGTTTCAACTAGATTCTGGTCAAAGAAGAAGATCAATTCTAAAAAATGTTTACAACCAAATGGGAACATATGCATATCATAAAATGCCCTTTGGTCTGTCAAATGCAGGTGCCACATTTCACCGTACCATGGATATTTCCTTTAAAGGTTACATCAATGAGTTCATCTTAGTTTACCTTGATGACATAACATTCTTCTCAAAGCAAAGCACAGATCATATGACGCACCTAGAGAAATTCTTTGAGAGATGCAAAAAAATTGGGGTGTCTCTTAACCCCAAGAAGTGTAATTTTACGGTGGCACAAGGAAAGCTCTTGGGCCATGTGGTTTTAAAGGATGGTATCACAATTGATGTTGAGCATGTCTTAGCCATCCTATCTCTTTCCCTATCGGTGCACAAAAAGGCCTTACAATCCTTCCTTGGCAAGCTCAATTTTGTTAGGTGTTTTATCCCTAACTTTGTAGAATTAGTTCGGCCCATCATCTTATTGCTGATGAAGGACATAGCTTTCGGATGCATAATAGAAGGAAGAGAAATCTTCAACAAAATAAAAAAAGAAATTACTTGCATGCCAACTCTCATCAATCTGGATTATTCAAAGGATTTCATCCTTTATGCTTATGGCGTTGATGCGAGTGTTGTTGATGTCCTAACAAAATAAAATGAACAAGGTGCAGAACAAACAAAGACCTTCTTTATCCAAACACTAAAGGATTATGAACTAAAGTACAGTCACATGGAGAAGTAGTTCTTCACCATCATGTGCACGCTTAATAAATTCAAGAGTATGTTTTCCACCAATCACATCAAGGTGTTAGTCTCCCACTATTTTGTCAGAGAATTCATCATGGGAGTAGAAATTAGTGAGAAAAGAGCACGATGGGTGACCAAAATCATGGAGTATGATGTGATAATCAAGGACACAAAGCTGGTAAGAGGTAGCGCACTCTGTAGGAAGATTGCTGAGGATGCACATAATGAGCCTAAGGATTCATTATTTCTAGATGAGTACCTCCAGGTGCACAGAGAACTTGAGTAGAATACGAGATCTTGACATGCATGAATGAATGAGGGACATGTTCACAATCCATTTTGAGGGTGCATACCATTTTGGTTTAAATAAATCAAAGAGAATATATTTGAGATTACAATCTATCCCTTATGTTTTGGTTAATGGGATTATCTTCAAGAAGAATCTTGATGGCATGATGTTAAAGTGTATCAATGGCATGCAAACTGAAAAAGTGTTAGCAAAATTTCATGATGGATTCTCTGGTGGAAAATTCTCTGTCAAAACTACAATGATGAAAATCATAATGGTAGGTATCTTCTGGCCTACGCTGTTTGAAGATTCACACAATTGGGTCACAAAATATAAGGAATATGCTTTCTTTACAAGAAAGAAAATATGGACAATGCTTCCCCTTTGACCAATCCATATAGATAAACATTTTGTGCAACAGGGTATTGACTTCATAGTCATAATCAATCCACCTTCAAGTGCTAGACATAAATGGGTGTTAACAGCTATAGATTACTTCACGAAATGGATAGAAGCTATCACGCATAAGGAATCAATCGAGTCAATCATCCTTGCCTTTCTCGAAGGTATAGTCACAAGATTTGGTATTCCTCAAACCATTGTCTTTGATAATGCAAAAGCCTTCCTTGGTACTAAAATCACTGATTGGGTGCTAAATATGAACATCTGCTTGAAGACTTATTCCAATTATTACCCTCAGGGAAATGGTTTGGTAGAGTCAACAAACAATAAACTGATCAGAATCATGAAGCACACAATGAACATGAGAAAAATATAGTGGCATACAAAGGTCTCACGTTCGCTCTGGGAAGATAGAATCACAATAAAAAAGGCAATAGGAACTTCACCTTACAAGTTTTTCTATGGAAAGGAGGCTACCCTTCCTTTGACACTAGAGCTGAATTCATTAGCGCTTGCTTAACAGCTAGAATTTGAAGGCACAAAAAGAGAGAAATTAGAATGGTAGAGCTTGTTAATCTTGAAGAATCAATGAACTCTGCCATGATCAAGATAGAACATCATCATCAAGCAATAAATAAGTGGTTAGATAGAAAGGCTAGACCTCAAGATTTCAAGGTTGGGGACTTGGTTTTAAAATGGGATGTTGATAGAGCTAAACTAGGGTGCCATTCAAATTTTGATGCACTTTGGAGTGGCCCATACATCATAAGTTCATGAAAAGAGGCTAACTCTTTTGAGTTAACTCATCTTAATGGAGGTGCGCTACAGATCCCAATAAATGGGATCTATCTTAGACCCTTTCATTGAGTTTTCTACATCATTATGTATATATTAGAGTAGTTTCAATTCCTCCAAGTGCACCGCATGCACATTTATTTGTTTGTACATAGTTATTTCTTCTTGCATTCTTCCTACATGCGCTCTTTTATTGCTTCAAGAATGTAAATCTTCTTTCAGCAGTTGTAAGATTTAGAATAGAGTCAAGAAATCATCTTAGAGTGACTATAGGGGTAGTTTAATGATTACATAAATAGACTCCATGCCCAATGGATGCTCCAAGCTACTGATATTCTTCATCTAGCTAGTAGATGGCCCCGAAAGTCACCAAAACTGTTATCCAAATAAATCTCATAGTTATTCGGATAACTTGTATACACATTCTGGCTCTCAGTTCCCCATTGAAGGTTGTGTGCACTCAATTTCAATTAGCATAACTCCTTAGTTGCAATTTTCCCTCAGTTCCCCTTATTTTTCTCAAGTGCCCTTACACAATTTCTATTCTTTCCTTCCATTTTCCTTTTCCTCTTTATTCCACTCCTCCCTTGTGCCCACCTTTTGCGCTTTCACCTTCTTCCTAAGCAGATTCTTCACCATGCGTGTGTCTCACACTTACTTAAATAATTTAAGTCCCTATCCTTTTTGCACGCCACACCCATTAGCTTGTAATAGTTATGTCTTAACCATGCGTTATCTTCTCACTAGTTTGCCTAATTTTCCTTGAGTATGCCCTTGTGCACCTTCCTTATATATTCTTCACACCTTATTCTTCCATGTGCATCCTTGTGTTCCCTCCTTTGCACTCTTCGATGCTAGGTCCTCTTTGACATACTTGAGTGTGCCACGTGTAACTAGTAAAAGCATGCCAATAGGGCGTTGAATCCTTGTAACAAGTCGGTGAGCAACATGTGGAAAAAATGACAAATATTTGTAGAGTTGGCCATCATTTCATCCATTCCGCATGTGCCATGTGTTTTACGTGTGCCGAAAACTCTGAAATTGTCTACCACCATATATTTCTCTACTGAGCTCGGATTGGTGTGCACCTAGATTTGTCGAAAAAGTTGGTTACATCACCTACAGTGATAGAAACTCAAATTCAAATTCTTGGTGGATCTAGTAGGTAAGAAATGGGAAAACATCTCTTTGAGAATTGATGAGTAGGTCTGATTGCTCCAACCACTCGATTTGATATGATCCACCCTCCTTTTTTCTTCAACATGCCAAACAAGCTTGGGAAGTGTATTTCATAGATATCTAGGTGGATTTTTAGGCATTGAATGCTTCTTGTTGGTGGTTGTGTTTCAAATTCATTTTTTCCCTCCTTCTTGCCTTCTTCCTCCATGGGTTCATCTATAAATATAAGAGATAAAATCATTTTTTAGGTTATATGCTCTTGATCCTTACGCATTTTTATAAGGACTCCATACTTTCTATATTTTGAGTTACAGACCTCTAGATCTTGCTCTTGCATGTGGATATTATCCTCCTTCATCATTATAATATCTCTGTGCATTTTTGGAAGTAATAAAAGAATCATTTTGTGAATATTCTATGTCCTAACATGTTTACATTCCTTCTTCTTTCCTTTTCATTTACGTTGCGTCTTTGTTGTGCCATTTCATGTCCCTTACAGTTATTTATTTAGTTGTGTTCTATGAGAATGATCTGGTGAATATGTGTTTTAGTTGTGCTACTTGTGCCTAGCCTCTTTTCACACATTTCCTTTCATTATCACTTAGAAAAAATAGTGTTCATCCCTCTTTTCTGGTGCTATCAAATTTTAGTGTAGTTTCCTTTTATGTCATTCTTCTATCCCTGGTTCTTTGGCATTATTAGCTTAGTTTTTCCTTCCATTACTATGAGTAACAGTAGCAGTAGAAATAGATATAGGAACCGGCCTTCTCCAAAGATCCGTCCCAAGCACGCAAGGTCCCACAACTTGGGAAGGTGCCATTGTGGTCTCAAAACCTCAACCCTTCTAAGATCCAAGATGCAGGTGCATGTTTAAGAAACCAACATTATGTAGATGTAAAAATGCATGGATGATGTCAAAGGGAATAGATGTGGTCAATGATGAAGTTATGGATGGAATAGGATCCCGATAAAATATGTTCGGGGTGTTTATATAATGAGCATTAGGTGCTTGGGTTATGGTGGAAGTGGTATCTTGGCTTGTTGATGTATGATTTGGGAAAGGTTATTTGAAAATGTCAAGGGGTTGATTGGGTGAAGCATTCAGATTTTCAACTTGAAGATCACCTTGATCAATGAGTCTTTGGACCAAATCCTTGAAAGTATGACATATTTCTATGTCATGGCCTCAAACTTGGTGATACTTGCAGTAATGATCTTCATGATACCATACAGGTTTCAGTCTTGACTCATCAACTAGTTGGATAGGAGGAAGTGTGAAAAGGTTCACTGTCATTAATTTGTCAAATATCATATTGTATGACTCCTTGAGGGGGGTGTAGTTGGGCACTGGTTGAGTGACTCTTTGTTGAGTCCATGTGCTAGATGTAGATGCGAGAGATGATTTAACAACCACAATATTGGTTTCCACCTTTGATTTTTCATTTGGCATGGATGATTTAGTAAACTCATGTTTGGGTTTATTTTATTTGAGTTTTAAATTTCCTGTTCGAGGGCATGTGTTTCAATTTTGTGGGCCATGGTGAAGGCCTCGTCAAAGGTTCGAGAATGATTGGATTTGTAAAGTCAAAGATATATGCTTCACACATGAATGTGAGAAGAGGTTGATGAGGTCATATTGTGGAAGAGGAAAGGATAATTGGCTTATAGTGAGGTGCCATTGTGCAAAGAAGTTTGTAATGGATTCATCTTCAAATTTTTGGATGGTGTATAGATCATTGATGGTTATTTTTCGTGCAATGTTAATAAAAAAATGTTCTAGAAATAACTATGTGAGTTGGGAGAAAGAGAATATTAAATATTTGGGGATGTTATTAGAGAATATTAAATATTGGGGGATGTTATTATACCAGTCTAAGGTGGGACCAACTAAGGACATGGGAAAAGTGTGAAGCATCAAGTCCTGATCATGTGCAATAAGATAACATGCATGTTTAAATGCACAAAGATGTTGTTATGGATCCTCTTTACTTTGTTGAACTTAGTGAATTTTGGAAATTCCCAGTGTAGAGGATATGGTTTAATTGGTATGGATGGGTGAATGGGCTCATTACATATTTGCTCATATGATAATGAGACCTTGGTCCCTAAAGTTGTAGCTTCAAGGTTGGCTAACCTATTTATGAGGGCATGCATGGGATTGTTTGAAAGAGGTGGTGGTTGCATAAGAGGTGGTCAGGTAAATTTTTGATGAGCTTGTAGATGTGTTGGTGTCTAGGGAATTTTTTAGGGGTAAGCCATGGGATGTGATTGAAAGGGTGGTTGTTGAAATAATTATTTTTGGGTGATGGGAACATGATAGGATTGTTGGGATTGGGTAGGCTACTATGGTAGGTGCTGAGCAAGAATGTGGGTATGAACAAGTTGATATTGTTGTTGAAAAGGGTTAGATACTACATAATGTAAAGAACTTGTGAAAGGGGGCTAGGAAGCATTGATTGACATGCTGGATGTAAGAAGATCATACTACCCAGACAAGAGATATGATGTTTGGACATATTAAGCAGGGAAATTAACGAGGATAACGACCGAAGAAGTGAGGAGAATAGTAGTTTTGATTTTTGTGTTGATTAGTGAGAGATTGTGAGGGATCGGGGTGACTATCTGGGTAGTCGATGAGTTGAAGGATTGGTGGAGGAGGAAGCAAGATGGGCTACGGAAAGTTCATTAGCTACAGGATGGGTGGCTTGAGGATTGGTTTGATAGGGATAGATTTGTTGGAGTGGTGGTCCATCTGGGGGAATCTAGGTTGATCTCCTAAGGAGATAATCTTGAAGTGCAACTGGATTGACATCTAGAAGTTCTTGAAACATGGTATCACCGAGAGGGACCTTAGGTGGTCTAGAGGGTTCTGATCGGACTGATGGTGGGGTGGCTGGCCTAGATGGGATAGATTGATGGTAAAAGAATGGATTGGTCTCTCCTAAAGTTTTAGTGTGAACAAAAGGCTTTAGTTGAGAGATGTCAATGAGAGGTTGAGTGCTCAAGGGTACAGATGAGGTGTATGTTTTAGAGAATGTTTTTTTGAGACAAGGGATCGGTGGAAGATTTTTTTATTCCATTCTTTTGGATACTAAATGAGTGACTACGGGCATGAAAATATTTTTTACCCAAGCAAGAAAAGAAGAAAATTTTTATTTTATGTTTGATTATTAAGAATGTGTGGAAAAGAAAAGGGGATGGTTAATCAGGTGCCTAGGAGAAGGAAAACTATGTTTGGTTTTAGGTAAGTTGTGGCTAGGAAATGTCTAAGGCGGTCTATTGTTGGGTGATGAAATCCCAATCAGAAAACTAGGTAGGGGGATGTTTTGATGTGTTAATTTGGTTTGTGAGGTTTAAGGATGTGTGTGATAAGATGTGTGATGCAGAATATTAAACCCCTAATTAAGCTATGTGGGAAAACAAGATGAAAAAGAAAGATTAATTTTAATCCTAAAATGAGGTGTGATGTTAGATGAGGACACAAACAAGGATGGAAAGTACAATGTAAAAAGGAGTAAATAAGGGAAAAGTGGAATAACTTGATAATGATTTTCCTATTTATCTGTAGTTCTTGAGTGATGAGTGATCCAAGCCACAAACCCAACATGAAAAAGTGGTAAAACAAAGCCTCACACTTTGTAGTGTTAATGGAAGAAAAGAAAAATCATAATATAAAAAGAAAAGAAGGAGACCACCGAAAGGGCGTCCCACCGGCGTGCTAGGAATGTTTTCTAAATTTCTCATTTGTTAATCAAATGAATACGGTAGCTACTAAGGAAATTAACAACTCAGAAAAGATAGAGGGTTTATGTTACCTAAGATGTGTGATGCTTGATATGAGTGTTGAATGATGAATTATTGTTGTTTCCAAACCTACAAATAAAACTAAAATAAGATTTGATTAGATTATTAATGGCATGGGTTTCTGAAAAAGTGAACCCGAGAATATTTAAATTCCTCGGTGAATGCAAACCCCCATTTTTAAACAAAAGAGATATAATCAAAAGGATATACTGATAATATGCAGAGACTAAAAGAATACAAAATCTGAAAGCAATATTGGTTGATTTAGATATTGATCTGATTAAATAACTAAAAGATAAATATACTTGGTTTGCATTGACGATGACCCATACTTTGTGTAAAGGAAGGTCGACGATAACACAGGGAGGATGGATCTGAAAAAATGAGATAAATATGCAAACTATGTAGGATCTAAGTGGAATCAGGTGGCTACAAAAGTTTGAAGATGTTGGGATATTTTTGTAGAGAAGATCTCAAGAAAGCTGAAACCGGAAAAACAAAAAAATGAGGTTTATGGGGAAGATTGAAACCAGGACCTTGGTCGACGATGACTGGGATGTAGGTAGGTCAATTTTTAATAACAAAGGAGTTGGATAAGGGATTAATAGATTCAAACATAGGCTAAGCACATGTAGGGGTTGAAGATAGTTACTGAAAAATAAGGCAAGGGATAGTGAGGCCGAGTTGATGGTGACCCGACATGGTCAATGACGACTATGATAGGGATTGATGAAGCCGAAGGAAGGAAAGCTAGATGATCAACCTACAAGAATGGATTTGCAGAAAGAAGTTGATGATGAAGCTATGAGCTCTTCTACTGATGATCTAGACCTGTAAAATGTTTGATGTGAAAAATACAAGATAATATGGTAAAACTAATTAAAGCTATGTAAAAAAATGAAAATCTCACAAAAATTTGATCTTGATTGATGCATGCACACTACATGGAGATATGCAATGGCTTCATGATTTTTCAGAAAAAATATTATTTATAGGATACAAGGAGAACTTCGGATTCACATGCACTTGGATTTATAGGATTGACGATGATGGGTTGGGTCACCGCCAATCGTGGTTAAATTTTCCTAATGGGAATATTTTCTTGATTTTGGTGTGATTCCTTTTCTTTTTGGAGTTGGCTGAATGATTTAAAGCATTAGGTGGGAAGGGGTTGTTTAGGGATGAGATGTAGGTGAGTTGACAGTGGAGATAGGTTAGAAAAAGTATAAGGAAAAGTAGGGGTGTAGATTTGGAATGAAAGCATTCCAAAATGGGAAGTTAGCCATGACATGATTAATTAATTAATCAATGTTGATTAAATAGGATTTAAAAGTGATGGGCATTTAATTAATTAATGAGGATGAATTAATTAAATCGAAAGAGGGCATTTGATTAAGTAAGTGTGATAAATGGAATAATATATGCACATGTAGGTGATAAGGGTATAAGTATTGAAATTAGGTGTCTCTAATAGCTATGTGGGGACAATGAAAGTTGGCCAACATGGAAAGAATTTTCAAGGGTGTATTCAAAAATACCTTCATGGGAAAAATTGGGCTCGAGTTAGTGAATAAGACGTAGATGGTTGTGTTCTAGATTTAGATTCTTGATATCAAAACAACGTCTAAGGGTCAATGCATTTATCAATAACATGAATGAGATGAGACTTGACCGATATGTCTACAAAAGGCCAATAATTAACATGGTTATATCTAGCCTCCAAAATTTTACTCTACTTCAAGGGTTTAGAATCAACAAGCAAGGTAAATTCTTTACCATCATGTGGAAATTTAATGTACTTGGTGAAAAGTAGAGGGTATGGCTTGCATTGCATGTATCCATGGTCAACCTAAGAGGACATTATATGAGGTATCAACATCAATAACATGGTAGATGGTTTCTAGGTTTCACGTGCCCTCTTGTATAGGCAAGGTGATCATTCTAGAGGATTTCCATTCACTATTATCATAACCACGAATGGTTATAACGTTATCTCCTAGACTAGCCTCCATGTGACCAAAAAATCTCAACATTTTCATGGAATAAATGTTTAATATTGTTCTATTATCAATTAAAACTCTTTTTACCTTGTGGTCAGTAATATATGCTTCAAAATAGAAAGAGTTATTAGGTTGTAGGTATGGATTTTAAAGTAAGAGAGAAAATCAAAAGCCAATCCAAGTAATGCAATCCACCACAAGAAAGAAAATAAATGCTCCTACCTGCGAGGTTAGTAGAAGATACATAGAGAAAATGGAGATGAAAGACGAAAATAAAAAAATTACCAAAGAAGGGTGGGTCCCATTGAGCGTGCTAGAATGTTGAACAAATTTCCTCATTCCTATTCCATATTAGTGAAATAGTAATAAAGGAAATAAGTAACACCAAGTATGAGAGGGTTTATGGTACCTCTAGATGGAATGACGATAGATACACACATAAATGAAATATTCTCCTTGCATCGAGCTAGGTGACCTATAAATCAAGTATGAAAAATGGATTAGTATATATATGGATGAGTTACTTGACAATGTTAGTCCAAAGAAGTGAAAAATTCCTAGGATGGATTTCAACCCACATTTTTGATAAAGATAAGATAAATTAATGATTGATAAAAATAGATGTAGTAAAATATGAAACAAAACAAAAATTGAAATGCAATAAAAGTGATAAAGTGAAAATTGATCTAATTAAAATCAAACCAAACATGTGCGATTCGATGCCAACATGAGATTGTAGGGATTTTTCAATGGAGGTAGAAGCAAATCACCTAAAATAAAGATAGAAAACACATATATAAAGGAATTAGAGGTAGATCTGGAGTTGGTGATGAGATGAGACAAAGAAAAAAGAACTTGTAAGATATATGGAACATGATATGATAGAAAGGATGCATGAAAATTATGAATTCTGAAGTTGAATGCAATGAAGATTGATATGGTTGATGATGATCTTGTTAATTCTACAATGACTAGGGGTGATTAAACATATCTTAGATGATAGAGATAAAAAAATGACAAGATTTGATGATTGAGTGACTATGAAAATAAAGAGGGGTGGCTAGGGATCTAGATGGAAGAGAAGATGAAAAAATGGAAGCCATGTCGATAGTGACCGAGATAGGGTCGATGGAGACTAGGACTGATCTAGTGTTGGATGAAGAAGATTGGGCAAGGATGAAGATCTACATATGGAAAATGAAGACCTAAGAAGCCTGAGACATAATTCTGGGTGATAGATGAACCTATAAAATATATGAGGAGGAATGGAATAAAGGTATATCAAAGCATGCAATGATGACAAGACTTAAAATCTCCAAAAGTGGGCACAAGATCCTCAAAGATGAATCCAAGAGAGTGATATCAACTGCAAAGACACATAAAAGATGAAATCCAAATGCAAGAGAGATGGGAGTCTTCAAAGTTACATCCTAATAAAAGAAGGGGTAGGGGCAACTTTATAGGGTCGATGGAGACCCGAATGGGTCACCGCTGATTTTAGGGACTTGTCCATTTGGGTAGTGGAAAGGTGATGAGCTCGAGACAAAGAGCCCATAAAACTGCTTAGAATGAGTAAATGAGTAGGTGGAGGGTGAAAAATATTAAATAAAGGTAAAGGGGAGGTGAATTTATTAAATGAGATCCTAGGAAGGAGAAAGTGGAGGATTTAGGGAGAATACATGAATTAAATGGGGATTTAGAATTAATGAAATATGATTAATTAAGGGATAATTAATGATAAGTGGGATAAAGTGAATTGAGGAGGTAATAAGAATTTGAATGAGAAGAGAGGTATCCGATACAAAAATTTGGTGCCTACATTTTCCCACTCTTTTTGAGTGGTTTGTGTTGGGTAATCTATGAGACAAAAATGATAATAAAAGAGAAGAGGATTAATGAGGTGCTCCCCCTCAAACTAGGGATCAACGACATGAAGGGGAATCAATCACGAGTTTGAAAGAGATAGATGAAGGAAGAAAGGGTGGAAATAATGAGAAATTAAGAGGATAATGGAAGATGCCCCAGACAAGGAGGGATGAAAAATTGAAACAAAAAATATGGTGATTTTGGAATCAATTTGGTAGGGAACAAAGTACAACCTCAATGGAAGTGACAATAATGTCTTACAGATTTGTGAGTCGAGAAAATCACAACAATATGGATGGAGTTCAATGAGAATCCATTTGAATGGATGTATAAGTTGTGGGACCAATGAGTCAAAATAAGTCATCAAAATATGTACAAAAAAATACGAGGATGATCAAGAAAAAGGTATGACAATATGTGAGTGAAAACTCTGTGATATCCTTCATACATGAGGAATTGAGAAAAAATGTGTCCTAGTGGGATGAGAAAAATAAGATGCTCTTAATAAAGAATGGATTGAATAATGTTTCCCCAATAGGGAACAAAAATATGGCCAAAAAGTGGACTTATGATGAGATATGGTGGGAGATTGGATAAGATTGGATGGGATAAGGTGATAGATAATATGTGATGGATTCATATGATATAGGATGGATGTTAGATCATTAGAGAATAAAGGGATGGCATAAAAGCAACTTAGATGTGAGAGGAGTGTGACATGATAGGAAGTGACCAAAATATAGAAATGACGTTACATTGTAACAAGGAGCACATGTCGATTGATGTTTCACACTTGTATTAGAGGTAAACATGAAAAGGAAACAAACAAGGCAATGCACTTACAACCAATAGTAGGTGTTAACACATAACCAACGATAGTTAGTTATTCCAAGGATCATGAGGGAAATATGGATGATAATCTTACGAACCCATTTTCAACACGACGAAGGGGTTTAGATGTAACTTGTACATCGAAAAATACGTTCTCCTTATGATATGTAAACTACTTAACGTAATAATAAATAGATCACTATGCTCATGAATATGAATGAAACTTATGAGTTCTTTGTTAAACCAGTTAAGTGTGTAATATCAACCATAATTAAGCTGCAAATTGAAAGGAGAAGAGACAAGAATGAGACAATATTTATCCTAGAGAAACCTGATGTGGGAAAAAATCCAATGGGTGAGAAAATTAGCTCCCCTTCACTATGTAATCTCAAAATGATACAACTTACTACCAATTTGGCCTTCAAGAAAGATGAAAACCCTTCTAACTATATCTACTTGCTCTCAATATCTCAAAACAATAAGAACTCTTCACCATGAACAAACAAGAAAAGAAACCAACTCTCCAACTTTTCTCACACTTTGATTTCACCCAAAAAACTTGCTTGAATCCTTCAAAATGCTTGTATTTATAGATGCTCAGCTCAAGGATGCATGGAGAGATGAAAAAATCAATTGGGAGCTCAAACATTTGTAACCGTTGAGTTCCCAAGATCTAGAACTATATCACACAAGAACATCGCTTGTTGCATCTTGAAAGGTACACAACCTATGGGGTGGTTACGTAACCACCATGATGGATGTGTAACTTTTTCTCTACACAGAGCAAAAGTTACATAACCACCGAGGTGGTTGTGTGACCAACAACTAAAAAATCCTTGAAACAAAACATTAATGGTATGGAACATCATTCGAAGGTGTATAGATCACCTTCACCCTAATCTGACCGTCTTATGTAGGCATAATAATCTAAGAACCCATGGAGCAAGTTTCAAATATAGATAATACATAGAATTGGGCTTTTCCTTATCCATTTTTGGATCATACCTCCCTAATTTAAGGATTTTAAGTCCCTAAAAGATTCAAGGACTGATGAGGTGAGGAAATTTATTCCCCATATCTTCTCTGGAATACCACTTGGCCTTAGACAGTAGTTTTCCTTTCAATCCAATCAACCACATGTCCTGTACTCCTCTCTATGTTGTCCTTTCTTTTTGCTATAAAACCACATCTTCCTTCAATTCTAGTTGACTATCTAGAGCAAGATCCTCAATGGACAAAAGAAATACCCCTTCTTGTTCATCATCCAATATGGAGGGCTCAAAAAGACGTAAGTTTTCAACATTCACAACTAAATAAATATTCATATAAGGAGGCAAATCTAAGTAAAATGCATTCTTACCCACTTTTCCAGAATTTCAAATAGGCCATAATGAAGAGGTTTGAGTTTCTTCGCTATCCCCTATAGCATATCCCAACTCAAATACAACCATACCTTGCTCTTGAAAAAGAAGGGATGCTCGTCCTATGTTGATCATGTTGTGCTTTGTACTTATCCTATGACTCTATCAACCTCTTCTGTACTTGAAGATGTATTTGTTGAATCTTCTCAATAAACTTCTCAGCTTTGTGGACATCCATTTCCAATTTCTCATTATCTCTTCATGTGGTAATCTTAAAATGAAATCAAAATCAATCTTAGGAAAATAACCAAAACATGTTTCAAAAGGAGTTCTACTAGTCAAAACATGAACTCATCTATTATAAGAATGCTAGATATGTACCAGGTTCTCATTCTAGTTCCTTAGATGTTTCCTATTGTACCCTTTTAAGAGCTAGACTAAGCTATGATTCAACATCTCTATTTTCCCATATGTCTGTAGATGAAAGGTGGTAGACCTCTTCATATTTGTATTAATCTTTTCCCAGAAAGTAGACTAAAACTTCCCTTTCCCTACAAACCATGAGCCCCTGTGTGACACAATAGAACTAAGAAAACCAAAGTGAACCCACACATTAGCAAAAAAATAACTCAGCTACATCACTGGCCTTAATGGTCTTTTTGCAAGGAATAAGAATAATTTCTTTGTTAAATCAATCTACAATCACAAATATATAATCATGACCCTTTTTGGTGGTAGGAAAACCACCCACAAAATCCATGGAGATAATTTCCCATGGTCAGGAAGGAATTGAAAAAAATATATATAACCCCAACTTCCTGTTATTAGGATTACTTGTAATTCACAAAACAAAATTCTTGCTGAATTTAGTAACTTCAGATTGCATGTTTTGCTAATACACACACCTCTGTAAGTGCACTTTAATATTTGTTACACCAAATTGATAAGCTACCATGGAAGTGTGTGCTTCTCTCATCAATTACACTCTTTCCCTCCTAGGTACAATTTTTTTTTCCATTCTTGTATAGAAAACCATACTAGAAATAGTATTCTTCTCTAGGGATAAATCCCTTCCTTGGAGGTTTTTGCTGAAATATCTTTACAAAATCCAGATCCTTCTCATAGCCTTCTGATATGCTTCACACAAAAAAGGCTCAAGAAGAGTTAACGTGCCCACAACTGAAATCAAAGGAGGTCTAGATAACATGTTAGCTAATTTGTTAGTCACACCTTTCTTATATTTAATAACCAAATGAAATTTTTGTAAGAAACCCATCCATTTATAGTGCCTAGCTTGCTGAAGTTTACTTTGAGCCTGTAGATATTGGAGAGGTTGATGATCTGTATGAATGAAATTTTCCTTACCTATCAAATAATGTTTCCATTTTTTGATTTCTTGAACAAAAGAATAAAATTCTTTGTCATAAGTACAATGATTCGTAATCATACCGTGAAATCTTTTAGAGTGATAACATACCGACCTACCTCCCTGAAGTAGGATAGCCCCCATAACATAGTCACTAGCATTAGTTTCCACTTCAAAGGGTAGTTGTAGGTTAGGTAAAGCCAAAAATAGAGTATGAATGATTTATATTTAAATGAATCAAAAGAAATATACTATTTCTTACCAAAATCAAATGTCTTACCCCTTGCTATCACTGAATGTAGTGGTGCTGCTATGGAAGTGAATTTCTTAATGAGCTTCTGTAAATACTTTGAAATGATCTAACAAAAATTTTGGTCTTTTTCAAACTTGATGGTGCAGGCCAATTCTAAATGGCCTCTATCTTATTTGGATAATCCTTAACTCCCCATCTCCAATCACATGTACCAAAAATACAAGTGACTATTGTACAAACTCACATATCTTTTCATTCAACATGATCCGGTTCTCCTTAATGACTTACAAAACTTGATGCAAATGATCAATATGCTCTTCATAAGTTCTGCTAAAACTAGAATGTCATCCAAGTACACAATAACAAAGGAATCAATAAATGGCCTCATTACCTCATTCATCAACCTCATGAAGGTAGCTGGTGCATTACATAGCCCAAATGATAATACCAACCATTCATATAACCCTTGCCTGGTCTTGAATGTTGTTTTCCAGATGTCCTCTTCCTTAATCCACACTTGATGATACCCAAACTTCAAATCAAGCTTAGTAAAATATTTAACATGTTGTAACTGATCTAATAAATCATCAATATGAGGAAGAGGGTACCAATTCTTAATGGTTATTTTATTTAAATCCCTATAATCAACACACATTCTCCATGAACCATATTTCTTAGGTACTAAAACAATAGGAGAACCACATGGAGAAGTGCTAGGATGGATTATACCTTATTCAATCAAAGACTGTAACTATTGTTTTACCTCATTGGCATCTTTCAAATATTTCCTATATAATCCCAAGTTTGGAAGTGGACTATTGGGTAGCAAGTGGATCTCATGCTCAATTTCCCTGACTAGGGGAGCCCTGTAGGTTCTTGAAAGACCTCTCTAAACTGGTGAACCAAATATGCTATTTGTGCTTGTTATTTGTCATAAAACATGCTACCGTTGGTTTTAGATGTAACAACCCCATCATCTAGCATATCCCTCAACATAAGTAATGCAAATTTACCACTAGCATTAATGAGCTTCTGGGCTTCATTGGCACTTACCAAAGATATATTCGAATCTCTTGAATAGGATGAAATGACGTAGCTCTTACCATCCTTTACCAAGCGGTACTAATTGGATCTCCTTATGAAGATAACATCCTTGACATATAGATATGGGCTGCCAAAAACTACACCACACACATCAAGGGGAATAACATCCACAGTAACCTCATCAATAAACTTTTTTCAATACCAAAAGTGATCTTACACTACTTCGTTACCTTGATGTCTACACCTTTCTTTACCCAACCCAAAGAATATGGGCTTGGGTGATTGTAAGTTTCCAACTTCAACCTATCCACTAACTCTTTACTAATTAAATTAGCTTGAGAACATGTATCAAAAAGAGCATCCACCTTAGTTTTCTTCACTTGAATCTTTAAATGAAAAAGCTTCATTAGTTCATTTTCCTAAGAAACATTGTTATTACCCAAACATACCTCTCTTCGGATGGAGGCACAACACATAGTCTCATCTAAATATTCGATGTAAAATAATTCCTCTCCCTGGAGGGAAGCCATATCATTCTTCTTATTCTTCTTGTTTTTGAAGGGATGTAATTAGGTGGAGCTTCCAACATTTCTCCTTGGAATGAGTGTCAACATCACAGTGCCCACATTGAATTTGATTATCCTTTTTAGAAATAGAAGTAGCATTTTTATTACCCTTTCCTTTTCCTCTGTCCTTCTACTTATCATCACTTTGATTTTTCAAAGCATGTTGAGGGTAGATAAACTATTTTCTTGTTCATCTCAAAATAGTGAGCGTGTGTACAAAATTCATCTACATTTGCGAGCTTGGTTAAGAGGACTGTTCTCCTCAAATGGATATGGAGTCCACCGATATACTTCATAAATAGGTCCCGATTTGCTAAATCATTTCCCATTTGAATATATTTCTTCTAAACTCACTTTGGTATACTCCTGCACTATTTGACCTTGTTTTTGCTTGAGATATTACCAATACATGGACCTCTCTTCCTCATAAAAATAGGATAAAACTACTTTTGGATTAGCTTCTTAAAAACATCCCACTTAGTAATTAGAGGAAGCTTCTTAACAACCAATGTATGAACATAACTTTCAAACCAAGTTAAAGCATGTTTGGTTAATTTTAACCAAGAAAAGGAAATCTTCTAAATTTCATTAATTTGATGCAAACTGAAATATACCTCTAGTTGAGCTAGCCAATGGTCTAGCTTCTCAACATTCACATCTCCATCATAAGGCTCAATTTTGATCTTGTCCTCTACTTTGAATGGAGGAGGTACGAGAATGGCATGGGACGATTTTCTTTGTGGACCTCTTCTTTACGTTCTTCCAGTGTCTCATGTGAAACACAAAGTTTCTCCATGAGTAGTCCCATGATGGACTCCAACTTCCCAATGGACAAGGAGATATTGCCCACATCTTTAGACATAATTTCCACATTAGCCTCCAAGTTATAGAAACACTCTTCATTGCTATCCTTTGTATCATCTCTTCAAGCCATCTCTCAAATTCCTTTCTTCCACATCCTTATAGAAATATATGCTTTGAAAGGAATAAGGCTACCTTCACCACTTTTATTCCCTTTTGGGTAAGGGGCATTTAACTGTAATCTCAACACAAGTTAACCACAAAAATACTAAAATATTAACTTCTATAATACCAATATGATACGTAAATTGCCTAACTTAACAATAAATAGATCACTACGCTCATGAATATCAATGAAAATTATGATTTCTCTATTAAAATATTTTAGTGTGTAATGTAAACCAAAATTAAGATGCAAATTAGAAAGAGAAGAGACAAGAATGAGATAAGATTTATCCTGGAGAAACCTGATGTGGGAAAAAACTCTAGTGGGTGAGAAAATTAGCTCCCCTTCACTATGTAATCTCAAAATGATACAACTTACTACCAATTTGTCCTTCAAGAAAGATGAAACTCCTTCTAATTGTATCTACTTGCTCTCAATATCTCAAAATAATAAGAACTATTCACCATGAATAAACAAGAATAGAAAACAAATCTCCAACTTTTCTCACACTTTGATTTCAGCCAAAACACTTACTAGAATCCTTAAAAATACTTGTATTTATAATTTCTCAACTTAGGGATGCATGGAGAGCCAAAAATAATCGATTGGGAGCTCAAACATTATCAACTATTAAGTTCATAATTTACTTAAATCAGATCACATAGGACCACCACTTGCTACAAACCGGTGGTTACGTAATGTCGGGTGGTTGTGTAGCCACCAAAGTGGTTGCACAATCATTACTTTGCACAAATCGGTAGTTATGTAACTGCAGGGTGGTTGCATTACCAAGTAAAAATCTGTGAAACAAAACATTAATGGCCTCGAATGTCATTCGAATGTGTCCGGATCACCTCCCGCTGATTTGGACCATCTTGTGTAGTTGTAATAAGATGATAACATGTGAAGCAAGTATCAAATATAGAGAATACATAGAATTGGGATTTTCCTAATCCATTTTTGGATCACCTTAGGTATTTGTTCCAAGGACTATGCCCCAACTTTGGGAAGAATGGTGCAAATTGATCAATGTGGGAAGTTTTCTATGGATGAGAAAGTTGATTGATGTAGGATGATTTCTTAGGATGCTTACTTTTGAAATTTATGATTTTTCTTTTTAATATATATAAGGTTGATCAATGTGGGAAGCCTTCACTACCATGGATATGAGATGGTATCCATCCTTTGAGGGAGTGGTCTATGTTTTTATTTTTTCTTTTGGATTTTGATTTTATAAATGATAGGATAAGATATACATGATAGTTATCCTTTGAGGGATTAGTCTATAATTTTAACATTTGGATTCATGAACAACTGTATTTTGAGGGAGTAGTCTGTTTTCTTTGGATTAAGATAGATTTTAAGATAAGCATCCCGAAACTTTGACTTTTTTATAGAAGATCATCCAGAAACTTTGACTTTTTATGGAAGATAAGAGTTGTGTTTCCCATATTCAAGGTCATAAATAGGAAATTGATGGTAGACCACATAATTCCAAATCATTACGATGAAAGATGGAAAAAGGAAATGATGGATGAAAGACCACTAGGATGAATAAGCTCACATGGGTAAGTATGTTAAGTAATAGAAAAGACTGAAAGTGCAATGCATTAAGATGGTTTGTTTTTGGTTTACCATCAAGTGAATTCGGATGATAGGATACAAACCCATACTTATGCGTGATAATATAAGGTCTAATCTAGCTGGGAGAAAATTTTACACATTAGCTTATTTTTAGAGTAGTGACGTTCAAATTTTCTATAAGGATAAGGTCACCGATAATAAAGTTCTATTCCTTAAGATGTTTTTAGATGGGAGAGTGGATGTGATAAGATTATAGTTTGAAGAAGATTGAAGGAGGTGAGATAGATGAAAAGAGACAACATTTAATGTGATATCCTTAAAAAATGAGGAAGTAAGGAAATATGCATCGTTGTAAGATGAAGATGGCCAAAATAGTGGGCTTAGGACGAGATATGGTTCCCAGAGAGAGGAAAAAATATGGCCACAAAGGTGGGATTTGGATGAGGTGAGGGAATATATAAGTCGGTTAGATAAGATGAGATAACAAATTAGATGATGGATAGATATATTTTATATGGGATTAGGAGAGATTAGATGAGACAATGTTTCAGTTTAAGAGGAAGAGAACTAGCTTTGATAGTAGACCGGTCCTAAATCGATTGTAGAGATTAAAATTAATCGGGGAAGAGACATAGTGTCACCTATTTCCATGGAATTTTTATGGAGAGGAGGGTGGATTTATGTGCATGGAATATGTGGATGAGGAATAATACATAAGAGGATTAAGAGTGTGGGGTGGATACTCCCCAATGAGAGATGTTGCATTGTGGTGGCGAGAGACTCATCATCAAGTAATTTGGATGTGGATATGGATGCCGAGGGAGATGGGGTGGGATTTTTAGAAGGAGTAGTGATGATGACTTTAGGTTTTTATTGGAGATATGGTTGAGGATAATGAGTGTGAGAACGATTGGTAATATGAGAGAAAATGATAGAAAAAGGAGGACTATCTTTGGGAGAAGTAACATTTGGAGGAGGAATGGTAACAAAGGTATTTAATGAGTAAGGAGACTTAGAGACCTTGGAAGATGAATTTTGGGATGTAGAAGTTGGATTGGTTATGGATGAAATGATATATGGAAGGGGGTGATCCCCTTTAATTATAAGATCATCCTCTTCAATGAGATTATGGATGATATCTTGTAGGGCCTTACAATGTTTGGTATCATGTCCCGAGGAATGGTGGTATGCACAAATGAGATTATAATTGAACAATGAAGGTATTGGGCTACACGAATTAAAAGAATTAATAGGAGGAAGGGTGATTGTTGAGGCTTGGAGTAAGCATTGAAAAATTTTAGTGTAGGATCTAATGGGGTTTTTGAAGAAGAGGTTATAGATGAAGTGGATTTGTGAATAGTGGATGAAGGTAAGAGGGATGGTTTTCTTTGATGAGGCTTCATGGGATCCTTTGATTCTATTTTATATTTAGAAGAAGAAGAGAGTGATTATGACCTGATGTCTATTTTTATGATTGGGGGCTTAGGTGACTTGGATTTGGATTTAACAATTAGGGATGTGGATGATTTTGAAGGGGGTCATATTTCAAAGGAGGATTATATTGGTTTGATTTGGTTGTGTTGGAGATAGGGGTCTTAGATGAAGGGCCTTACCCTAAGATGGATGGGTATTATCCTAAGAGTAATGATGTGACATTATATTATGTAAGAGGATTAGACTTGAGAGGAGGAAATCTAACTTTTTATGTGGGTGTGTAAGGGATTTTCGAATGGGTATGCCAAGGTTCTTAGAATTTGGTTGTGATAATTTCACTTTGGAATGGATGATGACTATTTCAACAAGAGGGTCCATAAAAGTAGAGTTAGATGACATGGATGATGTTGTAGATGTAAATATTTAATAAGGAGTTTTGGATGATGTTCTTGATGAGATCAAAAGGGTTTGTAAATTGTGTAGGTATAGTATTTTTGGTGTGGAGATTATTGGTTTTATAGATGGGGTACAAATATCATTGGAGATTGTGATGAGTGGGGGTGTTTGTGTAGAAGATGTTTCAATGCATGTTTTAGATGAAAGTATAGATTTATATATTGATGTACGTAAGGTCATGATAGTATATGTGGTTGATGTTGGATTAGGTATGGATATAAATTAGGTTGTAGATGTGGGAGAAGTGTCTGAAATAGAGATAGGTGTAGTAGATAATGAGGTGGTGGATGTAGGTAATGATGTGGGTTCTTGGTTTATGGTGTTGATAGTGTGAGCATTAGGTGCTTGAGATGTGAGGGTGGAGTTTGATTAGTTGGTGGATGATTGGGGAAGGGTTGTTTGAAGACATCAAGGGGATGATTAGGTGGTACATTAGGGTTATCTACTTAGAGGTTACCAGGATCTATAAGTCGAGTGGATGAAATATTTAAAGAAACAACACTTCTCAATGTCATGACCTTGGACTTGATGATACTTACAATAATGTTCCTCATGATACCATGCTGGTTTGGGTCATGATTAATCAAAAGGTTTGATGGGAGGAGTTGAATAATATGGATTGCCATTAAATTTACAAATACAGAGCTATAAGATTAGATGTATATGAGATTTTTGATGAGATATTTGAGATTTTGGATAGTTTTAGATGTATTTGATATGATGTTAGATGTGTAAATGTTATATTTGATGTGATATTAGATGTGATGTTGATATGTTATGACTATAATGTGTAGTGTTATTGATATATATGTTTCATAAATTTCTTTAATCATGGTTAAAAATAAACATGAATTTTTTACCTTTGGACTAGATTTGATTCGTATGTAATAATGTGATGGTAAAATATATATGAAAAT
The DNA here is from genome assembly GCA_018340775.1 of Taxus wallichiana var. yunnanensis. Lineage (NCBI taxonomy): Eukaryota > Viridiplantae > Streptophyta > Pinopsida > Cupressales > Taxaceae > Taxus > Taxus wallichiana. Next base: position 512,441,079 of record CM031238.1, on the reverse strand, counting down.
ACACTTGAGGCCTTGTATAATATATTGACATATAACTAATAATAATAAGTCACATGTAGTATCTTGGATATATATGGAAATGAGTTTATATACCTTCCTAGAACATGAGAAGGGTTAACATACGTAGTTTGTATGGGGAGAGTAGGTTCTCCTTTTGATGGTTTGTAGGCTTATGCCTCAACTATATTTTATTGCATAAAATTATCAATGTGGGAAGTTTTCTTTTGATGGGAAAGTTGATTGATGTGGGAATATTTCTTAGGATGATTTTGATATTTTTCCATTTATATGAAGGATGATTAATATAGGAATCCTTTTGTAATGATATGGGTAGCTGTCCTTTAAGGGAGTGGTCTACAATTTTTTATTTTTGATAGAAATTCATCCTTCAAGGTATTGGTCTATGTTATGAATGACAATTGTCCTTCGATGGATCAATCTATGTATTTTTGATAATGTGTATCCATATGTTTAGTTTTGACTTTATTTTAAGATAAGGGCAGGCCTAGTAGACCGTTTAAGGAAAGGAAAATATGTGTGCACCAACCACACAGTGTATCCCTATCATGTTTTTAGTTGGTAGATAAGGATGAGGTGAAACTAATGATTGCAGGGTTCTTGCTGAGGAGGAACTTGTCCATGTAAAAAATGTGACGAGAAAATATGTGATGCTTATCTTTAAGGTCGTGATTATAAGATATCGATGGAGGACCACATGCTCCTAAATCATTATGGTAGTAAATGATTAGCTAGTGGTGGAATGATATTTTTGATGTGACTAATGTCATAATGATAGATATGTTAAAAATAGAAAGGCTAAGTGCAAGGAATTTAGAGGTACCTTTTCGGGTATACCATCGAGGAGGCTAAGTGGTAGGCTCCCGATCTATAATTATGAGTTATGACACATGGGATGATCCAACTAGGGGAAAAATTTCCATGTTTAATCCTTTATAGAGTAGTGCCATTTTGATTCTCCTTGAGGATAAGATCACCAATGTTAAAGTCACTTTATTTGACATATTTTTTCTATCCTCATTTGATGCATTCTTAATAAACATGATGATGTTCAAGAGATTTTAGGTGATGTTCATCTAATATTTAAAGTTGTGTTAGATGTTCTTGACAATAATCCTCATCAGAGATAAAATATTTGAGGGACACATGAAGAGATGGGATTTAAACTTCAAGGGGTAAGATCACCTTGGAGCCATAGACTAAAGAGAAGGGTGTAGCACCTATAGGAGTATAGATGCTAGTTTGATAAGCCTATAGAGAAAACAAAATTTGTAGATACTAATTCCTGCTTGATTGGTTGATGGTTTTCATGAGGATTTTATTTAAGTGTTTTATTAGAATCTTTCGCTTGTCCATTTTATTGTGGATAGTAAGGGGATGAAAATCTTATCTTGAAGTTTAAAGTTTCTCACAATTTCTTCATTTATTTATTTTTGAAATACTTTCCATTACTTGTGATAAGCTTGTGAGGGATTTCGAAGTGAAATATGATACGTTGATAGATGAAGTCAAAATTTTTATTTTATTTAGTGGAGACCATGGGAATAGCCTCCACCCATTTAGTGAAGTATTAAGTAGTGGTGATGATATATTGATGTCAGTGTGATGATCAAGAGCTGATGATACTAATGAGGTCAAGTCCCCATTGTGAAAAAGTCCATAGATCCTAAGGAGGTTGTAGGGCCTGACTTGGGTTATGAGTGAGGTTGGAATGTTGTTGACATTTAATGCATTTCTTGATGTATGCACAACAATATTGATTAAGGTTGGTCCATTAATAGACCATCCGTAAGACAAATTTGGAAACATGCAAGCCATCGAAATGTCCACCACATATACCCTCGTGGGTTTCTTGGATAGATCTAGTAGACTCATGAGATTTGAGGCATCGTAGTAAGAGGCCATCAAACCCACATTTGTAGAGAACACCACCTATAATGACATATCGGAAACACATTTAAGAAAATATCATTTATAGGTTTTAGATAGATCGAAGGAACCTTCGATTGAGAGAGATAATCATAGATTTGAGTATACTATAGGTCTATTTGATCGTCTTTGATGAGATTGATAGAAGGTAATTCATTGGTGTGATATGTTTGAAAGATTTTATGCACAATGATGAAAAATATGTAATTTTCAATTTATAATGGAATGAGTGATGTAAGGGAATCCATGTTGTCTATAAATTTATTCGAAGATCATGGAACTATTTGGATAGTGTATTGATCAAAATATTATAAGAGGAATTCAACAATGTTATTAATTTTTATTAGGTTTAATTCTGTAATAATAAATTCCTTTGATTTGATTCATGATTAGTTGAGAGTCTCCATAGATGTCCGAATATTAACACCAAGTATTATTGCATTTTGAAGACCCATGATGAGAGATTCATATTTGTTCATGTTATTAGGGCATTCATAATTTAGTTTAAAGGATAGAGGGATAGAAGTCCCCCAAGGAGGGATGATATTGATAGCGGAACCCCCCTTGCTGACACTTAGATCTCAAAATAAAAGTATCATTTTGATAATAGAGTATTCTTGATCAATGATCTTGATGGATTTTTCAAGAAATTGTTCGTGAGGTAGTTGATTTTCGGAAGGGAGATTTTGTGATATGGTTGGTGATAGATTTTCCTTTGATAGATTTATGTGACATTAATTCTAGATACAATTACAGTGTGATGAGCATGAGCCATCGAGTGATACAAATATTGTGGTATGGTTTAGATTGCATGAATTTGAGGAGATTAAAACTAGTGAAAACGTAAGTTATATTATTAAGGAGATAGTGATGAAGTCTAGAAGTTGCAAAATAAAAGGCACAACACAACTTTTTGCTTCAGTGTAACGGGTCTCGTAGTCATGTAGTGTGAAAATTATGTATTAGAAAACATGTTCTTTACCTTTCTCATCTCAATGTGCTATCATAACACCCAAGGCATGGTCAGTAGTGGATATGTATAGATAAAATGGCTCCCCCTTACATGGAGGTGTGAGCACAAGTGGTGATAGGAGATATTTTTGAGGTCTTTGAAGGCTTTTTGAAAGTTTTGATCCTAATCAAAGTTGACATCCTTGTAAAGTAGATGGTGAAAATGTTGACAATGATATGAAAGAGTTTATGCACAACGATGAAAAATATGTAATTTTCAATTTATAATGGAATGAGTGATGTAAAGGAATCCATGTTGTCTATAAATTTATTCGAAGATCATGGAACTATTTGGATAGTGTATTGATCAAAATATTATAAGAGGAATTCAACAATGTTATTAATTTTTTATCGTGTTTAATTCTGTATTAATAAATTCCTTTGATTTGATTCATGATTAGTTGAGAGTCTCCATAGATGTCCAAAATATTAACACCAAGTATTATTGTGTTTTGAAGACGCATGATGAGAGATTCATATTTGTCCATGTTATTAGTGCATTCATAATTTAGTTTAAAGGATAGAGGGTGAAAATGTTGACAATGATATGAAAGTTGTGAGATGATGTGATGAACTAATTGAAGTATACCACAGGAGACTATAAAGCTCTTTGAGGTTAGAAGGAGGAGGCATATTGATGATGGCTTTAATTTTGGCATGGTCTAGTTCAATGCCCCGATGGAAATGATGAATCTTAGGAGTTTTCTCGTTGAGGACACAAAATACACACTTAATGGGGTTAAGTCAAAGGAAGTATTGGATAAGACAAGAAAATATGATGTCAAGGACAAAGAGATGGTATTTACATTATTTAGATTTTATTAAGAGGTCATCAATGTAATCTACCATAGTATTATGGATAAGATCATGGAATATGTATGTCATAGCGCACCGATAGGTGGATCCCAAATTTTTAAGTCTAAAGGGCATAACGTGGTAGAAAAAGTCCCCAAGGAGTAATGAAGAACATTTTGTGTTGGTCATATGTCACGATAAGGACATGATTGTATCCAGATAAGTCATCCATAAGAGATAGCATTTCATGGCCGGGGAGTGAGATCGAAAAGCTGATTAATGTTAGGAATTGGGAAGTCATCTTTAGTATAGGTGAGATTATGATCTCGAAGTCTTTACAAATGAGTAAATATCCGAGAGGATTTAGTTATACGTAAAATTTTAGAAAACCATTGTAGGAAGTCAATGGGTAATATGAAATTAACAGAAATAATACATTATAATTATTTTTAATGAGGAGGGATGCGTGAGGATGTATCCTACATAGTTTTTGTTTGACAAGATTAGCATTAGGTATTGTGATGATGTTGTGAATGACAATGTTAGGGTCAATACCTGACATGTAACTATATGACCACGCGAAGGATTGATTGTGTTTGGAAAGGAAATCAATAAAGTCTTTCAATTCTTCTAAGTCTAAATACTGACCAACTTTAACTATGTGAGGGTCTTGTGGAGTCCCTATGTTGACACTGATATAGGAAGCATTAAGGAGTGTTGATGTGTCAAGTGGTAGAGTTTTTAAAGGTAATGATCCTCTTCCCCCACATAGGATAGGATGGATTGGTCAACATGACATTAAAGATTATAAATGGTAGGGGATTTTTCCTCTACTATTTTAGGTAATATTAATGGTAGAGTCTTAGTGCCATCATTAGTTTGATAAGTGAAAATTCCTAAGGTGATTATGCTGATTTGAAAAAATCAGATAGGATGGAAATGACATCAGCTGTGTTGATAGAGCTATCGAGATAAAAATGATGAATTTGGCTCCATTACAAGGTTAGATGTGGTGATCATGGTGATGCCTAAAGAAGGTTTATCAAAACCTAGTCCATATTTTTCACAAGGCTTGTGGGACTAGTCAAAGACCAAGTAATGTATTCCTTGTTTGTAACATCCTAAGTTGAGGCCTTTCTAGGCACAACAATGAAGATACATCTAAGCAAAGGATTGGTTGTATAAGAATGAAAATTTAGATGTCAATGATTTAGCATGGTGTTGATTGTCATGATATAGGGAAGGATTATCGATCCCTCCATAGAAAAGATTAATTTTAAGATGAGGATGGATGAAGGAGATGAGATATTCAATGTTGGGTTCATACATCAATTTTTTTATCAAGCCTCCCATACATTTTTGGTGATTTGATTGCTAGGAAATGATACTCCACCATCAAAATTCATTGCATAACATCCTCAAAAGAGGTTTCATCTAATAACTTAGATGCAGATATGAATTAACTAGTAGAAGCATCATAAGAGGATCTTAAGTTTTATTTTTTTAATGAGTACGTCATTTGACGGTAATTTATATGACATGCTTTAAAGGGGCTTGGATCAGCGAGAATAGCAAATTTTTTATCTTCATGTTTGTATTTAAGATAACAATGTAAAGTGGATGGGATACAATGGATGACATGTATCCAAGTTCATCCTAGCAACATATTGTATTGAAAATATCCTTACAAGATAAAAGAGTTTGTGAAGACACTTAACACCTAATTTGATAGGTAAGATAACCATGCTTAATGTAGGGACAATAGTGTTGTTAAAAACATGCAACATCGTAGGTCACTTTGAAAGATGATGGTATTTTGTAATTGAATTTGTTTAAAGGTACACGAAAATATGATGTTAATGCTAGTGCCATTGTCAATCATAAATCTCTTGATGATAGTATCATCAATTTGGGAAATGACAAGGAGTGGGAGATTGTGATCTTTGGGTTGTAAATATGGGAATTAAAAAATTGTGGAAAGTGATAGTAGGTGACATCTTGTGGGTTCCAAATAGGTTTGCGAATGGGTGGAGATTTTTAATGACATCGATAAGGATTGAATGGATTCAATCATTTCTTTTCAATGTTTCACTGAGGTTTAGATGATCTTGTAAAGGGACATATTCATGGGCACTTGATGAAGTTTCTTACCGATGGTATTCTTTACAAAGGAGGTGCATTCGTATGTGGAGAAATAAGGATGTATACCTTTTCCTTAGAAGAGGGTGGAGGATTAGGTGAATTAGGAACAAGTGATATAAAGACCTTGGGCCTATTTTAATATAAAGCCTTAGGGTATTGCGTGAGCTCTAGTGGTTATAAGAACCACAATGATTTGATGGAGAGAGGTATTATTAGAAGAGGCCTCACTCTTGCTTTGGATGTGGATGTGATATTGGATGATGGTTTAGAAAGTGTGGGTTTAATGGCTGGAAGAGTTTGTTTGTTTTTCTTTGGATGTATTCAGGGATAATTTTAGCGGCGAATATTCGTAATATGGCAAAAATTTCATTTTAGGAAAATTTGAAAAGGTGAATTATTCGGAGTGGGTCGGTGTCCTGTTCGCCTAAAATATATAGTATATTTTTTTTGGGGGGTCGGCTTCACCTTCATTTGAAAACATCTCCTATAAAAACCTAGCTGATTCGCCAGGTAGTATACCTCAAGTAGCTTAACAAATTACCAATACTATGAAATTTGAACTCGCATACCCTTAAGCACCAAAGATTCGATTATTGCTTTGTGATTGATTGTTGCGCGTGAAAAGGCATTGTTGACGCCAGCGGACAACAATTGCATCGATGCATGACACACAGCAGTATCGACGCCAGCAACAGAGGAAGTGTTGACGCGTGACTTGGGAAAAGAAGTTGACGCGCGACAGAGGAAGTGTTGACGTGTGATAGAGGAAGTGTTGACGTGCGACTTGGCGGTGTTGATGCACGCACAAGATATTCGCATAGCAGTGGATGCGCGCGACAGAAATGGGTTGTTGACACGCGACAAGTGCAGAGTTGACACGTGACAAAGACCTCAGAAAGGGGATGTGTGATAAGACCTCAAACACTGGACAAAGTTGCTACTTGGTTCTTTTGCTAACGCAGGACTCTTTTCAGAATAATGGAAGGTGCCAGCTCAAAGAATACGAATAACCTAAAAGTAAGTAAGAAATCTCAGAAATCAATCTTCAAGTATTTTAGAAACTCTGCAGATACGAGATATTGTAAATACCAATCATATAGATGCCACCACAAAGAATCAAAATACTGACTATGTGGAAGGTATTATTGAGGTGGACATGCATTCTGCACAGTATCAAAGTCAAACAAATGAAACCTACGATAATATGCCAGATCTTGAAGATATTGTTCCTATTGGGGTGCAACCGTATGTAGCTAGATATCACGATACAAACAATGAGTAAAATGGAAGACAAATCAAAATCAAACTCGGTCCAAGAAAGAGGAAACTAGGTGATTGTGATATTACTCAAAATTCTACTAAAAAAATTAAAGCATTGAAAACGAACAAGAATATGTGGACCATTGGCAGGACATACAAGTTTGATTGGGCAGCTAAATTTCCATTTATTGAACTTGTACAATCATCTAATTATGAAGAAATCCCATCTGAATGTACATGTACAATATGTACGTGGAAATTGGGAAAGCAACAAAAAATGCAACTGAAGTTGGACACTATAGAAAAACATTGTGGAAAACAATATTTAACTGTAACAGGGGCGGATGGCTAGAAAATCAAAACACATAGGTGGAAAACTGAAAAAGAATGCATGCATGTTAGATATGCAGCAGAATATGAGGCAGAGCAGAAAAAACACAGACATTTGTTGGAAAAGGGAGGAACGATCACATCGCATATTGGTAAGATGAAAGAAACAAATCTACATGCAAAATTCATACAATTCTCTACTCTTTTTCAAATACTAAAAAAAGGAAGAGCGATTTCATTTCCTCGATTTCAAAGTTTTGTATCAATTTAACGAGAATGCTGAATGTACCTCAGTCTCATTGGTCTGAAAGTAGTGGATGGGAAATGGCAAAATGCCTCTCGATGATAGAGAAGGAAGATTTGAAAGAGAATGTAAAAAAAGCAAACTTTATCTCTCTTTCAATTGATGAAGTGACAGCAGTCGACAACACCGCATGGGTATGTATCCACATCTATACTTTAGAAAATCATATAAGGACACCTCATCTGTTGGGTGTTATGAAAATGGTTGAAAACTGCAATGCCGAAAACCTATATAAAATAGTTGTTTCTCATTTGAAAGATGTTGCTGGAATGACTGATTATGAAATTGCTACGAAGTTGGTATGCATTGGAGCAGATGGTGCATCTGTCATGCAGGGTCACCGAACAGGGCTCTGTGTTAGATTACAAACAACAGTGGCCCCATATATGCTACCAATTCACTGTATGGCTCACAGAATGAATTTAGCATATAAAATGGTAAGCAACCACGAAAATGTTGCTAAATTAGAAGACCTTATAAGAGAACTTCATGCCTATATGTCAAGCAGCCCAAAGCATTTTCTCAAGTTCCAAAAATTTGCAATTGGAATTACAGATGGCAAAAAACTTCTAAAGGATGTGGAGACTAGATGGATCTCTTTGTATGAACCTGCATGTAGAGTTCGTGAGGAGTATCCTTCATTGGTTGGTTTCATGCACAAATACCATCATGAAGTTAATAGGGCAAGGGACTTGTTGTTCCGTTTAACTGATTTGGAGACATTGCTTACATTGGTTGGTATTCTTCCAATGTTAAAGGAGATCAATACACTGATGAAGCATGCACAGGGCAGATTAATCTATATTGTGGATTTTATACGGATGAGAAAAATGGTATGTCAAAGTCTTGATATATTGTATTGTTCCCAGGATAGTTTTGATGCACTTGTTTTTGAAAATTGGAAAGATTTATTATATCTTAAAAATCCTAACACATTTTTGAGATTTAATATCCATGATCACCTTTGCATCACTGTTAATGGGAGGGAAATACCAATGCACATTTTGCAAAAACGTCAAGATATTACAGATCGGAATGAGAAGATGTTCCCGTGACACATAATTTGTTTGAGTGTGTTATAGTTGAAACAAGAATAAAGCTTAAAAATTTTCAAAAACCTTGTCATCAAAAATTAGGGAACGTTTCTGTAAAGATAAAATTCTGGAAGCCATGGGTGTGATGAATCCTAATTTTTGGAATACTGAAGGTGGCCATGCAGACTTTGTCAGAAAGCATTTCCATAAATCAATGGGTACAATAATGGAACAATTTACAAAGACGTCAGAGCTCAAGGGTATGGAAATCAAAGGTATACTGAATGCCGATTTATTAAAGTTTCAATCAACAAATTTTGCAACAACAATGAGGAACCAATATAAGAATTTAGATCAACCTTCTGAAAGTGGTGCTATTACAAGGCTGTGGCGAGGAATCTATCAAAGTTCTATCTTACAAGAAGATATCAGTGAATATTTCAGATTATATGAGTTATGCCAAACAATGATTTTGGGGTTTGTGGAGGATGAAAGGGTTTTCAGTGCATTGTCATTTATAAAATCAAAACTGAGAAACATGTTGGATAAAAATATAGAAAGTTGCATGAGGTGTTATGTTTCTCGATACTCCATCGAAACCTTTCCGTTCGACAGAGAAATTACACACTGGAATTCCCTTTGCGAAAGAAGAGGTGTGGATAATACAACTACAAGTATAAATATTCCCAACCTTGAGAGTGTAATTGGCTCTTCGTCACATTCTACGTAAGACAACATCGAGTTTGATGAAGTCATGATAATAGATTGTTTCAACTTTAAATAGGTATCTTCTTTATCTATCTTTTATCTTTATCATTAAAGATGTTACAGGTCTATATACTGAAAATGTTAGGCAATTCACCCATCTATCTACTAATCCATTTCTTGTGTTGGGTTTTTTTAAAACACGATCTAGCTCATTACCAAAGGGCGTGATGATTTCAACTTTAAGCAGGTATCTTTTTCCCCTTAATCTTATTGTTTGTTACTATTCATTTTTTTCAGCTCTGGTTATCATTAAAGATGTTACAGGGTAACAGGTCTATGTATTTACATTTAGTTAAATACAATCTTTTTATTTTTTGAAAACGTGGGTTGACATCCGTCCGAGGAAGCTGTTTACTTCTCGGGACTGACAATGTCAGGAAACTCACCCATCTACCTACTAATCCATTTTTTGTGTTGAATTTTTTTAAGACAAAGATCTAGCACATTAACGGTGATGATTTCAATTTTAAATCGGTATCTTTTTCAACATAATCTTATTGTTTGTTACTTTACATTTTTTCAGCTCTTGTTATCATTAAAGATGTTACAGGTCTAATTCTATATATTTACATTTATTTAAAGATATTGTTGGTCTATATATTTAAAGATGTTCATTGGCACTTCTCAGATCGACAATGTCGAAACTCACCCCTATCTCTATCTACAATGTCGTAAAACAAACCTGTCATATATACGCAAGATTTCATAACAATCTAATACGCTTACCCTTGATGATTTCACAGCAATCTAATATACAAGAGGTAAGCTAAACCCTATCATATTTGCAATTATGTTTAATTTCTTACCAGTGATGATTCTTTCTTGATTTCTTAGAATTATATATATCATATCATAAAATTCCTCATCATCCATATATATCATATCATCACCATATCATTATCATATCTTGAGTCCTGACACTACAATTATTATTAACACAATTCTATTCATTCTAATGTCATCTATATCCATTCTAATCATTAATGTCATCTATATCCATTATAACACATTCCATTTATTTATCATCTTTATCCATTCTAATGACATTATGATCATATCGTTACAAGTATAGAGAATAATTATCTTAAAACAAGTTCAAAATTCTAGAGAAGAAGAATTACTGTGCTTGATGATAAATCTACGTCCACATTAAATTGATCATCGTCCATATATATCATATCATTATTGTCATTCATCGTCTTTCATCATCATCTATCATTAATTATCAATTATCATCAGTCATCATCTATGTCCACATACAATTCATGACAATGCAAGTAAACAAGAAACATACATATAACTCATGATAATCACCATCTAATGCAATTAAAATTAAAGATTGTATATAAATCCATATAATTAAATTCAAATACCATAGTACATACTCAATAGTAGAAGTTTTCAAATTCAATATTTAAAGTTTCCTCAATAATAAAAGTTTCTAGTTTTCAAAACCCTCTTTTTCTTTATCCAATTCTACTCCTCTCTCTCTCTTCCCCAACGGCTTCTTCCAATGTGGCTGTACCTCTTTCCCCAACACCAAATAACCCCCAACTTATAAGATCTTCTCAGAAGACTGTCTAGATTTTTTAAAATTCTTTCTTCTTGATTTGTCGCATCTCCATGCGATAGAAAATTTGGATCAGCAGCAACGTATAAACTATTCCGTTGCTATAATTTTCATAACGACTAATAATCTCATTGATAAGTACCTTAGCCCTTCTCTCCCATTCTATAAGCTGATTGATATGAGGAAGAATAAACTCACTAAAGAATAAGCTGATTGAAAAGGTGGCAATCAAGTAACTTGTTAGTGTTGAAATGAATATCATTTTAATTCAGATTTCATTTCACCTTGCTCCCCGGCCTAACTCGCCTCAAATTGTCTCAAATGGCTTTTTTCGGCCTCTATCTTCTTCCCCGTCAAGGCCACCACCGTGCATCTCCATCTTTCTCATCAACCCACACAAAATATTTTTGTGCTTGTCCGATCTATGAAATATTCCTTGCCCTCTTTATAAGTACTTGTGCCCAAACCCTATATGGTCCAAGCAACAACTGATACCTAATCAACAAGTGAACAAAACCAGAACTTAAAAACATATAAAGAGAAAACAAACTAGCATTACTTTGTAGTACTTTATGGTCCAGCCTGTTATCGATCCACTCAATGATTCTCTCCAAGCTTCATACTCAGGAATGGTGTAAAAAGATAACACATTTCCATTTTTGTGAGTTGCCTACATCAACATGTGCCAAAATTAGACATGGAGATACATAACCTCTGGAGGCTTAAAAACAAATATAAAGAGTCTCAATACACTCAACCAAATACAGGGGGAACATTTACCCTGACAATAGGAGTATGAAATTGATCAGCAATCCTTTGATGTGGGAACCATCATGGTCCTTTAAGAGACAAAGGACAAGTCAAAAAGGATCTCACTAGAAAGGATGTGTCGAATTAGCGTAAACTAAACAGCATATTAGACAAAGATCATGTACACTCACATTATCATCAGATGGCCATATCTTAAAGATTTAATGCTGTCATATATTTTATCTTCCTGTAGACAAAGGATTTTATCTTTATTCTCCATTTGTTGGTGAGTGGTAGCTTCCCTGACATTGAGCAGCTTACCTCTGAGAGGAAACATGCCATAATAATCTTGACCAACAACAGATATTCCTGCCACCTGATAGGATAAAGATAACTAAAATAACAAAAAATTAAATTGGAAAGTGATGTCGAAACATGTCACAATACTACCAAATTCAGTATTCACATTTCCCTGATTCAAGGCACAAACACTTATAGCGAGAGCCTTGGCTGAGTCACCCTCCGTTAATATTAAAGTACATTGATCAGAATTCTTCCCCCCTACTTGATTTGCATCATCAAGTTTGGGAACATCAATTAATTTCCCCTTCTTGGTTCCATCAGTTTTCTTAAGATCTTTTTTTTGTTTAAACTCTGCCCACGCCAGTATACTTTCAAGTACACACTTTTCCACTGCACTCATCAGGTCAAACAAAGTTACAAAGCTCATCTTAGACCCTAGCATTGCAAAAATTACATGTACTCAGAAATGCTACATCTTAGACACCACGCCTGGATTTATTGACATGGGCTGCAAATGTGAAACAGTGAAAATTACTATAAATTTATAACAACAAATTGTATCAGAATAAAAAACAGAATAAAAAATATGAATTAAAACGAATTATACTTACAATCAACATGGAAACCGAACGTTGATTCGAGAAATTTCTTGTCTTCTTCCACAAGTGTTGCCTTGGTTGTAACAATTGGTAAATTTTTGAACAGAAGGCCCATAAACCGATGGATGTCATTTGCTTCGATACTGAATTGGAACATTCGGCCATCGTTCAGAGTCACATAAAAATGCCATCCTCTGAATTGTAGGATGACAGAAGGTAATTCAAAATATCTGAGATCTATTTCGAAATGGGGTATATTAATGTGATGGATGTGAGGGCATAAGGTATTCCTCAGTAGTTGATCTTGGAAATCGATTGAATTGGATTCTCTAGATTTTTTTGCTGAACTTGCAGTTGGGAAGCATGTGAAGTCGACATTATAGTTGTACTTGCGTCTTTGACAACAAATGAGACCTGCAAAAATTCAAGAGCGGGAAGGTGAAAACAAGAAAATGACCGGTTGAAGAGTATTTATAGGCTAAATCGAGCGTCAATGGCTTCAATTGACGCGCGTCAAAGGTCTTACCTGACGCGCGACAATAGTCCTAGCTGTCGCGCGTCAATAGATCCAGTGACGCGCGACAATAGTCCTGGCTGTCGCACGTCAATATGATCCAGTGACGCGCGTCAATAGGAGCCAAACACGCGTCATAGGAGCTAGTGACGCACGCCGGTAGGGAGCCGCGACGCACGCCAATCAGAGCCAGCGATGACGTGCGTCATCGCTCTCCTATTGATGTGCATCATCGATCCTATCGACGCGATAGCTAGGACTATTGTCACGCTGCGTAGGTAAAACCTTTGATGCGCATCAATTGAAGCCGGTGATGCACGCTACCAAGACCATTGACGTTAAATTGACGCACGTCAGGAGTGATTATTGACATCTTGTTGTTGCACGTCACATTCTATAGAAGACAACGCGATTTTGATGAAGTTATTGACAAGAAAAAGAAAGTGTCACATTTTGAAGATGTCATCGTTGAAAATTTGAATTGAAATATTTGGGATGATTATTAATGTACAATTTACTCTCCAAAATCGTAGTTTACAACCATAAAACAAACACCCACAAGCATGTATACATGATTAATTAATGAAAGCTTAAAGTAAAGACATAACACAAATCTACCGAGAGTATCATGAATACCACAATTTTATTAAGATGTTATGGCTTGAATTCTTCATAGTAATAAAAACTCTCTTCCACAAGATTGATCACTAACACTAGCTCTCCATACTTTTATAAAAACATGTAGAGGCTATTATTAGGCTTGGAGAGTAGTTAACTTGTAAGGAAAATTTACTTTTCTATTAATAATGAAGATAATCAAGTCAATAAATTGGTTCATACTCTTCCCTATTAATATATGTGGATAAATGTACACTAATGGGTGAATTATCCAAATACTAAAATACAACTAATATTACAAGTGCACCTTAATTATATACAATAGTGTATGGTTATTTAAATACACTGACATCCCCCCTTAATATGTACTTTAATAAAGGGAATGAAGGAGGAACACTGAACTATCCCACCTTAATGAAAATTTCCTTCACTCCCAAAAGTTTCCTAAGATGAAAAAATTGATCCTCAAGCAAGGGATTTATGAAGTTGTCTAAAACCAAATTTTTGTTCGAAAAAATTTAAGGTTGAGAGTCTTGTGATAGATTAACTACCAAAGATGATGCATTTTTATATCAATGTTTTTTAATGTGTTGGTGCTCCATCATATTGTAATAGATGTGGATGACCCTCTAATTCACACATTACCTTAGTCAACTTATATTTGATTGATCAAGAATTAATTTTCATAAGTCACCATATACATGAGTTATCCGATTTTGATTATATCTATCTTCTTACCCTTATCACATCTCTATCCCTTAATTATATACAAGCCAAGCAATGTTACCAAGTTTTGAGGATAAAATTAGGGCTCCATCTTCATTTACACTTTTCTAACCTCTACTCTTCCATGACACTTGGAGAACTACAAGTAGTTTAATCCTGTTTTGGTGTATTTGGTGCATAATTTCTAGCACTCATAGGTATCGAAGGGGGAATGATGAGGTAAATCTAATGTATATAATTATAAACACTTATTTAGGGTAATAGGTCTAAAATAAAAAGAGATGATATTTATAGTTGTAGAAGAGTCGTTGAAAATATTCATACACATATCCGAGATCTATAAACACGTGTGAAGCATGTGTTAGATATAGATTAGATATCTTAGTATCAAAGGACACATTCAAGAGAGTCTCCTATGACACATTCATCAAGAAAACTTGTTCTAAAATAGATGAACATTTCCTCCGATTTTAGGATCCCAAATCTCAAAGGAAAATTTATGACACTCGCACAACATCCTTATCCAGTTTCAAATCACCGTTATACCCTACATCTGGTAGAACGGTGAATTATTTTTAACCCTAATCCTAATTTAAGCTATATACTTTCTGGAATTAGTGTTGATAGAATATTATATCCTTACACAATTTAGGACTTTTGTTTCTATATTTGATGTTTTCAATAATCTTATATACACATATTGCAATATCATAATTGAATTACCTCTTAATGTTGACATTACAAAAAGATAGGAACGTTGAAATTACTATTCATCTTATTGTTTGTTACTATTCATTTTTTTCAGCTCTGTTATCATTAAAGATGTTACAGTCTATGTATTTACATTTAGTTAAATACAATCTTTTTATTTTTTGAAAACGTGGTTGACATCCGTCCGAGGAAGTTGTTTACTTCTCGACCGAAATGTCGAAACTCACCCATCTACCTACTAATCCATTTTTGTGTTGAATTTTTTAAGACAAAGATCTAGCACATTAACGGTGATGATTTCAATTTTAAATCGGTATCTTTTTCAACATAATCTTATTGTTTGTTACTTTACATTTTTTCAGCTCTTGTTATCATTAAAGATGTTACAGGTCTAATTCTATATATTTACATTTATTTAAAGATTTTTCTAGTCTATATATTTAAAGATGTTGCTAGCACTTCTCGGATCGACAATGTCGAGAAACTCACCCTCTATCTACAATGTCGGGTAAAACAAACCACCGCATCATATATGCAAGATTTCATAATAATCTAATACGCTTACCCTTGATGATTTCACAAAGAATCTAATATACAAGAGGTAAGCTAAACCTATCATATTTGCAATTATGTTTAATTTCTTACCAGTGATGATTCTTTCTTGATTTCTTAGAATTATATATATCATATCATAAAATTCCTCATCATCCATATATATCATATCATCACCATATCATTATCATATCCTGAGTCCTGACACTACAATTATTATTAACACAATTCTATTCATTCTAATGTCATCTATATCCATTCTAATCATTAATGTCATCTATATCCATTATAACACATTCCATTTATTTATCATCTTTATCCATTCTAATGACATTATGATCATATCGCTTACAAGTATAGAGAATAATTATCTTAAAACAAGTTCAAAAGTCTAGAGAAGAAGAATTACTATGCTTGATGATAAATCTACGTCCACATTAAATTGATCATCGTCCATATATATCATATCATTATCGTCATTCATCGTCTTTCATCATCATCTATCATTAATTATCAATTATCATCATTCATCATCTATGTCCACATACAATTCATGACAATGCAAGTAAACAAGAAACATACATATAATTCATGATAATCACCATCTAATGCAATTAAAATTAAAGATTGTATATAAATCCATATAATTAAATTCAAATACCATAGTACATACTCAATAGTAGAAGTTTTCAAATTCAATATTTAAAGTTTCCTCAATAATAAAAGTTTCTAGTTTTCAAAACCCTCTTTTTCTTTATCCAATTCTACTCCTCTGCTCTCTTCCCCAACGGCTTCTTCCACTGTGGCTGTACCTCTTTCCCCAACACCAGAAATAACCCCTGAACTTATAAGATCTTCTGCAGCACTGTCTAGATTTTTTAAAATTCTTTCTTCTTGATTTGTCGCATCTCCATGCGATAGCAAATTTGGATCAGCAGCAGCGTATAAACTATTCCGTTGCCAATAATTTTCATAACGACTAATAATCTCATTGATAAGTACCTTAGCCCTTCTCTCCCATTCTATAAGCTGATTGATATGAGGAAGAATAAACTCACTGAAGAATAAGCTGATTGAAAAGGTGGCAACTGTTAACTTGTTAGTGTTGAAATGAATATCATTTTAATTCAGATTTCATTTCACCTTGCTCCCCTGGCCTAACTACCTCAAATTGTCTCGGCCGCTTTTTTCCGCCTCTATCTTCTTCCCGCCAAGGCCACCTCCGCATCTCCATCTTTCTCATCAACCCACACAAAATATTTTTGTGCTTGTCCAGATCTATGAAATATTCCTTGCCCTCTTTATAAGTACTTGTGCCCAAACCCTATATGGTCCAAGCAACAACCGATACCTAATCAACAAGTGAACAAAACCAGAACTTAAAAACATATAAAGAGAAAACAAACTAGCATTACTTTGTAGTACTTTATGGTCCAAATTGTATCGATCCACTCAATGATTCTCTCCAAGCTTCATACTCAAGAATGGTGTAAAAGATAACACATTTCCATTTTTGTGAGTTGCCTACATCAACATGTGCCAAAATTAGACATGGAGATACATAACCTCTGGAGGCTTAAAAACAAATATAAAGAGTCTCAATACACTCAACCAAATACAGGGGGAACATTTACCCTGACAATAGGAGTATGAAATTGATCAGCAATCCTTTGATGTGGGAACCATCATGGTCCTTTAAGAGACAAAGGACAAGTCAAAAAGGATCTCACTAGAAAGGATGTGTCAGAATTAAGCAGAAACTAAATAGTGCTAGACAAAGATCATGTACCAGGTCTGTCATTATCATCAGATGGCCATATCTTAAAGATTTAATGCTGTCATATATTTTATCTTCCTGTAGACAAAGGATTTTATCTTTATTCTCCATTTGTTGGTGAGTGGTAGCTTCCCTGACATTGAGCAACTTACCTCTGAGAGGAAACATGCCATAATAATCTTGACCAACAACAGATATTCCTGCCACCTGATAGGATAAAGATAACTAAAATAACAAAAAATTAAATTGGAAAGTGATGTCGAAACATGTCACAATACTACCAAATTCAAAGATTCACATTTCCCCGATTCAAGGCACAAACACTTATAATGAGAGCCTCGCCGAGTCACCCTCCGTTAATATTAAAGTACATTGATCAGAATTCTTCCCCCCTACTTGATTTGCATCATCAAGTTTGGGAACATCAATTAATTTCCCCTTCTTGGTTCCATCAGTTTTCTTAAGATCTTTTTTTTTGTTTAAACTCTACCCACGCTAGTATACTTTCAAGTACACACTTTTCCACTGCACTCATCAGGTCAAACAAAGTTACAAAGCTCATCTTAGACCCTAGCATTGCAAAAATTACATGTACTCAGAAATGCTACATCTTAGACACCACGCTTGGATTTATTGACATGGGCTGCAAATGTGAAACAGTGAAAATTACTATAAATTTATAACAACAAATTGTATCAGAATAAAAAACAGAATAAAAATATGAATTAAAACGAATTATACTTACAATCAACATGGAAACCGAACGTTGATTCGAGAAATTTCTTGTCTTCTTCCACAAGTGTTGCCTTGGTTGTAACAATTGGTAAATTTTTGAACGGAAGGCCCATAAACCGATGGATGTCATTTGCTTCGATACTGAATTGGAACATTCGGCCATCGTTCAGAGTCACATAAAAAATGCCATCCTTTGAATTGTAGGATGACAGAAGGTAATTCAAAATATCCAGATCTATTTCGAAATGGGGCATATTAATAGTATGGATGTGAGGGCATAAGGGATTCCTGTAGTTGATCTTGGAAATCGATTGAATTGGATTCTCTAGATTTTTTTGCTGAACTTGCAGTTGGGAAGCATGTGAAGTTGACATTATAGTTGTACTTACATCTTTGACAACAAATGAGACCTACAAAAATTCAAGAGCGGGAAGGTGAAAACAAGAAAATGACCGGTTGAAGAGTATTTATAGGCTAAATCAGGTGTCAATGGCTTCAATTGATGTGCGTCAAAGGTCTTACCTGACGCGCGACAATAGTCCTAGCTGTTGCGTGTCAATAGGATCCAGTGACACGTGAAAATAGTCCTGGCTGTCGCATCGTCAATATGATCCAGTGACACGCGTCAATAGGAGCGATGACACGCGCAATAGGAGCTAGTGACGACGCCGTCGGGGAGCCGACGACGCACGCCAATAGAGCCGCGACGTGCGCCACCGCTCCTATCGATGTGCATCATCGATCCTATTGACGCGCGACAGCTAGGACTATTGTCACGCGTCAGGTAAAACCTTTGACGCGCATCAATTGAAGCCGGTGATGCACGTCAGTCAAGACCATTGACATTAAATTGACGCGTACGTCAGGAGTGATTATTGACGTCTTGTTGTTGCACGTCACATTCTATAGAAGACAACGTCGAGTTTGATGAAGCTATTGACAAGAAAAAAGAAAGTGTCACATTTTGAAGATGTCATCATTGAAAATTTGAATTGAAATATTTGGGATGATTATTAATGTACAATTTACTCTCCAAAATCGTAGTTAACAACCATAAAACAAACACCCACAAGCATGTATACATGATTAATTAATGAAAGCTTAAAGTAAAGACATAACACAAATCTACCGAGAGTATCATGAGTACCACAATTTTATTAAGATGTTATGGCTTGAATTCTTCATAGTAATAAAAACTCTCTTCCACAAGATTGATCACTAACACTAGCTCTCCATACTTTTATAAAAACATGTAGAGGCTATTATTAGGCTTGGAGAGTAGTTAACTTGTAAGGAAAATTTACTTTTCTATTAATAATGAAGATAATCAAGTCAATAAATTGGTTCATACTCTTCCCTATTAATATATGTGGATAAATGTACACTAATGGGTGAATTATCCAAATACTAAAATACAACTAATATTACAAGTGCACCTTAATTATATACAATAGTGTATGGTTATTTAAATACACTGACATCCCCCCTTAATATGTACTTTAATAAAGGGAATGAAGGAGGAACACTGAACTATCCCACCTTAATGAAAATTTCCTTCACTCCCAAAAGTTTCCTAAGATGAAAAAATTGATCCTCAAGCAAGGGATTTATGAAGTTGTCTAAAACCAAATTTTTGTTCGAAAAAATTTAAGGTTGAGAGTCTTGTGATAGATTAACTACCAAAGATGATGCATTTTTATACCAATGTTTTTTAATGTGTTGGTGCTCCATCATATTATAATAGATGTGGATGACCCTCTAATTCACACATTACCTTAGTCAACTTATATTTGATTGATCAAGAATTAATTTTCATAAGTCACCATATACATGAGTTATCCGATTTTGATTATATCTATCTTCTTACCCTTATCACATATCTCTATCCCTTAATTATATACAAGCCAAGCAATGTTACCAAGTTTTGAGGATAAAATTAGGGCTCCATCTTCATTTACACTTTTCTAACCTCTACTCTTCCATGACACTTGGAGAACTACAAGTAGTTTAATCCTGTTTTGGTGTATTTGGTGCATAATTTCTAGCACTCATAGGTATCGAAGGGGAATGATGAGGTAAATCTAATGTATATAATTATAAACACTTATTTAGGTAATAGGTCTAAAATAAAAAGAGATGATATTTATAGTTGTAGAAGAGTCGTTGAAAATATTCATACACATATCCGAGATCTATAAACACGTGTGAAGTATGTGTTAGATATAGATTAGATATCTTAGTATCAAAGGACACATTCAGTAGCCCTATGACACATTCATCAAGAAAACTTGTTCTAAAATAGATGAACATTTCCTCTGATTTTAGGATCCCAAATCTCAAAGGAAAATTTATGACACTCTGCACAACATCCTTATCCAGTTTCAAATCACCGTTATACCCCTACATCTGGTAGAACGGTGAATTATTTTTAACCCTAATCCTAATTTAAGCTATATACTTTCTGGAATTAGTGTTGATAGAATATTATATCCTTACACAATTTAGGACTTTTGTTTCTATATTTGATGTTTTCAATAATCTTATATACACATATTGCAATATCATAATTGAATTACCTCTTAATGTTGACATTACAAAAAGATAGGAACGTTGAAATTACTATTCATCTTATTGTTTGTTACTATTCATTTTTTTCAGCTCTGGTTATCATTAAAGATGTTACAGGTCTATGTATTTACATTTAGTTAAATACAATCTTTTTATTTTTTGAAAACGTGGGTTGACATCCGTCTGAGGAAGTCACATTTCTGACCGATAATGTCGTGCAACTCACCCATCTATCTACTAATCCATTTTTGTGTTGAATTTTTTAAGACAAAGATCTAGCACATTACCGGTGATGATTTCAATTTTAAATAGGTATCTTCTTCAACATAATCTTATTGTTTGTTACTTTACATTTTTTCAGCTCTTGTTATCATTAAAGATGTTACAGGTCTAATTCTATATATTTACATTTATTTAAAGATATTGTTGGTCTATATATTTAAAGATGTTGCTGGCACTTCTCAGGACTGGCAATGTCAGGCAACTCACCCCTCTATCTACAATGTCAGGTAAAACAAACCCTATCATATACGCAAGATTTCAAAGCAATCTAATACGCTTACCCTTGATGATTTCATAGCACGTTACCCTTGATGATTTCACAGCAATCTAATACGCAAGAGGTAAGCTAAACCCTATCATATTTGCAATTATGTTTAATTTCTTGCCAGTGATGATTCTTTCTTGATTTCTTAGAATTATATTTAATTTATTTTTTATATGTGCAAAATCCTTTGATATTTTTTTTAACTGTGGGATAAACAATACATTATACAACTTTAAATATAAGTCCACATAAAATTCCTCATCATCCATATATATCATATCATCACCATATCATTATCATATCCTGACTCCTGACACTACAATTATTATTAACACAATTATTTATCTAATTTAAATTTATTAAAACAATTCAGTTTTTTTTAAATAATTCATAATCATATCATTACAATTCTATTCGTTCTAATGTCATCTATATCCATTCTAATCATTAATGTCATCTATATCCATTATAACACATTCCATTTATTTATCATCTATATCCATTCTAGAGAAAAAGAATTACAAAAGTCTAGAGAAGAAGAATTACATGCTTGATGATAAATCTACGTCCACATTAAATTGATCATCGTCCATATATATCATATCATTATCGCATTCATCGTCTTTCAAAGATCATCTATCACTAATTATCAATTATCATCATTCATCATCTACGTCCACATACAATTCATGAGAATGCAAGTAAACAAGAAAAAAACATATAATTCATGATAATCACCATCTAATGCAATTAAAATTAAAGACCATATATAAATCCATATAATTAAATTCAAATACCATAGTACATACTCAATAGTAGAAGTTTTCAAATTCAATATTTAAAGTTTCCTCAATAATAAAAGTTTCTAGTTTTCAAAACCCTCTTTTTCTTTATCCAATTCTACTCCTCTGCTCTCTTCCCCAACGTCTTCTTCCACTGTGGCTGTACCTCTTTCCCCAACACCAAAAATAACCCCTGAACTTATAAGATCTTCTCGCAAAGACTGCCCGTATTTTTAAAATTCTTTCTTCTTGATTTGTCACATCTCCCTGTGACAGCAAATTCGGATCAGCTACTATTTTAGCTTTGAATAATATGTCAATGTCGAAACCATGCTCTTTAATTATCCGCTTTAGTGTATTGTTTTGTTTGTTAACCAAAACAATATTTTGCTTAAAATTTTTGTTGCGGATAAGCCGTTTCTTTGCTGTTTCCAAGTGAACTTGCAAAACCTTCGCCCGACTCTTCAAATTTTCATATTTCAACTGCACAAAAAGAGTAATGTCAATTCAAAATATTACTAAAAAATGAAAATTTCAAATTAACAAGAATGATTGTTTGAATGTAATAGTACTTACAACCGCTCTATCTCTTTCGGCATTTGCGATTGCTACCAAATCCTTGTCCTTGGACCATTTGTTAAAATATGCCTGGGCCTCGGCACTAATATTTTCCAATTTGTTTAATGCCTTATCTAAAATGTCATCTTTATAGTTGTTGTTATACGTGACAGTCCCACTTCTTACTTGGGTAAGTAAGGAATCCATCTTCGCAGGTTGATTCTGGACTGCAGTGTATAAACTATCCTGTTGCCAATAATTTTCATAACGACTAATAATCTCATTGATAAGAACTTTAGCCCTTCTCTCCCACTCTATAAGCTATTTGATATGAGGAAGAATAAACTCACTGACATGGGATTGACAATCATAACCAATTAAGTTCTCCAAAGGAAAAGGTGGCAACTGTTCACTATCTGAATCTGATGAAGACGATCTTGCTGGAGAAGTATGGGGGCTTTCACCAAGATCAACTGCTACGTGTTTCTGCCTTTGGGTGGGCTGATCCTGTTTGTGAAAAAATTAATCAAGATTTAGATAAATAAATTTAAATCGAAATGTAATTCAAAATTGTAAAGCATATTTAAATTGAAATTTGAAGTATACCTGCTGGCCTTGAATCATCTCGCGGGTATCGAAAAAACCAGTTGGGTCATTACTATCAATGCCCAAATAATCTTCATCTAAATTTATATTGTTCAAAACAGATATGCCTGTTGCACTGGGCAAGCCACCAAGTGAGAGAGTTGGAATTCGAAAGGAGGAGGCAAGGTTTAGTGTCCCACTAGGGGCCGGAGCAAAAGGCATGCGTTTACCAATGTTCTTTTTCACTGTTCCTCTAGTTGGCATTTTAAAAATTATTGGTTGAGTGGGAGTCGGTGCCACGGTTTGAACAGGACTGACATGTGCTGAAAAGTACAAGAAAAAAATGAAAAAATAGGAAAACAATTCATGAAGTCAAATTTTTTGAAATTAAACGTACTATCGAAGAGTTGTACCTTGTTGTCGAGGGGTTGTTTTTCTCGGTGCTACGGGTGGCCTTGTAGGAGTTGTACTCGGTGTCTGTTCAGAAGATATGAATGCATGTGACTGTATGGAGTGAGTTGGGGAAGAAGGTTGAGTTTGTGAAATAGGTGTATGTTCCAAATTCCCTGCAATTCATCAATATTAAATGTTGTCAATTCATTTGGTTAAAATTTAAATTGAAAAATAAATATGCAACTTTGGAATTTGTAAATAATATATGAGAAGGTATTACTTCTCTGGCGTTTAATGAGTTCAAACTGTTGAGGGTTTGGAGAGGAGTGAGCTTCCATTTCAGATTGGGAGTCCCCCGAAGCCTCAGCGTGTTGTTGGCCTCTTCCTCTCGATAACGCCTTTTTTCGGGGAAGGGCTTCAAGATATCTTTTCTGCAAAAAATTAACATTTAAGTGTTAATAACTGCGCAGTGTAATGTCAAAAATTGAAATACAAACTAAATACTTTATACCTGTTGTTCTTCAAATGGAATTGACAACTTCATCAACTCCTCATCATTGCAAGTAGGAATTTTTTTATCTCTTAAATTTAAAAGTGCCTCATAATAAAGGCCAAGGAGATAGTTTGTTGAATAAATGACAGGTTTTTCAGAAAGTTTTGAATTTGTTAGTTCAGTTCTTATTTTTTTGGATAGATATGTGCACCAATCGAATTTTTGTTTTGAGATAGTGGCAACAATGTATGCAATGGCCCAATTTGGTATATCAGTTTGGCGACCCTGCAAAACAATTCTGGATTGAAAAAATGAAATAAGTGCAGCAAGAAAGTGGTGTGTAATTGATTGTGTATCCACACCACGCCTAGATTTATTGACATGGGCTGCAAATGCGAAAGAGTGAAAATTACTATAAATTTATAACAGCAAATTGTATCAGAATAAAAAACAGAATAAAAAATATGAATTAAAATGAATTATACTTACAATCAACATGGAAACCGAACTTTGATTCGAGTAATTTCTTGTCTTCTTCCACGAGTGTTGCCTTGGTTGTAACAAATGGTAAATTTTTGAACAGAAGGCCCATAAACCGATGGATGTCATTTGCTTCGATACTGAATTGGAACATTTGGCCATCATTCAGAGTCACATAAAAAATGTCATCCTCTGAATTGTAGGATGACAGAAGGTAATTCAAAATATCTAGATCTGTTTCGAAATGGGGCATATTAATAAACCCTAAAAATTCACACGCATCCATCAAATCTTTATATTCTGAAGACAGCTTTAAAATAGTATGGATGTGAGGGCATAAGGGATTCCTGTAGTTGATCTTGGAAATCGATTGAATTGGATTCTCTTGATTTTTTTGCTGAACTTGCAGTTGGGAAGCATCTGAAGTCGACATTATAGTTGTACTTGCGTCTTTGACAATGATTGAGACCTGCAAAAATTCAAGAGCGAGAGGGAAAACGAGAAAATGACCGGTCAAGGGTATTTATAGGCTAAATCAGCGCCAATGGCTCTAATTAACGCGTCACACATCGTTCTTATTGATGCGCGCGTCAATGGCTTCTATTGACGCACGTTAGTAGCTTCTCTTGTCATGCATCGATAAAAGTAATTGACGCGTCGCCAATGGCTTCTACTTGTCGCACGTCAATAGAAGCCATTGACATGCATCAATAGAAGCCATCGATGCATGTCAAAGAAGCCATCGACACGCGTCAATAGAAGCCATTGATGCGAATCAATAGAATCCATTGACGCGCGTCAAGAGTGATCATTGACGTCTTGTTGTCATGCATCAATGATGGAGCCATGAAAAAAATAGGTGAAATTTTTGTTTTGGAATACTGTCAAATTCGCCTTTCACTGAAACTGGTTCTGGGGATATTCGCCAGGTATTTTCCACCTACAATTTTATAGAGGTGTCTTAAAATGAACCTTAGATGTATTAGGTATGCATGGAGAATACCTTTGCTAGCAAGACTTTGAATAATAGCGTGGAGGGATTTATTTTCCTTGGTAGAATGTCCTGAAGTGTAATGATACTTCTAGAATTCTTTGAAATTGTACCAAGAGGGTTTCTAACCTCGAGAACTAAATGACTTGAGAGAAGGTAATGTCATGATGGATAGTTGGATGATATTTTCAAGGGTTATGCTATAGTACCTTTTTGAAGCTTGATGTTGAGGGTATTTTTGTTAGTTTTCATGAGTTGGAAGTCGTATCGATGAGGTTATTTTTCGTGTGACACATTTAGGTTCCTTTTAAGGGATGACCTTAGATTTAGTGACAAAGTGACTGTGAAATTTGATGAAGGATTAGGCCCTAGAATGGAAGGCAAGGGATTTGTATTTTTTCATGATGTTTTTTTATGGCCTTGTGATATAGTTTATTATTTTCTAGATAAGTGGCTTGTGGGTAGTCTAGTGGATTTATTGAGGCTCTGCATGTGATGTTGGGTGACGTGGTCATCAATTTTGTTTTTGTAATTTCCATGACCAGTTTATTTTATGAGACTTTGAAGAGGTCATGGGTATGTTTAGAATATATGGGGTATATGTAGAAGGGTCCGTGGTCTTTTCAAAGGCATGATTAGGGAGTTAGATAATTTAGTTGGTGCTTCCACAAGAAAAGAACTAGGTATTGGAGGCATAGGTGGGAAGTATTTAATAGTGTTGATGGTATAATGAGATTTGACGACATTGGACTGGGGTTGACTAGTGAATGGGGAATGATTAGGAAAGGGATGTTTAAAGAAATCCAAGTTTTGATTCGGAGGCACATTTAGGTTGTTAATTTCGAGTCACCTTGGTCGATAATTTTCTAGAGGATGTTTCTAAATGAATGACACCTTTTGATGTCATTACCTTGAACCCAATGGTATTTACAATATTAATTTTATCAATATCATGAGGGTTTTGAAACTTGTGTGTTGATGCGATGAATAGGAGGAAGTGTGATCATACATGCTTAGGAGATTTTTAAGACCATGCTATAAGATTATTTGATGGGTGTATAATTGTGTTGGGGAATGGTGCATTCGTAATCCAAATGACCTTTATATGCGGCCTTTATGATAACCACATTTACAAATATTGTGGATTTTTCATTACTAGAAGAAGGATTGAACGAGAACTCATGGATTAGGCTTATTTTGTTTGAGTTTGACTTTACCATCCTTGAGGGAACAAAGTTCTAATTTACGGGCCATGGTAAAGGCTTCATAAAATGTCTAGAAATATTGTATCTACAATGTTGATGATATATTTTTAGCACATGATTGTGAAAACAAATCGATCAATTCATTTTGTGGGAGGGAGAATGATAATTGATTGATGATCCCAGGCAAGAGGTGATAAAGTCTACAACAGATTTGTCTTTTAATTTTTTAATAATGTAGAGATCTCAGTAATGGAGATCTTGTGAGTGATATTGACACAAAAAGTGTTCCAAGAATAATTATGTGGGTTGTGTGAATTAAAATAGGGAATACTATGGGATATTATTATACCAAGAAAATTTGGGCCTGCTAAGGACATATGAAATGTCCTTAACATGATGTCATGGTCATGTGTGATAAGATAAAATGTGTGACAAAAAGTTTGAATATGATGTTGAGGGTTCTCCTTATCTGTATAATTTAATAAACTTATAGAGTTCCTAGTGTGGGGGATAAAATTTCAAAGGTACTAACAGATGAATAAGATCATTACAAATTTGTTCATATGATAGGGTGCTTTTAGGACCCATGGAGGTAACTTCAAGACTAGAAATGTTATTCATTAATTTTTGTAAAGGACCATTTTGTAATGATTTTTGGGGATTGAATGAAGACAAGCTAGGTTGAATATGGAAATATGGGTTTGGTTATTGATATTGATGATAAGGTAACAAGACATTGTGCTAAAGAGGAATGCTTGTGAGAATATTATAAGTAGGTTACGAAAAGAAAAGTTTGTGATGGCTGGATTTACTGATAGGGAATAGGGTTGGACATTTTGATAAGGGGTTGAGATGGATGAGATATATACCGAGATGGAATAAAAGTGTTGATAAGTGACTGGGATGGTTGTGGTATATAGTGAGAATGAAATGGTGAGATAGGGGCTATCAATTCCTATTGTGTAGAAGGGTGAGTACTAGAAATGGAAATATTATTAATTAGAGGTATAGATGTGGGGAAGGATATGACTAAAATTTGGATTGAGGATGTGGGTTGTTGTGAGGGGATGAGAGGTTTTGTATTAGGAATAACAACAAAACTTACCAGAGGTGTTTGGGAAACACTGGAAGATATGGGACTAGATGTGTTAGTATTGTTTTGTGAGGATGAATATCCTGATTAAGGACCTGATGATGAGGATGATTGTTGATTGGACGTATCTTGTGACAAAAAAAATTTAAGGTTAAAAAATTGTGACTAACGCTCTTGATCCACCAACAATGGGGAATAAGGATGAAATTTTTGGATGATTGGTTTGTGATTATGATCGATAAGTTGGTAAGTGTCGAAAGTGACCATATTGATTGGAGGTCATTGTTTGGGTGTAGGTTTTTAGAGGAAGAGTCCTTGGGAAGAAAGGTATGTGTTAAGGTCTACCGTGTTAGAATCCATAATTTTTGTATAGCCTGGATCACCATTATTGAAGAAGCATTAATTAGATGGATCTCGGGACTTCCGATATGGCTGATTGGGAACTAGGAGAATGACAGGGGTTCTTGATTGGTTTCTCGAAGGTGATCAAAGTTGTTGAATCACACTGGGAATGTTTTGAAGGTAAGTCTAATTTTTTTCCAAGGATTGTTGAAGATGGCTTGACATGTTATCACTATTTTGCAAAAAATATTATTATCTGTTAGAACCATTAAATAAACACACAATCAATGAAGAAAATAAAAATCTAAATGGCTTGATTATAATGAATGAAAACAAGTCACATATGATTTTTTTTTACTATCTTGATTAAGATAAAAAGGTGGGAAATGTGAAAAATTGCCAAACAGGTACCAAGAGAAGGTTGTTTAAGGCTGGTTTTAGGTAATTAAAGGATGGAGTCCTCAATATACCCAAAGGTATGTGAGTCCCAAATTTTTGTTGGTGTCAAGATAAGGCATGGTTTTGGGGCTACCCCTCACTTTGGGCCCCTTAATGATAAGGTTGTTGGGTTTTAGCCAATATACCACCCACTAGATTGTTTATACTCAGCTAGAACATTGAGTCAACTTATTCTCTTTGTGATGAAATCCAAGTAGGTCCTCCTGGGAATAAGTGTTTAGATATAAATTAAGTTTGATGTGGTTTGGTTGTGTGTGAAGGGAGTTTCATGAATGTAATTATTTTAAATCCTAATTAAGCTATGTGAGAAGACAAGTATGAGTGTTTGTTTTAAGATCCAAAGGAAATATTTTAATTCGATAAGAACAAACACAAAAAATTTAATTCTTAAAGGAATGATGAAAGAAAGAAGAGCGTACTCGCAATTTTAATTTTTTTATGAAATAGAAACAACAAAGGTGCTTCAAGATGAAAGGGTTAGATAATATGAAAATAAAATAAATGAAAGATATGAAATCTAAATCAAACAAGGACTAAATAGGTTCCACCGAGTGTGCTAGGATGTTTATGGTGTTTTCCATTTAGGTGATTTAAATGCTGAAAATACAAAAACTCGAATACGGAAGGGTTTACTGATACTTGAACCAAAAAATGTAATGTCGATGATCGAATATGGAGAATATGAAGATCTCCTCCTTTTTCCAAGTGATAAAATTGTATATAGAAGCATCTAAATAAAGAGACATTAGATAGAGATGAAAAACAAGTTACTTGGTAAATGATGATCGCATGAACCCAAAGGACTTCCTTAAAGGGTGTCAACTTGTTTGATACAATTAAGTATTTTGATAATGATATAAATGATAATAGTGATATATTTAGAATTCAAGGGGGGTGGAAAGATCATGTTCAACATTGTAAGTAGCCTAAGCGAAGGCAATATCAAGCTCGAAGTCCTTGAAGTATTCATACCAAAAATATTCAATGGCTTCTTGCTCTTCTTAGATGATTTTCTATCTTCTCCTATATCTTTGATGTTGGGAGAGAGTGTGATGGTACACAAGATCCATTCATGGAAAATGTCAAACTGTTCCCACACAAATGACTCGCTAGATGATCAAGATATTGTAAATGCTAGTGATTGGGTGTGAAGAACTTGACACAATCATCTACAAAACATCCATATTGCAAACAAATCGATTAGATCCAAAATAGATTGATGAAAGTATGGTATATTATAGAAATGACTAAAAAAATAGGGATTGATGATGATCGGGATCTCATGGAAATTAGAGACAATATGTTTATTTGGATGAAATATTGATAAAATAGACAATGATAAATGCCATAAAAAGAGTAGTGATGCTAAGAAAAAATATGAGGATTCTAGAAGTATATGTAACTCAAAAATAGAAGTTTTGGCTGTGTTTATAAGAAAAATGAGAAAGAGGAGGCTATGAGTATTGATCGATGATGATCGAGGACACAATATTTACTTCTTAAAAATATACTGATAAATTAAACACTAGCTGATGGCAGATATACTTGATAGTGTTGGGGGAAACTAAAGGGAATCTAGGAACCTATGAGATTATGAAAAAATATTTGGAAGTTTTTAGAAGGTTAATGAAGAGAAAATATATCAAGGGACCGATCAACGATGATTGGGGGTCTACGATTATCACTTTGGAAATTGTAAATACTCTAAATATTTAAAAAATGACTTAATGGGGGAAAAATTTGAGAAGGCTATGCAGATGATACAAATGACATATTATAAACTATAATGAAAGGAAAAAAGTTTGATATGGATAGGAAATATTGTATTAATCTTGATAACTCTTGTGAAATTGATAGAGCTCCCAAAAGATTGGCTAGTGACCTAAAGAGACTTTTGAAGGATTTGACAATAGTGTGGTGATAGTCTTAGAAGTAATGATGTTATTTGGAGTTAAATAGTTCGTCCCAAAATATAGATTCTCACTAGCTAGGAAATTGAGACAAAGGTTGGCTAAATAGAATTGACATCCATAATGATTTCGCGATCACGGATCATCACCAATTTTCCTAGAGAGGTTACAAACCAACAAAGGAAAAAGATGGGAAATGGTTGAAACCACATGCTATCCAAGGTTTTAGGTTGTTTTATGGATGGTGGGAGGTTAGGGATTTGGTTTTAATATTTTAGGGGTTATGATGGGTAGGGTAAATTAAAATATGTTTGTTTTGGGTGGTTAAGAGAGGATAAATGATATTTACATGAGTAGTTTGGGATTTACAATGGTAATTTTGAAGTGTACTTAGGATAGAGATGATAATGATAATTATGATAATATGATTAATGTGTGTTAGGTTACCTAGGGGTGAAAAGTGGCGTCTACATATAATTCATTTTTAAAAAGGTTTCAAGGGATTATGAGGAGCAAATTTGTAGATATTAGCCCAGAAGTGAAAAAAAAACCTTTGATCCTAGTGAATATTAAACCAAGGATTATGGGAGTTAAAAATAGTGTTAGAATCTGATTTAAGGGAAAAAGTGGATAAAATGGGACCCTCTACATCTTCCATAGGTTAAGTTGGAAAAAAGGTAGATTTTGTTTCAATGTTAGTTTGAGCTTATAAGAACCGCACATGAATAGAATTGAAAAAGGGATTAAATTTAAAATATAAGGTACAATAAAGTCATAAAAATGGCGGAATTGGATTAATTTTGGGTTTTCCACTCAAAGTTTTATAATTTTGGCCTTAGAAACACCAAGGAAGCTCTCGGGTAAAAGGCACTATGACAGGCTATTTTTAGCGGTGCAATGGTGAAAGCAGATTCTCAAAACTAAAAATGAGCACTTGGGACCCCTGATGTCCCTTTTTCCATTTTAAAAATTCAAAAGGGAAATGGGTAAAATAAAATTTTTCCCCACATGAGGAATAGAAGTTACGTCACTTAAGTGACAACTTGGGTGGTTAGAAAAAGCTATCAACTCACCTAACCCCACCTACCCCTTTACTTGTGACATGCAGACCTTTAGAAAAATTTGTATGCCTTGTTTTCCTTTTACTTTAAAAAATGTACATGAGGTACATTAAATTGTGCCCCCACATGAAGAGATCCTCCTTCGTCACTTAAAACTCATGACTTGTGCACTAGGTAGATGTTTTCAACCTCACAACTTAAATCCTCATGCCCCCTTCTCATGATGAGGCTACCCATGGAACATTTTTGAAGAGATGATGTCCATTTTTCCCTTTCTAAATTTTTTTAAGGTAAATGAGGGGGTACGAGGCCCATTTAGAAAGTTGTAACCCCATCCCAACCATGGTTAGTCAACTATGGTCAAAATTTGAATTTGAAAACAAGCAAAATGGGGGAAGTATGGTGAGATTAAAAACCAACATGGCTAAAAAATTAATCATTTTCCTTAATTTTTTCATTTTTTTAACCATCCTCCAATTTTTTATGAATGTCACACTATTCTAGAAAAAGTAGGTATCCACCATTTTCCAAAACACATTTTTTCTTGTTGCTTGCAAACCTCACCTCTGATGGCCCTAAAACTTGACCGTGGATTCCCATGAGAAATACATTATAATTAGTGTTTAAATGCCATCATTAATGACCTCATAATGCTTTTACATCCTATTTAATTTTACAAATATTGAAAATGTCTCCTTAGATCTATGGAGTTGCAACAATCCAAATTGCCTCAAAATTAGAGATGGTGATCTAAAAAAAATTAGATTTCTTTAAAGAATTTACTTTCCCGATGATATTGAGTGTGCTTCAAGATATGGATGAATTTTATTTTTCACATTTTCCTTGTCTGAATGTGAAATTACATACCTACAATTTTACTTTTTGTTTTCATGAAGATCCGGATAAGAGAAACCCCCAAAATTTGGAGTAGAGCATCCTAGTGTGAGATAGAATTTGTGGAAACCATTTTCACTATGATCTGACAATTTGTGGCCAATGTCTATTTTTAGGAAGTTACTATTTAATCCAATTACTAATATTATTAATTTTGAAGAATTAATGGATTCCCTTTACTTAGTTCATTCCCTGAAGAGAAAAGCACTCAAAAGTGTAAATTTGACAAAATTTTCAAAACTAATCACACGAGAAGAACTAACTAAAAATATTAAGTGTCCAAAAATTAATCAATATGGTTCTGGTTGTTCATCCTTTACATTCCTCACTAATTTAAATCTTCATGAAGGAAAAATTCATGCTTGCAAAGGGTGGACAGAGGCATTGTGTCTCAAATAGAAGGGAAGCTCACTTGGTTCACAATTTTGGTCTCAAAATGCATTCTAGCCCCGAAGGGTATTTCACTCCATCAAATGAGTTGATCATAAGGTGAATGCAAGTGCATTTAATCCCTCTCTCCTACCTTCACCCATTTATGGATCGAAAGGTTTTGGGTCTTGTATTTCATTGATCATCAATGTTCTCAAGGTGACAGAGTCAAGGATCATCATGATTCTATTGTGTGAGCAAGTTGTTTCAGGTTCCCATCATAGGAATGATTTTTCAAGAAATTATTCCAATGTTTCAAATGTTAAAAGGATTTTTTGAGAGAGGTAAGGCATACTTCATTGTCTACAATTGTCATTTGTTCATCACCTCCTTTTCAATGAGTTCAAATGTCCTACGAGGTGCATCACTATAGGGGAGTCTAGAAGGCAGAAATTTTTTCAAAGGATCTTCATCGGAGCTCTTCACTTGTGCATCATAATGGAGGGTCATAATAGATCAAAATTTAATCTTCATCATTGTCGTGGCTGATCTTCATCAAGGGCGGATGCACCTTAATACATGTTTTGGAGCATATTTTCTCTCCTCTCTTCATTCATTCTCCTCTTC
The DNA here is from genome assembly GCA_018340775.1 of Taxus wallichiana var. yunnanensis. Classification (NCBI taxonomy): domain Eukaryota; kingdom Viridiplantae; phylum Streptophyta; class Pinopsida; order Cupressales; family Taxaceae; genus Taxus; species Taxus wallichiana. The sequence continues at coordinate 512,407,276 of CM031238.1, read as the reverse complement.
TCTCCCCTTTATAATTCCTCATTGTATGTAATCATGACATTTTTTCCTATTTACTTAAGTGACAATAAAATATTTGTAAAATGTAAAATTAATCTCTCAAATTATAAGAGAGGTACTTAATTTGTCTTTTCTAAGGTAAATTGAAAATTCACAAGTGAATGGACATGAAGATTCTTACAGGGGTAGATGAAGAGTTGCATTATAAAGATATAAATTGAGAGATACTCCTTATTTCAAAGGATGTTTATTCTTGTTTACTAGCTCCCATATTCTTTCTAGGAACAAGTGATCAAATTCCTTTATCTCCTTTATCTATGTTTCCTCTCCATCTCAACTACACTCCATGAGCATGTACTTGTTGAATGTTATGAACTTAGAATTTGTGTTATTTGTATCATGTTCCTTGTTCTATTGAAGTGGTGTATTATTATTGAAATCATGGATGTATTATGATTTTAAGAAATAAACTCTACTATGTTATTTATTGTGCAAAACCTCTCACTATTCTCTTCACACCTCTCTCTCAATATATTTCCTCCCTTGTAGTATCTACAATCATTTTGCCATAGGTGTAGGGAAGTACCCCTATGTGATCCCCAATCAAAATACCACCCTCGATTATTAGAATAGTGTATATAATTTCCTTGTTTTCAATAAATGGAGCTGCCCCATTCAAGCAAAGGGAATTAGTCACACAATGTTGGTAATAAATCTCTAATTTTCCCATGTGAAAAATTATTTTGCCAATAGTTTTTGGTGACTCTACTGGGGAGATGTCTCGCCCTTGTTCACCTGTAAAGAGAAATGAAAATGCAAAAATTAGATATTTGAAAAAATGAAAAATAGAAAAATAGAAAAAAATTTGTTTATGTTCAAAAGGCCTAGTTGTAATCCTGTTGAAAAATATGCACTTTTTTAGTTTCTTTCCTTTCCGAGTACTTGAGAAAAATTGGTAGAAAGAAGGTACACCTGAACTAATCATGATGGTGGTATTTTTAATCCAAAATTTGAATAACAATTGCAAGTTTATTTCAGACTTCCCATTGTATAGGAAAGAATACAAGTTCCTGGAAATCCTCTTAAAGATCATATTGAAGAACTAGCTACGAAGCACTAATCCTCACTCTAGAATAAGAAAGAGAGGAAGAACTATTAGAAGAATGAAAATAGGAAGAAATGACAACATAAAAACCTATGCCATGGGGACAAAACATAGGTCAACTGGCTTTGACTCCTCCACTTCATGAACTTCCAAAAGGGTTAAGAAAGAACTTTCCACAATTCTATGGAGATGAATAAAAATGAAAAAATGATCATATAAAAAAATTAGCATAGCCTATGTCATTCTTGGGATACAACATGAATATGTTGCAATGCATCTATTTGTGGAAACATTACAAGATGCCATTGCATATTGGATTTACTATTTTCCATCATGCTCAATTGGTGATTGGGATAATATGAAAAGTAAGTTTGAATTAAGATTCAAGAATGCAAAAGATGTTCATTCCATCCTTTCTCAATTAATTCAAATGAAGAAAGAATCACAAGATTCCATGAGAGACTTCATGGAAAAATTCAATAAGTTGATAAACAAGATTCCCACCAGCTTCCCATCCTACCGTAGATAATCTAAAAGTTTCTTCATGAATTCCTAATTGCTTGAAGTTAGTTTATTTCTATTGGGAATTCAACCAAGAGATTTGGAAAATGATAAATAAATTGTCATTATAGTGGAAGATGACATCGCCTTGTTGTTGATGCAAAATCACAACACCCCGGATGTTGACCAGGTTTCTAGGTTGATCACTCTAGCATCCAAAGCAGATTGCACAACATTGAATCCTTTCTTTGAGTGTGGGACTCATGAAAATGAGAAAGGAATCTCCAGAGAAGGCTAGTTCCTCATCCTAAACTACCCGCCACAAGCTATTCCAAAGGTGCAAAAGCTAATCTAAACCTAATCTAACCATGCCAAGGAGACAGAGAGAGAGAAAAAGGGAAAAACAGCACCTACACTAAAACAAAGGTGATACACCGTAGAAGGAAAATGTTGAACATCTATCAAAACCGCCATGGAACAAAGAGAGGTGAGCAATGGGAAGGATGGACAGATGCATCACAGCCCAAGGATAGATTTCACACGTAAAATGTCCCAAAACTCCATGAACACAGCTCCAAACCTGCAATGAACATTCAAACGCAAAATACCTCGCAATGAAGAGAGGCAAGAAGAAAACAAGTGAAAAACGAGCAAGGATGGACAGATGCATCATGAAACACATTTTTTTGTTGCTTAAGTTTGCCATGCACGTAACATCATTTCAATAGTAAAAGGCAAAAATGCCATTACAGAGAAGGGGAGGAGGTTCAAACTCCATTTTCAACCCTGGAGAAGAAAAGAAGGGAGGGCAGAGCGAAAAGATGAACAACTTGTAATAATCCCTCCAAAATGAGCCAAATCTGGCTTTTACATTGCATGGGTCGAGCCCATGAGAGAGAAAATGTACAAAAACGTGGGAGCCCATTCCTCCTTGACTACAAATGCATTAAATCAGCATGGAGGACCTTATAAACCCATACCCTATCATTTTGACCAAATGGGAGGAGAGTGTGACCCATTCTGTATTAAATTTGGTCGCTGAAATGTCACTTCTGGCCATGAACACGTACCAGAAACATTTTTTTGAATTTTCTCTCCAAAATAAACCAAAATTATAGATTGACCATGGAATCCTGTAGATAATTTCATAAGCTTTCCAATGATATAAAGAACATGCAAATCCGAGCTCTGGATCAAAAGATATGGGGGTCTAAAGTTTTAGGGCAAAAACGACCCAAAAATGGATCGGCGGGCAAAAATTTGAATTTTTCCGCGCTCCGCTGGCCGGACGCTACATGTCAAGCGCTGATTGATGAGAAATCCTCTCTCCTCCGCCTCTCGTGGGTTTCCCTTTGAAAATTTTGACTTTTCTTACACTTTGGAAAAATTTCATTTTCCCCCCGCGCCCCCCCACTTGGGACACGTGGCATCATTTGGTTCAGACGGGGGGCGCTGGGAAAACCTTTACCTTTAGTTTTTCAGCCAAAACTTTTGCTAAATTTTATAAGTCCTCCCGAGCTCCGCACTTCCCCATGCCTTAGACACGTGTCCCGTGTCTATTGGCTCGGGCCAATCCTTCAAACCTCACCCTTTGAACTTTTGGGCCTAAAAACACTTAGTCAAATTTTTATCAGTGACACGCGTCACATTCTCGATTCGTTGGATTTTCCGGTCTTCGCATCCTCAAGTATTTTTGGCCCGATGTCCCAAACCGTCTCTGGGACAAATTTCTCCGATCCGCCCGATTCGGCTTCCCGTCCCTCTTTGCGGTGAAGACACGTGGCACATTTCCATTCGCTCTCTGGTCCTTCGGCTTTTCATCCCCGCGTATTTTTGGCCCAAATGTCCCGTGCATTTAAACTTCTCTGCTTTTAGCCGAATCACCAAATTTTTGCGCCTCCACGTACTTTTGTCCCAACTATCCCGACTACTACCTCGGGACAAATTTCTCCAAACCACCCGAATGGACTCGACTTGTGCTAAACCGCCGATCCGCGTCCTTCTCGTACTTTTGTCCGGATGTCCCAATCTCTGCGAAGCAAGACTTAGGCAATTTTCTTCATTTTTTCGGCCGGTTTGGCTTTTCACACCCCACATGTCCTAATGTCCTAACCCCCGGATGCTTGCCATGCCTCCTGGTAGATTTTCGGCCGATTCGTGCCCCGACGTCCCAACTGTCCCGGACTAGGACTTAGCCAATTTTCTTGCTATTTCGGCACCAAGATGGTTTTCTGTAATTTCTTCCATTTTCTCAACCTGTTGGGATTTCTTCTTGGACAAGAGAGTTAGAAGGAAGCCGAGGGACCCCAAAAACATGATTTTGGGCCTTGAATCAATCTATTTGCCTGGGACTTGAATATTCTGATGCATGTTATCAAAATTACCCTGGGGTGAATTTTGGATAACAGTTTTGGCGACTCAGCGGGGTCATCTACCTGCTAGATGAAGTTACCAGTTACCTGAAGCATCCATTGGGCATGGAGTCATGAGTTGTAACCTGCAACTGATCTGAACTTTGAAAACCTCCTCTCTGAGCCACTTGGAAACCCACTGAAATGGAGTCGTTCTCACCAAAATGCCACTGAAATGGACTGTGCAAGAGCAAAACCAGCACCACAAAAACTATGTACAGAACTGAAAATCATACATGCTCCAAATGGAACATGTAGAGTGTGCACAAGCACTTCTTCTACTGAAAGCAAACCTACCTACTCTACTCTAACTGGAAGCAAAGGCAAGCTAAACAAACCCTGCAATTGGTTGTGAGAAATAGCTTCCCTTTCTCAAAAGTGGCAGCCATGCAATTGATTTGGAGCTGATCATGGCTATTAGGATGAGTGGAAAATCAACAAGAAGCTGGTCTTCCACCTAGATCATCAAGGTATCAGCTGAAGGCAAATTCAATACCTCTTTTAGTTGCTCTGCATTTGGATTGAAGAGGTATGACAGCTGATCCTTGGTACTTTGTAGCTCACCCTCATGCTCAGAAGCAAGCATGACTGGTTGTGACTTCTCCTTTGGCTCTAATGAAGCCAAATACCTGATTGGGCAAGGTCTGATCCGTTGAGTATGCCCATAATTCTGATTTTCAACTCCAAGAATGGAGTCTTCTTGTAGACCTTCTTCAATGGATGGTGTGGAAGAAATGGTGAAATTCCTCTGTCCTTTCTCTTCCTCCAATGAAGAACATGAAAGATTAAAATCTTCCAATCTTGGTTCCAAAGAGCTGCTATAAGATGCGGGCTGATGCAAATGAATGTCCTCCTTCATGACAGCAAACTCAAGTGTTTGGAATGTGGATGATGAAAGAGAGAATCGTGGAAACTCAACCGGATCTTCTCCATCAAAACAGTCCTCCAAATCTGACAGATAAACTGCCTCATTGCTGTCCTGCTGTAAATGTTCAACTTCCTCCATGGTGTCTTCTTGATCTGTAACTTAACCACCATGGTTTCTTTCACCCTCCAACATTGAGTTTGAGAGATCAAAATCCTCTTCAGTACTAGAACTTGAGAGAGGTGAAGTAGAAAGAAGAACTGAAGGTTCTCCTGTAGCTTGCTTTATGCTCAAAGCCCTTGGATCTGCACTTTTCTCCTCCACAACTAGAATGTGCTCCTCTTCTTTTGGATTTGGAGCAGCTTCTCCTTTCTCCAATGCTTGAAGACAATCTTTCTCTTGATTGAACTCTTCCTCCAGCATGAAGTTTGTCAAGTCAAACTCTTCAACTGCTACTCTAGAGGACAAGTTGGGACTGCAAGAGCTTCTTCTTCTACTACAACAAAATCAGTCCTGCCCACCATTTGTTCAACCCTAGCCTCTTCTGTAGGTTTAACCATCAAGGGGATCTTTGTCATCCCAAATTTGGCAGCCCAAACCCTCATGTTGTCTGTCATTTCTATTCTGTTGGGCTCCTTTTCTTGGTGTTGTTTTCCTTGACTGACATTCTGATTTTCATCCTCCCAACATGGATTTGGGAGTACAAGAGGAGAAGTGGATTGTAACTCAAATGGCTTGGCAATTTTTCGTGGTGGTGGAGGTAGAAACTCTTGTTTCTTTGGAGGAGGGGGTATTTCGTTAGCTCTTGTGGAGGGGATGACTATTTGGAAGGAAAAAGGAAAGAAGAATTGAGGTGAGGTGGAAGACTAGGGGGTGGAGAAATGGATTCAACACTTGGGACAGCAGATGGGGAGTTTAAAACTTGACACTGCTGAGATAAAACAGATTGGGAAAGAGGAAAAAGAAAGGCATGAGATGGCGTGCTTACCCATTGACAAGGTTGCTGAATACTCCTCTCATACACCTCTATTTCTTCAATCCACTTTGCAAGTTGGGGCAGCATCTTCATCATGAAGTCCAGCTTCTCCTGAGGGCTGAAGTGTCTTGGAAAAGGGCCTCCCCATGGACAAGGAGTCCTGTAACCAATTCTGAAAGCTCTCATTTGAGCTGTTGCTCTGGACTGCACCATCTTTACCTCCATCTTTTGGATTTTCTCTAACAGACCAGCATCTTGCATCTGATTGTCTTCATTATATGCATACTCTTGCTCTTGGAAAGCTCCATAGCCAAACTGATTTTGGCATTGCTGCTCATATGGGTATGCATGTTGATTTTGAATTTGCTCAAAATGCTGATTTGGAGGATTTAAAAAACATGTTGGAGGTGGGAAACATTGTTGCTGTTGTTGAAGATGTGAATCCCATGATGGAAACGAATTCATGATTGCACAACTTCATGGAATGGAAGAGAATGAAAGGGATGGAAAGAAGGATGAATGGGAATGGATGGAAAATGGGTCTCGCAACTCGAGAGAATGAGTTATTGATCGATGGAGTCGCCGATGTGTTTACAAGTGCCTCCAAAGGCTGAAATCTTCACAGAACACACCAACCTACAAAAGATGAAGTGGAAGACCTCTTAGTGTCCCACCGGCATGCCAAAACCTGTGATGCAAAATCACAAAGACCCCGGATGTTGACCAGTTTCTAGGTTGATCACTCTAGCATCCAGTGTGATTGCACAACATTGAATCCTTTCTTTGAGTGTGGGACTCGTGAAAATGAGAAAGGAATCTCCAGAGAAGGCTAGTTCCTCTTCCTAAACTACCTGCCACAAGCTATTCTAGTGCAGGAAAGCTAATCTAAACCTAATCTAACCATGCCAAGGAGACAGAGAGAGATAGAAAGGGAAAAAAAAAGCCTACACTAAAACGGTGATACACTAGAGAAGGAAAATGTTGAACATCTATCAAAACTGCCATGGAACAAAGAGAGGTGAGCAATGGGAAGGATGGACAGATGCATCACAGGCCCAAGGATAGATTTCACACAGAAAATGTCCCAAAACTCCATGAACACAGCTATAAACCTGCAATGAACATTCAAACGTGCACAAATACCTGCAATGAAGAGAGGCAAGAAGAAAACAAGTGAAAAACGAGCAAGGATGGACAGATGCATCACGAAACATGTTTTTGTTGCTTCAGAAGTTTGCACAGAACATCATTTCAATAGTAAAAGGCAAAAATGCCATTACAGAGAAGGGGAGGAGGTTCAAACTCCATTTTCAACCCTGGAGAAGAAAAGAATTGAGGGCAGAGCAGAAAAGATGAACAACTTGTAATAATCCCTCCAAAATGAGCCAAATCTGGCTTTTACATTGCATGGGTTGAGCCCATGAGAGAGAAAACGTACAAAAACGTGGGATCCCATTCCTCCTTGACTTCAAATGCATTAAATCAGCATGGAGGACCTTACAAACCCATACCCTATCATTTTGACCAAATGGGAGGAGAGTGCGACCCATTCTGTATTAAATTTGGTCGCTGAAATGTCACTTCTGGCCATGAACACGTACCAGAAACATTTTTTTAAATTTTCTCTCTCCAAACTAAACCAAAATTAGAGATTGACCATGGAATCCTGTAGATAATTTCATAATATTTCCAATGATATAAAGAACGCAAATCCGAGCTCTGGATCAAAAGATATGGGGGTCTGAAGTTTTAGGGCAAAAACGGCCCAAAAAACGGATCGGCGGGCAAAAATTTGAATTTTTCCGTGCTCCACTGGTCGGACGCCACATGGCAAGCACTGATTGGATGAGAAATTCTCTCTCCTCTACCTCCCATGGGTTTCCCTTTGAAAATTTTGACTTTTCTTACACTTTGGAAAAAATTTCATTTTCCCCGTGCCCCGCCACTTGGGACACGTGGCATCATTTGGTTCGTCGACAGGGGCGCGGGGAAAACCTTTACCTTTTAGTTTTTCAGCCAAAACTTTTGCTAAATTTTCTAAGTCCTCCCCGAGCTCCACACTTCCCCCACCTTAGGACACGTGTCCTATGTCTATTGGCTCAGGCCGACCCTTCAAACCTCGCCCTTTGAACTTTTGGGCCCAAAAACACTTAGTCAAAATTTTTATTACAAGATCCCCTTGTGACACGCGTCACATTCTGATTCGTTGGTGTATTTTCCAGGTCTTCACATCCCTCATGTATTTTTGGCCCAAATGTCCCAAACCGTCTGGGACAAATTTCTCTGATCCGCCCGATTCGGGCTTCCCTGTCCCTCTTTGCGGTGAAGACACGTGGCACATTTCCATTGGCTCTCGGCTCCTTCGGCTTTTCACGTCCCTCGCGTATTTTTGGCCCAAATGTCCCAGGATGAAATTTCTCTGTTTCGGCTGAATCGGCTGGTTCGCGTCCTCCGCGTACTTTTGTCCCAACTGTCCTAGACTACCTGGGACAAATTTCTCCAAACCGCCCAAATTGGACTGACTTGTGCTAAACCGCCGATCCGCGTCCTTCGCGTAATTTTGTCTCGGATGTCCCAGACTCTGCGAAGCAAGACTTAGGAAATTTTCTTCATTTTTTTGGCCGTTCAGCTTTTCACGCCCCACGCGTCCTGATGTCCCAACTGTCCCGGATGCTACGCAGACCATCCGCGATTTTCGGCTGATTCGTGCCCCGACGTCCCAACTGTCCCGGACTAGGACTTAGCCAATTTTCTTGCTATTTCAGCACCAAGTTGGTTTTCTGCAATTTCTTCCATTTTCTCAACTTTGTTGGGATTTCTTCTTGGAGAGGAGAGTTATAAGGAAGCCGAGGGACCCCAAAACATGATTTTGGGCCTTGAATCAATCTATTTGCACAGGACTTGAATATTCGATGCATGTTATCAAAATTACCCCTGGGGTGAATTTTTGATAACACTTGTTAGAAAGATCAAGAATCATTCAATGAATGATAGATCCAAAATTCCAAAGATGAGAGAGTTGATTCATTATTGCAGAAGTTGGTTAATGACTTAAAAATGTTGAAGAAGGAAGTTTCTCAATGAGCACCCCACCTAATCTAGAACAATAATTAGATCACAAGATCATCGCAAAGGATTTCCTTGGAAGCTTCACCAAGTCAAAGAAATCTGTGGAATTAATTAAGATGAAGAATAACTTGTAGAGATGGAATAAGAAAGTGAGGAAAAAAATGTCCTAGAGATTGAAGAAGTGGAGAATGATGCACAAATTGGATTCCTTGAATATTCAAAAGGTGAAGAAGATGATGATAACTATGCACCTAGATTCTCATGTGAAATGTTCACCTACTCCCAATCTCAAAAATTAATTTCCTCCACCGTTTCTCCAAAAAATAAGAAGGTTGATCATCCTTCTATAGCAAATCTACACAATAAAATAATAGGTAAAGAATCTAATCTTCCACCTTTCATGGAATTTGCAAAGGAGAAGCTGAATATTGTGGCAAGAAAGAAGTTATCTGCTATACTAATTAATTATCCCAATTATCCTCTTAATTTTAATTCCATTTCTACAAAAGATAGTCCTTCAAAATATTCTAGTGTACCTACAAAATCAGCCCATGCTCCTCAAACATCTGCTCCCATTTCTAAGTTTATTCCAACTCCAAAGGTAGTACTGATTCACCCCCAAAGCACCTGTTGTACTAGGGGTATATACCTCATCTCCATCCACCTATTTTGATATCATAGAACATGTAAATAAGTCTAAAGTTTAGATTTCTGAATCTGAATTCTTGTGAACTCATCCAAAACAATTTGATAAACTTGTCCATTATATCAAAGGTAGTACTTCAAATCCTAATAAAGTGGTTCCTAGTTCCAAAGGATCAAGCTACCACTCCACATACTCCTCTATCATATAATATTCTAGATATGAGTGCATCAAATACCAATAAGATTGATCCATTTTATCTATCCCTTCTCATTGGAGGATACCAACTGAATAACTATATAATAGACTCGGGTGATTTTTATAATGTAATGCCCATAAAAGTTTTGATGCTCTCGGAATTACCTTGACTCGGACCAATGGTTATTGCTACTATATGGAGTCAAAGGAATTCCCACTTATGGGTAGGATAGAGGATACACTTGGTAGATTTCACTGAATTTCTGGATAAGAAAGTTTTTTTTTTACTATTTGGGTAGTAGATATTCTGACATCATTCAAAATGTTACTAAGAATAAGTTTCGCTCAGGGAATTAGGAGGTGAAATCCAAATTTATTGGTCTTATGCAACCATTATGATTAAGGGAAAAATGAAGAATTTTCTTCCGGTAAGAAAGATGAAATACACGATAAAAAAGTCAGAAGATCCATGAGATAATATCTTGTACCAGGAAAATGGGAATGGAAATAATTTCATAAAATTTGAAGATGAGACTTAAATTATTATCTTGATATGATCAAGCATTCCTTTCCAGTTGGGTATTGGTAATGATGAAGAGTGGAAATATATTGAGTTGCAGAGAGAAAATTGGAATCACCAAATTATGCAGGCCATGAGGAAGTTGAAGTAATTATTTGATGAGTTCCAGACTAAAAAATCATCCAATGTATTTGTTCGTGAAGAAGAGGTGTTATTATTTCCATTCGAAGAATAATATTCTCTTGGTGATCAGTGTATTGATAAAACAAATTTTGATCCTCTCATTGAGGATGACATCCATGAATAAGAGAGGATGAATTTTGATGAGCCTTTGAAATATTTAAAAGAGAAATTTGTGCAATAAATGCTTTGAGAGTTGCAGAAGAAACAAAATATCCCTAGCTCATCCTTGAACTCATAATGCAAGCCATGAAAATGCAAGATATATATGAATCTAGTTCTGAATTCTTAGTTCATTAAAAAAATTGTCACAATGAAATAGATAGAGATGAAAAATCCGATATCTCTTTTAAAAAAATGGTCAATGGATGTGAGCTTGAGATTTTATATTTCCCATATGTTGGGAAATATTGTATCCATGATGCATCAAAAGAATAAAATGAGTTGTGGGAACCTCATGTAGATAATATCATATATAAGCTCCATGTCTCCATCAAGAATTTTGTTACAACTCATGAATGTCCCAGTAAGTTAATTCATGTAATGGAAGTAAAATATTTAGACCAATCAAGTGGATTAAATCAGCCGGAAGTCATTGATGGTGTTGATGCAATGCTTATCAAGGATCATCCCATGGAAGCAATGATCATGAAGGACATAATAAGTAAAGATCACATGATCATTGATGGGCCTAATGAAGAATATGATGAGATCAACATGATTATAAATCATGTCTTGTGGTAGTCATGAGATACTAGATGAAAGAGCACCTACACAAATGAGTGAAGACATGGATTGTCCATTTGAAATAAAGTTCTAGTTTGGCGAGGAAAACAAACTCTTCAATTTGATCTTTGACTACATGGATGGTCATTTTGGCCTCTCTAGGAGGAGAGATGTCACCTTCTATTCATCTGATATCTAAAGTTCTCTTGCAGCCTTGAATTTTCCAAAATAACTAAGGAAGATTTCATACTTTGTTGAACTAGTAAATGGGTTCATTGAGCAACTGCATTTGGTGCATAGGTAACATGTTCAAAAAGATGAAAAGTGCTTCAACGAAAGTGGGTTGTCCCCCACATGTACCATAGGTGATTTTAGGTTGAGTGTTTCCCTTTCCTGTTGTGTTTATTTCTTTTCGCATTTTGTTTCCCTTTGTCTTGTTGTGTGTGTGTGTGTGTGTGTGTGTGTGTGTGTGTGTGTGTGTGTGTGTGTGTGTGTGTGTGTGTGTGTGTGTGTGTGTGTGTGTGTGTGTGTGTGTGTGTGTGTGTGTGTGTGTTCATAAAAGAAGTTTCATTGTATGTCTCTGTTGTGACTCTATATAAGCCCAATGGATAAGGAACTGGTCCACATAATGTCTTGAGATTCTAGAGTTCTGTTTTCATGTCCTCATTATGTTTGATCTAGAATAAGTCCCCAAGCTAGAGTTATATTTTTTATGCAAAAGTTTTACATAAAAATTCAAAATTTTGTCATGACAACCTAGCCCACATTTGAAAATCCCTCTCCTAATCAATGTAAACTTTGTCTTCCGGCCAACTTAGTTCTTGTGTTATCCTCATAATGGCTATGGGGATATTATAATGTAATTTTTACAAGTGTTTTATTTGTAGTGAGATGATTCATGGATTCATTCGAACCATTCGGAAGGAATTGCTCTAGAGGCCCAAAAAAATCCTATTTTTAGGTTTTTAACACCGTGGACACCCCTTAGAAGCTAACTATTGAGGCACAACCAACCCAAGAATTTTATAGAGGAGATACGAGATGCAATAAAGTGATTTAGGAAATTTTAGAAACCTTGGGAAAATCTTCTCTAAAATCAAAGTTATGTTTAGCCATGATGGGGTTGCCTTTTCATAAAAGAAACCTTTTATGTTCTAGATATATCACAAAACTCGAGAGGATTTAGAAAACAATAAGATACTCATTGGAAATATAAGGATGTATAATTCATTGTGTAAAAGGTTTCAAGGGATTATGAGGAGTAGATTTGTAGATATTGGTCCAAAAATGTAGACAAAGACCTTGAATTCTGGTGAAGATTCAAGTGAAGATTCTGGGAGTTCCAAGGAGAGTTATAAGACAATTCAAAGGAAAAAGTGGATAAAATGGGACCTTCTACATGTTCCATAGGTTGTGTTGGACAAAAATTCCAATTTTTCTTCAGTGGGTCATGTGATCAATCTAAACTTTTACAATAGCTAACTAAAAATACTAACACCTAATAGTTTATAGTTAATTTTAAATTTATCAACGAACCATCAAGATCAAATCTTATGAGAATGCATAGTGAAAAATAAATGAAATTAATCATCTAATCTATAAACATTATTACTAAGTTAAATGATTGCTAATTAAAATGAACCTAATTAGATCTATGAGCAATAAAATTATGTTATTCTCCAAAGAGAGGAGAAGATCTCACCAAATAATGGATACAAGGCCAAGATTGGATCTTATTCTACTATTCAACAATGGTAGGAATTTATGCAAAGAAGATATGACAAATTATTGGAGAAATCTGTGGATCATATTTTTTATATGAGATACTATTCAAAGTATGGTGTAAGGTGTGAAGGTAGGATCTTGGTCCTTTTTATAGCTTTCTATTTGGGAAAATATTGAATCACAACGAATGTGGTGTTAAGAAATCAATAGTTGTTAGTGTTCCCATATTTAGTATTTACCGTATGATAAATATTTAGTTACATATGTATGTTAGTTAATATATTATTATTGTAACAATAATATATATAATTTGTATGTGAATGGGTTAGTGGTTGAATAGTTGAACCAACCAACCTATTTCGGAGGATGAGTTGTTGAGACTCCATGAAAATAGGAGCTCATATAACTCTTATAAATATGTAAGTTTCTATATGAATAATACTAAGAAGATTACTGCATTATTCTATTCAAATCTAATCCAGCACTTTCATGTGGGACAAATGATAAAGTAACTCTATGCTAATTAACCATGATTAGATGATTTAACTAGTGAGTTAACAACTCATGGGGTTGGGGATGCTTTAATTAATTAATCGGATAGAATAAGATTTGTAGGCTATTTGGAGGTGATTTAGGAGAAATTTGATAAGACTGGAAGAATTTGAAAGTGTGATTTATCCAATAAGAAAGTTTATTGATTAAATGTATGTGAAAAGGATTAATTAACTAATAATAGTTAATTAATTGTTTAGAAGAGGATTATAACCAACGAAGTGTCGTCAATTAGAATTTGAAATGTGATAGAAGATAGTTAATTAATGAAGTGTTGTTAATTGACCAAAATAGAGGGAAACATTAGTTAATTAGAGGAAAACACTAATTATAACGGAAATGATAGAAAAGAGGAGAATGAGCACCACTTTAGCATTAAAACTTTGGAAGTGGACTTTAGGTGTCTACATTTCCCCTCTTTAGGGTGGCGTAAGTGACTCCACTGCAAATAAAGTAGAAAAACATAAACAAGCAATTTTTGGAAGAAAAATTAGTAGAATGGAGGATGTCCCTCAAGTTTTGATGTGCGAGAACAAGTGAGAACCTAAGAAAGATGTTTTTAGGACAAATTTTGATGTTTGAGGATAATTCATTTGATACAGGCTTCATTGTGTGCATGTCGTTTACCAATTTCTTGAAAAGTTTGAATTTTACAATTTTTGTGATTTTTAATGATTTTTACCAAAAAAAAAAATTGTGGTTTTTATTTTTAAATTTTTGAGAAAAAATGATTTAGAAGAATGAAAATATTGTGGGACATCACCAAATAACATTGGAAAGTAAAAATATGCCCTAGGTAGTAGAAAGGGTTGTCAGGAAGCAAAAACATGCCCCAACGTAGCAAAATGGGTGAAAAATGACTATTTATTAAAAATAATCATTGCGACGAGTGCTAGAAGAATTTGGAAGAATCATGAAGGTCCTAAAGCACTTTGAGTGTGAGAGACATGACATGGGGGTCACAACATGTATAAATACCAAGCCATGTGGGGTAAAAATCATCACGACTAGTTATTTTTTTCCTACCCTTACCATTTTTACTAGTGATTTTTCTCTGATGTGCGAGAGGAATGACGATAATTCGAACCATAAACACCATGCAGACTGAGTTTGAAACTACACAAGGTTTCCCGAGGACATCATTTATGTACAAAAGTATTTTTTTTGAATTTAAGCTTATTTTTAGTATTTAATGCATGTAGAAACTTAAATGGAAATGCTAACATGCCCCCTAGGGCACACAGTGTGATCAAGGGTGAACAGTGTGAAAAATTACATACACAGCCATGTATGCATGGAAATGGCACATATGTGTGAAAAGATATTTACAGGCACATAGGCATCACAAGCTGAGGCAATAGTGTTGAATGAAGAATGGGGGTTAATAATGGCGTGGCTGCGTGAAAACATAGGCAAATGGTGTGTGAAGGGGGCATGAGTGTTAGGGAGCATTGATGCCGGTAGGGGTGCACTAGCACTATAATGGGCACATTGGCATGAATGGGCCATTTTTATGGTCTTAGAATATTTTTTAGGATATTTGTAGAAGACAATAGGAATGAAAGATGAAATCTAGTGATGTGCCCTAGAAGAAGAGGATGTTAACAAGTGTTTTTTTCCCAATTTGTAAGTTAGCCTACCTATATTAGAGACACGGGAGCAATATGGGAGGCTCTAGGCCTATGAGGCCATATTTTCATAGTTTGATTACATCTTTTTAGAGATGAGGCTAGATGTGACAGTCTTGTGCATGTGGCTCGCATGCCATAGATTACTCTAGACCACAACCTTAGCTGAGAGATGGTGGAGTGAGAGTCATAATTTTAGATTTGAGACTGAAGAGATGAGAATCACTTTGGAGGATGTCTAGTGTATATTACGAGTGCTGATCCAGGGTAGCTTATTTACATATGATGACGATTGTTACCATATTATACAGTATCATGGAGATGTTTAGGATAGTAGACATACCTTTCTAAGGTATGAAAGTTAACATAGCTAGATGTATTACTAACCACGACTTTCATGGGTTCCATTATACTTGATGGCTCTTGTCAATGGAATCCTACTACCTAAAAAGATGGGTGCACACTTTTCTCTCGGTTTGATTAGAGTTATTCATGGCCTCATTAGCATAGAGTTTTATTACTAGGGCCGTGTCTACTAGAACACTTGTATTCAGATTTATATCTAATATCATACCATGGTTAGAAGGCCGTGGGTCTCAAAACATTATTACGAGATATGGTTTTGGGATCACATTGCCATAGGGAACTGATTGAAAGTGTTTGCGAGCCGGGGCTCTGGATGAGCCATCTATTATGGGTTGAGCACCAGTTGGTGACAATATTCATGGCCACATTGGGACACACAATACTATAGAAAATCATTGGATGATATTTAGCTTTACATGATTACGTGGAAGCCATTTATATTGTATTAGTAGATTGAGGATGTGGCTAAACTCGGGACAACAGAGATTATGAATTTTATCATTGGTAGTGGAGACTACATCTTTAAGTGGTATAGAGTTGAAAGAGTACAATGTTAGTTAGGCCACATCTAAGGGATTCCCAGAGATGAGATGTGGTATGGGCACAAATCAAGGGATACTTTTGACAATGGCCCATAAATTAGACCACAATGAGCTTGTGATAGTTTATTATAGGTAATTCGATATCCTTAAGTTCCATGGTGATAGATAGTGGATCCTGGGAAGACTAGAGATTATACAACATTGTATTTAATAGTGTTACCATGGCACCTTACTATACCACAGAAAGTCATACATGATGGGATTGTATCGGTAGCATAGGGCCTATAGGTCCGGCTCTTAGAGCATAGGCACATGAAGGGGCACGAAAGAGGCACAAACAGATCCAAAGGCATGGGGCCGGGGTATATTGGGTTTCAATATACGAGTTCAAGGATATATGCCCCAAGTTCCATTACAACAGTTCCACTACGGGTATCACTGCAGGGTCCTCTCCTACAAGAACATGTATAATAGGTTTTCTCCTAGGTATAGGGTCTAGATGGACATATTTTTATGCCACAGTGCCCTTATAAACTTTGTGTGCACCGGGTCCAACACACAACCCTCGAGGGATGGATGGGATGGAGGAGATGGGGGTCCCCACCACACAATCTAGTGGGCGAGGATGAAGATTATACTTTAGGGTGATATAGGTATCTCCACTTAGATAGGATGCACAAAGTGTAGGTGATCTAGCTATCTTGAGGCGAAGTTATGAAAGGTGATAGCACAAAAGCTTCAGTCACTTCGAGAGGGATCAATTGGTTACACAAAGGGCCCAGTTATAGGATGAGTTGGCTAGTATGAGATCGGAGCCCAATGTGCTTCAATAGGTAGGGGCATCATCATGAGTACACGACTTAGTGTTTTAGTGTGATTCTATTGCGGGTGAGACTACTTAATATAAGATGTTATACCATGAGGCTAATATAGTTGAGAAAAGGGCTATGGATTATAATCGATTACGTGGTAGTAGGTCTGATCTAGATCACGAAGCAATCATGATATATTAGATTAGTATATAAACCATATTCTCATCATGGAATATCAGGGAAATAGAGTGCAATGCCACATTCGGGACCATCTTAGTAGATGTCTCCACCTAGTGCCAAGCTAGGTAGTCCAGGGTAGGAGAGAGTTATGGTTATTTGTTGTAGTGTACTAGATGTATTTTATTGATGTATGCCTCGATATGAAGGAACATTTTTGTATGGATGTACTATGTATTATTTTTTATCATGCCTTGTGATTAAGGAACATTTTTGATCCACACCCCGATGGCTTATTGTATCTTATATGTATATCAAGACACATTGTTTTGTAGATGGAATTTTTATTTTGATGATATATGATGATGATAGACTGTGTTTACTTATAAAATTTTTGTGTATGAGATAGCATATTTAATCCACATTTTTATTATGGTCTATGTTTGAGGGGGATAGAAGGTGATCCCTCTTTCCCCTCTTGGTGATATCATATGATGTTAGCTTAGAAAACACGTTTAATTTCTTGTTTCATGATGATGTAGCTTAGATTTTATTGATATATGATGTATATATGTGATAATATATGATATGATGATGTGATGATACAAAAATGTACAAGAAAATAATGAGCACATGTTAATTAAATCTAATCAATGTAACACAACTATATAAAAGTATGCAAGATAAAATGAACTCAATGTAATTAATAATAGATTAAAGTAAAAATCAATCTAAGTAAAAAAATGAATCTGATTTTAAAGCATATAATACAAATAAGAAACACACCAAAACTATGCATAGTCAAAAACTAAAGTAAGCAATCTAATACTTTGTTTTTCCGAGACAATTTTGAAATGTTTGACGTTGTTTTTGGTATTATCTCAAGACAAGGTTTTATTGTTTTGGATTTTCTACGAAACATATTTGAATGTTTTTATTTTTCCAACTAATATATGTGGATGTTTTGGGATTTTCAAAGAGTTATACACATGTTTTTGTGTTTTTCCAAAATTTTACAAAGCTATGTGCAAGGAAATGAAGAAAACGTGGATTCTTCTAGTGATACATGGGATGAAAAGGGAAGAATGCCATGTGTATATTCAAGAAGTGAAAATGCAAATTTTCCCCAACATTAGATGGAAATTTAGAAAGGAAAATTCTTTACACACAAAATTTTGATCAGCCGGATCAAGGCCAAGAGGGACATGCTAAAAAGTATCTCAAGCATAGGCAAGGACTAGATGAGGATAAAGCCATCATAATCCTACATTTTAAGATGATTGTGAACAATGAACCCTGTAATGGCACCAGAAACTG
This sequence comes from Taxus wallichiana var. yunnanensis, assembly GCA_018340775.1. Taxonomy (NCBI): domain Eukaryota; kingdom Viridiplantae; phylum Streptophyta; class Pinopsida; order Cupressales; family Taxaceae; genus Taxus; species Taxus wallichiana. The sequence goes on along the minus strand of CM031238.1, from coordinate 512,388,966 downwards.
ATTTGCACCAAAGGACTTGTCCAAAGTTCCATAATTGAGTGGTTTTCACACTTGGACGCATTGATTTCTCTTTAATTTTTCTACTTTTATATTTTTATTTTTATTTTGAGGAACCCCATACTCAAGCATATAACCACTTGAGATGCATGGAATTCATGGGTTCCTTTAGTTCATCACCATCTAAGTGAGCAAGTTTGTATGCACCTGAACCATATTTAGTGACCACAACATATGGCCCTAGCCAATTTGGCTTGAAATTTCCTTTTTCACTTTCCTTGGTGGTGTTGAACTAATTTTCCTTCATCACAAGGTCTCCTACCTCAAATTGGTGAGGCAACATTATTTTGTTATAACTTCTACACACTCGATTCTGATACAATTTGAGGTGATCAAGGGTGTGAAGTATCCTCTCATCCAATAGCTCCAACTCTACTAGCCAAGCCACTATGTAATCCTCCTCTTTATCCGGTACTCTCTCAATTCTATACACAAAGAGGGGAGCTTGATCTCAAGAGGTAAAATGGATTCAGTTCGAATACTAGGGAATATGGAGTTACACTAGTAGGGGTGTAGATGGATGTTCTGTATGCCCAGACGGATGGGTGAATATATAATTTTTAGTTGTGGCTAGTTTTTTCACCATATTCTCCATAATACGGACAAGGGTTTTATTTGTGGCCTCAACTTTCCCATTACCTTGAGGGTAATAAGGGGTTGATTACTTGAGACTTATTTGAAAGCATTTACATAACACCTTCATGGTTTTATTTTTGAAGGATTTTCCATTATCTGTGACAAGGGTAGAAGGGATACCATAACAAAAAATGATATGATTCATTATAAACTTGGATATCTGTGCACATGTGATATAGGTGAGAGGAAAAGCCTCTACCCACTTTGTAAATTACTTAGTGGAAGTGATAATGAAAATGTGGCCTTTACGAGGATGTTGGGGTAATATTTCCAATGAGATTGAGCCCTAACTTTAAAAGGGACACAACATTGTAATATGTTGAAAGGATTACAATGGTGCATGAATTAAAGTTTTGTACTTCGACACAACAAACACTTATTTAAATACTTGCACTAATAATTTTCCATGGTAGGCCAATAATATCCTACTATTAGTATATTTTTAGGTAGGACTATCCCATTGGTATGGGATCTCTGAATACCTTCGTGAACCTATTTAATTGCTAAGATGGGTTCATCAGAATTAAGACAACACAACAGATTCATGTCATACCCTCTATGATAGAGAGTTCCCTTAGTAAGGTATATCAGGATATACACTGGATAAGGTTTATTTTATCATAATGGGAAATGTTGAGAGGAAGGTTCCATCATGAAGGTAATTGAAAATATCAAAGTACCATGGTGAATGGGGACCAAAAACTTCACATATCAGACAAGACTCGACATGTCATATGCTTGGTGTCAATAAGTGATCCACAAAGAAGGGTATATCATTATATCTAGGTGGAATGCGTAATAAATAACCCATCGTAGCCATGGTGTCTTCCACTTGATTTTTCCTCTAGGAATTTGTCTAAAGGTGATCTGCACAAAGAACTCTTTTAATGTATCAACCATTTTTATAAGGAATGAGTTTTTCATCCTTAACTTTGTACTCATATGTAACCTATTTGATAATCAACATAGAATCTCCAGTCACATTAAGTTATCTGATATCCTAATGTAAAGATATCTTCAACCCTATAATGAGAGCTTCATATTCCACTATGTTATTTGTGCATGGGAATCCTATTTTGAAAGCTTGTGGGATCAAGTCCCCTAAAGGAGTTATAAGCACAACTCCTGCTCTGAACCATGGAATGTGAAGGATCCATAAAAAGACATTTTCCATGTTATGGATTCCTTGATATACATGAGTGAAGCATCTAGAAGTTCCAAACTCAATGGTTCTGTACCTGAAAAGGGATTCAACTAATTGATCTTCTAGTACCTTCCCCTTGATTGATTTCTGATGGACGTATTCTATATCAAATTTACTAAGTAAGATGATCCATTGACTATATTTCATGTAAGTGCTTTGATTTGATAAAAAAAAAATTTCAACGGGTCCACCTTTGATATTAGATTGAATTTATTTTTTAACAAATAATGATGTAGTTTTGAAATGAAAAACTACAACCAAACAAGCCTTCTTGATCTACAGGTAATTGAGATCATGAGTAATCAATCTCTGGATTAGATAATATACATATTTTTACTTTTGTTCCTTGTCATATTGGGCCAACAATGCCAAAATTGTAAGTTGTGTACAAAAATATAAAAAAATAGTGGTTTATCTATAGTAGGTAGCATTAGACAGGGGTTTTTGATAGATATTCTTTAAACAACACAAATTCTTTCTATTGTTCTAGACCCCATAAAAATTTAACATCCTTCTTGAGCGGATGCGTAAAAATGACACTTTTACGCAAGATGGGAAATGAATCTCTTGATTGCTTGAATTTTCCCCTTAATATACACATTTTTTTGATGTTTGTAAGAGGCATATCTATCATATCCGAGACCTTAACTAGGTCTACTTCAATTCCCCTTCATGATACAATAAAACCTAGTAATTTCCCTGATAACACACAAAAGACACATTTCTTTGGATTGAGATGAACCTTGTAGTCCCTTAGACATTGAAAGATGCATTGTAGAATAGCTGGATGGTCTTCTCTCATTCTATACTTTCCTAGGATTTCATCTACATAATCTTCCATTATGTTGTTGATCATATCATGAAAGATGACAATCATAGCCCGCTGATAAGATGCACTTGCATTCTTGAGGCTAAAGGGAATGAATTGATAAAAAATGTCCCCCAGGGGTTATGAAAGCTATCTTATTTTAATCTCACTCCACAATATTAATCTGATTATAACTTGAAAATCCATCCATGAGTGATAACATTTCATAACTAGCCATGGAATCAATAATCATGTCGATATTAGGGAGAGGAAAGTCATCCTTAGGACAAGCTTTGTTTATGTCTCTAAAATCTATAAAAATTTTGATACCTATGGGATTTTTCTGTACATGTACAACATTTGAAATCCACTCGAGTAATCAATAGGCTGAATGAATCCTACTACCAATAATATTTCCAACTCCTCTTTAACTAACAAGGCAACATGAGGATGCATTTTCTTGAGCTTTTGTTTAATAGGCTTTGCATCTAGGTGCAAAACAAGATTATGCACCACTAATGTCGGATCAATTCCTAACATGTCCACATAGGACCAAGAAAATATGTCTAAGAATTCACACAAAAGAGAGACAAATGTCTTCTGTTCTTGATCCAAGAGTGAAGCTCCCAACTTAACCATCCTAGGTAATTCCTTTGTTTCAATGTTGACCTCAATAGTCTCCTCCACAAGAAGCTTAGACTCTTCTTCCATGCACATAGGATCAAGGGGAGATTGAGATCTACTTCCAAGGGTGTCTCAATGAGATTTTCACCCTTGGATAAGTCAATTTCTTTGTCCTGTAATTTTTCCTTTTGTTTGTCTATCAGTGCCTCAAAAAGGTTTTCACTGTAAGACTTGGAATTGTTATTTTTACAAGGATTCTCTATGGAAATTTTGCCCTTAATTTTTACTTTATATTTATAACCACGTAACTCTGAATCCTCCATGAAATATGCACATGCATTAAGGTTAATGAAGAATCATTTTTATGATCACCTATTGGGATGTTGTCTCGGATACCCATAAACTCACAAATAGCCTCATCATTGGCAAATAAGTCAATTGGTACATGTTGTTGTTGGTCCCAATTCACCAAGGAAGGATAAATGAGGTTTAATTTAGGAATGAGGATAGGTAAGGTAGGGGATATGGTCAATATAGCCATATCAAAAATAGATTAGTAGAGGAAAGGTCTTTGTAAAGACTACACCAAGAATCTATATGGCTTTAATATCCTACATCACTATCTTTGTGTTTAGAAGAAGTGGCATAAAAATTGGGATAAATAGACCCATATGGTCGAATACTGATACCATATTTACACATGTTTTTGTGGGATTATAGAAGAGGTTCCCTCACTCCTTTCTCATGTGTGTCATAACCATACCCTTGGTATCCCATAACATACATCATTTTTTTCAGAATTGCATATTTAGGAGCCTGGTAACATGATGCCATCTCATCCATGGGAGGTGGTATCATAGAGTTACATAACAATTTTTCATCAGCTAACAAACCACCAGGAGTGAAATCATCAAAGGGGAAATTATCTCTAGGATGTTGATATTTATGACAAGGCCTACCCTAGGTTTTGGGTGATAGGGAAAGTTTGAAACTAGAAGGGCTTGTTAGAGATCATACTCCCATAACCAGTTGAAAGGGTCTTCATATCCCATGTAGAAAAGGGAGAAACTAACGTTGAAGCACTATTGTCATTAGGGGTCAAGGAATTTGGATCAACCCATGAGGTGAGAGCCTTAGATTGAGTCAGAACAACCATCTCTATGGAAGGGAAATCAAAAAAATTAGGGAAGTAACTTAATAATGCTCTATAATGAGAAAAGGTTGATAATCCTTGGGGATAGTTATAATTTGACCTTCATAGTATAACTACGAAACCGGTGATACATAGAAGGCATGGCACGATCGACATGAATCCATGGGCAGCCGAGAAGTATGTTATAAGGTAGCTCTAAGTCTAGAAAAAAGAACTTTTTATCGTGAGTAGTATTCCCTAATCCCAGAGAGAATGTTATCATGTAGGCTGACTGTCACTCTTCATTTTCATATGCCTTTATGGTGATGACCATTTTTTCCAGATCTATTTTAGCGACCCATTTTTTGAACTAGTTTCAAGGTACTAATGTTTAGGACTAATCCTCCATCCACAAGCACCCATTTAATTTTATTATGATTGACAATAACCTCAATGTGTAAGGGAAAATTGTGTGAAGGATCTTCTACAGGAATTTCCTCTTGAATAAAGGTTATATGCTCCATTGGAGAAATATGTACCACCATTACTTAGAAATGGGTAGGGTCTATATCAATTGACACTCCTGACCCTTGTAATGTCTTACAAAGGATTTCCTTATGTATGTTAGATATATTAATAAGATCTAAGATCGATATCTTAGTGGTAGTATTCTCAAGTTACTCCAAGACATCATAGTGACTATCCTAAGGGGTAGACGGAGGAGGTTTTGAAATAATAAGGCGAGAACTTTGCGTTATTGTGGTGTAAACATTTTATTTGAACTTTATTATGTTGATATGCTCAATGAATGGGTTTACACAACCAATTATGACATCATAAGAATTGTTCTTTTTGGCCACATAGTTTGTATCTTTATAAACATAGCCAATACCTTTATTTTGGGATGTCTGTCCTTGATCTGAATTTTCCTTTCCTTTATTATGTTTAGGGAAAGGTTCTTTATAGATTCCCATGTCAACATTGGGAGACTTGTTAGTGCCTCGAGGAATCCATTTCCACATCACCACTTTCAATTAGGTCCTGGATATAGTGCTTTAATTTTAGGCACTTATCAATTTTGTGACCCTTAACACGATGAAAGCTGTAATAATCATTTTCTCTAAACCAAGATGGTTTAGGTGCATCATCGGAAAAGGGGTTACTTCTAGGTACTTGAACATGTTAACCACCTCTAAATATTTAAGTATCGATGACATAAAATCAAATAGAGGAGTAAATGTATGACATTTGTACTTAGGGGCCGGAGGTCCCTTAGCTAGTTTCAAGGGAGCATGATTTTAAACCACATGCACCCATTTAGAATCTATAATTCCATCACCTATAAAAGTTTTGTTCTTTTTGGAACATTTTTTTGTTAGGATTTTGATCCTGATTAGGTTTTGAGTTACGGTTGTCTCGCGATAAGGGTTTTAAGGTCCCTTTTATCAAAAATTCTTTTTCTATTTTGATACCTTGTTATATAACCTCCTTGAATGTATTACCACAATGCATTTACAAGTGGAAAGCAATCTCAGGGTATAAGTTAAGTACGAAGATGATGACTAACTATTTCTCTGGTATGAAGAAAGGGAAGAGACTAGCTAAGCCTCAACATCTTGTAAGAAACCAACAAAGTTATCATTATTGTGTTGTTTTGTGTTACACAAATCAATCATAGTAACTTCATTCTCCATGTTGAAGGAGAAGTGGTGCACGAAGCTTTCCGCCAATTGTGGCCATGTAGAGATAGATCCTTTTGGTATATGCAAGAACCACTCGAGCACTTTACCCCCTAAACTCCATGGGAAAAGGCATACAAGATAGTTATAAATAAATACAACCTCTTGTAAAGCCATGAAGAAGTATTTGAAATGATCCCTTGGATCAGCCCTTCCCTTATATTTTTCAAATTTGGGATAGTTAAAGTGTCTAGGGAAAGGAACTTATAACATAGCCTTATTGAAAGGATATAGACATAACTCTTCAAATTGATACTTTTTATTAGGTCATAACTTACTTTATTATAAGGCAATAATGGTGTTATTCATTTATTTTAACTCTTAATTAAAAATTTGGTCTCATGTTAAAGGGTTATGCCTATACAAGATGTTAAGCCTAGCTATTTCTTCATCTTTGTTGTTTGTATATAACTTTTCATAACCCCTTTTAGGTTTTTCTTGTTTAGGAGTTTTGGTATAAGACTCATAATACAACACTTTTGGTTTTTCTTGTCTAGGAGTCTTGGTATAAAAATTTGAATATGAAGCTCTAGGTTTTTCCTATCTTGGAGCCTTCATGGATTCTTTACTAACATGTGAAGCCAAACTTTCCAATTGGTGAGAAAGGGCTTGAATTTTTTCTTCTAGAGTCACCTCTTGGGTCAGTATCTCTTTACGAGTTTCACGAGAAGGAGGTTGTTCATGATTGACATGTTCTTCATGATCCTCACAATGTATTTTGACAATGGGGATGCAATATCCACCATCATTTTGAGAAGGTCCTTCTTCCTCATTCCTTGGCATGGAAGTAGAAGCATGTCCTAGGTTTAATATTTCATCAATGTTACGTAGAGGATGCTCCCTTTATTCTTCTCCTTGAACCATTCTCGGAAAGGAGTGAGGGATCAACTGTGGATGGAAACTTGGCCCCTAACTCTACGATGTGCATAAGAACCTCATTTCTATTTTGGAACAAAAATTTATCAATTTGGGTGGGACTAAACTCAAAGTCCACTCAAGGAGAATTCTCCTCACCACCACTATGATCGACCATAACATTGTCTTCTAAAATTGGATTTAAATTTTTATCTATAAATGGATTTGACCCTATTTTGCAATGCCCCATTCTTTTCGTGGGAGGCATAATGAGAAATTTTTTTCTAAGGTTGATTAAAATGGACCCTAGGTAAAACCGAGTAGTGTAATGATTTGAAAGTCGTCACAAAGAATGGTAAAATTCAAAAGGAAATACGAAATAAGGAAAACAATTAATAAATAATAAAAAACTATTAAAATTACATGTAGGAACAAATATCTAGGACACAATGATCAAGTATAAGAATTTGATCCAATCACAAAATAATTACTCCCTACATTTTTCAAGTATAGTTTTGGTGTAAATAGTGATAACACAATATCACCACTTAGGTCAAGTTTAAAATGAAAAAGACCTAAATATTAAGGTGGTGTTGATGTAATCTCCCAACAAGGTATACTGAAACTATTTTTAAACACAAACAAATTTCAAGTCTTGAAAATGGAGGCTACAAATGTGAGCAACGAAACAACACTATTTGGAAACGTTAATCAAGATTTATGGAAAAATAAATATTTTAGTATCAAAATGATGTTACCACAATGTGAATAGAGTAACGATGCTTTTCAAAACTCAAGGAAATGTTAGGATCAAAATCAAGTCTAAGTATAACAAGAAGTTTTTATTTATGTGAGCAACGTAACAATACAACTTAGAGACTTAGATCAAGTTTCATAAAGGAAACAAGATGCAAGTATCAAAATTATATGGCTATAATGTGGGAAGTGTAACAACTCAAAGGAATTCAATGATGAGACAACCTAGCTATAATGATAATATTGACATGGGTATCAAGATAATGTCTACTAAGATATAAAGACGTACTCAACGTAGTTTCAACGCTTAATATCACAAATGCAAATAAGGAAGGATGTAAGCGGTGAAAAAGTGGTGGAAAAAATATTAGATAGCACTATGAATGTATGTTATCTTTTGTTCTAGATGAGAAACTAGACAAAAAAGGAGTAGACCAATTGGTGATGAAAAATACTAGGCGTAAATTTGACAGAGTTTCGCCTTGTCGTAAGAGAAGTGAAAAACTAGGAAAAATTAACACTTCACAAGATTTTTGATGAATAACACTAGGATCCAACTTCAATGGACTCTCCCCTTGTTTGAATAACAATGTTATGACTCCAAAAACGTTGTTTCTTCATGAGAGATCTTTAGAATGTGATAGATAAAGTCTAGTTGGCTCTAAGCCACAAGCTTCCTATTGTTTCACTCTCTAGGTGTCACAAACTATCTCTACGAGTGTGGTTTTCCAAGAAAGTCACATTAACTAAATCAAGGAGTATCCTAGATTTAATTTACCCCCTTGATACAATGAGAAATAAATTACATTCAATTGTATCTCACTAGGGTCGTGTGAAGATAATTTTGATGTTAATCTCACAAAGGCATACTAGTCAATTGGGTAGTGGAGAACTTCCTGTTTCATTCACCATTTCTCTCAAGGTGTGAACTAATTTAGGGTTCTTGGGTAATCCTCATAATGATTTTTATGGCTTATACCAAGATACTTCCCCTAGTTTAAAGAAGACAAGCCGTAGCTCTTAACCAAAACCTGTAAATATAGTGTGTTGAATAATGTGGTGTGTTTTTATCTTTCGGATTAAGAAATGAGGTTTAGAACACCATTGACAACCTACAACACACGTGTAGTTAGAGTTTTTATAACTTAAGTCTTTGATAATCGTTAGGTCCTATGCACAAATGATTTTAGTAATTTCCAATAGAAAGTGAACCAAAGTTCTTTTGATTCTCAAGATCATCCAAGGATGTAAGAGAAGAGCATACACAATGATTTGATTCAACTAGATAAATGTAAAGGAAAAATTTAAACAAATATCAATAATTTGTTCATTCCCTTAAGCAAAAATGAAATATTAAGTTTCTAATTTAACCAAAATGTTAGAAAATGAAAACTAAAAGCTGCTTTTGATTCTCAAGATCACCCTAAGGTGCAAGAGAAGAGCATACACAAACTTCTAGCCTAACTTGCATAAAGCATGGAAATAAAATCATTCATCAAAACTTAAGAAAATTTGTTAGAAATATGATTAAAATGTTAAAAACCTGAAAAAATAGTTAGGAAAACCTGCAATAAACACAAACACAAAAAATCAAAAACTAAAAACCTCAAAGTTAGTGCCAAATTTGAACAGATCACGCAGTCACACCCCTTTATACAACAACATGTACATTTGAGCACCAGTGAATCCCATATAACAATAATGTAACCTTTACAACACCATCATGCCTCGATAAAATTCACATATTATCAATAGATAGTTAAAGATTAACATGGCTAGAGAGACACCAACGCGACCACGATAACACTAGTGTGGCCAAGACATAGAGAGATAGAATATAGTGTAACATATATGTGCCCAAAGATACACCAGTGTGTCCTTGGTAACATGAATGCATCCTTTGTAACACCATAACAATCTTTATAACACCAAAGTGTGAATTCGGATAGGAGTATGGAGCGAAAAAAACACCAATGTGGATTTCCGTAGGTGAGCAAAACACAAGAAGTTTTGAAAAAAATTCTCAAAATCTCAATTTTTTTAAAATTTGATCAAAATTTGACAGCACCTCACCTCCTTTGATCCTGCAAAGAGCACAAAAACAAAGCAATCCTAACTAGACTAGTTAAGAAACCTCATATTTATCTAAAAATTCAAAAGAGGGTTAGTACATCAAAAATTTGAAACTAATATAAAAATATTGAAAATGAATGCAAAGGACAATGAGGTATATCCCACCGGGCATGCCAAATGTGAACATGCTAAAATTTTACAATAGCTAACTAAAAATACTAACACCTAGTAGTCTAGAGCTAAGCTCAAATTTATCAATGAACCATCAAGATCATAGCTTATGAGAATGCATAATGAAAACTACATGAAATTACTCATCTAATCTATAAGCATTCTTACTAAGTTAAATGATTTCTAATTAAAATGAACCTAATTAGATCTATGAGCAATCAAATTATGTTGTTCTCCAAAGAGAGGGAGAAGATCTCACCAAAGAATGGCTACAAGGCCAAGCTTGGATCTTCTTCTACTACTCAACAATGGTAGGAATTGATGCAAAGTAACTATGCCAAATTAATGGAGAAAGCTCTTGATCATATGTTTTATATGAGATACTATTCAAAGTATGGTGTAAGGTGTGAAGGTAGGATCTTGGTCCTTTTATAGATTTCTATTTGGGGAAAGATTGAATCACAATGAATGTGGGATAAATGATAAAGTAACTCTAGGCTAATTAACCATGATTAGATGATTTAACTAGTGAGTTAGCAACTCATGGGAGTTGGGGGTGCTTTAATTAATCAATTGGGATTAATTAATAGGCTAGAATAAGATTTTTAGGCTATTTGGAGGTGATTTAGGAGGAATTTGATAAGATTGGAAGCATTTGAAAGTGAGATTTATCCAATAAGAGGGTTTATTGATTAAATGCATGTTAAAAAGGCTTAATTAACTAATAATAGTTAATTAATTGATTTGAAGAGGATTATAACTAATGAAGTGTCATTAATTGGCATTTGAAATGTGATAGAAGCTAGTTAATTAACGAAGTGTCGTTAATTGACCAAAATAAAGGGAAACATTAGTTAATTAGTAGAAAACAATAATTATAATGGAAATTATATAAATAGGATGATGAGCACCACTTTAACATTAAAACCACGGAAGAGGATTTTAGGTGTCTATAGTGGTAGTTTGACCATCCGGGAACTTCCCGTGACTAGTGTTAAAAAAGGGCCTAAATTTCAAATAGAAGTCATAATAAAGACCTAAAAATTGTGTAATTACATTCCCTAGCCATTTTCCACTAAAAATGCTATAAGGTTGGCCTCGGAAACACCAAGGGAAGCTCTTGGGAAAAAAAGGCACTCTAAAAGGTTATTTTTAGCAGTGTAATGGTGAAAACATGTTCCAAAAATGGAAAATGCACACTTGGAGACCCATTATGTACATTTTTCATTAGACCAAATATAAAAATGGGAATGGGGGACACAAAAGTGTGCCTCGACATGAGGAATAGAAGTTGCACCACTTAAGTGACAACTTGGGTGGTTAGAAATAGTTATCAACTCACCTAACCCCACCTACCCCCTTCCTCATGACATGCAAACCATTGACACAATTTAAAATCCTTGGTTTATATTTTTACCTTAGAAAAAGGGATATGGGGGACACCAAATTGTGCTAGCACATGAATATCTCCTTGCTGTCACTTAAAACTCATGACGTGTGCACTAAGCAAATGTTTTCAACCTCATAACTTAAATATTCATACTCCTTTCTCATGATGAGGATACCCATGTATTTTTTTTTAATATATTATGTCCCTTTATCCCTTAATAAATGTGGTAAGGGACATGAGGGTGTTTTATACCCATTTGGAAAGTTTTAACCCCATCCTAACCATGGTTAGTCAACTATGGCAACAATTTGAATTTGAAAACAAGCAAAATGGGGATGAAAGTATGGTGAGTTTAAAAACCAACATGGATAAAAAAATTAGTAATTCTCCTCCATGTTTTATATATTTTTAACCATCATCCATTTATTTTATGACTATCACACTATTCACGAAAAACCAGGAATCTACCATGGCCAAAACACATTTTTGCCTATTGTTTGCAAACCCCACCTCTGATGGCCCTAAAACTTGGACTATGGATTCCCCATGAGAATGAATTCGGAATGAGTGTTTACATGAAAAAATTAATTATCTTATTTATTTTTTACATGATAGAGTTGCAACAATCTAAATTGCCTCAAAATTAGAGACGATGATCTACAAAAATCAGCTTTCTTTTGAGCATTCGATTTCCTCATAAAATTGAGTGTGATTAAAGATATGGATGATTCATTTTTTTACATTATTCTCTATTTGAAGGTGAATGTACAGACCTGCAAGGTTACTTTTCATTTTGAAAAGATCTGGACTAAAGAAATCCCCAAAATTTGGAGCAGAGCATCCCAAAGGTGTGAGATACAATTTTTGGAAACCATTTGCACCTTTGTGATCCGGCACTCCGTGGACAATGTATATTTTTAGTAAGTTCCTATTCAATCCAATTTATAAGAATAGTAATTCTGAATAATGAATGGATTCCTTCACTCAGTTCATTCCCCAAGAGGAAAGCACTCAAAAGTGATAATTCGACAAATTGCTAAAAGTAGTCACCCGGGAAGAACTTACTAAAAATAGCAAGTGTTTGGAAAATGCTCAAGATGGTCATGGTTGTTCATCCTATACATGCATAAATAATTTAAATCTTCATGGGGGAAACATTCATGCTTGCAAAGGGTGGACAGGGCCCATTATGTCTCAAACACAAGGGAAACTCGATTTGGTTCCCAATTTTGGTCTTAGAATGTATTCTAGCTTTGGAGTACATTTCACTTCATGCCATCAGATGATTCGATCATAAGGTGGATGGAATTGCATTTAATACCTATCTAATACCTTCATCCATCTCTAGATTGGAAGGTTTTAGGATCTTACATTTAATTTATCATCAATGTTATCAAGGTGTATATAGTCAAGGATCATCATGATTCCATTGTGTGAGCAAGTTGTTTCAAGTTCCCATCATGGGGAATGTTTATTCAAGAAATAATCAAGGATGTTTTTAGTGGAAACTATTCAGAAATTGGTGAAAATTCCATTGTAGGAAAATTTGAAATGATGATTTTTTCGAATAGGTTAGTGTCCGATCACCTAAAATTTCTAGTATAATTTTTTTAGGGTCGGATTCACCTTCCATTGAAAAGTAATCCTATATAAACCTGGGTAAATTGTCGAGAAGTATAATAGTAACTTACTACTATCTTACCGAGGTACTAACATATCAAGTGCCATGAAGTTGTATGGTAGGTTATTGACACATGACAAAAATTTGTTGACACACGACAGAGGTCAGTAGATACATGACAAGAGATTTGCAATCGCATGACAATAAGTTTACTATCATGGGACATCAAGTTTGTTGTCATACAATAATAAGTTTATTTTTTCATGACAACAAACTTGTTGTCACACGAAAACAACCTTGTTGTGACTATAACCTTGCTCTCGCCTTACTGTGCACGACTTGAAAATGAAATATTTTTTTGGAGACAAAATTTTGGACAAAAACCCAAAAAAATTTCCTTTTTTTTTTGAAATTGGTTATGGGGATATTCTCCAGGAATATTCCACCTTCGATTTCCCGAGGTATCTTAAAATGAACCCTAGAAAGCATGATAGTGTTTCAAAGGTTGAAAGGGTTGTTCAAGAGAGGGAAGATATCCTTCATTATCTTCAATGATAATTTTTTCATCATCTCTCTTTCCAATAAGTTTAAATGTGCTACGTAGATGCATCACTCTAGGGAAGTCTCAAAGGGAGTAAAGTTTTCAAAGGATATTCAAGTGGATCTCTTCACCAATGCATCATAGTGGAGGGTCATCATAAATCAAGATTTCATCTTCATCATCATCGTATCTGATCTCCATCAAGGGTAGAGGCACCTTCCTCCATGATTTGTAGAATATTTTCTCTCCCCCTTTATAATTTTTCATTGTATGTAATCATGAAATTTTGTCCTATTTACTTAAGTAACAATAGAATATTTGTAAAATCTAAAAGTAATCTCTCAAATTATAAGCGACGTACTTAATTTTTGTTTTCTAAGGGAAATTGAGAAGTCACAAGTGATGCGACATGAAGATTCATGTGGGGGGTAGATGAAGAGTTGCATTGTAAAGCTATAAATTAAGAGATCCTCCTCATTTCAAAGGATGGTTATTCTTGTTTACTAGCTCCCATATTATTTCTAGGAACAAGTGATCAAATTCCTCTATCTCCTTTGTCTATGTTTCCTTTCCATCTCAACTACACTCCATGAGCATGTACTTGTTGAATGTTATGCACTTAGAATTTGTGTTATTTGTATCATGTTCCTTATTCTATGTAAATGGTGTCTTTTTGTTTAATTTTAAGCAATAAACTCTACTACGTTATTTATTGTGCAAAACTTTCTCACCGTTATGTTAGCACCTCTCTAAAAATATTTCCCGCCTTGTAGTATCTATAAGTATTTTTCCATAGGTGTAGGGAAGTACCCCTATGTGATCCCTGGTCGAAATATCACCCTTGGTTATTAGAATAGTGTACATAATTTCCCTATTTTCAATAAATGGAGTTGCACCATTTAAGCGAGGGAATTAGTACCACACCTTGGTGAGATATCTCTCTAATTTTCCCATGTGACAATTTTTTTCCAACACATTGTATGCCACTTCTTGGCATGCCAAGAATAATTCCTTAATATGCTCTCGCGGGTAATTTTTGCCCTTGTATTTGTCAAATTTATGTGTCTTGAAATATAATGGGAAGGGTATATGTAATATGTCCTTATCAAAGAGTTAAGGAAACAATTCATCAAAAGTGAAGTGTTTGTATCGTTGTTTCACCTGAAATTATGTCTTTCATCATTTTCCATTCTCAAGAAAATGGTGAGTTAGTTTGTGGGATATTGTCCAATTGTAAATTATTTTTTTAATTATTATTTTTGGTATGGTTTTTAGATGAATCATCACTTTTTTATTCTTTATCATTGGTGTCATTATTAACTTTGGAAGATATGATATCCAACTATTTTTCCATGGTATTTAGTTGATCGATTAAGGCTTGATTTGGTTCATGGCGAAAATGCTAGATTTACCTTTTCCTTGGTAATGGGTTTTCTTGGTCTAAATCCATCATTGTTATTTGATTTGGGTGGTATTTAATATATATTATTCATATATTTGGGTTGACATTTTAATGTTTTTAAAACGTTGTTGTCAAATTCCGGAGGTAGTTTTGCTCCCATCTCAAGGAGACAAAGTAAAAAGTTGTCTTTGTTTGAAGTAAAAGATTTTTGATTTAGGATTGTTCCTTGAAATATATGTTATTTTGGTGGTCCTCAAGTTGGTCGTCATCTTAATCTTAGAAGTTAATATGGAAAGGATTTCCATCATCTCTTCCGAAGAGACTATAGTCTCGGTGTCTTGTTCCCACCATTTTTAAAAGAGGGGAGGAACAAAGAGAGGGTGTGATTGATCACTCAAACCTTAGAAAAGTGAATGCTAATATGGAAGAGGGGTTTAAAAAATTGAACAAAGCGACCCTTAGAAATGTGAATGCAAATATGGAAGTGAGTAAAAATGAAGATCAAGATAAAATCAACCCTTAGCAACGTGAATGCTAAGATGGAAGAGGGTTTTATTTGATTGATTGTACTTAACCTCTAGTAAAGTGAATAATAGAATGGAGGAGGGGATGATTTTTTTGGAAATACCCAACCTCTAACAAAGTGAATGCTAAGAGGAGAGGATGGGAAATGCAATTGATATGCTCGACTCTTAACGAATAAAATGTTAATATGGACAAGGAAGTGTGATGAATAGGGAGTACTCAAATGTCAACAACATGAATGTTGAGAAAAGAGGTGTAGAAATGATGATGCCTAAAATTTAACAAAGTGAATGTTAAATTTATAGACATAAGATGGGTGAGTGCTTAAAGTTTAACAATGTCTATGTCAAACTAAAATACGTGAGAGAACAATAGAATGATCATAGATGAATGAATTAGAATGTGAAAGATGGTACTCAAGTAAGGATGTGGGTGTCCACAAATAAAATCTAGGATTTTATGGAAAATAAGTTTCTTAAAATTTGGTAAAAGGATTTAAGACTAAGGTATGATAAAATGATTTTGAGATGAAAAATTCAAACGAAATAATTTGAAAATAGCGAAGAGAGGTGATGAAAAATCCAAATGAGAAATATTTTGAGGTTTCAAAAGAGGTAGTGAAAAATGTTGAGCCCAAAAAAGTGACTAAGTTCCAGAGTAGAGGATTAGTGCATGTAAGGCAAGCAAGGGGAAAAATTCTCAAGAAATGACATGTGAGAGAATAAGAGTGCGTGCGGGTAGTTTAAGGGGTTACTGATAGAAGTTACACATGGAGCGTGTAAAGGTTGGTGCATGAGAGAAGGATAGGGTTTAAGGACTTAGCCACATTTTAGTTAAAGAATGGTATCACATGTAAAACACATGAAGCTACAGGTAGGCATAATGATGACAAGGTTGTTACATGGAGACTTGAAGCTCAAGAAAATAATATTCCAAGGAATCATTATGGTTATGGGATGTAAAGTGGAGGTTGTTATGGCTAGTTGGCATCTGCATGACTTGGACACTTGAGTATAATATAATATGATGACATTTGACATGTGGGATTGCTTCGGAATGATGATTAGGAAATTTCCTATCCTGTTTAAGGAGGCATTTGGATTTAGGAAAAGGGTAGAGAAGAGAGAGAGGAAGGTGAAGTATGAGTGCTTATGTAATGGTGTATGCATGGTGAAGAATATGTAATGGTTTTAGGGGTAATATAGGATTTCTAGATCAGATCCATGGAGAGGGTGGGATGCTATTATCTTGATAAATTCAATTTACTATGACCCTGTTGATGTAATTTGGCTATTGTAAACAGTTGTGAATCAATGAATATGATGGATTGTTATGAATATATATGTTTATGGGTTCAAACCCTAGTGATATTTATTTTTCTCATATTCTAGATATGATCTCTTTGTGATGTTGTAGTGTTTACTTTTGCATTATGATGCATTTTTGTTTAAGATCTAGTGTCTTTACTTCTATGTTAGAATGAATGCATGCATTACTATTTCTATAAAAATTCCTCCATTAATGGAAAACATTCTCACAAGGACCACATAAAGGAGGGGCTTGGCACCTACATGTGCCTCAGGTGAACACCCAGCTAATGATGGGTGATATGTCGACGTGCTTGGGGTTTAAAGGGGAGTAGGGAAATGAGACTACATTTTGGTTCCATTGTCGAGACATATTTTGAAGTTGTTCTAAGAATGGTGTGTGATGATAGAACGGTTGACCTTGGACAGTCAAAAATTGGATTAATAACATGGAGGATGAGTTTTCTCAGTGATTTAACACTTGGATTTAGGTTTGATGCACATAAATGGGTAGAGGATCACATGTATCATGAGCTCTATGAGACATTATTTTGTTGTTTCCTAGTAGAGTTATATGAATGGTTGTTAGCATATGCATCAAGGAAGAGTTGGTATTATAGACCTCATTTTTAGACCCAAGAAGAGTATCAAAGGTTGCATGATGTTGATTTGACTTGGAATCGTGTTGTTGATAAGTGGTAGAGTGGAGTGTTGACTAGATATACCTTAGAATACACGGTTTCTATGTATTATTTCTTGGATATTAATGAGTTTGAGTTCTTGACAAAGCTAAGAGGATCATTTTTGTGTGCTATACCGTTAGCCATTAAGATGTTGATCATCACTCTGAGTATGGAGGCATTTCTTATGGCTGGTTAACTTCCCACTAGGCATGGGGTGAGGAAGTTGGTGTGGTGAGAGATGGCAGACCTTGTGGTGGAAATGGAGAGAGAGGAGAGGCAGCTAAAGTATAATGAAGTGCAAGAAAGGGAATTGAAAATATAAAGTGAAGTTGCAAGAGTGATGGTATTATGGAGGTAGATGTTGTGGGAAGTATTTGAGGTTTGCGCGAGAACGTGGGACCTAAGAAGTATGTGTTACCCCATCTTGGCAAGTGTGAGAGAGAAACCCCTCAAATTCTTGTGAGAGATCATCATATGGAGAAAGGAATAGAACCGTAGGTGCATATCTTAGCCCACCTAGTGACCAAACCCTGGCGCTTATTTTTCCAATTCTTGAGATAAGTGTTGTTAACCTAGTTGGTGTTGGTAGTGGATATAATTTTTCATTTAGTTCTTCTATGGTAGCACAAACATTTCCTGTGTTTGGAGGCATCCTATCTGACACATCATTTGGGCAAGGTGTGGGTACATAGAGTTTGGGTATCGCATCTGGAAGTGGTTCAATGTCACAGATCACGGGTGTATAGTTTAGCATGCTTTGGTGGTTACACGAGCACAACTGTACATGCCCCATACCTACGATGGGAGGAGGATTTGGTGGATCTGGAGGAATAAGATCTAGTGGATCTAGTTGATCTAGTGGTAGAGGCAACATAGGAAAGAATCAAGGTTATAGATCTAGAAAAGTAGGACCTCAACCACCTCAATAGGTGTTTTATGAGATGTCTCTACATTTACCTGATTACAAGGGTGTTGAAGATGTTGTAGAGCATGTACATAAATGTGAATTGCTATGGCATGCTAAGGGTATCACTACCCTAGAGTGGAAAATATGTCAGTTTGTAACTACTTTGTAAGGGCACACAAATAGTTGGTACTAAAAGTATGACCCATTTTAAATGAAAGTGGATTGTCTTGCATTACGTGATGCATTTTTGACATAATTTCATATTCCTAAGTTTGAGAAAAATAACATCAAAGTGCACTTAAGGAAATTCAAGAAGTTATGTCGAAAGTGTGTGGGATTATGATGTATACTTTTAAACTCTCCTGTCAAAGTTGAATTATGATATCCATCCCTCACAACACGCTCAATGGTTTGTGGGAGGATTGATAACACCTTTATGACAAGAACTTTCACATAATAATTTCACGGACCCGCATGAGGCCTTAGAGGATGCTCTATGCACCGAGGCCATAAGAAGTGTTAACACTAGGATAAGTCCCTTTTCGAAGCTACGATTGCTGCCATGGAAAAGAAACTAGAAAAATTGTCTGCAAACTCAGCTCATAATACTTGTAGTGGACTATGGTGCATAGATTATGAGGTAGAAGGACACACAAAGGACAATTACCCATGAAATTCATTACGTGCCATGTCATTAGATTATGAAATATGTTACAGAGATCATGATCCAAGTAGATGCTCATTTTTGCAGCGCATGCTCCACAATAATGTGTCTTCTTATTGTAATATTTTCTCATCTATGACTCACGATACAAAGTAATGTCAATTGATAGACCAAATACATGATGCCATTGATATTGGTGTGTGTTATACCAGCATTCAAAAATTTTATAAGAATGAAGGTTGACAATTATGAAGGGTGCAGAGATGGAGGTGGTCGAGGAAGAGGTTTTCATGGAGGATTTAGAGGTCGTGGTGGACAAGGAGGTAGGAGTGAATTTCCTCATGGAACTTGTTACAATTGTGGATCTAATGAACACTACAAGTGCAAATGTCTGATTTTTTTATAGTTATCATAGTGCATAAAGAAGAATAAATATGAGTTATTTGAGCTATATGATCACATGAGCCAAAATAAGAGGAAGGACAAGGGGGTGAGAATGGTGAGTGTGAAGCGAGATGAAGTTGCATGCGTTGGGGAAGTACCAAAGCAAAGGCCTCTTGTTACAAGAGAAGAGGTATTGCATGGGAAATGCCCTAATCTAGCTCATTAGAAAGAGGTCTACCAAGAGACCATATAGGTGATTAGAAATCTACAAGGGGATATTCAGTGTTTGAAAGAGCGGTCATGGAATTTAGAACATGCAAAGAATGTTGAGGTTCCTTAAAAGGAAATGGTTAAAGTCGAGAGAAGTGTGTAGGATGCTGCACCAGGAGAGTATTATCCCTTTGTTAGGAGAGTGGCTAAGAAAAAAGTACCATGCATTGGAGGCGGGTGCGAGAGGTAGGTATTGCATGCTAATCTACCCCCTCATAATATTTATTATGAAAAAGAAATCACATTGAATGTAGTTATGGATGGATGGCTCTTGAGAAACATTCTGATTGACATGGGTGCAAAGGTCAATGTTCTCACTTTAGATACATGGAATCAGATGGGGAGGCCCCCATTACAACCATATTCAAATGTGTTGTATATGGTGAATAGGAAAAAGGCTATTCCCATCGGAGTATTAAAGGATACATCCATAACCATTTGAGGAGAATTTTTTTGGAGATTTTGAATTCTTATCACTTCTCAAGGAAAATAAATTTCCATCCTTACTTACATGCCCATGGTGTTATAAGAATAATGTTGACTTGTGCTTTAACAAGGGATACATAAATTTCGAGAAAAAGAGGAGCACATTGTTATTCCAATGACGGATGGGAAGTATGCATCCTATGTAGAACATTTGAGAAAAGAGGACCTAGATAGAATCTATGTGCGCACCACTAGAGACCCCGAGGTTTTCCACCCATTAGTAGAAGGAGTCATTCAATGGAAGATGCTCGGTTAAATAGTTATAGAGCTAGTGTTGCACAAGAAAATTTGGCACACGGGACCTATGAGTTGGTTGGAATATAATTGAAAATAAGTGGGACTCACATCACTAGGGAACACTTGGTTAGGTACCTCGGAGGAAGGTAGTTACCCAATTACACTAGAGGGGGTAACACTTATGTTTTTTTGCATGCGATGGAGGTATAGTGGACCTTCCAGACAGAAAGGAGGAATATGCTTACTTATACCTTACGCGAAACAAAAATGCATTGGTGGGTGACCCATCAAGACAATATTCTAGAGTGGCACAAAGTGAGAATCACATTCTCTATTAGGTTTCTTTAGAGAAATGCACCTTTTGCAATACATGAATATCATGGGAAGGAGTCTGCCTCATTCTTCATCCATGAATGTGGAAGAGCCTAGATGGTAGGCACGGGATCCTTACCTCCCTCACTATGGATGCATAAGTTCTATTCCACATTGCAGGGTTGTGTGTCCACATTATAAATCCATTTGGAGCTACGTCATCATATGATAAATTGGAAAGAGTTGATGGTGGATATTATTCAAAATTTTGAGTATCTAAGTCCTAAGCCATTGGTGAACGAGTCGTTACAGGTAGTTAAGAACCTTACCTTAGGAGATAATTCCATGGCTAAGGACCAATTCCTATATTTTTAGGGAGCCTGATTTTTGGGTGTAATTCATAGTAGAAAAACCGGGATAAGGAGAGATAGAGGATATACGGTTTGAGCGCACTTTCCTAGAGAAGGAAAAAGGAAAGTTAGTCTACTTGATAAATGATGGGATGGTAGAAAACTTAGATGTTAACCATACAGAAGGTATGCACAATGTATTGGAAAAAGTAGATGAGAAATCACATGCCTACCATGAGCCCTTGAAAAAAAAAAGTTAACATTGGTACAGAGGCAGAGCCAAAGGAATCATTATTAGAGATTACTTGGTTAAACCGAAGGTCTCAAAAATTATTGATTTACTACATGAATTCCAATATTTTTTCACACGTGGTACCATGAGCTTAAAGGAGTTCACCACTCACTAGGGGAAATGAGGATTAAGTTAAAGGAGGGTACGCACCCAGTTTGGAAGAGATCTTATAGGATGAATCTGAATCTACGCATAAAATTTAAGGAGGAAATTGATAAGATGATAGAATCTAGAATCATTGAGGTAATTGAGGAATCTAAATGGGTGAGCCCAATGGTGATTAGTATCAAGAAGGATGGGAGGATAAGATATTTTTTTATTATAGAGATTTAAATGCTTCATGTGTGATAGATCCTTTTCCAACCCCATTTATTGAGGATATTTTGGAAGGTGTTGCAGGGTGAGAAATCTATTCTTTCACAAATGGATTCTCTAGATATCATCAAGTAAGAATTGCGAAGGAAGACTAAGAGAAGAATACTTTCATGACTAAGTGGGGAAGTTTTTCTTACATGGTTATGCCCTTTGGGCTTAAGAACATGCCTGCTGTATTTTTGTGCATCGTGGTGCATGCCTTTCAAGACTTCATCCATAAATTTATTCAAGTTTACCTGGGTGATTTAACAATATATGGGTTAGTAAGGGATCACTTTGACAATTTTAGATTGATGTTTGAGAGTTACAGGTAGTTAATTATCTCTCTAAACATTAAAAAATGTGTCTTTGCTACTCCTTTCGCACATTACTAGGTCACATTATTTGCAAGGAAGGTTTATTGGTAGACCTTGCCAAGATTTCTTTTATTTTAGGGTTGGAGGATCCTACTAGTCAAAGCACCGTGCATGGATTCTTAGGGAACATGGGATATTACAAGAAATTTATCAAAGGCTATGCCAAGATTTCCACATCATTGGAAGATTTATTAAAACATAAAAGTAAATTCCATTAGGGTGAGGCACAACAGGTGGATTTTGACACCTTGAAGGAGAAACTTACTACTATTCCCATTTTATGCTTTCCCTCTTGGGAAAATCCATTTCACATACATGTTGATGCATTGGGTATGGCCATAGGAGAAGTGTTAGCACAACCTAGAGAGGGGATTGTTGATCACCCCTTGTGTTTTGCAAGTAGAAAGTTAATGTTGGCTGAGTAGAATTATACAAAAATGGAGCACGAATATTTTTTTATGATTTATGCAATGCACAAGTTTAGGAAATACTTATTTGCTACTCTGTTTATATTTTACATGGATCATATGGCGCTCAAGTATTTTGTTAACAAGCATGTCTTGCAAGGGTGCATATACCAGTGGATCTTGTTGTTTCAGGAGTTTAAATTTTTGGTCATTGTAAAACAAGGAAAGAGAAACTTGGGACCTGATCATGTATCTTAGATTAAATTAGGTGAGGATGTGCAAAGCATTGAGGAAAAAATTCCGGATGTACATTTTTTTACGCTACAATGGGCTCCCTTTGACTTGGAGGATATTGTTGTTTTCTTGTGAATGGGTGTGGCACCAGAGGGAATGAAGTCTTTGGAGAAGAAACAGTTAGCAATACATGTTGCAACCTATATGATGATTAGTGGAGACCTATAAAAAATAGGCTAAGCTGAGGTTTTGCACCGAGTGTGTGTTAGAACATGAGCATACTACAATCATGGAAGAAGCTCATGGTGGCATTGCAGGAGGACACTATGTAGGGAATGCAACCATGTGCAAGATCCTATTGGAAGGCCTTTAGTGGGAGACAATTTATAAGGATTTTATAGAGTATTGCAAGGCCTATGACCATTTCTAGCACCTTGGTAAGCTAAGGAAGAGAGATGAAATTCCATTAAGACCTATTGCTAGTGTAGATCTATTTGAAAAATGGGCAATTGATTTTGTGGGCCCTATTTCCCCATCTGTGTGCAAGACATGTTCATGCTATATTATCACTTGCATGGATGATCTTACATGGTGGGAAGAAGCAGCACCTATGAAGGATTGCATGGAGGATACAATAACTAGGTTCTTATGGGAGAATATAATTAGCAGGTATGGATGCCCATTGAGTTTAAAAAGTGATATGGGTACTCAATTTTTGAATGAATTTGTTAGAATATTATTGGTAGAGTTTATGGTGGCTCATAAAAATACTATGACATATCACCCTTAGGATAATGGAACTGTTGAATAATTTAACAAGATACTGAGCCACACATTAACTAGGATTTGTGATTTTGGAGGGATTGGGATGATAAAGTCTCTGCAGTGCTATGGGAATATCGAATGACTTATAAAATATTGAACAAGGCCACACCTTTTCATTTGGTTTTGGTGTGGAAGAATTTTTTCTGATGGAATTCATATTACCATATCTATGTATTGCATGTGCAAGAGGATTTCCTAATGAACAAGAACTTGAAGAGTACATAGACAAACTAATGCGATTGGATGAGAGGCGCGCTATAGATCGATGGAGCTAGTAGACAGAGAAAGCTAGGAAGAAGGCATATCATGATTGGAATATTAAAAAAAAGAAGCTTGAGGTTGGGTAGATGGTTCTTCTATACAATTCAAAGTTTTTGTGCCGTCTGGGAAACTCAAATTTCATTGGTTGGGACCATATGTTATATCTTATATACTTGATTCAAGAGATTTCTAGTTAAAAGAGTTGGATGGAACATAGTTTCCTAATTATTTTAATGGGAGTAGGTTGAAGCCCTACTATAAATAATCCTTCTTGGTGTTTGTAAATAAGGCAGTATTTCCATGTAGCTTAGGATTTCTTATAGATCATTTTCCTTTATATGTGTTTCTTTTCATCATAGTTATTCTTTGTCTTTTAGTTTCATTGTTGTGGGTGCATTTGTACGATGGTAGCTAGTTACTTTCTAAAAGGTTTTTATGCATAGAGGACCACACATATTTTTAGTGTGGGCTGGAGAGTGTAAAGAAGAGTTTTAGTGAATAGTGCAGTAAGAAGCAAGTATTGGGAGTGATGTTGATTGGTGACCCGAATGAGGAAATCAAACACACATGGGTTCGAGGAGCATTTGTAGCGAAGTGATTATGGGTGGAGATTGGTGTAAAAGATTAATAAAGACCACATACGAGGGATAAAAGTGTAAAGTAAACTAAGGTAGGTTGTGGAAATAACTTGGTACACGATGCGGGGGAAGATGTAATTTGGTGTTGGAAGTGCATGTAAGGAAGTTTACGGTCAATGAATTTTAGACACCGAGAAGGTTGAGGAGGTTATGCATAAGTTGGTATGCGGAGGAAAAGTGCTAGATACAATGTGTGGGATGAAAGCATTAGAAAATCTGAAATTAATGCATAAGTATGGTGGTAGGTCACATGGTAGTTAATGTGGGAAAAATAAAAAAACTATAACTAGAAGGTCGAGAGAGTTATTATTTTTTCCTTATGTTTGTTTTTGAAGAGCTCTTGCAAACTAGGGCATCCTTGCAAAATAATTTATGAAGAGTTGCGTGAAAAGTAGAGAATTTGGAATATTTTTGAACCAAAGTGGAATTGAGTACATGGGCATGTGTAGAGGATATTGTTTGGTGGATTCCCATGAGTATTTATGTTGTCTTGTGGAAGGAGAGTTTTCCAGGTTAGGGTTTGCAAAGCTAGGGCATGAGTTTTGAAGAAATTTTGTAGGAGTGGAGCCGAGGGATTAAGTAGCTTTAAAGAAAGAGACAAGAAAGGATTTACAAGAACCTAAGAAGATAAGATGACACCAAGGAAAGGATTGAACGTTTCACCAAAGAAGAAGGAAAGGGCAAAGGAAATCCATTCGCATCGACAAGTTTTAATGAAGAGTGGTATGCGGAGATGTAGTACCCAGATGGTATTTTAATGGGGATGGAATGGGTCTCTCACATGTGCAAGATGGTTATAATTGATTATAACCATAGGAAAAATACCACTGAGAAGGAGATGGCATTGGAGCTCATTCACCCAATAGGAGAGAGAACACATGATGACAAACTAGTGTATGATGACTCTGTGAAGACAAAACTGGAGAAGGTTGGGCTTTTGCAAATTTTTGAGTTGCCATTTTTTGGAAAACTTGAGAGATTATACCAATGGCTCATGTCGCACATGCAAGAAGATCACTTCTACTTCGTAGGGAGGATAATACACATAACCCCATAGTTGATCTCCAAATATACTGGATGTATATGCATAGATGAGTCACTAGATGATGACTTGGATGACAAGGAGGCTATCATGGAGACAACCAAGGAATATGAATATAAGAAGGGTAGGTGCTATTTTTATATTACCAAGATCATTGACCCAACCATAAAGATGGTTGTGCACTTCCTTGCTAAGTTAAATGGGAAGGAATGGTGGACGTAAGTGAACAAGAGATGGTTGAACATTTGCAGAAAGATTTAAGAAGGAACAATATACAACATCTTGGCCTTCATTGCAGAGGATATCATAGATGCCATGTGTGACATGGATGAAATAATGTATGGTAACATCATTCTTATTATTGTATTTTTAGAGATTGGAGTGCCCGATGGGCTAAATAGCTACGTCTAGGAATACCCTAATGAGGACCCTTCCCCTACTAAAAGGTTTGAAGAATACACTTGTGATAAAATGATGTTTGAATATAAGACACCCTTGGAGAATTGGTACAAGTGAATGCTCAATACATTTGGGGTAGAATGGAGATTCCATGAACAACTTCCTACCTTGGTGTATGGTGAAGCTAATTTCACCGTACACCAAAACTTCTTCATAGGACTATTCACTTCGACAAATGACACAAAAATACCATGGTATAAGCTACGATTTTCCTTCACAACACAATATTTTAAGAGCATGGTTAACGAGGCTTAAAGAAGCCAAGAAAATTAGATTTGATCTAAGTGAGGTAGGTTAGAGCACTGCGTGCTACACAAAATGTTGGTGTATCCCAAGAAACAAACATATGTGGAGAAGTATGTATCTCATGACTTACATATTTTAGAACCCATGTCAATACCTATTTCAAGAATTAACAGCCCGATAGGGTGTATATACACCTAAGGCCCAATTTTGAGAAGGGAACGTACATTAAGGATGACGTATCCATCCCTACGAGACTCATTTGAGATAAATAAGGTAGTACCATCGAAGAGAGAGAGAAGAAACTACATAAAACAGGGTAGTAGCGGACATACGATTCGGATCGCATGGCGAAGGAGTTAGGCATGGGCCCAAGTACTTAGGCTGGAGGAAGAAATCCCCGTGAAGGAGAAGTCACCTAAGAAGGAAAGGTCCCATGTGATAGAGGATTTTCTAGTGAAGAAGAAGCAAAATATGGTGCAGAGTTTAGACTCTAAGGAGATGAAGAGCATGAAGGGTGATGGGTCCAAGGAGGAGAATGAAGAGCACGAGGAAGGTGAGAATCCCCCTTTTTAGGATGTACATGAGTCTGATGAGGAGTATAATGAATATGAGGAGGGTGTTTTGGATATGAGAGGAAGTGAATAGGTGGATATGAATGTACAACAAACCTTGAACTGGCCGAGGAGGAAGTTGGATGATCTTATGGAAAAGGAGGTGACAAATATCATATAGAACTTGGTAGAGCATGAGGTGGAGCACATCACCAAAGAAATATTAAAAGAGATGGAAGAGAGAGTAGAAAAGGAGAAGAGTCTAGCGGTTAACTTCCTAAAGGCACCACACACCGGTGGAAAAGGCATGAAAATGACAAAAAGACCCAAAATTAATTATGTAAATTATCCAAACAAGGTCCTATGTGCGCGTTTCAAGAGCATGGTACCTACTGAGACCAAAATTTATGTTTGTAACATTCCCATTTTAAGACTTTAGAAACAAGGGAATTTTTTTACATAATGTTCTCTATTCTAAATAAAGCATTATTTAGAACACACATTCCATGCCAATCAATCTCAAACAAATAACCATATGCATCATAAATGACTCAATGATCCACTAATCTATTCATTTCATAACTCGGTGATCTACCGATCTATTTATGTTAACTTTAAGTATTGAATACTTATCATATACTTCATATACTTGGTTTTCCTACCCTAAACTAGGTACTGAGTGATCTGTTTAAAGAACATATCTAAATATTTGTTACCAATATTCATCTAATATCACGTTGCTTTAAACTAGGTGACATAGGATAACGTAACTAGTAGCTTGTGATACTTTGGCCAAAGATTTTCAACATATTGTTTATGTCACTATTCCTAGATGACATACTCATCATTTCGGAATACGTCCTTCACCTCACTCCTCTGTTATCAAGAATGGTCTTTACTAACTACCGTCAGTCCACTTGTCCAAGGTTTAACCCTAGCCCTAGTTAGAAACATAATTTATTATAGGAAGATGCTCATAATGAATTAGGGTATATGAGCATACTCAGTTGACCTAATTCACCGAATGTGCCAAGGTACCTTAAGTCATTGAAAAGCTCTTGCCTATCCTAAACATGCCACTAAGTTGACCTAGAGAGAAACAAAGTTCAATTCCTTATTTGTGTGTAGATCAAGATGATCAATGTAGAAGAGTGTTGCCACATGTCATTCAGCAATTTGTATCCTTGAGAAAATCCATGTTTTCTCAAAGGTACGATCTGCCGATTGGCGTGTGCCAACATCATATAAAAACTACCTCATCAAAATGTACATACCCCAGGAGGTTATTAATATATTGTTAATTTGGATTAGTACTCGATTACGAAACCCTACTAAACCCTAATCCAACACTCCATAAGTTCTTTTCTAAATTTGATTCATTTAGTCATTAAAGAACTCCCTTAACTTATGATTGCTTTCTAGGTTCGTTTTACTTGGCTTAACAAGCGATTAACAAAACATGACATCAATATCATAAGTTCCATTAAATGTAATTTAATAATTCAAAGAAGGTGTAGCAACCAAATAGGTTCAACTAGTAGTACACTTTATAAGAAAAGAAGTCTAACTATTAATGATCATATCATCATTCTTTGGATTACATTTCCTCTACATGATTAAGTGTTAGGGTTTTTCATACCCTTCTTATCTTTTAGAATTTCTATAGTTTTACTTTGCATATTCATTACACATTCAATTACTATGTTAGAAATGTTTAGATAAGATTGATATCTTATGCTGAACTTAACAGACTACATCTTAATAAGGGAATCCAATTATTTCCCTTTAACCAACGGATCAAGTTTATCCGAATTAAGCATAACACATATATGAAAAATATCATCAAGATAGGTTTCCCATCTTCTTCATAATACAAGATAACTTACACAACCAATACAAGTAAATATCAACTTTCAATTCATCATTATAAAACTATACATTACAAGACTATGTATTTCGGGAATCTTTGTACAAAAAACAACCTCTATCCAAAAATAATACAACTTTTCTTTTTCAATACAATTCAAGAATGAATAAAAATCTTTACATAAGGTCCATAATTAAATAATCCCAATATAAAATCAAATTTCTTATCTTCTTTTATCACTTACGGTGTCCATCTGCAAAATTGGTAGCATGGGCCAATTTAAAGAAGCCCGAGCATGATAAGCACTAAGCATTAAAGTAAAGTGCATTCCACTAATTTTTCATAAAACAACTCTAATTTTATGAAACAATTAATAGGCATCATACAAATAGTCATAAATAATAACATCAAGAAATAAGAACAATTAAGAGAGTTTGAATTCATTATCAAGAAAAGAGCATAATATAATCTCGCAACATAAGAATTATATCAAAGACTTAATTGATCCTATCAATCACTTTAACATAACTCAAATTAGTATGCTTCATCTTTCCATATAATCAAAGAAGAGAATCAATACATATCTAATTCTCGAAACATTTCCTTTGAAGGAAAGAATAAATTTTAGAACACAAATCACTTCCTCGAATCCAAAGATGAAAAAATAAGGAGTCCTTAAATAAAAGGAAAAAACCAAACAAGAATCCCAATTCAATCCAAGCATATTAAAAGCAGTCTAACTAACAGTTTTACTAACTTGATATATTAGTAGTTTATAATTCAAAAAAGGTCTATAGGCAATCTTTCCAAAAATCCAAGCTATACTCGAATGAAATAAATCTCTTAACCAATCCACAAGAAAATTTCCATCTCGAGAAGAGAATCAATAAAAGAGTAGTTCGATCAATTAAGTTATACGGTACATATAAAGGATCTCAAACCACAAAGGACCCAATCCATATTTCATTTCATTTATACTATGAAATGAAATCCATTATCTAATAAAAACTTAGAAATTCTCTAGTTAGTTCCCTAAAGAGAACACAAAACTGAATGCCCAGTTAAAGATATGCACACTACATCTTTCCAATCAAAACTAGCAAGTTAGTTGGTTATTCTATTTCCATTCACCAAGCACAAGTACAAATTCAAATCTCATAAATAAATACACAATACATACCCTAATTGTATACTGTCCCCAAGAGAACATAATTCTTTCTCTATAAAACTTGGAGGTTTAAACTACCATGCAATAAAGGAGTAGAATTCATCCAATCATAAAATATTACAATATCAAAGTGACTCACGACTCAAAGATGCATTCCCATTACAAAGCATTAATCAAAAAATGCAAATGAGAAGGCGAAGTAATCCCAAATAAGAGAAACATTACGAAACATCTAGTTTAGTGAACTGTATCCTTTCGAACCACATATAGTATAATAGTTTTAAATTCAGCATTCTTCTAAACCCACGAATCGGATGAAAGATCGAAGAGAGTAAGAAACTAAGAAATTCTTTTAAGACAAGCCTTTGTCCCAAACTTCTTCTAAGCTGACAGATTCGTCACCGACCTCTTTGAGTCCCAGGCTAAAATATTATGACAAGTAAGAATTTGTTTCATCATTAAAGACAAAAAAGGAAGTAAATAATAAATTCCAAAAACCTCTTCCATCGATCATTGTCCCAAAACAGGTCATAATTCCAATCCGTTTATTTAAAAAATAAAATAGTCAAGTTTGAGAACACAAAGTGCGTCTTAAAGGAAAAATCCATATAACCATTCTTTCTCAAAATCAAAATAAATAAGACCTCAAAAGAAGTTACACTGTCCACCTCTGACAGCGAAACAAAACTCATAGGACCTCCCTTTAGCGAGATAGTATAAAAATTGAGGCTGAAGCTCTACAATTCTTAATACCCACTAAAATCCTACTCATAATACTTGAACAAAGTTAAACACATTGATTCCAATACAAGATCAAAATAACCAGCAATGGATACATGTACTGAGTCAAATACGAGCTTCGAACACAAGCTTTAACAATGCAAGCTCAAATACAAGTTTATAACAAAACCCATGGCCCTAATAAAAGCTCATAATAAACACCAACACTATATTACGGGTTCAAGCATTTCTGTTTCCCTAAGGAAGAATAAAATTTCAGTTCAGAGCTCAAGCACAGGATGCAATGCAACAACTTAACAACAAGTTTCGTATTCACAGAACTATATACTAGTACAGTTGTTGAATACGAAGATTCAACCAACGGTTCAAAACTACACATAGTTCCTACATAGTCCAAAACAAACACAAGGTCCCAATATAACTCATAATGAATCTCAAAGCTTCAATACAAGACTAAACAGAGATTCAGAACCCAACAAGCAACTAACCGGTTCATTCCACATTAGTCTTAAATACTAGAAACAAAGCTTTGAATACAAGCTATAGATTTCAATAGAGGTTCAAGTACAAGTTCTGAGTTTCAATACAAATTCACATGCAAACCTCTAATAACTAGTTCAGAGAAAGTTACCAAGAACTATCATTAATAACCAAGAATTTTTATTCCAAAACCCACATAGATTTCATGAAAGCATGCAAGTAAATAACCAGACATATTATGCAAAAATATATCTCCAGTGAGCAGAGTTGTTTTAATGAATCATTTAGAAGAAAGCAAGAGATATTAATGTGTAGAGCCTATCATGCATGATAGTGCCTCTACCAATTCAAAGAAGACTTCCAACTGAGTTTCTAACACCCCTTCTTCTCCAAGCAAGATCAAACAACAATAATATTTTTCCACAATGCCTCTTATACATTCCTCAAACTAAAAGTAGGTCAGAGAATTCAAAAATAGCCACAAAGTGTAGATCAAACTGCTAGTTCGAAAAACCAGAAAGCTCCATGCAGAGACAAAATCTTGAAGCATGTAAAGTAAAATAACCCCCAAAAAATCTGCCAACATGCCTTCCAAGATGGTTTTCTCACCAGAACCGATGAAAATTAATGACATTTAATTACATATTCCCACCTATCTCTCCTTACCACCGCCATCCAAAGTTGGTGAGACCACATTGAAATTTCACATGCATTTATAAACTTAGTGATCCTTCCATGTAGGTTCCTCCAAATTTCACTAGCCCATGCCAAATTGGTAGTACAACCATGCCTTAATGCCAAATCAATCAAAACCCCATCACATTAAAAGCTTAGGAACTACTGCTTAGCTCCCACTTGCCAATCGACCCATAGGTTCCCTCTCATACACATTAGTTTAGGATAGATGTAATTGGCTTAGGTTAGATGTTAGGTTAAATTTAAAACTATAACCTTAGGATATAACCCACAATTAAATAAATTTCCACCCTAGGTTAGGTCTTAGCTTACCCAAATGGTATAGGCGATTGATTAGAAATAACTTTACATCCCTTAGATTATTTCCTTCATACTAACATAGTGTTAACAACTTAGGTTAGGATGGTATCCCATGTAAAGTGGTGTAGAAAGAGTTAGGTAAATTACACGAGTCTCGAATCTCTTTAGGATAGAACTTATAGATATAGGACACATTATTCTCGGTTTCTCTAGAATCCTAAAGCGGGTTTCCCTAATGCCATTAAGAGCCTGTAAGGGTCAATCAAGAAAAGATTCAAGCACAACACAAAACATAATGTAGGCACGGTCTTTGAAATAGTAAAGAATTTGCAACAAAAACAAGTTCAATCTGTTAAGTCTCTTAATCAATGAATGTCATTTTTTCATTCGGTTTAGATAAGAAGATTTAAAATATACCTTGGATAAATGGAATTGATCCAAGGATGAGTCCATCTACAAAGGATAAGTTTGCAACCGTTACGACCATATTACAACTTACTCATAAGAAGTGAAATAGATTATTACA
This sequence comes from Taxus wallichiana var. yunnanensis, assembly GCA_018340775.1. Lineage (NCBI taxonomy): Eukaryota > Viridiplantae > Streptophyta > Pinopsida > Cupressales > Taxaceae > Taxus > Taxus wallichiana. The sequence continues at coordinate 512,356,368 of CM031238.1, read as the reverse complement.
AGCAACAACATACCATCCCTAAAATCAAAGAGTAGAAACGATTTATCCACAACAAGCATGATTTTTCAACATCCATGAAACATACATTTGTCTTGAAAATCACATGTCAACACTTGCAATGAATTCCTCAAAATCACAGTTTTACAAGGTGTTACATACTTCCCTCCTAAAAAGAATCTTTGTCCTGATGATTATCTCATTTTAATCATTGCATTCAAGGTAATCAAATTTTATTCACTTTCTTAACATATGTTTGCAATAATATCTGAATTTCAAGTTTCAAAATCAGCATTCACATAGTTTTTATTCAAAACAATAGTTTTACATCCATAACCGGTAGAATTATTGACATATAAAGATAAAATCACAAATTTGTATTAGTCAACGAGAATCAATTTTGTTCAAATAGATATGGAAAAGAAGTTTTCATATCGTCCACGTTTCCTAGGTTACACTTTCTTCATTACACTGGTCCCATTGGAACTTACATTGTCTTATCTCACAATTTCTCAAATGTAATGGTGAGTTTCAAGCACTCATATGGGTTTAACCATGATTATTCCCAGTCTTGGACTGCAAGGAATTCAATTTAACACATGTGATAAATCTAAAATGTATTTCTTAAGCAAAGAAATATGGAAAACATCATACATTCATGATAAAGAAGGAGGTAATGCTAAGTGGTAATTACGAGTTGATTACTTAAACTATCTCAAAAGGTCCCACATAACGAGGTGATAACTTGGCAACCTTGCCAAAAGTTATAGAGCTCTTTTCGGTTTGACTTGAAGAAATACTTTCTCACCAAGTTCAAATTTCTTGTCTACCCACTTTAAATCAACATAACTCTTTTGTCTATCTGTTTCTTCTTTCAAGTGTTCATGAATCAATTTAACTTCTTGTTCCATTTTAGTAAGAATTTTAGGTCCAATTACCTCTCTTTCCTCCATGTTGTCCCAACTAACATGGGTTTCGCATTTTCTTCTATATAATTCTTCAAAAGGTGCCATCTTAAGAGAGGCATGATATGTATTATTATATGCAAACTCAACTAGTGGAAGGTACTCTTCCCACTTATACTGCTGATCCATACAATACATTAGTAACATATACTCTAAAACTTGATTAACTCTTTCAGTCTATCCATCCATTTCTTGATGATACGCAAAACTAAAATTCAGCTTAGTTTCTAGAGCTGCATTAAGCATTTTCCAAACTCTTAACGTCATTCTAGGATCTCTATCGAGATATAATTAATTCGGGTACTCCATGTAATCTAAATTTTTTTGTACGAACCTTTTAGCTAACATAGGAGAATCATCCTTGATTACCATCAATAAAATGTGTTACCTTTGTTAGTTTATCCACAACTACTAAAATAACATCATGTTTATTTCTTGACATAGGTAATAGCGTATGATGGAAAAGTGACAATGAGAGCATGGAAATCTACAAGTAACTTTTCCTCGCACCCGACCTCCCGAGGGTTGTGCCAAGATAGCTGGTGGGGATTGAATATGCGTGGGATGTAGACAAACTAGTTAGGCAATCTGATGTCTTTGACGCGCACTAGTGGAAATTGTGAATCTAAGGTAAAGAAGGCCCTCCTAACCTGAACTAGTATGATAGATCGATCGGTAAGGATGACTGCTCGAAGGCTCCAATCAATATCAAGCTTTGGCGTGATTCGGTCTATGGGTTGTGGAATACGTGGAAAATGACCTAGGATAGTTTCGTGTATGTCTCCAAATAAGGTCATAGGGTGGATGGTAAATATAATTGACTCTATGGGTGATTCTCTGGCCTAGTCCAGAACTCCTTAGCTTTGTTAGCTGCTATGTCTAATAAGGATAACTGTTCGATGATGATAGGTGGAAGTGGAGTAGATCTGAATATTAATGTGCGTAGGCTAACATCAACGCCAAATTGACTGTGGGCTCATTGGGTTGTGGGATTTGTGGGTCACAACTGTAGATTTGTATTTGTTGTGGTCCTACTATGGTCATGTGTGGAATCAATCCCTAATCCCTAGTATCCAATAGTCATATGCCTTTTCAGCTTCTATATTCAGAATTAATAATTGTGTGATCTTCTCAGAATATCTTACAGGCATTTGTGCAACCTGAATTCTTAAGCTGGTATCTATATCTGTGAGAGTGTCTCCTGCGTCTGCTGTGGGACCAAAGGATCAAAACCAAAGGTCTGCTCTCTTTCAAGCCCTTCTACAGTCATGTGAATAGTTATCTATGGTAATCTGTAGTTTGGCTGACTTGACCAAAACGTATACGCTTGGTCGTCCTCTATATTCAACCCGCTCAACTATGAGCTAATTTTTTGTAGGTTTGTCGTTGTTTGGAATAATTAGATCTTGAGGTTCTGATCTATATCGATTATGGCTGTGATGAGATTGGGTTGGGAGTGCGATTGGCTCGAATACGTATCCCTGGCTCTCTAGGTCCCATGATTGTCATACAAAAGCAATAATGTAAACTAAATGCAGCAAAATAAAATTAACTATGCGAAGTATGTCTATAACATATATAACTTCTATATTTTTGTTATTTTCTGATGAATTTTATAAATGAATTTGAAAGAGCAGCTATTTTAATATATCTAGAAATTGACAATTAACCTAGTGTCGAATTTTTAAAAAAACAAAGTAACCGAGTATAGCTACTTGCCTGTGTAGTTGTAAATCTATTCTAAACAATGAAATAACTGATCTAATCTATTTGAAAGACTCTCGATCCTACCTCAGAAGTGAGGAAAGAATCATAGTCTCTCAGAAACTATCAATCCCCACAGCTTCCCTGGCAATATCGAAAGTAAGATTGACTGAAATAAAGTAATTAACTACTCTATTTGATATGATTCTAATTAGAAATTTGAAAGCTAGAACCTAGATTCTGCAGAATAGTGGTGAATCCGATGGTGTGTGTGATCTTGTCCCCTTAGTGTGATCTCCTCGTTCCTTTGTGTTCACGTGGATCTAGAAAAGCATGTAATGCTAGCATCAACAGAAGTAGATATTGGGACAAAGGCAACTTAGGATACAGACTGAATATAATGCGAGTAGGAGAGAGATAGCGCAAGAGTACAGAGCTTGGCTTATGCAATTCCTAGTGGGATTTATTGCGAGTCATGCAACATAAAATGTCCAGAACCTGAAACTATCCTATTTGAAGAACAAAACCTGTAACTTTAATGGCTTCCTATTGAAAACAAACTACTCTACTCCAATGGATTGGATGAAATATCAACAACACTTGCACAAGATGGATATGTGGCTTCCTAACAACAAAACAACACTAACTAAGCATGCAATGAAAGAAACTAAGAATTCTAAGCAAAATGAAAGACTAATCTATTGCAATGAGAAATTCAGAGGAAAATTTGAGGGGCCATTTGCTTGAGCACAAGCCAACTATTTATAGCATTTGCATTTACCCAAGCTAAAAACCAAATTGATCTCTTAAACTATAAACAATGGCAAAACAATATTCCAAGGGACAAAAATCATTAATGCAAGCCCAAGGTGGTGAAAAAAAGTTGGTGAATCATTTATTTTTATGTGAGTCATGTTAAAAGAGCATTTTGGAAAACACGTAAAGGACCGCTACCCCGAGTAGGGGCGGCAATTACAGATTCTCGCCGCTCTGCTTAGGGCAGCGGTCACGAGACCGTCACCTAGGCGGGGTGGTGGTTTCATAATCGAAGAGCAAAATGCCAAGAAAAGAGGGAAAAAGAGAAAAACAAAGCACGCGGGGCTAAGGGGGCATGCGGGATGTTAATGCACACTTGAGGAGATTTTTCGGATCTCGAACACCTTGCGAGAGACTTGTTTCATCATTGGGAGTACGTGTTACGTTGCTCCAACGGTGCGATACCCTATAATTTTGGGTATGTACAGTAACCCTTGTACAAAGTCCATGATTATCACTTGCCATTTGTATTGTGGTATGCTTGAGGATACTGATAAACTAGTTGGGTGAATATGTTCCACTTTAACACGTTGACATTCCATGTGTTAAAAATCTATAACATCATTTTTCATTTCCTTCCATAAATATTGATGTTTTATATCAGCAAGCATATTTGTAATACCGGGTGTCTAGAGAAAACTTGAATTGTGAAATTTTTCTAATAATTTCATTCTCAAATCATTTAGCGAAGGTACAAATACTCTATTTTCAAATCGTAAGATTCTTTTGTTATCAAGTGAAAACCTTTATACCTTGGATCACTAGGATCTGCAACAAGCAACTGTCTTTATTTGTTGAAAATAAGAATCAAATTCCATAACACTTTTTACTTCATCCTTAAATTGAGTTCTCAATGTTATAAGAGCGAAATGTGATTCCTATGACTTAGAGCATTAGCCACTCTATTTTCTTTACCCTTGATATAACTGATGTTAAAATCATATTGAGACAAAAACTCTAACCACCTTCATTATCTTGCATTAAGATTTGGCTGAGTGAAGATATAATTCAGCCCAAGATGATCAATTTTCAATTCAAAAGGTTTACCAAACAAGTAATGCCTCCAAACTTGCAGTGCATGAATAATGGTAGCAAGCTCTAAATCATGTGGAGCATAATTTAACTCATGTAACTTTAGTTTTCTACTTTTGTAAGCTATGACATGACCATTTTGTAACAAAATACCTCCTAGACCTTCACCAGATGCATCAATTACCACCATAAAATCTCCATTAGGATCTGGTACTACTAGAATAGGTGCTAAAGTTAATTGTTCCTTCAAGGTTTTAAATGTAATTTCACATTTCTCACTCCAAACAAACTTTTTATCCTTCTTCTATAAAGAAGTTATTGGTGTAGCCACCTTAGAAAAATATTTTACAAATTTTCTATATTAGACAACAAGCCCCATGAAGCTTCTAACTTCATGTACATTATTGGGTGCAGACCACTTAGTTATAGCTATAATTTTTGAAGGATCTATAGCAATTCCTTTCTTACTTATCACATGTCCCAAATAGTGTACTTTTGTGTCATAGAAAGAACATTTAGATAGCTTACCAAATAACCGTATCTTTCTTAATATTTCCAAAACTATCTTCAAATGCTCATGGTGTTCCTCAATAATTTTAGAATATATGAGAATTTCATCCAAGAATATGAGCACAAATTTGTCCAAGTATTCTTGAAAGATATTATTCATTAAATTCATAAATGCTACAGGTGCATTAGTTAATCCAAAAGGTAAAACTGTGAACTCATAATGTCCATACCTTGTTCTGAAAGTTGTTTTATGAATATCCTCATCCTTAATCCACAATTGATGATATCTAGATTGAAGATCTATCTTGGAATATATTGATGCTCCATGCATCTGATCAAATAAATCATCAATCCTAGGGAGTGGGTATCTATTCTTGATTGTTGCTTTATTTAACATTTTGTAATCAATGCACAATCTAAGTGTTCCATCCTTCTTTTTCACAAAAGTTACAGGTGCACCCCAAGGTGAAACACTTGGTCTAATCAAACCTTTAGAAAAAATTTCTTGCAACTGATCCTTAAGCTCTAATTATTATGTAGTAGTCATTCAATATGGTGCTTTAGAAATTAGTTCAGTTCTAGGCTTGATCTCAACCGTGAAATCAAACTCCCTTTTGGGTGGAAGACCTAGCAATTCTTCTGAAAATATGTCACTGAAGTCTTGTAACAATGGATATCGTTCCATAACATCATTGTTCTCTTCAGTTGTTTCAACAATTTTCACTGCATATAAGGTACAACCTTTATTTTTGGCCTTTTAAAGTTGCATAGCTGATAGTTTTCTAACATAAATCTCACGTTTCACACCTTGAATCTCTACTATTTTCTGCAGGTCATCTAAAAACTAATGTGTTTTTCAAAACAATCCACTTTTGCCCTATGTTACGCTAACCAATTAACACATACAATTACATCATAAGACCCTAAAGGTGTAACATAAAGATCAACCTCAGTGGAAAATTTAGGTAAATCAAGGATTGCTCCAAAAAGACACATACTAATTGTATGAACAACATTGTTTCCATACTGTATAGTCCATGTTTTATCCATGTTTCTAGCTTTTATTTTTATTTTTGATGCTAATTTACTAGAAATAAAACATTTAGTAGCTTCGGTATCAAAAATAATAGTTATAGGTAAACCAAATAACTTACCCAAAACTTCTATAGGTGTGGCTTGTTTCTCGGCTGCTTGTCGACCACTCAACATGTATCTTGTCTTTGCTTAATTACGATCGTCCTTTTTCAAAGGGCATTAATTTTCATAATGATCTTTTCCATAGTTATAACAACCTCCTACAGGTCCCTTCCTAGGCTCGGGTTTATTTCTAGCCTTAGAGTTATCATTTTGACCCCCATAGGACTTCTGTCCATTATTATTGTTCTTAGCAAAGTTGTTCCGTACATTACCAACAAACTTGTTTATTGCTGCTTTCTTATTAGTATCAGATGAAAACTTACTTTTCATTCCAAATTTATTTCATGGTCCTTTCTTAGGTGTAAGGGATGATGAAGAGGAGTTGTAATTTTTCTTCCTTACTTCCTCCTTATGAGCAGAAATTTTCTTTAATTTCTATTTTTTCCTTATGGCCTTTTCAACAACCCCTTCCATCATGGTTGGGTTGTGAACATCCACCTCTCCTCATAAAATGAGATTCAATCCCATGATGAATTTTCGTATCCGAACTTCTCATCAGCTTGAAATACTTGAGGTACATACTTAAGGAGTTTTTAAAATGCTCCCGGTGCTCGATTCTGATTAGCTTTCCTTGAGCTAAGTTCTGAATTTTAGTCATTTTCTTATCATAGTAAAGTTGCGATAGCCAACATTGCTTTGAAAGTAACCTTTAAATTGATCCCATGTGATATTAGTTTCATCAATATTTAACTCAACCTTATGGCTATCCTACCATGAAAATGCCACATGGGAAAGCTGATATGCTCCCAATATCACCTTTGTTTCTTAGAAATTCCTTATTGCAAAGTATTTCTCCATTTCACCGAGTCAATTCTTAGCCCCATCTCCTAATGTGGTGCCATCAAACTTGGGTGGACTTATCCTCTTTATATCATTAGTAAGTTCAATTGCTAGCCTAGACTTTTTGTTCTCGGGATGAACAAGTATATTTACATTGTTATTATCAACACCTACATTTGCGTTGTCCCCGGGAGGTGGCTGATTATTGTTATCAACATCTTCTTCCTCATTTCCCATTACTTGTTGTTCAAGTACAGCCAAATGATCTCTTATGTCCAACAAGGAAGCAAGGATCTTATCTAATTTCTTGGAAGTTACCACTCCTTCCTCGGGTGGAGGTTATTTCCAACATTTCCTCTTGTTCTAACCATTTTCTTCTACAAGAAAATTTAAGTTTCATCAGATTATGGACACAATAGGTCCAAGAGCTGCAACTTTAAGCTCTGATACCAAGATGTAACATTCCCATTTTAAGACTTTAGAAACAAGGGAATTTTTTTAACATAATGTTCTCTGTTCTAAATAAAACATTATTTAGAACACATAATCCATGCCGATCAATCTCAAACAGATAACCATATGCAGTTGTAAATGACTTAGTGATCCACCGATCTATTCATTTCATAACTCGGTGATCTACTGATCTATTTATGTTAACTTTAAGTATTGAATACTTATCGTATACTTTGTATACTTGGTTTTCCTACCCTAAACCGGGTACTAAGTGATATTTTTAAAGAACATATCTAAATATTTGTTACCAATATTCATCTGATATCACGTTGCTTTAAACTAGGTGACATAGGACAATGTAACCAGCAACTTGTGATACTTTGGCCAAATATTTTCAACATACTTTTATGTCACTATTCCTAGACGACATACTCATCATTTTGGAATACGTCCTTCACCTCACTCCTCTGTTATCAATAATGGTCTTTATTGACTACCGTCAGTCCACTTGTCCAAGGTTTAACCCTAGCCCTGGTTAGAAACATAATTTATCATAGGAAGATGCTCACAATGACTTAGGGTATATGGGAATACTCGGTTGACCTAACTCAACTAGATGTGCCAACGTACCTTGAGTCATTGAAAGATACTACATATCCTAAACATGCCACTAACTTGACCTAGAGAGAAACAAATTTCAAGTCCTTATTTGTGTGTAGATCTAGATGATCAATGCGAAGGGTGTTGCCACATGTCAACTACTGATGTTGTATCCTCAAGAAAATCCACATTTTCTCAAAGGTACAATCCTATAGTTGGCGTACACCAACATCATACAAAAACTACCTCATCAAGATGTACATACCCCAAGGAGGTTATTAATACATTATTAATTTGGATTATTACTCGATTACAACAACCCTATTAAACCCTAATCCAATACTCCATAAGTTCTTTTCTAAATTTGATTCATTTAGTCATTAAAGAACTTCCTTAACTTATGATTACTTTCTAGGTTTGTTTTACTCAGCTTAACAAGCGATTAACCAAAATAGGACAGCGATATCATAAGTTCCATTAAATGTAATTTAATCATTCAAAGAAGGCTGTAGCAACCAAAAAGGTTCAACTAGTAGTAGACTTTATAAGAAAATAAGTCTAATGATATACGATCTTATCACCATTCTTTGGATTACATTTATTTTAACAAGGAAGGATCTTCCTCTACATGATTAAGTGTTAGGGTTTTTCATACCCTTCTTATCTTTCACAATTTCTATAGTTTTACTACATATTCATTACACATTCCAATACTATGTTAGAATTTTTTAGATAAGATTGATATCTTGTGCAACTTAACAGGCTGCATCTTAATAAGGGAATCCAATTATTTCCCTTTAACAAACTGATCAAGTTTATCCAAATTAAGAATAAAACAGATATGAAAAATATTATCAAGATAGGTTTCCCATCTTCTTCATAATATAAGATAATTTACACAACCAATACAAGTAAATCTCAACTTTCAATTCATCATTATAAAACTATACATTACAAGACTATGTATTTCAGGCATGTTGTACAACAAACAAACTCTATCCCAAAAGAATACAAATTTTATTTTTAAATACAATTCAAGAATGAATCAAAACTCTTTATATAAGGTGCATAATTAAATAAGCCCAATACAACATGAAAGTTCTTGTCTTCTTTTATCACTTATGGTGTCCATCTACAAAATTGCTATGCAGTAGTCGATTCAAAGAACCCAGAGCATGATAAGCACTAAGCACTAAAGTAAAGTGCATTTCACTAATTGTTTCATAAAACAACTATACTTTTATGAAACAATTAATAGGCATCATACAAATAATCATAAGTAATAACATCCAAGAAGAAGAACAATTAAGAGAGTTTGAATTTGTTATCAAGAAAAGAGCATAATATAATCTACAACATCAGAATTATATCACAAGACTTATTGATCCTATCAATCACTTTAAACAGTCAACAAGTCTTGTCATTCAATTATTTCATAAAACCATAGAAATAGAAATACACTTTCATATTTTCTAAGCAACGAAAGAGGTTAGTTACAACATAACTCATATTAGTATGCTTCATCTTTCCATATAATCAAAGAAGAGAATCAATACATATCTAATTATCAGACACAATTCCTCTGAACAGAAAGAATCAAGTTTAGAACACACATCACTTCCTCGGTCCAAAGATGACAAAACAAGAGTCCTTAAATAAAGAGGCAACAACCAAATAATAATCCTAATTCAATCCAAGCGATTAAAAAAGTCTAACTAAAAGTTTTACTAACTTCAGTATATTAGTAGTTTATAATTCAAAATTTTCTATAGCCAATCTTTCCAAAAATATAAACTATACTCAAATGAAATAAATCTCTTAACTAATCCACAAGAAAATTCCCATCTCGAAAGGAATCAATAAAAGAGAAGTTCGGTCGATGAACTTATACAGTACATATAAAGGATCTCAAACCAAAAAGGACCCAATCCATATTTCATTTCATTTATACGATGAAATGAAATCCATTATCTAATACAAACTTAGAAATTCTCTAGTTAGTTCCCTAAAGAGAACACAAAACCAAATTCCCAGTTAAAGATATGCACACTACATCTTTCCAATCAAAACTAGCAAGTGGTTATCCTATTTCCATTCACCAAGCACAAGTACAAATTCAAATCTCAGAAATAAATACACAGTACAGTCCCTAACTATATACTGTCCCCAAGAGAACATAATTCTTTCTCTATAAAACTTGGAGGTTCAAACAACCATGCAATAGAGGAGTAGAAGTCCTCCAATCATAAAATATTACAATATCAAAGTGACTCATGACTCGAAGACTACATTCCCATTACAAAGCATTAATCAACAAAATGCAAATGAGAAGGTAGTTCATAATCCCAAATAAGAGAAACATTACCAAACATCTAGTTTAGTGAAACTGTATCCTTTCAAACCACATACAGTATAATAGTTTTAAATTCAGCATTCTACTAAACCCACGAATCAGATGAAAGATCAGAAGAGAGTAAGAAACTAAGAAATTCATTTAAGACAAGCATTGTCCCAAACTTCTTCCAACTGAACAGATTCATCACCAGCCTCTTTGAGTCCCAACTAAAATATTATGACAGGTAAGAATTTGTTTCATCATCAAAGACAAAAAAGGAAGTAAATAATAAATTCCAAAAACCTCTTCCATCGATACAACTATCCCAAAATAGGTTGTAATTCCAATCCGTTTATTTCAAAAATAAAACAGTCAAGTTCGAGAACACAGTGCGGTCTTAAAGGAAAAATCCATACAACCATTCTTTCTCAAAATCAAAACAAAGGAGACCTCAAAATAAGTTACACTGTCCACCTTCAACCAAACAAAACTCACTGGACCCCCCTTCAGCAGATAATATAAAAATTGATGCTGAAGCTCTACAATCCTTAATACCCACTAAAATCCTACTCAGAATACTTGAATAAAGTTAAACACGTCAATTCCAATACAAGATCAAAACAACCAACAATGGATACTTGTACTGAGTCAAATATGAGCTTTGAACACAATTTCTAACAATGTAAGCTCAAATATGAGTTTATAATGAAACCCATGGCCCTAATAAAAGCTCATAATAAACACCAACACTATATTACGGGTTCAAGAATTTCCATTTCCATAAGGAAGAATAAAACTTCAGTTCAGAGCTCAAGTATAGGATACAATGCAACAACTTAACAAAATTTTTGGTATTCATAAGAACTATATACCAGTACAGTTGTTGAATACGAAGATTCAACCAATGGTTCAGAACTACACATAGTTCCTACATAGTCCAAAACAAACACAAGGTCCCAATATAACTCATAATGAATCTCAAAGCTTCAATACAAGACTAAATAGAGATTCAAAACCCAACAAGTAGCTAGCCAGTTCATTCCACATTAGTCTCGAATGCTAGAAACAAAGCTTTGAATACAAGCTATAGATTTTAATAGAGCTTCAAGTACAAGTTACAGAGTTTCAATACAAATTCACATGCAAACCTCTAACAACTAGTTCAGAGAAAGTTCCCAAGAACTACCATTAATAGCCAAGAATTCATATTCCAAAACCCACATAGATTTCATGAAAGCATGCAAGTAAATAACTAGACATATTATGCAAAAATATATCTCCAGTGAGTAGAGTTGTTTTAATGAATCATTTAGAAGAAAGTAAGAGATATTAATGGGTAGAGCCTATTATGCCTTATAGTGCCTCTGCCGATTTGAAGAAGACTTCCATCCGATTTTCCAAAACCCCGGTTCTCTAAGCAAGATCAAACATCAATAATATTTTTCCACAATGCCTCTTATACATTCCTCAAACCGAAAAATAGGTCAGAGAATTCAAAAATAGCCACAAAGTGCAGATCAAATTGCTGGTTCGAAAAACTAGATAGCTCCATGTAGAGCAAAAATCTTGAAGCATGCAAAGTAAAACAACCCCCAACAAATCCACTAGAATGCCTTCCAAGATAGTTTTCTTGCTAGAACTGAGGCGAATTAATGACATTTAATTACATATTCCGGCCTATCTCTCCTTGCCACCACCATCCAAAGTTAGCGAGACCACATTGAACTTCCACATGCATTTCTAAAATTAGTGATTCTTCCACGTAGGTTCCTCCAAATTTCACTAGCCCATGCCAAACTAGTAGTAAAGCCATGCCTTAATTCCAAATCAATCAAAATCCCATCACATTAAAAGCTTAGGAACCACCGCTTAGCTCTGACTTGCCAATCGACCCATAGGTTCCCTCTCATACCCATTAGTTTAGGATAGATGTAATTGGATTAGGTTAGATCTTAGGTTAATTTTAAAAATATAACCTTAGGATATAACCAAAAATTAAATAGATTGCCACCCTAGGTTATGTCTTAGCTTAACCAAATAGTATGGGAAATTGATTAGAAATAAATTTACATCCCTTAGGTTATTTCCTTCATACGAACCTAGTGTTAACAACTTAGGTTAGGATGTCATACCATATAAAGTGGTGTAGAAAGAGTTAGGTAAATTACCTGAGTCCCGAATCTCTTTAGGATAGACCTTATAGATATAGGACACATTCTCACTTTCTCCGAGAATCCTAAAGTAGGTTTCCCCTAATGCCATTAAGCACCCTACAAGGGTCAATCAAGAAGATCCGAGCATAACACAAAATAGAATGCAAGCACGGTCTTTCAAGATGGTAAAGAATTTACAACAAACACAAGTTCAGTCCGTTAAGTCTCTTAATCAATGAATGTTAGTTTTTCATTCATTTTAGATAAGAAGATTTAAAACATACCTTGGATCAATGGAATTGATCCAAGGATGAAATCTAATTATAAAGGATAAGTTTGTAACCATTCGGCCGGATTACAAATTACGATAAGAAGTGAAATAGATTATTGCAAGCAACAACATACCAGCCCTACAATCAAAGAGAAAAAATGATTTATCCATGACAAGCATGATTTTTCAACATCCACAAAACATACATTTGTCCTAAAAATCACATGTCAACACTTACATGTAAAAGAGGAATATAATAGTTTGACAAGGTGTTACACTATTGGTCGTCATTTTAGAAAGATAGTTTGTACACACACACAAAGAGGATGTTGTCATGGAATTTTGAGTCCCATGTTGATAAACCAGAGTTCAAAGTCGATGTAGGAGCATTGGTAACCATAGAAAACCCCAATGAGATAAATCCTATTGTGGATTCACGAAGCTAACTGATGAGTAGGTGTGTAACATGCTAAACAAGGTGTCAGTGGAAGTGGAGGCAAGGTTATTCAGGAGGAATAATAGGATCAGGGCCTTAGAAAAATAATTAGATGAAAAGAATATGGAGATTAGAGAGAGAAAAAAAGATATAAAAGGAAGAAGTCTATAGTTACACAATTAAGGGATGAGCCGAGAGAAGAAAAGGGAAGATGTGTGAATCCTACAAGAAGGTGGAGATTGTCTCGAGACTCCATTATCTTAAAGTGCCCATATTTGGCCCTTCCTAAGAAGAAGTATGATTCACATTTTTTCTGCCCATAGGACTTGATGCACATGATCATGATGGAGAGGCAACTGATTTTGTTGGAGTCGAGAGGAGGAAGTTATGGAGCAAAAAGAGAACAGGAGAGAGTTAAAACTTGAAAATACTATAACTCAGTACTCTTAGCTCCTTACCTTTGTAAAAATTGCAATGCACATGAAAAAAGTTGTATATGAAAACTGTGGAGATAGGGACATGGTTGCAAGTGTATTAGTTGCTACCCATGAGTCGGACCTAAAGGAGTTTGAAGAAAAGAACAAGAATAATAGGGCGAGAATGGGACAAGATCATAATAGAGGTTGAGAAGAAGTCCAAGGAGATCGAAGGATTAAGGGTCTCGATTAAAAATAAATTGAAGTAATTATATCCCCAGGTTACATGAATGATGGACAAGTTGAATGACATTAGTAAGAAGATGGATAATATTGTGGATAAATTGAAGGATAAGGGTGAAGAGTTATCATTTGATGAAGTCAGCACATTAATAGGGAATTTATTTCAACAAGCATAAAGTAAGGTGGATGCCCAAAATATGATTGTAGCATCCTTAAACAAATACTTCCCAATCCTTGTTCAATAGTAACAAAATTATTTTATTCCTTGGCGTAAGCCAGATAAAGGTTATTATTTCCTTCCATTCTTTATTCTTTATTGAGGATCATATTGTTTTTGAGGACGAGATAACATGTCTAGTGTGGGGTAATGTTGAGCCCAAAAAAATGACTAAGTTCTAGAGTAGAGGATGAACATGCATAAGGAAAGTAAGGGAAAATCACTCAAGGAATGACACACAGGAGAACAAAAGTGCACACAAGTAGTTCAAGGGTTGTAATAGAAGTTACACATGAAGTGCAAAAAGGTTGGTGTGTGAGAGTAGGATAGGGTTTAAGGACTTAGCCACATTTCAATTAAAGAAGGGTATCACATGCAAAACATGTGAAGCTACGGTAGGTGTAATGATGACAATGATGTTACATGAAGACTTAAAGGTCAAGAAAAGAATATTCTAGCGAATCATTATGGTTAAAAGATGGAAAGTGGAGGTTGTTATGGCTAGCTGGAATCTACATGGCTTGGACACTCGAGTATAATATAATATGATGACATTTGGCATGTGGGATTGCTTTTGGAATGATGATTAGGTGAGCTCCTATCCTATTTAAGGAGGCATTTGGATCTAGGAAAAGGGTAGAGAAGAGAGAGAGGAAGGTGAAGTATGAGTGTTTATGTAATGGTGTATGCGTGGTGAAGAATACTTAATGGTTCTAGGGGTAGTATAGGGTTTGTTGATCGAGAGCCATGAAGGGTAGGATACTATTATCTTGATATATTTGGTTTGCTTTATGACTATGTTGATGTAATATGGATATTGTAAACAATTGTGAATAAATTTATATGATGGGTTGTTATGAATATATGTGTTTATGGGTTCAAACCCTAGTGCTCTTCATTTTCTCGAGTCCAGATCTGATCTCCTTGTGATGTTGTAGTATTTACTTTTACATTATGATGCATTTGTGTTTAAGATCTAGTGTCTTTACTTCTATGCTAAAATGAATGCATGCATTACTATTTCTATAAATATTCCTCCATTAATGGAAAACATTATCACAAGGATCACATAAAGAAGGGGATCGATGCCTGTGCATGCCTCGGGTGAGCACCCAACTAATGTTGGGTGATAGGCCAACGATCTTGGGGTTTAAAGGGGAGTATGGAAACAAGACTACAAAAAATTCCAAATATAGGGTAACTGGAAGATGCAAAGTAAAATGAAGACAGATACAAATGATGGATATTTGGATGATTCAAAAAGAGATGATGAAAAATCCAAATGAAGGATATGGAATATTAAAAAAGAGATGAAAATGGTTCCAATAGTGGTTATTTGTAAGAATTGAAAAGAGTAAAAAATGAGTCCAAATAAGGAGTATTTGGAATATTTGAAAAGAGATGAAAATGAGTCCAAATAAGGAGTATTTGGAATATTTGGAAAGAGACAAAAATGAGTCCAAATAAGGAGTATTTGGAAGATTTGAAAAGAGATGAAAATGATTCCAAATAAGGAATTTTTTTGAAGATTTGAAAAGAGACAAAAATGAGTTCAAATAAGGAGTATTTGTAAGATTTTAAAAGGGATGAAAATGATGAGTATATGATATGAGTGTGAAACACAAACTCACTAACACGTAAAAAAGAAAAAGAAAAAGAAATGAAAATGATTTTTATGGAAGGTGGACCTCTAACTTTGATTATCTTGGTCAAGGTGTGACCTCCTAGAATATAGTTCTCTCCTTAGGTGTCACAAGTATATCCAAGAGAGCATGGTAATATTGCTAGTTATTGGATTTACTTTACCCATAGATATAATAAGCGATTTCATCCCAATCAAATGACCAAGCCGAGGTCGCCACTATGGATATCTTTGACTTTAATATCTTATAAAAAGGCATACTAATCAGTTGGATGGGGATCCCATTTCATCATCCAGATTCACTCAAGGCACCAACTACTTTGGGATTCTTATGGTAATCCTCACAATGAGTTCATGGCCCCTGGCCATGCACTTCCCATAGTTAAGTGGTATCAAGGAATAATCTCATCACTAGAAATTTAAATTAAGTGAGTTTTATAAAAAAATATAAAAAAGGTAATAAAGGGGTTTGATTAAATCAATAATTAATGATAACCTACAATTAGTAGTTTCAATCCTTGTAAGAATGTTCCTATAAAAAAGTTGTTAAAAGTTTTCCCTAAGGTCGAAAAAGAGAAAACAAAAAAAACAACAAAATCATGTTTCGAATCTCAAGATCACTTATAACAAGCGCGAGAGAAGAGCATACATGTGAAGGTATATGCACAAAAAAATTTAATAATAAAATAAGTACTTAAATTAATTAAATATAATATACCTATAATAAAATAGTAATAAATGATCCTAAAATAGAGGTTAGAATTAGAGAACTCGCTTAAAAAATATAGAAAAATTAAAAACAGAAAGACATGCTAGCGCATACACTTTAGTGTGTTAAGGTTAAGGGTTATACTAGTGCATATAATTTAATGTGTCAATGTTAACATGTACCAATAGCGCATGTATAGAAATAAAAACACACACACTAAAATAGAAACACATGTAGTTTTAAACAAAAACATGTGCAATAAGAATTTATTTATAATGCTAGCGCATGGATAAGCACGCTAGAACATACATAGATATGGAAACAAACACACACACACACACAAATATTCTTTTGCATGCACATGCATGCTAGCTAAGGGCTCATGAAACACTAGTGCAAGGAATTTGGAAGTGGTTAAAATTTAGCAGAAATGACCAAAAACCTAGTTTTTTTGGATTTTCCTTCTCTGTTGCACCTAATATCCTAACTTGAACATCAAGGTTAGAAACAAACAAGAAAAATATATAAATTATTATATTAATAAAAATAAACATAAAAATTATTAATTAAGTGTGGGGGTCCCATTGGGCATGTCAAAATGTGAGTAGTGAAAATATCATTAGAAGTTGAAAGACAAACAAATACACAATATACCTTTCTTCTAAGATTTCCCTTAAAAACCTCAAGTAAGATTGTGAAGCACTTAGAACTTGTTGAATGTTTTATTTTAAAGGATTGTGGATGATCTTGATTTTTTTCCAAGTGTAGAATGTAAATGCTACAAGCTCATAAACATGAGGATGTGGATGACAATTTTGGTACAAGTTGGCTCTGCAAATTACACAAATATTTCAAGGATGATTTGAAAGGAATGTAATGCTTTTAATAGCTAAGGGTGAGGCCACAAGAAGTGGATCATAGTTTGAATGGGATACATGACTATAATTATAATTTCTTAAAATACTAAAAGGATTCGGTCTGCATGATTACGACTTTGCATGTGCAATGATTATTTCAATTTTGTGTGGGAAGATGGTTGTATATGCAATCTTATCGCCCCCACCATTATAGGGTTCTAGAAGTGGAGTGTGAGTAGATAAATATGATTATTTAAATAACTGATTTAATTAGTTACTAGTTGTGGGAGGATAATTAATCATTTATTTAAATAAATGGTTAATTACATTAGCTAAAGGGGTTAGGAATTAATTTAATTAATTCCAAGGGAATGATAGATTTAAATTAATTAATTATAAAGGGTAGGAGTATGTAATTATAATTAATTTTATTAACTATAAATGGTTATGATTTAAATGATGGAATTAATTTAATTAATTCCAAAGGGATGTATTCTAATAGGATAGAATTAATTTTTTTAATTTTAATGGGATAGAAATAGACTAGAAATAGGTATGTATTTTAGGGTGTCTACAATGTAAAGTAGTCAAATGATTAGAGTTTAATGATGTAAATGTTAAACTAAAATAACTAAGAAAATGATGGATCAATAAGATCCCAATGTACTGAACGTGATAAATTGAATATCAAGATATCAAGACTTAGATGGAGAAGTGATTGTGCTTAAGTTTGGATATGGATGTCCACAACTCAATACCTAGGTTTGATTGCAATTTAAAAGTGGATGAAGAAATTGGTGTATGAGAAGAGTGCGAAACAAAAACTTTGTAACACGTGGAAAAGACGGGATGCCATTTATGGAAGGAGAGCCTCTAACTTAAACTCGCTTGTTCAAGGTGTGGCTTCCTAGAATAAAGTTCTCTCCCTAATGCCAAAATATTATCCAAGAGAGCATTGTACTATTGCTAGTTTTCGGCTTTACTTTACCACTCGTGATACAATAAGATGGATTTTACTCCACTAAAAGGATAAAATTGGTGGTGATCAAGTGTTAATCAATGATCGAATCAATGTAGGAGATTCAAGTTTGGAGGTGAGCAAGATCGGGAATAGGGTTTGCATGCGTAGGAAGCTCGGTTAACAACTTGACGATAATGTTGAGGATGACTTGGGAAATATCAAATAGAGTTCAAAAGTGAGTCAACTCAGTGGTAGGGAGATTGGTTGATGGAAGGGGAGTTCGTGTTTAGATAGTAGTTTGGGTTTGTGACATGAGGAAATATCTGAGCTCGACAAGGTTGGAAGGGTTGTGTAGAGGGGGTCGGATGGTGTACAAAGTTTGATTAGCACAACATTTACATAGAGAAAACTTGGTTTAAGGGTTGATATGGTAGGGGATTCAAGAGTGGCTAGAGTGAGGAAGATCAGTGGTCAAGCCGAGTTTATCAAAGAAACCAATGCATGACAAGGAAGAAGGATAACTCAAGAGAAAGCTTAACAAGGTAGGAGGGGATAACTTGATGAATAGGGAGCAAGGATAAATGAAACTTGATAGGGAGCTTGGTGACAAGTTGGGTGGAGCAACTCATGCGAGGGAATGAGTTGGTGGGGTAAAATAGAGGGGTAAGAGATAGCTCGGTAAGGGAGTGGGTGAGATACACAATCTCGGTAGGGGTTGAAATTTCCAATTCCTCCAAAGTTTAGAAGAAATTACTAAATTTAACCATAACAAAGTTCATTTATATATTTAGTGATAAAACACCTACTTTATGGGGATTATATATATATATATATATATATGATTTTCCCTACTATCTTCTTCTAAAATACAATAGAATATACCTATATAAATACCACAAAAAAGTAAAAACCAGAAAAAAAAACAACAAACAAAGAACACAAAAGTGAGCCAAATAAAACCAAATTTACATAATGATTAGTATAGATAAAAATATGCACTAAAAGATAATAAATTATGAAATAGAGATGAGTGAAGTGTGGGGTCCGACCAATGTTGCGAAATGTGAGCACAAAAACTATGCATAAATAGAAAGACAAGTAAATAAAGCAACAAATATCTCCTCCACGTTTTTCCTGCAAATGTCAAATAAGGTTGTGGAAGTGTTTGAACTTGTATAACCTTATAAAGAATGGATTTTGGTGCTCTTGAATTGACCTCCAAAATAAGGGATTAAAATTCTATGAACACAAAATGGGCACTTAAAAATATTCCAATATGCAGATATTGGATGACAAGTTGGAATATTTTTGTTGCTTCAATTCAAGAGGATTGAGAGAGAGAAATACAAGAGGATTTACAAAGGATAAGGGCTAATTTTTATAGAAGCTAAGTAGTGGTTGTAGATGGTTAAATACACACGCTAAAAATAACACCATATGAAGGTTACAAAATTTCAAATGAATTAATTCCCATTTGAGGGAAATACTGAATTTATGTTGGTAGAAGTTGCATCTAAGAAGGTGGTTATATGTATAATTTCATTGCCCCATCCTTTGTAGGATTATAGAAGTGGGGTCTAAGTGGTAGTTGACTAGGAAAATAAATGTATTTTCCAATTAAACACAAAGTTAATTACCTATAAAATGTGTGACGATTAATTAACCATTTATTTAATAAATTTTAATTAAGTTAGCTAAGTTGTGTTAGGAATTAATTTATTTAATCCAAAAATGTGTGAATTAATTAATTAAATTAATCAATTCTAAAAGGGGATGTGAAATAGGATAAACAAGGAATAGGTATGTAGTTTTGGGTGTCTACATTTCCCCTTTTAAAGTGTTATTATGAAATAATAATATTTAAAGATAGTAGACGTATGTAGATCGGTGAGCGAGATGACGAGGAAATATGACGGATTTTGGATTTTCCCTGTGAAGAATTTAGATACCCTAACGAGTATGGATGGTAAAGGAATTCCCCCTCAAGAAAATGAGTGATGCAAAAAAGTGGTGGAAAACCACTTGATAGGAAGAAAGAAAGGATTTTGAATAAGGATAAGAGGAATGAACTTGTAGAATGAGTGTTATACCCCTTTATTAGTAGGCCCTTAAGTCACCTACTCAAGAAATAGATGCATCAGTTAGCCTTATCTCCACAAAAGGAATTTTTAGTAATATGTATGAAATATTAGGATAAAAATTTAGGTGTATACATATGACCCAACCGTTGATCACAACATGTCGCAATAGATAAACATGATGTGATCAATAGAATGAAACAATCCATAGTACCAAATTGAAAGTAAATACTAAAATTAAGAAAGGACTAGCTGAAATGAAATATACCCACCAATGTGTACCTAATAGTGCCACTCATCCTACTATGTGTGGGAACAATCAATGCTATAAGAACCATGAAGAAGAAAAACTAAAAATAAACACTAGAGGATCATCAATAAAATAATACATAAATCACCTAGCTAGGGGCCCATGGAATAGATGTCATGTCATAGTATTGAGATGTCATATCATAATAGTGTTATGGTATCAAAATAGGTGAAAATCAAAATTCATAAGACTTACACATGTAATAGGTCAAAACAAATGGTTCAAAGTTATGGTCACAATGTAAAAATTGTGCATTTTTGGAGTTTGGGATAAAAAATGGAATTTGTTGGCAGGTTTAGGGTTATCATGACCGATTTTGAATAGAAATATTAGTTTTATATAGTTATTTGGTTTTTATTTTCTTATTTATAGTTTTGGATTTGAGAGAATTGAGCTCTAGTTTCCAAATTTGGGTATATTTTATGATGACACGACATGAGTACGAGTGGTGGTATGGGATGACAAGGCAATGCATGCAATGAGGCATGACCATAGGTAAGTTGTTTGCATTTAATGTTGGGTAGATTACATGTCATTTGGTTATTTTGTGTTTTCAGAGTCATTAGTGTGTCATTTTTATCCAAAATTGTGTCATAGGGTAGGTTAGGAAAAAATACACGTGGGTTTGGGTGGGATCTTTATTTCACTTTATCATTTAGTTATTTTTAGATTCATTGATTGAAAATTCATGATGGATTTTGGCTAGACACTGTTTGGAACCCTAAATTAAGATGTCTAATGGTGTTGGGATATGAATGAATTTTTGACAAGGGCCAAAGGGTAAGTTAGGGAGCTGATGGCATAGGTTATTGTATATGTGGATTTTTTGATGTTTGATTTGCATATTTAATTGATTTTTGATATTCTAATTCTTTTTTTCTATTATTTTTGTATGCGAGAGAGATTGTAGGATCTGCCTATGGAGGAGTGTTGATGTTGCATGGATTAGTGGGTTGATTACATACTTTACTCGAGACAGAGGTGACCCAATTATAGGGTTGGGAATTTGGGGAAATCATGAAAATGCCCAAGATACCTTTAAATTTGGACCCTCTTGCTAGATGTTTTTGGTTGTATGGAAGACGAAATCCAATACCTTTTGGTGGTGGACATGACAACATACCATAGAGATGGCCCTAAATTTACTGTATGTTCATGTGATATTTGGGTTACCCATTATAGGGACATGTATGTATTATGATTTGACACCCGATGTTGTAAATCAAAGATAGTTAACCATATGGGATCTTTGGGAGAAAGACATACGATGAGGTTATGTTGTGTTTTGGACTTTGGGAAGTGCATGCCACAAAGATTTTAGTTGTTCGGAAGGTGTTTATGGATAATTTTTTGCCACATATAGTGTGCAAAAAGTATATGGATCCATCCCATTATTTTTCATAGTATTATGCAAAGATTTTGTGGATCATGGTGTGTCTTTCAATTGCGGTACAACCATATGGGTGTAGTTAGTGCATGATCTCTATAAGGTTAGATGCCAAGGTTAGAGGTTTGTGGACCCATTATTTTATTGATGGCATGTATTTATGAGAGGTTTCTCATGTTTTAACTAGAAGGTAAATTGTTGGTAGTATCAATGGATGCCCAAAGATTACTCTAGTGGCCACATTGTCCGGCGTGAGAGAGCACTTTGATAATTTTTACCATTAGCATATGTGGGTCAAGATGATGTTATATGGAATCCTTATGTAGGGAATGTGGGTTAGTGGCCAAGTTGACAAAAATTAGATTACTTAGAGACTATTATCGAGGTGACAGGTATTATTTATATTACGTGGAGACCTTCTTGGTGAGAAGGGTCCTAAGGTAGTTCGAGAAAGATATCGCCAATGGTAGTACAACAATTACCACCCTACGGATAAAAGAATGTAAGAGAGGCTATAGGAGGAAGGGTGAGGGTACTAAAACTACGTGTTGTAGGGTACAAGTGGTAGGTGGAAAGGGTCGAGAGGTAGTGTAGACATGGTGGGGATGTTGAGGGCCCACCAAAGATTATAAAAGATAGTTTTTAGAGGATGGATCTAATAGAGGATCCTTCAACATGGATTTAGAGGGTGGATGTATGGGTGGATATGGTCTAAACACTAGTGGAGTAATAACATGATAACCAAATATATGGTGGAGGGAGTTTTAGATGCAATAGGAAGGAGGAGGTTATACGACACCCATTAGGGTCCCGATGGCCATATACGAGAAAGAGGCCTAGACCATAGCATAGGGGAGATGTGGTAGTAGTGCCTCGAGACATGTGGGAACAATATATAAGAGATATACCTCATCATGATGACAAGGGGGAGGCAAAGGAGGTATTAGGTGTCCGAGGAGACAATGATACTATTGTGGAGACACCTAGGTAGCTAGATATGCATTTCATTATGTTATTTAGATGCGTTGAAATTATTTTTGTGTTATATTTGTATTTTAAGTGACATTTGTCATTCGTACTTGGTTTTGCGGAGTGGATGGTGGAGGAGTGACACTCCTTAATAGAGAGTTACCGCCATAAAATCCTAGATCATGTGTTGAATGTTTAGGATACTACGGTGATGACCAATTCGGTGGTACCATTGGCGGGAGACTTAATGGGTGCCTTCCAATGGTTGGAGAGGCATCTAGGAACTGCATAGGTATAGGGATACACAATCATTAGTGGCTATATGTAGTATAGATGTGATGTTGTAGAGCTTATTGCAGAACAAACAACCTTCATTCAAGAGTTGGTTTCCCGATTATCATATGCATAGAGGGAGGCCGAGAGGATTACAAGGGATAGAGGAATAATTAGCGAGAGAATAGGTATAGGCCTCTAGATCCCAATCTAGGGTGGTGTAACACGTATGTTATGATTCATCCAAATTAAGTTTTTTTAAAACCATCAAGTTTAGTCTATGTTATGATGATTATCATTAATAGTTAGCTTACAACTAAATAATCTAGCATTGTTTCGTATTCCAAAATCCATCTTGATAACATAGATTAACTATGTGTAACTTTAAGGTTCCTTCAGATATTCTTGATATCCCTTAATCACTCTATATGAGTGTGTATACCATGTATACTTTTGGTTAAACCTTTTATAGGTTTAAAAACCTGTGCATCCCCTTAGTGTTAGCTGATAAAGTATTTGAGTAGTTTCCTTCCAAATTAAGACACCGTTGATTATAAGAAATGGTGAACAAACAATACAATCAGTCATTTGCATTACTATGGCCATAGTTATTCAACAGAGTGCTAGCAAGCCGATTTAAGACTACACACTAGCATCAAAACATGTCTTCCCTTCACAATGAACCATATCAATATAGTTATTAGGATTCCTTTTCATTGATTAAGAAATCAAGTTTGATTTGAAGCAATATGAACCATGAATCACCCTTATAATGAAGGAATACTATCCATGCCACCTTAAGATCCCTATGGGAAAGAAAATGACCCCATAATGAATTTCATCATTATGTCCCGACTACCCTTCTCATAGCCATCCTAAACTAGTACATGTATGATAATTTCGAAAGGATGATAATTCATAGTGACTATGTTTCATTTACATTTTTAGTTATCTATTTAAATTAAGTATATAAGTTTTCTTAACGATATGTTTTTAGAAATTGGTAAAAGTTGGGGGTTTTGAAAGGACTCGCATCCTTGTACAACAAGCCCTCAAGGATAAATAAAACATTAAATCATAACAGAGAGGAATCCCCAAAAAGGGGAATGATAAAAGGTAAAAGACAATGAGAAGAAAAACATAAAGACTGCAACACCCATTACACTTACCGAAACTAGATTACCTTGTAATATCCCTTACATGGGATCTTAGATGCATAGAAAAATCATTTTTTTTTTTAATGAAAATCCCTTCGTCACTCTGTTAGGATGTAAATTTTCATCCGAGTGAGTTAGAGTTCGAATCTTAGAGGAATCCAGGACTTCCATCATTGGGCTTCTCATTAGTGAAACTGGTATTAGCGTAGTCATCAAAAACATATGTAATCAACATCAACACTTGATCAACCAAAGTTACTTCAACATCATCCACGGAATGTGAAACGGCGAGTTTGAAATGGAAACCTTATTAGAACCGACCTTTGTATTATTATCTTACTCAGGTTCCACATCAATAAATAAAAGATCTTGATGAGAGTCCTTCCACCAAGAAACCTTTTCTTTTTAGATTTCTGCTTTACCATTTGACAATCTGAAGCGAGATGTCCTAGGTTAAAACATTTTATACATCTGAAGGGAAATCCTTTGTAATCAAGGGGTTGTGACCAAACCCTATCTAGCACTTTGAGATCAATAGAAGTAGGTAGATCAACCAAAGTATCCAAATCTACCAATATCCGTGCGAAAGTAGTGTGAGTGTAGAATTCCGTATTGGAATCGATGGATAAAAATTTACCCAAAGCATTGCCAATAGCAATTAAACTTTCCTCTCCCCAAAATTGCAATGATAGATGGGGTAAACGAATCCGACCAATTTAACATTGAAAGAGGTAGTGAGTGGATTGAAATTTGGGAACCATGGTTTCATCAACAAGTGATGATTCTGCAGTTCCCAAATCTTGAAATAATGATATCTGTATCATCACTAGAGCTAAAAGCTACAATAAAAAAATCCCTTTCACAAGGGTAAGTGTGTATACTACCTGAAATAAGAGGACACCGGTTTGTATTAATCCATGGGTGAATGAGTGAAAGACCGGATAGATTCCATTGAAGTGGTAGATCAAACCATTGGAGGAGAAAAAATCGTCAGCCTCTAACACCAAATCCCCAAAATAGACCAAAGGCACATATTTGGTAGTAGAGAGAGGTTTAGAAAATTAAGGAGAAAAAGCCACAACATAAGAGTGCTTCCTAGAAATGGAATTAGAGCCCACATTTTTAAACAAAAAAGCGAGGGGAAAATAGACCCCTTCTTTGCCATTTGAGAGGCCAATGCTAGTATGGAGAGGAGGTGCATGAGAGGCTTGGAATACAACAAAAATAGAAGGGGTGATGATGCAAGGCACAAACGCAACAAGAGAGCCTTCACTACCCAAAAAAATCCACCCAAATTGGCCACCATTTCCAACCTAAGAAACGCCATTGACTAAGGTAGGATTGCGAGAATACCCCACCCAATGAGATCTAGCACATGTATCGTTGCAACCATTTCATCTATTAACAAAGAGAGAAGGGTCCACAAAAGATGAGATAGGGTTTGTGAAGGAATGCTTAGGGCTTGGCATGGTTGGGGATTGATGTTACCTTAATGATAGGTTATTTCATATCAATACACCACATTCCTTTCTGATAGAGAGTCATAGTAAATCACTATGTTACTATCTTTAATAATTATCTCATCGTATTGTCTTAACATAGTGATGTTAATTAATATATAACAACTTAACTAAGTCTCATATTTAAATGATATAATCATTTCCTAGTTTTTTTCTTAGTATCATTCACATAAGTTGATCATTTAATAAGAATAGTTAACTTAATATTATTTGGTCATCATTCAATATAAATAGATCAACTTATTTAGTAGCTATATTATTAATATAACCTATTTTATATTGCATAATTTTCCATAAAGTAGTTATACTCATTAATGGCATATTTAGTCATCCATAAAGAAACTATAAATCCAGTTAAGAATATTAATTAATAACAATAACTCATATATGAACATTGTTGTTAATAACATATTTTAAATGCATTTAGTTTAAATAAAATGATAATATTATAAAGGTTATTCTTATCATAATGATATCCATATCATACCATTATTTATAGATCATCATATTATTTCATCTGTAGTAAATTAATGATCCAAATATAATTTTGTAAATGACATTTATAATTTAATAAATCTAAATCATTCTCTGTTGTAAAAACAACAATAAGACATCTTTATAACTCACACAAAGTGATACAAAAAGTATTTTTATTCAACCTTATAAGGATAAATCTTCATTTTTCCAAAATGATAATATACAAATTTTCATAATAGAAAAATGGGTAAATTCCTCTATTCAACCTAAAAAAATAGTACTCGACTTTATAATGAATTACACTAATCCATAAAAAAATCCGATTATCACTTCTCTATATTACTTTGTCCCGCATGAATGTATGAGAGAGAATGTATACATGGTCAGTTCTATGAACTGACATGAATTATCCACTCATATTCATGTTGTTTTAAAATGAAATAAAAGAATATGATAAGGTTATCTTTTTATTAGATAGGGTAAAAAATAGGGATAGGCTCCTAGAGGCCAAGTACATAAGATTACATCGTGATAGAAGCAAAGCTAGAAAAAAAAGGAAAAGGACCCCAGAGTTAAATAGACTTAACTCTAAAACAAATAAGGGGGTCCAAAAACAACGAACAGGAGAGATAAAGCCATTAAATAGGGAAAAAAATAGAGAAAATTCCCCAAAGGTCCACAGACAATTGGAGGAAGTTCCACAAGGAAACTTTACTTTTTTAGGAGGGATTATCCTCCTTGGTCTCCTTTTTGTGCTATCTAAATTCATATTCATCCGGGTAGTTTCCTTGACACCCTCCTCAATTTCCTCCTCAAATGCCTCCTCCTCCTCAGACTCCTCTTCATCGAGATGATCCAACTCCTTTTCCGTTTCTCTTTTTCCATGGCCTCCAGATGAACTCCCAAATCATGAACTAGAGAATCCAACTACTTGATATCCCCACAGATGTTCTTATGGGACAAGAAAATTTTCTTAGTGGCTTCAATGCTTTCAATCATGCCCTCTCTCACCACCAATTTTGTCTCTTCCAGGAATTGGACAACTAACTCCAAGTACTAAAATTTGTTCTTCCACATATTAATACCATGCACTTCTTCTAAGGAAAATTTATCCTTCCCCTTCAACAGACTCGGATTCCTGATTTTCCATCCCTTCCCCATTATTCCCATCACCCATCTGCTTAGGATCTAGATTTCCTTCCCTCATTTTGGATAGACACTCAACTAGGGTTATGTCCTCCTCCTCTTAGATAGGGGACATTTTTTTATCCCATGCTGGATTCCCATTGAAAAATAGGAGAATAATGAGGCCCTTGTGGATGGTAAACTCCACCTTATTCTGTTGAAAATACCTCACCAAGGTGGTAAGAGACATAAAAAGATAGAAGGGGATATTGAGCAGCTTCTTATGTCTAAACATGTTCAAAAATGACAAGTGGTGGGTATATATCTTGTGATACTTACCCTCAAGAGTTAGATACTTCATGATGTGTAGGCAGACCTCTCTCCACACCCCAGGAATGTAGGTACGAGTGATACCATCGGTGAAGTAATGGAAAGTTTCCTTTCTGAAAAAGAAATTATTAATTTCATACTCTCTCTAATTCCTATCCTTGAAGATTTTTAGACCTTCCATGTCCATTCTAGTAGCACGGGCAATAGCTTCCTTCGACATTTCTATTTCCATGCCACAAATCACTGCTTTCCCTTCCTTCCATGCCACCAAACTCCTTATTAAGCGAAGGGTCATGCCCTTGGAGTTTGGTGATAAAGTTCCTGAAACCCCAATTCAAAAAAGGTACCACATGGAATTATCCTCCACAATACGCCCATGGCTAGATGGCTCGACTCTGGTTCTATCGCCACCCATGGTGGCTAGACAATGCATAACACTTTGATCTTTGCAATTTTTGAAATTAGACTTATCTTCTTGAAAATAGCTTAAGCCAGACATGCTTTTACAATGTTGGAAAATGAACCCATTATTCTCTCTCGCCCTTCTTAAGGTGAAGTGCTTACAACTCTTCATGATTGATAATATCAATAATATGCACAGGTATGACCTCACCTTTTTGCCACACTTTGTACTCATTATTTTGAACTCCCTCATTTTCCAATCTGTCTGCAAAAGCATTTCCTATGCTAGGGATATGAGTAATGATATGGGATTCAAAGTACTTAATGTGTTCTTTAGTATCATTAATAATATTTCCCAAGATCTAATTATTGTGACTAGTCTTACTGATTTCATTTAAAATGAGAAGATAATCACCCTCAATAAGGACATGTTTAATTCCTTTCTCCTTTACAAGACTAACACCCCAAGAAGAGCTTGAGCTTCAGAAACATTATTTCTCTAAGTCCCCAAAGGACCTGCATAGGCTAAGATCCAATCCCCATTATGATCCCTAATTATGCCACCTCCACTAGCCAGGCCAAGATTACCTTTAGAAGCCTAGTCAAATTTGAGTTTGATTTTTCCCCTTCAGGTTTGGACCATTAAATTTTAGTGGATGATAAACTAACTTGACGTGGAATGAAAGCAAACTGTTTGAGAACTTCCTCTTCTCTACTAGAAAAAACCCTTTTAATCTTCACATTAATAAGTTTTGAGTTATCTTTAATTAAGTAAATCATCCCAACACCGACCTTTCTAAAGTTTTCCTTATGCTTTCCAAAGATGAGGATGTTTATTTCCTTCTATAAGCTCTAGAAGAAGTGTGGCAGGCCATTTTCCAGTACCCATAAGAAAGGGACACCTAAAAGGGAAATCCCATTGAATAAACATTCTTCAATGGACTTAGGACAAACCCATTAGACCTTGAAAATCTCTAACACCTTGGAAAACACCCTTTGAGAAAAGGGGCATGATATGACTAGGTGGTTGATACTTTCCTCCTCTTTTTTACAAAGGACACATCTGTTGGGGAGGAGCATACCATGTTTCCTCAAATTTTCCACAGTGATTATTTTATTCTGAGTAGCTAACCATAGGAAAATATTAACTTTAGGAAGGTCTTTGACCCAAAGTTTACTCCAATAATATTTTTTTCTAGAATTCTTGAAGTTCAAGAGATAAGCATATTTAACAGAGAAATTTCTAGAATCCTCTTCCTTCCAAATAATAGAGTCCTCATTTTGTTGGAAAAGAGGAATATACATGTTATTTAACTTTGAGTTGAGGTCATAAAAAAAATGAGTGTCCCCAATGAATTTGGGAGGGGAAGCACCTTCTCCCAAAGAGCAAGATTGTTGGAGAAACTCCAATAGTCCCTAACCCAAAATTTACCATTGTCTTCAAATAATTACTCTTGGCCTCCCATAATCATCGTCCGAAGAGGTTTATTAGAGATCCAACAGTCCCTCCAAAAGATAATTCTATCACCTTTCCCAATGTTCCATTTAACCCCCTACTCAGGATCTCCCTAGAAGAGAAAATAATTCCAAAAAAGGATCCCTTAGGGATATTATCCTGTAAAAAGAAAGTCTCTATTACTCGCAAGTATTCCTTAGATATTTCCTTCTGATGATATCAATCCATAGGCCCTCTTCCTTTATCACTCTCCAACTAGATTTAGCCACGAGAGATTCATTCATGAGTCTCATATTATTTAATCCCATCCCCCACAATCTTTAGGATTGGTCACATTTTCCTAGGCCATAAGAGGAAATTCGAACTTCTCCTCAGCCCCAACCCACAGGAACCTTTTTTGAATTTTTTTAAGATCTTCCAAAATCTTACCCGGAAGCTGAAAAAGGGATGATAAGGTTATCTTAAATGATAACTTACAAGCTTCTTAATTCATCAAATAAAATATATCTGAATGAATAGGTAAGATAATATTGCATAATGAAGCTATCTCAACCATATCGCCTCAACAAACCATGATTCCAAAAAGGTAATAACATTCAAACCTTATTTTAAAAATAACTTGTAATGTGACTAAACAATTTCAGAAGTTTATAACAACAATTGTCAAACTACTAGAAACATTGAACAAAGATTTATTAAATCAAGATCAAACAATATTTCAATTTTGATAGCATCCAATAAGAATAATGCCAACAGAGTAACCTTTTTAAAGTTCAACCCTCTTGATAAGATAAGATTAAGCCAAAGAACTTCATAATTCCATAACAATTTTATATCACATTGAAAAAATAGAATAATGCCATAAAATAAGGCTATCTCTCTTCACCATGGATTTCAACATACAAATATTTTGTAACATGTTCTAACTGCTATATATATATTTTTTTATAAAATCATGAAATGCTTCTAATCATATGTGTTTCACCTGATTCTAGAGCGTTTCTTCGAATGTTGATGAAATAGATAAGGGTAAAGGGCTAGGAGGAATACTTGTTAAGATGTTGGTTGTAGGTTTTGCATGCGTATGACTTCTTGATCCACAGCTGATCGTGAGAGCTTCCTTTTTTCTTGGAGGAACTACCTAAAATGGAAAACAAGACCACCAAATGAAAGTTAAACAATATATGCAGTGGACTGCCTAGTGTATGCTAGATCCGGGAAGAGTGATACTTCCTAGATAGTTGTCAATCCACTGTTTAAAACAACTTAATACTAATAATAAAGGAAATCCTACTGTAGTTAAAATGATTTAGGTATCTCATTCATCTACAATAAGCAAATTCATTCAAAATAGGCTAAGCTATGAATGAATCTGAAGGTCAAGGTATTGTCGGATATTGGTACTAGGTCGGGGTGAGGTTAGGTGGTTTTGGGTATTTGGTGGAAGTTTTAAGCTCTGTTCTTGGTTTCTGGTCAAAAACAGAGACCGACGTCGGTCTAGTATGACCAATGTCGGTTTAGGTTAACCGGTGGCGGTTGTGGTTAACCGGCGTCGGTATGGTCAGGTACAAGAAACTCAATAAAAACTTGAGGTGAGGATAGATCTGAGGCTAGATGAAAGTGAAAGGGAAATGGCAAGGTTTGTGTGGGTCTTAGGTACGCACAAGAATGATTAAAATCTAGATATGGGTAGTTCAAGGGTGTGGGTGAAGGGATGGTCAATTTTTCATGGAGGAAAAATGGTGGGGGAATGGAAAGGGGAGAAGAAACTAATAATAGAAGTAAAGAAGTTGCTTAATGATAATGAACTAGTTTTGGTTAACAAAAACTTGTTGTTTATACGAGCTTCATGTCTAGTAAGCAATGGTGGGTGATCAAATAGATGGAATTTGGTGTGGCACTGGAACTTCCTCGGATGCTCTTGTGAAGGTAAATGGCACCGTGGTTGCTTCAGTGTCAACTATGGATTCTCCGATGCATGTACTAATGTTGGTTCTACTTGCATGCAACTATGGTTCCGTCACTTGTTCTCGAAACTTTTTCCAATCTCTCAACAATGTGCCAACCTCAAAATAAGGCTTTTCTGAGGGCTAAATGGTAACCGATGGTGGTTCTGAGTTGACCAAGCAGTGGTTTTGGGTAACCGACGTCGGTTATGGTGGGATTTCATAGGTTTTCTAAAATGGGTAGATCCCTTTTATTTTCTTGATCTCGCTCGTTTTTCTCCATGGATTAGCATGGAAGCTTCCTTCTAACAAACAAGAATGTGGTTAGATGGAATAGAGGATTTGATTTTTAGGGTTTGGGTAGGTCTTAGTTAGTTATGGAAACATACTAAGAATAGGTCTTAGGGTGAAGTGGATAGATGACATTTCTAGGTGAGATGGATATGTAGGCATTATCTCAATTAGGATATTAAAATAATAAATATTGTGAGATAATGAATTAATTTAATTAAATTAATATTAGAGTGGGATGAAAGGGGCTATGGTTAGGTAAATATGTTCAAGGTGTTTTTTTATGAGGGACCGAGGGAGTGTAAACCGATTTTGGTGTCCACATTTTGCGCCTTTTTGTCATGTAGCTTGTATTGGTAAGTGATGCTTTGACAAAAATAAGATGTGGTTGCCCCATGTGTGGGTGAAGGTGATCCCCCTCAAACCAAGAACTGACAAGGTAGAAGGTAGAATCGGTGAGTGGTTTGATAAAAGGTGAATGTGATGAAAAGGAAGGTGGGCAACACGAGTAAAAAAGGGGAGAAAGGTCCACTCGAGTAATCTAGGTAATGGGTCAGGGTCAAAGGTAGTAATAGTCAAATGCACGCACACCTATAAACTATAGCATGGTACTAGGTTAAAGAGAAGGAAAACTCTACATTGTCTAAGGTCAATAGGTTTATCCAAACAAGGTTGAAGTGATTCCAGTATCCAAGGTATAGGATATGGTCAGGAAACACGATGTAGGTCAGGTGCAGGAACGTTTAGGTATGTTTTGGTACACCAAAGGTTGGGTTAGGATAAGAAGTCACGGTAAGAGGCAAGGTAAGGTCAGAATGTCCATCAACACAGGTAACAATGCCATAAGGTATAATGAACACATGAGGTCACATATCACTAGAAATGTTCCAGGTCTAAGTATCTAGGTCATGGCATAGGTAGGGCCGAGGTATGGGAAAAATAATGAGTCCCCGAATGAGGATGAGGTGAGGGGGTAAATGATAAGGTCAAGAGGATACAAGTGAAGTGTCCAAGTGAGGTGTGGGTGGGGTAAAAAGGATTCAAGTCAACAATTGGTGGTAGGGGTAGGAAAAATACTAAGTAGAATGACCGATGATGGTTTAAAGCAATCGATGCCGGTCATGATGGACCGACCCGTAAGCTAGGGCACATGACCGATGTCGGTTAAGGTAAAACTATCGCCGATCAGTCAAGTAGGTTATAAAAAGAAAAATTACCGTATTTTTCAAATCATTTGTCTTTTAGTGAATTGGGAAAACGACAAGAGTGAGAGAAAAGGTGGGAAGTGATAGAGTGAGACTAAGGATTAAGTTGGTGATCCACATCACAGGTGATAGTTGGTTGATAGGTGGATCCATAAGTTGGGTGGGATCAATTTGAGTTGATTGATTAGTTAGAGAGTGAGAGGGTCATTTGGTGATGGCAGAGGTAGGAGAGGATCGGGAGGACCACCAAGATAATGACACGAGGTTCCACCACACAGGCGACATCGTGATGAGGTAAGATTCAATCCTACGCTTTGTTTTGTTTATGAGATTGAATTAGAGGTTGGGTGGGTGAAAACGGGTTTTTCTTTTTGGGAAAATAAATTTTGAATTATGGGAGGGAAATCAAGTAAAATAGGAATGGGGAGGGAGGGGATTGGGTGAAGAAGGGGTGGGAAGGGTGTAGGGGGAATTTGGGTAGGATTAGGTGGGTAGAAGGGAGTAAAAGGGGATTTTGAGGAAAAATGGGGTTGGGCATCACATTTTTATAGTGATAGTGACCGGCATTGGTTGAACATTAGCCGACGTTAGTGTTAGTGCACCGGTATTGGTCATGAAGTAGGTGACCGATGCCGTTGAAGGGGGACTAGGGTCGGTTAGGGGTAATCGGTACCAGTCATAATTGGGGGAAAAAGGGGCCAAAAGGTGTCCAAGGTTGGGTGGGTGAGGTAGATAGGGGTGAGAGAAGTGGTTTTGGTGAAAATCATAACATAGGTAAGGGGTAAAAATAGGTAAGGGTGGATTTGTTAGGGAAAAATGTATAGATGTGTAGGAAAAAGGTAAGGTTAGGGAGTGGGTAAAAATGGAAGTAGGTGAGGGGTTAAGGTGTGTGGTTTAATAGGTGAGGTGATATTAGGTTGGGTAGGGTTAGGGTAGGTAGGTCAGCAGTTAGGTTTGGGTTGGGTGAGTAGGGAGGTGCAAGTTGGCTTGGGGTGGAGGGTAGGCCATCGGATAAATGGGTAAGTAGTGAAGTAAAAGAGGTAGGGTAATGGGAATGGGTGTGGGTGAATGTAGATATGATCATGTTTAAATAATGTGATTGATTTGTTGGATGTAGGTGAGAGATTAGCTGATGATGCAAGAAAGGGTGCCACATCTTATTATGACAGTTGAGGTGTAGCAGCGACAGTCGAGGAGTTATGGCATGTTGAGGAGGTGGGCATGAATGGGATCTGATGCTACCAGCATGTAGTATAGAAACTAAGTCTGATGGTCGATCTCATCGATAGATGGGATTTGGTGACCAAGATGTTCCACCTACCGATGGGTGAGATGACAGTCACCCTGGAGGACATGTACAGGATCCTATGGTTACCTATATTGGGTACGCAAGTATATTTGATCTCCTCAGAGGCATCGGAGGAGTTGATGCTTGACGGTATTTGGTGAGGGGATGGCAGAGCTGACATTCCATAGTGCTAGCCTGAGCTATGGAGAGATGTACCTAGCCCGTCTAGAGGAGACAAGGCTAGTAGTATTACTGATGGAGGCAGTCTATTGTTTTGCACTGCTGGATGTAGAGGGTGGGAGATTCCCACGATCATTGATGGGAGTGTTACATGACATGATGATGGAGAGGACCTAATTTTCCTAGGTGCCAACATTCTTGGTGTAGTTATATAGAGAGCTATGGGCATATAGGTGGCTCCGCAGGTTCAGCCTATGTTGTACATTCATTCTTCACTGCTGGGCCTATGAGCACATTGTCTGTGTGTGTCCAATGGGTATGCCCCAGTAGATGCATTTGAGCCAAGTTTTGTGTGGGTGGGGTACAAGTGATGGGTGCATATTATTGGAGAGTAGTGATCAAACAGGGCTACGCATGATGTAGCATACTACTAGTGGCTATTGGAGGGATTTTCCGGGTAGACATTATATGGAGACCATATGTGGGTTATCCCTCATATAGACAGATGGCTGAGGAGTTAGCTGGCCTTCAGCTACTTAGATGGATAGAGGGTGTCGTGCAGGGGAGCATGAGATGATCCCTATAGACAGGGTCCAATGGAATTTTGGATTACTATAAGATATACCACCACCCTTCCCACAGTACTGGAGGGATGATGTGGAGAGACCACTGCCACTTCCACAACCGACAATACCTATTGGGTAGGAGGAGTAGGTTATAGACTAGTGGATTGATGATGCCAGAGTGACAGATAGGTATAGATAGTGGTGGTCGGCCCAGCTATGAGCAGTACCTCCCATGCTCGGGTAGCCATATTTAGCCACCATCACTATGCAGAGAGATGCCCTATAGGGGCAGGTGGCACCCCCCGATTACACATTGGTAATGGTACAAGGGAAGCTAGCAAGATATCGAGAGGTAGAGGTGGCCACATTGCATACGTAGGTGGCCTATCTACAAGCTCAGATGGCCTAGGGTGGAGATGGAGAGGGTGATGAGGAGAAGGTAGCCACCCTATAGGCGCAAGTTACAGGTTTATAGGGCCATTTGGCCACCGCATTGCACGGCACAGTATTTAAGCATTACAAGTACAGTGCACAGCACGGGGTGTGGAGCCGATGACACCTCCACAGGCACCGAGATAGGGTCCTAGTTCATAGGCAGGAGTGGGACAGGGTCCCGTAGGACAGGTATAGGGGCTGAGGCCTATGGGGCCACCATAGACCGTATCCATATCCAGCTTATAGGATCCCTTAGAGGAGGCTAGATATTACTAGGATCAGTTGATACTGGCAGGGATAGATTTTCTATCCTATGGAAAGTACATGGCATAGCAGGCCTTGAGTGAGAGGAATAGATCCTAGACTCACAATGTGGAGAGCATAGGGGGCCATCGAGCCCCGAGATAGGATCAAGGTGAGGCCACCAACTCACGAGAGGCCAGCTCTAGGTGATGTACCAGAAGGGACCCTACTGCGACCTATGGCAGGCGGTGAGAGGTTATCAGGCCAACGACCTGGAGCTGAGGAGGAGATAGGTGAGACTGAGATGGAGGATGTTTGACAAGATGATGCTTGATGCACATCCCTTTATTTTTATGTATTTTGATTCATTTTTAATATGTAGTGGTCTCATACACTAAAGAGAGTGAGGATGTACGAGAGTTTTGTATATTTTTAATCATATACCGACCTACATGATGAAGATATTTGAGATTATGTATATGGAGACACACATTTGGATATTTTTATTTGTATAGATGATGATTATGATGAGTATGGTCATTATGTGTATACATGGTTATGGTTATCTTGTTATTTTGATGTGTATATGTTATGGAAAATATGAGTAGCATAGGCATGCTAGAGTCGAAAGCCATAAGCATGGATCAAGTTAGGTTGTGGTCTAGGCATGGATTGAGTCAGGTTTTAGGCATGGTGGAGTTAGGTTGTTTAGGTAGGGGTGAAGTTAGGTTGTTTAGGTATGGGTGAAGTGAGTTAGGTTGTAATTCATTAATTTGTGCAATGAATGATGATATGGGCTATGGTTAAGATGTTTTATGGTATATACATGATAATGGTAAAGAAATGGTAGACATAATAAATGTATGTTTGATGATGATAAAGGTGGAAAGAAATTTGTTGTTTGATGGGTTTAATTTCTAATTATTGATATAAAAGGAAACTAAATAGGGTAGAATGTGAGTTAGGAAAATAAAAGATGAATTGGTTAGGGTAAAGAGTGGCCAAGCTAACCTCTAAGGGCCCCATGCCCTCGGAGTGCTGCCTACATAGTCCCGGTGAAAAGGGACCTCAGGCCGATGTAGTTCTCCCATAAGCTAGGGAAGAATGCGAGGAGGTATGAGTATGGGTGGGTATGTTATAGGTGTGATTGGGTCTAGGTCTGTTAGGTATGGGTGAATTGTGGGCACATTGGTATAGGTGATTTTGAGTTGATTATGGGGAAAGAGGAGAAAATTACCCAAAAATAAGCATCGAGTATCAAGTCCTATATAAGGTAATCAATACGTAATGAAGAAGGTTTAAAATATAAGAGGTGGAAAGAAAGCGACCTGATTGGTAAGGATCATAATGGGCGGATCAAACCTTAGATGGGATGATGAATGTAAGACCCTAAAAGCTTTGCATGATTGATTATTGTAAAAGTGAAAAAGTAGTTACATGATCACCAAATGTTGTGGTCTAGTAGGTCCCTTGAGGTGGTAGGAAATGAAATTATGAATGGTGAGAGGGTGAAAATTGGTTATTTTTTATATGGTACTAGGTAGCATGTCATTTTGGCAAGAAATCCAAGGTCACAATGGGCAAGTCCATGACTAAAATAATTTTTTTTTGATATTTGAGATAGATTGATCGATGCGAGAAGTCTATATGGGATGAGGAAATTAACTCCTTGAGGTCTTCGTGAAGCTGATTGATGCGGGAAGCTTCATATTTTTTTTTTTTTTTGAAAGAGCTTTACATAGCTGTCCTTTGAGGGAGTAGTCTATTTATAGCAGCGATTATAGAGAGAAAGATGTCCTTTTGAGGGAGTCATCTTTTTATTGGAAGTTTGACTCAAGGAGTTGGATCCCATGTGAGGGATTTTAAGTCATGGACAAGACTAAGGTGAAGAATAGGATTCTTGTTCAGAAAGCGGGTGAAACAACCATGGGATCTCATTTAAAGGTAGAAAAAAGTATCCATGAGAATCATGCTATGTGTAGTGCTGTGGTACACATATTTAAGAGAAGATAAAAAGTGATGGGTACACACATGATTCTTATTTAATCATTGGTGATGGCGTAGGAAGTGGATAGTGCTCAAGGGACAAGCATGGAAAGAGTCGAAGGTGAGGTAGGACTAAAAGTCAACAATAGAATGGTCGAAGATGCAAGGCATTAAGGGGCTCAGTTCTGGTTTACCATCGAGTGAAGATAAATGATAGCGCATGATTCATAAGTATGAGTCACGATGTATGGTCCTAGCTAATTAGGAGAAAAATTTCCCGTTTATTTTTTTACGCTTTGGTTACATGTTGATTTTCCTTGGGACAAGGTCACCGACTTGGAAGGCTCACTCATGGACATGTTTTTCATAGGCACATTTGATACGTTTTTGGTAAACTTGAAGGTGGTCCAGAGCATTAAGATGATGTTTGTCTAATAACTTGAGTTGTGCTAAACAGTCCTGACAAAATTCATCATCATTGAGCATGTCATGGAGAGAAATGTGGAGTGAGGGAATTTGGACTTTGAGTGGTAGAACAACCTCTGCACTGTAAACCAGAGAAAAATGTGTGGTGGCAGTGGAAGTGTGAATACTAGTGTGGTATGCCCACATGGCGAAAGGAATGTGCGTATGCCATTCCTTCCCAGTATCATTAACCACTTTCATGAGAATTTTGTTTAGGGTTTTTT
Organism: Taxus wallichiana var. yunnanensis; assembly: GCA_018340775.1. Classification (NCBI taxonomy): domain Eukaryota; kingdom Viridiplantae; phylum Streptophyta; class Pinopsida; order Cupressales; family Taxaceae; genus Taxus; species Taxus wallichiana. The sequence continues at coordinate 512,317,761 of CM031238.1, read as the reverse complement.
TGGTGGATTTAGCTTGGCCATTGGTTTGTGTGTAATAAGGTGATTAGAAAATTAGCTAAATGTCAAGGTGTCGTAAAGTTTTTGCAAGGTTTTATTTTTGAATTGTTTTCCGTTATCAGTGATGAGGTGATGTGGGACACCAAAGTGATAGATGATGTGATGATTGATGAACTCACATATTTTCTCAAATTTCATGGAAATGAGAGGTATGGCTTCAACCCATTTTGTGTAGTATTTAGTAGCGGTGATGATCCATTGATGTCATTGGGAAGAATGGGGATTGATCTCTCCAACAAGATCTAAACCCCATTGAGAGAAGGGCCAAAGTTCATGGGTGACACATGAAGGCATGACCAGGGTGTATGATGAAGGTTAGCGTGTTGTTGGAATTTTACACAACACTTGGCGTAGTCATAACAATCATGGTTAAGGGTCAACCATAATAGCCCAGGTGAAGAATACACATAACAACAATGAGGCCACTATAGTGACCTCCACATATGCCATCATGAACTTCCTTAATGGTATAAGGAATTTCAGAACTCATAAGGCACCATAAGAGAATGCCATCAAAGCCATGTTTGTAGAGGAGGCCACCCATGATGACGTAATGAGAGACCTTTTTCATAAAGGCTCGTTGTCCATTACAAGTGAGGTCAGGAGGCAAGATGGAATGGGAAAGGTAGTCTGAGTGTTGTTTATACCAAAGGTCACCCAGGTTAGGGGTAGTGGTTCCAATGGAGTAAACCTCATGAGGTAAATAAGAGGGTGATTGGAGTCTTTATAAGTTGACAAAGATTTTAGAATCAGCAAGTGAAGCGGGGATTTGAGAAGCTAAGCAAGCCATGGTATCTGTAAATTTTTTGGTTGAACGTGGGATGGTTTGAAGGGCGTAACGGTCAAAGGTGGTCAAAAGTATGTCTATGTGATGTTTATACTTTTGAATTGTCTCATTATGAAATTGGTATATACCATTGACTTGGTTTACAACCAATTGGGAATCACCAAAGATGTTGATGGATTTGACATCCAAGCCATAGGAAACTTGGACACCTAATAAGAGCGCTTCGTATTCGGCAATATTGTTTGTACAATCAAAATCGAGTTTGAAAGAAAAAGGCATGGGTTCACCATCAATAAAAATGAGGATAACACCTACCCTTCCGCCATGCTAACACTTGGAACTGTTGAAGAAGAGCATCATTTGGTATGCGGGCTTGTCCAAGGAAAGGGAAGCAATTGAATCATCTGGAAATTCAAAATTAGAAGGTTGATCCTGGAAATATGTGTGTTAACCAATTGGTCGCTGATGGCTTGGCCCTTGATGGACTTTTTGTGGATAAATTTGAGGTTGAGGTTGGCCAAAAGCATGAGCCACCGTGTGGCACATTGATTTTAGTAAGGATTGGCATGCATGAAGTGTAAGGGGTCAATGTTGGTCACAAGATAAGTCTTGTGATTAAGTAGGTAATGGAAGAGTTTCGTGGCAACGAAAACTAAGTCTAAGAAAAAAATTCAGCATGGGTGTATCGGGTTTCGTAGTCTAAAAGAGTACAAATTATGTAATAAATAGCCTACTCCCTATGTTTTTCATCACGTTCAGTGAGCATGGCCCCCAAGGAGTGATTGGTAGCTGAGATGCATAGGTAGAAGGGTTGATCTTCTTTAGGTGGAATGAGTATGGGTGGTTGGAGAAGGTATTGTTTTAAGGCCTTAAAATATTTGTGGCAGTCATTATCCCATTTAAAAGAGACATCCTTTTTTAGAAGATGATGAAATGGTTGACACCGATTAGAAAATCGTTAAATGAAGCAAAAATAGACTACAACTTTCCATGTAGGCTACGAAGTTACATAAGATTAGTGGCTGGAGGCATTTCAAGAATGGCCTTGAATTTAGCAGGTTAACCTCTATACCACATAAGGAAATGATAAATCCCAGTGGATTTTCTTGAGAGAACCGTGAAGACACACTTCTTGGGATGAAGGTGAATGTAATATTTAATAAGGAAGTCAAAGATGGTTTTCGGATGATGAAGGTTCTTGGAGCTATGTTTAGATTTGGCTAGGAGATCATCCACGTAATCTTCTAATATACGATGCATGATGTCATGGAAGATATAAGTCACAGATCCACTTTGATAGGTGGACCAAGCATTTTTAAGGCCAAAAGGCATGACTTGGTAGTAGAAGGTCCCCCAAGGGGTGATGAATATGGTTTTGTGTTGATCCTCCAGGGGAAAAAAAGATTTTGTTATAACTGAGAAACCATCCATGAGTGGTAACATCTCGTGACCAATGGCAAGGTCAACAAGTTGGTCAATACTAGGCGGAGGGAAGTCATATTTTGGGTAGGCTAGCTTGAGGTCATGGAAGTACATGTAAATATGAAGTCCCCTATCACCTTAGTGACAAGGACAGTGTTGAAATCCACTTGATGATAATCAATGGGTAAGATGAAGGAAACAGAAAGGATATGCTAAAGTTTTTCTTTGACCGAGAAGAGCAATTCGAGGGTGTATTTTCCTCATCTTTTGTTCAACGGGTTTGGTGTTAGGAATGGTTATGATATTGTGTACCACTATAGTGGGGTCAATCTTTGGGCATATCTATGTAAGACCAAGTGAAAATGAGGTTATGGTTTTGAGAAACGAAGTGATGGCTCCTATTCAACAACATTTAAAGATTGTCTGATCTTTAGAATGTGCGGGTCGTCCTGAGTATGAATGTTGATTTCGATAATCAATTCATTCAACATGGTTTGCATTTCAGATGTTAATGACCAATGAATATATGAGTCTTCAGCACCAATGTAGGTGAGTATAGATTCATCATCCTAACATTGAATGACGTTAATCGAAGGTGTATTGTCATCGATCATTTCAGGGTACATGAAGGGAAGAGAAGAGCGAGCCTTGCCCTCACGTTGATAAGTCAGAGGCCCCAAGGAAATGGTTTTATGAAGAAAAAAAGTTAGGAGGAATGGATTCTGGATCCATCAACTTCATTCACGAAAGTGGTGATGGTGGTGAAGAAGGTGGAGAGGGGCTAATGTCCTCAATGAGTTCAATACGGGCCTTCTTGGTAGGTGGTTCAGTAAAGCCGATACCACTACGGTCGTTAAGTTTATGGGTAGTAAATGGAATAATAGTATGGAAGATTTATCATAAAAGCCAAAACCAAAACCCTTCCATGCACATCATGCGGGAAGGTGTGGGAAAACAATGATTGGTGAGTGACTGAAGTCACGGAAAATGGGTGGGTTTGTGACGGTGGTTCAGGTGTGTAAGTGGTAGTATCAAGTCCCCATAGGTGAGATTGGTACAAAGTTTGGGAGGACTATAAAGGAGGAAATCTCCTATACAATGATCATAAGCGAGGGTGTTGGTGAAGACTTCCATACTCTTGTGGAGTAAGGAATGTGTTGCACTATATAGGAAATACTCCCCAGTGAGGCATTGAAAAATGCCTTCCAAGGATCGAGTGGTTGGTATGTGGGTAGCGAGAATGGATGATGTATCGAGAGATCGATTGAAGGTGGAGCTAATAGATTGGGAGGCTGATGGTTTAGCCATGGAGGTTGTGGCAGTGGTAGGAATGGAGGAGGTATGTGCGGTTGAGATAGCGGTGGCACTAGTGAGTGGAGGTGTAGGTGAAGAGGCAGTGGTTATGGAGGTAGATGCTTTAATAGGTATGAGCACGTCATTGGGTCGATAAAGCATGTTGCAAGTTTTGAAAGGTGATGGGTCATTTGGAATGGTATAGGTGTGTCCTTCATGATCAAACTTTACACAACGATGCAAAGTGGAAGGAACACAACCCATAACACGAATCTAAGGTCTACCAAGCAACATGTTATATTGAAATTTCCCCTCCAAGATGTAAAATAATTCTAGAACTATGTGGGGGCCCACACAAACATGGAGGATGACAGTGCCAAATGTAGAGGTGATAGTGTCATTAAATGAACACAACGTGATGGGATGTTTATGCATGTAATTTTACGGTATGCACATTTTAGTGAATGCATGGGAAGAGATGATATTAATGCTAGCACCCCCATCAATCATAACACGTCATACATGTATATCATCGATGTGGATAGAGATGAAGAGGGCTAGATCGGGTTCATCGGTTTTGTGCGGTGCGATCTCTTTCTCTCGAGAAGCCAAGGAGGCTACCCGTGAGTAGGTAGAAGTGCGAGATGAAGGTGATAACTTGGTGAGAGAGGCTACATGATGAGGTGTAATAATGGAGGCTATGGGTGTAGGGTCATAAGGTAAAACTCAATAGATTGAAGAACCTCTATAAGAGCTTGACGATGGGATTCCAAGGTTTGGATGAGGTCATAGAAGGACATTTTGAGGGGGGATTTGTGTAGTTGTTTGAGCATCACGCGGTGTGTGACTCCATTAGAAATAGGATATGTGGGGCCATCGATAGTGATTTTAGGTGTGGGTGCAAATGGTATGTTGGGTATAGGATTGGTTGGTGGGTCGGTTTCCTTTTCCTTGCCTTTATCCTTCTAAGCACAAGTAACAACATAGATCATGTTGATTTGAGGTAGGGAGGTAGGTAAAGTAGGTGAGCCATGAAAATTATAAAGACAAGAGGGGCAAAATCTAAATGGTGTGAAGGAACCTTATGAGATGAGTTGGGCACACCGACCTTTGCGTGGAGATTTGATAGGTTCTTTGATGTAAACCATGTTAATTTCAAATATTGAAGGTGGTTCTAGGAGTTTTGGGGGTGAAGGTCTGGGTCTTTGAGTAGGAAGTGAGGGAAGAGTTGTGGGAATGGGTGTTGGTGAAATGGGGTCCTCATCGAGAAGGTCATCATCATAAAAGTTTTCTTCGGGAGGACACAACTAGATAAGAACGGTTTTAAAGATTTGCAGTTCTCTACATCGTGCCCTGACACATGATGGTAGGTACAAATTTTGGTGTTGTCAAACCCTTTTGGTTTGGGTTTGAGAGGGTCATAAGGTTTGAGCGGTGGTAATGTGATGACAGAAGTTTCAAGGAGGTTGGTTAAAATTTTGGCATAGGATCCCGCTAGTGGATCACAATGGGAAGTGAAAGTGAGTTTGGGTATAGGTGTGGCTGACTGTAGAGGAAGGGTGTTTGTATGAGGGGGAGTGGGTCGAGTTATGGTTTTAGGTGTTGGTGTGATCTTGGGTGTTGGTCGTGTTTTCTTGGGTAGGGGTATGGTAGATGAACTAGTAGGAGAGTGTGTGGTTGTTTTGACTACCTTATTAGAGGGTAGTGGATTTTTGTCTTTAGGTTGCACCTTCTTGGGTAAAGGTGATACGGGCACACGAGCTCTAGAGGGAAAGGTGGATGGTGGAAGGGGGTGTGTTACCCATAGGGATAACAGAGGTGCTTGTGAAGGTAGATGGCACGGGTCATGAAGGAGGTGTGAGGGAAAGAGACTGAAATGTTGGGGGTAATGTAGAAGCTATCGATGGTATTGGAGGTATGGGTGGTAAAGATGTTGCAGGTGTGGGCATAAGTCGTGTCGGGTGCTTGGGTATGGTAGAGGTCTACGAGGGTGGAATGGGTTGCTACATTTTTAGTTTACTGGTGGGTGGAGGTTTCTTAACCGCGCTAGAGGGGAGAAGTCTTAGGATGGACAGAAAGGGTGAAGGTGATGAAGGTGTGATTGACGAGGTTGGAGTATGTGATCTATGGGTATGGTTCTTGTTTGGGTGCCGAGTAGGTCTGGTGTTGGCTTTGGAGGATATAGCTAAATCTAATTTGATGGGTGGATGAGTAAGGCTAGTGGTTGGGATGACCCCTAAGGTAATAATAGGTTTAGGCAAGGAAGATGATGTAGGTATGGGCTTGGATGTAGATGCATGTTGGGTTATGGGTAGGGGTGTGAATTAAGCCATGAGTGGTATTGTGGTGGAATTTGTGATAGTTGTAGTTGTGTTTGGTTAGATTGGCCAAAATGTTTTTGGGTAGATAGTGAAAGTGTCAATAAGTGACATCTACATTTGTGTTGAGATAGGAAGCAGAAGACTCCCCCAAAGTAAGGCTCTATCCATATAATCTAGGCGATCGGCTAGGCGTGAAAAAGGCACTGTATTATAGGTGAGGTTGATGAGGATCTAATGGAAATTCTTGTAAAATGTGTCTTAGAGATGGGGAATTTGCTAGCTTCGGCTTCCGTGGGTAAGAGAGCTGAAAGTAAGTTAGCAGGGATCTTGGGCAGTGATGGAGAATGGTCACCTAGAGGCAAAGGTATTTCTACTAGATCCTTGATAGGTGGAGGAGAAAATGGGTGCTCCTCAGTGGGTGGAGGAGATGACAGGTGCTCCTCTGTGGGTAGAGGAGATGATGAGTGCTCCTTTGTGGGTGAAGGAAATGAATGAGCATCTTCCCTGGGCTAAAGATGTACCATGAGTGAAAGCTCTCTAGGTGGAGAAGTCAAAGGTGAAATGGTTTTGATGTTAACATGAGTCTCCTTCATGGGTGAGAGAGGAGACGAAGGGTGTCCCTCTGTGGGTGGAGGAGTAGGTGAAGTGGGTTCAAGTGTAGGTGGAGGACTTCGGGATAAGATTTCCTCTATGGAAGGAATATGAGGTAATTGGGAAGTAACGATTGCATCAATTAAAATAGCATGGACCTCACAGGTATGGCTGTCATGAGTTGAGGTCTCTCTGGTTTAATCAGAAGAAGGGGCATGATTAGGAAATAGTTTCTTGAATATGCATAGGATTTTATTGGTAGGTGCATTAGGATTATCCAAGGTTAACTCACCTTTCTCGAGCATTTCTTGGACAATGTTTTTGAAAGTGATGCAATTTCCGTCACTATGACCTTTTACTCAATGATAGTTGCAGAAGTTGTGTTCTTTGTACCATGTGGGTGTGGGGCAAGCAGGATCAAAACTAGTGTGTGGTTTTATGGGAGGAAGGGTGATGGCCCCAACTTTAATGATCTTTTCTAAGATAGAAGAATAAGGTTCCCCAATTGGGGTGTATTTCTTGTTGTTCCCGTCTGAATTGAAAAGTCTGGATAGGAGAAAGATTAGATGAGGGACTAGCCTAATTTGATGGATGAGCTGGGCCAGCCTTGAGTACCACTACATTAGTGGTTCCCTTGGATTTTGAATAATTTTTCTGTGGTTTTGAAGAAGAAGAGGTATCATTTGATTTGAATGTTGAGTTCTTATTGCATAGTTGGATTTTTTTTTTTTCAATGGCCCGAATCTCTAGCTTTCGTGCCATGGTGAATGCTTAATTGAAGGTTCAAAAGTCTAGACCTACAGGGTCACTGAGATATGTCTATCACAAGCCCATGTGAAGATATCTATGAGTTCATTTTGTGGTAGTTGGAATGTGAGTTGATTGATCAGCTACGCCAATGAGAAACAAAATTTGTGATAGATTCATCATCATACTGACATGTAGAGTAGACGTTAGTCATGGTAACTTTATTAATGACATTGATGGAGAAGTTATCCAAGAAGGCTTGGGCTACCTGAGTGAATGAGAAGATAGAATGTCTTGGTAACCCACTATACCAGTCTAATGCAGGCCCAGTCAGAGACATGGGAAAGGTCCTCAGAAGCAAAGCATCATCATGGGCGATCAAATAACACCCACATTTAAAAGACCACAAATGTTGTTGTAGGTCCTCTTTGCTATTGAAGCAGTTAAATTTAGGCATTTCCCAATGTACAGGATATGGATGGATAGGAATGGATGGGTGGATGGGATCATTACAAATATCATTGTAGGTGAGAGAGTTACGTGTGCCAGAAACCAATGCCTCTAATGTCTGCATCTTATCCATAATTAACTTGATTAGGTCGTTGGTAGGTTGTGATTGCTAGGTACCTCTTATAGCATAAGGAGGTTGGTGTTGGACATATGATGGAGGTGGCATTCCTGTATATGGTGATGTCGTATAGGTAGATTGAGAAGGAGGAAGTGAAATAGGGGTATGTACCCAGAATGAATGATAGATGAAACGGGAGGATGCTTGATAGTACGTATATGGAGGTGGAAGGGTCATGGTGACCCTAGTGGAAATGGGGGCTAAGGATTGTGGAATAGAAATAACAACATTTTGAAAAGGGGTAGGGGTCACTAACACTGGGGGTGGTTGTGTAGCTATGGGTATATATGAAATAATAGGTGTGGATGAGGTTATGTTATGGGTGGTTGGCAAAGGTATAGTGGATGTGGTGGGTGCAACAGATGTGGAAAACATGGTGCTCATAGAAGGTATGAGGCCTAGCTACGAAATGACTGGGGTAAGGTAGGTATGAGTAGCATGGAGCTAGAGGAGGTTGGAGAAGAATTAGCAGTGAGTGTCGGGGAATAGATATGGGCATGCCGTATATCAACTAACCCGAGGCATCTTGAGTGGATGAGTGGGAAAGATAAAATTGCAAGGCGAAGGGTTCTAGTCAAGGATTCGTGTGAACTCCTCGTCTCTTGTGGCGATAGTGATAGGTTGGGTAGGATCCATGGGTGATAAAATAGAAGGTGGTGAAGGACTAGGTGGGATTGGTTGACGGTGATGCGGAATATGAGGGCGTTTTCTTGGCTTCGGGTCAGCACCATGTGAACAAGCATTGACGTGGCAGGATTGCTTTCTATAAATGACACAAAAATACAATAGAGACAGGATAAATAGGTGGTGGTAGGTGAATTGGGGTTAAAATGTCAGCTGGAAAATTACACAGGCTAACCGATGCTAGTTAGGTTAAACCAACGCCGGTCATAGGTAACCATGGTCGGTCACTGTGGAAAGTGGACAGTTGGTCAAAACAAGGTAAAAGGCCAATACTTTGCCAAGTATGTAAGATGTTTGATGGAATTACCAGGTCGGTGAATACGATAAGAATAATAGAGACTCGAAAAACATAGCAAGTGAAGCAGTATCCTTTTGGTTAGGTTGACAAAAGAATAGTAAACCGACGTTGGTTAGGAAAACTGATGATGGTTAGAAGGTAACTGAAAAGGTCACTAGACCGACACGGTTATTGTGAAATTGAAACAGTGATGAAGAAAATGTGGTTGTGAGTTAAAATTAGATGTGGAATCAAACCCAGAATTCTGAGAATGATGAGAATATGGTCCAGAACACTCAGATGAAGTTGGAATACACCAACTATGATGAGGAGTGTACAAGGGGAAATAAGAAAATGAAGAACGTGACCTCTCACCTCAAAATGCAAGCCAAGTAGAAACACTAAGAAAAATATGATCCTAAGAGTGCTTTTTCTATTATGTTTGTTTAGCTTATGCTATTTAAGGACTGACTCATGAACTTTAGAATAGAATTTTTTGGTGAGGATGGCTTCCTACGAAGAAGGAGATCTACAAGGAGAGGTTTCAGGTATGTTATGGTGGGGGTGGGCCATCCTTTAATGGGGTACTAGATAGAGATAACCAACGGGGTGCCCACTGTGTTGTGATCATGTGATCACCTACAACTTCTTCTAGGTGAGATGTTGTTTAAGAATGTGTATATATTTTTAATTTTGTGATGTTTGGTAAGAATCGAGAGAGAGAAAGAGAAAGGAAGTGCTTTTCTATGATTCATTTTTCAACCATCAGTGGACATGACTTCAAATGTATAGGTTTCCCTTAATTAATGTGAGATAATGCAAAGAAGCAGAATGAAATGAAATGAGTTTTAAACCCAAATTTAAATGTTGAATTTGATGACACAAAAATATGAACAAGAGAAGGGATTCTCTTTCACTAATGCGATACTAATGAAAGGGAAGAAGTGTTCTTTTTTAAAGCACCAAAATATGATTGCTTTTAGATAATAAAATAAGAGAAGGTTATAAGGGAGAAATTTTAATGTAAGAACATTTTAGAAAGGAAAAAAACATGAAACTTTTCACCTAGAAATGAAAGAATTCAAAGAACCCCGAATGGGTCCCACTGGGCATGCCAAAATGTTTCACCTGATTCTAGAGTGTTTCTTCGAATGTTGACGAAACAGATGAGGGTAAAGGGCTAGGAGGAATACCTGTTAAGATTCTGGTTGTAGGTTATTACGCGTACGACTTATAGATCCACAACTAATCATGAGAGCTTCTTTTTTTCTTAGAGGAACTACTTGAAATGGAAAACAAGACCACTAATTGAAAGCTAAACAATATATGTAGTGGACTACCTAGCGTATGCTAGATCCAGGAAGATTGATACTTCCTAGACGGTTGTCAATCCACTGTTTAAAACAAATTAATGCTAATAATAAAGAAAATCATATTGTAGTTAAAATGATTTAGGTATCTCATTTGTCTATAATAAGCAAATTCATTCACAACAGGCTAAGCTATAACTGAATTTGAAGGTCAAGGTCTTGGTCAGGGTACTGATACTAGTGAGGGTGAGGTTCTAGGTAGTTTTGGGTATTTGGTGGAGGTTTTTAGCTCTGTTCTTGGTTTCTATTCAAAACACAAAGACTGACATCAGTCTGGTATGACTGATGTCATTTTAGGTTAACTGGAAGTGGTTTTGGTTAACCGGTGCCGATATGGTTAGGGTATACGAAACTCAATAAAAACTTGAGGTGAGGATAGATTTGAGGTTAGATGAAAGTGAAAGGGCAATGAAAAGGTTCGTGTGGGTCTTAGGTATGCACAGGAATGATTAAAATCTAGATATGAGTGGTTTAAGGGTGTGGGTGAAGGGATGGTCAAGTTTGCATGGAGGAAAAATGGTGGGGGAATGGAAAGGGGAGCAGAAACTAATAATAGAAGTAAAGAGTCTGCTTAAATGATAATGAACTAGTGTTGGTTAACAAAAACTTACCATTCGTATGAGCTTGATGTTTGGTTGGAAATGGTGGGTGATCAAATGGATAGAATTTGGTGTGGTACTGGTGCTTCCCCGGATGCTCCCATGAAGGAAAATGGCTTTGTGGTTGCTTCAGGTGCCAGCTATGGATGCTCTGATGTGTGTACTAATGTTGGTTCTGCTTGCATGTAGCTCTGGTTTCATCACTTGTTCTCAGAAGATTTTTCCAACCTCTCAACAATGTGCCAACCTTGAAATAAGTTTGTTCTGGGGGTTAAATGGTAACCGATGGTGGTTCCGGGTTGACCGGCGGTGGTTTAGGGTAACCGGCGTCGGTTAGGGTAGGATTTCCTAGGTTTTCTAAAATGGGTAGATCCCTTTGATTTTCTTGGACTTCACTCACTTTTCTCTACGGATTAGCATGGAAGATTCCTTCCAATGGACGGGAATGTGGTTATAGGGAATGTAGGCTTTGATTTTTAGGGTTTGGATAGGTCTTAGTTAGTTATGGCAACATACTAAGAATAGGTCTTAGGGTGAAGTGGCTAGATGAGGTGTCTAGGTGAGGTAGATATGTAGGCATTATCTCAATTAGGATATTAAAATAATAAATATTGTGAGATAATGAATTAATTAAATTAAATTAATATTAGAGTGGTATTAAAGGGGCTATAGTTAGGTAAATATGTTCAAGGTGTTTGTTTGACGAGTGACCAAGGGGAGTGTGACCCCATTTTGGTGTCTACAATGTGATCATAAACTGAATAATCCTCCATAAAAATACAACCTTCCTATCTAGGTAAATTATACCATCACTTTAATATTTTAGAAGATACTATATAGTATTCAACAATCTAATGCATTATAATACTCTAACAATTTAAATAATTGTACTTCCTTAATTATCAAGACATATTCCTATTTGTAATACATTCCTATTCATGTAAGAAGTTGCATATAGTCATAGAAAATGTGTAACAAGCCATCTTACCCTTATCATAATGGATCAAATTCACTTATTTATGTTAATATGTTATGTTCTTTTTCTATACTCAACAACAATTATAGACACACACACACAAATGTGTGTATATATATATATTTGTGTGTGTGTGTGTGTGTGTGTGTCTATAATGATTGTTGAGTATAGAAAAATTACATAGCATATTAACATAAATAAGTGAAGTTGATCCATTATGAGATGGGTAAGATGGCTTGTATTACGGATATGAATATGTCTTGAGAATTAAATAAGTATAGTTATTTAAATTGTTAGGAGTATTTTGTGTGTATCTATAATGATTGTTGAGTATAGAAAAATTACATAACATATTAACATAAATAAGTTAATTTGATCCATTATGAGAAGGGTAAGATGGCTAGTTACACATTTTCCTATGACTATATGGAACTGATTACACTAATAGGAATGTGTTGCAGATAGGAATCTATCTTGATAATTAAGAAAGTACAATTATTTAAACTATTAGGAGTATTATAATGCATGAGACTATTGACTACTATATAGTATCTTCTATAAGGTTAAAATCACAATATAATTTACCTCATTATAGATACACACATAAACAAATATATATATATATATATATATATATATATATATATACATAAAGAAAAACACTTTCCCAAAGATTACATCTCTTTACCAAAGTCATGGATCCCTTTCCACAATAGAAAGATATAAAGGCAACCCAACTAATACCTTTACCCATAAACTATTCATAATGACCGACCCATATACCAAAACGTTACTCCCACCCATACAAGTTACAAATAATTAAAATGAAATTTCAATCGTCCTATGTGATCTCCTATGATCTAAAAATCTTTAGTTTACTATTCCCATAAACAGATTTAGACTAACATTCCCAATAATAATACAAGTGGAAAAACCAAGTTCCTAACACTAAGAGGGAGAGAGAGAGTAGAGAAAATATCCAACAATCAACATCTTTAAAAATATGTTATCTCATATAACTACACCAAATTGATTATGAATCAAGCCAAAAAATTCAACAAGAAATCCCCATAACCAAAATAAGGATTAGACTTAAATTTTTGAGTCAATAATAATCATAAACAACATACAACACTATGCAAGACAAAACTTCAACAAAATCAAATACCCATAACACAATAGTTTGAATAACATCATTTTATGTAGACAAAACTAGAATGCTATAAAAAATGTATTCTATGAAAAATGTCATACCCAGAAATATAATAACGAAGAATACAACATTATCCAAATACCCATTTATTTATTTGTTTTTATTCAATATTTTATCAAAACTTCTAAAAAATCATTCCATATTTAATCAAAAAAATAAGCCATCTTAATATTTCTTTATTTCAAATTAAAACAACAAGGATAGAGTGAGGAATTCATCCCTGTAAATGGAATACACATTTTTGCTCTTTATTCTTAAAAAAATAGAAACCCCAATTGCGTATTCACAAGCGAGATAATTTCCATATTTTCCAAGATTTAAAGCGCACTAAGTCAACCTAGCTTACCATTAAAAATAGTTCCAAAAATTGCATGCATCGAAAAAAATTCCCTATTTTCTCCATTCCAACAGAGCTCAAAATATCTACAAATTAAAAATGAGAATGGAGGAATGCATGCATTTATTAGCTTGCAATGCAAACTTCTCAATTACCTAGAAATATATGCCATGTAGTAAATTCCTATCAGTTTTCTTAAGTTCCCTCCAAAATTTACATTTTCCTCATGCCATGTGCATTTCCTCTTCATGCTAAGTTTGGTTTTGACCTTTTTTAATTGAAAAAAACACTTTTATTGATAAAAATAGGTAGTCACAACTCGATCGTACAAAATATGGGTGGACACAATCACACCCCTGAATACCAATCATATCAAGCCAATAAACATCAAGAAGGGGGTCAATAAAACATTATACAAGTGCATACCTAAATAAAAAAGAGGGCGAACAAAACAAAGAACCGAGAAAATAAGGTCAAGACGAAAACCTAGGCCATGAAAACAAACATGGTGGCATGAGGCAAAGGAAGAATAGTGTCTAACTTATCTCCCCAGTCAGAGCCAAGGTGATCCGTATTGGGGATGGGTTTCGATCTAGTTTCTTCATAATGCTTATTGATATGAATTATCAAACTATTGAGTAGGAGAAATGACAAGAGAAAGCCGTGATACTTTTTCTTGCAATGGGGATGACCACTTAGATCTTTCAAGGTGGTCAAAAATCCCACCTTGAGCATGGGAGGAGGTTCAAGATCAAGGGAACATCGTTGTCAAGGAGAGGAGCTCCATTGACTTCAAGAGCGGTGCCTATGAAACCCTCATCCATGGGAGGATGGGGATCGGTGTGATCGAGACAAGAAGTGGAAGCAAACAAGAGCATCAGGTAGAACATGGATTACTACATAGGGGGATGGACCAATGGTCAAGATGTTCAATCTCCGGCCAGAACTTCTCGGCTTGGTTCTAAATACGAAGCAACATAGTGGAAAGAATAGAGACTTTATTATAGTAACAAAAAAATCTATCCATATGAACATTGTTAAATATGGCATTATTTATATCTTTCCATAGATGAAATAAAATATTATCTCTGAATATGTGCCAAAATTTTCTATAAATTAAAGGTAACATAGCCGATTCCCCCAAAAGAACCATCTTCTAGGTAAAGAAATCCAAACAGAAGGGTTGAAAAAGGGAATGAATCCATTTCCAGGATGATTGTACACATGGATAGAACTAGAAGATGTACTTGATAGTCTCGTGTTGATGGAAAACCAGGCAGGTGGTATTCACTCCCATATGCCTAACTTGATCCCCTACAGGAAGTCCTTTGTACAAAATGCACCGAGAAAGTGGGATTTTTGGGGTCAATAAGAATTGACCAAACCCTTTTGAACCAATGTTTCCACACCTATTTCTGGGTGTAGACACAAATCACACACTTCGAGGTAATTATCTAGTCATGATTACATACTACTATTCATATGATTCCTAAGTAAGGAAAATACTAATTAACCCATGTTTTTGGCCACATTTCTCACCTTTCTATTTCCACTTACAGTGCGACACCCTTACTTGCTCAATGTGTATTTTTATACCTTGAGAATTATTATCCTAGACACTAGTTCCTAGCTAAGATGCCAATGTTAGGTGCCCTCATCCCCTCTGGGAACCCTTGACCTCTTTGTACTTTGTTCACATATTTTGGTTCCTTTCTAGCCATTTGAGCATCTTATATTTTTTTAGTCATACTTTTCGGGGTCAATTATGAAATTCAACTAAGGGATTCATATAAATATAAAGTTATGTGATCATACTAAAGGACCAAGTAATAAGCATTAGCTATCAAAACCTAGGGTTGCATCCATCAAGAATCTAATAGCTCTATTGCATCCATCTAACACCATCCAAGGGAAACAATCACTAGTTACTTTACATATACACTTCATAGGAGGGAAGTTAATTCTATTCCATGCACACATCTGTTACATTTTTAACATCTAGCTTATTTGTCTAATATCAAGTGTAACATGCACAAGAGCCACCGAGGGCACAATTCCACACACACACACACGTAGAACTACATTGGGTTTGAGATGTAGGTCAGTGCTCAATCATAAGTTCACCATTTTGACAGCTGAGGACAGTCAGGCCCTCATTACGGATCTTTAATTTTTAGGATTTGATGTCTATTTGAGAGTTTTGCAGGTCATTATTTCCTGTAGGTTTCTAGTGACTCGACGATCGTTATGTGACTTCATAGTGACCAAAAGTGAACAACAATGAATACCTCATGACCACTCAGAGGAGGTTTTATGATAATTTCCACAGACACACGGTTCCCCAAAACAAGCATAGGGATCCCACATGAACACGTGTCCCTCTCTAGGCACCCTAGTCCAACATATTCCTCCAAATATCCATTTTATTGAGCTTTATTATGATAGTCGGTGCTTTAAATTTTCTAGTTCTCCAACTCTATGCACCTTTTATATCTATGTGAATCGGCTAAGTCATCTTACCTCTTCTTTACACTTAGGGTTTTACATATTTTAGATTAGTTTGCTTGGGTTAATTTATGTACTTATTTATTCATTTATTTACTTGCTACAATACCAATTAGATTAGGCATATAAATTCAAATTTATCTTAATCATTATGGTGAACTTGACCACTTTGAACACATGATATTTATTTTTTTGCTTCTTACATATTTCTCAGATCCTCTCATCATGAATATTTATATTCATGATTTCTTACTCCTCCATCCTGAGATAAGGGCTAAGATCATCACTCTCTTGACTACTACTTGTGTTCCTTCTGACATTCATCTAGACCTTCCTTAAGGATTTAGGTCTCTCAACTGTTAATGTCAGTCCTTCATCTATTTCTCTTCGCACATATGATGGTTCCATTCATCCATGCATCAGCCATATTACTTTACCCATTACTGTTGGGCCAAAAACCCTTAATACAATTTTCTTTGTCATGGACTTTCCAATTTCGTATAATTGCTTACTTGGTAGACCATGGCTTCATGCCATGCAAGTTGTACCTTCCATAGTACATTGATGTGTCAAATTCTTACATGAGGGTATTGAATACACCATTCCTATTGATTGTGAGCCATTCAAATATTGCAAACATGATCCCACCACTATAATCCCTACTTCACAATATTTTACTAAGGATGAATTTTGAGGCTACTATTTGCATGTTGGATACTATTCCATCCATGTCATCTCCCCCTCTTGCTACTAAAAATGCTATGGTACTTTATCAGGGGCCTATCCACACATCAAATGTCATTCCACCTACTTCACTATCACATGTGCATCCACCATTAGCACATCCTCCCTTTACATGTATAATTTTCATGAATGATTCTTATTGGGAGAATATTCCATTTGATCCTACTTGTGATGATACTATATGCACACATGATGGCTTGGCTCAGCTAGGATTTGCAATTGATGACATCTTTCCTCCACCTTATGCTCCTCATCTTTATCATGGTTTCATCCACATTACTACTATTTATGGGCTTCACATATTTCATCTCACAATGTTTCTTGCATGAGATCCTCATGCTACTCCCCTTACACTTGGAAAATCTTGGCTTGACTATATTAGGGGCACCTTAGATCTTGATCATATTGACATTTCATTTCCTATGACTTTCAGCCATGTTTTCATTTGCAATGATTCCTTCCTTGGCTATTCACAAAATCTTACATGCTGGTATGCACATGGTTTTCCACTACCCCCTTTCACTGATAAAGAATATGCCATGGACATGAACAACATTCATTGTAATGGTTCACTATGTGATCAACTCAACACTATTGCTTATCATGTATCAGATGCTTTACCTTTCAGTTTTGATCATGACAATGATGAACTCTTAGATGACGTTACTTGATATCTTTCTCATCACACACTTTTTAGGCATCTGACCTCTTTATCCACCTCTAGCATCAACAAGCATCTTATTTTATCATCATATCACAACTATACTCTTGTTGTCCATTTTTTGTACACTGCAAAATGGACAACTTTCTAATCTGGATTTAGTAGTTCTAGATGTTATAATTTACAGGAAGTTGGTGGGCCAAATTGATGCCACGAAGGCTTGGAGCTGAGTCATTTTAATGGTGGATTGAGATATCAGCCCAAATTGTGTAAACTCGGTGAGATTTACAAATTGTCACCCTTTTATTGCGTGTCAACAACCACTCACTGTTGCATGTCAAAAACCACTTTATTGCACGTCAAAAACCACTCTATCACACATCAAAATCCACTCTATAACACTTCAATAACCACTATGTTGCATGTCAAAAACTACTCTGTCACACGTTTAACAGCCACTCTATCGCGAGTCAACAACCACTCTATCAAGTATCAACAACCGCTATGTCGTGCATCAACAACCATTATATCATGCATTAACATTCCTTCCTATCATGCATCAACCAATTCTTCTTGTTATATGACAACCCCCTTTCCTTGTCGGTGGGGACTCCTTCCATTCTTTTCAAGCATCAACTAGTGGTTCTTGTCATCCATCGCGAGGAAGAATGTAAGCTATGGACCGGCATTAATGATATCGTTCAAGGTAGCTCAATAACCAATTTAATGTGGTATGGAACCCTTGTTCATTGTACAATAAACGTACTGTTGGAAAGAAAAATGACATGGTTTCCCATACCTCCGTGTAGGAAATTAATGAAGGTTCTCGGTTGGTAGCTTCCCCTTCTCTATATATATGTAATTTCCCCTCATTTGTAGGGTAGAGATTCTAGATTGTAAAGGAACTCTGCCAAAAATTTTCCAACACTATTGTGAGTAACATTCCTTGAATTATGCATTTTGTAAAGGATTTTTTCCTTATGCCTACATTATAATGGATTGTGCATCATTTTAAGCAATAAAATTGGTGTTTTGTGGATTTTCTTTCCCTAACTTGAGTTGTATTGCCTCCTTTTCCTTTTCATTGCATTGTTTTGTATATTGTGCATGTTGTATTCTTTTGTAGGACTTGAATTCATTGTGCTCCACGATATTGTAGGTTTGAATGTGTTATTTGAACTATGGCACTTTTTCTTCCCTCTTCTACCTCATTTCCCTCCATTTTCACTCATTAAGGATATCTCCACCCCTTTTCTTGGTGCTATCACCTTCGTTAGTTTAGGAATTTAATTTTATGCATCTCTCTCTTCCTTGGTCCCTTGGAAATCTAGGTTAGTGTTAGAATAGTTGCATTTCCCTTCATAGGAGTAGTTTTAGCATTAAAATAGATAGAGGAACCAACCTTCTCTAGAGGTCTATCTCAAGTAGCAAGACCCACACTTGGAGATAGTACCCATGTTACCTAGTCACACTTTTTGACTTAACACAATCACATGCTAAGCAATCAGAGGGTGTTGTGATTTGGTGATAATAGTTTTGGCATGCCCGGTGGGATAGAAGTCAATAATTACATGTTTATCAAGATTGGGTGTGTGTCTTGGTGAATTTTTAGCATTTGGAAGATTTACAACAACACATATGGAGATTCCTTTAAGAAAATCAACTATTTCTAGTAGTACTAGTGGCACGGTATGTTAGAAGGATTCACACAAGGTCTAGGACAAGAGAAGAAGGAATATTCGAATACTTGAAGTTATCTATAGGAAGAGGAAGTAAAGGAAGTGTTATCCAAAATGAGCCCCTTGCTCATTTTGTGGCTAACTCCCTTCATTCTTCCCTCTCTTGTGCCTCAGTCATAATTTTTTTGCTTTTTAGGCACTCAAAACCTTCTGGAAATGGCACCATTGGATAGAGATTTTTCTCAGATTTCCAGAAAGGTAAAGTTTTCCTCCTAACTCCATGTATTTTTGAAGTTATGGCTCATGGAGTTTTTGTGGGAAATTTTCCCTTTACAAGCCCGGGCCAATAAGTTGAGGCCACGTGTCCTCAGAAGGGAAGGGAAGGCGGAGGTAAACTTGGAATTTTTACCAAGTGTTTGGAAAGATTTCAGAAGGAATTTTTCACCCCGAAGGCCCGCCGTGAATAGGATCGTGCCACGTGTCCAAGGGGAAGAAATTAGGAAAATTTCCTAAGTATCGGCGCCGAGGAAAAATCTCCAGAAAAGACTGGGTGAATCAAATCAGGCCACGTGTCCTAGGAGTGGTGGACTGTGGAGGGAGACTTAAAAATTTGGCAAAGTGTTTTGGTGAGAGGAAAGGAGAAATATTGGCCCGTCGGCTCGCCGACTAGTCAGTCGACCACGTGTCACCGCGGCTCGGGGGTTGGGGGGTGCGAAAAGATTCTTTCCTTTTTTCACCCAAGTGTAAAAAATTCAAAGGGAAAGCCACTCCCTAAGGCCCACAGCCAATAAGGAGAGGCCACGTGTCCGGGGCGTCGAGCTTCGGCCTGGGGAAAAGGTGGGAAAGTTTCCCAAAGGTTGGAGAAAAGGAGAAAGGTTAGCCCCCAAGGCCCACATCGAATGGGAACAGGCCACCTATCCCAAGACCGGAGGAGCGTGGGGAAAATTGGAAGATTTTCCCAAAGCAAAATCAAAGAAAATTTTCAAAGGAAAAGCTCGCCCCCAAAACCTGAGCCAATCAAATCACGCCACGTGTCCATGTGGCAACAAAAATAACAAGGCAAGCCTACAGGGAAAAATGGCAGGGAATGCCCTTGTCCAATGGGAGCTCACCACATGTCTCGTCAGGGAAAATGGTTTGGAGCAGGTGGAGAATTTGAAAGTAGAGGCCCGCAACGAATCATATCACACCACGTGTCCTCGAGTCATTGGCCCGGTGGAGAATTTTTGGAAAATTTTCCAATGGCCAAAATGGTGGAAAATGAAGCAAAAAGGCCCGCATCCAATCAGAATGTGCCA
Organism: Taxus wallichiana var. yunnanensis; assembly: GCA_018340775.1. Classification (NCBI taxonomy): domain Eukaryota; kingdom Viridiplantae; phylum Streptophyta; class Pinopsida; order Cupressales; family Taxaceae; genus Taxus; species Taxus wallichiana. Next base: position 512,297,572 of record CM031238.1, on the reverse strand, counting down.
TGTGGCACCAGTGAGTGGTAGATTGCAGATATTTTTGGGAAAATTTTCCCAAATGCAAAAAGTGGGAAAATTTCAAATTTTCAGCCCGCCATCCCGTTTTGGCCCTATTTTGCCCTAAATTTTCAAATGACCATAACTTTTGATCCAGAGCTCGGTTTTTCACGTTCTTTATATCAATAGAAATCTGGTGAAATTATCTACATGATTCTAGGCTCAATTTTGTATTTTGATGGATTTTGGAGAGAGAAAATTGGAAAACATATCTGGCATGTAGAAATCAATAAAAGGACGTTTCAACCACCATTTTTAATGAAGAATGGCTCGCATTCTCTCCCAGCATGGTGAAAATGTCAGGGAATGGACCTGTAAGGATGCCCATGCTTTTTTATTACATTTTGGTTGGTGGTTGGAGCTCCTCTCACATTTTCCCACATTTCTCTCTCCTAGGCTCGTTTCTTGCCTTGTAAAAGCCAGAATGGGCTCATTTTTGAAAAGAGAGACACTCTTTTAGCTCAGTAACTTCCCTTTTCTTCCTTTAGGGAAAAATTTGTGGAAATTTTTACTTTTCAATGCAAATAAAACACCTATTTTTCCTCTTGGTCATTATAATGCACTGTGTTAGACCTGGAATGATAATATATGCTCTGTGATTAAAAGTTTTCTCAATCCTTTCATATGTTTATCATTATTTTCCTAACCTCTCATCACATTTTGGAAATTTGTGCATGTTTTGTGCTGTATTTCTTCTTGTACTATGTATGTTTTGTAGTAGCAGGTGTCTACTACTCCCTTGGTGCATCACCTTATCAGTATTAGTCTCATTTTTCTTGCATTCTCTATCTCTGTCCCCTTGGAATTTAGAGTAGGAATTAGGAATTTAACCCTCTGAAAATTTCATGCATATACCTGATAAGAGGAGTTGAGGAACTAGCCTCTAACCTAGAGATTCTTTTCCCATTTTTACAAGTCCCACACTTGGGGAAAAGATTCAATGTTGTGCAATCACACTAGATGTCCAAAATGTCAAACTAGAATCCGATCAACATCCGAAGTGCTGCTGATTTGCACTAACAGTTTTGGCATGCCCAGTGGGACCTTAGAGGTCTTAATCTTAATTGCAACAAATTTATGTGCATTTTTACAAGTTTCTTGCTTAAAAGAGCCCTAAATTACACATCCGGTGAATCCAAGGAAGAATAATTAGCTAGTTTTAGCAAAGTAGACTTGAAAACTCATGAGAAGAATCAACACAAGGTCAAGAGTTGGAGAAGAAAGGTGTTGTTTGAGTATTTTCAAATTATCTCCAACAAGAATGCAAAGAGGGAGGATAATTTAAAATTCTCCATCTCCACCAAATAGAACTCTATCAACTCCTCCACTTAGTAGACCTTTCATTCAATCAACAAGGGTTCTAAGGCCATTCAGAATGGCACAACAAAACCCCTATGTCAATTTCACTTTGTAGCAGCCCACTTTCTCTCAATGCACAAAATCCAATCCCAGTTGCAGCATTGAAGAACATTCCATACTTCATTGGAGAGAATCAAACCACTCCTAGTGATCATGTCAAGGATATTTCTAATATTTGTGCAATCCATGAGATTAATGTGATGCAAGTTGTTGTCAAACTACTGGCATCTTCATTCAAAGGCTGCAATGGTTTAGGAGTCTTGCCTTAGGTTCTATCCAAAATTGGAACTAGCTATGTATAGCCCTCCATGAGTAGTTTGGAGAAAAGGGAGATAACTTGTCCCTTTTGGAACATTTGAAAACCATCAAGAGAGCTGCAAATGAGCAGCTGATCGACTTCAACTTCAGTTTCAAATGACTTGGGAGAGAATTCCAGTGGTAGTAAGGCCAATAGAAAAATGTGCTTTTCTATATTACCTTAAAGCTCTAAATTCTGATATTTCTATGTTAATTCAATCCATGGGGGGGACAACTATCCCTGTTGCTTATAGCATTGCCATTAGAGCTGAAAATTGTCTAATTCAAGCTGGAAAGCTAGCTCATAGGCCTCCAATGCCATTATACCCAAGTTTAGAGAGCCCAAGTACTAGTCAAGTTCCTATTTTAGCTCCCATTCCCACTCCTAGAAATTAGAATTCAAATGAAGCTTCTACTTCATCTTCTAGTGCCTCAAATGAACTTCAAGAAGTCATGAAGCAATTGCAAAATTTAGGTAATGAGCTGGTTACACTCAAAAGGCAGCAAACCCAAGGTTTTAGACCTTCCTTCCACCTCAAGCTCAGCTAACAGTAACCATAGAAGCCTCAAAGACCACCCAATCTAGTTGCAAATAAAATCAAGCAAGACCTCCCGCGCCAATGTAGACCATTTCATCCCTATAATCCCAATGCTACATCTACCTCTAAAGCAATAGTGCCAGTGCAAAACAACATAGCTCAAGAGTATGATTGGTGTTTCCCATGCAATGAACCTCACAACCAGTCTATGTGCTTCAATGGTGCCTTAAATCAAGCATTAATGGTGACAACTACTAGTGTGGAGGGTGAAGGGAGTCAAGGAAATAACCAACAACAAGAAACATTCTAGCAACAATCAGCTCCAAATGATACCACACTTGTAAAATGGCAGGCAAAAGATTTTTGTGGCATGAATCAAATAATCTCCCAAAGTGTTACAGCCAACACAAGGTCAAAAAGGAGAAATTTGGGTGAAGAACAGCCATTGGCTCTAAGTAATTCACAACCTTCTACCACTCCACAAATTATTGACAAACAAAATGCAGTTCCAAGCACATAGGACTGCCTAAAACAGCTCCTAGGCCAACTCAGATGCCAGTTGTTGTTGCCCATGTGTAAGGAATGAATGTGTAGGCTAAGGGATAGCAGAGAGATGCTTCATCTCCATTCAACATCATTGATCAGATGAAGAAGACAAATGTAAACATATCAATGTGGGAATCACTATCCATCCCAAGCCAAAGAGATTTGCTACAAGCTGCCATGAAGGACTAGTCAACTTCAAATCAACAGGTCCAAATGTAAGAGAAGGTACTCAAAAATGCTGCCCAGCCTGAGAGGAATCATGGAGGATAGCAAGGTAAAATGTTGAAGCCCCCTCCATTCTATGTTTCATTGATCATTGGAAACCAATTAGTACACAATTGCATGATTGATTCCGGGGCAAGTAGTTCAGTAATGCCCAAGCAAATAGTTGATCAGTTGGGGCTTTGATATGAAGTCATATCCAAAGGGGTAGTGCAATTGGATGGGACAACAGAAACAATAGTTAGAGTGATCAAAAACTTGAGTCTTACTTTGCATACATGCCCCAATGTTGTTGTTTTGCAAGATGTATCGGTAATAGACCTTCCACCACTCATTTCCCTATGTCTTTCAAGGGATTTCATAACCAAGATTGGAGGGTACTTATCTGCTGATTGGTCACACATGTTGTTCAAAAAGAATATGGAACTAAGGCCACGATCAGATCTAAACCTATTGCAAACTTTCACATTGAGCCTCACACTCCAAGCCAAATCAATACCAATTTTTCATCATTTGATCAAGAGTATTATCCAAGCATTGATGAAGTCGACACCAAGGTTGGAAGCATCCCGATCGACCCTTGATGAATGGGCAAACAAGGTGCATGCTTTTAATCCTTATCAAGAAATAAAAGAATCTGAGCTAGGATTCTATTGCATGCATGAAGAAAATCGGCCTATTCCTAGAATCACCAAACCAGACCACAAGGATGACAATGAGGTATGGCAGTTGTTTTTTGATGGATCAAGGAGTAGACAAGGTGCAGGAGGGGGAGCTATGCTTGTTTCACCTCAAGGAGTTAAGTATTATTCAACTTTTAGGTTTCAGTTTGCATGCTCTAATAACACTGCTGAATATGAAGCTTTTATACAAGGATTACATTGGTCAATCAAAAGAAGGATAAAGAACTTGTAAGTCTTCGGTGATGTGAGTTGATTGTTAACTGTTAAGGGCAAGCATGCTGCCAAGAATGATCTGCTCAAGTGCTACAAAAATAGGGTGTGGGACCTCATTGAATATTTTGAGGGCTTTCGCATCAAATCCATTCCTAGAAAAGAGAACCAAGCTACTGACAGGCTTACAGTAGTTGGAGCAGCCTTTAATGTTGTTGAAAGCATCCAAAAAGACAAGGTACAGCCAAACATCCATGTGATTGTGAGGCCTTCGGTGCCAAACAACAATGTAAGTTGGTAAGTGTTTGAAAATGATCAATAAATCATCCATTTCTTGCAAAAAGAGGCTGAGTTCTCAGCTAAAAATCAGGAAAAGTTAGAGCGGCAATATGGTGACCAAGTGGTACAACTGAGAACCAACAAACTACCAAAGGGACTTATTACTTTGGAGTCCATTTTCAATCCTAATGATCAGTTTAGGAAGGAGAAAACAAACATCCAAGTCAAGGGAGAAGATTCAATGTCCATCTTGGTGGAAGAAGGCAAATCACTCCAAGTGGGTAAAGTGACAACTGAGCAAGAAAGGTATGAGTTCATACAACTTTGTCAAGAATTCCCTGATGTGTTTGCTTGGAGCTATGAAGATTTGAAAGGTTTTAACCCCGAGTTAGCTCAACACACCATTAAATTGGATCCAAGTACTAAACCCATCAGGTAGAAACAAAGGCCAGTCAATCCACATATGGAGCCTCTCATGAGAAAAGAATTGAATAAGTTGATAGAGTCAAGTATCATATTCCCTATCAAGCATTCTAGTTGAGTGGCCAACTTGGTTCCAATTAGAAAGAAGAGTGGGGAAATAAGATTGTGTGTTGACTTTAGAGATCTAAATAGAGCATCTCTCAAGGATCATTACCCACTTCCTTCCATGGATCAGATCTTACAAGTTATTGCTGACTCTGAGAGATTTTCATTACTTGATGGCTATTTAGGGTACAATCAAATTATGGTGAAAGAAGAGGATCGCTCGTTACAAGACAACGTTTACAACCAAATGGGGAACTTATGCATACTAGAAAATTCCATTTGGGCTATCCAACGCTCGGAGCTACTTTCGAAAGGGCAATGGACATGGCGTTCAAGGATTTGATTAACAACATGGTGCTGATATATCTTGATGATATCATCTTGATATATTTTTCAAAAAATACAATAGCATCGACCATCTATTTCATTTGAGACAAGTGTTCCAAAGGTGTAGAAGATCCGAGTATCCTTGAATCCTAAAAGTGTATTTTTCTAGCCCATGAAGGAAAGCTCCTTGGCCACATTGTCTCCAAAGAAGGATTAGCAATTGATCAAGTTGGTAAAGTGAGTTAAAGCCATAAGATCACTACCATTGCTAAGCCACAAGAAGGCCCTTCAAAGTTTCTTGGGAGAATAAATTTTGTTCGGAGGTTTGTCCCAAATTTTGCATCCCTAGTCAAGCCTATCAACAAGATGTTAAAGAAAAGAATAGCTTTCAAATGGATAGAAGAAGACAAGAATGTTTTGAAGAGCAATCAAAGAAGCCATATCTCAAGCCCCAACTCTCATTAACCAGAAATCAGATTGTGTGTTGACTTCGAGAGATATGAATAGAGCATCTCTTAAGGATCATTACCCACTTCCTTCCATGGATCATATCTTACAAGTTATTTCCAGCACTGAGAGGTTTTCATTACTTGATGGCTATTCAGGGTACAATCAGATTATGGTGAAAGAAGAGGATCAGTTCAAGACAGCCTTTACAACCAAATGGGGAACTTATGCATATAGGAAAATGCCATTTGGGTTGTCCAACACTGGAGCTACTTTCCAAAGGGAAATGGACATGGTGTTCAAGGATTTTATTAACAAAATGGTGCTGATATATCTTGATGATATCACTTTTTTTCAAAAATGCAGCAGACCATCTCTTTCATTTGAGACAAGTGTTCCAAAGGTGCAAAAGATTTGGAGTATCCTTGAATCCTAAAAAGTGTATTTTTCTAGCCCATGAAGGAAAGCTCCTTGGCCACATTGTCTCCAAAGAAGGATTAGCAATTGATCTAGAAAGAGTTAAAGCCATAAGAGCACTACCATTTCCAAGCCACAAGAAGGCCCTTCAAAGTTTCTTGGGGAGAATAAATTTTGTTCGGAGGTTTGTCCCAAATTTTGCAGCCCTAGTCAAGCCTATCACCAAGATGTTAAAGAAAAGCATAGCTTTCAAATGGATAGCAGAAGGCAAGGAAAGTTTTGAAGCAATCAAAGAAGCCATCTCTCAAGCCCCAACTCTCATTAACCTAGATTTCTCCAAGGATTTCATCCTCTATGCATTTGGGGGTGATGATACTATTTCTGCAATTTTGGTACAGCAGAACAAAGACAATGATGAGCAGCCAATTAATTTCTTCAGCCAAAGCCTGGAGGACTATGAGGTGAGGTATTCTTTCATTGAGAAGCATGTTCTTGCAGTAATCAGGAGCTTGAAGAAATTCAAGCATCTAGTTTCAAACAACAAGGTTCAATTGCTGGTTTCTCATGTGGGAGTTAAAGACTTCCTCCTCAACAAAGACCTGAATGAAAAGAGAGCAGGTTGGATTACTCATGTCATGGAGTATGACATTGAGATCAAAGTCACCAAGTTGGTTAGAGGAAAAGGATTGTGTGAGCAGCTGGTCTTGAATAAATCCAAGGAAGCATGCAATGAGAAGGAGGTTGTTTTGGCATTGCAAGACAGCCATGAGCAAGGAAGCACTCAAGAAGAAAATGATGGTGTCCTCACTCCTTGCTGGACCCAAGACATAATGCACTTCCTAAACACAGGTCTATGCCCTCTAGAGATGAACAAGACCAAAAGAAGACACTTTAGATTGCAGGCTGTCCCATATGCCCTTGTTGATGGTGTTTTGTTCAAAAGGGATGTGAATGGAGTGCTGCTGAGATGCATTGGTACAAATCAGATTCATAGGGTGTTGGAAGAGTTCCATGGTGGATCAACTGGTGGTCATTTTTCACCGAGAGTGATAGCTCTGAAGATCATGAGGGCTGGCTATTATTGGCCCAAGATTTTTAGTGATTGTTATGCATGGATCAAGAGGTGCAAGAATTGTGCATTCTTCACGGGTAAGGAGAGACTAGCTACCCTTCCATTGCATCCAATTTCAGTTGACCAGCCATTCATGCAATGGGGTTTAGACTTAATTGGAGTAATTAATCCAAATTCAAGCCAAGGGCACAAATGGATTCTAACAACAATGGATTATTTCACCAAATGGACTGAAGCAGTAGCACTCAAGGAAGCAAATGAATCTAGCATCCTAGACTTCTATGAAGGGATAACAACTAGATTTGGCATACCTACTACAATAATATCAGATAATGCATTGGCATTCATTGGGTCCAAGGTAACTGAATGGGCTGTCAAGAATGGGATCTACCTAAGCACTTCATCAAATTATTACCCTCAAGGTAATGGCCAAGTTGAATCCACAAACAAGAAACTGTTAAGGATCATTAGGAGGACTCTTGATGAGAATTAGAGGTCTTGGCATACTAAGTTGAAATCAACCTTATGGAATGATAGGATAACTCCCAAGATATCTACAAGTAACTCTCCATTCAAGCTTGTTTATGGAAGAGAGGTAATTTTTCCCATGTCACTTGAATTACCAACATTGGAACTCATGAAACAGCTTGGAGTTGTTGGAGTTTGGACCCATGGAGGCTAGATATGCAGAATTGAAGGAACTCCAAGAAATCAGAAATAAGGCATCCCAAGTAATGGAGAAGGATCATGCTTTGATCAATAAGACCTTTGATAGAAAGGCCAAGGATAGATCTTTCTAAGTCGAGATCTAGTGTTAAAATTGGATAAAGACAGAGAAAAACCGGGGATACATTCAACTTTTGATGCCATTTGGAGTGGCTCATGCATGGTCACAAAGTGTAAGGATAGCCATGCCTTCCAATTTTCTACATTGGATGGTGAAGAGTTGCAAATTCCAGTCAATGGAATCCATATGAAGCATTGCTACTAAAAGAAACTATTCACCTTGTACATATTAGCTTAGGTTTTCATTCTTCCAAGTGCTTATGCACATTATTGTGTTGTAGTTTAGCTTTGCTTTCCCTAAGTGCTTTGGCACAACCTTGCTATTCTAGGAAAAAAATTTACAGCCTTGCTCCATCAGATGGTGTTCTACCTTTCATCTTCCTCCTTGCAGTGTTCTAATTAGTTGGGGTACCAAGTAGAGAATTTAATGACTCCATGCCCAATGGATTGTTTCAGGCAACTGGTAACTTCATCCAGTAGGCAGATGACCCCTCTAAGTCACCAAAATTGTTATCCAAAATGAGCCCTTGCTCATTTTATGGCTAACTCCCTTCATTCTTCCCTCTCTTGTGCCTCAATCATAATTTTTTTCTTTTCAAGCACTCAAAACCTTTTGGAAATGACACCATTGGATAGATATTTTTCTCAGCTTTCCAGAAAGGTAAATTTTTCCTCCTAACTCCATGTATTTTTGAAGTTATGGCTCGGTGAGTTTTTGTGGGAAATTTTCCCTTTACAAGCCCGGGCCAATAAGGTGAGGCCACGTGTCCTCGGGAAGGTGGAAGGGGCGGAGGTAAACTTTGAATTTTTACTAATTGTTTGGCAAGATTTCCGAAGGAAATTTTCACCCCGAAGGCCTGCTAGCGAATAAGATCATGCCACATGTCCAAGGGGAAGAAATTAGGAAAATTTCCTAAGTATCGACACCGAGGAAAATTTCGAGAAAAGGCCAGGTGAATCAAATCGCCACGTGTCCCGGGAGTGGCGAATCATGGAGGGAGACTTAAAAATTTGGTGAAGTTTTTTGGTGAGAGGAAAGGAGAAATATTGGCCCATTGGCCCGCTAACCAGTCAGGTCAAACCACGTGTCACCGCAAATCGAGGTGCGAAAAGATTCTTTCCTTTTTTCACCTAAGTGTAAAATTTCAAAGGAGAAAGCCTCTCCCTAAGGCTCGCAGCCAATAAAAGAGGCCATGTGTCCCGGGGCATCGAGCTTTAGGGCTGCACGGGGAAAAGGTGGGAAAGTTTCCCAAAGGTTGGAGAAAAGGAGAAAGGTTAGCCCCAAGGCCCAAATCGAATGGGAGTAGGCCACCTATCCCAAGAACAAGGAGCGTGGGGAAAAATTGGAAGATTTTCCCAAAGCAAAATCAAAGAAAAATTTCAAAGGAAAAGCTCGCCCCCAAAACCCGAGCCAATCAAATCATGCCACGTGTCCATGTGGCAACAAAAATAACAAGGCAAGCCTACAAGGAAAAATGGCAGGGAAGGCCCTTGTCCAATGGGGGCTCACCACGTGTCCTATCAGGGAAAGTGGTTTGGAGCAGGTGGAGAATTTGAAAGTAGAGGCCCACAACGAATCATATCACGCCACTTGTCCTCAGGTCATCGGCCCGGTGGAGAATTTTTGGAAAATTTTCCAATGGCCAAAATGGTGGAAAATGAAGCACAGAAGGCCCACATCTAATCAGAACATGCCACGTGGCACCAGGAGTGGTGGATTGCAGAGATTTTTGGGAAATTTTTCCCAAATGCAAAAAGTGGGAAAATTTCAAATTTTTGGCCCGCCATCCCATTTTGGCCATGTTTTGCCCTAAATTTTCAAACGACCATAACTTTCGATCCATAGCTCGGTTTTTCGCGTTCTTTATATCAACCAAAATCTGGTGAAATTATCTACATGATTTTGAGATAAATTTTTTATTTTGATGGATTTTGGAGAGAGTAAATTGGAAAAAGTCTCTAGCATGTAGAAATCAACAAAATAATGTTTCAACCACCATTTTTAATGAAGAATGGCTCGCATTCTCTCCCAGCATGGTGAAAAATGTTAGGGAATGGACCTATAAGGATGCCCATGTTGTTTTATTACATTTTGGTTAGTGGTTGGAGCTTCTCTCACATTTCTCTCTCCTAGGCTTGTTTCTTGCCTTGTAAAAGCCAGAATGGGCTCATTTTTGAAAAGAGAGACACTCTTTTAGCTCTACAACTTCCCTTTTCTTCCTTTTGGGAAAAATTTGTGGAAATTTTTACCTTTCCATGCAAATACAACACCTCTTTTACCTCTTGGTCATTGTAATGCACTGTGTTAGACCTAGAATGATAATATATGCTCTGTGATTAAAAGTTTTCTCAATCCTTTCATATGTTTATCATTGTTTTCCTAACCTCTCATCACATTTTGGCAATTTGTGCATGTTTTGTGTTGTATTTCTTCCTAGATCTGTGTATTTTTTGTAGTAGCAGGTGTCTACTACTCCCTTGGTGCATCACCTTATCAGTATTAGTCTCATTTTTCTTGCATTCTCTATCTCTGTCCCCTTGGAATTTAGAGTAGGAATTAGGAATTTAACCCTCTGTAAATTTCATGCATATACCTAATAAGAGGAGTTGAGGAACCAACCTCTAACCTGGAGATTCTTTTCCCATTTTTACAAGTCCCACACTTGGGGAAAAGATTCAATGTTGTGCAATCACACTGGATGTCCAAAATGTCAAACTAGAAATCTGATCAACATCCAGGGGTGCTGCTAATTTGCACCAATAGTTTTGGCACGCTCGGTGGGACCTTAGAGGTCTTCATATTCATTACAACAAATTGATGTGCATTTGTTATAATTTTCTTTCTTAAAAGAGCCCTAAATTGCACATCTGGTGACTCTAAGGAAGAAGAATCAGCTGGTTTTAGTAGTGCAGACCTGAAAACTCATGAGAAGAATCACCACAAGGTCAAGAGTTGGAGAAGAAGAGGTGTTGTTTGAGTATCTACAATTATCTCTAAGAAGAAGGAAAAGAGGGAGGATAATTCAAAGGTATCCATCTCCACCAAATAGAAATCTATCAACTCCTCCACCTGGTAGACCTTTCATTCAATCAACAAGGGTTCTAAGGCCAATCAGAATGGCACAACACAACCCCTATGTCAATTTCACTAGCGCAGACCAAATTTCTCTCAATGCAAAAAATCCAATCCCAGTTGCAACATTGAAGAACATTCCATACTTTACTGGAGAGAATCAAACCACTCCTAGTGATCATGTCAAGGATATTGCTAATATTTGTGCAATCCATGAGATTAATGAGATGCAAGTTGCTGTCAAATTGTTGGCATCTTCATTCAAAGGAAATATTTGCAATGGTTCAAGAGTCTTGCCTTAGGTTCTATCCAAAATTGGAACCAGCTATGTATAGCCCTCCATGAGTAGTTTGGAGAAAAGGGAGATAACTTGTCCCTTTTGGAACAATTGACAACCATCAAGAGAGCTCCCAATGAGCAACTGACTGACTTCAACTTCAGGTTTCAAATGACTTGGGAGAGAATTCCAGTGGTAGTAAGGCCAACAATGAGAAGGTACTTTTCTATATTACCTTAAAGCTCTAAATTCTGATATTTCTATGTTAATTCAATCCATGGGGGAAACTATCCCTGTTACTTATAGCATTGCCATTAGAGCTGAAAATTGTTTGATTCAAGCTGGTAAGCTAGCTCCTAGACCTCCAATGCCATTATATCCAAGTTTAGAGAGCCCAAGTACTAGTCAAGTGCCTATTTTAGCTCCCATTCCCACTCCTAGAAATCAGAATTCAAGTGAAGCTTCTACTTCATCTTCTAGTGCCTCAACCGAACTTCAATAAGTCATGAAGCAATTGGAAAATTTAGGTAATGAGCTGGTTACACTCAAAAGGCAGCAATCCCAAGGTTTTAGACCTTCCTTCCAGCCTCAAGCTCAGCCTAACAAGCAGCCATACCAGCCTCAAAGACCACCTAATCTAGTTGCAAATCAAAATCAAACAAGACCTCTTGCCAACAGACCATTTCAGCCCTATAATCCCAATGCTACATCTTCCTCTAAAGTAATAGTGCCAATGCAAAATAACATAGCTCAAGAGTATGATTGGTGTTTCCCATGTAATGAACCTCACAACCAGTCTATGTGCTTCAACGGTGCCTTAAATCAAGCATTAATGGTGACAACTACTAGTGTGGAGGGTGAAGGGAGTCAAGGAAATAACCAACAACAAGAAACATTCCAGCAACAATCAGCTCCAAATGATACCACACTTGTAAACTGGCAGGAAGAAGATTTTTGTGGCATGAATCAAACAATCTCCCAAAGTGTTGCAGCCAACACAAGGTCAAAAAGGAGAAATTTGGGTGAAGAACAACCATTGGCTCCAAGTAATTCACAACCTTCTACCACTCCACAAATTATTGGCAAACAAAATGCAATTCCAAGCATGCAAGGACTACCTAAAACAGCTTCTAGGCCAACTCAGATGCTAGATGTTGTTGCCCATGTGCAAGGAATGACTATACAGGACAAGGGATAGTAGAGGAATGCTTCATCTCCATTCAACATCATTGATCAAATGAAGAAGACAAATGTAAACATATCAATGTGGGAATCACTATCCATCCCAGGCCAAAGAGATTTGCTACAAGCTGCCATGAAGGACTGGTCAACTTCAAATCAGCAGGTCCAAATGCAAGAGAAGGTACTCACAAATGTTGCCCAACCTGAGAGGAATCATGGAGGACAACAAGGTAAAATTTTGAAGCCCCCTCCATTCTATGTTTCATTGATCATTGGAAACCAATTAGTACACAATTGCATGATTGATTCCGAGGCAAGTAGATCAGTAATGCCCAAGCAAATAGCTGATTAGTTGGGGCTTTGATATGAAGTCATATCCAAAGGGGTAGTGCAATTGGATGGGACAACAGTAACAATAGTTGGAGTGATCAAAAACTTGAGTCTTACTTTGCATGCATGCCCCAATGTTGTTGTTTTGCAAGATGTCTCGGTAATAGACCTTCCACCACTCTTTGCCCTATGTCTATCGAGGATTTCAAAGCCAAGATTCGAGGGTACTTATCTGCTGATTGGATAAACATGTTGTTCAGAACAAGATATGGAAGTAAGGCCATGTTCGATCTGAACCTATTGCAAACTTTCACATTGAGCCTCACACTCCAAGCCAAATCAATACCAATTGTTCATCGTTTGATCAAAAGGATTATCCAAGCACCGATGAAGTGACACCAAGGTTGGAAGCATCCCGGATCGACCCTTGATGAATGGGCAAGCAAGGTGCATGCTTTTGATCCTCATCAAGAAATAGAAGAATCTGAGCTAGGAGTCTATTGCATGCATGAAGAAAATCATCCTATTCCTAGAATCACCAAATCAGACCACAAGGATGACAATGAGGTATGGTAGTTTTTTTTTATGGATCAAGGAGTAGACAAGGTGTAGGATGGGGAGCTATGCTTGTTTCACCTCAAGGATTTAAGTATTATTCAACTTTTAGATTTTAGTTTGCATGCTCTAATAACACTACTGAATATGAAGCTTTGATACAAGGATTGCATTGGTCAATCAAAAGAAGGATAAAGAACTTGTAAGTCTTCGGTGACAGTGAGTTGATTGTCAACCAAGTTAAGGGGTAGCATGCTGCCAAGAATGATCTACTCAAGTGCTACAAAAACAGGGTGTGAGATCTCATTGAAGATTTTGAGGGCTTTGACATCAAATCCATTCCTAGAAAAGAGAACCAGGCTGCTGACAAGCTTACAATAGTTGGAGAAGCCTTTGATGTTGTTGAAATAATCCAAAAAGTTAAGGTACAACCAAACATCCATGTGATTGTGAGGCCTTCGGTGCGGAGACAACAATGTAAGTTGGCAAGTGTTTGAAAATTATCAACAAATCATCCATTTCTTGCAAAAGGAGGCTGAGTTCTCTGTTGATCAAGAATTTCACGCTTGTTACCTGTCCAAGTTAATGCACCAAACTAAACACAAAAACCCTGAAAAACTCCAATGAAATCGATACCTGATGGACAAGACCCGAAGATGTAGACGGATGAGGAAGCCGATGTAGATAAGATGGGCGCACATGAGCAATTTTGCACAGTAGATCTAAGTAACCTGTGAGACATTGATGCTTGACAGAAAAAGACTACGTTAAAAGATATTTAGGTGGACTGCCCGAGAAGCGGATCCGGGAAGCGATAGGCTCCCTCGGCGGATGTCAGTCCACGTTTTCAATTAAGTAAAGAAGTATACATGATGAAAGATGTACGTACAAGACTAGATTTTCTCACCAAAGTAATAAATAGAATCTAAACGGTGGCGAAAAGCAACAGAAAATAGGGAACTGTGAAAAACAAAGATGGATTTGTGTTACCTGCGTCTTTTTACTTCTGCGAAGATCGGCATCAATAAGGTAGAATCGGCGTCATTGACCGCTTAAAATCAGCGTCGACTGATGCAGATCGGCGTCGACTGATATAGATCGGCGTCGATCCGAGATAAAGTGTGAGAAGATTTGGAAATCAGAAAGTGAAGGCGGATTGTCAATGTCTGCTTGGATATGTGGAAGCCGAGAGGATACTAGCAAGACTCCACCCGTCTTTGGTGCGGAAAAGAGTCACCGGAAAATCAATGGAGACGTGAGATGTTGATGTGATAAGAGCGAGAGTAACGGTGCTTCTCTCGAGGGATTGATTCGAGACAAGATCCACTCTCATTTGATAGATAATGTTCACACTTGATGCTAAAAGATCTCTCGTTCTCTCTCTTACAATCATGTCTCTTTCACGATCTATCTCTTTTGTGTTTTTTTTTTTTCGTCTCGTGTCCTCCCGGAGGCCGAGTTACGGCTTCTATTATAATCGGCGCCGCTCCGAAAAATTGGCGTCGACCGAGTACCGGTCGGCACCGATCACGGAGCAGACTCGAGAAGGCCAAAATGAACGATTTATGGAAAGATAAGAGTTATCCCTCCACCTCAAATACGGGAAATATCCCGCTTTGGGAGGAGGAGAAATAGGGGTGATACATGGATAGGATAAATGTGAAGAGGTGTAATTAAATAGTTAATATTTAATTACTCTCGGGTAAAACATAATGGGGTGAATTAAACTTAGGATAGGTGTTTAAATCACAAATCGAATAATATCCCAAGGGGATAGGGGTGATATAAACATGCCCCAGGTTACCTGAGAGAGAAAACACGCACGAGGGACACCAAATTAGATAATCAATTTTAGGTGTCTACATTTTGCCCCTTTTTGTCAAGTAACTTGCGATAAGCAAGGTTATGAGACAAAAACAAGGAGATGGAAGAAAGGAAGAAAAAGTGATGATGTGATCCCCCTCAAACTAGGGATGGGATGGGTGATAGAACAAATGATCCCAAGTTTGAAAAAAGGTAGATGAAAATGCGGGATGCCCCAGCTGGATGTCTAGAGTAGATCTGATCATTGATGATATACAAACATGAATAAAGAGGCAACGCAACCTAAGGAACTCACATTGGTAGGGCAGACTAGACAGTCTCCTCATGAGATGACGTTAGTACCTACAGACCCATGAGTGTAAGGAGGGCTGCAAAATAGTTAGCATCTAAAGAGAGACACATTGGTAGGGACAACCAGACGGTCTGCAAAGCAGACGATGTTAGTGCCTACAGACCCGTTAACTCTAAGTTGCCAAAAAAGTACGAGTGCCCCATGCAAAGGGAACAAACTCGAAATGGACGGTGATATCAAAAATATGTGCCAAAAGGCAACATTCAGCACACAATAATGACCAGATAGATAAATAAGCCAAGCATCAACACTATGGCAAAGAGACATGGAAAATCGGCGGCGATTACACTAATCGGCGCCGATCTAAATAAACGGCACCGACCCAGAATAGTCGGCGCCGACCGTTCAAAGCACATATAAATATGTGAACGGAAAACGTGAACGATTTATTTACATCGTGACGATCGATTCAGAGAGAGTCAAAAATTGGATTTGAGCACCATGGAAGCCTCTGGAAGCGGTCAGAAGCGGAGGAGGACACGACCTGGGGTAAGTGGTTCTTCTTGAACCCGTGGTACTTATTTTATTATTTTATATATTTTTTTTATTTTGGTTTTGCTTGGTGGGAGGCCAGGTGTTTTTTTACATCCGGCCTACCAATCGGCGCCGATTGGTATAATCGACGCCGATGTTATGTAAGCGGCGCCGATTGATATTAATCGGCGTCGACTAAAAATAAACGACGCCGATTGTATTTAATCGATGCCAATTTTATGGACTTGTGAATAGATTTAAAAAAATTGTTTTGGATGTTTGGATTTGGGTAAATATGAGGCTAATATTGCTCTTGATGTCATGGATGCAGGCACAAGAGGTTCTACACATGAGGGATGCTATTCCCGAGTTACTAGAGAATATTCTCCCAGCGTGGTCGATGCGAGATTGGCGGCATTTAGAGTTAGCCGGGCTCGGGGGCTTTAGGTACTACAGACGAGTGCCGTGAGATGTAGAGTTGATGCGAGCACTAGTGCGACGATGGGATAGCCAGACGTGCACTTTTTGGTTCAGGACGGGTGAGATGACCATCACCCATGAGGATATATACAGGATTTTGAGGCTGCCGATCACTAGGGACCCGATAGAGATTACACCACGAGAGCAGCAGTAGAGGGCCCTAGTTCGATTGTATGGAGATAGGGCGGATGATTCAGAGATAGTGTCCGGGGCAGTGCGGATAGCCTCGCAGTATAGACAGGATAGTCCCAGGAGCAGACGGATAGTTTTGATTCAGATGGCGATATCCTATTTTTCTCTACCAGATTCAGGAGGTGGGAGATTCCCACTATTATTATTAGATTGCGTTTGCGACATCCTGCAGTTCAGATAGGTGTTTGCTTTTGCTGATGCTTTGATAGCTCAGATATATCATGAGCTATGGATGTATACCACTGGCCGGAGGACAGGTATTGATGTTAGTTTTGTGCTCCATTGCTGGGCATATGAGCATATCCGGAGACCATATCGGGTATTTCTGACATGGGCTGGTTAGGATGCTCACTTGGTGGCATTGAGATGGAGCGAGGTGGTTAGGGATCGCAGGCCCGACATGTGGGAGCGTGTCCCGTTTATGCGCGTATTGAGACAGATTCGGCCTAAGAGCGAGCAAAGGCCGACTACTTACAGCCTTATAGGCGAGACAATGAGAGAGAGATCTACCAATTTTCATCTGGTAGATCCATTGAGAGAGACCCCACCCTCTACAGACAATGATGATGATGATGCTAGAGTAGGTGATGGTTATGCTGCATGGTATGCGACAGAGCTACCACGACATCTCCCGGCATCTATAGATGCCGACGAGGAGGATATGGCTACGGTGCTGGAGAGACTGGAGGGATAGCACGCCACCACAGCGTAGACACACCGGTGGCTCTTGAGGAGATCGAGCTATGACGAGAGGAAAGGATGCCCGATTTTGGAGAGAGACACCGCTCGCCAGGAGCGAGATACAGCGATCTAGTAGAGGGATCGCTACCTTAGACATAGGGAGGCCCTCAGGGCCAAATATGGGGAGACAGGTACCATGTCAGAGTCTGGTACACAGGGCATGACCCTAGGAGGAGCACCACCAAGAAGCACCAAAGCAGCCTAGCAGCACCAACACAAGACATTACGAGCACCTAATGCTTTGTGAGCTTGAGCACATATCAGTCTCTCCTTGCTGAGGTGAGATACTACGAGGATGCCCTAGTGCAGCATGCCCCAGATGTTCCTCGGTACGGGGCAAGGAGGAGATCAGCGATGGCCACAGCAAGTGGGGCATCAGGAGGGAGCACCGGGAGAGACCGAGGTGGGTAGAGGCCTCCAAAAGCAAAAGGTGCGTCTAGCTCGATAGGCGGCGGCCAGGAGAGACAGCCTGGTCCAGAGGAGGGTGGAGGAGATAGTGTCCTCCACGCATCAGATTTTACGATATAGGGATTGATATATTTTGTATCAGTGTAGTGATGTAGCCTCGATTAGAAGGCATTGTATAGATGGCTTGATTGAGAGCCACCCATTTTTTGTTGTACAGACACTTATGTATGTATATATATTTATCATTGTTTTGTCATATGATTGTTCTCCTATTTTTAATTTTGATATACATGGATAGATGTAGCGTAATTGTAATGGATGTAGACATAGATTGATAGATAATAAATAGATGTGATTGGATGAACATAGACATAGAGGATAGATAGATGTGATGAAATTTGATGTGATTGATATGTGGATTTAATTTTGATGAAAAATAGATATAGATAGATGTAGTGTAACTTGGATGTACAAATTTTTAGATGTTTTGATGGATAAATGGATAGATGTGATTGATGTATGGATTTAATTTTGATGAAAAATGGATATAGATAGATGTAGTGTAACTTGGATGTACAATTTTTAGATATTTTGATGGATAGATGGATAGATGTGATTGATGTATGGATTTAATTTTGATGAAAAATGGATATAGATAGATGTAGTGTAACTTGGATGTACAAGTTTTTAGATGGTTTGATGGATAGATGGATAGATGGGACTGATAGATTCGGTATGTTTGAGATGTTAATTTAATTTTGATGAAAATAGATAGACAGATCCACATGTGTTGACAATACATGCTTTGATAGATAAGATGAAATTAGATAGATGATAAATTTTGATTAAATTAACATGTGAAATGTCAATTTGACTGGATGAATAACAAAGAATAATGGGGAATACTCTTTGCGAGAGCCAAGGATGTAATGAAAATGACCTTGACTAGAAATAAAGGAAATATACCCAGATAAGAAAAAAAAAGATAAGCTGGACTCCCAACCGACCATAAATAGAATCTGGATAGGAAACCAAAAGATCATGCATGCGAGGCCCTATATGAGGTTAAAATAAACTGACACTAACTAGCCGCAAAACCAGATTTAGGAGGAAACGGAAGGAGCGATAAGTAGGTATCTTGTCAAAATTTACAAGGGACGAGAATACATGTTCATCTTTGGAAAATAGGATTCTCCATATGATCGACAAAGGTCTTATATCTCAGCTTCATGATTTACGCGAGAAAAAGAAAACCGATCAATGCGGGAAGTTTGCTTGATATGGAAAAGACCGATCAATATGGGAAGTCTTTCAGTGATGCTAAAAAGTGTATAAACTGACTGAAAGGCTGATCAATGCAAGAAGCCTTGAGTATTCCTTTGAGAAACAGCCTTCCTTGAGGGGAGTGGTCTCAGTATTTTGAATTTTAATGATAGCCATCCTTCGAGGGCATGGTCTATATCTTTTGATTCATTTGATTGTATGGGTAGCTGTCCTTGAGGATCGAGTCTATCCCCCCTTTTTTTTTTTTTTGAAAAGCTTTTTGGAAGAAGCTGAGTTTAGACCTAGATAGATCAGATAGAGGGGAAGAAAATGTATAAAGAGCACGCACTCATGCCCCGAGTAGATCCGATTAAGATAAGCACTTGGGACAAATGAAATGGTGATTAAGGTGTTCCTACCATGAGGAGAAACATATCCAAAGAAAAATGCTATGAGTAGAGCCGCGATACAAAAAGACAATAGGCGAGAGAACCACATAATTTCAAATCACCATGAAAGTATATGATTTGGTTGTTAGACGGATGAAAGATCATCTTTTACGACTAGATTTTTGTAAGATAGATTTTAATAGTACAAGGGCCGTAGATGCAAGGCATTAAGAGGTTCCACTTTGGGTATACCATCCATGGAAGATAGACGATAAGCCCCAGACCCATATTTATGGGTGATAACGTATGGACCCATCCAGTTGGGAGAAAACTTACCACGCTAACTCCTTTCGAGTGTAGTGACATTTTGATTTTATTTAAGAACAAGATCACCAATTTTGAAGTCACGGTGCTGCAAGTGTTTGTTATAAGCACGTTTGACATGCTCAAGATAGACTGATGATGTTCAAGAGCGTTGAAACGCCACTCATCTAATAATTCAAGTTGTCTAGCTGATTTTGACGATAGTCCTCATCGGAGACAAATTATCTAAGAGAAACACGGAGAGATGGGATTTGGACTTCCAAAGGAAGAACAGCCTCAGACCCATAGATGAGAGAGAAGGGAGTAGCACCAGTAGGAGTATGAATGCTAGTCCGATAAGCCCAGAGAGAAAAGGGATATGTAAATGCCAATCCCTACCAGCTCGACTAGTTACCTTTGTGAGGATATTACGCAAAGTTTTATTGGAAGCTTCGGCCTGACCATTAGCTTGAGGATAGTATGGAGAGGAAAAGTTGAGCTTGATATTGAAAGCATCGCAGAGGTTCTGCAAATCAACGTTCTTGAAAGACTTACCGTTATCTGTGATGAGTTTGTGTGGAACACCAAAGCGACAAATGATGTGCTGATAGACAAAATCAACTATGGGTTTAGCTTTTGTTGAAGAAAGAGGGATAGCTTCCACCCACTTAGTAAAGTATTCAGTGGCAGTAATGATAGAATGATGACGTTGTGAAGAACGGGGATTGATGAGACCAATGAGATCAAGACCCCATTGCGAAAAAGGCCACAAATCCGCTGTAGGTTGTAAAGCTTGACTAGGGATATGTGTGAGATTGGAATGTTGTTGACACTTGACGCATTTCTTAGTGTATTCACAACAATCTCGATTAAGAGAAGGCCAATAATATCCCAAACGTAAGATGCGTTTAGCTACGGCCAAGCCACTAAAATGTCCACCACAAATACTGTCATGGACCTCCTGGATAGCTTTAGATGATTCAAGGGTTTTGAGGCACCGAAGCAAAATACCATCAAAGCCGCGTTTGTAGAGGATCCCTCCTAGAATAGTATAGCGATTAGTGCGTAGGATAAAAGATCTTCTACCATTGGAAGTTAGATCTGGAGGAAGCACCGAATGAGATAGATAATCAACGATCTGTTGATACCACTCATCTTGAGTATGGGTTGTGACAACATGGATTGAAGTTAGTTGCCTAAGATGAGATGGTTGATCTAATCGTTGCACAGCCACATAAAGTTGCGAGTCCTCGGTAAAAGGTGGGATAAGTGAGGCTAACGAAGCCATTGTATCTGCGAATCGATTCGCAGTGTGAGGAATAGCTTGGATAGTGAATTTATTGAAAGATTGGAGTTGAACGAGAATGATATCATGATATTTTGAAGGATATCATTCCTACATTGATAGACACCCGTGACTTGATTAACGATGAGTTTAGAATCACCAAAGATGTCAATATGACGAGCGCCGAGATTAATGGCATTTTGAAGACCCAAGACAAGAGCTTCATATTCAGCCATATTATTGGTGCATTCAAAGTTCAATTTGTGTGCGGCCCAGGATAGGCGTACCCCTAAGGAGGAATCATCACGAAACCCACACCTCCCCCTGCATGGCATTTGGATCCATCAAAGAAGAGCTTTACTTTAAATGGAGCAGACCAAATTCAATTTGTTGGATATATTCATCGGGGAATCGAGCAAGGGGGACTTGAGTGTCTGGAAGAGGAGCATCAGCTAATTGATCTGTGGCGACCTGACCCTTGATAGACTTTTGCGGGATAAACTCGAGATCAAATTCAGTCATCAGCATGAGCCAACGAGTGATACGATCATTGTGATAAGGCTTCGCATGAATTGTCTTGAGTGGATTGACACTTGTGACAATGTAAGTTTTGTGATTAAGGAGGTAATGACGAAGCTTAGAAGTTGCGAAGAAGAGAGCACAACATAGCCTTTCACTTGGAATAACGTGTTTCATACTCATGGAGGGCGGCGATGTAATAGACAGCTTGCTCTTTACTGCAAGCGTCCCGATGCGAATCATGGCTCCCGAGCGTGGTCGATCACGAGAGATATAAAGATAGATAGGCTCCCCCTCGCGTGGAGGTGTAAGCACAGGTGGAGAAAGAAGATAAACTTTGAGATCATCGAAGGCCTTTTGGCAATGTTCATCCCATTCAAAATGAACATTCTTACGGAGGAGATGATGAAAAGGTTGACAATGGTCCGACAATTGTGAGATAAAACGATGCACTGATTGAAGATGTCCTTAGAGACTGAGAGTTGTTTTAAATTAGAAGGGGAGGCATCTCAAGGATAGCTTTTATTTTTGTGGGGTCTACTTCAATACCCCTAATGGAAATGATAAAACCTAAAAGTTTACCAGTGAGAATGCCAAACACGCACTTAGATGGATTTAGACGAAGACAAAAGCACATAAGCCTCTCAAAGAGAGGTGCAAGAATGAAAAGATGATCCTGACGACATTTGGATTTACCGAGGAGATCGTCGACGTAATCTTCCACAATTTTGTGTAAGAGATCATGGAAGATGTAGGTCATTGCTCGCTGATAGGTTGCTCCTGCGTTCTTAAGACCGAAAGGCATGACACGATAACAAAAGGTCCCCCAAGGAGTTATGAAAGAAGTCTTATGTTGGTCTTAAGTGCGATGAGAATTTGATTATACCCGAGAGAAACCATCCATAAGAGAAAGCATCTCATGACGAGTTGGTTGATATTAGGTAGAGGAAAATCATCTTTTGGACAAGCAAGATTAAGATCCCGAAATTGGTTCAAATTCAAATTTTCCCCGTAACTTTAGTTACTGGTACTACATTGAAACCCATTGTGGATAATCGATGGGTTGGATGAAGTTAGCCGAGAGCAAGAGCTGCAATTCTTCTTTAACAAGAAGGGCTACTCTAGGGTGCATTTACATAATTTTTATTTAATTGGTTTGATGTTGGGAAGAGTAACGATATTGTGGACCACAATATTGGGATCGAGTCCTGGAACATCCTCATATGCCCAAGCAAAAGCTTGACGATGGTTGGAAAGAAAAGTGGTAAAGTCTCCTAATTCCTGTGGATTAAGAGACTGGCCAACCTTAATGATGCGAGGGTCTTTAGAAGTCCCTATATTAAGGTTGACAGTGGCTTCGTTGAGAAGTGTACACGTGTCAGAAGGAATGGTTTTAGGAAGATAGGAATCCTCTTCCCCCAGATAGGTGAGGACAGAATCATCATCCGCACAGTGGATAGTGTTGATAGTAGGAGAGTCATCTCCAACTATTTCAGGGAAGATTAATGGTATGGAAGCGGACCTGTCATTAGTCTTATAGTCTAGTGGCCCTAAGGAAATGGTATTGATCAAAAAAAAAAGTTAGACGGGATGGAAATGTCGTCGTCCACATCGAGTGATGCTTCTGACTTAGCGGGAGAAGATGGTTCCTCAATAGGAAGAGGCTCATCGAGAATAGTGACGGTGACTTTTGAAAAGGTTTAAATCCTAATCCAAATTTTTGATGTGGCTTGAGATTTGGAATGGATGCGAGGTCATGCACACCTTGTTCATATTTACCCAAGCCAAAGCCCTTCCATGCGCATCGATATAAATAAGTTTTTGCAAACGTGGGATTACGTGACAATCGACCTGTTAGATAAGGTTTGGTCCTAGGAGGAGAATCAGGGCGATAGTGAGGCATCTCAAGACCACCGTAAATGAAATTAGTCATGTGATTGGGTAGACCAATGGTGACGATGCGACCAAGACTGGCTGATATTCGGTTGTTTGTCAGGTCTACCATACTCACTAGGTTTAAGATGGTTGTCAAAAGAAAGGAGAGGAAGCTCTCCTAGTGAGAAACGCTGCAATGTATCTTCTAAATTTTGTACATCCGGTAGTTTGATTGCGGGTATGGAAGAAGATGAGGCCCAAATCGGGAGAATAGGCATTTTCCTTTAGAGGGCGGACCACTGTGGTCATTGTGTCGCATTGCGCGGAAGGAAAATGATCTCTGGATGAGTATAGATTTTGCCCTCATATTGATATTTTAAGCATCGATGGAGGGTGGATGGGACACAATGCATTGCGCAAATCCGGGAGCGTCAGGATCATATTATAGTGGAATTTCCCTTCAATGTAAAAGAGTTCGTGAAGTAACTTCTTACCTACTCAAATGGTTAGGACCAAAGTTCCTAAAGTAATCTGCTAGCTGATCGTTAAATGATCGAAGGGTGAAAGGCGGGGGTGACACTACGTTCTTTGGTAACCTAAGTTACTCGAATGTGTGCGAGGAGATGACGTTGAGTGCAGCTCCACTATCGATCATAATGCGTTTTAATGTAGTGTTGTCGATTTGGTGTGTGATAAAGAGGGGCCTCCAAATCCTCTCGAAGAAAGGGGAGGAATTTCCGAATCTTCAAAAGAAATGGCGGTTGATGGACTATTCAATCCAACAACCAACTCAAAGGGTGGGGCTCATTTGAATTCACTGCGATGCGACGCATTATCAATCAAAGCTTTGGCGATGTTGCGGAGGGATTGAATGAGGTCAAAAAGAGACATTTTTACGAGCACGGGTGAGTTGTTTCATAACACTCTCCTCAACCCGACACGGGAATTTGATCCCGAGGTGCAAGCATGAATAGAGACCCAGGTCTCGGGGCTAATGAGGAAGGAGAAACTCCTTCGAGGGGGGTAGAAATGACAACCTGTGGTCGAGATGCTGTAGATGAGGATGGATTATCATACTGTTGGGTTCTAGTGGCGATATGAATTGTGTCGATTTGAGAAGGTGGAAGATCATTTGGAGTGTAATCACTAGAAGTAGAGGCCTGAGTAGATCGTTGGGGTTCAGATGGAGCTAAGATGATAGGAGGTGCTTGTTTCTCCTCCTCCAACAAAAGATCACTTTCTTCCAAAAGGTTGTTGATGACAGATTGAAGAGCTTTACATCCCTCAGTATCATGACCCGGAGTACGGTGGTAAGCACAAATCAGATCAGAGTTAAACCAGGTAGGTTTAACTCCTTTAGGGTTATAGGGTTTAATCGGAGGAAGAGATATGGATGAAGATTGGATAAGTTGGCAAAGGATTTCGGTGTAGAACCCGGTAGACAAAGATGAGGATAGAGATGATGAAGGCGCCTCTTTTACTTTAACAGACTGTCGAGGTAAAAGAACCTACATGTTAGGTTTGTGATCTTTTTAGGGATCATCTTATTTTTGGACCTCGGAGGAGCAGCCTTGGGCACTTGAGATGGAAGTAAGTGAGACATGGTTGATTTTGGTGGAGGGGGAGCCCCTAAAATAGATTTTGAAGATGATGGAGATGTGACAAGTGTTGTGGTCTTCAGAGATAAGGGAGGCTGCTTGGTCGAAACTAATGATGATTTAGATGATGTCGATTTAGATGAGGGAGAAGCTTCCAAAGTAGGTGTAATCGGAGGAACATAGGGTGCCCTAGCTTTTGGTAATGAAGATGATGATTCTGATAAAAGAGGTGACGTCCTTTTAGTAGGTAAGTCCACTTTTCGGGGTGCTGGTGAAGAATGTGTTGTAGAAGAAGATGATGGTTTTGATAAGTGTGTAGAAGAAGACGCCTTCTCAGCAGACAAATCCAATCTTTTATGAGGTGCAGAGAGATATTTTTGTGGGAAAGCACCAAGAGTCTTGATGGTTTGAAATATGGGCTTTCCTTTTTCAGGAATGGTGATAATTTCAACTGCATAAGGTGATTGTAACCTTTTCAGGGGAAGAAAATGGGGAGGCACTAATGGCGCAACATTAGATTCCGGTTGTCTTGGTCTAAGTTTAGGGACCGAGCGTATAGGTGTTGGTGCTACTTCTTTAGATTTCCCCTTAATAGGCAAAGTAGCATTAGTTATGGAAGAAGTGAGTGATGAAGAAGCAGTTCCTTGTGAGGGGACTACTTCTGGTGCAGTAATTATGGGTGAAACTCCTGTAGGAAAGGAGACAGGAAGAGTCAAAATTGAAGACGCTTCCATTGAAGTCGGCACAATTATAGGTATGTTCACCAAGGGTATAGTCGCAGCAAAAATGGGAGAAACAAAAGTGGATGTATCTGCAGTGGAAACTCGAAGGGATGTAATTTCCTCGAGCATTGAAAGAATGTCTGATGATGAGACAGGTGAGGATGATACGGTCTTGGGTATGGATGAGAGATCAGACAAAGAAGCAGAGAGAGGTGAATCCGTATCTAACAATGTTGGAATATTCAAATACAAAGCTATCGAAGATGGTGGAATCCCAGCGATTAACGAAGTGGAAGGAGATTCTGATTCGGTCAATGTGTTTCTGCAAATGGCTTAGTTTTAGAAGAAGATTCTTCAGTAGAGATGAAGCTGATAGTATGAGTGTTTGGTTTTTGAGACTCTGAAGCATCATGGTTTGGGGAATGATTGGGAAAAGGTTGTTTAAAGACATCCATGCTTGATTTGGGGAGCATTTGGGTTATCCGAGAATGAGCTCGCCTTTATCAATGAATTTCTCGACAAGATTTTGAAGGTCGACATTGTTCATGTCATGACCTTTGGTTCTATGATAATGACAAGTCATTTTCCTATACTAGAATGGACGTTCTTGGCTTTCATCAATATTCCTAATGGGGGAAGTTCGATCATGTGGACTTCTAACATTTTTTTAGGATAGAAGCATATGATTCCCCAATGAAGTGAAAGATCGAGATGATGAGGTCCCTTTGAGAATATGAGGAGTCTCTTCGTGGTGTTTGATTAGAAGTGGTATCGGCTCATGGTGTTTTTAATACAATAGCGTTGGTGGATCCACGATTCCTATCTTTAGAAGTGGAAGGATTTGATTTGGTAAATCGAGAAAAATATGGTTTAGATTTAGAGCGAAGTTTTAGCTTCCCTTGTTGAATGCCTCGAGATTCAAGTTTGCGTGACATCGTAAAGGCTTCTTCAAATGTATGAAAGGTTTGGATCCTTAAAGTGGAAGAAATATGATTAGCACAAGATCAAGTAAACAACTCGATCTGTTGGGATTGAGGAAGGGAGAAAGACAATTGGTTTATTATCCCTCTCCAACGAGCGACAAAGGCTGCAATAGACTCATCATCGAATTGACAAATGTTATAAAGATCATGTCGAGAGATCTTATGCGTGATATTTATTGAAAAGTTTTCGACAAACATCTGGGCCAATTGAGAGAAAGAAAACAAGGAATGTTGAGGAATGTTATTGTACCAGTCTAAAGCAGGACCTGCTAAAGACATAGGAAAAGTACAGAGCATAAGCTCCTGATCCTGGACTATGAGGTAGCAAGCATGTTTGAATGCTCGCAAATGCTGTTGAGGGTCCTCCCGACTATGAAATTTTGAAAATTTAGGAAGTTCCCATTGGGGAGGATAAGGCTTAAAAGCCACTGAGGGGTGAATGGGTTCATTACACACTTCTTCAAAAGAGTATGAAGGATGAGCCCCTTTGGTGGAGGCTTCCAAGTCTGTGATTTTCTTGAAAAGAATTTGAACCACGTCAGATTGAGGAGGAGGCACACTGGCATGTCCTACATAAGAAGAAAATGGTGGATGTTGTTGAGGTGTCAACGGGAGATTCATCTGTTGATTGATAGGATGATAAGAGGAGTAACCAGGCGTTCTGGGTGACACTTGGTGGGATATTTGCTTTGTGAAGGAGCTGTGTATAGCGAAGCATGTGAGATAATAAGTGGTTGAGAAAATGAAGGTTGGATGACGGACGGAGCCTGTGATTAGTGGAATCCTATACTTGTTGGCTGAATCGGAACAGATTGAGGAACATGGGTGCCGATTTGATTGGACATATTGGGGAACAAGACCCGAAAGAGGCTTTCTACTGCCGGATTAGCTATTAAGGGCACCGATGCTAGAGGATGGGTGAAGGTCACTTTATTCTTTGGAACATTGGAAGAAAGACCCACTTTGGAGGATGAGAAGCGAGAACCAATGACTAGTTGGAGGGGGTTGACTCATAAAGGGGTTCTAACCCTGAGACACAATGGACGACATAGATGAATTAACAGCAATATGTGGGTGCACAGATGCAGTCATTATAGCCAGAGAAGAGGACCTCTCAGAAATAGGTTGCGGAATGATCGAGGTGACTGTGGTGTTAGGAATAGGTAAGACTATTTGAGAACTAGTCGATATAGTCGGTGGAAGAGAAAAAGGAGGCACAGGTATGCCACCCTTCTCCATGGCTCGAGGTGAGAGAGATGATGCTAACTGTTCTACAAAAGCCTGGGATGGTTCACGAGAATAATCATACACTTGCTGGATTGGTGGTCCCTGATCAGATATTTGAATAGACTTGTGTACTAGGTAGTCCATGAGGGCTACCGGATTGCGATCGAGGAGTGCACAAATTCGGGATCCTGCGAGGAACATACTATGAGTCGAAGCGATGATGATATTTACGAAGGACTAGGGAAGGCTGGACGGGCGTGATGGGATTGCTTTGGCACGATAGAAAGGATTATATGACCGGGATGGGGAACTAACTAACGGTGGTCCCGAGGAAGACACAGGGTGCCGAAACATCCTCACTAGCGGTGATCTTGGAGGAAGAAGGGGCTAGTTGAGCCATTCTTCTAGATTGTAACAGTGATGACCATCATAAACAAGCGAGAAAATAAGATTGACCTAACTAATGCACAGACAATTCAAGCGGCGTAGGTATTATCTCTTTTAAGTTTTTATGCTTTTAAGAAAGAAAATATTAGGGAAGGCCTTTTAGAACAGGAATTACTCAGATAGCCAAACTAAGGATGGTTTGGGGATGTTTTGGTGAGGAGTTCCGAAGGCACTTGATAAAAATGCAGTACGTGGCTTGATATAGGGGCCTACCCCCACACTTCACACACCACTGCGATAAGGGAGTCAGGTGCTTTGCCAATATATACCAGAACTTCCGTGAATTTATAGCGCGGCCCGAGTACCGCGTAGGCTCTTCCTCTTGGATGTCACTTCCAAGTAGGCGAGGCTAGGGAAAGAATTTTTGTTTAAATGCTTTATACCTAGTGATTTTGGCTTTGTGTGTAAGGGTGAAAAATAAAAATCAAATAGTGTCACTACCAATTTTGATCAATTTTCCAGCCTAATTAAAACTAGATGAAAAACATATAGCAGAAATGACAAAGAAAGAGTTCCTTTTAAGCACTTAAAAATGAAGTGTTTGATTTTGATGAAGACAAGTCAAAAAGATTCTTTCCCAAATGTGATTAAATTCTTTTTAAGTACCAACAATTGAAATGTTCGGATGTGATAGAAAACAAACAAAAAAAAAAAATTTGTATTTTTTTTTTTTAGTTCCTAAAAAGGAGAAAACACCGTAAAAGAGAAACACCTGTAGATTTAGCTCTCCAAGATGTGTGGACTTCAAAAAGTGCGTTGTTGAGCTCTTCCCCTCGAACAATCCCATGAACAAGCAAAGTGCTCCGTAAGAAAAGGTTAAGAAAACACCAAACAAAATCCAGAAAGATATATCCGGATAATGGTGAAACGGAAATTTCTATTTTAAGGAACTAGAAAAATTTCAAGGAAATAACAATTTCGCATAAAGAGAAAGATTGAAATGATGAAAGGAAATGCTCAAGCAGAACTGATAAAAATTAGTGAAGAAAAAGAACAAAGCTCAAAACTAGAAAAGAGATGAACTTACCAATAAGGGACTTTGGTTAGGTCCCACCGGGCGTGCCAGAATGTTGATCAAGAATTTCGTGCTTGTTACATGTCCAAGTTAATGCACCAAACTAAACACAAAAACCCTAAAAAAACTGAAATCGATACGATGGATAAGACCGAAGATGTAGATGGATGAGGAAGCCGATGTAGATAAGATGGGCGCACACGAGAAATTTTGCACAGTAGATCCAAGTAACCTGCGAGACACCGATGCTTGACGGAAAAAGACTACGTTAAAAGATATTTAGGTGGACTGCCCGAGAAGCAGATCTGGGAAGCGATAGGCTCCCTCGGCGGATGTCGGTCCACATTTTCAATTAAGTAAAGAAGTATACATGATGAAATATGTACGTACAAGACTAGATTTTCTGACCAAAGTAATAAACAGAATCTAAACAATAGGCAAAAAGCAACAAAAAACAGGGAATTATGAAAAACAAAGCTGGATTTGTGTTACCTACGTCTTTTTACCTATCTGCGGGAAGATTGGCGTTGACTAGGTAGAATCGGCGTCGACTGTTTAAAATCAGCGTCCAACTGATGCAAATTGGCATCGATCGATATAGATCGGTGTCGATCTGAGATAAAGTGCAAGAATATTTGGAAATTGGAAAGTGAAGGCCGATTGTCAAATTCTGCTTGGATCTGTGGAAGCCGAGGGATACTAGCAAGACTCCACCTGTGCTGGGTGCAGGAAAAGAGTCACCAGAAAATCAATGGAGACGTGAGATGTTGATGTGATAAGAGCAGAGTAACGGTGCTTCTCTCAGGGATTGATTCGGACAAGATCCGCTCTCATTCGATAGATAATGTTCACACTTGATGCTAAAAGATCTCTCATTCTCTCTCTTACAATCTGTGTCTCTTTCACGGTCTATCTCTTTCGGTGTTTTTTTTTTTTCGTCCTCGTGTCCTCCCGTAACCCAGTTCGGGCTTCCATTTATAATCGGCGCCACTCCGAAAAATCGGCGTCGACCGAGTACCGGTCGGCACCGATCACGGAACAGACTCCCGAGACGGCCAAAATGAACGATTTCTAGAAAGATAAGAGTTATCCCTCCACCTCAAATACGGGAAATATCCCGCTTTGGGAGGAGGAGAAATAGGGGTGATACATGGATAGGATAAATATGGGGTAGATAAGTGGTTAGGATACATGTGAAGAGGTGTAATTAAATAGTTAATATTTAATTACTCTCGGGTAAAACATAATGGGGTGAATTAAACTTAGGATAGGTGTTTAAATCACAAATCGAATAATATCCCAAGGGGATAGTGGTGATATAAACGTGCCCCAGGTTACCTGAGAGAGCAAACGCGCACGAGGGACACCAAATTGGATAATCAATTTTAGGTGTCTACATTCTCGGCTAAAAATTAGGAAAAGTTGGAGCAGCAGATGGTGACCAAGTGGTACAACCGAGAACCAACAAAATACCAAAGGGACTTATTACTTTGGAGTCCATTTTCAGTCTTAATGATTAGTTTAGGAAGGAGAAAACAAACATCCAAGTCAAGGGAGAAGATTCAGTGTCCATCTTGGTGGAAGAAGGCAAATCACTCCAAGTGGGTAAAGTGACAACTGAGAAAGAAAGGTATGAGTTCATATAGCTTTGTCAAGAATTCCCCGATGTGTTTTCTTGGGTCCGTGAAGATTTGAAAGGTTTTAACCCTAAGTTAGCTCAACACACCTTTGAATTGGATCCAAGTACTAAACCCGTCAGGAAGAAACAAAGGCCAGTCAATCCACATATGGAGCCTCTCATGAGAAAAGAATTGAATAAGTTGATAGAGTCAAGTATCATATTCCCTATCAAGAATTCTAGTTGGGTGGCCAACTTGGTTCCAATTAGAAAGAAGAGTGGGGAAATCAGATTGTGTGTTAACTTTAGAGATCTGAATAGAGCATCTCTTAAGGATCATTACCCACTTCCTTCCATGGATCAGATCTTGCAAGTTATTGCCAAAGACTTGAGAGGTTTTCATTACTTGATGGCTATTCGAGTGCAATCAGATTATGGTGAAAGAAGAGGATCAGTTCAAGATATCCTTTACAACCAAATGGGGAACTTATGCATACAGGAAAATGCCATTTGGGTTGTCCAACACTGGAGCTACTTTCCAAAGGGCAATGGACATGGCATTCAAGGATTTGATTAACAACATGGTGCTGATATATCTTGATGATATCACTGTTTTTTCAAAAAATGCAGCAGACCATCTCTTTCATTTGAGACAAGTGTTCCAAAGGTGCAGAAGATTTGGAGTATCCTTGAATCCTAAAAAGTGTATTTTTCTAGCCCATGAAGGAAAGCTCCTTGGCCACATTGTCTCCAAAGAAGGATTAGCAATTGATCCAGAAAGAGTTAAAGCCATAAGAGCACTACCATTGCTAAGCCACAAGAAGGCCCTTCAAAGTTTATTGGGGAGAATAAATTTTTTTCAGAGGTTTGTCCCAAATTTTGCAGCCCTAGTCAAGCCTATCACCAAGATGTTAAAGAAAAGCATAGCTTTTAAATGGATAGTAGAAGGAAAGGAAATTTTTGAAGCAATCAAAGAAGCCATCTCTCAAGCCCCAAATCTCACTAACCTAGATTTCTCCAAGGATTTCATCCTCTATGCATTTGGGGGTGATGATACTATTTCTGCAATTTTGGTACATTAGAACAAAGAAAATGATGAGCATCCAATTGCTTTCTTCAGCCAAATCCTGGAGGACTATGAGGTTAGGTATTCTTTCATTGAGAAGCATGTTTTGTAGTAATCAGGATCTTGAAGAAATTCAACTATCTAGTTT
Source organism: Taxus wallichiana var. yunnanensis (assembly GCA_018340775.1). Classification (NCBI taxonomy): domain Eukaryota; kingdom Viridiplantae; phylum Streptophyta; class Pinopsida; order Cupressales; family Taxaceae; genus Taxus; species Taxus wallichiana. The sequence continues at coordinate 512,265,463 of CM031238.1, read as the reverse complement.
CAAAAAAAAAGGTTCAATTATTGGTTTCTCATGTGGGAGTTAAAGACTTCTTCCTCAAAAAAGACCTAAATGAAAAGAGAGCAGGTTGGATTACTCATGTCATGGAGTATGACATTGAGATCAAATTCACCAAGTTTTTCAGAGGAAAAGGATTGTGTGAGTAGCTAGTCTTGAATAAATCCAAGGAAGCATGCAATGAGAAGGAGGTTGTTTTGGCGTTGCAAGATAGCCATGAGAAAGGAAGCACTCAAGAAGAAAATGATGGTTTCCTCATTCCTTGCTGGACCCAAGACATAATGCACTTCCTAAACACAGTATATTTCCTCCAAGAATGAACAAGACCAAAAGAAGACACTTCAGATTGCAGTCCCATATGCCCTTGTTGATGGTGTTTTATTCAAAAGGGATGTGAATGGAGTGCTACTTGAGATGCATTGGTACAAATCAGATTTAGAGGGTGTTGGAAGAGTTCCATGGTGGATCAGCTGGTGGTCATTTTACATTAAGAGTGACGGCTCACGAAGATCATAAGGTTCTGGCTATTATTGGCCCAAGATTTTTAGTGATTGTTATGCATGGATCAAGAGGTGCAAGAATTGTGCATTCTTCACGGGTAAGGAGAGACTATGCCCTTCCATTGCATCCAATTTTAGTTGACCAACCATTCATGCAATGGGGTTTAGAATTCATTAGATTCATTAATCCAAATTCAAGCCAAGGGCACAAATGGATTCTAACAACAACGGATTATTTCACCAAGTGGACTGAAGCAGTAGACCTCAAGGAAGCAAATGAATCTAGCATCCTAGACTTCTATGAAGGGATAGTAACCAGATTTGGCATACCTGCTACAATAATATTATATAATGCATTGGCATTCATTGGGTCCAAGGTAATCGAATGGGTTGTCAAGAATGGGATGTACCTCAAGACTTCATTAAATTATTACCCTCGGGGTAATGGCCAAGTGAATCCACAAACAAGAAATTATTAAGGATCATTAGGAGGACTCTTGATGAGAATCAGAGGTCTTGGCATACTAAGTTGAAATCAGCCTTATGGGCTGATAGGATAACTCCCAAGAGATCTACAGGTAACTCTCCATTCAAGCTTGTTTATGGAAGAGAGGTAATTTTTCCCATGTCACTTGAGTTGCCAACATTAGAACTCATGAAACAGTTGGAGTTGTTGGAGTTTGGACCCATGGAGGTTAGATATGCAGAATTGATGGAACTCCAAGAAATCAGAAATTAGGTGTCCCAAGAAATGGAGAAGGATCATGCTTTGATCAAGAAGACCTTTGATAGAAATGCCAAGGATAGATCTTTCCAAGTCGGAAATCTAGTGTCAAAATGGGATGTAGACAGAGAAAAACCGGGAGGCATTCAAAATTTGATGCCATTTGGAGTTGTCCATACATGTTCATAAAGTGTAAGGATAGCAATTCCTTCCAATTGTCTACATTAGATGGTGAAGATTTGCAGATTCCAGTCAATGGAATCCATCCAAGCATTCTTTACTAAAATAAACTCTTCACCTTGTAAATATTAGCTTAGGTTTTCATTCTTATAAGTGCTTATGCACATTGTTGTGTTTTAGTTTAGCTTTACTTTCCCTAAATGCTTTGGCACAAGCTTGCTTTTCTAGGAAATGTGTTTTACAGGCCTTGCTCCATCAGATGGTGTTCTACCTTTCATCTTCCTCCTTGCATTGTTCTAATCAGTTAGGGTACCAAGCAGAGAATTTAATGACTCCATGCCCAATAGATTGTTTCAGGCAACTGGTAACTTCATCCAGCAGTAGATGACCCCTCTGAGTCACCAAAATTGTTATCCAAAATGAGCCCCTTGCTCATTTTGTGGCTAACTCCCTTCATTCTTCCCTCTCTTGTGCCTCAGTCATAATTTTTTGCTTTTTAGGAACTTAAAACCTTCTGTAAATGGCACCATTGGATAGATATTTTCTCAGCTTTTCAGGAAGGTAAAGTTTTCCTCCTAACTCCATGTATTTTTGAAGTTATGGCTCGATGAAGTTTTTGTGGGAAATTTTCCCTTTACAAGCCCGGGCCAATAAGGTGAGGCCATGTGTCCTCGGAAGGGTGGGGGCAGAGGTAAACATGGAATTTTTACCAAGTTTTTGGCAAGATTTTGGAAGGAATTTTTCACCCCAAAGGCCCGCCAGTGAATAGGATCATGCCACGTGTCCAAGGGGAAGAAATTAGGAAAAATTCCTAAGTATCGCACCAAGGAAAAATCTCCAGAAAATGCCTGGGTGAATCAAATCAAGCCACGTGTCCCAGGAGCGGTGGACCATAGAGGGAGACTTAAAAATTTGGTGAAGTGTTTTGGTGAGAGGAAAGGAGAAATATTAGTCCATTGTCCCGCCCGACCCGGTCAGTCGGACCACGTGTCACTACGTCTCGGGGTCGAGGCATGAAAAGATTCTTTCCTTTTTTCACCCAAGTGTAAAAAATTCAAAGGGAAAGCCACTCCCTAAGGCCTGCAGCAAATAAGGAGAGGCCATGTGTCCTAGGGCATTGGAGCTTCGGTAGCCGGGGAAAAAGTGGGAAAGTTTCCCAAAGGTTGGAGAAAAGGAGAAAGGTTAGCCCCCAAGGCCCGCATCAAATGGGAGTAGGCCACATGTCCCAAGACCAAAGGTGGAGCATGGGGAAAAATTGGAAGATTTTCCCAAAGCAAAATCAAAGAAAAATTTCAAAGGAAAAGCTCACCCCCAAAACCCGAGCCAATCAAATCACGCCACGTGTCCATGTGGTGGCAAAAAACACAAGGCAAGCCCATAGGAAAAAATGGTAGGGAAGGCCCGCATCCAATGGGGACTCGTCACATGTCCCGTCAGGGAAAATGGTCCGGAGTAGGTGGAGAATTTGAAAGCAGAGGCCCACAACGAATCATATCATGCCACGTGTCCTCAGATCATTGGCCCAACGGAGAATTTTGGAAAATTTTCCAATGGCCAAACGGTGGAAAATGAAGCACAAAAGGCCCGCATCTAATCAAAACGTGCCACATGGCACTAGGAGTGGTGGATTGCGGAGATTTTTGGGAAAATTTTCCCAAATGCAAAAAGTGGGAAAATTTCAAATTTTCGGCCCGCCATCCTATTTTGGCCCTATTTTGCCCTAAATTTTCAAACGACCATAACTTTCGATCCAGAGCTCAGTTTTTCATGTTCTTTATATCAACAAAAAGCTAGTGAAATTATCTACATGATTATGGGATCAATTTTGTATTTTTATGGATTTTGGAGAGAGAAAATTGGAAAATGTCTCTGGCATGTAGAAATCAACAGAAATGACGTTTCAACCACCATTTTTAATGAAGAATGGCTCGCATTCTCTCCCAGCATGGTGAAAAATGTTAGGGAATGGACCTGTAAGGATTCCCATGCTATTTTATTACATTTTGGTCAGTGGTTGGAGCTCCTCTCATGTTTTCCCACATTTCTCTCTCTTGGGCTCATTTCTTGCCTTGTAAAAGCCAGAATGGGCTCATTTTTGAAAAGAGAGACACTCTTTTAGCTCTGCAACTTCCCTTTTCTTCCTTTTGGGAAAAATTTGTGGAAATTTTTACCTTTCCATGCAAATACAACACCTCTTTTGCCTCTTGGTCATTGTAATGCCTCTGCGTTAGATATGGAATGATAATATACGCTTTGTTATTAAAAGTTTTATCAATCCTTTCATATGTTTATCATTGTTTTCCTAACCTCTCATCACATTTTGGCAATTTTGCATGTTTTGTGTTGTATTTCTTCCTGGACTGTGTATGTTTTGCAGTAGCAGGTGTCTACTACTCCCTTGGTGCATCACCTTATCATTATTAGTCTCATTTTTCTTGCATTCTCTATCTCTATCCCCTTGGAATTTAGAGTAGGAATTAGGAATTTAACCCTCTGTAAATTTCATGCATATACCTGATAAGAGGAGTTGAGGAACCAACCTCTAACCTGGAGATTCTTTTCCCATTTTTACAAGTCCCACACTTGGGAAAAGATTCAATGTTGTGCAATCACACTGGATGTCCAAAATGTCAAACTAGAGATCTGATCAACATCCAAGGGTGCTACTGATTTGCACTAACAGGAAGAAGAGTACAAAGGTCTCCATCTCCAACAAATAGAACTTTATATACACATCCACCTTGTAGACCTTTCATGTAATGAACCGGGTTTCTTAGGCCGATCAGGATGGCACATCAACAACCACCAAAAGACCACTAAATCCCTTTATCAACTTCACAGAAGTAGTCCACTTAATATCAATGCTCAAAACCCAATTCTAGTGGAAGCATTGAAAAACATTCCATATTTCACTGGAGAGAATCACACAACTCCAATTAATCACATCCAAGACATTGCAAATGTCTGTTCCATTCATGATATCATTGATATGGATGTGGCAGTAAAACTTCTTACCTCTTATCTCAAAGGAAAATATTTGTAATGGTTCAGAAGCTTAGCAACTAAATCGATACAGAACTGGAATGAACTATGCTCAGGACTTTGTGACCAGTTTGGGGAAAGGAAGACAACTTGTCTCTATTGGAGTAACTAACCACAATCAAGAGAGCACCAAATGAGAAGATGGATGACTTCAACTTCATATTCTAAAGGACATGGGATAGGATCCCAATTTCTATGAGACCAACTTTGTTGAAGGTGTATTTCTCTATTTCCTTAAAGCTTTAAATTCTAATATATTTGTAATGATTCAATCTATGGGAGGAATAACCTTACCAAGAGCTTATGCCATGGAAATTAGAGATGATAATTTCCTAATTCAATCTGGTAAACTTATACCTAGGCCACCCATGCCTATTTATCTAGAAATGGGGAATCCTAGTTCTAGACAAACTCCCACATTAGCCCCTATTCCTGCTCCTAGAAATCAAAGTTCCAATGAGGCTTACAAATCTTATTCTAGTTCCTCAACTGAACTCCAAGAAGTTATGAAAAAATTATAGAACTTAGGGAATGAGTTGGTGACCCTTAAGAGGCAACAAGCCCAAAATTTTAGACCTTATCAGCCTCAATCCCAACTAAATAGGCCTCCATATCATCCTAATAGACCCCCTACCCAAGATGCAAACAAAAATCAAGGACAACCCCTAGCTGCTAGGCCATTTCAACCATACAATCCTAATACACCTTCAACATCCCAAGCCTTGGTTCTATTCCAAAAATGTGGCACAAGAGTATGAATGGTGCTTCCCATGTAGTCAACCTCACAATCAAACATGCTTTAATGGTGCTTTAAATTAGGATTTAATGGTGACAATGATCAGTGTATCTCAAGAGACAAGCTAAGAAGAAAATCAACAACAAACAACTACTCAAGAGGCACCTTCAAGTGATACCACACTTGTGAACTGACAAGTTGAGGATTTATGTGGCATAAATCGAAAGTATCCTTCTCGGGGGTGAAAGCAAACACAAGGTCTAATAAACTAAATATAGACAGAGGAAAATCATCAAATGTAGGTGTTTCTTAACCTTCCATCACCCCTCAAGGAGTTGGTAGCTCAAATCCAGCCCCAAGGTCACAAAATCAGCCTAGAGTGCCCATTGAGTAGCTCATATATAGAAAAGATAGTGCCAAGTAGAAGGCATCATAAGGAAAACCCACCTTCATTCAATATCATCAACCACATGAAGAAAAATAATGTAAACATCTCTATGTGGGAATCTTTAAAAATTATGGGGCAAAGGGACCTTTTGCAAGTAGCCATAGCCAACTTGCCCATGTCAAATGAGTTTTCCAAGAATCAAGAGAAGGTGCTCACTAATGCAGCTCCACAAGAATGCAATCAAGGAGGTCAATAGGGAAAAATGTAAATCCTCCTCCATTTTATATATCTCTGATCATTGGGAACAATCTTGTGCACAACTACATGATTGATTCGAGAGAAAACAACTCAGTAATGCCTAAGCAGATAGGTGATCAGCTAGGTATTAAGTATGAAGTCATTTCTAGAGGATTAGTGTAATTAGACAAGACATCAGTAACATTTGTTGGTGTAATAAAAGGTTTGAGCCTCACACTATATGCATTCCCCAATGTCACAATGTTGCAAGATGTGTCATTTATAGACTTGCCACCACTCTTTACATTATGTTTGTCTTGAGACTTCACAACCAAAATTGGAGGCTACTTTTCTCTTGATCGGTTACATATGCTATTTAGAATGAGGTATGAAGCTAAGGCTAAAATCATATATGATCCTATTAAAAATTTCTATATTGAGCCTCATGTACCAATCCCAATCAATGAAAATTTCTCAACTTTTGTTCATGACGACTTGCCCCTAACACTCCGAAAAACAAGTACCAAGGTGAGAGGAATTCTAGACTTCACTCTTGATGAATGGGTGAACAAGAGGCATAAGTTTGATCCATATAAATAGATGGAGGAATATAAGCTAGACATTTATTGTTTGCACGAAGAGAATCCACTTCTCCTTAGCATCACCAAATCAGATGAAAAGGATGATAATGAAGTATGGAGGCTATTCTTTGATGGATCAAGGAGTAGACAAGACACTGGAGGAGGAGAAATTATTATGTCACCACAAGGTATAAAATACTACTCAACTTTCCATTTTCAATTTTCTTGTTCAAATAACACAACTGAATATGAAGCTCTGATCCATGGATTACATTGGGTAAGAAAAAAAGGCATTAATAACTTACAAGTTTTTGGGGACAGTGAGTTAATAGTAAACCATGTCAAAGGGTCCCATGTGGCTAAGAATGATATCCTAAAGAGCTAAAAACATTGGGTATGGGATCTCATTGAAGAATTTGAATCATTCAACATTGAGGCCATACCAAGGAAGAAGAATGAGGCTACGGAAAGACTTGCAGCTAGTAGGGGTAACATTTGATGTTGTTGATAGTATCAAGAGAGATAAGACTTAACCTCGTATTAGAGTTATTATAAGGCCAAAATTTCTAGATAACAATACAAGATGGAAAGTATTATAAAATGATAAAATATTCATAAATTTCTTACAAGAAGAGGTTGATTTATCCGCTAGAAACCAAGATAAACTGGAGTAGCAATATGGTGACCAAGTGGTTTGGTAGAGAAAAAAAATTACTAAAGGGTCTTGTAACACTTGAGTAAATATTCAACCCCAATGACCAGTTCTGAAAAGAGAAGGTAAATATTCAAGTGAAGGGTGAAGATTCAGAACCTATTTCAGTTGGACAAGGTAGGATGTTGAAAATTGGAAAGGTGAGTACTTAGCAAGAAAAATCTGAATTTATCCAACTTTGTCAAGAGTTTCCTAATGTCTTTACCTTGAATTATAAAAATTGAGAGGCTTCAATCCAAAATTGGTATAACATACCATTGAGCTAGATCTGGACGCCAAGCCTATTAGACAGAAACAAAGATCGGTGAATCCTGACATTGAACCTCTCACGAGGAAGGAGTTGAATAAGATGATAGAAGCTAGCATCATATGTCCTATCAAACATTCAATTTGGGTTGAAATTTTGGTTCTAGTAAGGAAGATAAATGGAGAAATCAGGATGTGTGTGGATTTTTAGGATCTAAATAGAGCATCACTCAAATACCATTATCCACTCCCTTCAATGGCATAGATTTTATAGGTTGTAGCCGGTTTGGAAAGGTTTTCATTGCTAGATGGATACTCAAGCTATAATTAGATAGTGGTCAAAGAAGAGGATCAGTTCAAGAAAATCTTTACTACGAAGTGGGGCACTTATGCTTATAGGAAGATGCCATTTGGATTGTCTAACACCAGAGTAACGTTTCAGTGAGCTATGAATATGATGTTCAAGTGATCGATCGACAAGATAGTGCTTGTGTACCTAGAAGACATCACTGTATTCTCCAAACATGCAAAAAATCACCTCTTCCACCTTAGGAAATTTATCCAAAGATGTAGAAGATTTAGAGTGTATTTAAATTTGAAGAAGTGCATCCTCCTTACACACAAAGGAAAGCTCCTAGGCCACATTGTGTCTAAGGAGGGACTGACTATTGATTCAGAAAGGATTGAGGCTATCTGTGCTCTACCGTTAGTAACTCACAAAAAGGTTCTCCAAAGTTTTTGGGGAAAATTAATTTTGTTAGGAGGTTTGTTCCTAACTTTTCTACCCTTTTCAAGCCACTAATGTTGATCTGAGAAATAATATAGCTTTCAAACTATAGAAAGAAAAGAAATATTTGAAGCTATAAAATAGGCCATTACATAGGCTCCAACCCTCATAAATCCAGATTTTTGAAAGACTTTACTCTATATGATTTTGGTGGCATAGATGCAATATCTGCCATACTAGTACAATCGAATCAAGAAGGAATGAAGCATCCTATTACATTATTTAGCAAGGGACTTGAAGATTATGAGGTAAGATATTATTTTATTGAAAACTACATTCTCTCTATGATTAAAAGGCTAAATTTTTTTAGACACCTTGTCTCAAACAATAAAATCCAGCTTGTTAGTATCTCACACTGCGGTAAAGGAATTCCTCCTAAATAGATATCTAAATGAGAAAAGAGTAGGTTGGATCACTCGTGTGATGGAGTATGACATAGACATAAAGGTTGTAAATTTTTTCCATGGTAAAGGCTTGTGTGAGTAGCTAGCTTCTAGTCACCAGGATGGGACAAGTAATGAAGGAGAAGATATTTTGGTGCTGCAAGACAATCAAGAGCAGCTAGCTAATGATGTGCCTAAACCTTGTTGGACCCATAATATGATGCATTATCTTGAAAAGGGTCTATGCCCACCTTTGGAGTTAAGTGAGGCAAAGAGAAGATACTTCATATTACAATCCATTCCGTATGCTCTTATTGGTGGTATTATATTCAAGAAGGACATGAATGGATTTCTCCTAAGGTGCATCCCAATAAATCAGGTTGAGAAAGTGTTGCATGAAATTCATAATGGAGAGGTAGGAGGCCACATTTCTCCATGAGTAAAAACATTGAGAATCATGAAAGTTGGTTACTACGGCCTACGGTGTTCAGTGAATGCTATGTATGGATTAAAAGGTTCACAAAGTGTGTATTATTTATAGGTAAAGAGAATCTAGTAGCACTACCCGTTTATCCAATCTTATTAGATCAACCATTCATGCAATGGGAATTGGACTTCATTGGAGTCATCAATCTGAATTCGAGCCAAGGCCACAAATGGATCCTCATGGCAAAAAATTATTTCACCAAGTGGACCAAGGTAGTAGCACTCAAGGAAGCAAATGAATCTATCATCTTGGACTTCTATGAGGGAATAGTAACAAGGTTTGGTGTACCCACCACCATCATATCAGAAAATTCTCTAGAATTTCTTGGTGCAAGGATCACTGAGTGGGTTGTTAGGAACGAAATATATCACATAAACTTCATCTAACTACTACCCCCAAGGTAATGGGAATCTAGAGTCCACGAACAAGAACTTGTTGAGAATCATAAGAACAACTATTGATGAAAAATAGAGACCATGGAATACAAAGCTCAAATCATCCTTATGGGATGATAGAATCACACCAAAGATATCTACATGCATCTCCCCATAAAAATTGGTATACGAAAAAGAAGCGGTGATGCCTATATCACTCGATTTTTTAGCATTGGAGATCATGAAGTAGATGGAGTTATCTAAGTTTGATCCTATGGAGGTTAGGTATGCAAAACTCATGGGGTTGGAAGAACTAAGAGATCATACAATGCAAACCATGGAGAAAGATCAATCCTTGATCAAAAATAGATTTGACAAGAAAGCTAAAGTAAGATATTTCCAAGAAGGAGACTTAGTGCTAAAGTGGGATGAAGATTGAGAAAAATAGAAAATCATTCCAAATTTGATGCAATATGGAGTGGTCCTTATATGATTACCGAGTGTAATAGTAATAGTTCTTTCCAACTATCCAAGTTGGATGGAGAAGAATTACAGATTTCGGTCAATGGAATCTATCTCAAGCATTGTTACTAAAGTAAAGTATCTTCCTTGTAAATATTAGATTAGTTCATTTCCTCCAAGTGCTTGTAGCACATTGCTCTATTGTAGTTTAGGTTGATTTTTAATAAGTTCTTTTGCACTCTCTGCATGTTCCATTTGGGATATGTATGATTTTGTTGTTTGTACATAGTTGTGCCTTGTTGTTGCACTTTCCAGTTCCAGGTAGGGTTTCATGGGAATAATCAGTACTAGCTCAAATAGTGTCAAGTTCATTTAAGACTCCGGATGGATTGAAGTGAGAATTCAAAGTTCATATCAATTTCAAAGTTTTAGGATGACTCCATGCCCAATGGATGCTTCAAGGACACTGATATATCTAATCTAGTAGGAATATTACCCCGTGAGTCACCAAATTGTTTTCCATTTTTTATACCACTATGAAAGGGAAAAATTTCTAGGTATGGGCTTTGGTAGTTCCAGATGTTATAATTTACAAGGAAGTTGGTGGGCCATCTTTCCGCCGCAATGGCTTGAAGTAAAGTCATTTTAATGGAAGATCAAGCTATCAGAACAACTTGTGTAAACTTGGTGAGTTATAAGGATTGTCACCTTCTTGCCGCACACCAAAAACCACTCTTTTGCGTGTTAACAACCACTATGTTGCATGTTAACAACCACTTTATCATGTGTCAACATTCCTTCCTATCAAGCATCAACTAATTATTCTTGGCATGCAAAAACCCAATTTAATTTTTGGCAAAAATCCTTTTGTTTTTGTCAAGTGTCATCAAGTGGTTCTATTGGGCATCGTGAGGAATGTCATACATACCAGGAATTAATGTCATCGTCATGAAGGTAGCTTAACAACTTGGTTTTGTGAGGTATGACACCCATGTTTTCCGTGTAAGAAAAGTACCATTAGAAATTGAACCGACATGGTTTCCCATAGTTTCGTGCATGTCATTAATGAAGTTTATCAATTGGTAGTATGTATCGCACCCAAAATTGTAGGGTACTACACCATCGAAACAACATTACACGTGCCCCAATGAGGATACAGGTCTCGTCGCAAGGTGTTCAGGATCTAGAAAAGCTCTCCAAGCATGTGTTAACATCCTGCATGCCCCACTTAGCCCCTCGTATAATTTAATTTTTCCTCCCCCCTCTTTTCTTTGCCTTTCGGTCTTGATGTGAAACCGCCACCTGCACAGGCAGCCATCTTGTGACTACGCCCGGGAAGGGTGGCGATCTGTAACCACCACCTGCACAAGGCGCGGTCCTTCATGTGTTTTCCAAAATGCTCTTTTAACGCGAATCATGTAAATTTTTAACATTTACCATCTTTTTCCTCGGAATAGTGTTTTGGCATTGTTTACGGTTTAAGAGATCAATTTGGTTTTCACCTTTGGGTAAATGGGATTATATAAATAGTTGGCTTGTGCTCAAGAAAATGGCCCCTCAAAATTTGCCTCTGAATTTCTCATTTCAATAGCTTAGCCTTTCAATTTTTCTTAGGATTCATAGTTTCATTTGTTATATGCATGGTTAGTATTGTTTAGCTATTAGAAAGCCACATATTCTCCTTGTGCAAGTGCTGTTATTATTTCATCCAACCAATTGGAGTAGGATAGTTTGATTTTCAGTAGGAAGCCATTAAAGTTGCAGCTCTTCTCATCAAATAGGATAGTTTCAGGTTCTGGACGTTTTATGTTGCATGACTCGTAATAAATCCCGCTAGGAATTACATAAGCCAAGCTCTTTTCTCTTGCGCTATCCCTCTCCTACTTGCATTGTATTCAATCTACATCCTAAGCTGCCATTGTCTCATATCTACTTCTACTGATGCTAGCATTACACGCTATCCTGGATCCACGTGAGCATGAAAGAACGAGGAAATCACACTGAGGGGACAAGGCCACACACCATCAGATTCACCACTGTTCTACAAAATCCAGGTTCAAGCTTTCAAAGTTCTAGTTAAAAGCATATCAAGTAGAGTAGCCAATCATTTCATTCCAATTAATTTTATTTTCGATATTTCTAGGGAAGTTGTGGGGATTGATAGTTTATGAGAAACTATGATTCACTCCTCACTTCTGAGGTAGGATTGAGAGTCTTTCAAATAGATTAGATCAATTATCTGGTTACTTAGAATAGATTCACAACTGCATAGACAAGTAGCTATACTCGGCTGTTTTGTTTGTTTTAATTTCATCACTAGTTTAGTTGTTAATTTCTAGATATATTGGATAATTGCTTTCTTTTAGTTTATCAAAATATCAGATTTAGGAATATACATAGATATATCTTGTGTAGTCAATTTATTCTATCATTAATTAGCTTTATATCACTTCCTTTTGCATGACAATCACGGGACCTAGGGAGCCCAGAGAATACGTAATCAAGCCTATCGTGCCTCAACCCAATCTTATCACAGCAATAACCGATATAGACCAGAACCTTAGAATCAAAGTCTTCCAAACAACACCATACTTACAACAGATCAGCTCACAGTTAAGAGGGTTAAACATAGAAGACGACCAAGCACACACATTCTGGTCAAACCAGCCACACTACATATTACCCTAGATAAAAATCCACATGACTGTAGAAGGGCTTGAAAGAGAGCAAACATTTGATTGTGACCCCTTTAATCCCATAACCCAACGATTCCACGAGTCAATCCGATGTTAACACTGGATTACACACATTAGTATTTAGATCCACTCCACTTCCACCTATCATCATCACATAGTTATCCTTGTTGGATATAGCAACTAATGAAGCTAAGGATTTCTGGACTAGACCGGAGAATTACCCGTAGAGTCCACTATATCCATCATCCATCCTATGACCCTATCTAGGGATATATACGAGACAATCCCAGGTCATTTTCCCGTATCCCACAACCTATAGACCGAATTACACTAGAGCTTGATATTGATTAGATCCTTCGAGCAGTCATCCTCACCGATCGATCTATCATGCCAGTTCAGGTTAGGAGGGCCTTCTTTGCCTTAGATTCACAGATTCCACTAGTGCACGTCAAAGACATAAGATTTCTTAACTATCTTGTCTACATCCCACACATAGTCCATCCCCACCAGCTATCTCGGGATGACCTTGGGAGGTCGGGTGTGAGGAAGAGTTACTTGTAGATTCCCATGCTCGCTTGTCACTTTTCCATCGTACAAAATTGGTGAACCCGACGTGAAACACATAGTGCTTCCCCTTTTCTTTATTACCTCTTTCTTCCACCTTCTCCCTTTCCCATTATTCTACGGGTATTCATATACCCCCAAATATGTCGGGATTTGATGCATATGGCAAACCTCTCCTAGGTCTTGAGGCATACTACGCTCAACTGAATAGACAGTCATCACCCTCGCTTTTAGTATGGGGTGAAAACTATTCAAATAACCAATTATCAACACAAGCTCCACCTCCAAGGACTAGATATAGTTCATCTTTCCAAATAGAGGAGTTGGATCAACTCATGCAAATGCAACAAACAGAGCCTTTAGGCTCAAACAATATGACATTCATAGGAGAATCTGGTTCATCTCCTCAGGTGCTGCTTAGACCACAAATTAGTAGACAATTAGATCCATACCTAGTTTTAGATGATGAACATTCAGTGCATTACACCAGGAATGAACAACGCTCTGGGAGTATGTACCCACCTATAGGAAGTTTACAAACACGACTGAGGTCTCTTTTCAAGAAAACACCTCCATATCACTACCTATAGGAAATACCCTCGGTGAAACTTGGCAGGGCAATGATCAATTCATAGTGGGTATCACATGACTATACAACCTCAGAATATACAACAAATGCCACCAAGGAAAAATACTGGGACTTCACCAAATGAAGTCATTTTGACTTTAGTAGAAAGAATTAGAGGGTTAGAACTTGCTCAAGCAAGTCAAACATCTCAATTCATGCAGGCAGGAAATTCCAATCCTCCACATCATCCTAGCCAAGTAGACCTCCTCACAGGAATACGCATGTTGCACATGCCTCCTCAGTATTTGTAATAAACACCAACTATAACTGCCGCTTCCAACACTGTTTGGGTGGAGAATATGATACCTCCTAGTCTTGTACAACACAATCCACTCTTGGGGAATACTCCTTCATACTTAAACATATACTCTAAATCACCACAAGAAGATATGTTATCCTCTCCCCAGAATGCTTGCTCAACCACGGGGCTTCCTTATGCCTCTGCAGAAACACATATGCTACACCATATCAATGAACCCATTCCACCTCCTCCCCCTCAACAGGCACCATCAATGGTTGAAACCTATGCGATAGGGACTTACTCAGAGTACTTAAAAGAGCCCTTAGACTTCACCATACGAAGCGTCATGCTTCGAGACCTCTTCCCAATTTTCCCAAATACAAAGGGGAGGGAGACCTGAATACACACATTAAGGCCTATCTTCAGACCATTCGAGAATTGCTTCCTTGGGATGGGGTTGTTGCCAAAATATTCCCCAAAACCTTAGAGGGAATCACCCTCGATTGGTATTATAGAATACCTGAAGCTTCCATCCATTCATTTAAACAACTAGTTTTAGAGTTCATTAAGGCATTTGACATGAACAAACTGTTAAGAACAAGAATCAGGGAATTCTTGCACATTAAACAAGAACACAATGAATCATCACTCATTTCATCCAGAGATGGCATACAATCCTTTATTCTTCGGCCAGTGCTCCAAACATGGACCAAATGGAGCTATGTAATTTATTCCTTCATTCTCTTAGCAGAGAGGTGAAGGAAGAAGTCTAGAAGTTCCCACTAAGGACTTACGATGAAGTACTTGAGAGCACTCTCTGAATAGATCAAGCGGCAATAGATAGCGGTCATAAGACGTATGGAGCAAATGGGAGGTTAATCACCCCTACCAGAATACTACGACTTACCCTACTACCACAAACGTCAATCAAGGACCTAAAATCCTTAACAAAAATCATGGCGCAACAACCGATGGGGTAACTGACCAAGCTAAAAAGGTCAATGTTCTAAATACTCCACCGGTTAACAATCAACGAAACAACAACTTTACCCCAACAATCAATTCGGTGGATTTTAATCATCCACAACAACAACAACAACAACGATGGATCCAGACATAGGGTCCAAGCCAAAACTCAACTGGATATCAAAATCAGAACCAAAACCAAAAACAACAAATACAAAACCTTAATCCTAATAGACAATGCGGTTTGATCAGAGTCTTGGACCACAATATATGCCAAACCAGCAACCTAGAAATTACAATCCTAACTCGTATTGTGGTTTTCACAAGATTCAAGGCCACGACACTAGAATGTGCCATGACTATAATAAATTCATGCAACGTTTTCCAGAGGAGCAAAGACAACTTTTCATAGATATGTTCTTGGCGGATCCTACATCACCAGCACCAAATGCTTTTACAAGGGCAGTTTCCCTCAAAATTCTCCCCTCAAGATCTTCAATGATCTAATCTCAAGTCACAATAATAGTAAATTAAATCCAAATGGGACGAAAAAAGGTGTAATGGTAGGAAATAATGATTGTGAAGCCTCGACTTCACTAAATCCACCATTGCACCACAATTAGGAAGTCAACCACAGCCCAAGAAAATTGGTTTAGTATAATTAGATACTGAACTACCCGTGGAAGCCATAACAAGGAAATGAGAGTATTCCTCTCAACCAAATCCAAGTTGCTCACTAGAGACAGATAACATCCAACAAATATTAGTGAAACCCATAGGTGCCTATGATCTGATTAATGACCTAACAAAAACCTTCTCTCACATCTCCTTTTTGGATTTGCTGAGGAACTCTCCTGCCCACAGGGCTGCTCTTTTAGAGGCATTAGGGTTAGGTCATTTAATTAACATCACTCCACCTCCTGAAACACAGGTAAATCATATAGACTTTGATATCTACCCTCCGGGGTAGCCTGGAGAGGGATGCCAAGTTTATATTCAAAATAAACAAAATGCCAACAGACGCTGAGATTACACGTAGAGGTGATCCGGCCTTACATTTGCAAGTATGGGTTTATAACAATTATGTTAAATGCACAATGGTTGATGATGGGGCTGCAGTTAACATAGTCCCCTTCTCTTTCCTTCAAAAGCTAGGGTATGGAGAAACAAACTGTTCCATGACTCGGAATACGCTAAGAGGCTATGATAGCCTTAAGGCCACTTTGATTGGAACTATAACACTACCAGTTACCTTAGGACCCAAAACAATCCTGACTAAGTTTTATATTATAGATTGGGAAACCAATTATAATATGATCCTCAGCCAACCATGGATACACCGTATGAAGGTAATCCCTTCTACATTATTTCAAGAAGTAAGGTTCTTGCACTTAGGAAAGGTATTCATAGCCAAAGGCAATCCAAAACCATTCGATATACACCTAGTTGACTTAAAGAAAAGACTGAGCATTCACTCTAAGTTTGAACTCCCAACAAACCAACCAACACGAAACCAGAAGAAAAGTTGGTACCTACAACAGATCTTGAGACTATGAGCCTAGTCAAATTTATCCCAACCCTCAAGGATGAGACTAACATTGTAGAAGTAGTATCATTAGGAACTACTGCAAAGATTTTCGACTTACTAGAGCAGGATCTACCAATTTTCCTACCATTTGATTCTATAGGTATGGGATATACCCTAGGTGTTGGTGCTCTTCCAGCAGAGGATCTCTGCATGGTAGAAGTAACCAAGAAAAAAATTGACGTAGCGAATGTCCCAACATCCATCTTCCCAACTAAATATTGGACTCTCCATTTCGATGGAGCAAGATGTCATTATGGGGCTGGGGCAGGTGTGATCTTTACTTCTCCCGAGGGAAAGATCCTACCATTTTCCTTTAAACTAAATTTTGAATGTACAAACAATGGCACGGAGTATGAATCCCTCCTCCTTGGCCTCATCATAGCTAAAAGGCTTGGTGTTAATGACATTAGGGTGTTAGGAGACTCTCAATTAGTAGCGAACCAAGTCTCTAAGGTGTATGAAACCAGAGTTGAACACTTACAGCTCTACAAAACAACGGTATTAACTTTGAGCAAAGAATTCGACTTCATATCCATTGAAGCAATCCCATGAGAACAAAATCTTCTTACGGATTCTATAGCAACCTCAGCGTCACGCTTCACCCCAAATAGTGAGTTAGAAGATACCGTTTCATGGTATCCCTTCGTACTAAACCATTAGTGAAAACAATGTCAAACCCTCTTTTAACGAACATAGCTGAGAACAACTCTATTATCCTAGACCACGTTGATAGTGATAGAGCCACTCTAGATTACTTAAATGCCTATGCAATGTTACATCTCACCCATCACAAGGTAGATTCATCCTTAATCCGACATTCATCTTCCTACTTTGGAAATCCCATGATAGAGCTTCCCCCACAAAAGGAACTCAGCATGTACACAGTAGAGAATGGAGATGATCTAGAATTACCTCTAGCCCTACCTGAGTTTGAAGAAGGTAACACTTCTTTAATCAAAGAAATAATTGATATTAACATTGGAACGGAGGAAGACCCAAGGATCTTGAAACTAGGATCTTCATTAACTCTAGAAGAAATAGAAATACACACTCGAATCCTCAAAGAACATCAGAAGGCTTTCACATTTAATTATAAAGAAATGACAGGGGTTGCACCACACATCGCGGTACATAATCTCGTCACCAAATCAGATGCAAAGCCAGTTAAACAAAAATCAAGACCAATGAAACCCAAGGTAGCTCTCATGGTAAAGGAAGAAGTAATGAAACTCCTCCAAGTAGGATTCATCAAACCAGTCGATTATTCTCAATGGATATCTAATATCATTCCCGTTCTCAAAAAGAATGGGAAGATATGCATTTGCATAGATTTCTGAGACATTAACAAAGCGTGCCCCAAGGATGACTTCCCATTACCATCCATTGACGTCATTGTTGACGCAACACACACAGCTTTGAGATTTTGTCTCTCATGGATGGATTCTCAGGATACAATCAAATCAGAATATCCAAACAAGACCAAGCCAAAACCATGTTTATAACTCCTTGGGGAACCTATTGCTACGCTGTTATGCCATTTGGTCTCGAGAATGCTTTGGCACCACATACCAGTGGGGCAATGACATACATATTTCACGATCTTATTCACAAGATCATGGAATCCTACGTAGATGACTTATTGGCCAAGGCCAAGAAGCGCTTGTGATCACCCAGAAGTGCTCGTATCATTCTTTCACATTTGATAGAATACGAGTCACACTAAACCCAGAAAAATGCGTATTTGGTGTGACAGGAGGGAAGCTCCTAGGTTACATTATATCATCACGAGGGATTGACGTAGACCTAGTTAAAATCTGTGTTGTTCTTGAAATGATCCCACCATCGGATGAATTTGGAATCAGGTCATTTCTTGGGAAACTTCGATGCCATCCGAAGATTCATCCCAGACTTAAGCTTTGCCATTAATCCAATCAACAATCTACTCAAGAAAGAGTACAGTACCGATTGGACCAAAGACTGCAAGGAGGCTTTCGAAGCAGTTAAGTGTTTCCTGTTGTCACCACCCACACTAATGCCACCTAAACCAGATCACCCTTTAATCTTATATTCACAAGCTACCAATGTCTCGCTAGCCTGCATGCTGGCTCAAGAAGACGATGACATGAGAGAATGCACGATTTATTTTATAAGCCGCACGTTACTCGATTATGAAACACATTATACACAAGCAGAACAAGAATGCCTTTCCATAGTCTTCACAACCAAACACTTAAGACATTACATGCTAAATCAAGAAACGAGGGTCATTGTAAAAATAAACCATTTACGAACCTTTCTCACGCAAGGGTCCTTGTCTAAAAAGGTTGGATGCTTTATGACCTTAATGGGTGAATTTGAATTAACTTTTGTAAATCAAAAGTCCATTAAGGGACAAATCATAGTAGATTGGTTAGCTGACAACCCATTAGATGGAGGTGATCTAGTCAATTTGGACTTTCTCGATGAATGCATATATTACGTCAAAACTAGACCTCCCATCTCTGAATGTCCTTGGTATACTGATATTATTAATTATATCATGAGCCATACCTATCTAGAAAGTGCTACACCACAACAGAGAAGATGGTTACGCATTATCGTAGCTAAATACGTTATTATAGAACAAGTTCTCTATCGTAAGGATTTCGATGGAATGCTTCTAAGGTGTGTTGACACAGAAGAATCCAAGAAGATTCTCCATGAATCTCATAGTGGAATATGTGGAGGCCACTTTGGTGGTCATGCCACCACCCACAAAATACATCGGATGGGATATTTTTGGCCCACTCTAGAACACGATGCAATAGAGTTTGTACGTAGGTGTCATAAATGCCAAGAATTATCCCACAAGATTCACATGCTGACATAAGCTCTATAACCAATCCCTGCTCCATGGCCCTTTTCTACGTGGGGGATAAATTTGATAGGGAAATTCTCTCCCTCATCTAGATGGCCATAACTTCATAATCACGGTGACCAGTATTTTACCAAATGGGTAGAGGCTATGCCTCTCACCACCGTATGCCGGGTTCTGTGATCGCTAAGTTCATTTTGAACCAAATCATTTTCAGGTATGATGTCTCAAAAACCATTATCACGAGATAATGGGACTTATTTTAAGAATGACGAGGTTCGTGAGCTATGCAATAAATTTAAAATAAACCATCATACTGACCTCCTGTATTATTACCCTCGAAGCCAACGGATAGGTGAAGCAACAAATAAAACATTGAAAGCCATTCTCCTTAAAACGGTAAAAGAAAACAAAAAGATTGGCATTTAAAGTTATACCCGACCTTGTGGGCCCACCGAACCTCAATAAAAACACCAACAGGAGCAACTCCTTTCTCACTTGGTATTCGGTGTAGAAGTAGTTCTCCCACTTGAGGTTGAAATACCTAGTCTCCGCATCTCATTACAAGGGATTCTGGATGAAGAATCTTATAAAGAAGCACATCTCTCTTAACTAGAAATCCTAGATGAGGCCAGGCTAGATGTTGAACAATGGCACATAGTCTATGCTTGACCGATGTTCCAGACAATATAACAAGAAGGTCTATGAACGAGACATATATGAAGGTGATCTAGTTCTAAGACTAGACAATGGATCGATAAAAAGACCGGTGAAGGGAGAAAATTCCGCCCCAAATGTTTGGCCCATACCGAGTCATGAAGGACTATGGAAATGGTGCATATATCTTATGCACCTTTGGAGGGTGAGGAATTTGGTGAAACTGTCAATTCCCTACACCTTAAGCAATTCTATGCATAAGTGACTAGCACTATCTATATAGTTATATCTACATTACATCTTCATGTAGTTAGGTTCATTTCGTCCGCTTGTTTCGTATAAAATCTTGTGATCAAGGAACTTATTCCCAAAGTAATTCATTACAAGCTTCTGATGATATTGACATTAGCTTTCAAATCATACTTCTTCATTTTCATAACATCATCACCATTTCAGAATCGTTTCATCCATACAAAGCTAGATATGACAAAGTCTTAACGGTAACCATACCAAGGTCTGCATGCTTGTTCTCACTTTTGGTTTCTCCCTAGGATAGGTGTCTTACCTATGGTCTGTTCTAGAAGCTTCATCATGTCACATCTATCCCATGTGCATAACTCTTTGGAAGTAAGAACATACTAACATTTTGCTCAAATAAACAAGTCAAGTATAGATCAAATAGAAAATTTTATTTTTACACATTTCCTTGCCCTACCAACCTTCGGTGATAAGCTTGCATCTCTTACTAGTGACGTAGGGTTGGGAAAGGATGGGAATGCCCTTACTCGCCTGTACCTTGTCCATGGTGATAAGCCCACACTTCTGACTAGTAGCATGGGGCAGGGTATGGGGGGTCCTCTTAACAATAAACGTTGAAGGTAGTCAACAAACAACTCAAATGAACCTTTGAAATATTGAGTCAAAAATGAATGAATCAGATGTCCAAAATTCCAAGAGAGTTCAAAACCCTAAAAACCAGATTTTGTCAACCATGTGGCCATCTACGGATCTAAGTCTAGATAAACCACAAAGCAAGTAGCATTCTAAACTATGGAGTCACTTGAGTAGAGTAGGTTTGTAGCATCCTAATTTGGTTCCACCAAATCTTTGTCTATCTCTCATCACTACCATTCAACAAATTTCACAACTTGTGCCCTTTTTAGCTCTCGGTGATGAGCCCTCACATCTTACTAGTTGCGTGGAGATAGGAATGGGGCAAGTTCATCTGCTCATCATACCGGTTTATCATCTCATTTTTTCAAAACAAAAATGAAGTACCAAAAATTGCTTATGGAAATTAAAGTTCAAAATCACGTTGTGTCTACATTATCATACATCAGCATCACGAAATACAAAAAGAAAGAAAACATTTGTATCATGTGTTCTCCATTGCATACATTCTGAAAGGCATATAAAAACAACATTGTAATTTACATACGAAAGAAAATCACAAGAACATTGATACCAAGAGTCTAATCCAAAAAGAATATATATATATATATATATATATATATAATATATATATTTCTATATCAATGCCATCATGCACTAAGCATGGTCAAAATGCTCAAAGAGCCCAGGAAATACAAATACATCATACTAATGATCTATGAGAGCTAATGGCCTCTCAACCCCTATGAGATCCCTCCGAAGGTGCACGCCCTCGTCTAGGACTCCGGCTGCGCCAGCGCTCTGAGTGCACGAGGGCTCATGATCCCGAGGAGCAGCTGTGGTCTCACCATGAGAGTGACTCCTCATCAGGCACTCTGTTGTCATGTATCCTGCCAACTCGGTATGGAGGGTAGACACCATCTTGGCCACATGCCAGATAGGGGAAAAAATTTTGGTATGCCTACCGGCTGCTGAGGGCTCCCCTACATCCATGGATAGCTCCGCACGGGTCTTCTCCATAGGGATCATCAAGGTATCAGTGCATACTCAGGTGAATCAGGTCTCGCCACTCATCAGCAGTCTCTGCAAGCAAAGGAGAAAAACCCAATTAGAAATAATCAAGAGATAGAAACAAATGTAAACAAAAGGAGAGATAGCAACTAAGGAAATTCTAACTAGAACCAAACATTAAAAGGAAGGATGATAACTCACTCGGATCTTCATGCCTCTAAGATGGATCTCTAGGGTTAGAACACCGCCACAGATGCCACTTCTTGACCGGTGTGCTCCTCTTGTACATAGGGCCACATAACATCCTACTATGGACTCATCCTCTCCACCCAAGCCCTGAGAGAGTGGCTCCTCTAAAACCAGAGTCACCCTCTCCGTACTCTTCTCCTCCCTCTCTACCTATAAGATGTCTTGAGTATCATGCCACTCAGGATCGCTATCCTCCTCACCACCCGACTCACTGACCTCATCCTCGGTCTCCTCCTCCATCTCCCCCCTATGAACTCCTTGAACTCAAAGTCTATTTCAATGGGGTTGTCACTTCTATGGATAGGACCGGTAGTAATTTGAAGCAAGGGTGCCTGAGGAGCACCAACTCTCCCTCGAGCTTGTACTACCCTCCTAGCTGCAATGGGGACACTAGGAGTAACAACTAGTCCAACCCCGGCCTCTAGGACCTCTTCTAGCCTCCCGGACTGATCTATATATCGGTACCACTGGGGAAGCATACCCACGTATGGAAGGCCAAACTGTTGGGGCACTTGACCAAATGGATGTATCTCCACCCTCCCCATCCTGTCAACAAGCTGCCCTGTGGTGGAGCAAGAAATCAAAGTAAGAGCCTCCTCGCCCCATAAACCTACCATGGCCTGATAAGGTGTGGCCTCCATGTCATCAGTGGTCAAGGAGGCAACTAGCTAGTGAGGTGCTCTGAGCACCGACATGTCTGTCCATCTGGCTGCCCTCACAGCTCCGGGATCTGCCACCTCTACACCTCTCCCATAGGGGATGAAACGCTCATAGACCCAGCTCATAACTAGGGTCGGATGGCTCAATGACTGCCCCTATAAATGGACCACCCAGTACAAATCATGATAGGTGGTCCCAAGAATGTTGGCTCCCCTAGGCATAAATCTGGCCATGCCCCTCAATCTATGTAATGATGGGGGACCAGCAATATAGTAAGGTGTCTCCTCCCTTGTCCCCGATCAATCTCAAGGCAAGGATCCCCATAATAGCTTGAATGAATCAAGGGGATAGGAAAACTAGGAATAGATCGAACCCTCACCCCCTTGTTTGAACCAGTGGAGATAACTACATCTCCCATATACAAGGCCCACTGTGCTGACTGAGCCTATGACCCTACTATCTCAAGAGTGAGCCGTCTCCCAATAATTGGGACCCTTAAGATACGATAAACATCCTCCAAAGTAATGGTCCACTCACCCCGGACCCCTGGTAATCGGAAAGTGTTCCTATATGCATCCCAATATGAAAATAAGTCACAAAGTATGTGACTAGACGGTGCAACATGTGGGACCCGTGAAATGTGCAGTATACCGGCCCTCTGAAGAGTGTCCTGCTCATCCTGAGAAAGGGCATCCAATACTGCTGGAAGCCAATCACACTCCCTCTCCCAACTCCATCGGATATACTCCTCCTTCGCTTGCATACACCCAAAAACACACAAAACAGAGTAAGTTAGTATCCAAGTGATGTTAGAAAAATCATGAAAGCAGGAAAGGATGCTAAAAATGCAACAACAAATTCAAATAGGTATTATTTATACATTTTGTGTAGAACCGCCACCCTGAGTAGGGTAGTGGTTCCGTAATCGCTGCCTTAAAGGCGGTGGTCTTATGCCACCACCCTAATTAGGGGCAGCGGTCTCGTGTAATCTCACCGCCACTGCTCGGGGTGGCGGTCGTGTCCAAAACCCACGTGGGATATGTGCTCTAAAAGTGGCTAAAAACACAAAATAAAGACCGTTTTGACTCAAAAAAATCCTACCCAGTAGGTGTCCCCCTAGTTAACTCTATTAAAACTAACATTTTTAGAAATAATCCCCCCATGATAAAGATTTCACCATTTTAGCATTTTGGGGGCAAAAATGGTAAATCAAGAAAAACTAACATGTGATCTCGCAGGTTGGTGTTCTACTCATGGAGGCATGATCATGATCTCGTAACGAACGCTTTGACTATACTCACGTGAGAAACCGTCACCATGGGTCCCAGAGCTCAAAATCAACCAAATCAACATGCGCAAATGAATAGGAAAATGGGCCCACTTTTACATATATAGCAACCTGACTTGTTTTGAATGCCCTTTTCGCAAGTTTGGAGCGCCATGGAGGTAAGTTCTTATCCCCACAAAAATGGAATGTCCTCATTTCATATTATTTTAGTATTTATTTTCCAATCTATTTTGTCTATCTACACTTGAGTCCTCTTTTCATTTTGCAGGTGGCAGGAATTTTGGATGGCATCATTCCGACACACGACGTATCAGGTATAACTTCTAACTTCCCATTTTGGGACTGCCATACTCGGACCCACCATTTTATGCCTCTTCATGGCTAAAACACTTCTCTGAGGGGGCAATATGTATGCACCCAAAATTGTAGGGTACTACACCACCGGAACAATGTTACACGTGCCCCAATGATGATATAGGTCTCCTCGCAAGGTGTTCGGATCCGAAAATCTCTCCAAGCATGCATTAACATCCCGCATGCCCCGCTTAGCCCCTGTGTGCTTTGCTTTTCCTCCCCCCCCTCTTTTCTTTGCTTTTCGGACTTGGTGATGAAACCGCCATCTTGCTGCACAGGCGGCGGTCTCGTGACCACCGCCCGAGCAAGGTGGCAGTCCTATAATAGCCACCCTGCTCAAGGCGGCGGTCCTTCAAGCATTTTCCAAAATTCTCTTTTTAACGTGACTCATGTAAATTTTCAACGTTTACCAGCTTTTTTCACCGCCTTTTCTTGTATTTATGATTCTGGTTCCCTAGAATAGTGTTTTGGCATTGTTTATGGTTTAAGAGATCAATTTGGTTTTCACCTTTGGGTAAATGGGATTCTATCAATAGTTGGCTTGTGCTCAAGCAAATTTCCCCTCAAAATTTTCCTCTGAATTTCTCATTTCAATAGCTTAGCCTTTCATTGCTTAGGATTCATAGTTTTGTTTGTTATATGCATGGTTAGTATTGTTTAGCTGTTAGAAAGCCACATGTTCTCCTTGTGCAAGTGCTGTTATTATTTCATCCAACCAATTGGAGTAGGATAGTTTGATTTTTAGTAGGAAGCCATTAAAGTTGTAGGTTCTGCTTCAAATAGGATAGTTTCAGGTTTTGGATGTTTTATGTTGCATGACTCACAATAAATCCCGCTAGGAATTGCATAAGCCAAGCTCTGTTCTCTTGCGCTATCCCTCTCCTACTCACATTATATTCAGTCTGCATCCTAAGCTGCCATTGTCTCATATCTACTTCTGTTGATGCTAGCATTACACACTTTTCTGGATCCACGTGAGCACAAAAGAATGAGGAAATCACACTGAGGGGACAAGGCCACACACCATTGGATTCGCCACTATTGTTTTACAAAATCCAGGTTCAAGCTTTCAAAGTTCTAGTTAAAAGCATATCAAGTAGAGTAGTCAATCATTTCATTCCAGTTAATTTTATTTTTGATATTTCCAGGGAAGCTGTGGGGATTGATAGTTTCTAAGAAACTATGATTCACTCCTCACTTCTGAGGTAGGATCGAGAGTCTTTCAAATAGATTAGATCAGTTATCTGGTTACTTAGAATAGATTCACAACTACATAGACAAGTAGCTATACTCAGTTGTTTTGTTTGTTTTAATTTTGTTACTAGTTTAGTTGTCAATTTCTAGATATATTGGATAATTGCTTTCTTTTAGTTTATCAAAATATCAGATTTAGGAATATACATAGATATATCTTGCATAGTCAATTTATTCTGTCATTAATTAGCTTTATATCACTTCCTTTTGCATGACAATCATGGGACCTAGGGAGCCCAGAGAATACATATTCGAGCCTATCGTGCCTCAACCCAATCTTGTCGCAGCAATAACCAATATAGACCAGAACCTTAGAATCCAAGTCTTCCAAACAACACCAGACTTACAACAGATCAGCTCACAGTTAAGAGGGTTAAACATAGAAGATGACCAAGCACACACATTCTGGTCAAACCAGCCACACTACAGATTACCCTAGATAAAAATCCACATGACTGTAGAAGGGCTTGAAAGAGAGCAAACATTCGGTTGCGACCCTTTAATCCCACAACCCAACGAGTCCACAGGTCAATCCGACGTTGACGCTGGCTTACGCACATTAGTATTTAGATCCACTCCACTTCCACCTATCATCATCACACAGTTATCCTTGTTGGATATAATAGCTAACGAAGCTAAGGATTTCTGGACTAGACCGGAGAATCACCCGTAGAGTCCACTATATCCATCATCCATCCTATGACCCTATCTGGAGATATATACGAGACAATCCCAGGTCATTTTCCCCATATCCCACAACCTATAGACCGGATTACGCTAGAGCTCAATATTGATTAGAGCCTTCGAGTAGTCATCCTCACCAATCAATCTATCATGCCAGTTCAGGTTAGGAGGGCCTTCTTTTCCTTAGATTCATAGATTCCACTAGTGTGCGTCGAAGACATAAGATTGCCTAACTAGCTTGTCTGCATCCCATGCATAGTCCATCCCCACCGGCTATCTCGGCATGACCTCGGGAGGTCGGGTGCGAGGAAGAGTTACTTGTAGATT
This sequence comes from Taxus wallichiana var. yunnanensis, assembly GCA_018340775.1. NCBI lineage: Eukaryota > Viridiplantae > Streptophyta > Pinopsida > Cupressales > Taxaceae > Taxus > Taxus wallichiana. Next base: position 512,238,697 of record CM031238.1, on the reverse strand, counting down.
CCCATGCTCGCTTGTTGCTTTTCCATCGTACGGTAGCCTCCCCTTCTCTATATATATGTAATTTTCCCTCATTTGTAGGGGAGATATTTTAGATTGTAAAGGAACTCTACCAAAATTGTTCCAACACTCTTGTGAGTAGTAGCCCTCGAATTTATGCATTTTGTAAATGATTTTTTCCTTGTTCCTATATTGTAATGGATTGTGCATCATTTTAAGCAATAAAATTGGTGTTTTTTGGCATTTCTTTCCTTAGCTTGAGTTGTATTACCTCCTTTGTCTTTTCATTGCATTGTTTGGTATATTTTGTATGTTTTATTCTTTTTCAGGATTTAAAATCATTGTGCTCCACAAAATTGGAGGTTTGAATGTGTTATTTGAACTGTGGCACTTTTGTCTGCCCTCTTCTACCTCATTTTCCTCCATTTTCACTCACTAAGGATATCTCCACCCCTTTTCTTGGTGTTATTGCCTCTCTTAGTTTAGGACTTTCATTTTATGCATCTCTCTCTTCCCTAGTCCCTTGGAAATATAGGTTAGTGTTAGAATAGTTACATTTCCCTTCTTAGGAGTAGTTTTAGCATTAGAATAGGTAGAGGAACCAACCTTCTCTGGAGGTCTATCTCAAGCAACAAGTCCCACACTTGGAGATAGTACCCATGTTACCCAGTCACACTGCTTGCCTTAACACACTCACATGCTAAGAAATCGAGGGTGCTATGATTTGGTGATAACAAATCTCACTTACAAATCTTCATAAACATGCATATCTTCATTTTCTTGATGAAAAACTCATGTTTTTACGGTTCTTACATGATCATTGAGGTATTTTCTTACAATAAGATCCCATTCAATTTCCACATTATATTTATCTATTACATAATCATTCATACATCCATATATTTATCACAATCTATTTGCACATACAATACACTCTTTCATCATCTTTTGCCAAACATAATTAATCAAATAACACATTCATCATACACATTTCAATTCATTTACATCATTATTTCCCAATGATGCATTCTCATTCTATGGTTCACACTTCATAGCTAAGGGAATCCTACAAACTACAACTACACACACACTACACTACACACTACACACTACACTACACACACTACACACTACACACTACGTGTCACATTCTTCACACATCATGTGTTATTCACAACTCTTTCTCTCGCAACATCTACTACATGCTTTGCATCTTAATCAATATACACATTCATGTTATGTATTTCTTACATCTACCTTTACATGGTGCACTTATTTCCCTATGAAAAACTCTAGTTCATTTGTCATACTCAACTACGAGGTATACATCTCAAATGGACCTCATCAAACTCACACATTTAATCAACTCACTCATTCACTCACACATTTACACTCTACACTTTGTGCTTTGAAGATCCCATCTTTTTGTACCACATTCAAACCATTACCTGATGATGTACTCTTGTTTACGGTTCATTGTTGACTATTGAGGGGGCATATACAAATGAACCTCATTGTATTCATACACATCCATTCAGGGGGCACAATTCTCCTATCATTCACATTGCATTCCATTTTTTCTCATCCACAACATATTACATATCTTGGTTACATTTATCCTTGCTTACATTTACTTGTTACATGCACATATTATTACACATGCTAGATAGATATCTTGTATGTCATTATATTTTCATACACACATGCGCATTCACTTTCCTTTCTATTTTTGATCACATATTCTATAGATCTATACATGTAACATGGATGCTTTATGCAATACCCAGTACTAATCCCACAATGGCTCCTAGGGGCATCCACTTTCATACATTACAAGTGATATTGTTTCATTTTGTTTCATAGCACACTACTTTATCAGATTATAAATGTTTTGACATATTTTTTTATCTTTCTAACATGCTCTGGGTGCTTCATGTGTAGTATTTGTTTTACAAGACTATATGCTTCCAAGGTTATCTATTACATTTCTTTTCATTTCTTGCTCTTTGTATACCATTATTTGTGGGCTTTGCCCTTTGTCTTGTGTGCACACTTTCTACTTTAGGATTCATCAACATTGATTTTATTTTGACATTGTGAGTGGTGTCCCATGTTTGTAACCCACTTTTCATGGTCTACATTATCTTCTTGTTTGTTTACATTATCTTCTTGTGTTTTAGCTTACATATTATCTTCTTAGCATACATTTTATCTTCTACATGCATGTTTGTATTTTCTCGTACTAACACTTATTTCCTAGCCACTTTGTTTGCATGTGCCTTGGTTTCGCCAAGCACATTACCTTCACCCTACAGGGCACAATTTCAGCACAACGGTCAGTCCTCTTTTGGGCTGTATACTCCTTCAATGAACATTGTATGCACCCCAAATGATGGGGGAATCATTTGGGTGAATTAGTCACCCCATACAATAGTCTACAATCATTACACAACACAAAATAGTACCGGTACACCATAGTTTATAGTTTCAGGAATCATAATCAGACTTGAGTCCTTAGCATAGCACAACCCTTCCTAGACACTTATAACCAGGGGAAGTTACGCATAATTTTGGTGGCTCAACATAGTCTACATAACTCTACACAATGGATTTTATAGGGCATACAGTCCTTAACACTTTCAAATTGTTAAAATTTTACACACCATCTATAGTGGTGTCCTATATTATGGGAAGTAGTTAAAGGTTGGAGGATAACACCAAAATTTTCTCCCTACACTTCTTCCATGACTTGGCATGAGATCGCCCCAAAACTTGCAAGTGATCGCGCATCTTGTGTGAGATCATCTAAAAAAATCGTTCATCTATAACATCTATAGGATCCTTTCTACACCCTTTCCTCATCATGGATCAGGTGCACATGTTCCTTTTTCATATTTTCATACTTTCTTTACATACTTTTTACATATTTTGATCATATACATGTGTATTTAACTACTTGTTCATTCTTCTCTTTTGTAGGTCCATCCTTATGGGAAGTGGTAGTCAAAATCATCAACATCTTCACAACATCACATACAACAAATAAGTGACAACAACAATAGGAACATTGTGATATATACACATGTGTTTCCACCCTAGGTTCATTTTTCATTATCAATTTTTGTACTTTCTCCTCGTTAGCATCCATGCTTCACACTTTTATCACTCCACACTTTTTCTTGTACCTTGGCATGCTTTCGTCATCGATCTACATGGTTATCAGGTATGCATATCTTATGTACTTTATTTACCAAGATTTCCATTCACCAACATAAACCGGGGTGAATGTAGACACAAAATCACAAACTTTGGGTAATTATCTAGTCCTGATTGCATGGTACTATTCATATGATTCATAAGTAAGAAAAATACTAACTAACCCATGTTTTTGGCCACATTTATTTTCTTTCTGTTTTCACTTCTAGTCTTGCACCCTTACTTGCTCAGTATACCTTTTTCTACCTCAAAAATTATCATCTTGGACACCAACGCCCATCCAGGATGCCAGGTCTAAGCACCCTCATCCCCTCTGGGTGCCCCTGACCCCTTTATACTTTGTTCACATATTTTGGGTCCTTTCTAGCCATTTGAGAATATTATATTTTTGTTAGTCGGTGTTTTTGGGGTTAATTACAAATTTCAAGCAAGGGAATCATATAAATATAAATTTATGTGACCATAATAAAGGAACAAACATAAAGCATTAGCTATCACCACCTAAGGTTGCATCCATCAAACATCTAAGAGCTCCATTGCATCCATCTAGCACCATCCAAGGGACACAAGGGTTATTTACTCTACATACACACTTCATATGAGGGAAGTTCATTATATTCCATGCACACATCTATTAAATTTCTTTACATCTAGCTTATTTTATCACTGTCAAATGTGACATGCACAAGAGCCACCTAGGGCACAATTCTACACACACATAGAACTACATTGGGTCTGAGATGTAGTGCAATGCTCAGTTGTATTATCACCATTGTGACAACTGAGGATAGTCCAACCCATCATTTTGCTTACTTAATTTTTAGGTTTTGATGTCTATTTAAGGGTTTTGTAGGTCATTGTTTCATTGCAGGTTTTCAGTGACTCGACAATCATTGTGTGAATTCATAGAAAAAAAAGGTGAACAACAACGAATACCTAAAGAATACTAAGAGGAGGTTTTATGAACATTTATGTAGATAAAAACACCCAAAAATAGGCCTAGGGCACCCACAAGCACCCTTGTCCCTCTCAGTGCCCCAGTCTAACATATTCCTCCATCTCTACATTTTATCAAGATTCATTACAATAATCGGTGCTTGATTTTCTAGTTCTCCAACTTTTTGCACCTTAGGGATCTCTGTGAATTATATAAGTCATATTACCTCTTCTTTGCACTTAGGGTTTTACATATTTTAGCTTAGTTTTCTTGGGTTGATGTATGTACTTATTTATTCATTTATTTAATGCTACAATAACAATAATATTAGGCATATAAATTCATATTTAGCTTAATCAATGGGAGGAAATGTTTCAATGTTGGTTGATTGAATAAACATTCACTTTATGTGGAGTGAGAAGGGAGTAACCCAAACAGGTTTTATAATGGCAGAGAAGAGTAATAAAATGCCAGTTCTAGTTGCGCCACCATGGGACACCTAAAATGACACCAATTTTGTACAAGAATTAGTTAGGTATGAAAGTAATGATATTCGTGATTGATTCAACATATTAGTTTTGTAAGTTAAAATTAATAGATAAGGATCCCCAAGAAAGCCATGATCTAGAATGCTTATAAAATAAATCCCCCAATATTATGCCTTTTCTAAAGATCAAAATAGATTTATCCTAATGGGATAGAGCAAGAGGGGCCTTATGAAAAGTGAAAATTTATGAACACTAGAGAGAACAAAAGTTGATAAAAAGTCTAGATCTGAATCCATCCCCTTTCCAAATAAGATGAGATTTAAGTGACTCCAAGTATTTCTAAATACTCCAAGCTATTAAAATAACTCTAATTTTGATAGAGACTAGGAAGAGGAGAAGGTATCTTGGAATTTGAGGCATTTCCAAGCTTTTCTTCCAATAGGAAATCCTTGGTAGATGCAATGTTAGAGAAAAATATTTCAGGATTTATTCCCTTCTAGGATATGAATAATCAATTTGACACATATATATTTCCATTAAAGCTTGATGTAAAGAAGGACAAGGCCACTGATTTTTTGGGTCTACAACAAGTGTCCCATGCTAGACAATGAAATCTCTTGTGGTTTTTAGAACTATCCCAAAGAAAGTATCTTAGAATATTTTCAAGTTTGGAATAGGTAGTATTAGAAGGTTCCTAACAAGAGGAGTAATACACGTGGGTAGTGGAAAGAACCTTAGAAAAGATTTGGAATTTACTCGCCAGAGAGAGCGGTTTGGTAAGTTTGGAACCGAGCATATAAAATAATTCTTTGGAAGATGGTCTATGATTTTAAGCCAATGAATCCAAGAATGAAGTAGAACACCTCTTAATTTTTAAGTGTATTCAATTTTGAGTTTTTTTCTTAAGTGTGTGGCTAGAAAATGCAAGTTTTGATTGAAAGGAGAGGCATTAAGCTCTTACGAGTTTCATTGGAATTAACAAAACGAAGCATTATGGGTAGCTTTCTTTGAAAAGAGTATATTTTTTCCATTTATGAAAATAAAAGTGTTGGTCCTAGTGATGACATCATTCTACCAAGATATCCAACCTTCTCAACCACTCGAGAGAGGAGCTAGGTACCAAATGTGTTGAATATATGCCACAATCCTTACATGTTTAAAGTGAGTAGTATTAAGGTAAAATTGAGACTTACCCTTTTGTTTTTTAACAAGAAAAATTCAGGTGATAGTAAAAAATATGGGGAGCGATCGAAGATAAGTGTAGTGTTAGTAACGGTGATAGGGAGGAAAAAATTGGGGGAAAGCTAGAATAAATATTGGCTTGGAATCATGATATGGTTAAGACGTTGAACAATAAGGTCTTTCCCCTATCTAAAGTTGGACCAAGTGAACTAAGAAGATGAATAACTATCCTTAAAAGGGATGTTAGGATAAAATAATCTAAGCTTGTGTCTTAGATAGAATCAGTCATCCCATTCTCTTGCACACCACCACATAGGTAGATCGATAACCTTATCTTATGGGCATTCCACCATATTAAAATCTCCAAAAAAATCCAAAGGGAATGAGGAAGGAATTCAAAAATACATGTACAAAAATAGCTCACTCAACCACGTCATTAGATGCCTAAATGTTATCAAACCCAAGGATACACCCATCGAAATAAAAGAGGGTCGACACCACCCGATGGGTGGGGTTAGAGCCCTAAGAAATCACATGTTATGAAAATTTAGGATAAATCAATGTCATGACCCCTCCACGTCTAGGACAATGATTGGAAATGTTGTATGTTATATGGGGCCAAATTCTACGAGTAGCAGATCGGAGAATAAATCCTACAAGTTTAACTTCTGCGCGAAAAAGAATACACATATGCTTTGAAAGTGAAGACAATTTTCCCTAACCAAATATCTTTGGGTGGGATCAGTAAGGACACATATGTTCCAAGAGTACACAATCATTGGACATAATTGAGGTACATAGATCCCTTATCATCAAGAATAGATAGGGAAAAACTGATTATGATATGAATTAATTAGGGAAACATCTACCACTAACCATGGTTTACATTTTTCTTGGAAACATTCTCCATCTTTGGTGTGGGTCGGGCTGAGGAGTAACTAAGGAAAAATTTTGGGCCACGAGAGAGTGGTTTACTTTCATGAACGGTGATTTAAGAATATGATGAGAAAAAAGGCCGAGAGAGTAGAATATGTTTCGAGGATCAAGGCTAAGGTAGCTAGTAGAGAGTGGTAGAGCGGTTGAAGGCGTCTTAGATACAACTTGTTTGATAGGATCGGTAAAGGAATTTGAAACATTATTATTGATTGAATGATAGGAAGAGGCTAAGGGTTTCATAGGGCCATAAGAAAAACCTTTTTTTTTCATTATGGTCCAACCATCTCCATAGGAATGGGTAATGGGTTCTAATTGTGGCATTTATTATGTTCCGTAGAGAGATTCAATTATAAGCGAGAGATTCCCAAATCACATGGTAAGATTCTTAACAATGGAAACATTTATTGGGTAAGTTGATATATAAAACATAGTGAGAAAATGGTTTCCACAAATTATATCTCAATGGTGTCTTTCAAGTCCTTAGATAGGTCAACTTCAACATAGACCCACTTTTGAGGGTGAGCATTAAAAAATTTGGGTTATTCCAAACAAACAAGTCTCCCCAAGGGTTTGATTAAATTATCATAAAATCCATACAGGAGAGAGGAATCATGTGAAACTCAACCCAAACTGTAACTTTAAGCTTGGGTTACTCTATGACTTAAACGTCCCTAATCTAGTGCGAGAACACCACCAATGTGCTACGTAAAAACAGGGACCATGGTTGATGATGGATGTGGAATTATCTAAATTATTAAACCAAAAAAGAAAGAAACCATTGGTGAGGTTTTGTATTCCCTCAATTTTGACACCATGGTGTTATTATTGGTTGTGAAATAATTTTTTCGAAAGCTTTCGGGGGACCCGATCGACAAAGTAACCCACCGGGGTAAATGATTAGAGCCATTACAAGATTTATCAATATCTAGTAAATTAAGAACAACATAAGGTAAATAAGTCTCATAATCAAGGTGATTACCTCGTTGAAGACCTTCGAGAAAAATTCCTCTTTCTTTGGATCCATAAGAGTGAGATTACCGCCACCGAACCTGCATCAATAGATGGAGGTGGTGAGATGGAAGCCATAAATAAGGGCTTAACACTACCAAAAGGGCAGAATAAATGGCCAACTCAATGAATTAATTGTGTAAGAATATCAAAAATCCTTCCAAAATGGTGGTATGATAGCGAGGATCATACATGCAATAATAAACATATAATTAAAACCTACAGAGCCATCACAATCAATAAATTATCAAATAATAATTAATATATGAGTAAAAGATAATCAAATGATCATTTTTATCACTGAAATAGATAAGTAAAAATTAGTTTTCATTTCATCCAAGTTTTCCTAAGTGTTTCATACTAAACCTTGTATCACACAATAACATGATTTCAAGGATGCAACCTATGAATTTCCTGCAATCAAATTGGTTATACCGAGATGATTCCATTGCCACATTCATATCATATGTTCCAACATAATTAATTTGTTATATCATAAACACACCTTTTACACAAGAATATTAAAACATCATACATTCTAGACAATTCAAATGGTAAATATAATCTTGTAGGCCAACTAAATTATTACTTCTAGAATTTTCAAAAGGTCCCACATATCTAAATGAAAATTTGGAAGCCTTTCCGAAAAAATTAGAGTTATTTTTGGGTTTTACCCACAAAAATAATTTGTCCCTTAACTCATATTTTTCATTAACTTATATTAGTTAATAGTTTTTACCCCTAAAAGCCTAGAATATGTTATATTAAGAAATTATTTTATAATTTTCATTTTCGATCATTTTCTAATGGTACTTATACTATGTTATTATATACTAAGAATCCTTTGTTTTTTTTAAACTTAAAAATTCATATTTCTTATCATTCAAATTTTATGTTTACACATTTCTCTTATGTCGATAACATAAATCAATTTACAATTATTCCTTTACTTATTCCAAAAGTTACGTTTTATAGATCACCATAGTGAAATTTTGCTTCTTGTGACTTAGTGTATCAACCACTCTATTCTCTTTTTATTTAAACTAATTTATGTCAAAATCATATTGGGAAAAAACCCCAAGACACCTACGATGTATTACGTTCAAATTGGGCTATGTAAAGATATATTTCAGCCACAAGTGGTCTATTTTCAGTTTGAAAGGATTTCCTAATAGATAATTCCTCCAAAATTGCAAGGCATGAACTATGGAAGCTATTTATAAATCGTGAAGAGCATATTTCTACTTTTGCACCTTTAGTTTTCTACTTTCATAAAAACCATGTGATCATTATGAATAAGTGTTCCACCCAACCCATCACCTAAGGCATCAATTACCACGATGAATTTCCCATTGGGATTTGAAACCTAAAAATACAAGTGCTTGTAAGTTTTTTCTCTTCAATAACTGAATGCATTTTCACACTTATCAGTCCAAAGAAATTTCTTATCCTTTTTTAGTAAAATTGTTATTGGTTCAACCACTCTAGAGAAATCTTTCATAAATTTTCTATAATAATTAGCCAACTCTATAAAGCTTCTAGCTTCATATACTTCCTAGGTGATGGCCATTACAGTAGTGGCTTTTATTTTTGATGGATCAATTGAAATTCCATCCTTGTATATTATGTACCTATGGTACTACACTTCATTCTAGTTAGATGCACACCTCGATGTTGTACCTTACTATTTTCTCTTTCAAAGCACATCCAACACTATTCTCTCGATGTTCGTGGAATTATTCCATATTCTTAGAGAAAATTATAAAATCATGTAAGAAACTAACAAAAATTATCCAAATATTTTTGAAAATAAATTATGCATGAAGTTTATGAATGTAGAAGGTGCATTAGTAAGTCCAAAAGGTAACACTTTAACTTATAATGCTCATATCTTGTTATGAATGTTATCTAACAAATGTAGTTTTCCTTTGTATTTCCCTAATGATAACTAGGTCGTAAATTGATCCTTGAATACACATATAAGAACTTAGATATCAGTTTAGTTCCGGTGTCCGATGTCAATGGTGAAATAAAACTCATGTTTAGGAGGAAGCCTAGGTAATTCTTTTGGTAAAATACATACATACATACATACATAGATACATACATACATACACACACACACACATACATACATACATACATACACACATACATATAGACATACATATACATATACATATACATATACATATACATATACATACACACACACACACACAACACAAATTATAACATCATGTAAGAAACTAACAAAAATTATCCAAATATTTTTGAAAATAAATTATGCATGAAGTTCATGAATGTAGAAGGTGCATTAGTAAGTCCAAAAGGTAACCCTTTAACTTATCATGCTCGTATCTTGTTATGAATGTTATCTAACAAATTTAGTTTTCCTTTGTATTTCCCTAATGATAACTAGGTCATAAATTGATCCTTGAATACACATATAATACCTTATATATCAATTTAGTTCCAGGTCCGATGTTAATGGTGAAATAAAACTCATGTTTAGGAGGAAGTCTAGGTAATTCTTTTGGTAAAATAAATACACACACACACACACACACACACACACACACACACACATTGTAATAGCAGATAATCCTTCAAGTAAGTCTTTCCTTCCTCCTCAAAATAAATAATTCTTATCACATAAAAATATAGTCCTAGTTCTTAGCTTTCTTAAGCTACATATAAAAATCTATCTTTTCTCAAAATTCCTCTTTATGTCCTGCTTGTTATTTTCTGCATGACATCAAGGAATTCCATTTATTTTTGAAACAATCTACATTTGATTTATGTTGTGACATCTAATTTACACTGATAATAATTTCATAGGACCCTCAAAGAGTTAGGTATAGGTCCAATTCTATGGTGAAGTTAAGTACCTTCAATGTTGCATCAATGAGACATAGGTCTTACAGTTTAGACAACATTATTCCCATATTGTAAAGTCCATGTATTTTCATATGACCAAATTTATTATTTAGTTTTTCAGATAATTTAAAAGATACAAAGTACTCGGTTGCACTTAGTATTATATTAAAAAAAAAGAACAAGAAGTCCACATAACTTACTTAGCAATTCAATAGGAATAACTTGTTTCTCATCTTGGTGGTTAACCACTACAACATGCATCATCACCTACGGATTATTCCCTCAATTCCTCTGGGGGAATTTATTAACATAATTGTCACTAACCACATTTGAAACATCCCTGTATAGGCCATTTTTGACCGCATCTATTTTTACCATAAGCAACATTATTTTGCTCATTATCACTTGTATTTAAAACATGTTTTTTTTTTGTATTCCTCACGAAAATCCTCATTTTACCGTCATATTTCTTCCACTAGATTTCCTTGGAAGTTAATGGTGAAGATGAGATGATGCTCTTATTACAATTTTCCTCTTTATGAGTTGGAATTTCTTGTAGCTTTTGTTATTATCTAATGGATTTTTCAAACATTTCTTCCATAATAGGTAGATCATGATTATCTACTTTATCTCCCATATTTGGGTTTAACCCCTCGTAATGGATTTACAAATCCAACACTTGTCATCAATGGAAAATACAATGCACAAACAAGATTTATTATTCACTTATTGATTATTTTTGAATTGATGTTTAAATTATTCTTCCTTATAATTATTATTTTCATCCCCTACTAGCTACTCTAAGACAACTATTTGGTTTTGGGTGCCTTGAAGTATTTTATAATTTTATCTAACCTCTCAACCACTAAACCTCTAGTATTATCTGGTTCATTTCCAAAGTTTTATCCTTCTCTTAACTATCATATCTTGTTAATACATGGATAAGATATCCAATTATCCTATAAACCCATTAAGTCCAAAATTTGATAAACCTTAAACTCTGATACTAAAGTGTAATGTTGAACCCATGTTATGATTCTTCCAAATTATAGGATTTTTTAAAAAACAAACCTCTTAAGTTTAATTTATGTTATAATGATTATCATTAATAGTTACCTTTCAGCTAAATAATACAACATTGTTTAGTATTCCAAAATCCACCTTGATAACATACATTAACCATGTACAAATTTAAGGGTCATTTATATTGCCCCCGATCTCTCTTAATCACTCTACATGAGTGTGTATACATTGTATAATTTTTATTAAACCTTTTATAGGTTAAGAGAACATGTGCATCCCCTCAATGTCAGTTGGTAAAGTATTTAAGTATATTCTTTCTAACTCAAGACACCGTTGATTAGAATAAATTGTGAACACACAATGCAATCAGTCATTTACATTACTATGGCCATAGTTATTCGACATTGCACTAGCAAGCTAGTTTCAAGACTACACACTAGCCTATGAAACCTATCTTCCCTTCACTACAAAACAATCTCAATATAGTTATCAAGATACCTTTTCAGTGATTAAGAAATTAAGTTTCAAGTTGAAGCAATAGGGACAATGACTCACCCTTATAATGAATTAATCATATCTATGCCACCTTAGGATCCCTATGGGAAAGATAATGACCACATAATGAAATTCATCATTACATTCTCACTACCCTTCACATAGCCATTCTAAGTTGGTATGGGTAGGATACTACTTGAAAGGATGATAAATCATAGTGACTATGCTTTGTTTACATTTTTCAGTTATCCATTTAAGTTAAGTAGATAAGTTTATCTTAACGATAGGTTATTTCGTATCAATACACAACATTCCTTTCCCAATAGAGATTCATAGTAACTCACTAAGTTACTATCTTTAATAAGTATCTCTCATTGTCTTTGTCGTAACATAGTGTTGTTATTTAATATAGGATAACTTAACCAAGTCTCGTGTTTAAATGATACAATAATTTCCTAGTTAGTTTTGGTCTTAGTCTCATTCACGAAGTTAATAATTTAATAAGAATAGTTCACTTAATATTATTTGGTCATCATTCAATATAAATAGATCAAATTATTTAGTAGGTATATTATTAATATAACCTACTTTATGTTGGATATTTTTCTTAAAGTAGTTATATTCATTAATGACATATTTAGTCATCCATAAAGAAAATATAAATTTAGTGAAGAATATTAATTAATAACAATAACTCATATATGGAAACTGTTGTTAATAACATATTTTAGTCACATTTAGTTTAAATAAAATGATAATATTATAAAGTTTATTCTTATCATAATGATATCCATATCATACTTTTGTTGTTTATAGATCATCATATTCTTTCATATGTAGTAAATTAATGATCCATATATAATGTCATAAATGATGTTTACAATTTAATAAATTTAAATCATTCTTTGTTGTAAAATCAATAATAAGACATCTTTATAACTCACAAAAAGTGATACAAACAAATATATTTATTCAACCTTATAAGGATAAATCCTTATTTTTCCAAAATGATAATATACAAATTTTCAGAATAGAACAATAGGAAAATTCCTTTAATTCAACCTGTGAAAATAATACTTTCTCTTTACAATGAATTACAATAATCTGGAATGGATTTTTAAATAATAATACATGAAGAATTCATGAGTATAAAATCCAATTATCACTTCACTTTATTACTTTGTTACTGCAAAATGTAGGAGAGAGAATGTATACATGGTCATTTTACAAATTGACATGAATTATCCACTCAAATTCATTTTTATTTAAAATGAAATAAAATAATATGATAAGGTTATCTTAAATGATAACTTATAATCTTTTAATTCACCAAATAAATTATATATTAATGAGCATGAAAGATAATATTGCATAACGAAGCTATCTCAATCATATCGTTTTCAACAAACCATAATTCCAAAAAAAGGTAATAAAATTCAAATCGCGTTTTAGAAATAACTTGTAATGTAACTAAACAAGTTCGAAGTTAATAACAACCATCAAACTAGTATAATTGTTGCACATAACTTTCTTAAATCAAGATCAAACAATATTTCAATTTTGAGATCATCCAATAAGAATAATGCCAACAGAGTAACATTTTTAAAGTTCAACCTTCATGATAAGGTTATCTTAAGCCAATGAACTTCATAATTCCATAAAAAATTTACATCACATTGAATAAATGGAATAATGCCATAAAATAAGGTTGTCTCTCTTCACCCTAGATTTCAACATACAAATATTTTGTAACTTTATTACAATTCTTTGTATATTTTTAACCCTAAAATCATGATAAAAAAATGTTTGTATTCATATGATCATCAATCGAGTAATCCTCCATACAAATTCAATCGTCCCATGGAGGTAAATTAGATTTTCACTTAAACCTTTTAGAAGTTACTATATGGTAGTCAACATTCTCATGCATTATAATAATCCTAACAATTTTTTTTTTTAATATTGGTAAATAGTTTTTTGAAAGGGACTATACCCTTGTGTACAAAAAGGAGGCCTAAAAGCCTGAGTAAGAGAGAGGAGCAGAGAAGGCGTAATAAAAGCACAAAAGTTACAAAGAAAGAACACCGGCCTAGAAACAAAGAACACAAACGAGACTTAACAAAGAAAACAACGGCAACAAAACAAGAAGCCTACGGCCCAAGAAGCGGTAGTAAAACTGGACTACTTCTTGGCTGCTTGATCAATACTCATCTTTACTTTTTTCCAAGCATGGTACATACCCAGCGTGGTCATATGAGCAGCATCCGTCTTATCGAGCTCCTCTCTGGTTCTTTTACTCTCTTTCTCTCATTGCCCCAAAGAGTCATCGGGACACCGCTTGAGATGCGAAACACTTCTTGCATGACCTTCGATGAATTCCTCTATGGCCCCGAATGCTGCAATATTATACTCATGCCTAGTCTTCGTTTTCCCAAGGCGGGAGTCTAGGAGGTCGAGTTTTCCCAATAATCCTAACAATTTTAATAAGCTGTACTACCTTAATTATAAAGACATAGTCCTATTTGTAATACGTTCCTATTACTACAAGAAGTTACATACAATTATAGACAAATGTGTAAGAATCCATCTTACCCTACTCATAATGGATCAAATTCATTTATTTTTGTTAATCTGTTATGAAATTTTTCTATAATCAACAATCACACACACACACACACACACACACACACACACACACACACACACACACACACACACACACACATGCACATTAGAGCAAACACTTTCCAAGAGATCACATATCTTTACCAAAGTTATGGATCCTTTTCCACAATATAAAGAAATAAAGGCAAACCCAACTAATACATTTACCCAAAAACTATTCACAATGAACGACCTATATACCAAAATGTTGGTCCCGCACGTATGAATTATCATTTAAAATGGAATTTATATCATCCCGGTGAGCTCGTATGTGCTGAAATTATTTAATATACTATTCCTGTAAAGGGATTTAAAATACCATTCCCAATAATAGTGAAACTGCAAAAATGAAGTTCCCAATGTCAAAAGGGAGAGAGCAAAGTAAATTTCCAAAAATCAACCTCTTTACAAAGACGTTATCTCATATAACTACACCAAATTAATTAGGCATCAATTCATAAAATTCAACAAGAAAATCCACACAACCAAAATAAGGAGTCGGCTTATATTTTTGAGTCAATAATAATCACAAACACCATACAACACTTCAACAAAATCAAATACCCATGACACAATAATTCAAATACCATCATTTACTGCATATAAAAAATAGAATACTACAAAAACAAATGTATTATATGTAAGATGCCATACCCAAAAATATATCAACAAAGAATACAACATTATCCAAATACCCATTTATTTATTTGTTTTGTTTTTTCAAGATTTTATCAAAACTTTTTAAAAAGCATTCCATATTTAATCAGACAAGAAACCCTCATAATATTTCTTTATTTTGAATTTAAAAAAAAGGATAAAGTGAGGAATTCATGTTTTTAAATGGAATAAACCTTTTTATTCTTTCTCCAAAAATAAAAAACCCCAAATACGTATGCACAACCAAATAATTCCCAGATTTTCCAAGAATCAAAGTGCGCTAAGCCAACCTAACTTACCATTAATATATTTCCAAAATTTTTAATGCATTAGCCAACAAATTTCCCATATTTTTTCCATTCCAACAGAGCCCAAAATAACTACAAACTGAAAATGTTAATGGAGGAATGCATGCATTATTAGCTTGCAATGCAAGCTTATCAATTACCAAGAAATTCGTGTCGTGTATTAAATTACCGTCAATTATCTTAAGTTGCTCTGAACTCTCCATTTTCCTCATACCATGCACATTTCCTCTACATGATATGTTTGGTATTTGACCAATTTAAACTTATTTAATCATTTCATATTTTAAACCTTATCTAATTCCCATGCGAAATCATATGGTCGGTGACCAAATAAACAAAAAATCAATAACTGTCAAACCTTGGTAATAAAAATTATTGTGGTCAGTGACCATAGCCCCCACAATTTCCATACAACCACGGTTGATATCCACATAAAAAGGATAAATAAAATTACCTCATGGTCCCCAACCAAAACCAATAAACATAACCTTTAACGGTCTTTATGTTACATAGTATAGGAACATTGTTTTATTTAATAAAAATAAAAATTCAATCAATTTAATATTTAAATCTCCTCGGGTCCGGGCTAAACCATCCACAATTTCCATACAACCATGGTCGATGTCCACATAAAAAGGATCAATATAATTGCCTCATGGTCCATGACCAAAACCAATAATCATAATCTTTAACAATGTTATGTTACATGGTCTAGGACCATTGTTTTATTTAATAAACAATAAACATTCAATCACTTTAATATTTAAATCTCCTTGGGGTCTAGGACAACTATAAAAGAAAACAACAATAAAATTTTCCTTATAAACAATAAACATTACATTACGGTCTAGGACCAATACACCAATAATTTTAATTGCTCATTGGTCCGTGAAAACTTAAAACTCAAGGTGGTCAAAATAATTAAACATTTACCTTGTTGATGGTCTGAGTCATTCACTCGAGGAAAAAAAAACTTAAAATTTCAATGCCTTACGGTCAATGACCAAGTCAATAATCGTAAAGAACCAGTAATCAATAACAATACACTTATTACTTTGTAATAGTCCATAATCACGTTCACGATGCCGGGAGGGGTCAACCTCTCAATTAAAACATTTACTTTTAAATCTTTTCCAAATATCAACAATACTTGAAACCAATAATGAAGTCAACTATAATCATTAACATGTAACAATGATAACCGGATAAAGGTGGTCAAATAAATCAATGTCACATAACTATGCAGCCAAGAAAATGGTTCTTTTAACAAAACACATGTTCAACCTAATATTTTCTCAAATATACATATGTGCTTATACGTGCATTTATATACGTATGTGTATATGTTTTGGAATATAAATTTATGTATATATCTTTACGTATAATAACATACACATAATTATTAAATCCAATTTTCATTAATTAAAACATCAACCATTGACCATAATGACATAAAATAAATCATTAAATTGTGAGGTGTGATAGGTGTATTCTCTATCTCACACATCCTAATCTACTAGCATGTCTCCATCATCCGAAAGCATCCAAATATCCCCCATAATGTAGCCAAATTAAGAACAAACCAGATATACTGCGAATAAAATGAACTCCAAAAGAAAATAGATCTCCTTATTTGTTATCAAATAATGAATTACAATGTTTCCTAAATAGGAAAACAACTCCCAACTCGAGTTGCCAAGTAAACTCTAGCTAACTCTGACTAAATCTACTCTAGGTGGCGGAAATTACTATTTTTAGCAGTTTACTAGAACCTGCTATTCTTAGTAAGTTCGCATGCTTATTCCTACGGGCACAGAAATTGCCATGCATCTTCTACATCCCTAAATTAGAGGAATTGCCAAATTTCTAACTCATAATGCAATTAATAGACTAAAATTAACTAATGCTCAAAAATAGGAAAAAACCAAACTATAACTTAAATCCTAATTTTCGGCCTCAAGATGGCGGATTTAGGGCCCGAAAATGTGTCAAAAATTTCCCCAACTAGTAGGGCTGGTTGCTTCTACATTCATCTCATCGAAACACATGGTTTCAAAAAAAAAACGGACTCAAACGGACACCGGAGCTCAAGTTATGACCTTGTCAAGTTCCTACTAATTTTGGTGCATCATTCTCCCCTACTTGAAAAAACGCAGCTCCTACAAGTTGTCTTCTTCAAACTGCTTCCATTTATCTGCATCCAACTTCTTAATCTCCCACTTTGTGACCCAAGTATTTTCCTCTTGTTCCAGTCCTTTCCAATGTACCAAATATTTGTTGTATTTCCCATTTCACGTGTCCATTGTTTTCTTATCTAGAATCTGATCCACTTCTTCTTTCTTCTTCACCGGAACTTGTTGCCTCCAATCTACTACTTCCTTAATAACATCCCCTTTTGCACCATCCCCATGAAAAGAATACAAATCTAAAACATTAAACACTGGAGAAATATCAAAATTCCCTGTAATTCTACCTCATAAGCATTATTGTTTATTTTTTTCACGATTTTACAGGGACCAATCTTTTTGTACTTCAGCTTGTTATAGGTTCCTCTTGGAAACCTTTCCTTCCATAGATATACCATAACCAACTCACCAATTGTAAATACCTTTCTCCATCTGTGCACATCTGCTATTTTTTTATACTTATCATTACTATTCTGCAGCTTCTTCTGCACTTCTTCCTACAATTGTTGTATATGTTCGGAAAATGCTTCTACATCATCACTGACTCTACCATCAACTGGTAGTTGTACCAAATCTAACACCCCATTTGGATTACTCCCATACACAATTGAAAATGGAGACTTTCCCATGGATCTGTTTATGGAACTATTATATGCAAACTCAGCTTGTGGTAATGCTAAGTCCCATTGTTTCAGACTTTTCCCCAACAATGCACCTTAACAGGTTTCCCAAACTTCTGTTTACCACCTCTATTTTCCCATCAATCTGTGGATGATAGGCACTACTGAACTGTAGTTGAGTTCCAAATTTCTTCCATAAAGTCCGCCAAAAGTGACTTAAGAACCTTGTGTCCCTATCTGAAGTAATGGTTTTTGGAACACCATGCAAATGAACAACTTCTCTGAAAAACAAATCTGCTACACCTGTTGCATCACTTGTTTTCTTGCATGCAATAAAATGAACCATCTTAGAAAACCTATCAACAACCACAAAAATTGAGTCATTACCTCGTTGTGTTTTTGGTAATCCCAAAACAAAGTCCATACTCAGATCTGTCCATGACCCTTTAGGAACAGGAAACGGCATATACAACCTTGTATTCTGTGCATGGCCTTTCGACACTTGCAAATTTGACATCTCTCCACATATCTTACCACATCTCTTTTCAACTTTGGCTAATAGTATTTGTCTACTACCAAGGCTATTGTCTTATCTTTACCAAAATTCCTAGCCAACCCTCCGCTATGCAACTCTTTCACTATATTCTCTCTCATAGACCCAATTGGAATACATAGTTGGCATCCCTTGAATAGGTAGCCATCCTGTAAAATATACTCATCCAGACATCTCTTGCATTATCGACAATGGACTAATTAGTCTTTCAACAATATCCTTGAAATCGAATCGAAGAATACAAACCCTTTATTGCTTCAAAACCTACCGCCTCATTTTCCATAGTGGTAAACAAAGTCACACGCCTACTCAATGCATCTACAACTTGATTTTGTTTTCCATATTTATGTTTTAGAGAAAAGTATATCCTGCAAAAAATGATACCCACTTTGCATGCCTACTATTCAACTTCTTTTGGGTATTCACATACTTTAGGGCTATGTGGTCTGTAAATAACATAAACTCCTTAGGCACTAAGTGATTCCTCCAATGCCTTAATGCTTGTACAACCGCATAAAATTCCACATCATAAGTAGAGTAGTTCTTTCTTACCTCATTCAGTTTCTCACTAAAGAAAGCTATTGGCTTTCCTCTTTGACTTAGAACAGCCCTAATACCCACATGTGAGGCGTCACAATCAACTTCAAACACTTTATCAAAATCTGGTAGTGCCAAAATGGGTGCCTCTGTCACCTTCTTTTTCAAGAATTGAAAACTATCCTCAGCTGCTTTTGTCCACAAAAATTCCCTTCCTTTTGTGCAATCTGTTATAGGAGCTACAATACTGCTGAAATTTTTAATAAATTTTATGTAAAATGTTGCTAGACCATGAAAGCTCCTTACCTCTATTATACTCCGTGGGGTAGGCCATTCAATAATTGCCTTTATCTTTTCTGAGTCCATCTGTACCCCATCTGCTGAAATAATAAAGCCCAAGAATACCAAACTCTCTTGCATGAATGTGCACTTCTTCATATTTGCATAGAGTTTCTCTTTCCTTAACACTTCAAATACCAACCTTAGATGCCTCAAATGTTCTTTAGTTTTACTAAAGATCAAGATATCATCAAAATAAACCACAACAAACTTACCATTATACTCCCGTAGCACGGTGTTCATCAATCTCATAAAAGTACTAGGTGCATTGGATAACCCGAATGGCATCACTAACCACTCATATAATCCATTACCTGTCTTGAATGTTGTTTTCCACTCATCTCCTTCTCTGATCCGAATCTGATGATAACCACTTCGAAGATCAATCTTGGTGAAATACTTAGATCCAGCAAGCACATCCATCATATCATCAAGGCGAGGTATTGGGAACCGATACTTGATTGTAATTTTATTGATCACTCTGCTATCCATGCACATTCTCCATGTTCCATCCTTCTTTGGTGTTAATAAATCTGGTGTTGCACACGGACTCATGCTCTCCCTTATGACCCCCTTTTGCACGAGCTCTGCCACTTGCCTATTCAACTCTGCATGCAATGTCGGGCTCATCCTATAAGCCACTTGATTTGGGAGTGAAGACCCTGGAATCAAATCAATGTGGTGTTGAATATCTCTTTTGGGTGGTAATCCATCTGGTAGCTCATCAGGAATAACATCCGAAAATTCTTCTATTAATTCTGATGTTTCTATTGGTATTTGAGCACTTACAAGTTCATCCTTATTTGCAACTAGTGCATAACAAAAACTGGTTTGCCTTTGCCTCCTTCACAATTCCTTTGCAGAAAAGAATATTTTCAACCTTCCCCTCTTCTTTAAGAGGTAGAAAAACTATTTTTGTTCCATCCTTCCGTAAAAGTATAAGTATTCTTTCCCCATTGTGAATAACTTTTCTATCAAATTGCCATGGTCTTCCTAGCGAAGATATGACATGCATCCATAGGGATAACATCACACCAAAGCTCATCCTTATAACTGCTCCCAATAGAAAAACTTATTAAGCATATCTTATCAACAAGAACTTCATTGCCTTCTTAAACCATGCAATACGATAATGGTTAGGATTCTTCTCACAATGCAGACCCAATTTATTGACCATCTCATTTGAAACCATGTTCTCACAACTACCACCATCAATAATAACATTACATACCTTTCCTCCCGAAGTGCATCTTGTTCTGAAAATATTTTTACGTAGTCATGCATCTCCCTTGACCTCCTTTCTTGGAGAAAGCATCGTCCTCTTGATCATCGAGTTTCTCCAACATCTGGTGCAATTTCCAGGTCTTTTTCATCTTCTACTTTCTCGGCTTCAACAAGATTTAATCTTGGAGCATCTCCTTGCCTTTTATCATGTGTATAAGTATGTGGGAATTCAAAAGCTCGATGCCCTTCTTCACCACATCTCAGAACAAACAAATGGTCTTCGTGGAGCCTCCCATCCTCTATCACCAAAGATATTCTCTCCCCTAGGAAATCCTTTTCCTCTTTGTTGATTTTGGAAATCTTGTCTCGTATCCTCTTTCTTTTCCAATCCATGAGATGATTCTCCCTTACCTTGTCTCGAACTAGCTCATCCCCGAAAGGAAGCTAAGGCCCCCCTATTCATTCTAGGTGATCTCCTAAAACTTTAACGATTTTGTTTTTCCTCAGCCTTTAAGGCTAATTGATAGGCATCCTCCATGCTTTTAATCCTATGCATACTTATCTCATCTTGAATAGAAAATTTTAATCCATTAACATACCTTGCAGCCATTTGTTCCTCAGTTTCTTCATGCTCTACATGAATGGACAACTTATAGAACTCATCTGTGTATTCTTACACTGTTTGTAAGTTCTTTCTGAGATTCTAAAACCTCCTATAAAGGGTTTGTGCATAATCCACAGGGAAAAATTTATCTTTCAGCTTCTTCTCCATCTTACTCCACATCCTGATTCTTTCTTTCCCCTTTCTTGACCACTCTTTCTGTAGGTGATCCCACCATAACATAGCATGACCTTTCAATTTTGTGCATGCAAATTTTACCTTCTTTTCTTCTGACATAGCCTTCCACTCAAAAAAATTTCCCATGCTAGTCAACCAATCTATCAGCTCCTCTGGTTTTAGACTACCACCATAATCTGAAACATCAACTCTTATCCCATCATTATTTCCTTCTAATGCTCGAAGCATCCTTTCTTCAAAAGCTAATGGTGGTGCTTGCGTTTCCTCCTCTTCACAAACTTCTTCTTCATCTGTGTCATCTCCACCTTGATTTCCTCTCTAGGTTATCATTGCAGCAAGCACAAAAACTTGTCTCTGTAGATCTTTTATATTTCTATTCATCTGGGAAATCGCCTCCTCTTCCTCTTCCTCTTCCTACCATTTTAAAAAAAAAAATACTTCGAACCAGCTCTAATACCAGATAATGTAGCCAAATTAAGAACAAACTAGATATACTACAAATAAAATGAACTCCAAAAGAAAATAGATCTCCTTCTTTGTTATCAAATAATGAATTACAATGTTTCCTAAATAGGAAAACAACTCCCAACTCGAGTTGCCAAGTAAACTCTAGCTAACTCTGACTAAATCTACTCTAGGTGGTGGAAATTACTATTTTTAGCAGTTTACTAGAACCTACTATTCTTAGTAAGTTCACATGCTTATTCCTACGGGCACAGAAATTGCCACGCATCTTCTACATCCCTACATTAGAGGAATTTCCAACTTTCTAACTCATAATGCAATTAATAAACTAAAATTAACTAATGCTCAAAAATAGGAAAAAACTGAACTATAACTTAAATCGTAATTTTCTGCCTCAAGATGGCGGATTTAGGGCCCAAAAACGTGTCAAAAACTTTCCCCAACTGGTAGGACTTGTTTCCGCTGCATTTGTCTCATTGAAACACGTGGTTTCAAAAACAAATGGACTCAAACGGACACCCGGAGCTCAAGTTATGACCTTGTCAAGTTCCTACTAATTCTGGTGCATCACCCCACATGGGGTGAGGATGCTTGATCCCTATTGTAGATGGGCTAGAGTCATGTAGTGATTTTTCCACACACACACACACACACGATTATGGAAGTTTTTTTCATTAGATGTTTATATGTTTCCTTGCCTACCATTTTCCTATTTTCGGTATGTATGTATGTGATGGTACTCATGGTCATTAGATAGGTAAAAACAAGTGGGAGAGGGAATCAATAGGATAACCCAACCCATGCGATGTGAAGAATCCAAGGGGTAGAAAAAGGCCAAGGCATTCAATGATAGAATGTTAGGGAGCCATCAGGTAAATAAATCCAAGAAATGACATAGGTCAAAGTGAGGATGTGTATAATATCATGGAATTCCAATGGTAGGAGGAGCTAGGGTGTATGAGATAATAGATCCAAATAGGGAAATCAACCCGTAAGGATATAATGAGATACAAGAAGATGCATGAGAACCCAAGTGGGGGAAAAGAGCCCAAGTGAAGCAGAGAGATCAATCCAAAGGAATAAAAATGTAATCAAGGTGTTATAAATAGCTAGCCATAAGGGGGAAAAATCACAAGGTATTATTGATGATGTCATCAACTCGATGGAAGATGTGACTTTGAGGCCAAGTCATGAGGTCCTCTATGCAATGTTGTGTAATAGAGACTTTCTGGTGAAATTCGTATCTCATGGAAAATAGGGTGTCATTGGTCCGATCCTCCATTCGGTGTGAGAATGTCAAGCTAAATATATTTTATTGAGGGAAGAGGATCGGGGAAAGGTGGTGGTGCTGTAAGTAGGTTTTGGTCTAGCTGATCAAGGGAAGGTGGTCGGTTCCAAGAGGAATTAGACCCATGATTCCAATTAGGGGAAGAGGTTTCAAGATCCTTATGCTTGCTCTACATAACCGACAGTCAACATTGGTATGCACGCAATACCGGTGATGAGAAAAAAAGGGGAGATAAAGTAGAAGGTTGTGTAGCCTTTCTATTTTGGTCGTGTTTGACCTCAACATCAAGCTTCTTCATGTGTGTTTGATAATCTCAACAATTTGAAACTTCATGTTCGGGGCCTAGTACGATGTGCAATATGGCTTGGTCATAGGGGATAAAGGTACCATAAGGGCAAGAGGTAGGAAGGGAATTCTCACAACATATGGAGAGCTAGTGAAAGTATATGTGGAAGGCACTAATGCAATCAATGAGGATGGTGTCAATGGAGCAATTTTACACTCATTAATTAAGTCACAATAGATATGATCGTCACCCATGAGGTCCTCGGTTCGTAGTCAAAACTAGTAACCCGATCACCTACTTTTGTAAGGGAAAATGGGTCAGCTAGATCAATGGTAGTGTGTGGAACACTATCGGGCTTAAGAACTAGTTGAATAGAAGAAGTATCAATCTTAGTTGAGGATCCTTCTTGTATGATAATAATGTTTATGTCATTTCCTAGTAATGTAAGAATTCCCTATGAGGAATCTGGTCATAGATATTAAGGTGGGGATCATCTAAGGTGTAACCATCATCGTATTTTTATATAGAAGGATCCACAAACCAAGATTTGACTACAATATATAATCATACCATATGACCTAATAGAGGTTATGGTGTATGTGAGATGAAAACAGGCCGAGGGCTCCTTATTGCAAGAGCTTGGCCTCAAGGAAGGGGATAACTTGGACAAGACAAGCTCAGGAATGTCATACATATTAATTTTAAGTGTGATCTCATCGAGCTCATCCTCATCTGGCTCTAAGATATTGGGAGGCATACGCCCAACAAATTTGGGATGACCAAATTTTCCATGAAGAGAATCTATAGGATAGTTGAAGAATTGAAATTCCCAAAAGGGCATGGTGCATGATTCATCCCGTGTTGGGAGTTTTTCATAGTTTCAAGGATTGGAATCCCCATGAATCTTATAGAGAGATTCTTGGTGAGAAAATTTGACACATTGACAAGTGGAGGAACTAAGTGTGTGCATGCGATGATTCTAAGGCCGTCATAGGAGGATATTATACATAAGGGAAAGTTGAAGACCATGAATTTAACACAAACATTCCTAGGAGATATAGTGATGGTTAATCAAATACACCCCATGGGAGACATTTGTTGATGATCATACCCTTGACAAGTGGTTCATGTAGATTTTAAGTTATCTATAGAGTAATCAAGATCCCTAATGAAGCCTAATTAGGTGAGATACATGCAGGATCCTTTGTAAATGAGAGAAAGTTTGACCATGGTGTGACTAATCTAAACTAAAATGAAAAGAGGTAGATCATCTTCATGAATAAAGAGTTCATTAGGGATCATGGAGGCTATAGGGAAGTGAATTCAAGAGTAAGCATCTGTGGACAAGTCGGTATGAATAGAGAGCTTCTCCCATTGATAGCAGATGCTTTCCTCTGAGCCATGCAATGTGGGAATTTTCCCCAAAGTAGGAAGAAAGGGGATGTTCATATCAAATAATTATATCACGAGACACTCATAGTGGTGAGGTGACTTACACATGAGTTATAGAAATGGGGATTGTTTAGGAATTTGGGAAAGTGTTTCAAGAGGATCCTAATCATCATGAATAAGTTGTTTAGTGGGTTGAGAGTGATGGGAGTCCTTAGGAATATAACCAAGAGAATCAGGGGTAATCAATGATACTTCAAAAACTATTTTTAATCATCTTCTACACTATTTTCCTTGTAAGTTTCAATTTGACAGGGGCCGATAGTGTTTGTAGGAATAGAGTTAGACACCATTGGCCCTATAGAAGATTCTCCATAGGGTATGATAGTGTTTATAGTAAGGCATGAAACTCCAGATACCATCTTCCCTATAGAATTTTTTTCCATAGGGGCCAATGACATCTATAATAGGGAGATTTCTACTTAGAGAAGCCTTATTTTGAGGTACAAAAGGATATATAACTATGTGAGTTTGAGGATAGAATGAGGTAGGATATTTGGGTTCTATATAAGCTATGACATGCCTAACATCATTCATGGAAACAATTATTATAGGAGGATATTCTATCTCAACTACATTGGTCATAGCATGCTCTTGTTTTTAGAACTCTCACATGTATTATGATTAGGCATGGGATTAGAGAAGACCTGTAGCTTCTCATTAGCTTGGTTAATTACTTCATGATGATATTTGTTTCATGATGCATCAAAAAATTTAACCACTTTAGTCAAACATTCTTGAGTGATGACATCATGGTAAAATTGGGAGCCTAAGAAGAATTTAATGGAAGCCATACACAATACATGAAATTTCTCATAGGAGTGGCCCCAATTAGCATGTCATCAATATAATTTAATTTCATCATGTCATTTAGGAATATGTTAGGAGGGATCCAAGATCATGCTAAAACACTTAGGTAAGTGAGGTTTCAACTCTTCCTTTCTTAAAGGTTGATGATAGTAGGCATGATTTTATTTTTGTTAGTTTGTTGGTTAATGTTAAAAAAATCCTATTCAAATAAGAAATAAGAGGAAGAGTAATAGAGACTCTGTCATATGTCACATTCTTATTCTTAGAAAATTGAAGTATTTGGACTCGTTTATGAGGTTAAGTCTTAGGAGGAATTCTCTCAAATCATTTCATAAGATAATATTTCCTTTTATCTTATTCAAAATATTATTCTATAGATGTGTGAGAAAAGACCTTGATTTATATTGAAGGCGAGGTTCAAGATCTCATAATAAAATTTAGAAGAGGTTATCATTAGGTATGTTGTGTTCAACACATGTAGACACGGTCTTCCAACATTTTATGAAGGCTTATGCTAATTCATTCTTAGATTGTTGACAGTTAATGAAGGCATTAATGTTATTCTCAGGTAGCTCATTATATTGAAATTCATTCACTAAGGCAATCACCAAGGACTCTAGTTACACTATAGAGTTAGGAGGTAATGTATGATACCAATCCAAAGCATCTCTAGTGAGGGTCTTGGCTAAGATATTGGTGGCAACATGAATTGGTTCTAATTCACTCATTATAGTTATTTACAAAGGCCTTAATGTGAAGGGAGGGATCAATGGACCCTTCATAGGAGATGGAAGGAGTAATACCCCAATATCCATAATAGTAATATAAGGTGTTACAGGCTCTTGTTGGAATGATCTTAGGAATTTGTTATGGATAGCAGGTTGGGTTATGGGTACCCCATTAGGCCCATTTGGTAAAGGAGAGATCATGGTACCCCAAGACCCTATTGTAAGGTGATTGAATAGTTGAGTCATGTTAGATTTCTTTTGAAGGAATTGATTCATAGTAGTAGATTTTGTTGATTCATCCTATCAATGAGTTGGAGGAAAAGGTTAGTAGGGTTAGAATTAGAGGTATTTTCAGATGAACCTAATTTGGGACCTTTCCCTTTTCTACCCTATTATCAAGTTGTTTGGAGACAAATTTAAGGAGATGTTTACCAAGCATTTATTCTAATCCATCCTTGTGTTGAGGAAATTGTGCAAGGAACTTCTGAATTTTAGGAGAATGATCATAATTGTTGTCATTTTGATTTTCCTCTTCTTCATCCTCAAATAGGCCATTGCGACAGGTGAGATGTTTCTTTCTAAGGACTCTATGAAACAAAAGTACATGTAGAAGGGGAATTCAACTTTAGGATTAAAGGTTTTAGGAAATTACCACATAACATAATCAAAGGTTCCTAAGCCCATATACTCCATGATAGAGTGATGATTTGGATGAGAGTAGGTCATGAAATGGGATTTACCAATGCAATTGGTCATGCAAGAAAATTTACACAGGGGTCAATGAAATTGTGAAGTAAATTAAATGGAACAAAAAGCATCAACAATGTAGAAAAGTATTAATAGGGGCTAGAGGTGTTGTGAAAATTTGATGGAATAGAGAAGATCACCCCTAAGCGATGGTGTTTGTGTAGACAATTCCTATTAGGTTTTTAGATTTTTTTGTGATTTAGAATGAGGTCAAAGTCATAGATGGATGTTTTTAATAAGATGTGCTAAATCAGGAGGTCTATAGAATTCATGTTGGATTCACAAGAATGTATGGTGATCCAAGAATGTGTCTCAATGGCTTGCACTCCTAATTATTCCATTCTACAAGGGTAGGAGGTAATGAATGAGAAACAAACATGGACTAACACACAATGTATTAATTTGAAAGGGGATATAGAAAATGTTAAGGTCACATATTAAAAGGGAAGTAATCCCTATACTAGGTCAACCTAGGGTTTCCAAGGCCCACAGTCAAGATAGAGGAGAGTACCCTTCTAGGATATTTCGTGATGTGGGAGAGGTATAGATCAATAGGAAGATAAAAAACATAAAAAAATTATACCACTACAATATAACTAAAATATAATTGAAATAAAGTAAAGGAAAGATAAAGAGATGATCATATAAGATAACTATGCTAACTAGCACCAATGTATATACAATACTAAGCTAACATAGAAAAATGGACAAGGGAAATGAACTAATCTATGTAAAATGATAAAGAAGGTTAGATAAATTACCTACGAGGTGGTCAATGATGCATCTATCTCTCTAGAGAAATAGTACATTGATAGAGAATTAGTATGGGTGGAGAAGGAGAACATTGTTCCTATCTTAGACTCACTATAGATAACCTAGTAGTGTAAGAAATCCAACAATAAAGAAGAGTGATTAATCTAAGTAAAACACACCATGAACCAAGAGAAAAATGAGTAGATGGCACAAAAGAGAAGAGAAGATGGCTAGTTCATGTGATATTTCTTCCTTCCTTATGAATTTCTAGGTGTGGTGTGTATATATACCTGATGCCATCACCCATGTGTGATGGCATCATCCAAGGGAAACCTAACACCGACACCATCGCCCATGAGTGATGACATCAGCCAAGGAGACCTAAATGTAAAAAATGGTGCAATGTGTCATGGATTAAGAAAGAATAAGTGAAAAAGGTGCCAATAATGGAGTCATATGCAAAAACGTGTTGGGAGTGCTAGTATGTGAAACATAAAAGGACTGAAAAAGGAAAAAGTAACTAAATCTAGGACCACATAGTGATACTCTCTTTGTGTATTGTAGACACAAAATCATGCATTTGGGTACATTTATAGGTTCGAAATCATACTAGCATTTACATGATTGCTAAGTGAGAAAACTAGTGATTGAAAACTATCTTTGTCCACTTTTCTTTGACTTCTATTTTCTATTTGGTCTTACCTACCCTATATCCCGTCAGATTTTACTTGATTTATCTTTTATGTCTCTAGACACTAACACCCACCAGACAACAACACCCATGTGTCTCTGTCCCTTTGGGTGCCCCTAACCCTTTCTCACCTTACTCACTCCTTTTGGGTATATTTTATCTTGTGGGCATATTTTTCACTTATGGGTAAACCTTCAAGTTATCAATTATGAAATTCAAACAAGAAAATAATATAAATACATAGTTATGGGTTCAAAATAAGAGACTAAGAACTAAACATTACTACTATCACCTAAGCTTGCATCTAAAAGGAACCTAAAGCACTCTAAGCCATCCATCTAGCATCCATTCAAGGGAGAAGGGATAAAAAAATCAACATACATAGCATAAGAAGGGGAAGTTAGTTCTATTCCATCCACACATTATACTACATTACTACACCTAGCTATAATAAGATATCAAGTGAAACTTGTAAAAGGGCATACTAGGGCATGATTTATACAAAAACTCACAAGAACTACATGAAGTATGAGATTTAGTATGATGCTTGATCATAAATTCAATATCAAGGTGATTTTTGGGGTTAGTTTGACTCCCGAGTTCTGCATACTTCTTTTTAGGTTTGATGTGGTTTGTGGGTTTGTGTAGGTGAATTTTTATTTTTCAGGTTACAGGTACCTTCGGTGATCAAAGAGTGACCATTAGGAGATCAAAAGGAACATCAGCAAAGACCTTGCAATACACCAAAAATCAGATCTTGAGCTCTTGTGCACTCACCAATGCTTTGAAGTAGTCTTCAATGCCAGGTGCCCCTATCTTGCCATGGGAACCCGTGTCGACCTCATTCTTACATTAAAAAATTTACAGTGAGAAATAACAACACTTTGCCCAATATGTTCAACACTTTTCCCAATCCGGATCAATCCCAGTTGGATGTAAATTAGCTAAGTACACTCTTCTTCTTCTTTTCTTAGGGTTTTGTACTTTACTTGCTTATCTTTCTTGTGTTCATTTCTATATTTCAGCATTTATACATCATTTGGTTCATTAGTGACTCTGCAATACATAGATTTAATTAATTGATATTAAATTAAATTATTTGGTGAACCCCACTCGTGGTTGTACATTTGGATCCTCATTTTTCTTATTCTATCTAATCTTCTTTCATGGCTCATAAAAATTCTTAAATATCCTTACATGACTTACTTCAAATGCACCTACATTGCAAATGTGTTCTCCAAAAAACCCTAGACACTATGTATCTCCCTCATAATATGTCACCTGCTCAAGCAAGTTTCATTCTCGATCATCTATTTGATGACTCTATCGGTCCTAATCCTCCATCCACTTAACCCATCTTAGACTACATTCAATCATTCATTATTTATTTGTAGAATAAATTAAAGCTATGTGTAGACACAAAAATTAGGTCATACTACCCTTATAACCATGTTAATTAAAATAACCATACCTTACCTATTCATATCTAATAGTACACATGATTAATTAAATTAATTATTTTAATTAATTTAATTAACATCCTCACTTGACCACCTCACCAAGCCAACTCACCTAGCCACCTCGCTCCATGACCCACTCAAACCCCATTAATGACCTAAGACCAAGTCTAAGCCTATCCTAACCAGCTAGGACTTAGTATAAACTTAGACAACTCATATTAACAAACCTAAGATGAATCTTACTCATTCTTCTATGGTCTAACACTTTAGACTCAGATGAAGATTGAAGAGCATGCAAAAATAGCAACAATCGGGCTATTTTTGGCCAACCTAGATATTCACACCTTAACCAACACCGGTTATACCTCAACCAACGTTGGTCCCCTAAATTTCATCAATTAGGTTAAATAAATTTCCAAAATCCTTTGCTAATATTGGTCATTCGATTCAGGATCTCATACGAATAGAGACTTTGAGAACTCAAATTTCTGAAGCACTCAGGAAAAGGAAAGCACCCGAGAGCACTACTAATAACCATCAAAGTCCATCACCTTCTTCACAATCATGGATTCGCATGGAGAAGAAGGAAGACTCAAAATGTCATAGCATGCACATGACATCCCTTCTCCTCAGATCTCTACCATCATTATTTTCATCACATACACTCTCCGAATATATTCTTCAGTAAGTACCTAATATCTCTTTAGTTATCTTTATTTTCTTTCATTAAGATCATCATTCCTCTTAGTAACTTATTCTTTTATACATCCATACACCTCCTTCTCCCCCAACCCATCACCTTACTATATCTATCCCTTTTCACCTATCTTCACCCTCTCCCAATCATTTTTGAGTCACTAAGACCATTTTACAACTTCACCCCCACCATTTCCAGCCTCTATGAAAACACAGAGAGTCTAAAGACCATTTATAAGAGCTTTTTATTAACTTCACCTACCGATACCGGTTAGCCAACCGACATCGGTCATCCTAAAAACCGGCATTCATCACATAGCCGACATCGCCATTCTGTGTTTGGAAACATACATAAGACCAAAGAACTCATACCCATTCCTTAATAACCCAGATCACTCATAATCTTTACCAGATCTTACCCAGAGCCTGTACCAGACCTGCAACCCAATACTAGCCCATCACTTGACCCGTTTTGACCTCAATCACCTTTTATCTAACCTTTCTTATTTATTTTGTATGAGATACCTAAATCATTTCAATTCCAATAAGATTTTTATTTCATGTTTATTTTGGATAACATTAATATTGTTATTTAAAAAGTGGATTGACAACCTGTTCAGGAAGCATCACGCTTCCTCGGATCTAGCTTCTACTAGGCAGTCCACTTGTTTTATTTAACTCTATTTGGTGGTATTGTTTTACATTTTATAGGTAGTTCCTCCTAGCCAAAAGGGAGTATTCGCAATCAACATTGGATCAGGAAATCAAAACACATGCACAACCTTCAACCGACATCAAAAATAGGTATTCCTCCTTAGCCTATCACCCTCTATCTATTTCATTAATTTATTAAGAATCTGGTGAAACATTTTGGCATGCCGGTGGGACCCATTTGGGGTTCCTTGCATTCATTCATTCTTAGGGAATTGTTGTATGTTTGTTTCTTTTAAAAAAGGAAGTTAACATTAAATTTTCTCCCTGGGAATCTTCTCTTTCTTCTATTTTGTCTAAGTGACATTTGTATTTTGGGACTAAAAAGAATCCTTATTTTTCTTCTTATTTTGCATTAGTGAAAGTCATTCTCTCTCTTATTCACTCTCTGTTTACATCGAATATCACATTTCGATTTGGGTTCTAAAATACTTGCATTTCATACTTCTATGCTTGCATTTTTAGCTCACATTAAAACTGAGGAAACCTATACACTGGAATTCATGCCCAGCTGATGGTTGACATAATTGAATCATAGAGAACTTTCTCTTCTCTCTCTCTCTTTTCCAAACTACACAAATAAAAATTCACACATCTTATTAAACAACACCTTACCTAGAAGATTATCAATGATCACATGATCATATGATTGATGGGGCACCCAGATTGGTTTCTCTATGCAATCATTAACTTAGAGAAAGGACCACCCCACCAAAACATAACCTAAAACCACCCTTAGAATTTTCCTCTTCATAGGACACCTTCCCAACCAAAAACTCTATTCTGATTCACAAATTCAGTCTAAAATAGCATAAGATAAAACATAAAAATTCACTTATAGGATTGTGTGTTTTTCTTAGCTTTTTCTTGAGTTGTGAGGTTACGTTCTTCATTTTTTCCTTTCACACTCCGCCATCATAGTTGGTGTATTCTGACTATTTTTGAGTGTGTTAGGATCCATTATTATCATACTCAGTTTTCTGGGTTGATGTTTCATCTGACTTAATTCACAAAAAATCAATTTTTCTTCACTTTCTCAAATTTCACAGTGACCATCATCAGTCTAGTGACCATCATCGGTTTACATTTGTCAGTCATCGATTTATCTAACTGTTTTCAGTTTCCATCTCTTTTTGGTCATTCTTCCAAAATAGCATTCATCACATCTTCTATTCTTTTTTGAATTTCTCAAGACATCATCATACCCCCGAATTTTAAAATCATAGTCAAATACAACTTCTTTATTTTATTTTCATCATTTTTGCCTCATTTACAAAATTGTTGATTTCCCATAGTAATTGGTATCATTTTCCCTAACCATCATCGGTCATCTCTGTAACCATCATCGGTTAACCTAACCACCAACGGTTCCTTTGTTCTGATTTTTAATTAGAACACCGACCTGTTTCACCTCTTGGAATCTAGCCTTTTCCATTTATGTTGTTTTCTATGTCATTTATAGAGTACAGTTTACTAGGTCTACGCTAATT
Source organism: Taxus wallichiana var. yunnanensis (assembly GCA_018340775.1). NCBI lineage: Eukaryota > Viridiplantae > Streptophyta > Pinopsida > Cupressales > Taxaceae > Taxus > Taxus wallichiana. The sequence continues at coordinate 512,205,074 of CM031238.1, read as the reverse complement.
CACATGGTTTTAACTTGCAACCAAGCCAACACCCTTATGTTTCATGCTAGCCTTCAGCCACTTCCACCTAGCCCATCACTACCTTCTATCTTGTCACCTATGGATCCAACTTAACCCATCACCATTAGTACTAGCGACGAGGAGTTCACAAGACTCCTTGACCAAAATCCTGCTTCCCTACAATACTATCTCACCCACTCATCTACCTCGATAATCCTTGGGATAGTTGGTATATGACATGCCCGTGTCTATCCCTCCTGCCCTTGCCCCCACTTCTACATCAGCTACCACTAGCTTGGCATTACCTTCATCCACCTTACCACCTGTGGTATCTCAATTGGACCCCACATCTACTATAACTGTTGCACCTACAAAGTCTATCAAACCCATAGTGTCAACCATCCTTTCAAAGATCTTCCCTTAGCATAGCCTCATCTTCATATGTCACCTTATATATACCCTTTACATCGCATGAAACACCCATAGTTTTGGAAACCACGAGACCATTCCAAAACTTCATCCTTTCCATCCCAAAATCTCTACCCCCAATTTCCACAAGATGTGTTACAACTACCCCACCTATTTACACACATCACTAGCAACCCCCAATCTCGTTTATCACTTATTTGGGATATCTTCCACCCACATCTATTCCCCCTTCGTAGTTCTCATACTTGACACCCCCATATATTGGGATGCCAAGAAAATCATACATCCACCATCAACTCCTTTTACTATAAGGGGTGCTCATTCATCATAACCCACCAATGACCTCATTAATAAGATAATGGAAAAAATGCAAACATTAGAAGCATTTATTTTTTCTCTTATAACTCCTTAACTTATGATAAAATATTTAATGATCCTATTCATCCATCTATACCCATTCACTCATACCCTATACATTGGGAAATGCCCAAGTTCAACCGTTTCAATAGTAAAGAAGACCCACAAAAAAACTTACGGTCATTCAAACATGGGTGTTATCTAATTGCCCATGACAATGCTTTACTCCTACAAATATTCCCCATGTCCTTGACAAGACCCACCTTAGATTGGTATAGTGGTTTACCCAAACATTCCATTTACTCATTTAACCAAGCGGCTTAAGCATTCTTGGACCATTTATCAATCAATTTCATCAAAAAAGTCACCATGATTGAACTATACTCGACACAATAGTATGATGACAAATCTATCATGCATTTTGTTTCTCGCTAGTGAAGTTTTATCAACTAGTAAACATTCTAGTTACCTCAAGCTAGGCTTATAGAGTTGTTCACTAGAGCTTGTTCTAGGCACATCTCACCAACTTTGTAGGTACAAACCTTCTATACCTTCGACAAAGCATTTACCATGGTGCGAAAACTAGAAATTCATGCCATTGAAGAGAAGAAAATTCAATTACGAAACAAAAATGCCACGTTCAAATCAAATGATGCTTCTTCATCTTCAAATCCCCAAAACAATTATTCAAAATCCAAAGGATCTTCCAATGTGGTAGTTCTCAAATCTGGTCCATCTCATCCATCTAACCAAGCAAAACCTTCCTCCAATATTTCTCCCATTCAAAATTTTCAGTTCCGATGGGAACAATGAAAGTACACTCCAATTAGAGAGCCCTATTCTTTAGTCTTGGAAAAGCTTCTTAAAGCCAAATCCATTGCACTTCCCCCCATAAAACCTCATACTAGTTTTGATCTTGCTTGTCCTATGCATGCATGGTATAAGGAACATGACTATTGTAATTATCATTGCATCAAAGGCCATAGTAATGGTAATTGCATAACTTTCAAGAATATTGTCCAGAAAATGTTAGATAATGGATATCTCATCTTGGAAAACCCAAACACACTGAAAAATCAAAACTTGCATATATTTAAGAAGTCATTTCCTAATCATACACCATCATCTAATCGAATGGGAACCTTCAACCAATGATAAAAATGTCCGTGAAGTCCATGTTGTTTTCGATATTATACCAGATGTTACTCAATTTCCACCTATTTCATCTATCGAGGATATTCTAGCATGATCTCCTCTACCCACATCAGATCCTACCTCATCTACTCCTTCATCCATAGAGGAGTCCCCTTCATCTCCCTCTTCACCCATGAGGATTCCACAATTTCTTCTGATGTTGTTTCACCATCTACCTTGCAACCTACCAAACAATCAATGGTATTAACTCTCCTACCCACGAGATAATCTTTGTTGCTTTCTTATCCACCAAAATAAGAATATACCTCATCCCATATACCATTGCTCTTACCCACAATGGATCCTTTAGACGTGCCACTACATGTTGGGGAAAATTCCCCATTAGCATTCCAGGATCCCGTTGATCTTGTCTCATCTCTTTTACCCAAAGAGTCTGAGGCTAACCAATTCCATGTCTCACAGACATATTTTACATGGATTTCCACTAAACCAACTGCATCTCCTCTTACAACAGTGCCATTTTCATGACTGGCCGATCACTTGGATTACATTGATAATTCCATGCTTTGGGGACGTCTTGAGATCCCCTTTTTGACCTAAATGCAAATGTCACTTACGATACCTCCATTATCTATACAAAGGTATTTCCATTGACCAAATCAACCATGACCATGCTTTTTGAAGTGTATTCTTCTTCATCACCCTTGCCTACATCCAAACCTTTAATCATAACCAAACCCATTCCTATGCCTAAGAACCTACCTATACCTAAATATTCTCCCATCTCTAAACCTATCACTACCTTAGGTGTCATGCGACATCAAGCCTTTTCCATCCACCCATCAAATTGGACTTAGCCATGTCCTCTTAAGTTCACATAAAAACCAATCCTCCACCTAAAAATAAGATCCAAATTTCAATACCACATACTCTAGTTTCACCCACCATGCCTTTGTCACCTTTACCCCTTTCGTATATCCTCAGACCTCACCAGTCTACCCTAGTAAAGAAACCTCCTACCTAAAGAAAAAAAAAAAGTGTAATAGTTCACCTCTTCATCATGATCCTTTATTACATCCAATCGACTGCACAACCTTTTACGTCACCTCTGATTTCTTACAACCTATACCTCCACCAGCTACCATAACCCCATCACTACCTATGTGACTTTCTTCTCCTCAACCCATACCTTCCACCTGGCCTCTACCAAAAACCTTTACCATACCTCTGTTATCACCGTGGCTAACCCATCCTTTGCCACCATCTCGCTTTCCCTTCTACATCACGTACTCCCACCTCACCTTTACCCAAGAAGGTGTAATCCAAGGAAAAGAACCCACTACCCTCCAACAGGGTAGTTAAACCAACAACACCTTCCATTTCTAGTTCATCTACCACACCTTTACCCAAGTAGGTACCATAAAAACCTAAGACAATACCACCTACCAAACTAGTGGTCAAACCTATTCCACCTCCTATAATACCTCTTCCACCACAATCATCCACACCTTCACCCAAACCCACACTCACTTCACACTATGATCCGTTGGCAGGGTCTTATGCCAACATTTTAGACAACCTCTTAGAGACCACGGCCATCACATTACCACCACTTAGACCTTACGATCCTCTAAAACCCAAACCAAAGGGGTTTGAAAAAACTAAAATTTTTTCCTACCATCGTGTGCTAGGAAATGATGTAGAGAACTGTAAGGCTCTAAAACTCATTCTTCTCCAGCTATGCCCTCCTAAAGAAAATTTTGACGATGATGATCTTCTAGATGAGGAATTTTTTTCATCTTCACATATCTCCATACATCCTCAGCCACTATCTATTCGGCGGCCCACATCACCACCTCCACAACCCATTTATCCACCTCAAAAATTTAAGATCAACATGGTTCACATAAAAGAGCTTGCCAAAGCCCCACCAAAATTCCAGTGTGTCCTACTCATTTTGAAGGGTTCTTACCTTATATGAGATTTTTATCCATCATGTCATTATACTACTCATGATATACCTTCTCCATCCACCTCTTTTCCTCGATTAACATGATCAAAGTTTTCACTCATGCCCAAAAAGAAAAAGGAAAAGTAAAAGAAACCAGCCCATTCGTTAATCCTATGCCTAACATACCATCTGCACCCGCACCCAAAATCACCATTTGAGGACCCACATACCCTATTTCTGATAGATTCACCCATCATACAATGATAAAACAATTACACCAATCCCCTCTAAATGTATTTGTATGATCTCGTCCAAACCTCCGAATCTCATTGAAAAGCCCTCATGGAGGTTTTGTAATCCATCAAGGTTTTACCTAACAACCCCACACCAGTAGCTTCCATTATCACCCCTCACCATATGGCCTCTCTTACCAAAACATCTCCTTCTTCTACCCCCACTCCCACTCATCAAGTGGCACCCTTAGTTTCTATGATGAGGAGATCATACCTCTCCAGTTAGATGACCCTGATCCCGCTATTTTCATCTCTATCTATATCGATAATATTCACATTTGACACGTTATGATCAAGAAAGGTTCTAACATCAACATCATCTCCTCTCATGCATATAATAAAATGCGCATCCCTTTAAATTACATACATAATACCCCGGTTATGTTGTGCTCCTTCAATGATGCCATCACTTCCACCCTTGCACCATTATTCTTCACATTTGTGTGGGCCTCCGTACTATGCCGAATTTATTCTATGTTTTAGAATGGGCATTCAAGTATAACTTGTTCCTTGGCTAACCTTGGATCCATGTCATGGGTTGTGTTCCTTCAAATTTACATCATTATATACAATTTGAACATGAAGAACATAACTACACCATCCTTTTCGACCCTTCATCATTCAAAACCTGTAAAATGTTGTACCAACCTAATAATGTCATTATACCCGTTAAGGCATCTACCACTTCCGCCACCTTTCCTTCACTGTATCCTTGTCCACGATGTTTCCGCTACCTCATCCACTCCTACCTCTTTTATTCCCACTACTGTCATGCCCTTTGTAGCTAACCCATCTACTAGCCCGTCTAGTTCCCAACCAACTAATCCTTATTTTTCCCAATATCTTAGTAATTCATCTATTCTGGCTACACACATATCTACTACCAATCCCTTAGAAGGTGTTTTTCAATGGCTCACTGCGGGGAATACCATTTGTACAATATAAACCCATTCCTTACTCCACAACAAAGTATGGTAACCTACGTCAACATCCTCTTTATGACCATCGCATATGCTAGTCCTTCCCTTACGGTCCTCCCCACCTTCACACCAACTTAACTCTCCTTCAATTGGAATGATGAGTGTCATAACACCTTTGAAGCGTTGAAGAAATCTGTCTTCATCCACCCGTGCTCATCCCACCTAAATATGACAAACCTTTTTACCTCTATATTTCTATCACTGATCATTCCTTGGGTTTCATGCTCGTTCATTATGATGAACAATACAGGGAGCAAGTGGTTTATTACATAATTCGTACTCTTTTAGACTATGCGACTATGTATACTCACACTAAAAATCTCTGCCTAGCCTTCATCTTTATGACCACTAAAATTTTCCACTACCTACTTAACCATAAAACCTTCATCGTCACCAAGAATGACCCTTTGCATTACATGTATGCTAAAACTTACCAACATCAACGCATCTTGTGTTGGTTCATGCTCTTTGCAGACCTAGACCTAGAATTAATTCATAAAATGTCTATCAAAGGAAAAACCATTATCGATTAGCTTGCCGACGCTCCACTTCCTGGACATCAATCTTCTAACTTTATTTTTTTGATGAATCTATCACTACTCTCTCCCTTGATGACACCATTTATCAGATGACCTTATTCTTTAATGGTTCTAAATTTCAATGTAGGGGTGGAGCAAGGATTATTGTCATTTGTCTCAATGGTGAGCCTATGCATTTATCCTTCAAACTCAACTAAGAATTCACTTCCAACAATTTCCGAATATTAAGTACTTGTTTTGGGCCTTTATACTAGCATAGACTTAAATGTTAAAACCCTTGATATTTTGGGTGATTCTCAATTGGTTATGAACCAAGTCAATGGTGTGTACTAGTTTCAGTAACACAGTCCTTCACAAGTATAAATATCATTTCGACATACTTTTTACCACATTTGATGTAACACCCTTGACCGTTGTTATTTTCTTCCTTTGCATCTCAATTGTTGGCATGTGATTTTCCTTTGTAGGATATGTTCTTTTGACTTTGGGGAAATCATGCTTGATTGGATAAGTCTTTTCTACTCTTAAGATCTTCTGACTGAACTAGAATAGTTTTCTTGAATTCATTTTTCACTTCTTGAAGGTGAGATTGCAAATTGGTTTTAAGAGTTGTAAACTTATCTATTTACCCAACTCATCCTTGGATCAATTTCAGTGATCCAAGGAATGTTTTAAATCTGTTCAAAGTGAACAACTGATGAATTGACATTCCATGAACTGAGAAACACATGGACTGAACTTAGTAGATGCAAGTTCTTTAATTCTCTTTTGTGTGAAAATATTTCCATTCAGTGGTATGTTTCGTTTGGGTCTCTGGAGATCGACCATGACAGGTCATTACCGATGTAATTGGCATTTTAGCCTGTTCATGGTGTAGGAGAGAACTAGAATCCTAAGCTATGTAACATGAGATAATTTTGATTCTAACCTAAACATGGTGCTAAGGGAATTAGAAAAAGTTACTAGGTATTGAAACTAAACATTGAACCTATTCTACAAGGCAATATGGTGATCTAACCTAGTGTTTTAAACTATGGCACTTTGAATTATTTACCTATGAGGGTTTATATAAACCTAATTGCTAAGGCCTATGGTGGGGGTTAGTTGTTAGTGTTATATCCTAAGGTATAAAATTTAATCTACCTAAGATCTAACCTAAGCAATTAACCTATCCTAAACTATGGGGTAGGAAGGGGGACTTATGTAGTCGCATGCACATTGGTGATAGGTCCTAAGGTAGTTATGATGTTGATAAGGTTGGTAAATGCAAATGGTACTGCCAGCTTTGGCAGGGGTTAGTTGGTTTGGCGGAGGCTTATGTGGTAGTATCACTAAAATGGAAACACATGTTAATTTGGACTTGGCATTCACCAGACTTGGCAGGCGGTGGCAAGGAAGATTAAGCGGGAGATTTGGTGTTAATGGAATTAATTGATTTTGGTTTACGAGCCCAACCATCTTGGTAGGCATGCCAATGGATTTTTCTTGGGTTGTTTCACTTTGCATGTTTTCCAATTTTTACTCTGCATGCGCTCTGGTTTTTCAAACCAGCAGGTTGAACTGCACTTCATGGCTATTTTTGAGGTTTCGAATCTATTTTCATTTCGTGGAGTTTATAAGAGACATTATGGAAGAAATATCTGGTTGTTTGATCTTTCATGGAAAAGAAAAGGAGTGAGCTCTGCTAGAGGTCTTCTTCGATTTGATAGAGACACTATCAGGCATGATAGGCTCTAACTGATTAAAATTTATTACTTTCCTCTAAGTGTTTTCATTAAAACAACTTTGCTCTGTGAGTTTCTATGCATTGCATGATGTTTTTGGTTGTATGGTTACTAAGTTATTAAATCTTGTATTCTTGGTTCGAATCCTTTGCAAAATTGGTCAGTTTAAGATATAGTATGTGATTGTTCGAACTCATGTAAAACACATGTAAAAATGATTCTGTGAATCGTATTGGCTTAACTAAAGTAGTAATTTCGAGTAGGTTTTGTTACTTACAAATGAATGTATTCTCACTAAAATTTCCTTAGGAAACGGCATTCTACCTATGTCATTGAAGCTATTACTTTGTGAACCTGTGCTGGTAGAAAGCTCCAGTTTGTCATGAAAACTTGCATGTAAGCTCAGATTCTGTTGGGAACTTGTGGGTATTTGAGAACTGTTGTTAGGATCTTGGTGTTGTTATGATTTTGTTTCACTTCGTAAGTATATGAAGTCGAGAATAGAGTAGTAGTGGTTGGTTCTTGTTTTCTAAACTGTGAACAATTGTTGTTGTTGGAACTCTAACTTGGTATGATAATGGTGAAGCATTATCAAGTTATTATGGACTGTTACAAGTCTGCATCTGGTTGGTGTTTGTGTTTTACTGAGACTCTATGTATTGTAGTGAGAGCTCATTTTGAATATGGCCTTAGTACTTATATGGTGTTGGTTTGAACTCTTTAAGTGACCTTTCAAACCATTTCACCCGTTAAGCAAGGTTGATATTATAGTTACTTGAAAATCACGGTGGATTCTTTTTATCTGAACTGTTTAAAAGTTTGTTCCATGAATTTTATCTAGCATTAGGATGTGGAAGATATATTTACTCAATAAGGAGTACTGTGATTCAAAATGAGTCAAGAGAATTGTTTCATAGTGTTAGAGCTAGAAGTCTGAGCAAGGTGTCGTTCCAGTTGGGATTCTTTCCAGATTTATTTGTTTAAATACGAAAAACAAAAGGAAAAAAAAGTTGCCTGAACTTGTTTTAAATCAGTTGAATGATTTTGATCTTAGTAAGGACTTATGTTCCTCATGGTGCTTAGATTGAAATTTCAAATCTTGGGACAAAAGGTATCTTGTAAATATATTGTTGGATCCTGTCATGTATATTGAGTCTATTATAGTATGGAAACTATTTTAAACACTCTAAATTTTTAAAAGGAAACCGATGCTTGTGCATGGAGAAAACAAGAAATATGGTGTAGGAGTCAGTTGGTAAACTTTTTTAGACCTTGACTGGAACCATCTTTGTAGTTTATGAATCTTATTGGGAATCCGTTCTTATTCTATTCTTGAAGCAATATGTTGAAAAGTATGATATATAATATTGTTTGATTTAGCTCTTGGGTAATTTCGGGCATAGTATCTATTTAGATTTCTCTTCTGTAGGCCCTCATAAAGAAATGATGAACCCGGAAAGAATTAGTTATAGGTTTTTTATGTATAAGGACTGTGTATGATCTTCACTACTCCAATGTTCCTATTTGAGTAGATCCCTTGTTTATTGTAGGAAGTTTTTAAGGGAAAAAGTTTCATTAGACCCCTTTTCTCTTTAAGGTGCTCTTGTTCTTTCTTGAAATCCTTACATAAACTTGAACTGTATGTATTTGAAGAAGGGACGCTTTGTTAATTACGTTGAAGGATAAGACTTTGGTTTAGGATCATTTCTGATAAGCTTCTCTTATATGGTTGTTGGGTTAAGTTTATTAGTTCGGAACCTTATGTTAATTAGTCTAATGGAAAAAAGAGAATCATTACATAACTAGTTTTCTTATGTTTTTCATTTGATTGAAATCAATAGAAAGAGATGGATGAATGATCGGTAAAAGGAAATGCAAATTTTTTTTTGACCGTTAAACCATCATTCCTTCTTGAATTTCTTTGATGTGACTCTATTTTGATGAACTCCTTAGAATATTGAATTTTAAAGTAAATGTTCCTAAAGGAAACAATTTAAGGCATGAAATGCACTTGTTTATGCTTGGGATGTTATGTACTTTGGTATAATGGAAATGGTTTTTCTTCTTCTTCACTTGATAGATTAGATGAAACACCTTAGTGAAAACATGCTGTAAACACTTCTTTTATCTTATGGCAAAGATAAGTGTTGTATTCTATTTTGGTAGAATGGGGAAAACAATGAGATGTTATGTTCTATTGTTTGGTAAAGATGATTGATAGGATTAATTATACTTTAATTCATAAGACATATATTATAGATTATATTTTGTTCTTCTTTTAGAAGTGAATTCTAATTCATTGATGATCTTATTTTGTTATACTTATGCTTGGTGTATGAAATGCTAATTGTTCATTAAAGCAAGGTTGTTTTTATTGGAACAATTGGTTGAACCTTCTATTAATTATTCTAATGGGAAAAAGAGAATCATTACTTAATTAGTTTTCTTATACTTGTCATTTGACTGAAATAAGTAGAAAGAGATGGATGATTGATTAGTAAAAAGGAAATGCAAACTTGTTGTTTGACTGTTAATCCATCATTCCTTCTTGGATTTCTTTTATGTGACTCTATTTTGATGAACACCTTAAAATGTTGAATTTTAAAGTAGATGTCCCTAAAGGAAATAGTTTAAGTCATGAAATGCACTTGTTTCTGCTTTGCAGATGTTATGTACTTTGGCATAATGGAAATGGTTTTTCTTCTTCTTCACTTGATAGATTAGATGAAACACCTTAGTGAAAACATGTTGTAAACACTTCTTTTATCTTATGGTAAAGATAAGTGTTGTATTCTATTTTGGTAGAATGGGAAACAATGAGATGTTATGTTCTATTGTTTGGTAAAGATGATTGATAGGATTAATTATACTTTAATTCGTAAGATAGATATTATAGATTTTTTTCTTATTTTAGAAGTGAATTTTGATTCATTGATGATCTTCTTTTGTTATACTTATGCTTGGTGTATGAAATGCTAATTGTTCATTAAAGCAGGGTTGTTTTTATTGGAACAATTAGTGGATTGCACTTTGTTTTAAGGCTTAGTGCCTATCATGCTCAGATTCAATGAACTGACCCGTGTAGCAATTTTTGCAGATGGACTTCGTAAGTGACATAAGATGGAAAAATATTACATGATGCATTGGCTGTTCTAAGTTTGATTATAGTGAAGAATTCTGATTCGTTTTAGAGATGTATTAAAAAATAAAAGTATTATTCCTTTTTGAATAAAGACTGTGGTCATGCAGTAAGCCCAAAAATGTATAAGTTGTAAAGGCATAAGTTTGTAAATACAAATGTTTTTAAATGCATAAGTTGTAAAGGTCTAAGTTTGAAAATGAAATTGAAGGATGTGAACTTACTTGCATGAGTTGTGTAATTTATCTTGTATCTTTGTAAAAGAAATGGTATCTTATCTTGTTGATATTCTTCTTATTATTTATACTATTAAAAGAGGATTCTTGAATTAATAGGATAAAAAGGGAGTTAGAGTAATCTCCCTAATTAAGATGCAGCTAGATAAGTTGTAGAATTCAATGTTCTTATATAAACAACTTAATATAGTAAGGTGATGTGTAATGAACACACAATAAAAACTATCGAATATATAAAGAACAAAAAGGGTGTGTTAAACCCTAGAACTTAACCATGAAGAGGAAGACTCTTCCTCTCTAGTGGAAAAGTAAACAAAAAGGAAGATATGATTTATAATCATAGACTACATTTAACAAAGTCTATTAAGATACAACCTAGGTGGTTGTTACACTTCCTTGATTGGTTAAGTCACATTAACAGAAATTATGAGGTGGCTGTCCTCTCTTTTTGGTAATTTCTTATTAATCCAAAAATTAACAAACATTGAAAGCAATCATGAGTTAAGGAATTTCTCCAAGGATTAATGGAGCTTGATTTAGAAGGGAACTTGGGAAGAGTTGGACTATGAATTGGACAAGGTTGCTGAAATCTTCTTTTAAATATCCAGATTAATTAAATATTAATAATCACCTTGGGGTTTGTACATCTTGACGAGGCTATTCTGTAGGATGTTGGCACATGCCAACTGGAGACTGTACCTTTGAGAAGATTAGGATCTTCTTGAGGATACAACATTGTAGTTGACATGTGGCAACACCCTTACGTATTGATCGTCTAGATCTACACGCTTATGGACTTGAACTTAGTTTTTCTTTAGGACTGGGTAGTAACATAGTTATGATATGAAGTAACCCTATAGGACTCCGGGTACCTTGGCACATGGGGTTAACTTATGTTGACCCAGTATGCCAATATATCCTAAGTCTTTGTGAGTCTCTCCCTATCATAATCTATGTTGTTAACTGAACTAGGGATAAACCATGGGCAAGTGGAATGACGTAGAAGTCAGTAAAGGACATTCTAGATAACAATTGAGTGAGGTGAAGGACGTATTGTAGATTGACAAGTATGTTGTCAAGGAATGAGTAATACAAATAATATGTTAGAAAAATTTGGCCAAAGTATCACAAGCTGTTGATTGTGTTGTCCTATGTCACCTTGTCTAAGGTTTGAGATGTAGATGAATATTGGTAGCAAATATTTAGATAGGTTCCTAGACAGATCACTCCATACCCCGAACAGGGTAAGAGAACCAAGTATACATAGTATATAGAAAAAGTAGTCAATACTTAAAGTTAAACATGAATAGATCGGTAGTTTACCGAGTCATGAAATGAATAGATCGGTGGCACACCGAGTCATTACAGCTGCATATGGTTATCTATTATAAGAATGGATGTTATGGAATGTGTGTTCTAAATTATGTATTTAGAATAGAGAACGTTACAAAAAAATCCCTTGTTTCTAAAGTGTTAAAATGGGAATGTTACATCTTGGTATCAGAGTTGAAGGTTACAGCTCTTGGACCTATTGTGTCCATAATATGATAAAAACTTGAATTTTCTTGTAACAAAAATGGTTAGAATAAGAGGAAACATTGCAAATAATGCTCCACCTAATGAAGGAGCAGCAACAACCCAAAAACTTGATGAAATCCTTGCTGCCCTGTTGGACACAAGAGATCATTTGACGGTACTTGAGCAACAAGTGATGGGTAATGAGGAGGAAGAAGAAGCTAGTAATAACAATCAGCCACCTCCTGAGGACAACCCCAATATGGGTGTTGATAATAACAATACTAATGTACCTATCTAACCAGAAAACAAAAAGGCTAGGTTGGCAGCTGAACTCACCAATGATATAAAAAGGATAAGTCCACCTAAGTTTGATGGCACCACATTAGGTGATGGAGCTGAGAATTGGCTCAGTGAGATGGAGAAGTACTTTGCAATAAGAAACTTCTTGGAGGAAACCAAAGCTATTTGGGGAGCATATCAGCTTTCCCATGAAGCATCTTCATGGTGGGACAGCCATAAGGCTGAGCTAAACATTGATGAAACTAACATCACTTGGGATCAATTTAAAAGTTATTTTAGGCAAATGATGGCTGCCACAAATTTATTATGATCATAAAATGACTGAATTTCAGAACTTGGCTCAAGGGAAGTTAACTGTAACTGAGTATTGGGAATGGTTTACAAAACTACTCAAGTATGTACCTCAGTATCAAACTAATGAGAAGTTCAGGATATGGAAATTCATCATGGGATTGAATCCCATTATTAGGGGAGAAGTTGATGTTCACAGCCCAACCACTATGGAAGGGGTTGTTGAAAAATCCATAAGGCAAGAACATAAATTAAAGGCTATTTCTGCTCACAAGGAGGAAGTACGGAAGAAAGTTCCAAATTCATCTTCAACTTCTTTTGCACCTAAGAAAGGACCATGAAAAAAATTTGGTAACACAATTTTCCAACTGATAATAATAAGAAAAACAATGAATAAGTTTGCTAGAAGTACAAGGAACAACTTTGCCAAGAACAACAATAACGGGTAGAAGTCCTATGGAGGTCAAAATGATAACTTTAAGGCTGGAAACAATTCTAAGCCTAAAAGGGACCAAGAGGAGGATGTTATAACTATGGTAAAGATCATTACGTAAATCAATGTCCCTTGAAGAAGGATGATCATAATTAGTAGCACAACATACATGTTGTAGTAGCTGACAAGCAACCTGAAAAGCAAGTTACACCTATAGAAGTTCCTGGTAAGTTATTCAGCATACCTTTAACTATTATTTTTGATACGAGAGCTACTTTTGAATGTTTTATTTCTAATAAAATTGCTTCAAAACTTAAAAGAAAAGCTGGAAAAATAGATAAATCATAGATCGTACATTATGGTAATAATTATGTTCATACAGTTAGTATGTGTCTTTTCGGGGCAGTCCTTGACTTACCTATCTTTTCCACAAAAGTTGATCTCTATGTAGCACCTTTGGGATCATATGATATAGTCATAGGCATAAATTGGTTAGCCGAGCATAAAGCAAAGGTAGACTATTTTGAAAAACATATTAGTTATTTAGATGATCTGCAGAAATCAACAGAGATTCAAGTTGTAAAATGAGAAATTTCTGTTAGGAAATTGTCAGCTATGTAACTTAAAAAGGCCAAAAATAAGGGATGTACCTTATATGCAGTAAAAATTTCAGAATCTGCGGAAGAAAATAGTGATTTCATGGAACATTATCCACTGTTACAGAACTACAGTGACATGTTTCAGAATAATTACCAGGGTTACCACCCAAAAGGGAGTTTGACTTCACGATTGAAATCAAACCAGGTATTGAACCTATTTCTAAAGCACCTTATCAAATGACTACCACAGAGCTAGTAGAGCTTAAGGCTCAGCTGCAAGAAATTTTGTCTAAGGGTTTGATTAGACCAAGTGTTTCACCTTGGGGAGCACCAATGATCTTTATAAAAAGAAAGATGGAACACTCAGATTGTGCATTGATTAAAGGATGTTAAACAAAGCAACAATCAAGAATAGATATCCACTTCCTAGAATTGATGACCTATTTGATCAAATGTGTGGGGCATCGGTATATTATAAGATAGATCTTTGATCTGGATATCATCAATTATGAATTAAGGATGAGGACATTCATAAAATGGCTTTCAGGACAAGGTATGGGCATTATGAATTCACGATTTTACCCTTTGGATTAACAAATGCACCTGCAACTTTTATGAACTTAATGAATAATAAATTTCAAGAATACTTGGACAAGTTTGTGCTTGTATTCTTGGACGACATTCTCATATATTCTAAAAGTATTGAGGAGCATCATGAACACTTGAAAATAGTTTTGGAAATTCTAAGAAAGAGACGGTTGTATGGTAAGTTATCCAAATGTTCTTTCTATGACACTAAAGTTCACTATTTGGGTCATGTTATCAGTAAAGATGGGATAGTTGTAGATCCTTCTAAAATTGTAGCTATAACCGAGTGGCCTACACCAAAGAATGTACATGAAGTTAGAAGCTTCATGGGCCTTGTAGGTTATTATAGAAAATTTGTTAAGGATTTTTCTAAGGTGGTGCACCAATAACTTCATTGTAGAAAAATGATAAGAAATTTGTTTGGAATGATAAATGTGAATATGATTTTAAAAATTTGAAAATTCAGTTGACTTCAACACCTATTTTAGTTGTACCTGATCCTAATGGAGACTTTACTGTTGTAACGGATGCATCTAGGGAAGGTCTTGGAGGTATTTTGTTACAAAATGATCATGTCATAGCTTATGAAAGTAGAAAAATTAAGTCATATGAGTTGAATTATGCTTCACGTGATTTAGAGCTTGCTGCCATAGTTCATGCACTTCAAGTTTGGAAACATTATCTGTTGGGTAAACCATTTGAGTTAAAAACTGATCATCTGGGGCTGAAGTACATTTTCACTCAGCCAAATCTGAATGCAAGACATTGAAGGTGGTTAGAGTTTTTGTCTCAATATGATTTTGACATAAGTTACATTAAAGGAAAAGAGAATAGAGTGGCGGATGCTCTAAGTCATAGGAAGCACATTTATGCTCTTATAACTCTAAGAACTCAATTTAAGGATGAAGTAAAAAGTGTTATGGAATATGACTCTTACTTTCAAAGAAGTAAAAATAGCGCTTCTGCAGATTCAAAGGATGAAAGATATAAAGGTTTTCACTTTGATAATGAAGGAATCTTACGATACGAAAACAGAGTATACATACCTTTTCCTAATGATTTGAGAAAGAAATTGTTGGCAGAGTTTCACAATTCACCTTTTTTAGGACACCCAGGCATTACAAAAATTTGTTGATATAAAACAACAATATTTCTGGAAGGGAATGAAAAAAGATGTTATGGATTTTGTGACTCATTGTCTTGAATGTCAACGTGTAAGAGTTGAGCATATGCACCATAGTTTATTTTATCCTCATAGCATACCACAATACAAATGGTAAGTAATAAGCACTGATTTTGTACAAAGATTGCTTATGTCAAGAAATAAACATGATGTTATTTTGGTAGTAGTTGACAAACTAACAAAATTAGCTCATTTTATTACTAGAAATCTAAAGGATTATTCTTCTATTTTGGTTAAAATATTCATACACGAAATTTTTAGATTACACAGAGCACTTGAATTAATCATATTTGATAGATACCCTAGAATGATGTCAAGGTTTTGGCAAACACTCAATACACTCTTGGAACTAAATTGAATTTTAGTTCTACATATCATCTAGAAATGGATGGACAGACTGAAAGAGTAAATCAAGTTTTGGAGGATATGTTATGGATGTACTATATGGATCAATAGTACAAGTGGGAGGAGTACCTTCCATTAGTTGAATTTGCATACAATAATACATATCATGCTTCTCTTAAGATGGCACCTTTTGAGGAACTTTACGAAAGGAAATGCAGAACCCCTATTAGTTGGGATAACATTGAGGATAGAGAGGTAATTGGACCTGAAATCCTTACGGAAATGGAACAACAAGTTAAAATGATTCGTGAACGCTTGAAGGAAGCTGAAAATAGGAAAAAGAGTTATGCTGACTTAAAGTGGGTTAACAGGAAATTTGAACTTGGAGAGAAGGTTTTTCTTTGGGTTAAACCGAAAAAGAGCTCTATAACTTTTGGCAAGGCTACCAAGTTATCACCTCGTTATGTGGGACCTTTTGAAATAGTTGAAGTAATCAACCCTGTAGCTTATCGTTTAGCACTACCACTTGCTTTGTCACGAATGCATGATGTTTTCCATATTTCTTTGCTTAAGAAATATATTTCAAATTTATCACATGTGTTAAATTGGAATTCCTTGTAGGTCCAAGACCCAGGAATAATCATGGTTAAACCCATTTGAGTGCTGAAACTCACCAATTGCATTTAAGAAATAGAGAAATAAGTCAATGTAAGGTCCAGTGGGACCAGTTTAATGAGGAAAGTGCAACTTGGGAAAATCTAGAGGATATGAAAACTATTTTTCCATATTTATTTGAACATAATTGAATCTGTTGACTGATAAAATCTTTATGATTTTATCCTTTATGACATTAAGTAAGCCAGGTTTTGGGTGAGATATTTACTTGATTTGAATCTAAAGTTATTAATGTTGATTTTTGGAACTATAAGATTTTGAAAAATTTGACTTTGAGTAAGAAAAGTGAAGGATTCGACTGTCCTTGATGTAAATTGTTAGAAGAAATAATCATTGGGATGATGATTCATTTCGGGGGAAGCATGTAACACCTTTGACCATTGTTATTCCTTTTCATCTTAATTGTTGGCATGTGATTTTCCTTTTTAGGATATGTTCTTTTGACTTTGGGGAAATCATGCTTGATGTGGATAAGTCTTTTCTGCTCTTAAGATCTTCTGACTGAACTAGAATAGTTTTCTTGAATTCATTTTTCACTTCTTGAAGGTGAGATTGCAAATTGGTTTTAAGAGTTGTAAACTTATCTATTTACCCGACTCATCCTTGGATCAATTTCAGTGATCCAAGGAATGTTTTAAATCTATTCAGAGTGAACAACTGATGAATTGGAATTCCATGAATTGAGAAACACATGGACTGAACTTAGTAGATGCAAGTTCTTTAATTCTCTTTTGTGTGAAAATATTTCCATTCAGTGGTATGTTTCATTTGGGTCTCTGAGATCGACCATGGTAGGTCATTACCGATGTAATTGGGATTTTAGCCTGTTCATGGCGTAGGAGAGAACCAAAATCCTAAGCCAGGTAAAAGTATTTCCTACCTAAGCTATGTAACATGATATAATTCTGATTCTAACCTAAACATGGTGCTAAGGGAATTGGAAAAAGTTACTAGGTATTAAAACTAAACATTGAACCTATTCTACAAGGCAATATGGTGATCTAACCTAGTGTTTTAAACTATGGCACTTTGAATTATTTACCTATGAGGGTTTATCTAAACCTAATTGCTAAGGCCTATGGTGGGGGTTAGTTGTTAGTGTTATATCCTAAGGTATAAAATTTAATCTACCTAAGATCTAACCTAAGAAAATAACCTATCCTAAACTATTGGGCATGAAGGGGGACTTATGTAGTCGCATGCACATTGGCGATGGTTCCTAAGGAATTTATGATGTTGATAAGGTTGGTAAATGCAAATGGTACTACCAGATTTGGTAGGGGTTAGTTGGTTTGGTGGAGGCTTAGGTGGCAGTATCACTAAAATGGAAACACATGTTAATTTGGACTTGGCATTCGCTAGACTTGGCAGACGGTGACAAGGAAGATTAAGCGGGAGATTTGGTGTTAATGGAATTAATCGATTTTGGTTTACGAGCCCAAACTGTCTTAGTAGGCATGTCAGTGGATTTTTCTTAGGTTTTTTCACTTTGCATGTTTTCTGATTTTTACTCTACATGCACTCTAGTTTTTTGAACCAACAGGTTGAACTGCACTTCATGGCTATTTTTGAGGTTTCAAATCTATTTTCATTTCATGGAGTTTATAAGAGACATTATGGAAGAAGTATCTGGTTGTTCAATATTTCATGGAAAAGAAAAGAAGGAGTGAGCTCGGCTAGAGGTCTTCTTCGATTTGACAGAGACACTATCAGGCATGATAGGCTCTAACTGTTAAAATTTATTGCTTTCCTCTAAGTGTTTTCATTAAAACAACTTTTCTCTGTGAGTTTCTATGCATTGCATGATGTTTTTGGTTGTATGGTTACTAAGTTATTAAATCTTGTATTCTTGGTTTGAATCCTTTGTAAAAGTGGTCTGGTTTAAGATATAGTATGTGATTGTTCGAACTCATGCAAAACACATGCAAAAATGATTCTGTAACTCTATTAGCTTAATTGAATCTAGTAATTTTGGGTAGGTTTTGTTACTTATAAATGAATTTATTCTCAGTAAAATTTCCTTAGGGAAACTGGCATTTTGTCTGTGTCTGTTGAAGCTATCATTTTGTGAACCTATGCTGGTAGAAAGCTCTAGTTTGTCATGAAAACTTACATGTAAGCTCATATTCTATTGGGAACTTGTGGGTATTCGAGAACTGTTATTAGGATCTTGGTGTTGTTATGATTGTGTTTCACTTTGTAAGTATGTGAATTCAAGAATATAGTAGTGGTGGTTGGTTCTTGTTTTCTAAACTGTGAACAATTGTTGTTGCTAGAACTCTAACTTGGTGTGATAATTGTGTAGCATTATCAAGTTATTATGGACTGTTACAAGTATGCATCTGGTTGGTGTTTGTGTTTTACTGAGACCCTATGTATTGTAGTGAGAGCTCATTTTGAATACGGCCTTAGTACTTATATGGTGTTGGTCTGAACTCTTTAAGTGATCTTTCAAACCATTTCAATCGTTAAGCAAGGTTGATATTATAGTTACTTGAAAATGACACTTGATTTTTTTATCTAAACTGTTTAAAAGTTTGTTCCATGCATTTTATCTAGCATTAGGATGCGGAAGTTATATTTACTCAATAAGGAGTACTTGTGATTCAAAATGAGTCGAGGGAATTGTTTCATAGTGTTGGAGTTAGAAGCCTGAGCAAGGTGTCGGTCCAGTTAGGATTCTTTCTAGTTTTCTTTGCTTAAATATGCAAACCAAAAGGGAACAAAAGTTTCCCGAACTTGTTTTAAATCAGTTGAATGATTTTGATCTTAGTAAGGACTTATGTTCCACATGGTGCTCAGATTGGAATTTTGAATCTTGGGGTAGAAGGTATCTTGTAAATATACTGTTGGATCCTGTCATGTATATTGAGTCTATTACAGTAGGGAAACTATTTTAAAAAATCTGAATTTTCAAAAGGAAACAGATGCCTGTGCATGGAGAAAATAGGAAATATGGTGTAGGAGTCGGTTGGTAAACTCTGTTAGACCTTGACTGGAACCATCTTTGTAGTTTATGAATCTTATTGGGAATTTGTTCTTATTCTATTCTTGAAGCAATATGTTGAAAAGTATGATATATAATATTGTTTGATTTAGCTCTTGGGTAATTTTGGGCATTAGTATCTATTCAGATTTCTCTTTTGTAGGTCCTCATAAAGAAATGATGAACCCAGGAAAGAATTAGTTATAGTTATTTTGTGTATAAGGACTGTGTATGATCTTCACTTGCTCTAATGTTCCTATTTGAGTAGATCCCTTGTTTACTGTAGGAAGTTTTTAAGGGAAAAAGTTTCATTAGATCCCTTTTCTCTTTAAGGTGCTCTTGTTCTTTCTTGAAATCCTTACATGAACTCGAACTGTATGTATTTGAAGAAGGGATGTTGTTAATTAAGTTGAAGGATAAGACTTTGGTTTAGGATCATTTCTGATAAGCTTCTTTTCTATTGCAGTTGGGTTAAGTTTATTGGTTCGGAACCTTCTGTTAATTATTCTAATGGGAAAAAGAGAATCATTACTTAATTAGTTTTCTTATACTTGTCATTTGACTAAAATCAGTAGAAAGAGATGGATGAATGATTAGTAAAAAGGAAATGCAAATTTGTTGTTTGAATGTTGAACCATCATTCCTTCTTGAATTTCTTTTATGTGACTCTATTTTGATGAACTCCTTAGAATGTTGAATTTTAAAGTAGATATTCCTAAAGGAAACAATTTAAGGCATGAAATGTACTTGTTTATGCTTTGTGGATGTTATGTACTTTGGTATAATGGAAATGGTTTTTCTTCTTCTTCACTTGCTAGATTAGATGAAACACCTTAGTGAAAACATGTTGTAAACACTTCTTTTATCTTATGGCAAAGATAAGTGTTGTATTCCATTTTGGTAGAATGGGAAACAATGAGATGTTATGTTCTATTTTTGGAAAAGATTATTGATAGGATTAATTATACTTTAATTCGTAAGAAAGATATTAAAGATTTTTTTTTTCTTCTTTTAAAAGTGAATTTTGATTCATTGATGATCTTCTTTTGTTATACTTATGCTTGGTGTATGAAATGTTAATTGTTCATTAAAGAAGGGTTGTTTTTATTGGAACAATTAGTGAATTGCACTTCATTTTAAGGCTTAGTGCCTATCATGCTCAGATTGATGAACTCGACCAGTATTAGCAATTTTTACGAGATGGGCTTTGTAAGTGACATAAGATGGAAAAATCTTACATAATGCATTGGTTGTTCTAAGTTTGATTATAGTGAAGAATTATGATTCATTTTAGAGATGTATTGAAAAAGAAAAGTATTATTCCTTTTTGAATAAATACTGTGGTCATGCAGTAAGCCCAAAAATGTATAAGTTGTAAAAGCATAAGTTTGTAAATGCAAATGTTTTTAAATGCATAAGTTGTAAAGGTCTAAGTTTGAAGATGAAATTGAAGGATGTGAACTTACTTGCATGAGTTGTGTAATTTATCTTGTATCTTTGTAAAAGAAATGGTATCTTATCTTGTTGACATTCTTCTTATTATTTATACTATTAAAAGAGGATTCTTGAATTAATAGGATAAAAGGGAGTTAGAGTAATCTCCCTAATTAAGATTGCAACTAGATAAGTTGCAGAATTCAATGTTCTTATATAAACAACTTAATATAGTAAGGTGATGTGTAATGAATACACAATAGAAACTATCGAATATATAAAGAACAAAAAGGGTGTGTTAAACCCTAGAACTTAACCATGAAGAGGAAGACTCTTCCTCTCTAGTGGAAAAGTAAACAAAAAGGAAGATATGATTTATAATCATAGACTTCATTTAACAAAGTCTATTAAGATACAACCTAGGTGGTTGTTACACTTCCCTGATTGCTTAAGTCACATTAACAGAACTTATGAGGTGGCTGTCCTCTCTTTTTGGTAATTGCTTATTAAGCCAAAAATTAACGAACATCAAAAGCAATCATGAGTTAAGGAAGTTCTCCAAGGATTAATGGAGCCTGATTTGGAAGGGAACTTGGGAAGAGTTGGACTAGGAATTGGACAAGGTTGCTGAAATCTACTATTAAATATCTAGATTAATTAAATATTAATAATCACCTTGGGGTTTGTACATCTCGACGAGGTTATTCTATAGGATGTTGGCACATGCCAACTACAGAGCTGTACCTTTGAGAAGATTAGGATCTTCTCGAGGATACAACATTGTAGTTGACATGTGGCAACACCCTTCTGCATTGATCATCTAGATCTACACGCTTATGGACTTGAACTTAGTTTTTCTCTAGGACTGGGTAGTAACATAGTTATGATATGAAGTAACCCTCTAGGACTCTGGGTACCTTGGCACATGGGGTTAACCTAGGTTGACCCAGTATGCCAATATATCCTAAGTCTTTGTGAGTCTCTCCCTATCATAATCTATGTTGTTAACCTGAACTAGGGATAAACCATGGGCAAGTGGACTGACGGAAGTCAGTAAAGGACATTCTAGATAACAATTGAGTGAGGTGAAGGACGTATTCTGGATTGACGAGTATGCCGTCAAGGAATGAGTAATACAAACAATATGTTAGAAAACTTTGGCCAAAGTATCGCAAGTTACTGATTGTGTTGTCCTATGTCACCTTGTCTAAGGTTTGAGATGCAGATGAATATTGGTAGCAAATATTCATATAGGTTCCTAGACAGATCACTCCATACCCCGAATAGGGTAAGAGAACCAAGTATACATAGTATACAGAAAAATTAGTCAATACTTAAATTAAACATGAATAGATCGGTAGTTTGTCGAGTCATGAAATGAATAGATTGGTGGCACACTCGAGTCATTACAGCTACATATGGTTATCTGTTATAAGAATGGATGTTATGGAATGTTTGTTCTAAATTATTTATTTAGAATAGAGAATGTTACAAAAAAATCCCTTGTTTCTCAAGTGTTAAAATGGGAATGTTACATTTGACACCTACCTCATTCAAACCACTCTGCAATCCACTAACAAATTCACGGATACCATGACCTGCCTCGCCTCACAAATACCATCCTCACCTTCAAAGTCTAAAATATTTGTCACAATACAATTATTGTAGTCACCTTCTTATCTTATTCAATTGTAAATTTTGTGGGAAAAGTTAAAAGCTGACCCACGTGAAGTTTTGTATAAGAAATTCGTTGATTACCTCTCTCTTTTGATTCAAATTTCCGAGATATCACTCATAATGGACGATGAGCCGTCCTAAAAAATTTATCTCACTATGTTTGTAGACACAAAAATTGGGTCACACTCCCCTTGGTCCCCTGTTGAAGAACCAACATAAACACATTCACCTAACCATAACCCTTATACCCTACATTAACATTAATTTAATTATTTACAATTAAATTAATACCCATCCTCACCACATTATTAATTTAATTACTTTAATTAAATTGATGGACACCTCACCATAGACCTATTCATAGCATATTTCCATAAATGAATAAGAATGGTTTTAACCCTAAAAATTAAGGCCTATTATTCCTCTAACCAATTTCCCGCTCATAAAAACATAAAGTCCATTCTAATCCGCAAATAAATGGATAGACTTGGCCCAAATGATTGCAAGATATTTTATTTTTATCAAATCTAGGAATCCCTCCTTAATCAAGGCGTTGGTCATCCAGTGACCAATGCCGATCAACTAGGAACCATTGTCGGTTACCATTTATTCACTTTAGTAACATTGTTTATGGGTTGGCACATTTTGGAATGTAAGAGAAGAGAAAGGAGCTGCACACAATTAGAACCAAAGCCTTTTTGTACTTAAAGACATCCATATCCAGCACCAGGATAGATCTAGAGGTATTGTACTCATGGTAACATTCCAAGAAGCACCAATGTGGCCCCAAGCTCCATCCCAACAATCAATCAAAGACCACCACATAACCATTGGAACTACAACACTAGTAAGTATGTTTATCACCCATGTTATTTTATCCTTGTCTTGTTTTAGAGGTTTTTGTCACCTTTTTGTCATTTCTTACTTGCATTACCTTTTCCCCACTATTCCTTCTTTCTATAAACTCAACCATTCCTCCACCTATACCATAAAACCACCTATACCCGACCTCTACATTTTTATGAGTGTTCTTAAGATCCTCATATAACTTGTTATTCCCTTTGTCATCTTTTCCTGACCTCAGCTCAAACCCCATTAATAAATCTTATTAAATCTTCTCACCTACCTCTACTAATGTCGATAACCCATAACCATCGTCAGTTCTACCTAACCATGATCGGTCATACCTTGACCGATGCTTTGTATCTCGTGTCTACCAACACTTTGTGTAAACCAACAACCACCTACCTACTAAAACAACCCAAACACCTTACCCAACCCTGCTAAGACCCTGTCTGTGACTGCAGACCACCTGAACAACCTGCAACCTGACCTAAAGACCTTGACTGCATAGTTTTTAGTATTTAATTGGATCGACACTGATAGTGATCTGAGGTACCCAAATCAGAATACTAGCACTAGATTTGTTTATGTACGCATTTCAGTTACTTCATAATTTGTTTTATAAAATAGTGGGTTGATAACCTTCTAGGAAGTATCACACTTCCCGGATCTAGCATACACTAGGCATTCCACTTGTCATATATTATTTAACTCTTCTTTGGTGGTCTTGTTTTCTATTTCAAGTAGTTCCTCCCAGCCAAAAGGAATCTCTCACAATCAACATCAGATCGAGAAGTAATAACGTGCGCATCAACCTCCAAACCAACACAACAAGTATTCCTCCTTAGCCCATAAAATTATTTGTTTCATCACATTCAAAACATAAAGAAAACAAGAAACATTTTGGCATGCCCAGTGGGACCCATCCGGGGTTCCTTGCATTTTCTTCATCTATAGGTAAAGAGGGTGTGTTTGTTTCCTTTCTAAAATGTACTCACACTAATTATCTTCCTTGGTAATACTCTCCTCTTCTATTTTTCTAAAAAAACATCTTTTATCTGGTTCTTAAAACGAACCATTTCTTCCTTCTTGTATTAGCATAAGTAGCGACTCATTTTTTGTGGCTAACTCCTTGTGTTCTTACCTCTCTTGTGCCTCAGTCCACATTTTTTGATTTTAAGGCACTCAAGGCTTTTTGGAAATGGCACCATCAGATAGAGCTCTCTCTCAGCTTTCCAGAAAGGTAAAGTTTGCCTCCTAACTCCTTATATTTTTCAAGTTATGGCTCGACGGAGTTTTTGTGGAAAATTTTCCCATTTGAGGCCCACAGCCAATAGGAAGCTGCCACGTGGCATCCGACCAGCGGAGTGCAGGGAATTTTTGAAAAATTTTCCAAAGACAAAAAAGAGGTAAAATTTGAAATTTTTTCCGCCGATCCGTTTTTGGGCTGTTTTTGCCCTAAATCTTCAAACGATCATATCTTTTGATCCAAGGCTTGAATTTTCACGTTCTTTATATCATTGGAAAGTTGTTAAAATTCTCTACATGATTCCATGGTAAATTTTTAATTTTGGTTTAGTTTGGAGAGAAAAATTCAAAAATGGTTCTGAGTACGTGTCCATGGCGAAAATGACATTTCAACAACCAAATTTAATACGAAATGGGTCGCATTCTTCTCCAATATGGTCAAAAATGTCAAGGCATGGGTTTGTAAGGACCTCCATGCTTTTTTTAATGCATTTTCCATCAATGGGAATGGCTCCCACGTTTTTTATGTTTTCTCTCTCCTGGGCTCGACCCATGCACTGTAAAAGCTAGATTTGGCTCATTTCTTCATGGTTGAACACTTTTTGGCATTGCAAACTTCTTCTTTCACCTCCAGCAAGTGATAGTTGTAAGAATCAGACCTTTTTCATAGTTTGTAACAGGTTTATACCTCTTTGATGGTGGAATGTAAGAGATTTTTACATGGAATTGGAGGTCTGAAACTCTGTGAATGCTTTCAGTCCTCTGTTTGTATTGTTTTACTTCATTTTAAGACCTCTAATTACATCTATCAGCTTGTGTATGTTTTCCCTTGTTGCATTTCATGAATTTGTGTCTATTTACATGGCAAAAAATGTTTCACCACTCCTTTTGGTGCATCACCATCTTTAGTTTAGTTTCATTTTTGCATTTTTATCCATGTCTCCTTGCAATCTAGGGTAGAATTAGGATTAGAACCTCTGTAGTTGTGCAAAATATAGATCTAAATCAGAGGAGTTTGAGGAACCAGCCTCTATTCTGGAGATTCCTCTCTCATTTTCACAAGTCCCACACTTGGAGAGAGGTTTCCATGTTGTGCAATCAGACTGGATGCTCTAAACATCATTTAGAACCTTGATTTACATCCAGGGGTGCTGCTGATTTGCAACAACAGTTTTGGCACCCGGTGGGACCTTAGAGGTCTCATTTTTATTGCAGAAAAGTTGATGTGCATCTGCTGCAATTTTCTTGCTTGAAAAGAGCTATAATTTGCATATCTGGCGACTCCAAAGGGAAGAATCAACTGGTTTCAGCAGTGCAGGCCTGAAAACTCATGAGAAGAATCACTACAAGGTCAAGAGCTAGAGAAGAAGAGGTGTTGTTTGAATATCTGTAGTTATCTCCAAGAGTAAGGCAAAGTGGAAGAAGGATTCAAAGGTCTCCATCTCCACCAAACAGAACTCTCTCAACTCCTCCACCTAGTAGGCCTTTCATTCAATCAACAAGGGTTTTAAGACCAATTAGAATGGCACAAAACAACCCCTATGTCAACTTCACAGGCAGCAGCCCACTTGCCCTCAATGCACAACATCCAATTCCTATTGCAGCCTTGAAGAACATTCCATACTTCACTGGAGAAAATCAGACTACTCCAGGTGATCATGTTAAGGATATTGCTAACCTTTGTGCAATTCATGAAATCAATGAGATGCAAGTGGCTGTCAAGTTGCTGGCATCTTCATTCAAGGGGAAAGCATTGCAATGGTTTAGAAGCCTTGGAGCTGGTTCTATCACAAATTGGAATCAGCTGTGTATAGCACTTCATGAGCAATTTGGAGAGAAGGGAGACAACTTGTCTCTTTTGGAGCAGCTGACAACCATCAAGAGAGCTCCCATGAGCAGTGACCGATTTCAACTTTAGATTTCAAAAGACTTGGGAGAGAATTCCAGTGGCAGTTAGGCCAACAATAGAAGGTGCTTTTCTCTATTATCTCAAAGCTCTAAATTCTGATATTTCTATGTTGATTCAGTCCATGGGAGGCATAACTATCCCTATGGCTTATAGCATTGCCATTAGGGCTGAAAATTGTTTGATCCAAGCTGGCAAACTAGCCCCTAGACCTCCCATGCCATTGTTTCCAAGTTTAGAGAGTCCAAATACCAATCAAGCACCTAATTTGGCTCCTTCTCCCACTCCTAGAAATCAGAGTTCAAATGAAGCTTCTACTTCATCTCCAAGTGCCCCAAAATGAGCTTGAGAAGTCATGAAGCAATTGCAAAACCTAGGCAATGAGCTGGTTACTCTCAAAAGGCAACAAGCCCAAGGTTTTAGACCTTCTTACCAGCCCCAAGCTCAGCCTAATAGGCAGCCATACCAACCACAAAGACCACCTAATCCATTAAATATGAAATCAAACAAGGCCTCCTGCCCGATAGACCATTTCAGCCCTATAATCCAAATGCCATATCTACCTCTAAGGCATTGGTGCCAACACAAAACAACATTGCTCAAGTATGATTGGTGTTTTCCATGCAATGAACCTCATAACCAATCCATGTGCTTCATGGTGCTTTGAATCAAGCATTAATGGTGACAACTACTGGTGTGGAGGGTGAGGGCGGTCAAAAGGAAACAACCAACAACAAGAAACATTCCAATAGCAATCAGCCCCAAATGACACCACATTGGTAAATTGGCAAGCGAGAGGATTTTGTGGCATGAATCGAGCGATTTTCTCCAAGGTGTTGCAGCCAACACAAGGTCAAAAAGAAGGAATTTGGGTGAAGAACAACCATTAGCTCCAACCAATCCACAACCTTCCATGGCTCCACAAATGGTTGGCAAGTAAAATCCAATTTCAAATGCACAAGGGCAGCCAAGAACAGCTCCTAGACCAACTCAAATACCAGTTATTGCTGCCCATGTGCAAGGAGTGAATGTACAAGCAAAGGGACAACAAAGAGATCCTTCATCACCATTCAATATCATTGATCAGATGAAGAAGACAAATGTTAATATATCAATGTGGGAATCCCTATCTATCCCAGGCCAAAGAGACTTGTTACAAGTTGCCATGAAGGACTGGCCAACTTCGAATCAGCAAGTTCAGATGCAAGAGAAAGTGCTCACAAATGCTGCCCAGCCTGAGGGAAATCATGGAGGACAGCAAGGTAAAATGTTGAAGCCCCCTCCTTTCTATGTTTCATTAATCATTGGAAATCAGTTAGTGCACAATTACATGATAGATTCCGGGGCAAGTAGCTCAGTGATGCCTAAACAAATAGCTGATCAGCTAGGGCTCCAGTATGAAACCATATCCAAAGGGGTAGTGCAGCTGGATGGGACAGCAGTAACAACAGTTGGGGTGATTAGAAACTTGAGTCTTACCTTGCATGCATGTCCAAATGTTGTTGTTTTACAAGATGTATCAGTCATAGACCTTCCACCACTCTTTGCCCTATGCTTGTCAAGGGACTTCACAGCCAAGATTGGGGGATATTTGTCTGCTGATTGGTCACACATGCTGTGTTGAACGAGGTATGGAACTAAGGCTACAATCAGGTCTGAACCTATTGCAAACTTCCACATTGAGCCTTACACTCCAAGTCAGATCAACACCAATTGTTCAACATTTGATCAAGAAGACCACCCAAGCACCGATGAAGCTGACACCAAGGTTGGAAGCATCCCGGATCTAACTCTTGATGAATGGGCAAACAAGGTACATGCTTTTGATCCTTATCAAGTGGAAAGAATCGAGCTAGGGGTCTATTGCATACATGAAGAAAATCAGCCTATTCCTAGCATCACCAAGCCAAACCATGAAGATGACAATGAGGTATGGCAGCTATTTTTTGATGGATCAAGGAGTAGACAAGGTGCAGGAGGTGGAGCCATGCTTGTTTCACCTCAAGGAGTAAATTACTATTCAGCTTTTAGATTTCAGTTTGCATGCTCCAATAACACTGCTGAATATGAAGCCTTGGTGCAAGGGATGCATTGGGCAATCAAGAAGAAAATAAAGAACTTGCAAGTCTTTGGTGATAGTGAATTGATTGTAAATCAGGTCAAGGACAACATGTTGCCAAGAATGATCTACTCGGTGCTACAAGAACGAGGGTGTGGGACCTCATGGAAGATTTTGAGGGTTTTGGCATCAAATCCATTCCTAGGAAAGAGAATCAAGTGCTTGTGCAGGCTTGCGGCGATAGGGGCAGCCTTTGACATTGTGGAAAGCATTCAAAAAGACAAGGTACACCAAACATCCACGTGATTGTGAGGCCTTGATGCCGAGATAACAATGTCGGTTAGCAAGTGTTTGAGAATGACCAGCAAATCATCCATTTCTTGCGAAGAAGAAGCTGAGTTCTCGGCTAAGAATCAAGAAAAATTGGAACAACGATGTATGGTGACCAAGTGGTACAGTGAGAACTAACAAGCTGCCCAAGGGACTTATCACTTTGGAGTCCATTTTTAATCCCAATGATCAGTTTAGAAAGGAGAAAGCAAACATTCAGGTCAAGAGAGAGGATTCAGTATCCATCTTGGTAGAAGAGAACAAACCATTGCAAATTGGAAAGATGACAACTGAACAAGAAAGGTATGAATTCATGCAACTATGTCAAGAATTCCCAGATGTGTTTGCTTGGAGCTACGAAAGATTTGAAAGGTTTCAATCCCAACTTAGCTCAGCATACCATTGAATTGGATCCAAATACTAAGCTTATCAGGCAAAACAAAGACCAGTCAATCCACACATGGAGCCTCTCATGAGGAAAGAATTGGACAAGCTGATTGAGTCAAGAATCATATTCCCAATCAAGCATTCTAGTTGGGTTGCCAACTTGGTTCCAGTCAGAAAGAAGAGTGGAGAGATCAGATTGTGTGTTGATTTCAGAGACTTAAATAGAGCATCTCTCAAGGACCATTACCCACTCCCTTCCATGGAGCAAATCTTGCAAGTTGTGGCTGGCTCCGAGAGGTTTTCACTACTTGATGGCTACTCAGGCTACA
Source organism: Taxus wallichiana var. yunnanensis (assembly GCA_018340775.1). Taxonomy (NCBI): domain Eukaryota; kingdom Viridiplantae; phylum Streptophyta; class Pinopsida; order Cupressales; family Taxaceae; genus Taxus; species Taxus wallichiana. Next base: position 512,175,140 of record CM031238.1, on the reverse strand, counting down.
ATCAGATTATGGTGAAGGAGGAAGACCAGTTCAAGACAGCCTTCACAACCAAATGGGGAACTTTTGCATACAGGAAAATGCCATTTGGGTTGTCCAATGCTGGTGCTACCTTCCAAAGGGCAATGGACATGGCGTTCAAAGGTTTGATTAACAACGTGGTGCTGATTTACCTTGATGATATCACTATTTTTTCCAAAAATGCAGCAGACCACCTCTCTCATTTGAGACAAGTTTTCACGAGGTGCAGGAGATTTGGAGTGTCTTTAAATCCTAGAAAGTGTATCTTTCTTGCACATGAAGGAAATCTCCTTGGCCATATTGTCTCCAAAGAAGGATTAGCAATTGATCCAGAGAGGGTTGAAGCCATAAGAGCACTACCATTGCCAAGCCACAAGAAAGCCCTTCAGAGTTTCTTGGGGAGGATAAACTTTGTTCGGAGGTTTGTCCCAGATTTTGCAGCCCTTGTCAAGCCCATCACCAAAATGTTAAAGAAGAGCATGGCTTTCAAGTGGACAGCAGAAGGCAAGGAGAGTTTTGAAGCAATCAAAGAAGCCATTTCTCAAGCACCAACTCTCATCAACCGGACTTCTCCAAGGATTTCATCCTCTATGCATTTGGAGGTAATGACACTATTTCTACCATTTTGGTATAGCAGAACAAGGATAATGATGAGCAGCCAATTACCTTCTTCAGCCAGAGCCTAGATGACTATGAGGTGAAGTACTCTTTTATTGAGAAGCATGTGCTGGCAGTAATCAAAAGCTTGAAGAAATTCAAGCATTTAGTCTCGAACAACAAGGTCCAGTTGCTGGTCTCACATGCTGGGGTTAAGGACTTCCTCCTCAACAAAGATTTGAATGAGAAAAGGGTAGGTTGGATCACCCGTGTCATGGAGTATGACATTGAGATCAAGATCACCAAGCTGGTAAGAGGAAAAGGATTGTGTGAGCAGCTGGTTTTGGGGAAGCAAAAAGAAGTATGCAATGAAGAAGAGGTTGTTTTGACAGTCCAGGACAGCCATGAGCCAAGTGGCAATCAAGAAGAAGACAATGCTGCCCCCACTCCTTGCTGGACCCAAGGTATTATACACTTCTAAGCACGAGGCCTATGCCCCAGAGATGAACAAGACCCAAAGAAGACACTTGATTGCAGGTTGTCCCATATGCCATTGTTGATGGAGTTTTGTTCAAGAAAGATGTGAATGGAGTGCTTCTTTGAGATGCATTAGCACAAATCAGATTCATAGGGTGTTGGAAGAGTTCCATGGTGGACCAGCTGGTGGTCATTTTGCACCAAGAGTGACAGCTCTAAAAATCATGAAGGCTGGTTATTATTGGCCTAAAATTTTTAGTGATTGCTATGCATGGATTAAGAGGTGTAAGAATTGTGCATTCTTCACAGGAAAAGAGAGACTTGCTGCCCTTCCATTGCATCCAATCTCAGTTGACCAGCCATTCATGCAATGGGGTTTGGACTTCATTGGAGTCATTAATCCCAATTCAAGTCAAGGGCACAAATGGATTTTGACAGCCACGGACTACTTCACCAAATGGACTGAAGCAATAGCACTCAAAGAAGCAAATGAGTCTAGCATCTTAGACTTTTATGAGGGGATAGCGACCAGATTTGGTATACCTGCTACAATAATCTCAGATAATGCATTGGCATTCATTGGATCCAAGGTGACTGAGTGGGCTGTCAAGAACGGGATCTACCTAAGCACTTCATCAAACTATTACCCTCAAGGTAATGGCCAGGCCGAGTCTACAAACAAGAACTTGTTGAGGATCATTAGGAGGACTCTTGATGAGAATCAGAGGTCTTGGCATACCAAACTGAAATCAGCCTTATGGGCTGATAGGATAACTCCCAAGAGATCCACAGGTAACTCTCCATTCAAACTTGTCTATGGAAGAGAGGCAATCTTGCCCATGTCACTTGAGTTGCCAACATTGGAACTCATGAAGCAATTAGAGTTGCTAGAGTTTGAGCCCATGGAGGTGAGATATGCAGAGTTGATGGAGCTGCAGGAGGTTAGAAATCAGGCATCCCAAGCAATGGAAAAGGATCAAGCTTTGATCAAAAATACCTTTGATAGGAAGGCCAAGGATAGATCTTTTCAGGTTGGAGATCTAGTGTTGAAATGGGATGTGGATAGAGAAAAACCGGGAAGGCATTCAAAATTTGATGCCATTTGGAGTGGCCCATACATGGTCACGAAGTGCAAGAACAACAATGCTTTCCAATTGGCCTCATTGGATGGTGAAGAACTACAGATTCCAGTCAATGGAATCTATCTCAAGCATTGCTTCTAGAGGGAAATTTACCACCTTGTAAATATTAGATTAGATTTTCATTCCTCCAAGTGCTTTGCACATTGTTTTGCTGTAGGTTAGTTTTGCTTTCCCTAAGTGCTTTGGCACAACTTGCTGTCCCTGGAGATGTTTTGCAGTCCTTGCTTCCATCATGTGATATTCCATCTTCCTCCTTGCACATTCTAAGTCAGTTGGGGTTCTAAATAGAATATTTGATGGCTCCATGCCCAATGGACTGCTTCAGGCTACTGGTACTTTCATCTAGCAGGCAGATGACCCCTCTGAGTCGCCAAAATTGTTATCCAAAATGTGCCCCAACTCATTTTTTGTGGCTAACTCCTTGTGTTCTTACCTCTCTTGTGCCTCAGTCCACATTTTTTTGATTTTAAGGCACTCAAGGCTTTCTAGAAATGGCACCATCAGATAGAGCTCTCTCTCAGCTTTCCAGAAAGGTAAAGTTTGCCTCCTAACTCCTTATATTTTTCAAGTTATGGCTCGGCGGAGTTTTTGTGGAAAATTTTCCCATTTGAGGCCCGCAGCCAATAGGAAGCTGCCACGTGGCATCCGACCAGCGGAGCGTGGGGAATTTTTGAAAAATTTTCCAAAGACAAAAAAGAGGTAAAATTTGAAATTTTTTCCCGCCGATCCGTTTTTGGGCCGTTTTTGCCCTAAATCTTCAAACGATCATATCTTTTGATCCAGAGCTCATATTTTCACGTTCTTTATATCATTGGAAAGATGTTAAAATTATCTACATGATTCCATGGTCAATTTATAATTTTGGTTTAGTTTGGAGAGATAAAATTCAAAAATGGTTCTGGTACGTGTCCATGGCCAGAAATGACATTTCAACAACCAAATTTAATACAAAATGGGTCGCATTCTTCTCAATATGGTCAAAAATGTTAGGGCATGGGTTTGTAAGGGCCTCCATGCTATTTTAATGCATTTTCAATCAATGAGGAATGGCTCCCACATTTTTTCACGTTTTCTCTCTCCTGGGCTCGACCCATGCACTGTAAAAGCTAGATTTGGCTCATTTCTTCATGGTTGAACACTTTTTGGCATTGCAAACTTCTTCTTTCACCTCCAGCAAGTGATAGTTGTAAGAATCAGACCTTTTTCACAGTTTGTAACAGGTTTATACCTCTTTGATGGTGGAATGCAAGAGATTTTTACATGGAATTGACAGTGCAAACTCTGTGAATGCTTTCAGTCCTCTGTTTGTATTGTTTTACTTCATTTTAAGACCTCTAATTACATCTATCAGCTTGTGTATGTTTTCCCTTGTTGCATTTCATGAATTTGTGTCTATTTACATGGCAAAAATGTTTCACCACTCCTTTTGGTGCATCACCATCTTTAGTTTAGTTTCATTTTTGCATTTTTATCCCTGTCTCCTTGCAATCTAGGGTAGAATTAGGATTAGAACCTCTGTAGTTGTGCAAAATATAGATCTAAATTAGAGGAGTTTGAGGAACCAGCCTCTATTCTAGAGATTCCTCTCTCATTTTCACAAGTCCCACACTTGGAGAGGTTTTCATGTTGTTTCTCTAAACATCATTTAGAACCTTGATTTGCATCCGGGGTGTTGCTCAACAACAATTTTGGATGTCTCTTAAGGTCTCACATCATTTATGTGCATCAAGTTTCTTTAGCATCTTCATTCAAGGGGAAAGCATTGTAATGGTTTAGAAGCCTTGGAGCTGGTTCTATCACAAATTGGAATCAGCTGTGTATAGCACTTCATGAGCAATTTGGAGAGAAGGGAGACAACTTGTCTCTTTTGGAGCAGCTGACAACCATCAAGAGAGCTCCCAATGAACAACTGACCGATTTCAACTTCAGATTTCAAAAGACTTGGGAGAGAATTCCAGTGGCAGTTAGGCCAACAGCAGAAGGTGCTTTTCTCTATTATCTCAAAGCTCTAAATTCTAATATTTCTATGTTGATTCAATCCATGGGAGGCATAACTATCCCTATGGCTTATAGCATTGCCATTAGGGCTGAAAATTGTTTGATCCAAGTGCAAACTAGCCCATAGACCTCATCATTCCTGTTTCACTTCTTGGCGGGTGTTTTCCTACGGTGACCGGTATCGCTTTATGTAACTAACATCGGTTCCCCATTAACCATCACCGGTCAACCTAATAGTCTTTCTAAGTCTACACTTATATACATGGTGTTGACTTGAAGCCAAACTAACACTTTTATATTCCACGCTAGTTGTCAACCACTCCCACCTAGTCCTTCACCACCTTCTTTCCTGTCACCCATGTATCCAAAATTTCCTACCACCATTGCTACAAGTGACAAGGAGTTCACATGACTCCTTGATCAGAATCTTGTAGCCTTACAATTATACCTTTCCCACTCTTCCACTCAGATTCCTCAGGTCAATTGATATATGGAATGCCCGTATCCATCTCTCCTGCCCTTATCCCCACTTCTACATCAACCCCTACTAGTTCGGCATTACCTTCACCTACTTTACCCCCAGTGGTTTTGTAGCTAGGCCCCACACCCACTATGACCATTGCATCTACAACATTAGTTGCACCCATAGTATCTGTTGTTCCTTCATTGACCACCCAGACCATAACCCCATCCGTGCCCATTATCTCACATATACCAATTGTAACACAACCACCCATGGTGTCGGTGACCCCTACTCCATTCCATAATCTTGTCCTCTCCATCCCATAGTCTCTTCCCCCAATTGCTACTAGAGTCACTGCAACTACCCCACCTACATATACATATTATCAACAACCCCTATCTTGTCCATCATTCATTCTAGATATATGCCCTCTATATCGGTCCCTTATTCTCAACCTTCCTATTTGGCATCACCATACACTGGAATGCCACCCACATCACATGTTTAACACCATCCCTCTTACACCACAAGAGGTTCCCTTCTATCACAACCTACCAATGACCTCATCAAATTAATGATGGAAAGGATGTAGACACTAGAAGCATCGGTTTCTGGCTCACACAATTCTCTCACCTACGATGAAATCTGTAATGAGCCCATTCATCCATCCATTCCTATTCACTCATACCCTGTACATTAGGAAATGCCAAAAATCAACCGTTTCAATAGTAAATAATATCTGCAACAACATTTGTGGTCTTTCAAACATGGGTGTTACCTGATTGCCCATGATGATGCTTTACTTCTACAGACCTTCCCAATGTCCCTGACAAGACCTGCATTATACTGGTACAGTGAGCTACTCAGATATTCAATCTACTCATTTAATAAAATATCCCAAGACTTTTTAGACCACTTCTCAATCAACATTGTTAAGAAAGTCACCATGACTGATATTTACTCCACACAATAGTATGACGATGAGTCTATCACTGACTTTGTCACTCATTGGCGCAACCTAATTAACCAGCTCACATTTCAATTACCTCAAACTGAGCTCATAGAGTTTTTATTCAGACTTTTTCTAGACACATTTATCCAACCCTATAGGTGCAGACCTTCTACACCTTTGACGAGGCATTCACCATGGCACGAAAATTGGAGATTCGTGCTATTGAAGAGAAGAAAATTCAGCTACATAACAAGAACACCATGTTCAAATTGAATGATGCTTCTTCATCTTCAAAACCCCAAAACAACTATTCAAAACCTAAAGGATCTGCCAATGTTGTGGTTCTCAAGGCTAGACCTTCTCACCCATCAAACCAAGCCAAACCTTCTGCTAATCTCTCACCCATCCAAACTTTCTAGTTCAGACAAGAACAATGAAAGTACACCCCAATAGGAGAACCATATTCTTTTGTTTTGGAAAATCTTATTAAGGATGGTGTCATTACCCTTCCACCTATAAAACCACACACTAGTTTTGACCTAGATCACCCCACACCTGTTTGGTATAAAGAACATGAATTTTGTAACTATCATTGCATCAAAGGTCATAGCGAAATAACCGCATCACCTTCAAGAATGTCATCCAAGAAATTTTAGACAACAAAGATCTATTCTTGGATAACCCAAATGCACCTGCTAATCAAAACCTACATATCTTCAAAAACCATTTCCTAATCATGCCCCATCTTCCAACCAAACGAGTGATACTTCAACCAATGATAACAATGTCCATGAGGTCGATGCTATTATCAAGGACATACCAATTCCTTCCACAGATGAAATCCTATACCGATTTCCCCTACCTACACAGAATCTATTTCATCTACTCCTCCACCCATAGAGGAACCCCCTTCATTTTTTTCTACACCTGTGAAAGATCCCATAAGTAACTCTTTACCTATGGCCTCTCAAATTACTGAATAGTCATCATTAGCACCTCTCCTACTCATAAGGGACACATGTCCACTCCCTACACCATCACATGGAGAGTCCACCTCATCTATCCATATAGGGTTCTCAGTAGAAACATCAATGCCTTTAGATGACCATTCTTCATCGGACTTCCAAGATCATGCTAATATTCTTTCGGCTCTCTTACCCATAGATTCTGAAGATATCCACTTCCCTATTTCTCAAACACATTTCATGGGGATTTCTACTCAATCCACATCATCCCCTCTTACAGAAGTACCATTTTCACGCTTGGCCTATCACCTAGACTATGTTGATAGATCCTTACTTTGGGGACATCTTCTACTTCTTGCTTCAACCCAAATGCAATTATCACTCACCGACACCTCCATAATCTATCCAAAAGTGTTTAAAGCGACCAAACAAAACACAACCATGGCTATTGGAACACCTTCCATGTCATCACCCACAACCCAACACACACCTCTCGCCCACAACCCAACACACACATACCCAAGCACATACCCGCGCCTATATCATCTCCCTTACCTAAACCCATCACTACCTTAGGGGTCATGCCAACATCGAACCTTACTCACCCACCCATCAAATTAGATTTAGCCACATCTTCCCAAACCAACACTAAACTTATTCCTTCCCCTAAAAAGAAGACCCAACCTTCTAGGCCTCATACACCAACCTCACCTACCACACTATTGTCACCTTCACCCCTTCCATCCATCTTAGGACCTCATCCCTCAACCTTGGCCAAGTAATCTTCTTCCACTAGTAAACCAAGAACACAACATCTCACCTCCTCATCATGACCCTCTAATATACCCAAGTGATCCACACAACCCCCATCATCACCTGTGACCTTCTTACCACCCATACCACCACTACCTTCCATAACTTCTTCACTACCCATGACACTCTCCTCTCTTCCACTCACACCTTCTACCCAACCTCTACCAACCACCTCCATCGCAACTCGGTTACCCCCATGGGTAACCCATCCTCTTCCACCATCTACTTTTCCTTCTACATCCCATAATCTTGTGTCACCTTTACCCAATAAAGTGTAACCTAAAGCTAAGAATCTACTACCCTCCAATAAAGTAGTCAAACCAACCAAACCTTCCATCGCCAGCTCTTCTACCCCACATTTACCCAAAAAAATTCCCATAAGACCTAAGACCAATCCACATACTAAACTAGTGGAAAACCCATTCCCCCTCTTGTAAAACCTCTTCCTTCACAATTGGTCACACCTCTACCCAAACCCACACTCACCTCCCATTGTGATCCATTAGCAAGTTCCTACACCAAGATCTTAACAGATCTCCTTGAAACCTCTATCATCACATTACCACCTCTTAGACCTTATGACCCACTCAAACCCAAACCAAAATGGTTTGGAAAACTAAAATTTACGTCTACCATCGTGTGCCAAGACACGATGTAGATAATCGTAAGGCTTTGAAAAATGCTATTGTCCAATTATGTCCTCCCAAATAAAATTTTAACGACATCGATATTCTTGATGAGGACCCCATTTCACCTTCACCGATCTCCCGCATCTTCTTCCATTACCTACTCAAAGTGACCAATATCTCCACCCTCAAAATTTAAAATTAACATGGTCCATATTACCACCCACACTTAGAAAGACAAGGGAAAAGAAAAGGAAACTAGCCCATTAACCAACCCTATACCCAACATACCATCTCGCACCCACACCCAAAGTCACCATTTGAGGTCCCGCGTATCCTATTTCTGATGGGGTCACACATCGCACAATTCTAAAACAATTACACCAATCCTCCCTCAAAATGTCTTTATATGACCTCATCCAAACCTCTGAGTCACATCGTCAAGCCCTCATGGAGGTCCTTCAATCTATTGAGGTTTTACCAAATGACCCCATGCCCATAGCCTCCATCATTACCCCTCATCACGTAGCCTCTCTCACTAATTCATCACCTTCCTCTACACCTCCACCTACTCACCAAGTAGCCTCCTTAGATTTTCGGACAAAGAGATCACCCCTTCAAGTCTGACGCCCCGATCCCGCTCTTTTCATCTCCATCTTTATTGATAATATATGCATACGATGCATTATGATCAATGGTGGTGCTAGTATTAACATCATCTCCTCCCATGTGTACAACCAAATGTGCATACCTACCAATTGCATGCATGGTAACCCAATTATGTTGCACTCCTTCAATGATGCCATGACCTCTACCCTAGGTACCGTCATTCTCCATGTCTCGCGTGGGTCCCCGCACTATCCCAAAACTTTTCTATGTCCTAGAAGGGGAGTTCCAGTATAATCTATTGCTTGGATAACCTTGGATCCACACCATGGGTTGTGTCCCTTCGACTTTACACCACTACCTCAAATTTGAACATGAAGGACATAATTACACCATCCCGATCGACCCATCACCTTTTAAGACTTGTAACATGTTATACTAGCCCAATGATGTACTTGTCCTAGTCAAGGCATCTATCATTACCCCCACTTCACCTTCATCCACAAGCCCATCCACCAAGACTACCACCACCTCTCCCACATCTAACCCTGCTATCCCTACTACCGCCATAGCCTCTACTACTGACTCACCTGCTTCCCCATCATCTAGCGAGTTGTCTATCCCCGCTACCCACATATTGACTACTAACCCTTAGAGGGTGTTTTTCAATATGTCACTCTGGGGGAGTACTTCCTATACAATATCGACACGTTCCTCACTTTGCAAGAGTATCGAAACCTATGTCAACACCCCAATTATGACTACCACGTAGGTGAGGTTTTTCCTTATGGTCCTCCCCACCTTCGCACTAATCTAACGTATGGGGGACTTGATATTTCCACTTATAAACCCGAACCTCCATCCCAAACACAACCATTTTCATTTAACTTACATTCCCTTACTAACCATCGCTTTGCTCACACTTTCCTCCACCGGTGCACATGAAAAGGATTTAGTTTTGATTTTTATGAACAAGGCCACCATACTGTCATTTCATGTAGCACTCATAAAAAAAATGACCGTAGTCGCATTGGATTTGATGCACCACCTCCCAAGAATCCTCGTGTCGACCTCATTAAGGAAGAAAAAACCTCTCCACCTCATTCACCCATGTCACCATCTTCACCCACGAAGTCCATAGATCCTAAATCTATTCCTCCTAACTTTTTTTTTTTAAACACAATTTCCCTGGGACCTCTGACCTATCAACATGATGGTGAGGCTTCCTCTTCTCTCCCATTCCTGTACCCTAACATGATCGATGATGATACACCTTTTATTAATGTTGTTCAATGTCAGGACGATGAATCCATCCTCACATACCTTGGTGCAAAATATTCTTATATTCACCGGTCATTAACTTTTGAGACACAAACCATGTTGAATGAATTGACCATTGAAATCAACATTAACACTCAGGACGACCCACACATTCTAAAGATAGGCCAATCTTTAGATGCTATTGAACATGAAGCTTTTACCTCTTTGCTTCGGGACCATAGCAACGATTTTTCCTGGTCCTATACCGATATGCCCGGTATTGACCCAAAAATCATGGTCCACAATATCATAACCATTCCTAATGCCCATCCCATAAAAAAAGCTACAAAAAATGCATCCTCACATTGCTTTTCTGGTCAAAGAAGAGCTTTAGTGCCTTCTCTCAGTTTCCTTCATCCTACCCATTGACTATCCCCAATGGATTTCTAACATCATTCTTTTCATAAAGGTGATATGGGGAATCTACATTTGCATGGAATTCAGTGACCTCAACCTATCTTTTCCCATAGACAACTTTTCCCTACCGTGAATTGACCAACTAGTTTATCTCACTGTTGGCCATGAAATGCTATCACTCATGGATGGTTTCTCAAGTTACAATCAAATATAATCGGCTCTAGAAAATCAACACAAGACTACCTTCATCTCCCCTTGGGGATGTTTTTATCAAGTCATGCCTTTTGGCCTTAAAAACATCGGTGCTACATGCCAACGAGCCATGAATTACATCTTTCATGACATCATGCATTACATATTAGAAGATTATGTAGATGATCTTCTTGGCAAATCCAAACATCAAACCAAACACCTAACCATCTTTAAGGTCATCTTTGACTTCCTCATAAAGTATTGTGTTCATCTTCAACCAAAGAAGTGTGTCTTTGCGGTACTTTTAGGAAAACTCCTTGGTTTCATCATTTGTTTACATGGCATAGAAGTTGATCCTACTAAAGTCAAGGCTATTCTAGAAATGCCTCTGTGTACTAGTCTTCATCAAATTTGATTCCTATAAGGAAATTTGTAATCCATTCGTCATTTTATCTCACGATTTTTGACCGATGTCAACCATTTCATCATCTTCTCAAGAAATACATTTCATTCAAATGGGATGATGAATGCCATAAAGCCTTTGAAGGCTTAAAACAATACCTCCTTCAACCACCAGTGCTCATTCCTCCTAATGATGACCATCCATTTTACCTATATATTTTCACCACCGATCATGCTTTAGGTGTCATGCTTTCTCATCGTGAAGAGCAAAGCAGAGAGCAAGCAATTTATTACATAATTTGTACCCGTTTGGACTACAAAACTAGATATACCCACATCAAAAAACTCTACCTAGCCTTAGTTTTTTTTTCCTCCAAACTCCACCATTACCTACTTAACCAAAAAACCTTTGTTATTACTAATACTAACCCCTTACACTATATGTACGCCAAACCCTATCAACATCAACGTGCCGCACATTGGCTTATGCTTCTTGCTAACCTCGACCTCAAATTCATTCATCAAAAGTCCATCAAGGGCCAAGTTATCGTTGACCAACTAGCGACGCGCTCTTTCTAGGAATTAACTCTCTAACTTTGATTTCCTAGATGAATCTATAGCTACCCTCTCCTTAGAAAAACCCACTTACCAAATGACACTCTTCTTTGATGGCTCCAAGTGTCAACGTGGAGGTGGGGCTGGTGTCATCCTCATTCCTCTTGATGGTGAACCTATGCCTTTGTCTTTCAAACTTGATTTTGATTATACAAACAATATTTCTGAATATGAAGCACTCGTATTGGGCCTCCAGGCTGCTTATGCCTTAGATGTTAAGTCCATAAATATCTTTGGCGATTCCCAGTTGGTCATAAACCAAGTCAATGGTATATATCAATGTCGTAATGAGATACTTTAAAAGTATAAACATCACGTAGATATACTTTTGACCACATTTGATCGTTACAAACTTCAAACCACCCCACATTCTACCAATAAGTTAGCAGATACAATGGCCTTCTTGGCTTCTCAGATACTTGTTTTTCCGGTTGACTCTAAAATCTTTATCACAATACAAAGGATACAATCACCCTCTTATTTACCTCATGAGGTCTACTCTTTCGGAACCCTTGTACCTAACCCACGTGATATTTTGTATAAGTAATGTGTAGACTATCTTTCCCTTTCTATTCTACCTGCTGATCTCACTCATAATGGACAACAAGCCTTTCTTAAAAGTGTCTCTCGTTATGTCATCATGGGTGGTCTTATTTATAAGTGCAACTTTGACGGTATTCTCTTACGATGCCTTACAAGTTTAGAAATTCCCTACACTGTTAAGGAAGTTCACGATGGAATTTGTGGAGGCCACTTTAGTGGTTTAGCTATCACAAAACACATTCTTCACCTTGGCTAATATTGTCCAACCCTAAACCATGATTGTTGTGACTATGTCAAGTGTTGTGTGAGACAACAACATACTAATCTCCATCACACACCTAGTCATGCCTTACGGGTCACACAATACCTTTGGCCTTTCTCTCAATGGAGTTTGGATCTTGTCGGTGAGATCAATCCCCATTCTTCACAATGCTAGCAATGGATTATAACCGCACATCTTGAATATTATACTAAATGGGTAGAAGTCATCCCCCTCATTTCTACAAAAGCCAAGAAAATATGTGAATTCATCAACCATCACATCATTTTTTGCTTTGGTGTTCCTCACCGCCTCATCACTGATAATGTAAGCTATGTGACACTTTTGGCATCCAACTCAGTTTCTCATCACCTTATTACCCAAACCAATGGCCAAGCAGAATTGACCAATAAAACCTTGAACAAAATTCTTATGAAAGTAGTCAACGATACTAGGAAGGATTGGCATACGCACATTCCTTTCACCTTGTGGGCTTATCACACTAGTATTCACACTTCAACTACTACCACACCTTTTTCTCTAGTCTACGATACCAAGGCTATCTTACCTCTTGAATTCTAGATTCCATCTCTTTGCATCTCAGTACAATACATGCTCAATGACGATGAATTTCACCAAGATCGTTTGATGCCACTTGAGTTATTAGATGAACATAATCTCAATGCTCTTGACCATCTCCAAATATAAAAAAAACATATCAAAATGCCTATGAAAAACATGTTCACAAATGAAACTTTTAGGTCAAAGACCTCATCCTGAAGGAAAATCAACATGTAACCAAAGAAGAAAAAAAGTAAACGGGGAAAATTTTATCCTAATTGGCTTGGGCCCTATATCATTACCCATGCCTCGTGGATCGTGTGTTTATCATTTGTATTCACTCAAAGGTAAACATGAACTTGAACCCCTTAATGCCTTGCATCTTCAACCATTCTATTATCGACATCAAGTCCTATATCACATTCTATCAGCTGATTGCTCATACCTTGAGCATTATTCACCTTCCATATTACCCATTTTGAGGATCCACGACTAAACCAAAATCATGTGATTACCCGTTACCTTTCAAGATTATCTTCAATATGAGTACCAAAATCTACTCATAGCATGATTCTCATGGATACTTTTTTCTTCTTCAAGGTGGAATCCTATGGTCCTTCATCACTCAAACCATCTCTTTCATAATTAACCTTTATGTGCTATGGTCTTGTCTTCTAAACAAAAACCTAATCTTCTTATATAGTCTTGTCCATGACTTAAACATCCAAAAACAAAAGGGATTCAACTCCTTGAGTCAAACTTTCGTAAAAATATGACTCCCTCACAAAGGGACGTCTCTTCACTCTCTTTCTATTGCTATAACATAGACTACTTCCTCGAAGGATAACTATATAAAGTCATTTGCAAAAATACAATAAAAATATCTAGAAGCTTCCCGCATTGATCAGCTTCACGAAGACCTCAAGCATATAATATACTCATCCCATATAGATTTCCCACATCGATCACTCTATTAAAAACAAAACAAAAATGAAGAAAAATATGAAATTTTCGTCATGGACTTTCCTATATTCGATCATGGGTTTCTTGCTAAGAAAAACATGTTTTCATACACTAGGTTATGCTTAACCATCCACTTTCACCTCGATTCCTTCTGCACCCTAGTTTTATCTCTACTCAAGGGGCTTGCCTCCAATGTGATATTTCATGATCATGTGGCTTTCTTCACCTTTATAATAGTCCATTATGCAATGCCTTTAGGGTCTTACATTCATAATCCCATCTGGGGTATGGTCGACTCATTAGGGATCTTATCAATTAAGCATCTCTTTTGCCACCTCTTACCATTCACCTTCCTCATTACTTATTGATTATCTTACATAGGACCAGATCATCGACACCTATATTTAAAACAACTCAACCAAGCCTACAACCTACACCCAATCATGCCTATGACCTACATTCAACCATGCCTAACACCTACCAACCCATTCCTCTACTTCATCATAATCTTCCCTAGCTTATGGGAGAACTACATCGGCCTGAGGCCCCTTTTTGTTGAGGCTATGTAGGCAGCACTTCAAGGGCATGGGGCCCTTAGAGGTTAGCTCGGCCACTCTTTACCCTAACCAATTCCCCCTTTCACTTTCCTATTCACATTCTACCTTAGTTAGTTTCCATTTTATATCAATAACTGGAAATTAAACCAAAAACATCAATTAATACACATTTTTACCACATCATCAAATCATTCATTTATCATTTTCACATTTCCATTATAGCACATATTTGGAAATTTAAACCATAACCTACATATACATCACCATTTATACCCCATGTTACCAACAACTTGGACATTGAATCAAACTTAAATAAACCTAACTCCACCATGCCTAAACCAACCTGATTCCATCATGCCTAAACCAACCTGACTCCACCACGCCTAAATCAACCTAACTCAATCATGCCTAAACCAACCTAACTCCACCATTCCTAAAAACCTAAATCAATCATGCCTAAACCAACTCGACTCCACCATGCCTAAACAAACCTAACTCAATCATGCCTAAACCAACCTAACTCCACCATGCCTAAATTGACTTGACTCAATCATGCCTATTTGACCTCACTATGTCAAGCATATATGACCTTGACTCAATCATGCCTAATTCACCTAGTTTCCATCACGTACACACATAATAATAGAAATTACAAACAAGTACACCATCCATACTATAAATATCATCATCTATAAATTAGAAAGTCTGTATACATACATATGTACATAGATACAAATAAATGCAAATATCTCAAAAAATATCATGTACATCCTCACTCTCTTTGGGACACATGCCGGTATATATCAACATACATAAAAAAACATGGAGGTACATGTGTAACTATCAGAATCCCCAATCGGATATCCTCCATGTATGTCTCTGCCAAAGTATCCTCCTCCTCCATTTCTCTTGTGTGCCATTACGCTAGCATCTCACTAGCCACCATAGACCTCGGTCTAACCTCTGATGGCCCCTCACCTAGAGTTGGCCTCCATACACTAGTAGCCTCACTCTAACCCTATATCAAGGCTCGCTAACCCATTGTACTCTCCACACTGTGAGTGCGGGGTCTAGTCCTCTCACTCGAAGCTGTTGTGCTCTATACTCAGCATACGATGGGATGTATATCCCTACGGCCATCAAGTGGTCTTGATAATATCATGCCTCACCTAGGGCATCCCTGAACCTAGCCATAAGTATGGTCTATGGAGGTGTCATTGGTCTTGGCCCATGTACCTGTCTCCTAGGACCCTGTTCCGCTACTACCTGTAATAAGGTACCATGTCCTCAGTGCTCTCTACATGTACCAATTGACCCTATCCCTAAGCCTATGTAGGTACCTATGCCTATACCTGGGCCTATAGGGTCACAATCTATGCCTGTGTAGTGGCCAACTAGCCCTGACACCTTGTAACCTGTGCCTGTAATGTGGTCACCTCTACCTGTGACCCCATCAACTACCCGTGTAAACCAGTAATCTAGGCATGTAATGCTGCCACCTATCCCTATAATGTGTCTCTCTAGATTTTGAGGGTAGCCATATCTAGCTGCCCTGGTCTAGGTGGTGCTGCTTATAGCTGGGCTACCCACCACCATCTATATGCATCTGTGCAGCTAACATCATCTATCTGTCAGTCCACCGGTTGCTCCTCTTGCCTCACAAGACTATAGGTTGGGGTGGAGACATAGGTATCTCCATGTCATCCCTTTTATACTATGGAAATGGTGGTGGCACATCCTAGGGAGCAAATGCTTCTATCTACTTGTATCATCTCGTGTTCCCGCACGACTCCCCCTCTATCAACCTAAGCAGCTGTAGCTCATCTAACTCATTGGCCATGTGAATGTGTGATAGATATACCACATAAAACCTCCGGATAATGTTTACTCCTAGACAACCCCTCCAAAGATCCATCTGTAGTGAGCTACATCATGTGTATCCCTAGCCCCTTGGCGCACACCACCAACTGGCACCCAATGCCTATAACCAACCCAAACCATACCTGGCTCAAATGCATCTAGCCAGGGAAAAACAATTGGCCACATGCACACAATGTGCTCATAGGCCCAACATTGAAGAAGGAAGGTACAACACATGTTGAACCTTTGTAACCTCCCCTAGACCCATAGCTCCTATATAATCATCGGTAGGATGGTTCCCATGAAAACAGGATCCTATCCTCCATCATATCATGAAGAACTCCCACCAATGCCCATGGGAATCTCCCACCCTCCGCATCTGGACAGTATGCAAAATAACACACTACCTTCATCATTAGAACTACTAGCCTCATCTCCTCATGATGTGCCCGGTACATATCTCCATAACTCATGTTGGCGCTATGGAATCTCAACTCAGCCATCCCCTCTCCAAAAATGTCAACATCAGCTCCTCGAGGCCTCTAATGAAATGGAGTACACTTGCGCTCCCACTATCGGTAATCTCAGGATCCTGTACATGTCCTCTAAGGTGACTATGATCTCACCTATTGAAAGATGGAACGTGTTGGTCATGGAATCCCATCTATCGATGAGAGTGACCATAAAATTTGAATCACGCACTATATGCCTATAGTGTCAAATACCAATCAGACCCACGTTGGTCACGTGTCTCCACTCCTCATCGGTCATGTCTCCTCACACCTGCTAGCAATAGCAGTGGAACTCTATCCCACATCCATAGCTGATCTCTCGCCTACATCCAAACAATCACATTGTTGTTAAACCCATAACCATTTCCACAACACCCCTTACCCGACTAACCCATTCCTATAATTCCTTCATATTTTCCTTCCCTGCGCAACCTCTTGAACTCACCCTACCTACCCTCAATTCACTTACATTTACACCTCATAGTTTCCAACCCCTAAAACCCTTGTCTGACCTCTTTTTCCTTAAAATCCTGACCAACCTCAATCACTAGTAACCAACATCAGTCATCTGTTATTTGACCGATGCTGGCTATATCTTACCGACGTCGCCAATTCGTGACCAACATCGGTCACATTGTCACCGTAAAAATCCAAAACCTCCATTTTTTTCTCACCATTCACCTAATAATCTATTCTACCCTACCCTCCCCACCCCACCCCCCCTTTTACCCTACCTAGGACCTATCCCCTCCCTCCTTTCATCAATTTTAACCACAAATTTCATTATAATAAAACCCAAAAATCCCTACCCATATCCCTTTTTTTCTCCTTTCCATAATAAATACGTAGATAGGATTAGATCTTACCTCATCTCGGTGTTATCTACGTTGTGGCATGACTAGCCACTGCATTGGTGGCCCACCCGACCCCTCTCCTGCCTCTGCCATCACCAAATGCTCTCCTCACCTCCACCCAATCAAATTCTCCACACCGATCTCATGGACCCATCTACCTAGCTCCTCTCACCAACCAGATCTCTCCACCTCAACTGGGTACAATCCTTGTACTTTCCTCTTTTAAAGCACCAAAATTCAAATGGATCTGTCATTTTATCCAACGATACACCACAACAATGATTTCATAAAATACATATTTTTTTATAAACCCACCCTAACCTAACCGATGCCGGTCCTATTTGTGCCCTAGCCAACCGACGTCGGTCACCCTATAACTGGCATTGGTCCACCCTTATCCCCATTTGGTCTTGCTACGCTTCCTTTTTCCTACAACCATTCATGCCCATGTACTTTTTATAATCTTGGGCACCCATTAAACCATACCTACAAACCCAACCTACGCTTATATGACCTTTGTTACATCTTAGGATTTTTGTTTTCCCTATCGCTTGGCCTTACCCATGTCATTACCTATATACCTTGACCTGAACCACTTTTTGTGACCTTTGACCCTCTGTGCTCATTGTACCTTGTAACGTGGCTACCCATGTTGTTCGGCCTACTAACCTTACCTTGCCTATTGTCATGATGTTTATCCTGACCTAACCTTTGGTGTACTGGAACATACCTAAATGTTCTTGCACCTAACCTCTGTTGTTTTTCTACACCATATCCTATACCTTGAATACCAGAATCACTTAAACCTTGTTTGGATAAACGTATCAATCTTAGCCAAATAGAGTTTGAAATATTCTCAACCTGGTACCATGTTGTGGTTTCCAACATGTGCGTGCATTCAACTACCACTACCTTTGACCCTAGCCCATTTACCTATTTACCCAATTTGACCTTTTACCTTTACCCAATGTGCCCACTAATCTTCATCTTCCCACCTCCTCATTTTATCAAACCACTCACCACTTTCGTCTCTCACCTCATCGGTTCCTAGTTTGAGGGGGGTTACCTTCACCCACACTTAGGGCAACACCACCCTCACTTACACTTGACACAACCATTTCCTATGTTTTTCATAGGTCACTTACCAATACAAGCTACACAACAAAAAGGGGGAAAATGTAGACACCAAAATTGGGTCACACTCCCCTTGGTCCCCTGTCAAATAACTAACATAAACACATTCACCTAACCATGACCCTTATACCCTACATTAAAATTAATTTAAATATTTACAATTAAATTAATACCCATCCTCAGCCCATTATTAATTTAATTAATTTAATTAAATGGATGGACACATCATCATAGACCTATTCATTAGATGTTTCCATAAATGAATAAAACTTGGTTCAACCCTAAAAATCAAGGCCTATTATTCCTCTAACCACCTTCCCGCTCATAAAAACATGATGTCCATTCTGATTTGTGAATAAATGGACAGACCTAGCCCATATGATTGCAAGATCTATTATTTTTAGCAAACCTAGGGAATCCTGCCTTAACCGATGTAAGTCATCCCATAACCGATGTCGGTCAACCAAGAACCATTGTTGGTTACCATTTATTCAATTTGGTAACCTTATTTTTGGGCTGGCACATTCTAGAATGGAAGAGAAGAGAAAGGAGCTATGTGAAAGGTAACTGAGCCTTTTCATACCTATAGACATCCATAGCCAACACCAAGATAGATCTAGAGGAATTACACTCATGGTAACATTCCAGGAAGCACCACTCGGCACCAAGCTCCATCCCACCAATCAATCATCACCACCACATATCCATTGGACTGCAACACCAGTAAAGAACGTTTATCACCTGTGTTATTTTATCCTTGTCTTGTTTTAGAGGTTTTTTTCACCTTTGTTGTCATTTATTACTTGCATTCCCTTTTCCCCACTATTCCTCTTTCTGTAAACTCAACCATTCCTCCACCTACACCCAAAACCAACCTATACCGACATCTACATATTTATGAGTGTTCCTAAGATCCCCATATACCTTGTTATGCCCTCTATCATCTTTGTCGACCTCAACTCAAACCCCACTAACAAATATTATTGAGTCTTATCATCTCGCCTTTATTGACGCCGATTACCCAAAACTATCATCAGTTCTACCTAATCATGATCGGTCATACCTTGACCAATGTTAGTCTCTGTGTCTACCAAAATTGTGTAAACCAACAACCACCTACCTACCAAAACAACCCAAACACCTTACCCAACCCTGTTAAGACCACGTCTGCGTGACCTACATGACCACTTGAACAACTCCGCAACCCGAGCCAATACCTTGACCCGCATAGTTTTTTAGTATTTAATTAGATCGATGTTGATAGTAATATGAGGTACCCAAATTATAATACTAGCACTAGATTTGTTTATGTACGCATTTCGCCATTACTTCATAATTTATTTTATAAAACAATGGGGTTGACAACCTTTTAGGAAGTATCACACTTCCTAGATCTAGCATACACTAGGCAGTCCACTATCATATATTATTTAACTCTTCTTTGGTGGTCTTGTTTTCTATTTTAGGTAGTTCCTCCTAGCCAAAAGGAAGCTCTCACAGTTAGCATCGATCGAGAAGTCGAATTCGCACATCAACCTCCAAACCAACACAGAAGGTATTCCTCCTTAGCTCATAAAATTATCTCTGCTTTTAGTCACATTCAAAGAATAAAGAAAATGGTGAAACACCATCTTCATAGGGGGTATTCTATACAAACATAGTTTTGATGGTATCCTCCTATAATGCCTCACTAGTTCTGAAATTGTGTACACTATCAAAGAAATCCATGACAGATTTTTGGTGGACATTTCAATGGCCTCATTGTTGCTAAACATATCCTTTGCCTTAACTATTACTAGCCAACCCTTAATCAGGACTGTTGTGAATACATCAAGTTTTGTGTGAAGTGTCAGAAGCACGCTAACCTTCACCACACCCCAAGCCACACCTTACGATTCTCTAGAGACTTTTTTCCTTTTTCTTAATGGGGTTTGGATCTCGTCGGAGAGATTAATTCTCATTCCTCTCGATGTCATCAATGGATCGTCACAGTGACTAGATACTACAAAAAATGGGTGGAGGATGTTCCTATCATTTCCACCAAATCTAAAAAGATTTTGGAATTCATAAATCATCATATCAATTTTTTGTTTTGGTGTTCCTCACTACCTTATCACTGACAATGGAAAACATTTCAAAAAAAACTACGCAAATTGTGTAACAATTTTTGCATTCAAATCAGTTTATCTTCACCGTATTACCTACGTATAAATAACCAAGCCAAATCTTCCAACAAAACCCGTAATAAAATTTTTATGAAAGTAGTCAATGAAACTGGTAAGGATTGGCACATGCACATTCCTTTCTCCTTATGGGATTATCATACGATCATTCATACCTTTATCAATGCCACACCTTTCTCTTTGGTCTATGGTACAGAGGTCGTCCTGCCTCTTGAAGTCCAAATTCCATCTCTTTGTATATCACTCAAAGATATGCTCTCTGATGACAATTTTCACCAAGAATGTTTGGCACAACTTGAGTTACTAGAAGAATGTCGTCATACAAATGATCTATACCACCTTAAAATCTACCAAAAATGCATCAAGTGTGCATATGAAAAATGTGTTCATGAACAAACCTTCAAGGTTAGCGATATTGTCCTCAAGGAAAACCAACATGGAAACAAAGTCAAAAAAATTAAACAAGGAAGTTTTTCTCCTAATTAGCTTGGACCATACATCTCCACTCATACATACGGATCAGGAACATATCGTTTATCTTCTCTTGAGGGTAATCCCAAACCTTAGCCCCTTAATTCCTTGCATCTTCGACTATTATACTATTGAATAAAGTACTACATCACTTTATGTCACTTATACACTCATCACTTGAGTGAACCTCTCCTTTCACCTACCTATTTTAAGGACCAACGACTAAACTAGAATTGTGTGATTATCCATCACCGTTCAACCTTGTCTTTAATATGAGTACCATGACTCTACTAATGAAATTATTCTCATGGATACTTTCATCATTTTTGAGGATGGAATCCCATGGTCATTCTTCACTTAAAACCATTATTTCATAGCTAACCTTTTTTGTGTTATGGTTTTGCCTTCTTAAAAGATGCCTACACTCCTTTATAGTCTATTCCATGACCTCAAGTACAAAAATAAAATAAAAAAATACTTGGGATACCTAAAAATTTACTCCTCAAGTTGAACTTATTACAAATAGATTAATCCCTCTTAAGGACATCTATGTGTCTCTCTTGCTGTTATAAATAGACTATTCCCTCGAAGGAAAGCTATAGAAATCCAACCATCTATTGTAGTTAGTCTATCTAAAAATTAGACTAATCTATACTTTTCAAAAATAAATATTATTTTGAAGCTTCCCGCATCGATTAAATTCACAAAGACCTAAAGGAGAACCTATTTATCCTAATATAGACTTCCTACATAGATCAGTTTATACCGTGAAAAGTAAAAAATAAAAAAGTCAAAAAAATACAAGCTTTTAGTCATGGAATTGCATATTATTTTTTAGGGTATATTGTAGAAGGGGCATGTTATCCCACAACAAGGTTACGCTTAACAAAACCCCTTCACCTACCTTCTGTTTATTTTCTCATATCCACTCATGGGAAGTGGCATGTATTCTACACATTGTGATCACATAACTTCTTTCAACTCTAGCCTCATCTCTCATACAATGTATCTAGGGACTTGTGTTCAATAAGTCTTAGGGTATGAAACCTTTGGTCCTTTCCAAATATGGGCATGCCACCTCTTTTATTTTCTTATTTTTTTACTTATTGTTTCTTTAAAAATAAAAATACCATTGAAATGGACTCATCCCTAACACCCTCATTTATGCCTATGCTTCACTCATCTTGCATATTACTTATTCAACGTTTGACCTTACCTATTTTCAAACATACCTTACCCCACCGATTATTCTCACCTAATTTCCCAACTTACCTACCCACCTTACCTACTCAACTTACCTAATTCAATGTCATTATTCCCTAGTTTAACAAAGAACTACATCAGCTCGAGGCCCCTTTTACAAGGGCTATGTAGGCAACACTCGAGGGCATGGGGCTCTCGGAGGTTAGCTTGGCCACTCTTTTCCCCATAACCAAAAACCTAGTGAGATATTTTATATTATATAAATAACTTGGAAATTAAACCAAATCATGCCTTTACATCTCATTTCCTAATATCAATAACTTGAAAATTAAACTAAACCATGCCTAATAATATAATTTACATGAAAAAAGAACCACCTACAATGGCAATGAAAAAAAATCATCAATACATTCACTAAACCATGCCTATAATTAATTTCCATTAAACCAATAAATTGGAAATTTCAACCAAACCATGCCTATAACTAGATTCCAAAATACTAATACACTGGAAATTAAACCAAGTCATAATCATATATATTCAAAACCATGCCTAATCATCTACTTTCCATGACATCAATATAATGGAAATGAAATCAAATTATAAAACCATACTATATCTAGTTTCCATGATAACAATACAATGGAAATACAATCAAACACATCATATGTAAATATCATCATCAAATTTATAACTGGAATGTCTGTGTGTAAATACATGTATACATAGATATAAATATAAGTATCTCAAAATATCTCATATACATCTCACCTCTTTGGCATGTAGGCCACTATATATATCAAAAATCAAAATACAAATAACTACATCATTCATATCATCTCTAGGAGGGCCAAACACCTCTACTTCTCTCCCATGTCTCCTCTCTTGGCCTCCCCCTCCACGAACTAGTCACCTCTCGATGGCCCTACCTATGTAACCGATTATCTACCTGAACTACTCGTATTGTGGGTCGCTGAGCTAGACCTCTCATTGGATGCCTTCATGCTGCTCTATACTCGGTATATGAAATAAAAAGAAAAACATTCTCTGTTAGAAAATCCTCGTAGTACATAGCCTCAATCACCATCACCTTATACATGTCCATAGAAATCACATGTGGTAGTGCCACAGCTTATCGAACTTGCTTGCATGTAGACCCTATTCTACTACCTATACAATGGGACCTTGTCCCACTAATGGTGCTTGTGCAGCTACTAGTTGTTCTTGTAATAAGGCCACCTGTGCTTATAAAACAGTACCCGAGCTGCAGGTCCTCTCCAGACCTATCCACTAGTTATCCATGTAGGGTAGTCACTGTTCTTGTGTCTGCTGAGCCAAATTCCACTATAAAGTTGTCACCTGACCCCATAACTAGTCCCTTTATACTATAAAAGTGTCCAAATCAAGGTGTCTTGGCCTCATGGTGTTGCATGTAGTTATACTATCCGCCACCACCTATACCTATCATGGTGCCCACATCATCAATCCTCCTTTTGGAAACCTATTCCTCCTTCCCTATTGGATCTGCATTGGATGTGGTTGAGATAAATATTTCTCCACATCATCCATGTGATACTGTGGAAACAATGGAGGAACATCCTGCTAAAGCCTAAAATAACATCTCGACTTGGTCTACTGAAATCATCTCATGTTCCTCGGGTTGTCATCCTTGTATCCATCTAACAAGTTGTAACCTCTCGCAACTCCTTTGTCATGCCCATATATGAAGGGAAATTAACATAAGGCCTCCATATCATATTGACTCATGATTTTCCATCTAATAGTCTCCTGTAGTATGTCACATCTTGTGATTGTTCATCTACCCTAGGATGTGCTCCTATCGGTATCCATATCCTAAAACCTACTCTGTAAACTCCTCTAAACCAATCCTGTCATGGAAGGCCTCGTGGAAAAAGACACACTATATGCTTGTAGGACCAATAATGAAGAACATAGGTGCAATATACATCAAACCGTCAAATCCTTCGATAAGCCCACAAATATCTATAAATTTGTACCAGATATGATGGCACCCATGTGAAACAAACACGCTCCTCAATCATATCCTCCAAAACTCCCATCAATGCATGTGGAAATATCCCACCATCTCGAATTCAAGAGAGCATAATATCCAATAACCACAATCATCAATAGTGATAGTTTGGTCTACTATGGATATGCGGCATAAATATCTCCATAGTTAATGCTTGCACTATGATAGGAAAAATATCCCATCACCTCTCTAAACACTATAACCATAGGATCAAATGAATCATCCAAAGAGATCTGATATAATGACTCTCAAATAATAGGTAGCCTCAAGATCCTGTAGATGTCCTCTAGTGTGATCATCATCTCTCTTATAGGTAAATGGAAGGTGTTGGTCATTGAATCCCATCTATCAATGAGATTGACCATCATGTTGTGATTTCATACTATATCTGCTTGTATCACCTCATGACACCCAGCCCAACATCCCTCATATGATCCCACTCATCCTTAGTAACATTGGGTCTCATCTGTACCAAAATCGGGTGGTAGTCTATCTCTCATGGTCCAAGTGCTGACATGCTTGCATCATCACCATTTAAACTTGTTAATCAATTTTCCTTTTAATCATTTATTTGACCCTACCCAACCCAATACCTATATGTGCCTTTCCTAGATTTCCCACATTTTACCAAACTTATTTTCTTGACATACTTTCTATCTAGCCTAATCGCCTATACATTTGCTCTATTTTCTTACTTTCCCCCCTTCACCTATTTCCTTTATTACCTCATCCATATTTTCACCCATTCCTACCTAAATTTTTACCCTAACCCACCCCTTCATACCTAACTTAAACCTAACTCACCCATTCCTACCTACCTTAGCCCTAACCCATTCATTCATACCTAACTTAAGCCTCATTCACCCACTCCTATCTAACTTAGCCCTAAACCACCCCTCCCTTATCCACCTCTTCCCAAATTCCCTTTTTACCCTTGGTTAATTTTCATAGTGACTGACATTAATCACCCTAAATGATACCGGTCACCTTTTATCCTCACCAATGCCGACTAAGCTACCAATGGTGGATAATAAACAACTGACATTAGTTATTGGTTCGGCCCTAGGGCTGAACCCCGCATCCCCCAATTTTAAAACTTGAGTAAAACACCCTAAAACCCCACCCAAAATACCCCAAATTGCCTCTATGTTCATTTTTCCACCTAATTAACCTACATTTTCCCCTCCCCATCCCAAATTTCACCCACTTCTACTCAAATTTCAAATCCAAAATTTAAAAACCAAATTTTCTATTTTTCTACCTTAGTTTTAATCAAAATCTATAATGGATCTTGAATCCTACCTCTACTCAGCTCCGTCTCTGTGGTGGGATGTCTTGTCTCTCGAACCGGAGGTCCTCCGACACCCTCACCTACCTCTACCATGTCTCAATCAATCTCCCGAGATCTCACCCAACCAAATTTCTCGATTAGATATCGTGGGTTTGCAAACACCACTCCAAAACTCGCTAATCACTCACCAAATCACCTCTATCAATCACTTTGTCCTTTTCTAGTATAATTTTTCTCTCTCTTTCGTCGTTTCACACGATTAAAATTCTAAAATGAGTTATTTTAGCATGGATTTTTACTTTTAACCCCAAATCGACTCGACTAACATCGCTAGGTCATGTTGTCAGAGTAACAGTATCGGTTCCCATTACCAACATCATTTTTTCTTCGACCGGTATCAGTCACCCTGCATAATCTACTTATACATAAATTTCCCAACATTTTGATGCAAGAGGTCATTTTCTTGCTACCATAACCTTACCCAGGCCATATAGGCTCACCTAATAGCCTTATCACCTACCCCTGACCTCATTTTACTTCATGGCATATATTTTCCTACACCTCGGTCTTAGCCATGGACTTACCTATATACCCACACCGACCTCACCTATTTAAAACTTGAATTCAATTACTTGATGTACCTTATGATGATGGTACTCATATTATTTATCCTACCAACCTTGCCTTACTTGATGTCATAATGTTTATCATAACCAGAAAAAAAAATTTGGTTCTTTGGAACCCACCTAATACTCATTCCTACACCTAACCTCGTTGTATTTCAGGACCGTATCCTATACCTTGGATACCTGGATAACATCAACCTTATTTGGACAAACTATTGAACTTTAACTATGTAGAGTTTGTGAGCTCTTCATCCTAAAGTGCCTTGTCAATATACATGTGTGCATACATTTGAATGCCCCCACCTATTACCCACACCAATATTACCATTACCTATACCCACACCTTACCTCCTTTTTCATCACCTACCACTTTATCAAACCCATCACCGATTCAGCCTCTTACTTCATTAGTTCTTGGTTTGAGGGGGATCACCTCCACCCATACCTAGGGAAACCTCACCTCTATCCTTACTTGGGGCAACCACTTCCTATTTTTTCATCATTGCTTATCAATACAAGCTACGTGAAAAAAGGGGCAAATGTAGACACCAAAATTAGGTCACAATCCTTCTAGCCCCTTTCAATTAATTAATCGAAACACACACCTAACCATGACCCTTCTACACATTAGTATTAATTTAATTACCCATAATTAAATTAATCCTAATCCCACCTCACAATTAATTTAATTACCTTTATTAAAGTTAATTCCACCTCACATATCCACTTCACCTTTGACCCATTCCCTAACCCTAACCACCTAACCCTAGGCCTTAACCACTTAACCACTTGCCATAATTAGCCATGACTATTTCTAAAACCTAACCAAGACTTAGTCTTTACCTCCTAATTAATACTAACTACTTCCTCAATCTAAATTCAACCACTACAAGCACAAATCAAGCATTCTTACCCACAACCATAATCAAATCTCGTGAGAAAAAGTAAGGAATCATCTATTTTTAGTAAAATAATGAAAACTTTCCTTAATCGACACTAGTTTTGCCTCGCTTGGCACCGATTATGGAACTGCTCGTTAGTTCTGTTAATTAGCCAATTCTAACTCATTCATCGGGTTTGAAATTTGGTTTTCCTAGATCTTGCAACCTTGCCTCATGAATCTCAAACTTCCTAGTGATCTTGCAACATACCAGAGGCCCTTACAGTTTTAGAAACCACACCATTCATCAATAGATTGATCTAGAGCTCTAGTGCACTCACAGGGAAGCATCATGCCCTCTTGTTGCCACTGCATTCATTCAGACCACCTTCTTCTACAACCATCATCACCTCCTACTATTCATCTCCATTTCACAAGTAAGTACATTCCTCCTTTGTCATTGGTGTTGATAGATTAGTTATTTATTAGCTATCTATTTCATTCTACCCTCTACCATACTCGGATCTCTCCCACTGCACCTTCACCCAACAATCTACCATTTACCCTTCATACCTTACCCAAACACTCATCTTATTACCTCTAAGTCTTCATACAAATCCCATGACCTTATCCAAGCTCCCCTTTACTCTATGTACAATCACAGAGAGAGCCAAATCTCCCTTTTTCAATATTTTCATCCCATTTCCCCTACCGACACTGGTCACCCAACTAGCATCGGTTCATTATCGTACCGACATCGGTCACCTAACCGATACCAGGTCTCTATGACTGGTAATTTCCTCTAAACCAACAACCTAATTTACCTATCCAAAACCTCTCAAAACTTCTCAGAACCTCACCCAGACCTCTCTGAACACTCTCTATCATACCTACAGACCTTGAACCATCAACCACCTTCTTTAGATTTAGTCTTATATGCCTTTATTAGACTAGATTTGATTTACTATTCTTGTGTAGGATACCTAAACTATATAACTACAATAGGTCTCTTTATTTCATGTTCTTTATTAACATTAACTTGTTTTAAAACATGGATTGATAGCCTTCTAGGAAGCACCCCACTTCTCGGATCTAACTTCTATTAGGAAATCCACCAACCGATATTTTTAATCCTATTTTTGGTCTTGTGTTCTATTTTAGGTCATTCCTCCTAGCCAAAGGGAAGCTCTTCATGATCAACTTGGTCAACATTCAACACACACATAACCTTCTTTGACTATCTACAAGTATTCCTCCTCGCCTTTACCTCTTATCTATTTTATCTCTACTTTGCGGTGAAATGTCCCATCTCATCTACACAATCAAACACTTCCACATCAAACCAATCTTATCCTTCTTTTAACCTCATCATATAAAAACTACTTCCTCCACCTGTACTAACACAATCTTTAGACCCTCTAACAGAGATTTTTTCATCCCTCCAAAGGGTACCTCTTCACAAAAAAGATCTAGAATCCTTGGCACAATTCCTAAATGTTCTCTCTCACGTCTTCATAAAAAAATTGACATCCCCCTCCTAAGATCAAAAATATAATGCCACATCATCTATCTTAGGACCACATCCATCTCTTCTAGGACTATCCCCTTCATCAAAACACTTAAACCTGCCAATCAACCCAAGCCAAAACCATCAAACACTTCTTCTAAAATACCAATAATCACCAAAATTGAAACCAAGACATCAAAACCCCGAAATAATCTAACTCCATCCTTGACATCCAAATCATCTCAAACATCTGCCTCTTCTTCCAAGACC
Organism: Taxus wallichiana var. yunnanensis; assembly: GCA_018340775.1. Lineage (NCBI taxonomy): Eukaryota > Viridiplantae > Streptophyta > Pinopsida > Cupressales > Taxaceae > Taxus > Taxus wallichiana. The sequence goes on along the minus strand of CM031238.1, from coordinate 512,145,870 downwards.
AAGACATCTCATAAAGATAAGGAACCTCTTAATATTTTGATTGAATCATATGTGGAGGTCCTCCAACACTTACTTCAAATTTCTGCCATCACGCTTCCACCTATTAAGGCCTTTGACCTAAATAGCAAGAAGCCATCATGGTTCAATTCCAACCTCATATGCACCTACCATCATACCCATGGACATGATACTGAAAATTTTAAAGAACTCCAAACCATTTTCCATAACATCATTAAGGAAGATGACCTTCTTCTTGAGGCAAACCAATCTCCTCCTTCCACATCCATTCCAACATCTACACCTTTGACCTCATCCATCCAAATGTAAAATTCCCCTCATTCCTCATGGAATTTTGCAACCATCCCACCTCCAAACAACCATTCTTCCATGGATGGTCCCCATTATTCAAGTAATGCTCTTCGGATATCCATTCGATGCGGTCTACATGATCCCAAATCAACATCCCAACCAAAATCTAAGACCTTCATCACCATTCCTCCTCCTAAGGATCTCACATCATCATCAAAACCTAAGGTTTCTATCTTAGCTTCTCCTCAACCTATTGAACAAATTATCATAAAAAAACTTCATCATGACCCAGTAAATATGTCATTTTACGAGCTCATCTAAATCTCTCCAGAACATAAACAAGCACTCACTAAATCCTTGAAGCATATTTTGACATGTAGTGATGAGGATCGATCCTTCGCATCTCTCATAGGAGTAGTTACAACTTTTTCTACTATCTCATTTGATGATATTAAGATTCCAAACATCACATTGAAAGAACATGACCTTCCCCTTTTCATCACGGTTAGGATCAATGATACTTTCATTTGGAAATCCATGATTGATAATGGGGCAAGAATTATCATCATCCTAACACATACCTTGGATCAAATCAAGATGTTAAAATCCACCATCACCCAAAAACTCACGGTCCTTCATGCATTCATTGATGCTAGCACTCCCTCCTTGGGAATGGTTTTCTTCCCATCCACGTTGGTGAGAATCTCCTCCATGAGGTATTCTACATCATAGAAGGATAATTTTATTACAATGTTCTCCTTAGATGACCTTAGATCTATGTTATGTGTTATGTACCCTCTAGACTTAATTTTTGTCTTAAATATGAGCATCAGGGGAAGATCCTTACACTTCCTGGGGATTCTCCTCCCTTAAAATGTGCAACATGAACTATTAACCCAATGATTTCCTCATTCCCAAGAATGATCCATCTGCACCATCCACTAGCTCATCCATCCCTTCATCCAAACTTCCCAATGATGACTCCCTAGATAAAGTAATGGACAAAATTAAGTCGGGAGTATCATCTTCTTACACTCAACACCTTTCCCACTCCTCACTATCTTGGTAAACCCAACCAAGCTCCAATGTATCAACCCAATGTCAAGGATATCATTCCTTTTGGCCCTCCACATCTTTGGACCAACCTCATCTATGGTGGTTTCTACACTCCTCATATATATGACCATCCACATGCTAAACCTTATACTGGTGGTTTTTCCTTCCTCAAAAAACCATCCTTCACCCACACCTATCTCCACCATTATTACATGGAAGGGATTAAAAATGGTATTTTATGAGCATGGGCCACATGGCCTTATTATCAAGAAATGCCACAAGCCTCACAAAAAGTTCAGGTTAGGTTATCAAGAGAAATCCTCTGACCCCACTTCACCATTTGAGATGTGCATGGACATGCCTTCTCCATATTCTCCATCCCATGAGTCCATGGATACAAATGACATTATGTCTATTTCTTTTGGATTTTTTTTAGTCTCCACCATCACCTTGGGACCGATCACTTATCAATGTGAAAATCAGACTAGGTCCCTTCCCCTCCTCTATCCAAAGATGATAGAATAATACTTTTCTATTATCAACATTCTTCATTGTACCAATGACAATGTCATTCTTTCCCACATGGGGGTAGAGGATTCTTATCTTTATAAGACCTTACCATATGACACATCCACTCTTCTCAACGAAGCCACCATCGACATCACTACTGAGACTCCATAGGAGCCTCACATTCTCAAAGTGGTTCAATCTCTTGATCCATAGGAGATTGAGCATTTCATCGCATTCCTCTCTCATCATAGATATGAATTTGCATGGTCATATTTAGACATGTCAGGTCTTGACCTATATATCTTCATCCACAATATCATCACATTTCCCAAAACAAAACTAATAAAGAAAAATCTTCTCCGCATACATCCTTGAGTTTCCTCCTTATCAAAGAGGAGTTGCAACATAATTTTTATTCTAATTTAATCATATCCATTGACTATCCCCAATGGTTTTCTAACATCATACCCATCTGTAAAGAGTTTGGAAAGCTTCATATATGCACTTGAATTTCAAGATCTCAATCTCGCTCACTCTAAAGAAATCTTTCCTCTTCCCAACATTGATCAACTTATGGATCTCACCATAGGTCATGAGATGATTTCTCTTATGGACAATTTTTTTGTTTATAATCAAATTCTTATTGTACCATAAGACCAACATAAGACCTCCTTCATCACTCCTTGGGGTACCTTTTTCTATCACGTCATTCCCTTTGGTTTGAAAAACACTTTGGATATACCTATTAGTGGGCCATGACTTACATTTTTCATGATCTCATCCACAAAATAATAGAAGATTATGTCGATGATATTTTAGGTAAATCTAAACATCGCCACAACCATCTTTCCATTCTCAAAGTCCTTTTCAAGCACATAATTCATTTCTACCTTCATCTCAATCCATCTAAGTGTGTATTTGGAGTGTTAACCAGTAAACTCCTTGGATTTATCATGTCTATTAGGGGCATTGAAGTTTACCCCACAAAAATCAAAGCAATCATCAAAATGCCTCCTCCTTCCAATCTTAAGCAACTTCGTAGTCTTCAAGGCTAACTTTAATTGGTCCATTGCTTCATCTCTCAACTTTCAGATCATTTCCAACCCTTTCATCATCTTCTTCACAAAGACATAGACTTCAATTGGGATCATAACTATCAAAAGGATTTTGATGATCTTAAACAATATCTCTTTTCTTTGTCGGTGCTTACACTCGATGTAAAGGGGATCCCTTTTATCTATACATCTCTACTACTGATCATGCTCTATGGGATATGTTAGCACATCGTGATGACCAAGGTTGTGAGTAAGTTGTTTATTACATCATTCACACCCTCCATGACTACAATACTCAGCTACATTGGATCTAACAATATTTGTTGCACCCTCTCTTTGCCACCTCTAAGATTTGATACTATATTCTTGATCACAAGAATAATGTCATTATTATCTTTCATTTCCTTAATATGATGTATTATAAGTCAGTATCACAATGATCACATCACTTGATGGCTCATGCTCATGAAATTTTTGACCTTGAGTTCATTTCTAAACAATGTATGAAAACCAAGCTATCATAGACCAATTAATTAAAGCCACTCTTTCTAGTACTCATCTTCCTCATGAATAGTTTTCAAATGAATGCATAAACCATTTTCACCATCAAGAGGATACCCTTTAGATGACCCTCTTCTTTGATGTTTCTAAGTTTCAGAAAGGGGTTAGCACCAAAGCTATTCTTTTCCCTCTTAGGGATGCTCATATTCCCCTCACAAACAAGCTCAATTTTGAGTGCACTAATAATATGGCAAAGTATGAAGTCCTCATCCCAGGTCTTGAAATTGATGCCTTTCTATGTATTCAAATTATTGACATCTATGGATATTCTAAACTTATTATCAAAAAAGTTAAGGGCAAGCATCAATGTAAAAATGATACCCTTAAAAATATAGAGATATCATCCTTCTCCTCCTTGATGCCTTCAACTTTTACACTATCCAAACCGTTCCTCGATTGTATAATCATTTTGTTAATAAGATGGTATCCCTTACAGTTCTCATCCCATGGACAACAAAAGAATCCAAAATTTATGTTGTCATTCATCACATGATAACAATTCCATGACCTACCTCAAGTTAATCTCATTGTATCAAATTCATGGGATATTTGGTATTCCCAAAAAATCTATTATCTATCTAAATCCATCATTCCACCTTATCTATCCAAAAATGCTAGGAGGTTTTTCCTTCAACTCAATTAACTACTATATGATACTTGCTGGCATTATTTATGAGCGAGAAATTTATGGTATTCTCCTTCGATGCCTTAAATCCCATGAATTGTCTCGTGCTATCCAAGAAGTCCATGATGGTATTTGTGGTGGAAAATTTAGTGGCTTAGATGTTGCTAAGTGTGTCCTTATTCTTGGCTATTACTATCCTTCCTCAATCATGAATGTTGTGAGTATGTTAAGAAATGTGAAAAGTGTCAACATCATTCTAATCTTATTCGCATTCCTAGTCAAGCCGCACAACCGGTTTAGGATCTATGGCCCTTCTTATAATGAGGTCTTTATCTCATTGATCTTATCAATCCTTGATCCTCACAACAACATCACTCCGTCATCATCACTGCAACTGAATACTTCACCAAGTGGGTAGAATAAATTCCCCTCACCTCAACTAAATCTAGTCCAATTATTAACTTTATCTACTAACATATCATTTTTGTTTCAACATGCTCCTCACAAACTCATCACGGATAATGGAAAGTACTTTAAAACTAAAAATCTCAAGAATTTTTTTGAATCATTTAATATCCAACTTATTTTATCCTCTCCATATTATCCTTAAGCTAACAGCCAAACCAAAGACAATAATATGACTCTTCATACCATTCTTACAAAAACTATTGATCAGTCAGGTCGTAGTTGGCACCTTCATCTCCCTTTTGCTCTTTGGGATTATCGGACTAGCATTGATACTTCCACGGGAGATATGTCATTTTCTCTCGTGTATAATTTTGAATCCATTCTTCCTATCAAAGTTCAAATCCCTTCCTTGTGTGTGTCTCTTCACAACATCATATCTCGATGAATACTATCATCATGAGCATCTAGCACATTTCAAATTGTTAGATGAACTTTTCATCCTTGCTCTTGAACACCATCATGTTTATCAAGAACACATCAAGCATGCTTACAAAAACACCTAAAATAACGTGACTTCAATGTCAAGACCGCATCCTTAAATAAAATAATAGTGTTACTACTCTATAAAGGATCCAATGTGGAAATTTTCCCCAACTGGATTGGACCATACATTATCACACATAAGTATGGGTCGAGACTATCATTGGCCACCCTTGATGGTAAACTGAAATTATAACCAATTAACACCTTACACTTGTGACCATTCTATTGTTAGCATGTCTACAAGTGAGCACTTATTCATATCCTTAGATCATACCTCCATCATTAGCCTCTTCCATCTATCATTGCAATGATTTGGAACTATGTGTTCTACCATTACTTTCCTCAGCATGACCTTAAATATGGGCACCATGGCTCTTCCCATATCATTTTTTCTTATGGATAGGTTCTCTCTTTTTGGTGAGGACTACGTGATCATAACGTCCATCACCCTCTTATCTACCTTTTGGAATCACGCTAAGGGTCACGGGTGTCTCTTGTACATTCATTATCCCCTCATAAGTGGTCTACCTAGCTAGTCGTAGCTCTTCCCCATGTTAAAATAAAAATTCATGGATGCTCTAATCAAAAGTCAAAATATATCAAAAATAGACTGCTCCCTTGAAGGATAATTGTTCATATTAAAAACATTAAATCAAAAGAAATCAAAATCAATAGACCGATCCTCAAAGGACAAATATCATGTATATTATCCTTTTCATTGAAATCATATATGTATAAAGTAGACCATACCCTTGAAGGATGGATACTCTTTTTGTATCATGGCATCAAAGGCTTCCCACATTGATCATCCTTCCATTTTATTAGCATCCTAAGAAAGCTTCCCGCATTGATCAAATTTCTTCTAGAAAACTTCCCGCATTGATTAGTTTGCTCTTTCCCCTTCCCAAAGTTGGGGCATAGATTTAGGGAACACCACTTATGGAGAACCCTCTTCCCATGTACAAGTTACATCACAAACCCCTTTTTCATGTCGACATTAGGTTTATGAGTTCATTTCATCCATATTTCCTTATGATATTTGGTATAACTAACTATCATTGGTTATATGCTAACTCATGTTTTGGTCGCATGTGCCTTATGTTACCTAGATCCTCTTTTGTTTACCTTCAATGTGATTGGAGGCATCTTTTCCTCACACATTCCTCGATATGACGTAGCATTTTTTTACCCATGGGTTACCATAATTAAGTTGCATTTTATTCTAAACATTTTCACATCTATATTTTATCTCTCCTTTGTTTTATTAAAAGAACATATTTCTTTACGTAAATCCCCTTTATGTTACCGATCTATGATATCATATCAACTTGTTTACCCTTAGCAATACCCATCATTCATAATATCTATTTCTTTTTCTTAACATCACATACTATCCATGTATATACATTCATCATCATAATCAAATCCAAAGTAAACATCATCACCATCATCAATATAAAACATATTATCATAATCATCATTAAACATCATCATTAAGTAATCATATCTTTATATAATTTTTACCATCTTCATCAAATATAAGTAACACATATAACCATAACCATAATCATCATCATCAAATATCCACATCACATCATCATAAATAAAATATTCAACATCACACAATATATAGATGTTAAACCACAAAAATCATGTATCTCATATATATATATATATATATATATATATATATATATATATATATATATTGCCAAAATAAAGTGTATCAATACATTATCAACCTCTAAGGGTCCTCTCTCAAAGTAGAGATGTCAAAAACCAATGAAATTCACATCAAAAAAACTAAACTCTTACCCCTATGAGGAAGGTCCTCTCTGTCTATTTATCGGCCTCGCCACAACTACCCTATCCCTCTCCTCATGCAGCTGAGCCACACTCAAGTTGTCTCCCATATGGCCATTCTCTAGCTTCGCTCTCCTCTTTATATGATCCTAATATCCTAGTGTCTTTGGTAGCTTGTTGATCATGATGCCCGATAATAATTATCATCTACAAAGCTAAGGCTATGTATCTATCTATTGAAATAATGTCGGAGGTTCCATCTCTCCTCCTCCCTATGATATTTTTGGTTTACTACCCGTAACCTTGACAAAGCTTATGATCATCGCTAGATCTCCACAACAGATCCTATAATCCTCCCTCTACCTACGGTACTAGTCCTGTCCACGGTGACTTAGTCTCTCCTGTGTAACTACATCCCTATACTAGATCATAGTGTCTCTCTCAATCTACATATAATCCAACTTACTACGTAATCATGTCATCTCTATGGACTCTCCTCTATCTCAATCTCCACTACCTCCTAAAGCTCCCCATACCTCAACCTCAACCCCATCTACTCATCCTCATCTCCTCTCTCCCCAACCACCCAAGATGCCAAATCTATGGTCATCCAATCAAAAATACCACTCCAACTCCTACATCATCATCATCATCCCAAGGTGTTACTTCCTCCTCCAATGGATCTGTCATCTCAGAACCGACATCTCCTATAAATCACCTCTCTTCTATATGAGACAGGATCACTAGGAACAATTTAAATGACACCAAAATGTCATTGTACTTATTGAAATGTATGGCCTCTATCATCTCTGGTTGTCTACCCTACACCCATCTCATCCTCCTCATACTAACTAACTCTGCATCCACCCTAGGCCATTTAAGGAAGTCTCTATGGTATGGTTGTAATCTGATTCGATCCATATCAAGTGCTACAATCCTATACACATACCAATCCACACTTTTCTCTCCTCTATATTCATGAGCCTGATCAACTTTCCATCTCAAAAACTCCATTGTGATCTTTATGTGGTCCCCAATTACCCATACTAACACTAGTGTCCGGATTACTACAATTTACTCATAGGCCCAACAGTGTAGAGGAATCCTACATCCAACCCTGATCTCAACCCTTCTATGTACATGGCTAGCTCATGGTACACATGCTCTAGTAAAGAAGTGCCAAAAATAATCACTAACACTGCTTTGTAGAGCCCGATAGTGAAAACCTAGTTCCTCCCAAGTTAGGCAATGCATAACACGACACTACTATCATAACCAGACAAATCAATCGGCTCTATGGTACCCTAGCCTCATACCTCAACTCATATGAAAAATCCCATGAAGATAATTTAATATGGGGCACATCGGCTCCAAATAGTCATGTCAATATTGTAAGTCTACTATCAATTGTAATGGGGACTATCTACTCCCCCTGAATAGGTAATATCAAGATGCATACACATCCTCTAGGGTAATAGTCATCTCACCCATCCTAAACCAAAAAGTGCATGTCTGCATGTCCCATCTCTCAACCAAATCTATCATCAACCCCACATCCTATGGGATCCACTGATAGTGTCTAAATCCTCCTAACCCCATGATTGCCAAGTGATCCCACTTGGCATCGATCACATATCCTCTCATCTTCTCATATAGATCCGAGACTTGGTCTCTCAAATACAAGGTCTCTCTGGCATGTAATCATCCAAACAACACACAAACATTAGTTTTCCCATCATCATCTCATCTATCTATCAAAAATTTATAATATAGCCCTGTTAAATCTGACCTAGGTCGGGTCGACCTATACAAGATTCAATCGACATGCCTTAAGGCTAGGTTGACGGCAACCTTGATGGGTCACTTCCAACCGCCCTTGGCATCATCTATTTTCTAAAAACTACAAAAAAATAAATAAAACATAAAATAAATTAAAAACAAGTGTGGGTTTCGTTACTCACCATCTAGCGCATCATCTAGCATTTTTGGTTATTCCTCTAGCCTCCATCTCTTAATCTTCATTTTTTATATTTTGGATATTAATCATCAATTGCATGCGTGAAAATGATCATCTTTCGAACCTTGGGCTTATATATCCATTGACACCAAGTTGTCATTGATCCATTTGGGTTGTTATCGATCAGCCTTAGTCACCATCAACTCACCTTGGTAGCCCTTGTTTTGGCTTGCCCTCCTCCTTTTTTTGTCATTTTCTAAGGCCTTATCTATTCTATTTTCAAATTCCGCCTTTATGTCCCCCTTAGGGCATTTTATATCATCACTTTTTTGTATGTTGCATTTTTAACCATTTCTATGCCCTTTATTGGGGCACCATTATTTCAATTCTCATCCTTTATGGATGCATACCTTTTGATAGATTCCTCATGTATGAAGGATTTCACATTATTTTCACATTTAGTTGTATAAAATTTTCATGTCTTCCTATGAACCATTGGTCCTCACATCTTGCATCCATTTGAAAGGTTTGCAGTGATTTTCATCCTCTCATTGGTCTTTTAGAGCATTTCCATCGTATCCATTGAGACCGTCATTTTTTTCCTACTAATGTGATATTAGAATAACCACAATAGTTTTTCTTGTTGTTTAAATCCTTCTTTCTTGGGGCATCTTGCCTCACCTTATCATTTTACCCATATTTATTCTCCCACCCACCCTTCACCATCTACCTCTTTCAAACTTGTCATTGATTCCCCTTTACGTTATCGATCCCTTGTTTGACAGGGAGCTCATCATCAATATTTTGTTAGTATTCATCCTACTCTTTGTCTATCATTGTTTTTTTCTCATATCTTGCTAGTGCAAACCACACGACAAAAGGGGGAAATTATAGACACCAAAATTTGGTTTTGTTACCCTTGATTTCTCGTGTGCACATTTTTCACCATGGTCATAGCTAGACCCCCTTAATTCGATTCATTTATTTAAATGACCATATATTATTCCATCACCTTTAATTCTTAATTAATTCTTGTTAATTAACCTAAATTAGATAATTACCCCTAATGAGCTTTCATCTCTCCTAATTATCTAATTACCTATAATTAACTTTCTTTTTAGGATACTTTTATCCCTAACTACCAAAATCCACATCCCTACATTTTTCTAGCTTTTATCTAACCCATATGTATCTCCTACCTACTCATGACACTTCTAAAAAAACCATTACCCATCTACATGCTTTAAAACACTTATCCCGATGCAAGAGCATCTCTCTCCAAGGTACAAATTTTGATGTGTTAAACCAATTTGGGTTTGAGAAGGTGTCTTAAGAGTTATAGGATGTCTTGAAGTCATTAATAATCATTAGAATTTCATGTCATGATGTCTAAGTGGAGTCTAGGTTTCTAAAATTGAAATGTCATGTTTCCCTCCAAATGAGATAATTTGAATTTATTGTGTGTCTAAGCTATCATGGACTTTTTAAAAAAAAAAATTTGGTCCTATGTGGTTTAAAATTAATTTTAATAGGTTCAGCATACTAAGTAAGACTCCTAAAGGGAGAAAGGAGAAAAAAGGTGTATCAAAAACGTAAAAATGTCTTATTCTATGAATGGGAGCCAAGACATGTAAGAAAGATTTAGTTAGGTTTTGAAAAAAGATATAAAAGTGGAAGGAATTTTGAATGGATACATTTATGGAAGTATAGGTACAAATGAAGAAGTGAAAAGGAAGGCATGGTGGAGAATTACTACACTATACATGTATAATGTTATTCTTGAATCCTTTCCTTGGCTTTGTTTCTTCCTTTTCAAGTCTCAAACTCGAAGACCAAAAGAAGTGGAATGTAGCTCAAAATTCTCTTTTCTAATGGCTTCATTAGCATATCCATAGGGTTTTCACTCATATGAATATTCTCTAGTTTCACTACCCATCCTCCAATACCTACCGTATGAAGTGATACTGTTAGTGCAAATTCACAACACCCCCAAATGAGTTATGGATCTTCTTTTCTAAGGAAAATTCATTTGGTGTGATTGCACAACATTGAGCTTTCCCAAAGTGTGGGACCTTTGCAAATGGGGAAAGCTCTCTAGAGAAGGCTGGTTCCTCTTCCTAAACTACCTGCCATAAGCTATTCTAGTGCAGAAAGCTAATCTAACTTCCAAGGAGACAAGGACAAGAATAAAACAAGGAAAAATAGAGCCTACACTAAAATAGTGATACACTAGAGAAGGAAAGTTTTGATTATCTATCAAAACTGCCATAGAATAAGAAGAGGTGAGCAATGGAAAGGATGGACAAGTGCATCACGGACCAAAGATGAATTTCACATAAAAATGTTCCGAACTCTATGAACATAGCTCCAAAACCTAAAATAAACATCCAAACATGAAAAATACCCTATAATGAAGAGAGGTAAGGAAAACAACAAAGAAAACCAGCCAAGGATGGACAAATGCATCACAAAAACATGTTTTTATTTCTCAGAATTTACACAGTACATCATTTCATGGGTAAGAGGAAAAAATGCCATTATAAAGTAGGCGAGGATGTTCAAACTCTATTTTCAACCCTGGGGAAGAAAATAAGGGAGAGGTAGAGAAGAAGGATGAACAATCCTTTTCAAAATGAGCCAAAACTAGTTTTTATCACTTGAACAAAATGAAGGAAATGAGAAAACATGGAAAAATCAATTTTAAAACTTCAACCACAAACAAGATTCATTAAAACAACAAGGGCACCCTCAAAATCTATTTTTCAATGCATTTGGCCATGCTAGAGAAGAAACAGACACCACACTTCATCAATTTTGATGGTTGGGGGTCGGTTCTACATTTTTCCCATGCCAGAGACATTTCTTCAAATTTTTCCCATCAAACTCTGTCAAAATTCAAAATTTAGGGGTCTATCATGTGGAGAATTTCACCAGCTTTCCAATGATACCAAAATTGTGAAAATCCAAGCTCTGGTGTGAAATATATGCCCCTCTGAATATTTAGGGAAAAAATGGCAAAATTAGGGCAAAAATCAGGTCGGCGGGCCAAAACTTGACCTTTTTCCTCTTTTTCGTGAAATTGGAAAATTTTCCAAAAATCCTCCGCGGCCTCGCCGCTCTAAGACATGTGGCATCATCTTGATTGGTTGCGGGCCTCAAATAATTTATTTTCCTCTGGGGCTTTTAGGCTGAAATTTTCCTTTGAGTTTTTTTCCTAAAAGGGCTAAGTGCCAAAAATTTCCCACGGGTCCGCCTTGGCAAATTTTCCCTCCAAACTCCACCGAGCCATAACTCAAAAAATACAAGGAGTTAGGAGGACTTCCTTACCTTTTTGGAAAGGGGAAAAAATTCTCTATCTGATGAAGTAATACCTTAAAAAATTGAGTGCCTAAAATATGTGCAAATTGAAGTTGAAGCATAAGGAAGGAAAGAATGAAGGCAAGTTAGCCAAAATAAGTAGGGGCTCATTTTGGATAACAATTTTGGTGACTCAGAGGGGTCATCTGCCTACTAGATGAATGATTAGTGGCCTTTGGAAGCATCCATTGGGCATGGAGTCAAGCCTGATAACCAACTTTGATCTGAACTATGAAAATATGACCTCTGAGCCACTTGGAAACCCACTAAAACTTGGAGTTGATCTTCACCAAAATGCCACTGAAATGAACTGCAAGAGCAACCAAAACAACACAAAACAACTATGTACAAAACTAAAAATCATACATGCTCTAAATGGAACATGCAGAGTGTGCAAAAGAACTTATTCTGCTAAAAGAAAACCTACCTACTCTACTCTAACCAAGAGCAAAGGGAGCTCAAACAAAGCCTGCAACTGGTAGGGAGAAATAGCTTCCTTTCCTCAAAATTGGCAGCCATGCAAATGATTTGGAGCTGATCATGGCTGTTAGTATGAGTGGAAAACTAACTACAAGCTAATATTCCACCCAAATCAACAAGGTATCAACTAGAGACAAATCAAATACCTCCTTTGGTTGCTCTGCATTTGGTTTGAAGAGGTATGACAACTGATCCTTAGTGCTTTGAAGCTCATACTCATGCTTAGAAGTAAGTATGACCATTGGAAACTCCTCCTTTCGCTCCAATGAAGCCAAATACCTTATTGGGAAAGGTCTGATCCTTTGAATGTGCCCATAGCTCTAAGACTTAACCCCAGAAATGGATCCCTCTTGTAGACCTCCTTGGGTGAATGGTGTGGAAGGAATGGTGGAACATTAATATCTTCCAACCTTGATTCTAAAGAGCTACTATAAATTACAGGCTGCTGCAAACGAATGCTCTCCTTCATGGTAGTAGGTTCTTGTGTTTGGAAGATGGATGATGAAGGAGAAAACAATGTGATTTCAACTAGTTCCTCTCCATCAAAACAGTCCTCCAAATCTAACAGATAAACTACCTCCTTGTTGTCCTACTACAAATGCTCAACCTCTTCCATGGTGTTCTTTTGATCTGCAACTTGATCACCATGGTTCTCCTCATCCTCAAACATGAAGTTTGAAATATCAAACTCCTCCTCAACATTAGAGATTGAAGGAGATGAAGTAGAAGGAAGAACTGAAGGTTCTTCTATAGCTTGTATTGTGTTCAAAACTTTTGGATCTGCACTTTTCTCCTCCACAACTGAAATGTACTCCTCTTCTTTTGGATTTGGAGCAGCTTCTCCTTCCTCTGCTGCTTGAATACCATATTTCTCTTGATTGAACTCTTCCTCTAACATGAAGTTTGTCAAATCAAACTCTCCAATCTGTTGTTCTAGAGGACAAGTTGGGGCTGCAAGATCTCTTTTAGAGCTTTCCTCCATCATGGATTCATCAACCAAAACAGGCCCTTCGAATGAAAGTAAGAAATTATCAATGATGCCTTCTTCTTCTGCTACTATAAACTCTGATTTGGTCTCACCCATTTTCTCCTTTCTAATGGGACTTTGAGCTGATTTTCCTTCTTCTTCCATGGCTGATTGTGTAACTTGAATTGGACCAGCATTTTCTTCAAGTAGAGTGCTAACATGGACACTACATTCTAAGCAAACAAGTTGATCTTCTTACTCCACTGTTGCTACTACAAACTCAGCCTTGGCCACCTCTGGTTCTTCAACATTTACCTCCTATGTAGGCTTAACCAACAAAGGAATTTTTGTAATCCCAAACCTAAGAGCTAATATCACTAAGCTTTTAACCATTTCTTCTTCTTTCACTTCTTCTTCTTGCTATCCTTCATGACTGATTTTTAAAATTTCTTCTTCTCCACATGGAATTGGGAAGGCAAGAGAAGGAGTGGGTTGGGATTCAACCATTTTTTCATTTGTTTGCGGTGGTGGAAGAGATGAAACTTTTTGTTTCCTTAGAGTGGAAGGTATTTCTTTTAGCTCTTGTGGAGGGGATGATTGTTTGGAAGGGAAAAGGATAGAAGAATTGAGATGAGGTGGAAGACTAGGGGATGGAGAAATGGAACCAACATTTGGAGAAGCAAGTGGGAAGCTTGAATCTTGTCTCTGGTGAAATGATATTGGCTGAGAATGAGAAAAAGAAAAACTATGAGGTGGTGTACTTACCCATTGACAAGGTTGTGTAAAATTTTCTCATAGGCCCCTATCTCTTCAGTCCATTATGCAAGTTGGGGCAGCATCTCCACCATGAATTCCAGCTTCTCCTAAGGGCTGAAGTGTCTTGGAAAAGGGCCAACCCATGGACAAGGTGCCCTGTAACCAATTCTAAAAGCCTTCATTTGAATTGTTGCTCTTGATTACACCATGCCAATCTCCATTTTTGGATTTTCTCTAACAAACCAGCATCTTGCATTTGACTGCTATCATTGCATGCATACCCTGCTCTTGATATGTTTCATAACCAAATTGATTTTGGTATTGCTCATATGGGTAAGCATGATGATTTTGAATTTGTTCAAAATGCTGATTTGAAGGAGTTGTAAAACACATTGGAGGTGGAATGTACTGCTGCTGCTGTGAATGTGAATTCCATGATGGAAATGAAGTCATGATTGCACAACTTCATGGAATGGAAGAAGATGGAAGAGATGGAAGGAAGAATGGATGAAAATGAATGAAAATGAATGGAAAGAGGGTCTGCAACTTCTGAGATGGGTTGTTGACCAGATGGAGTTGCCAGATGTGCTTGAGAATGCCTCCAAAGGCTGAAATCTTCACAGGAACACACCAACCTACAAAAGATGAAGTGGAAGACCTCTAAGGTCCCACCGGGTGTGCCAAAACTGTTAGTGCAGCACGGTGGTGTTGGATTTGTTTTTTTTTGCATGAGACACTAAGAGAAGATGAAATATCTAACCCCAATGCCCCACCGGTGTGTCAAAATTGTTGGTGTAGCACAGTGGTGTTGGATTTGTTGTTTTTTGCATGAGACACTAAGAGAAGATGAAATATCTAACCCCAAAGTGTCCCACCGGCAAGCCAAAACTGTTTCATTCTAGAATGAAATGTTGAGTTCTTTGCCAACTAAATTGCACTCTAAATTTCACTAAATAATTTGCAATCATCTTGATCCTTTCCCAACTCTTCCATGAACCTTATCATCCATATTAACTCTTTTCTAGCCTCTCGTAGCTGCAAAATACTCTACCTATGTAGTATACAAAGCCACCACCTTCTGTAATCTCAAAATCTAGCTAACTGTCATCCCACCTACTATGAAAATATATCCAGTAGTGCTCCTTCTACCATCTAGATCTCTAGCCATATCCAAATCAACATAGCCACATAAAGAAATATTCGAACCTCTATAGCATAACTACATGCTAGATGTCCCTCTCAAATACCTAAGTATCCATTAGACTTCTTTCCAATGCTCTTTACCTGGATTGGCCATAAATCTACTCACAACTCCCACTTCATGTGCAATGTCTAGTCTGGTACAAACCATAACATACATGAGACTCCCAACTACTGAAGCATATGGTACTCATGTCATGTATTTGACCTCCTCATGTGATGAAGGACATTGATCTTTTCTCAATTTGAAGTGTCCAGCCATAGGTGTACTCACCAGTTTTGAATCTTGCATGTTAAACCTTTCCAACACCTTATTGATATAAGCCTCTTGAGACAAATACAATTTCTTGTTCTTCTTGTCTCTATGTATTTACATGTCAAGGATTATTTTTGTACCTCATAAATCCTTCATAGCAAATGTGTGAGCTAGCTTACCCTTAAGCTCACAAATTTCATGCATACAAAATCCTTCAATAAGCATATCATCCACATATAATAAAAAAATAATATAGCTCCTATTTTAAAGCTTTTGAAATAAACAAAATGGTCAAATTCACATCTCAAATAACCATGCTCATGCATGAAACTAGAAAACCTTATGTACCATTTCCTTGGATCTTTCTTGAGCCCATATAGACTCTTTTTCAACTCCGCACACTAATTTATCCTTACCCTTGACTTCATACCAGCGAATCCTGCATATAAATCTCTTCATCCCAATCACCATGAAGGAAATTCATATTCATATCTAGTTTCTCTAAATGAAAATCATGTACTGCACCTAAACCTAATACAATACGTATGGAAGTCATTTTAACAATAGGAGAAAATATTTCACCAAAATCAATACCTACTTTCTGTGTAAATCCCTTTACTAAAATCCTTTCCTTGTACCTTTTCTATCCACCCTCTTCTTCATTGATCCTGTAAACCCACTTTTTCTGCAATTTCCTCTTACCTGCTAGTAACTTAACCAAATCCCAAGTTTGGTTTTGTTCCAAGGAGTCCATCTCCTCATCCATGTTATGCTCCCACTACACATGAGTCTCATCTTGCATTGCTTCTTAAAAAAAAATTTGGTTCACCATTATCAGTCACTAATAAATAAAATTGACAAGGTGTAAATATTTCTGGAGGTTTACTTACCCTTTGTGATCTTCTCATAGAAGTTTGGGGTACCGGAGGCTCATTCTAGACATCATGGACATGTTTTCCAATCTTGACAGTGATTGACATCAATCACTTGTAACTAATATTGGTTCTGCTAACCAATGTCAATTTGTATCTTCTATAACCGATACCGGTTTAGCTAACTGATGTCAATTATAGGTCAACCGACACCGGTTATTGTGTAACCTTGTCAATATTATTTTTAAATCTGAGAGTTCATTTTAATTCACAAACTTCTCAACTGGTTCATTCTTGGGTACCAAAATTTTATCCCTATACATTCTCTTTTCATTACATTTAATGTCATGAATCCTAATAATTTTAGAATTCTCTAAATCCCAAAAATGAAATCCGAAATCATGAGATCCATGACCAATGAAAGTGCATCTCTTGGATTTTGCATCCAACTTTTTCCTATTTTCCTTATTAATATGCTCAAAATATTCTCAACCAAAAACTTTAAGAAAAGAAAGATCTACCTCTTTTTTGGTCCAAGGTTCCTCTTGTATTCCTCCATCTAGTGAACTTGAAGGCCCACGGTTAATCAAATAAATTGTTGTATCAACTACTTCTACCCAAAAATGCAAGGGCAATCCAACATGTATCCTCATACTTCTAGCATGTTCCATGATTTTCATGTTCATTCTTTTTGCAACACCATTCTCTTGTGGTGTTCTTGGAACCATCATTTCTCTATGTATTCCATTCACTAAACAATAATCATTGAAATCATGCTACTATATTCACCACCATTATCAAATCTAAGTCACTTTAAATTTGAATTTGATTCATTCTCAACAAGAGATTTTCATCTTTTAAAAGTATCAAAACATCATATTTATGTTTAATGCAATAAACCCATACCTTTCTTGTATCATCATCAATGAAAGTAACATAATACTTGAGATCCTCCATGAGAACCTACCTAGGTTGGTCCCCACACATTTGAGTATACGGCTCCAATTTCTACTCCTTTTAGTTTCCTAACTTTTAGAAATCTCACTCTCTTTTTCTTTCTAGAGATACAATGCTCACAAAAATCAAGATCTAAATCTTTCAAATATGATAACTTACCCTTATCCTTTAAGATCTACATTCTTTTTGACTCATATGGCCCAACCGATTATGCCACATGCATGCATATGAATCTGAAGTAGATAACACAAAAGGAATCAGAACACATGTACATAAATAAAATTTTCCTATTTTCTTACCTCTTACCACAAAAACATCACCCTTGGTGACTTTCCAAGAGTCTATTGTGAATGTAACCATACAACCAACTTCACCTAGTTTCCCTACAAAAATAAGATTCCTCTTTAGGATTGGCACATGCCTCACATCTTTCAATACCCATGTATTTCAATTCTACAATTTTAGATGAACTTCCCTTTACCAAGAATACTTGCAAGGTTCATCATCACCCAAATAAACATGCCCAAAAATTCCTTGGACATAATTTTTGAAATAAACCTTATTAGGGGTTACATGGAAAGAAGCTCCTGAATCTAAAACCCTTGATTCTATTATACTATCCAAAGAAAGAATAAGAGCATCTTGCATTACCTCTGCTATAATATTTTCCTCCTTATTTTAATCTCTACCTTTGTCAAGGTGTTGGTTCTCTTTATCCTTTAACCAAAAATATTTCTTTGCATGTCCTTTGTTTCCACTTTTCCAACAAGTAATTCCTTTACCTATGGATTTAGATTTGTCATCCTTTGACTTTGATTTCCCATTATTCTTACTTTTTGATCTCTCCTTATTCCCACGTTTGCTTTCTACATTCAAAGTATTCCCAAATGATGATTCCTCTGTACATTTCTTGCAAATTTATTCATTCAAGATTATAATAACCACGTCATCAAACTTCAAAATATTATTAGCAGATGTTGTATTACTAATATCCATTACCAATTTATCCTAATACAACATAAGAATAAAACTTATTTCACTTCATCTTTAAACGGAATATCAACTGATTTTAACTAATTTATAATAGATCAGAAATCATTCAAATGACTAAATGCAGATCCACCTTCATGCATATTAGAACTAAATAGTTTCTTCATCAAATAAACTTTATTTGAAGCATTAGGTTTTTCATATAAATTAGCAAGAGATTTCATTAAGTCTCCGTAGAAGTCACTTCGCAATATTGGAAGCCACGAATGTTGCCAAGCTCAATATTATAGATCCCAAATCCTTTCTATCAAGAATCTTCCATTCTTCATCAATCATCTTCGTAGGTCTATAATTTTCATCCAACGGTAAGTACAAATATCTTTGATATAGATAATCCTCAATCTGCATCTTCCATAATTGATAATTTCGGTTGTAAAACTTCTCTACCTTGTATTTTTTTCTTCTTCCATTGTTGTAGCTCCCACTCAATTAGAAAACCCTTTGTGAGTAAATTTTTCAACACACAAAACCCTCAAACAAATCTCTGATACTAGTTGTTGGGGTTAACACAAGGTTGTATAGATAATATATCATATCTAAGAATACATGCAATAAAAGTAGATATTCTACCAAAATAAATATATAACACAAGAGATATAAATCAACACCAGATTTAACGTGGTTCACCGAGTGTAGGATACATCCACCAAGAAACACACCAATCTATTATACAAATCTTTAAGAAGATATACAATTGAATATCTAAAATCTTTCACACCTCTCGGATGTACAATACTTTCTTTCTCTCAAGCTTTTCCTTCTTTAAGAATTCTCTCTCTCACAATAATCATGAACACACACTTCTATACCCTAGTTTGTCATGCTTATATATGCACATATAAACTTAAGGAACTTATCCATGTAATTAAAATCAATAGATCTTATTTAATGCTAAAATTATATCTAATTGCCAAGAGTTAAATAAAAAAACTCCCGCACAGTAACCGACACCGCTTAGCCTTAATCGATGTCGGTTCCTCCTTTCCTAACCGATGTCGACCATAGGTGCATGATGTCACCCCTCCATAAATGATGTTAGTTATTGTGTAATCCTACAAATTTAATATTACATGCTAATGTGAAGTAATTGAGCTCCATAACTCAAAAATTATGACATTTTTATGCCTAGTTGTAGGTGTTGGTGTGGAGAATTTGAGCACAAAATTGAAAATTAAGATTAGTACTATGAGCTAAGCCTTGAAAATTGGTGCATGGAATCTCATAAGTATGATTAATATTATTTAGGAGGTTTCATAGTGTGGTATACCACTAATTTGTATTAGTTTTAATCACTCCAATAGAGGGTCTATGATAAGACCTAAAACCTAATAGGAAATAGAGGAAGTGGAATTTTAGGAATTTTGTACTAAGCAAGTCATCTTGAAACCTTGAACATCAAAAGAAGGGAAAATTGGGTCCCCGAAAATATGCTTGGGTTGATAAATGAGGAAGTAGAAAAAATATAAACTTGGAGAATAGTGTTGTCAAGGCTACTAAAAAGTGCATTAAGCCAGGAGAGTGAAAGTGGAGAAAATAGATTTAAGAAAAGAGTTGAGAAAAAAAAATTTCCCACACCTTTAGATTCCGTAAGGGTTATCAAAAGTTTTTTTAATCTCAGAATCTTGGAGATTATTCCACTTATCATCCTACCAAGAGCATGCCTTTAAGAAGCCAAAATTGACAATTTTGTAAGATAGATGTAAATATGATGGTTTTGATTGACTTGAACAAGTTTGATTATTGAATATGAATGATATGGTATTAAGAAACATATTTAAATGTTTTTTAACCCATTTTTCCCTTTTAATCCAAAAATTTCATACTTTGAGAAGGATTCTTGACTAAGAAAAGAAGAGCTTTTTTGCAAGTTTGACAAGTTTATGAGATTTGGTCTTTTATAACTTAGTAGAATGGTTTTGATGATGATGATATGAATTAATTGGTATCGAGCATGATAATGAATTCTAGAAAAATAATTTTTGGATTCTCATAAATAAATTGTCAAATTTGTTTGTGAATGTTGACAGGAAAGAAGAAGAAGAAGAAGAAGAAGAGTTCCAGGGTGAAAAAGACTTGGAGAAAGAGATAGAAGAGATTGAGAGAGAAGATAAGAAATTGGAAACACCAAAAGTCTAGGTAGAAATCCTAGGTGAGGTGTGTGAAGAAGAAAGGTGAAATAGACTTGCTTAAGAAAGAGATAGAAAAAGAGAGTTAAGAAGAAAAGGAGGAAAGAGAAGATGAATAATTTCTTGTTAGAAGAGATGAAAAATAATGAAAAGAAATGTGATAGAGAGGAAATAAAGGAAGGTATAGTCAAGAAGTTTTGGAAATGGCTAAGTGGTGAGGAAGAGTACAAATAAAACTTTAAAAGGAGGATAAGAAAGGATGATGAATTGAGTGAACATACAGATTTTAAGAAGCAAGAAGACAAACCAAATTTTTCAGTTGTATAAGGTCCAAGAAAACTTGATGAAAATACAGAGAATGAAGGTAATGGAAGGCAATAAAATCTAAGGAAAGGTAAAAAAAATCATGAAAAGAGGATAAAGTTTGTCAAAGAAGAAGATAAATTGCTAGTGCAAGAAGAAACTCAAGAAGAAAAATGGAAGCAAGCAAACAAATAGTGGAAGGGAAGATGCAAGGGGCTATTAAAGATCAGGTTTTCTAATATAATCTTTCTTTTAGTGTTGTGAATGTAGGTGTGCCAAAGAAGATATAGGTAGATAAATCAAGAGAAGGTGAATATAGAAAACAAATTCATTATTTTCATATTGTGAGGCCATGAACAAGCAAGAAGAGCAAGAGAACAATTCAAAATTTGAAATAACAATCTTGTGCAAAGAAAATTCATCTCACATGAAGTGGGGTCAAATATATATACCCAGCTACAAGTGGAAGAAGCTCAAAACCAATCCAAGAACCAAATTTTTTTGTAAGGATGTGATCATTTCAATGATCAAAAGGCTAGTGAAAGACACGATGCAATTGATGAAGGAAAATAAATCTTGGTATTTAGTTCAAGGAGATCTATTACAATTGGAAGTATTGGAAGAAGACAAAAATTTAAAAAAATATTCCTTCCTTAGGACTTTGATGCAAGAGCATCTCTCTCCAAGGTGCAAATTTTGAAGTGTTAGACCAATTTTTGTTTGAGAAGGTATGATGAGAGTTATAGGAGGTCTTGAAGTCATTAATGGTCATTATAAGTCCATGTCATGATGTTTAACTAGATACTAGGTTTCAAAAATTCAAATGCCATGTTTCCCTCCAAATGAGATATTTTGAATTTCTTGTGTGTCTAAGCTATAATGGCCTTGTTTAAAAAGTTTTGGTGGTCCTATGTGATTTTAAGGTCATGTTAAGAGGTTAATCATGCTAAGTAAGACTCCTAAAGGGAGAAAGGAAACAAAATGATGTATCAAAAAAGGTAAAAATGTCTTATTCTCTCGAATGGGAGCCAAGACATGTAAGAAAGAGTTAGTAAGGTTTTGTAAAAATATATACAAGTGGAAGGAAGTTCAAATGGAGAAAATTATGGAAGGATAGGTATGAATGAAGGAGTCTAAAAGAAGGCATGGAGGAGAATTTTGTAATGGTATTATGAAATATATAAGGAAATGTTCGGTTTTCTAGTAAAACATGCCTTCTTTATGAATTGGTTTGAGATATTTCATGTTTTCATGGATTAAGAATGTATGATAGTGTTTTATGATCATTGTGGAAGTTTTAATTGTTGCATTATCTCAGTGATTTTTGGAAATACTCTATTTGGTGCTTGTTTCTTAGACAAGATTCATTCAAGACCGACTATAATAGTTTATATTGGTTAATACCTATGAGATTTCCTTAAGTTTCTTTAATGAACTTACTCTTGTAAAGGTGAGTATCATATCGGGAAGGAATCAAATTGTATATGAGAGTAAGTGACTTCTGTTTGAAGTTGAGAATTGGGAGGAATGGTAAAATTGTCAAAATACAATGCAAAGTGTAAGGTTATCCAACATGAGTTTTTAAATATTTAATAGTAATATTGTGATAGTAACTTATTATAACCTTGAAGGTGATGATTACATTTATTTGTGAATGTTTCTAGCTCTTAAAAACAAGATTTAAGTGTTTTGTGAACAAAAGGAAACCTCTCGGGATTGTGTGTAACGCTCTTATTGTTTGGAAGGGAGATGAGTTGGAGGTATTAACGATTCTTTCAAAGTGAAGATATTTTAATTAATGCCTTAAACCTATTTCTTGAGCATTTTAATGAATGTGGAGAGTTAAATGAATTCTTAAGGGGTCACTTTGTAGCTAACAGCTTTGAAATAATCCTGTAGAATTTTTTTTTAGGATTAGGAGGAATCAAGATACTATCTAAGCCTTGAAAATTTCAAGAAATCTTTGTTGAAATCATAACTAAATTATTTTAATGTTTAAGGGATTGAAGAATGTCTTGATAAATGTGGAAGTGTAGTAGTCTTATTTGATTTATCTAAGGAAGTGTGATAGTTATTAACTCAAACTTTGAGGGTTAATAAGGGTGTTAGCATTAGGTATACTTTGAAATATAAGATATTCATCTTGAATTTACTTTTTACATGTTTGAGAGGATACCTTGAGAGTTTTAGAGTAGATATATTGAAGGATGGAAGTTTTGAAGATGCCAAAAAGTGAATACAGTCAGTCCTAGACCTGTAACAAGACATTTTGAAACAATAGCTTAAGGAATTTGAGAAATTGAAAGGCCTAAACCCTATTTTAAGATCTCAAAACTAGAAGGATTTATCTACATTGTGTATAGATCAGTGACAAAGAGGTAAGAAGTTATAGAATAATTCCAAATAGGATGAAATTATGATAGTTTTATGCCTAGTTGTAGGTGTTGGTGGGAGAATTTGAGCACAAACCTAAAAATTAAGATTAGTACTATGAGATAAGTTTTGAAAATGGGTACATGACATCTCATAAGTATTAGTAATCTGATTTAGGAGGTTTCATAGTGTGGTATACCACAAATTTGTCTTATTTTTTATCACCCAACAAAGGGTCTGTGATAAAGACCTAAAGACCTAATAAGAAACAGAGGAAGTGGAGGTTTGGGAAGTTTTTACCGAGCAAGTCATCTTGAAACCTTAAACATAAAAATAAGGGACAAGTGGGTCCCTAGAAATATTCTTGAGTTGATAAATGAGGAATTTTAACAAAATATAAGCTTGGAGAAAGTGTTGTCAAGGCTACTAAAAAGTGCATTAATCTAGGAGAGTGAAAGTGGAGAAAATGGATTTATGAAAAGAGTTGAGCAAAAAAATTTCCCACACCTTTATAATCCTTAAGGGTTCTTAAAAGTGTTTTTTTAATCTCAGAATCTTTTAGATTTTTCCCCTATCATCCTACCAGAGCATGCCTTTAAGAAGACAAAAATGACCATTTTGTTAGATAGAGGTAAATTTGAAGGTTTTGATTGACTTGAAAAAGTTTGATTGTTGAATGTCAATGATATGGTCCTAAGAAACATGTTTAAATGATTTCTTAGGCCAATTTTCCCTTTTAATCCAAAAATTTATATTTTAAGAAGGATTCTTGACTAAGAAAAGAAGAGTTTTTTTGCAAGTTTGATAAGTTTATGAGATTTGGTTGATTTTAACTCGGAGAATGGTTTTGATGATGATGCTCGCATCATATCCCAATATCTCAAAGCCCCATATCTTGAGTAAATCAATGATTTTACCATCCAAGGAATGGTTTCCCGTAGTCGGTGATAACCTAGTTAGGTCACCGTCAACCCTATTAGACTGATTTCACCCCACTTACAAAATAGGACACAACCCGAGCTTTTTGTATTATGTGAACTTATCTTTGAAGCTAAGAAATATTCTAGATGTGTCAAGCATCTTAGGGTCTATTGAATATTTCCTTTCATCACTTATGGAATATTTGGGAGGTTTACTTTGATTTCATTTTTATCTATGTTATCATATGTGATTTTCATTATTATCTTGTAGAATCTAACTTCTTGTTGGTCCAACTATTGTTAGAATTTTATCCTCAATCTGTTTTTGCCATTTTTTCCTACTTGTAGGTTTCTCATCCAGCTCATCCACCTTCAAATTTGTTTTCCACTATCCAAGTCACCATCATCTACCCAGTCACCATCAACCCAACCCTCTATCATCATACTTTATTTTTCCATGTTCCTTCTAGTGCCTACTTTTTATCTCTTATTGTTCCTAATTCTCATATCTTTCTTCATGTTTCTCTGTTGCACTAAATATATTATTTCCTCACTCTAATCTTCATTAACCAAGCCCCATCACCATAGACCCGAGTCCAAATTTCCATCCAATCTATCATAATCTCTATTTTCCACCATCCATGTGTTTTCCTATTTCAGATCTTCTTCTGTAGGTCATTCCTAGTGTTCTCGAGCCTTTATGACTATCTCATTTGTAGACAGATACTTCTAGCTCTACATTTTAGGCTTTCTTTCCAACTTTTTCTACTTAAGTCACCGCCAACCTGCCCCTTCTATAGCCTCGGGTTGCCATCAACCTAACCAAGTAGAATTTAATTAGTTTTATTTTAGATCAAATCATTAGTTTTCATCTATTTATGTCATTTTCAGATTCTCTTCCTCGTATCATTTTCTACATGCTATCTAGTTATATATTATTTAGTTCACTTTATTTTATCAAATGGGGGCTAACATCCTCATAAGGAAGTTAACATTTCTATGAACCGAATTCATCAAGAATCCCCCACACATACCATCTAATCCATTTTCTTCTTAGTTATCCTTATTTTATAGGTTCATCTGATTTGCAGAGAGGTCATTCACTTTTTTCCCATATATTTTGCATCCACTATAATTTGAGGTATCTTAAACCCTTGAATTTTGGATTTATTTTGTTTTCTTGAGTACTTTTGGTCGTCAAATAGGACTTTTTAGAAGAGCAACAGTCAGGGGACAAAAAGTCCCTCCTCTTTAATGGGAGAGGTTCCCTTATTCTGAAACAAACTTATTTACAAATACACAGAACATTATTTTATGGTCAAACTTGGATATTACGAAAGTGTTTTCCACAAGGATCATCAGTTACGCCAGGACTGAGGAAGGGGAATAAGAAGATGAGCAGAATAGCAACATTCAGAATTATAGATAGCAGAATAATTCTTCGTGTATGCGAAGCTTCAAAAGATTTAAGACAAGATCATTTGTATTAGCTGAATGGGATTAAATTTAAAGACACAAAGTTCCGTAAATAACCTTCTTCAGATTTGTTAATCAAGGACACAAAGTTCCTTCTTGGTTGTACAAGATCACTGTACTTGCAAAACTAAACAGTATGCAATCAGAGAGACTAAACGAGTTAGGAACAAAATGATCTTCACAATATTAAAGGAAAACACAGAGACAACAAGAATCAGATAGACAAAGAACGGAAAGCCCTTTTGTATTGATTTCTTTAAGATCTATTTACACTTTCAGCAAATATCCAAGTTCTTCCTCCCGGGAAATGGCGTGGAAAGGCCATTATATAGATTACAAGTCAAGCAGTTACTCTTGTGTAACTGTTTCTTTTAACCAAAGAATATTTAAGTACCGCCAATTGCAATACCTTAACTAATTACAAAGAATACGAAAAGAAAGGAAAGAAGAGGAAAGAAAGGAGAAGGAGACAGGTGGCCAAATTATTGGGAGGACCCACTTCTCTTTATCAAACTCGCCTAAACTTCTTCAATGACTCATCTTGCTATATCTCTTTGACAAAAGCTCAACCAGCATGAGGGACTAACATGTTGGTTGCAGATCGAGTCCAAAATCCCATACACCTATTCTTCATTTCTCCATCTCTTTATCAAACTCGACGTGAGTATGATAGTCTTTGTTTGCTTCTTCATGGGCAGATCAAGAGAACAAATTTCCTTTATCTTGTCCTTAGAGATGGAATCTTCCTTGAAAAGATTATCTCCAAGAAGCAGAATACTTGACCTTGAGCATCGGACACAATCCTTAGACGTGAAGTAGTTCTTGCTTTCTTAGCACGAGAAGGAGTGGTGCCCAACAAGGCTGCTACAAAGATCAAAATTTGGTCCCAAGCTTTGAGAGGAGGATTTCCTCTTCCTTTTGTCAACCGAGGTTGCACTCCAAGCAAAAGAGGAAGAAGAATCTGCGGGAGAAGCAAGGGGACCAAGAGACAGGAGCTCATGACACTCAAGGTCCAGTGCACCGGCCGACTCTGCCGAGATGTGGGTAGAACACTGGAGGTAATGGCGGTAGAAGAATCGGTGAGCACCCGGAAGTTCGGTGCTCTGACCTCCTTATCTTTATCTCTTGGATCTTCAGAACACTTGCAGAGTTGGCATCTCACTTGTCTTCACTTTCACCGAGAACGATGATGTTCTCTCGGCCCTATAGGCAACTCGCCGCTTTCTTGGAGGATCATTCTCTCGCAGCTCCTTCTTTACCTCTTTGAGTTTCTTCTTGTATACCTGGTAGATGGAGAAGGAGTAGATTCCACAGTCCCCGAGCTATTGAGGCAGGAGGGGTTTTCACTGGTGTTCCAGACTCTGGAACCGATGCCTCCCTTATGGGTGTTGAATCATCTTTGGAGCTGGATTCTCCTGAGTGCCTCTTGAATTCTCGGATCTTCTTGCTGAACCAGACCCTAGTTCTGATCAAGACTGGAGCAAGAATCTCAGCCAGATCATCTCTCTCTTTCCTGTTCCAATCCAGGTCCTCCAGAGGGGTGTGCTTAATCACATTTTCATACTCATAAGAGTATAGCTCAGAATTATCATCCTGGAGACCTTCAGGAACTTGGTATAGACTGAGTTCTTGGATCAATCACAGGAGAACCTGCCACAATGCCTTCTTCTGGCTTCAAAATCATCTCGCATGACCAAACCCGGTAGTCTTCTCAGATTCGCCCTATGATGATATATTATCTTGAGGTTCTGTTCAATGAACTTCTTCAAGTCAAAACAGGTTCTAGGCTTGAAGAAATGAACAGTGATAGGGACCAGGGCTCTTTCTATGTTCTGAGCATCCAGAGCTGTTTTGCATGTGTAGTTTCCCAGAGAGATGGGAAAGTGCAAGCCAGAAATCTTCTTGTCTCTGCAAGTTCTGTGCAACTTGTCTAGTTGCCTGCATACTTCTATCAGGGCCATTTTGTCGTTGCAGAACATGGGGAGCCGCAGAGGGGTGCTCTCATAGCCAGCCAGCCTGATATAGGAGAATTTCCTGAATTGAATGAAATAGGCTCCATACTGCGATATCAAGTTCATGGCTTCATCTGAAAACCTTCTAGCAGTATCACCTTCGAGCAATCTGACCACGTACATGGTGAAAGCATCATTGACCCTTCTGAAATTGCGGTTGCTGGTCTCCAAGGTGAACTGCGGGCAATAGGCATACACTGGATCATCTTTGTGTGCATCTACATAGGAGAAACCAAACCACTGCCTGGATGCTGCTAGGGTATACATCAGATATGAAGTCATGTAGAACTTCTTTGTTTGTTGGACGTTGGATAGCTGCTCAGCCAAATTCATACTGATGATCTCTGCCCAGTTGATACTTTGTGTTCCCTCGCACACCATGCTGATGAGCGGGCACATCCAGAAATGAAATTCATTGGTGGAGGGCAAACCCATAACCCGAGCCAGCAGTATTATGAAGTCTGACAGTTCTTCATTGAAATCTGCCCGGAAAAGGGTTTTGGTCAGACGAGAAGGACCTTTCTTAGGGTTCTTCAACCAAGACTTCGCCACTCGAGCTTTATATTTATCACTGTCTTGGTCGAACATGGCCTGTGCTTGATCCCGAGAGACGACTATAGCATTGTCCATCTCCGGAATCCTCAGAGCAGCTCCAATGGCGGCAGCGTCCAGCTTGGCAATGAGCTCCCCGTGTACGTTTGTCAATTCACTCGTAGCGGGGTCGAAATGAGCTCCGCATGAAAGTACAGTATCAGCACACTGCACTGAGATAGGGAATCCTCCGGCGAAAGCTAAACCGCTATCGTTAATCATCTGTGCCATTGGCGTAGGGTTTGCATCTGTCATTCTTGACCAAAAATCACCGAAGTCGAGATGACGAGCTTCACTGTCTCCGATATTGCTAACGGCAGACTCAAGTGGAGAAATTTGCTCCTGTCCCTGAAACTTGATCTTCATATTGATAGATTCGGAGCTGCGACCCAGACTCTGGAAGGAATTTGCAAATGGAGGGGAATCGCGCAGGTTTTCAAATGGCGAGGGTTCGAGCAAAAGATAGCATGGAAGCAATGCGAAAATGCAAAGGGGAATGCTCGTTATATAGCCGTTTGGAGAGAGAAATGACTTTAATGCGCATTGAATACACAACCACCAATTTGAAAAATATCATACTTGGAGCGAGCGGGAAAAACTAAGTGTGAATGACACTAGGTACGCTTGGGACAGGTGAGACGCGAATGCGCGAAACACGCGGCTCGGCCGGTTCGGGCGAAACAGGGAGAGGACGCACAAATGCATTTGGGACAAATGGGACGAAAATGTGCGAAGTACGCGATTCGGGTGTTTCGGCCGAAATTGGAACAGCGGGCCCATTTGGACTTGGGACATTCGGGACAAAAGTTCCGGCACGCACTTGACTTAATGCTCGGCCGAAATTAGGAAAGCTCGCACTTTTTCAAATGGGGCAGTTGGGACAAAAAGTTCCGAAGGACGCGGTTCGGGAAAATCGGCCGAAAATGGGAAAGCTCGCACTTTTTAACTTTGGGACATTTGGGACAGGAAAGTGTGAAGTACGCGGGAAGGATGATTCGGCCGAAATTGGAACAACACGCAAAATAAGTTTTGGGACACTTGGGACAAAATTTTCCGACGGGCCCGAAAATGGGACAGCTTCGGGGATTTCGGCCGATCGGGGAACAGAATGCACTTTAGTACTTGGGATGATGGGACAAAAAGTTCCAACAGGCCCGAAAATCACACAAAAAGACCCAAAACACAGATTTTTTCAACTTCACAACTTAGGCACTTCAGAGAAGAACTCTTCAACTCAAAATTTTGAAAATTTTACTCTTATCAGAGCGGGAAATTTTGAGTGGACAACAGCTGGCTCCTTCTGGGGATGACTTGGTGTAAATTCATAGAATGAGACAAGGCAAGAACTTAGAGAACTCGGTGAAGCAGACCAGTGCCTTATCCATTGGGCAAAGGAGTCAAAAACAAACCAATACAGAGGGCAACACACACAACAGAAGGGAAACACACCAAAAGCAGAAAAAGCAAAAACACTGTACATAATGTACAAAGGGACTCCCTAGTCACCTAGGACTTGAACAACTTCAAATACTGCCCACTATAAGGAAGTGGGAGGGGAGAACCATCCATGTAATCAAGATAGAAAGAGTCCTTACCAGCAAAGTGTCTTATCTTGAAAGGTCCAAGCCACAGAGAATCAAATTTTCCATGGCTGCCACGAGGTTCATGTCTTTTGTCCCATAACAGCACGGTATCACCAACTTGGAACTCTCTGGACCTAGCTTTCTTATCAAACAGAACCTTCACCTTCTGCTGGTGAGCGATATTCTCACAAAGAACCTCCAATCTATCCCCTCGTTCGGTTTGTGCAGGTGTACATGATCCTTTGTCCAGAGCATCACTGAAACTAGTGTCTTCAATGGCCTTCGTCAGGTGCAAGGCTGGTAGTTCCACTGTCACTGGCAATTGGGCCTCTACTCCATACACTACTTGAAAGGGGGACATTCCAATGGCTCTTTTAGGTGTGATCCTGTCTGCCCAAAGAGCATCATAAAGCTTCTTATGCCAGTTTCGCTGAGACTCATTGACCAACTTCCTTATGATATTCACCAGATTTTTGTTGGTGGATTCTGCTTGTCCATTCCCCTGGGGATAATAATCTGAAGAATGAGCCAGAGAGATGCCATACCCGTAGCAGAAATCCATTATCTCAGTTGAGGAGAAGTTCGAAGCATTGTCTGTTACAATCTTGTTAGGTACACCATACCTTACCAAGATGTTCTCTTTGAGGAAGTTGCATACAACTTCAGAAGTAGTGCTCTTGACCGGAATAGCTTCCACCCATTTGGTGAAGTAGTCAGTGGCAGTTAACACATGCGTGTGGCCAGCACTAGAGGCAGGATTCAGTGTACCAATGAAGTCTAGACCCCACTGTTGAAATGGTTCCTCAATCACAACTGGCTTGAGAGGCAAAGCGGCCAGTTTGGGTCTTCCCACAAAGGTTTGACAGGCCTCGCATTTATCCACCCACTTGGATGCATCTCTGAACAAGGAAGGCCAGTAATATCCTCCCCGGAGTATCTTGTGAGCTGTGACTGTTGATGAATAGTGCCCTCCACATGCCTGATCATGGAAAGCTGAGAGCAACTTTCTCTGCTGCTCCTTGTCCACACACTTCAGAAATCTCCCATCTAAACCACGCTTGAACAAGGCATTTTCCCACAAAGACATATTGCATACTGATCTCAATTTAATGATCCTCTTTTCCTTGGTAATTAAATTAGAGGGGCATTCCCATAGGTGAGAAAATGGGCAATGTCGAATACCATTCATCGATCGAACTAAGGAATAGAACAAGAGGAATGTCGCCTTTCTCCTCCAAAGAACTCATGTTTGGCTCCTTCAAAGAATGAGCTCACAAAGACCCTTGCCACGAACCAGCTTGGTTGGTTTGATATCAATGTCATACTCTGGACTTTAGCCACCCGCTTCCTCTCTTGGACCCAAACTCTTGCTTGTGTAAGAATTGACTTAATCGTATCTGGAACCAAAGCACCATAGAGTGAGAGTTGAGGATATAGAAACGAATCGCTGATGCAGCTTTGACTACTGCAAAAGCATGCTTCTCCATCATGGTGTATTTCAGCTCATGATTCTTCAGGATATAGCTCATGAAGGCAATTGGTAGCTCATGTCCATCAGAGTCTTCTTGGGTTAAGACAAAGCCGGTGGTGTCATCTCAGCATAGCAATAGATGATGAAATCTTTCTTGAAAGTCGTAGCGAGCCAAAAAATCGGAGTTTTAGCAATGGCTTTCTTGATACCCTCAAAGGATTCCTTTCCTTCAGAAGACCATCCAAATGTTTTCTTCCCTTTCATCATCTGAGAAATGTTCAGGGTCAACTCTGCAAAATCAGGGATGAACCTTCTTAAAAAATTGATCTTACCGAAGAAGGAATGCACGCCTTTTTTACTGGTCGGGAGAGGAATTTGCTGGATGGCTTGGACTCGTTCGGGATCAATCTTGATACCGTCCTTTGAGACAATGTGCCCTAATAGCTTCCCTTCTGTAACACAGAAAATAGATTTTTTAGGATTTAAAGAAATCCCATGCTCTCGGCATCTTTGCAGAACTGTTTCCAAGTGGTCGAAGTGATCCGCTCTTGTCTTTGAAAACACCGTCAGGTCATCAAGGTATATGACAATACATTTTCCTTTCAAGCTTCCAAAAGCCAAATCCATAGCTCTCTGGAAAGTGGCACCAGCATTAATCAGCCCAAAAGGCATTCTCTTGTAGGCAAAGGTACCCCAAGGAGTGGTGAAGGTTGTCTTGTGTTGATCTGCAGTATCAACCTCTACCTGATTGTATCCCGAGAATCCATCAAGCATAGATAACATCTCGGATCCTGTTACTGCTTGCAAAATCTGATCCATCATAGGCAGAGGGTAGTTATCTTTCAGAGAGGCCTGATTCAGGTTTCTGAAATCAACACAGATGCGGATCTCACCATTCTTCTTCCTGACAGGCACAATGTTTGCAATCCATGTTGAATGGTGAATGGGAAAAATGATTTTAGCCTTCAACAATTTCTGGATCTCCTGAAAGATGGTGTCGGCTATTTTTGGATTATACTGCCTTTGTTTCTGCTTGAAAGGCTTGATTCCTGGTTTGAGAGGGATAGAGTGTTGCATTTCTTTTGGCTTGAAGGCTTTTAGATCTTCATAAGAATATGCAAGAACATCCTTATACTTCCTTAGAAGATCAATTGCTCTTCTCCTCTCATCGGTTGTGCAACATTTCCCAATATTTACAGTTGGGATCGGTAGAACTCCCTATATCAATCTTATCATACTCAAATGATTCTTTGAGGTCCATAGAAGCTTTAGATTTTACATATCCTCATGTTTGTCAAACAACTCCTCCAAACTCACCAAACCTTTGGGAATCTTGTTTCCTTTGAGTTTAATGCACCCTTCCTGATCTGTTTCTTCTCCTAGGGTGACAGCTTGGTCAGAGGACACACTCTCACGAGGCAGGTTGTCACTTCCCTCAAAATATAGTTGTTCGAAGTTCCCCTTGAGTTCCAGGAAGGAAAGCAGATGCTGGTCATCGTTGAAAACTTGCCAGTTATTAGTATTGTCAGGAACACTAGGCCGGTGGACCATTTCAATAGTGAACTTGTCCTGAGAGAATTCTGGATGGGGAATCAATAATGACCCTGAGACAGCCAGTGAATCAGCCCTGCTGTTCTTTTCTCTGGGTATTGCTTCAATAGAGAAGGCATCAAGGAATTCAATTGAATCCCAAACCTGATTCCGGTAATGCTTCAGCCTCCCATTTTTTACCTGAAAAATGCTTCTGACTTGTTTCACAATCAGCTCTGCATCACCACGAGCCAGAAGATTTTTTACACCTCGTTCTTTGGCCACTTGCAGTCCAAGAAGGAGAGCCTCATACTCTGCTGTATTGTTAGTATTCTCGAACTGCAACTTAAACGAAAAAGGGTGTAGGCAGCCTTCAGGTGACACTAGCAGGACACCAGCTCCAGAACCAGCCGAGGAACAACTTCCATCAAATTCTAAAATCCAAACACCATTGGGATCTTTGGGTGATACTTTGGAGGGTTGGATTTCATCAGGGGACAGAATCATGTAATTACCATGACCTATGTCTTCATAGAGTATTTGTGCCTTAGGATCATCTGTTTTTTGCACAATATACTCATCGCTTTCTCGGGAGTAACTTCTTCATTTTTCCATTGACAGGTATGAGGGCGTGTGACCAATCCATTTGAATCTCCCCACCCACATCTTTATAGAAGTTCCGACTTAGCAACATTCCGTAAGAAGGAGGAATGTCTGCTACTAGGATGGTGGCCAAGACTTTCTTTTCAGGTAAAGCAGCAAAAGCCACTTGTGCATCTTTAATCCTTCCAACCAAAGGTACTTCCTTACTTTCCATGGAGTAGCAAGATCCATAAGTACGAGTAAGGGTCAAGCCTAAAGCATGGGCTACTTTAGCAGGCATTACGTTATCTGAGGCTCCGGAATCTATGACACAGTTACTGAGCCTATGGCCCGCTATAAGAAGTGTTACATAAAAGGGCTTGATTTTGTCACCAGGCGAGGTGACAGCAGCTACCAGACTAGGTTGTGGTATAGAAGGAGGAGTGGGCAAAAGGCCTTTAGAGGTGGTCTTGGAATGGGAATTTACAAATTGGATCATCTTGGCAAAAGCTTTGGGATGGGTTTGGTAGTATTCAGCTTCTGAAATTTGAACCTTGGTCCTTTTTAGGTGATCCACAATGTCAAAGGATCCAGAGGTGGATGGGCCATCATCATTTGAAATTCTAGGCTTATCAATCTTAGGAGAAAAAGAAGAAGAAGCAACTTTGGGAGCAGGATTGACAGTACTTACCTTTGGTGCAGATGAGGTAGGGATAGGAGATCCTCTTCTGGCAATTACAGGAATAGTTGCTGGTTGCTCCTTAGATTTCTTCGTGGGCTGTGTTACTTTCTCCTTCTGCCTCGTCTGTTCTCGAGTCATGACAGCAAATGATTCACTGTTCATATCTGCTACCACTTCATCATAGTTATCTCCATCATCAATGCCTTCAGTGGTAAAGAAATTGACTCGAGATCCTTCGAGTTCTTCTGCCTCATCATCGAATTCCTCCAGGAACTCCTCACAAGCTTCATTATCATCTTCTGGCTCTTCAACCTCACAAGTTGCATTCACTGGAACTTTGACAGGAGGTCCTTCAAGTGCCAGTCTTGTGTGGGGAGCTGGCAAACGGTTTCTGGGTTGAAAATTTCTTCTCGGAACGTCTGCATATGGTGCATGCTGGGCTAATTGTTTCTTTATAGCCACTAGATCATTTGCAAGTTTCTGGACTAATGGATCAGTATTGGGTCCAGAGGTGGAAGAGGAAGAAGCAGCAGATTTAGATTTAGGAGGATCTCTTCTCAACTTCCCTGACATGATCAGGTCATCCTCGACACTAACAGCCAGTTCTTGATCCAGAATTAGCGTTCCAAGATTAGCCCTTCTTAGGGCATAACTGACTTTAGGCGTTTGGGCATTTAAAAAGAAACATTTTTGAATTTGATCAACCGGTCGAGTATTTACAGGAATCTTGTTGATCAATCTGTTGAACCGAGCCACAAATTCTCTCATGGGTTCTGATGGATCTTTCTTTATCTGAGAAATCTGGGCAAGCAGGGCATGTACATCTTCTGCCAGCTTGAAACGGCTTTCAAACTGAGTTCTCATGGTAGTCCAGTCGGTGATGGCACGAGTGGAAGGTGATAGAACTAGTCGCAAAGATTATCCTGTAACGTCTCAACGAACAGTCTTACTGAGACGTCTTCGTGCTCAACCCCCAAAACTCCACATGCAACTATGAAGGCTGCAATATGTTCATCAGGGTGTACTTTGCCATCTCCTTTAAATTTTGGGAAGTTCTTTCGGTTACCTCTAGGTAACTCATGCAAAGGCCACAAGAAGAGCCAGGGGCCCGACACGTTGACCCCATGGCAATTGTGCCGCCATTCTTGGAAATACGGCTTGGAGGGGAACTTTAACACCAGCAAGGATCAAAGCTCATAGATTGGGACTAGCAGGCTCTGAAGGAATACCACCCGTAGGACTTCTATCTTGAACAGGCGGAGTGCTCGTCGAACAAGTTCTTCTATTTGAAGGGAAAGGAAAACCCTGTTGCTCCAAAAGCTGAAACTGAGAATCTTCAATACCAAGGGTCCTTCTCCCTCGAGTGAAACGCGGAGTCGCCAGATCAAAGGATGATCGAAAAAATTGCAGTACTGGAATGCGATTTTCCCCAGCGGAGTCGCCAAAAACTGTTGGTCGTCAAATAGGACTTTTTAGAAGAGCAACAGTCAGGGGACAAAAGTCCCTCCTCTTTAATGGGAGAGGTTCCCTTATTCTGAAACAAACTTATTTACAAATACACAGAACATTATTTTATGGTCAAACTTGGATATTACGAAAGTGTTTTCCACAAGGATCATCAGTTACGCCAGGACTGAGGAAGGGGAATAAGAAGATGAGCAGAATAGCAACATTCAGAATTATAGATAGCAGAATAATTCTTCGTGTATGCGCGAGCTTCAAAAGATTTAAGACAAGATCATTTGTATTAGCTGAATGGGATTAAATTTAAAGACACAAAGTTCCGTAAATAACCTTCTTCGATTTGTTAATCAAGGACACAAAGTTCCTTCTTGGTTGACAAGATCACCGTACTTGCAAAACTAAACAAGATGCAATCGAGAGACTAAACGAGTTAGGAACAAAATGATCTTCACAATATTAAAGGAAAACACAAAGACAACAAGAATCGATAGATAGACAAAGAACGGAAAGCCCTTTTGTATTGATTTCTTTAAGATCTATTTACACTTTCAAGAAATATCCAAGTTCTTCCTCCCTGGAAAATGGCGTGGAAAGGCCATTATATAGATTACAAGTCAGTTACTCTTCGTAACTGCTTTCTTTTAACCAAAGAATATTTAAGTACCGCCAATTGCAATACCTTAACTAATTACAAAGAATACAAAAAGAAAGGAAAGAAGAGGAAAGAAAGGAGAAGGAGACAGGTGGCCAGCTATTGGGAGGGACCCACTGTCTTCAGAATCCGCTGCCTGAACTTCTTCAATGACTCAGCTATATCTCTGCCACGAGGGACTGACATGTTGGTTGCAGACTGAGTCCAAAATCCCAGACATTTCTCCATCTCTTTATCAAACTCGACGTGAGTATGATAGTCTTTGTTTGCTTCTTCAATGGCAGACTGAAGAGAACAAATTTCCTTTATCTTGTCCTTAGAGATGGAGTCTTCCTTGAAAAGATTATCTTTGACAAAAGCTCTGAACTGAGCTTTGATTTCTTGCAAGGACAAGGGAACGCCAGAGTTTTCATCCTGAAGATGACAATGCATATCTTTGAACGCAGCAGCTGCCAGTGTCTTGAAAGCTTCTCCCTTCTGCCAGCTATTCTTCATTTCTCCTACAGCTTCCTCCAGGACTTTGATTTTCCACTCCACGCTGTAGACCCAAGATTTTGACAGATTATCCTTAGCATCATCAAAAATCTTGTTCGCCAGTAAGATGTTCTCATCTGTCTGGCCCATGAGGCGAAGGTCTACAATGCAACTACTCCAGAGCTTAAGCTCTTTATCCATTACCCCAATAGTAGAGGACAGCTTCTGTTGCAAATTATCTACCTTTCCATGTAGCTTAAAAGCTTCATCGATGAAGTTTAGTCCGGCAACAAGCATGTCATCTACCATGGCTTCGATAGCTCTGCCATAGACAGAATACTTGTGCATATCTTTAATACTTTGCACTTCATCTTGGCTTAGAATTACAGGAGGCGGTAGAGCAGTCAAGGGGGTAGGGTCCAAAACTTTGTCCTTAGACAAAAGTGACTTGATAAAACTTGTGAGAACTTGGGCTTGTTCTTCCAGCTTGTTCAATAGTCTGCTGCCCTTTCTCAACCCTTCCAATGACTCTGGTGACTGTTTCCTGGAGGTTATGAATTTCACCTTCAGGGGTAGACTCTCCCATAGGGATCCTTGAAAGCTCCAAGTCAGATGTCAGCAAGTCTGATTCTAGACTTATCCACTGTAGGTTTGGCAATCTCCAAGAACTGCTGACCTTGAGCATCAGACACAATCCTGGAAGTAGTTCTGGCTTTCTTGGCACGAGAAGGAGTGGTGCCCAACAAGGCTGCTACAGCATCAAAATTTGGTCCCAAGCTTTGAGAGGAGGATTTCCTCTTCCTTTTGTCAACCAGAGGTTGCACCCAAGCAAAAGAGGAAGAAGAATCTGCAGGAGAAGCAAGGGACCAAGAGACAGGGAGCTCATGACACTCAAGGTCTGTGCAGCTGCTGACTCAAGCTGAGATGTGGGTAGAACACTGGAGGTAATGGCGGTAGAAGAATCAGTAGCACCCGGAAGTTCAGTGCTCTGGACCTCCTTATCTTTATCTGCTGGATCTTCAGGAACACTTGCAGGAGTTGGCATCTCACTGTCTTCACTTTCACTGAGAACGATGATGTTCTCTGGCCCTATAGGCAACTCTGCCCGTTTTCTTGGAGGATCATTCTCTGCAGGCTCCTTCTTTACCTCTTTGAGTTTCTTCTTGTATACCTGGGTAGATGGAGAAGGAGTAGATTCCACAGGTCCCCGAGCTGTTGAGGCAGGAGGGGTTTTCACTGGTGTTCCAGACTCTGGAACCGATGCCTCCCTTATGGGTGTTGAATCATCTTTGGAGCTGGATTCTCCTGAGTGCCTCTTGAATTCTCGGATCTTCTTGCTGAACCAGACCCTAGTTCTGATCAAGACTGGAGCAAGAATCTCAGCCAGATCATCTCTCTCTTTCCTGTTCCAATCCAGGTCCTCCAGAGGGGTGTGCTTAATCACATTTTCATACTCATAAGAGTATAGCTCAGAATTATCATCCTGGAGACCTTCAGGAACTTGGTATAGACTGAGTTCTTGGATCAATTGCAGGGAGAACCTGCCACAATGCCTTCTTCTGGCTTCAAAATCATCTGCACAGTCAGCCCAGTAGTCTTCTGTATTCGCCTATGATGATATATTATCTTGAGGTTCTGTTCAATGAACTTCTTCAAGTCAAAACAGGTTCTAGGCTTGAAGAAATGAACAGTGATAGGGACCAGGGCTCTTTCTATGTTCTGAGCATCCAGAGTTGTTTTGCATGTGTAGTTTCCCAGAGAGATGGGAAAGTGCAAGCCAGAAATCTTCTTGTCTCTGCAAGTTCTGTGCAACTTGTCTAGTTGCCTGCATACTTCTATCAGGGCCATTTTGTCATTGCAGAACATGGGGAGCCGCAGAGGGGTGCTCTCATAGCCAGCCAGCCTGATATAGGAGAATTTCCTGAATTGAATGAAATAGGCTCCATACTGCGATATCAAGTTCATGGCTTCATCTGAAAACCTTCTAGCAGTATCACCTTCGAGCAATCTGACCACGTACATGGTGAAAGCATCATTGACCCTTCTGAAATTGTGGTTCTTTGGTCTCCAAGGTGAATCATGGGCAATAGGCATACACTGGATCATCTTTGTGTGCATCTACATAGGAGAAACCAAACCACTGCCTGGATGCTGCTAGGGTATACATCAGATATGAAGTCATGTAGAACTTCTTTGTTTGTTGGACGTTGGATAGCTGCTCAGCCAAATTCATACTGATGATCTCTGCCCAGTTGATACTTTGTGTTCCCTCGCACACCATGCTGATGAGCGGGCACATCCAGAACTGAAATTCATTGGTGGAGGGCAAACCCATAACCCGAGCCAGCAGTATTATGAAGTCTGACAGTTCTTCATTGAAATCTACCTGGAAAAGGGTTTTGGTCAGACGAGAAGGACCTTTCTTAGGGTTCTTCAACCAAGACTTCGCCACTCGAGCTTTATATTTATCACTGTCTTGGTCGAACATGGCCTGTGCTTGATCCCGAGAGACGACTATAGCATTGTCCATCTCCGTAATCCTCAGAGCAGCTCCAATGGCGGCAGCGTCCAGCTTGGCAATGAGCTCCCCGTGTACGTTTGTCAATTCACTCGTAGCGGGGTCGAAATGAGCTCCGCATGAAAGTACAGTATCAGCACACTGCACTGAGATAGGGAATCCTCCGGTGAAAGCTAAACCGCTATCGTTAATCATCTGTGCCATTGGCGTAGGGTTTGCATCTATCATTCTTGACCAAAAATCACCGAAGTCGAGATGACGAGCTTCACTGTCTCCGATATTGCTAACGGCAGACTCAAGTGGAGAAATTTGCTCCTGTCCCTGAAACTTGATCTTCATATTGATAGATTCGGAGCTGTGACCCGGACTCTGGAAGGAATTTGCAAATGGAGGGGGAATCGCGCAGGTTTTCAAATGGCGAGGGTTCGAGCAAAAGATAGCATGGAAGCAATGTGAAAATGCAAAGGGGAATGCTCGTTATATAGCCGTTTGGAGAGAGAAATGACTTTAATGCGCATTGAATACACAACCACCAATTTGAAAAATATCATACTTGGAGCGAGCGGGAAAAACTAAGTGTGAATGACACTAGGTACGCTTGGGACAGTGAGACGTGAATGCGCGAAACACGCGGCTCGGCCGGTTCGGGCGAAACAGGGAGAGGACGCACAAATGCATTTGGGACAAATGGGACGAAAATGTGCGAAGTACGCGATTCGGGTGTTTCGGCCGAAATTGGAACAGCGGGCCCATTTGGACTTGGGACATTCGGGACAAAAAGTTCCGAAGTACGCGACTTGACCGGCTCGGCCGAAATTAGGAAAGCTTGCACTTTTTTAAATGGGGCAGTTGGGACAAAAAGTTCCGAAGGACGCGGTTCGGGCAAATCGGCCGAAAATGGGAAAGCTCGCACTTTTTAACTTTGGGACATTTGGGACAGGAAAGTGCGAAGTACGCGGGAAGGATGATTCGGCCGAAATTGGAACAACACGCAAAATAAGTTTTGGGACACTTGGGACAAAATTTTCCGACGGGCCCGAAAATGGGACAGCTTCGGGGATTTCGGCCGATCGGGGAACAGAATGCACTTTAGTACTTGGGACAGATGGGACAAAAAGTTCCGACAGGCCCGAAAATCACACAAAAAGACCCAAAACACAGATTTTTTCAACTTCACAACTTAGGCACTTCAGAGAAGAACTCTTCAACTCAAAATTTTGAAAATTTTACTCTTATCAGAGCGGGAAATTTTGAGTGGACAACAAGTACTAGATCATTAATTTGAACAGAAACAAAAAAATTATATCAACATCGGCATGGTAATTTTACCCATCAAAATATTCATTAAAATTCTCCATTATCTCTTCTATATCCTTGAACTATTTTTTAAGTATAACATGTTGTTAGGGCACCCTTGGATACACATTATGCATTGTATCCCATCAACACACATCACTGTCTAAATTATGAGCATAAAGGAAAAACCTTTACTATTCCCACTCGACCCAAATATTTTAAATTCCTACCATGTGATATACAAGCCCAATGACGTACTAATTTTGCTACAAAATTCTACATCCTCATACCAGCTTTAACAAGCTCTTCCATCCCCGCATTTAAGCTACTAGACAATAACTCCTTTGAGGATGTTATAAAAATCTCTCACTATGGTATTACCACCTTCCAACTCTCAATTCACTCCATATGCCTAAAATGTATGGGAGACCCAAAAACAACTACTCTACGAGCCTAATTTTGGAGATAGCATTCCATTTGGTCCCCTATTATTAAAACAATCATTAGTATATGGAGGTATCTACCATCCCTCATCCCAACTTAACATTCAACCACATATTAATCCCTTCTCATTTCTTCATAGGCCCTTATTTGTACAAACTTAGCTTTATCGTTGTGTCTGTAAGGGATTTTGTTTGGGTTGTTATGAACAAGGTCCACATGACCTACCCTTTGAAAACATGATAAAACCTTATGAGAGATATGGTCTCAACTTCAAGATCCCTTCTTTAGATCCATAATCATCCATAATAGAACCCTTTACCCCTTTATCATCATCATCAGATCCACTCTGCAACAATGATGACACCATATCCATTCTTGCTAACTTTTTAAATCAATACTATCTTAGTTAGACCATTGACCTATCAAGCCCATGACAAAATCGAGATGATTCCTCTCTCATTATAACACATAATAGAGGAGGAGTCCCCCATTATGGAAATTATTCCTTTTCATGGCAATGGAGCCATCCTAACTTACATGAAGGCCGACGATCACCACCTTCAAAAATACCTACCCCCTGGCACATCCACCCTTATTAATGAATTAACCATCGATGTCAATATTGGCACATCGCAGAACCCACCTATTGTAAAAATAAGCCAAGACTTAGACCTATGTGAATGCCAATAATTCATCACCTTTTTATCCAAACACATTTAAGAATTAACATGGCCCTATAGTGATATGTTGGGTATAGACCCTAACATCATTATCCACATTATTACACTCCCGGTGTAAAATCAGAAAGAAAAAGCTCCGTAAAATTCCTCGTCATGTTGTGCTACTAGTTAAGGAATAAATATAATGTATTCTCTCAGCAAACTTCATTCTACCTATTGATTATCCATAATGGGTTCATAACATCATACCCATAACTCGAATCCACTAGAAAATTATGCATCTACATAGACTTTCGAGATATTAACCTCTCTTGTCCTAAAGATGATTT
This sequence comes from Taxus wallichiana var. yunnanensis, assembly GCA_018340775.1. Classification (NCBI taxonomy): domain Eukaryota; kingdom Viridiplantae; phylum Streptophyta; class Pinopsida; order Cupressales; family Taxaceae; genus Taxus; species Taxus wallichiana. Next base: position 512,103,642 of record CM031238.1, on the reverse strand, counting down.
TACTCTACCTAATACTGACAAAATTTTTGATCTTACATCAGGACAATAGATTTTGACCCTCATGGATGAACTCTCTTGTTATAATCAAATCCTTATTGCAGATGAGTATAAATCCTTCATCACTCTATGGGAATGTTCTAATATAGATTAATTCCTTTTTTCCTGAAAAATGTAAGAGCCAAATATCAATACACCATGACTAACATCTTCCATGAACTCATTCATAAAATTGATGCATATTATGTTGATGATCTCCTGGGTAAATCCAAATACCCAAGAGACCATCTAGACATTTTGGATGTTATATTTGCATGTATTTTACAATTCTTCCTCCAACTTAATCCCACCAAGTATGTGTTTGGATTTCTCACCGGGAAACTCCTTGGGTTTATCGTATCAATTCGTAATTGAAGTTGACCCCACTAAAGTTACATATATCATTGAAACTAACCCACCTTCTAATATCATATAGTTGCATAGCATTCAAGGAAGATCCAATCCATTCATTGATTTAATTTTCAATTATCATATCATTGCCAACCCTTTCATAATCTTCATAGAAAGGAAACCCACTTCAAGTGGGATGATAATTTTCAACAGGACTTTAATACTATCAAATAATATCTCCTCTCACCACTAGTTCTCACACCTCAATGTGAGGGGGATCCATTCTATCTTTACATATCTACAACAAACCATTCCTTGGGATACATTCTCACACATTGATATGAATAAGTTAAAGATAAATTTATCTATTGCATTAGCCACACCTTCATGAGTAGGAGACTCGTTATTCATAAGTTGAAAAGTTGTGTTGTGCTTTATATTTCACAACTTCCAAGATTCATCATTATCTTCTCAATCACAAAACTTACATCATCACAAACTTCAATCCACTCAAAATTATACACTCCAAACTATATCACAATGATCAAATTACCAAATAGCTCATTCTTATGACTGAATTTGACCTAGAATTTGTGTCACAAAACTCAATTAAGTGGAAAGTCATTATCAATGAGCTTATTCAAGATCCTCTTCCTACTAATAAACTACCTTGCAAAAACTTCCCTAGAGATTCTATCAACACTTTAGATCATGATAATGTCCCTCTTAAAATGACCTTTTCATTAACCATTCTAAATACAGGCAAGGGGGAGGTGTCGAGATAGTCATAATTCCCCATAGAACACTCATATCAATTTATCCTTCAAACATAATTCTAAATGTACTAACAACATGGTGGAATACAAATCATTATCTTCGGACTTCAAACTCATTACCTTCCTAGGTGTGCAAATTATTGAAATCTACGATGATTCACAAATTTTCATTAATAAATTCAAAGGCATATATCAATGTAAAAATGAAATCCTTCATAAATATAAAACCATCATTAAATACTTGTTATATCTCTTTAGTTGATATAAAATTCAAATAACCCCTCACCCATCTAACAAATTTATATCCAAATGGCTTATCTTCCTCTCTCATTCCCTTATCACCTAATGATTCTAAATTATTCAAAATTGTACACAAACTCAATCAACCATATTAAACCAACACATATCTTCCAACCATAAATCACGTAGAATACAATTCATCTAAAAATGGTACACATAGACATACAAATACTTATCCAATAGAAAAATACATCTTGATCTTTCTAGAAATAAAAACAATACTTCCAACAATGTGTGTCCCATTACATCATCTTAGGGGTATCCTTTACAAAATATGATTTGAAAACCTCCTTCTCTAGGGTCTGAAAATCTATAGGCTCGTTTAACCATCCGAGAGGTCTATGACGACATATTTTGTGGACAATTCAATGGTTTATCCATTTCTAAATACATCCTACGTATGGGATACTAGTATCCTACACTCAATCAACCTTATTGTGACTACACTAAAAAATGTATCAAATGTCAACAACATTCCAACCTTAAGCATGTTCCTAGCTATGATCTTCAAACAGTAAAATACCTTTGGCCTTATAAACCCTTACTCATCACAACAACACAATTCTATCATCACAACGATTGAATAATTCACAAAATGGGTGGAATCTAATCCCATCATTTCTACTAAAAGATAAAATCATTGATTTTATCCATCATCACATTATTTGTCATTTTATAATTCCTCATAAACTCATCACGAGATAATGGTAAATCATTCAAAAACTTTGTGATACTTATAGCTTTAAATTCATCTTCTCATCACCCTATTATCCATAAGAAATTAATTAAGTATAAGCCTCTAATAAAACACTCAACAAAATCCTCATGAAAACAATTAACCAAGTTGAAAAGGAATAGTATCTCTAAATTCCCTTCACCTTCTGGGATTATCAGACAAATTTCAAACTTATACAGATGCTAGACCCTACTCTTTATTTTATGGCACCAAATTTGTTATTCCTCTCAAATTCCAAATCATGTCCTGTCACTATGTGTGTCCCTAAGATATTTCATCTCTAATGAGTATTATTGTCAAGATCATCTATCATAATAAAAATTATTATATGGAAACCATCTAGCTTCCCTCAAACATATCAATGTATATTATATAACACATCAAATATGCCTATAAAAAAACCTTAAATAACATGAATTTAATGTTGGTGATATTATTCTCAAACAAAAACAAACACATCACTAACATGGAAAAGAAAAAATGTGAATTTTTTTCTCCAAAGTGGCTTGGACCATATATTATCACTCATAAATATGGGTTTGGGGCTTATTGTTTAGCCTTCCTTGATGGTAGAATTGAAAAGGAGCCTCTTAAAACATTGCACTTATGGTCATTCTATTGCTAACCTATCAACACATGATACTTTAATCAAGATATGATCTCTATCTACCAACTCACATCCTATCACTCTTGTAATGATCTAGAATCATATGGTCTCTCCTGTCAAAGCATACTTGTCAAGACCTTAAATATGGGCACCAAGGATCTTCTCATATAATATCCATCATGGAAAATCTTCCTACTCATAACTAGGGAACCCTACAATAATTACTATCACCATTCCCCGTCATCATATTTCATCATATAAAAGGACATATGTGTAGCTTACATGCTCATTCTATCCCCTTCTAAATGGTCACTTAGGATTTCCCTCAACTCAAAATCAAATTATCCATAGGATGGATTCAATCAAATAATAGATCACTCCATTGAAGGATGGCTATCAAATTAAATAAATAGTAAATAAAGTTATAGACCACTCCCTCAAAGGATGGCTTCCATAAATAGAAAAGTCAATAAAAATTTTAGACCACTCCCAAAAAGGATGACTACCCAATCAAATTACATATCAATAAAAGGACTTCCCACATCGATCATTCCTCATTTTAAATAAAGTGATTCCCCTATTTATCATCCCTCATATCAAGAAAATAAACCATCCCAGGAAAGCTTCCCACATTTATAAATTTTCCTAAAATGTAATATTCCCACATCCATCAACTTGTGTCCTAATTAAATTTGTTGCAAAACCTTGGGAAATATCATGAAGAACCCATTTTACCGTACTTGCTATATACAAACTTTTTCTATGTTATAAAAGGGTGGATATGACTATCCATATCTATATGTGAATCCTAGTATAACTACTCATTGTGGGTCGTAAGTTAACATCTAGCGTGAGGAAACAAGTGAAATATCATATATTTTAAATCATTTTTCCATCATACATCATACATATGTATAAGACAAGAAAGAAGAAAACTTTCAACAATAAGTTCTCATCCATTATAGCCAAGTTTGGAGGATAGTCGAGTCACCGATTTAAGGCATGTTGTGAGGCATAGTGTTAGGCTTATGATGTCATTGCTACATCTCTAGTTTTACCCTCACCATGGTTTATCAAAACCATTTTTATTTTTTATCCTTTTATTAGTTATGAGGAAAACAAAGATTTTATTGTTATCCCTTCTGGAGGAGAAATCAAATCCATTATCTTTGAAATAAAAGGGGATAAAACCCCTGGACCGAATGGATTCCTTGTTTTTTATTTTAGATTTATTGGGATATTGTGAAGAAAGAGATGGTTGCAATTGATAAATACTTCTTTCAATATGGCTAGTTACTTAAGCAAGCCAACCATATACTTTTATAGCCCTCATTCTCAAGAAACTAGGTGCTAAAGATTTGGGAGATTTCAGACTAATAAGTCCTTGTAATACTATGTATAATTTTTTTGAAAATAATGGCTTTCATGATAAGGGAGGTTTACAAAAATTACATCTCCCCAGGTCAAGGTGCCTTTGTTCCAAGAAGAAAAATTTTGATAGAATCATTTCCATTACGAAACAATCCATTCGGTCGAGAAATCTAACAAAGAGGATATGATTGTTAAACTAGATATGCAAAAGCATATGATCATATTTCATGGAAATTTTTTTATCCTCCTCTTGTATGGATTGGGGTTTCATCCACACTTTATTAAAATGATCCAATTTTTGAACGACTTCTCCCATATTTTCAGTCATTTTTAATGGTAATCCTAAAGGTTTCTTCAATTTTGGTAGAGGCCCCCTTCCCCATATTTTCAGTCATTATTAAAGGAAAGGAGACCCCCTTTCCCTTTACTATACATCATTTTGGTAGATTCCTTGAGCAAGTTGTGTTAAAAATATCAAATCGAAGGTAGAATTGAAAGTATTAGGGTTGTTATTGGAGTGGAAAACAATTCCTTCAAAAATTTGTGGATAATACAAGTACTTCTTTGGTAGGTTGTAGTTCAGAGGCTCATTCTTTCAAGAACGTCACTAAATAGTATGAAGAAGTCTCACGTTAGTAAGTGAATTTATGTAAGAGTTTCTATTTCTAAATCAATGTTAAGGGTGATTATAAAACCAAGTCTCATGAGTGTAATATTAAATCTCTTCTAGAAAAATACCCGGTATGCCTCTTTATGGGAGAAAAATAGAATAAGGGGATGGAATAAACTGGTTGAAATGTTCCACAAAAATTAACATCTTGGAAACGATCCTTGTTGTCACAAGGAGAAAAACACAACTCCTTCAAAGAATGATGCATGGATTTTTTGTCTACATAATTTTAATTTTCATCATCACTACAAAATTCAAGAAATCCATTTAGAGTATTCAAAAATATTATTATAGTCAGTTCGAGAGGACAAGACAAGAATACCATTGATTGCATGGGATAAGGTCACTAGACCTAAGGACATGGGGGTCTTGGTTTGAAGAACCTACAGGTTCATGAATCAGGATTTAATTATAAAAGTGGGATGGAGAATGCACAAATAATAAGGTACTTTGATAGAAATATTGAAGGAGAAATATTTGTGAAATTTTGGTGGCACTTTGGGTTTTTTCTCTAATCAGGGGCTCCCAAAAGGCTTGATTTTTTGAAACAACCTCAATCAATCTAGGAATTTGTTGGTTAATGGGTCTAAATAGAATCTTAGGGATGACACAAAGATAAAATTTTGGGATGATCCTTGGATCATGGATAAATCCCTCAAATTAGAGGATTCATGGTGCTACTTAAGCCACTCCTACATCCTTGAATATGGTGAGATGGTGTGTAACTACTAGAATGAGGAGAGAAGTTGGGTTCATATTCTTCCACCCCCTAACTATACAGGCTCTCAACATCCTTTTGAAGATTTAAACTAGGATCTTAAGGAATTACATATACCTCATATAAGATGTCATGATGAATTGATATGATGGGATATGGACTCAGCAAATTATGAGGTTAAATCTAGACACCTTTTTTATTTTGAGAATTTAGAACCATATGGTTATTGGAATAAGATATAGAACAAAAAACTTACCCCTAAAGTCAACTTATTCATCTGGGAAGTGGTTAAAAAATATATATTGATAGTGGAAAAACTCATAATCAAGGGCGTGATTATTATAAATAGATTCAACTTGTGTAAAAAACATGATGAAACTGCCAATAATCTCTTCCTTGAATGTACTTTTTCTTTTCAGGTTTTCTTAATTTTCCTTGACTTTTTCATAATACAATTGGTCCTTCATAGGGATGTCTCTCAACTTCCGTAAACAATGGTTTTTCAATTTTCATCATGAATTCACAAAAGAGGTATGGAAATTTTCTCTACCTCATATTATCTGGGGCATTTGGTTGGAGAGAAACAAATGAATCTTTCGTAATCAATCATCCAATATTTAAAAATTTGTTGGGATAATTGGCCAAACTCTAAAGGAAAACTCACGAGTCATTTAATACAACTTCTCATAAATATGTCCTGCCTTGGAAAGATCCATTTTGAATGGTTTGAATCTAGCCCCATAAGTAGGGATAAAAATAAAATTATTAATAAAAAACATACTAAGTGAGAATTCCCGCCTGAAGGAAACTTCAAATTGAACTTTGATGAATTTGAAAAATCAATGGAGGGGATAGTTGGGGAGGATGTCTAATTCATGATCATTTAGGGGAATGTATAAGGGCCTATGCAAGGCCTTTGGGAAATCACTCAAACAATTACGCCGAGGAAATGACTAGTTATGGGGTCTTGAACAATGTATAACAATGAATATCAAATCTTTTATCATAGAAGGAGATTCTCTATGCATTGTCAAATCCCTTAAAAATATGGGGACAATTGGCTAGATATTAAATAATATCATTATGGAGGAAATTTTTTTGTTAACATCATTGCATAATGAGGAGATTTGTCACATTTATAGATTGGGTAATAAACTCCGCAAATGGTTTGGCCAATTATTGGAATGACATGGTTGAAAAGGTTACGTGGCAAGGTGATCTAATAACTTGGAAAATATTTTAAAACTGGTTAATGATGAGAATAAATTGCAGGATTTGGAATGATGGTCTCCAAGTTTTACGTGTCTCGTCTGCCATGGGAAGGTCCATTATTTCTGGAAAGGGAATTGAAACATAAATTTGTGTAATTATTCTTTCTTCTCTCGGGTTTTGGCTTTACTCTACCTTGTCCTAATAATTATCAAAGTGTGCTCAAATCAGAATAGGGAGATGAAAGAGTTAGAATGGAACCGAACCACCTATTTTCACATCAAGAACGATGCTACCCTTTGGAGGCTTTTACAAAGTGGGGTTTTTCAAACTATATCCAAAGCACATTCAAGGTAATGATCCTCATATTGCACTTGATTTTGGTAATGCCTAAAAGGATGGTATTTTTAATTTTATGGGGGTTGATATTTTTATCACTAAGGATGACATCATTAATGCCACAAGCTTATCCTTGGAGGGCCTCAAACTCTACAAGGATAAAACCAAGCATAAGTACGAAATCACATTTTTTTTCCTAATGAGGGAATCCTTATGTATGAAGATGGTATTGCTAGAATTTTTCTTCTAGATCAATGGGCTCATGTTTATAGGGTATTCAAGAAATACCTTACCCTAGAAGGAAATTTTAGGAAAATATTCTCCTACCACCTCTCTATTCTCAACTATTTAAGAAGAAATCAAGTCATGAGCTTACCCTATTTTCTAGTGAGACCCCTCTCTACTTTTGTCTCTGATTTTAAAAATGAAAAGGTGTATGTACCCCTACATTATGGCTTACCTTTTCATTGTTCCAAAAAGATAAAACCTTAATCCCCACTCAAGACCTGATCCCTAGTGAGGAGGAGTACTTTGACAATGAAAACCCTTTTCGTGACCATGAAACATTGCAAAAAAATTGGGTACAAGACAATACATATGACATTGTGGATGTTCTCTCAGTAACATGAAAAGGGTGACAAGAAATGAGGGGGATTCTCTTATAGTAAGGATAAAGATTGAAATTTAGTGGACTAGGAGGCTAGATTGTTAAGGGTTGAATCCACGATGGATACCATCCTCCTTGTCAACAAAAACCTTGTCCAGAAGTCATGGATTGCCTTTATAAAATTAAGGTCCAACATAAATTAATTGGATGGCTGAGCACGAAAATTTTCATGTAAGAAAAAATAATCTCCATTCTGCAAGACCAAATTGCCAAGATAGAAGTTGAGGGTGCTAAGAAGAATATGAAGCTTGTGTTGAGTAACTCGAGTATGAAAATTACATGGAAACCGGAGCCAAAAAAACATGGAGAAGACTCAAAAGGGTTATTATTAGATACTACTATCCTACACTCAATCAACCTTATTGTGACTACACTAAAAATATATCAAATGTCAACAACATTCCAACCTTACTTATGTTCCTAGCTATGATCTTCAAACAAGACAATACCTTTGGCCTTATAAACCCTTACTCATCACAACAACACAATTCTATCATCACAACGATTGAATAATTCACAAAATGGGTGGAATCTATTCCCATCATTTCTACTAAAAAGATAAAATCATTGATTTTATCCATCATCACATTATTTGTCATTTTATAATTCCTCATAAAATCATCACAGATAATGGTAAATCATTCAAAAACTTTGTGATACTTATAGCTTTAAATTCATCTTCTCATCACCCTATTATCCATAAGAAATTAATTAAGTATAAGCCTCTAATAAAACACTCAACAAAATCCTCATGAAAACAATTAACCAAGTTGAAAAGGAATAGTATCTCTAAATTCCCTTCACCTTCCTCGGGATTATCGGACAAATTTCAAACTTATACGATGCTAGACCCTACTCTTTATTTTTATGGCACCAAATTTGTTATTCCTCTCAAATTCCAAATCATGTCCTATCACTATGTGTGTCCCTCGATATTTCATCTCTAATGAGTATTATTGTCAAGATCATCTATCATAATTAGAATTATTATATGGACACCATCTAGCTTCCTCGAACATATCAATGTATATTATATAACACATCAAATGTGCCTATAAAAAAACCTTAAATAACATGAATTTAATGTTGGTGATATTATTCTCAAACAAAAACAAACACATCACTAACATGGAAAAGACAACATGTGAATTTTTTTCTCCAAAGTGGCTTGGACCATATATTATCACTCATAAATATGGGTTTGGGGCTTATTGTTTAGCCTTCCTTGATGGTAGAATTGAAAGGGAGCCTCTTAAAACATTGCACTTATGGTCATTCTATTGTTAACCTATCAACACATGATACTTTAATCAAGATATGATCTCTATCTACCAACTCACATCCTATCACTCTTGTAATGATCTAGAATCATATGGTCTCTCCTGTCGAAGATACTTGTCAAGACCTTAAATATGGGCACCAAGGATCTTCTCATATAATATCCATCATGGAAAATATTCCTAGTCATAACTAGGGAACCCTACAATAATTACTATAACCATTCCCCCATCATCATATTTCATCATATAAAAAGGACATATGTGTAGCTTACATGCTCATTCTATCCCCTTCTAAATGGTCACTTAGGATTTCCCTCAACTCAAAAATCAACCTATCCATAGGATGGATTCAATCAAATAATAGATCACTCCATTGAAGGATGGCTATCAAATTAAATAAATAGTAAATAAAGTTATAGACCACTCCCTCAAAGGATGGCTTCCATAAATAGAAAAGTCAATAAAAATTTTAGACCACTCCCAAAAAGGATGACTACCCAATCAAATTACATATCAATAAAAGGACTTCCCACATCGATCATTCCTCATTTTAAATAAAGTGATTCCCCTATTTATCATCCCTCATATCAAGAAAATAAACCATCCCAGAAAGCTTCACACATTTATAAATTTTCCTAAAATGTAATATTCCCACATCCATCAACTTGTGTCCTAATTAAATTTATTGCAAAACCTTGGGAAATATCATGAAGAACCCATTTTACCGTATTTGCTATATACAAACTTTTTCTATGTTATAAAAGGGTGGATATGACTATCCATATCTATATGTGAATCCTAGTATAACTACTCATTGTGGGTTGTAAGTTAACATCTAGCGTGAGGAAACAAGTGAAATATCATATATTTTAAATCATTTTTCCATCATACATCATACATATATATAAGACAGTAAAGAAGAAAACTTTCAACAATAAGTTCTCATCCATTATAGCCAAGTTTGGAGGATAGTCGAGTCACTGACGAAGGCATGTTGTGAGGCATAGTGTTAGGCTTATGATGTCGTTGCTACATCTCTAGTTTTTCCCTCACCATGGTTTATCAAAACCATTTTTATTTTTATCCTTTTATTAGTTATGAGGAAAACAAAGACTTTATTGCCATCCCTTCGGAGGAAGAAATCAAATCCATTATCTTTGAAATGGAAGGGGATAAAACCTGGACCGAATGGATTCCTTGTTTTTTATTTTAGATTTATTGGGATATTGTGAAGAAAGAGATGGTTGCAATTGATCAATACTTCTTTCAATATGGCTAGTTACTTAAACAAGCCAACCATACTTTTATAGCCCTCATTCTGAAGAAACTAGGTGCCAAAGATTTGGGAGATTTCAGACCAATAAGTCCTTGTAATACTATGTATAAAATTATTTTGAAAATAATGGCTTTCAGGATGAGGGAGGTTTTCAAAAATTTTATCTCCCCAAATCAAGGTGCCTTTGTTCCAAGAAGATAAATTCTTGATAGCATCATTTCCATCCATGAAACAATCCATTCGGTGGAGAAATCTAACAAAGAGGCTATGATTGTTAAACTAGATATGCAAAAAGCCTATGATCATATTTCATGGAATTTTATGATCCTCCTCTTGTATAAATTGGGTTTTCATCCACACTTTATTAAAATGATCCAATTTTGTACCACTTCTCCCATATTTTCATTCATTATTAATGGTAATCCTAAAGGTTTCTTCAATTTGGAAAGAGGGCTAAGGAAAGGGGACCCCCTTTCCCCTTTACTATACATCATTTTGGTAGAGGCCTTGAGCAGGTTGTGTTAAAAATATCAAATCGAAGGTAGATTTGAAAGTATTAGGGTTGTTATTGGAGTGGAAAAACAATTCCTTCAAAAATTTGTGGATAATACAATACTTCTTTGGTAGGTTGTAGTTCAGAGGCTCATTCTTTCAAGAACATCACTAAATAGTATGAAGAAGTCTCACGTTAGTAAGTGAATTTATGTAAGAGTTTCTATTTCTAAATCAATGTTAAGGGTGATTATAAAACCAAGTTTGTGAGTGTAATATTAAATCTCTTCTGGAAAAATACCTGGGTATGCCACTTTATGGGAGAAAAATAGAATAAGGGGGATGGAATAAACTGGTTGAAAGGTTCCACAAAAATTAACATCTTGGAAAGGATCCTTGTTGTCACAAGGAGAAAAACACAACTCCTTCAAACAATGATGCATGGATTTTTGTCTACATAATGTCAATTTTCATCATCCCTACAAAATTCAAGAAATCCATTGAGAGTATTCAAAAATATTATTATAGTCAGGTTCGGAGGACAAGACAAGAATACCATCAATTGCATGGGATAAGGTCGCTAGACCTAAGGACAAGGGGGTATGGGTTTGAAGAACCTACAGTTCATGAATAAGGATTTAATTATAAAAGTGGGATGGAGAATGCACAAATAATAAGGTACTTGGATAGAAATATTGAAGGATAAATATTTGTAAAATTTTGGTGGCACTTTGGGTTTTTTCTCTAATCAGTGGCTCCCAAAAGGCTTGATTTTTAGAACAACCTCAATCAATCTAGGAATTTGTTTGTTAATGGGTCTAAATAGAATATTAGGGATGAGACAAAGATAAACTTTTGGGATGATCCTTGTATTATGGATAAATCCCTCAAATTAGAGGATTCATGATGCTACTTAAGCCACTCCTACAACCTTGAATATGGTGAGTGTGTAACTACTAGAATGAGGAGAGAAGTTTGATTCATATTCTTCCACCCCCTAACTATACAGTGCTCTCAACATCCTTTGAAGATTTAAACTAGGATCTTAAGGAATGTCATATACCTCATATAAGATCTCATGATGAATTGATATGGAGGGATATGGACTCAAGAAATTATGAGGTTAAATCTAGCTACCTTTTGAATTTTGAGCATTTAGAACCAAATGGTTATTGGAAGAAGATATAGAACAAAAACCTTACCCCTAAAGTCAACTTCTTCATCTGGGAAGTGGTTAAAAAAATATATTGACAGTGGAAAACTCATAAATAAGGGCATGATTATTATAAATAGATGCAACTTGTGTAAAAACATGATGAAACTACCAATAATCTCTTCCTTGAATGTACTTTTTCTTTTCAGGTTTTCTTAATTTTCCTTGACTTTTTCATAATACAATTGGTCCTTCATAGGGATGTCTCTCAACTTCCGAACAATGGTTTTTAAATTTTCATCATGAATTCAAAAAATAGGTATGGAAATTTTCTCTACCTCATATTCTCTGGGGCATTTGGTTAGAGAGAAACAAATGAATCTTTCATAATCAATCATCCAATATTTAAAAATTTGTTGGGATAATTAGTCTAACTCTAAAGGAAAACTCACAGGTCATTTAATACAACTTCTCATAAATATGTCCTGCCTTGGAAAGATCCATTTTGAATGGTTTGAATCTCAGCCCCATAAGTAGGGATAAAAACAAAAGTATTAATAAAAAACATACTAAGTGAGAATTCCCTCTTGAAGGAAACTTCAAATTGAACTTTGATGAATTTGAAAAATCAATGGTGGGGATAGTTGGGGAGGATGTCTAATTCATGATCATTTAGGGAATGTATAAGGGGCTATGCAGGGCCTTTGGGAAATCACTCAAACAATTACGCCGAGGAAATGACTATGTTATGGGGTCTTGAACAATGTATAACAATGAATATCAAATCTCTTGTCATAGAAGGTGATTCTCTATGCATTGTCAAAGCCCTTAAAAATATGGGGACCATTGGCTAGAGATTAAATAATATCATTATGGAGGAAATTTTTTTGTTAACATCATTTCATAAAGAGGAGATTTGTCACATTTATAGATTGGGTAATAAACCCGCAAATGGTTTGGCCAATTATGGGAATAACATGGTTGAAAAGGTTACGTGGCAAGGTGATCTAATAACTTGGAAAAATATTTTAAAACTGGTTAATGATGAGAATAAATTGCAGGATTTGGAATGATGGTCTCCAAGTTTTACGTGTCTCGTGCCATGGGAAGGTCCATTATTTCTCGGAAAGGGAATTGAAACATAAATTTGTGTAATTAGTCTTTCTTCTCTGCGTTTTTGGCTTTACTCTACCTTGTCCTAATAATTATCAGTGTGCTCAAATCAGAATGGGAGATGAAAGAGTTAGAATGGAACCGACCACCTATTTTCACATCAAGAACGATGCTACCCTTTGGAGGCTTTTATAAAGTGGGGTTTTTCAAACTATATCCAGCACATTCAAGGTAATGATCCTCATATTGCACTTGATTTTGGTAATGCCTAAAAGGATGGTATTTTTAATTTTATGGGGGTTGATATTTTTATCACTAAGGATGACATCATTAATGCCACAAGCTTATCCTTGGAGGGGCCTCAAACTCTACAAGGATAAAACCAAGCATAAGTACAAAATCACATTTTTTTCTTGATGAGGGAATCCTTATGTATGAAGATGGTATTGCTAGAATTTTTCTTCTAGATCAATGGGCTCATGTTTATAGGGTATTCAAGAAATACCTTACTCTAGAATGAAATTTTAGGAAAATATTCTCCTACCATCTCTCTATTCTCAACTATTTAAGAAGAAATCAAGTCATGAGCTTACCCTATTTTCTAGTGAGACCCCTCTCTACTTTTGTCTCGATTTTAAAAATGAAAAGGTGTATGTACCCCTACATTATGGCTTACCTTTTTATTGTTCCAATATGATAAAACCTTAATCCCCACTCAAGACCTGATCCCTAGTGAGGAGGAGTACTCGACAATGAAAACCCTTTTCGTGACCATGAAACATTGCAAAAAAATTGGGTACAAGACAATACATATGACATTGTGGATGTTCTCTCGTAACATGAAAAGGGTGACAAGAAATGAGGGGTATTCTCTTATAGTAAGGATAAAGATTGAAATTTAGTGTACTAGGAGGCTAGATTGTTAAGGAATGAATCCAAGATGGACACCATCCTCCTTGTCAACAAAAACCTTGTCCAGAAGTCATGGATTGCCTTTATAAAATTAAGGTCCAACATAAATTAATTGGATGGTGAGCACGGAAATTGTCATGTAAGAATAAAGGATCTCCATTCTGTAAGACCAAATTGCCAAGATAGAAGTTGAGGGTGCTAAGAATAATATGAAGCTTGTGTTGAGTAACTCGAGTAGTATGAAAATTACATGGAAACTGGAGCCAAATTAAACATGGAGAAGACTCCAAAAAGGGTTATTATTAAAGTTGTGGGCACTAAGGATAATGGCCCAAGCACCGTGTCTCAAGAAGGGCTCCTCATAGTAAAGTGAAATGAAGGCTAATCTTTGGATACCCTTTTGGCAGATCTTTGTGTTGGTTTATTTTACTATCTTAGCTATGGATTATGTTTTTGGATTACTGTAAAAAACATTATGTAATCAATATGTAGGCCTTTTTTTGGTCGTGCTTCATTCTAGGGTTGTATTTTTGTCAAGTATGTTTGACTTGGCACCCTTTTCTATATTATGGTGGGTAATCTTCTACCTGGATTCTCTTTTGTAAAGGGTTTTTTTGTCCCTTCAAAACCAAATCTTTCTTACCTTATTTAAAAATTGTTATCATCCATTATATAGTGTGTGAATTATACAAAAGATGATCACGTTTCACGAAAACATATAAATCATATTATTGCACATAAATTTATAATCTATGTCCTATATTTTAATATTTTCCATAAAAAATAATATATTAACAAAATCACTAGTAAAATAATCATAAAACACATCTATATCCATCACATTACACAAACAAAAATATAACTCAAACGAAAAAATCATATATATGAAAAATGTCTATACATCATCAAGGGTTTCAAAACCTCGTATATTAAAAATATAAATAATCCAAAAAAAGCTTCAAAAGAGCCTCATACGTAAAAATCATATACATTTACTGAATAAAATGAACATCCATCAAGCATACACTCCCACTACTCCCCACAACACCACTTGGGCCTCCATCCAGTCCTCTGCTAGGACCTTCCTCTATACTCCGTGGTGGTTTTCCAATGCTCACAATAGTACCCAATGGTGTCGTATGTCTCGCACTAGATACATTATGTATTAAGGCTCATTTATCATCCTTCATCATACTATCTCCTCATATTACCTAATCTCCTCACACAATGCCCTCGTAGTTGGCCAAATTTTTATTATCAAGTGACCCCATCTAACCACTATCCTAAGTTCTCACCACCTATATATTAGTTCCCAAAATATAAATAATCATTACTCCATAGGAATTTTTTAATACCTCTCTATCTCATTAATACCTATCTTTGTCACCTTGGCCTATGTAAGATCCATTTGTACATTGGTGAGCTACCGACTCATCCCATCATGTTATTTGATCACTACATATCTCTCAACTATTAATGTGGACTTCTTAGCCTCTAAAATATCCACAATTTCCTCTAATAATGCCACTCTTCCCTCCTCATCTCCACACTCACCACCACCATCATCCCCATCCTTACCACTACATCCCCGAGGTGCATCCTCCGCACTATCCCGACACCATCTCTCAAATCCACCTAGTTCCCCTTATACCATACAACACAGCCTTAGTCACCTCGATATCATCATATCACGTCGCCACCACCTATGCATCCACCCTCAATCCTACCCCTCCTCATCCACCATCTCAACTACCTCCAAAATAACTGGTCGTATTATATCATCCTCACCATCTATTTGGTAGGATCTGCAGCCTTAGAAACCTTGTAAACCAAACCAAGCTACCATCTAACATGGCCAAATTGAATCAACTCCCACTCACCCTCCCTCTGACCCCACACCCATCTCTCCCGATATAATTCCCTCAACTTTATCTCTACCTCAAGCCACACTGGGAAACATGTATACGCCTCAAAATAACATCTCCACCTTGTAGTCTAGATATAAGCTTCCTATAATAATCCTCACCTGGATCATCCTCTGTAGACACAAAATTTTACCTCCATATCTTGAAACCCACTAGATATATGAGGTCTATAATCTCAACTAGGGTATACCCTATGGAAAAGTCACCGGAATGTACTAGTATGCCCAAAACTCTAGAAAAAACTATACATCAACTCCAAACCTCCTCCTCATACTTTACGACCATAACTCCCTATGTACCTCTACCAACAACGTAGGGGACCAAGAAAATACTATCATGTGTACAATCATGTATACAAAAACCTTTATCAATATCCATAAAGATCTCTCTCCATCTAAATCTCAAAAGGCGTAATAGTTAATCCCCATCATCATCATCATCACTTAATAGGGCCCCATATGAAAAATTCCTTGAATTATACACAACATATGCCCCATCATCACCATATAAATTATGCATAGCTACACCCCTACCAGCCTCATCAATCACATAGATCTACTCACCCTATATTGGTAAGTTCAATATATGGTGAACATCCTCCAAAGTGACTGTCATCTCTCCTATAGGAAGCCAAAATGTGCCTATCACATGATCCCATCACTTGAATAGCACCAATACAAAACCCATTTCTCTATGGATACATATTTAATGACACATATCACCTAATCCAACTACCTCCAAGTGATCCCAATCAGCATGTGACAATAGAACTTAAACATCATCAAATATATTTGAGATCCTATCATATGTATTCAATCTCTCTCTAGCCTACATCAACAATCAAACAAACACCACAATCAATCCAATATCCATCAACAATCTATAAAAATCAAATAAAATCAAATTTTATAACCTCTAGTGACTCTACATGAATTGTTGGTGATCCTATTAAAATCACCAAAGTGGCCCATAAATTGCTAGCGGATTCTTAATGAATCCAATTTTCTAGAAAAAATAAAAAAATCAACAAAAAACACAAAAAGTAATAAAAATCTTAAATGCACAACCTACCTCAACATGTGTAGGTCAATGTCACCTTTGAGTACATCCTGAAACCCACATCATGATCAAATACACTTAAAAATATAGAGTCTCTAGATGTCTTAATCTCAAAATAGTAATTATACCAAATTATCCTTTCAAATTGCTTTATTTAGCCATTTTTGCGTGCACCTAATCACCAACAATTTATCCAATCATAAATTATTGTGTCCAAATCACTAGTGATTTCCTCAACTTATCTTTAAAATCAGATTTTTGTCACATGTCCTCATCATACCATCACTTTAATCATCCCTTGCCAAAATAGCACATTTTTATAGTATATTCTTCCTTTTTAGGGCCCCAAGCCCATTTTTAAAATCAGAATCAATCAATAAATATCAATCCTAACTCATATTTTTCAGCCCTTTCAGAATACTTATTTACTTTTCTATTTTTAATTCATACATCTATAGGTTGTGAACCCTTTGGTTCCCCTATCACTTGACTTTCTGGTCATGTAATATCACCTTTGTGGAAAGATATTATATTCATATGGCATCCATAGTCAACTCATATTTCTATAGGTCACGAACCCTTGGTTCCCTATCACTTGAATTCCTATTCATGTAATCCCACCTATGTGGAAAAAATTGTGTATCAATATTACGATCTCCCGATACATTGTTTATACCATACCCAACTAGGATCATTTCATGCATTTATTTCCTATGCATCATATGTCTATAGGTTGAGAGCCCATTGGTTACCCTATCACTTTTGAAGGAAAAAATACCACCTTTATAGTAATTTTTGTTCATACCTAGCCATAGGGCACCTTAAATCTAAACACACCATCATACAAATCTATCTCATCCAACAACCTTTTCAAATTTTTGATCATTTCCCTTAATTGCAATGACCCCCAATTTCTTTGGCTGCCTATCTAAAAAATAAATTATTCCGCTCATTTTTTTCAAAGGGCTTATTTATCACAAACCAATTGAAAAAATGGTTAAATATAGACACATATTTCTTATCTCACCCCTCACGCTATCATTCAAAAATCCTAATAGCCTAAATCATGACTTACCCTCGTAAAATCATGTTTATCCCCCCGTAAAACATATCTACGCATCCTATTTACTTTCCCTAAACCACCCTAATCTTCTACCACCCATCCTAACCCTATAAACCCTCTCAACCTTTTCCTAACCTCTTACACTCGCATCTAAAAATTAAAAATCCCATTATGAAGTGATTAAAACCAATTTCAAACCATTTTTCCTTCATTTATCGATCATTGGTGACTCTATCATAATAAAAATGATTATATATTAATAACAAAAATCCTTGTTTTGGGATATTAAGTCACTCTTATCAAATCTCTTTTGTATTCACCATTGAGACGCCATCAATACAAACAACTAAGTGCGATCAACACTTCAATCAAGCTCCAAGAGCATCCACAAATATTTATAAGGCTACTCTAATTCTTTTAACTTGTTTATGCAGCGAAGGTACATTATTTAGTATCATTTTCATTATAGAACTCTTTTAGCATGATCTATTAGTCCATATCAGTCCCTTTGTGTCTAAACTATCTTTTATCGCTTATAACAAGCGATTTTTTTCTAGATAATGAGTGATTATGCATGAATCACCCATAATTTCTATCAATTTATCATTTTATCACATTTTCATACTTTTTTCATATTTTCATTTTGTCTTTATCCAATCAATTGGATTTACAAGGATGACTTATCTTTAGATGATTGTTCCAGGATAGGTACACCCCATTACAGTATCTACAACCTCTTGATCATGTAGCAACCCTCCTTGTGGGATCAATTTGACATCACACATGAACTTATCATGTGTTCCATCACTTTAAAACCCAAGATCAAATACATCAAGTAATAAATTGAGATCATATGCGAAATACATGATGTGGCAAAAATCCTAGCCTGAATACTTTGAAGAGCTTGAACTAGTTACATCCCTTGACTAGGACACCTACTATGTAGAGTAAGATCTTTCTATCCCTTTAGAATTATAATCACATATTTCATCATCTATTTGATATCAAATCAATTGATTGTAAACATGAGTTGACATCCCTCGAGGAAGCCCATTAGTTCTTAGGATCGACCTTATATGAGCAACTTATTTAATCTTTATCTAATATTTGTCTTGTGTAGTTTTCTTTGCATATAGGTCCTCTCACTCAGTGAAAGGAGGAGTCTAATGCATCTCTTATGTATCCACTCATCCCAAAAAAAATTTATCAGTTCAAGTATAGATAAACCATATTATTTTTAGAGTTTTTAGTATTTCATTCTAATAAGTAACGAAATGAAATTCACCATAAGCATTTCATCATTTGATATTACATGATTTCCACTAGATATAGATGGATCAACTTTAGGAATCTATTGATATTTCTAAACTGGAAATGATTTTATGGTAAAATTTCATTTATAAAATTAAATAGATCCATTATACTCAAGTTTTTATTCTTCATTATAAAACATAGTAATCTTTTTCTTGATGTCAATTAATTCCATGATAATTGAAAAATGGTTGACCTTTGACTCTTTAAATTCGGTAGTATGGATAGTAATGAGTAGGTAACAAAGTGATTAAACTATTATTGAGTGAATCAAATAGGATAGCATGTTTTTTATAATTATTATCAAATCATAGAGGTTCCTTTGGTTGTGGTTACTAAGTGGTCAAGATTGATCCCGTGGAATACATACATTGTTTCCACTATGTAGAAATTTCACTTCACTTATGTGAGCACATGTTTCATGTGAGGAAATTATATGACATGTCTTGATGGAATTATTTTTTATATGTTATATCATATCCTTAAGAGATTAGATTCAACATTCATGGATTGAAATTGGGTTTGAAAAGCATGTTGTAATGATTGAATGTACTTTTGGAGGTGTTATAAAATATAATATCATTTTCAATAGAAGGATATGAGATAACATAAGCCATGATGGGATAAATAATGGTATAATAAAATCAAATTAGGTTTAAAAGAATGAGAATCAATGCATGGAGTGCCGACAAACAAGAGATCATGGGGATGAGACCCAAAAAGTGATGTTGAGCAATAAGAGATTGTTGTCAAATGAGTAACATGACCTATCATAAAATAGAATTTTAATTTTACAAAATTAAAAAGAGGTATTTTTGTATATGACCATATTACAAAATAACCTCCAACAAATTTTTCCAAAAGTGTATTTTTTTCAATTATTCCCTAATTACTAAAAATAGTAATTTTGAATTTCTAAAAAAATGTGCAAAAATCAAGGAAAATAAAATATATATTTTATTTAAATATTTAAAAATAAAAAATAACCTCACATTAGTTTGAAAATAGATTCATTATTCTCGAGATATGAAAAAATGGTGATTTGACAATTAGGATCCCTATAAAGTGGCCTAAAGGGTAGAATCGATGATGTAACCCTACGGAAATTTCTACAAATCAGGTTTAGGGTAGATAATAGATAGAAATAAGGTGTGGTTATGAAGATAAAATTAACTCTAAGAAAAATAGGGGTTTGAGACACGATATTTTATTCAAGATTCGGGTTCATAAATTGTTTTCACTCTTTTCGGTTTGATTAGGGTTTTACATCTATAATCAAACAACAAATGAAATAAATGTTATAGGGGATTATTATCATTAATTAACATCAAAAATTAACCATTAAATATTATTATAACACATTAATACTTTCAAAAAATGTAAAATATGCAATTCAAACTCACAAATACATGGGATTGAATGCACTTAGCTGATTACAAACTATTTTAGGAAAAATTGGATGATTTAAAAAATGGAACAAGGGTATCTATACCCGAGAAACCTTAGGAAATAAAACTATGAGCTTAATGTATCCTAGGGTATGACCATACAATAGGTTTAGGGATGGTTATATAGTTTCCCCCCTTTATATGGTTTTGCACCTTCTCGGAAGCTCGCAACGTGTGAATTTTTGGGTTTTTCACTTGTCTCGATCCTCTTCATCACTATCTTTCAATCACCTTCGATCAAACTATGAGGATTTCTTAATAATTTATTCAAGAATTAAAACCCTAATCATGGATGAATTACTACCAAAAACATTAGTCCAAGGGTTGTGGGCACCCTTGTGCACCACCAATATCGGTACTACTCTGAAGAGACCTCAAACCACACGTCATTCTCCACCTAGCATGTGATATCTAGTTATAGCACAATCATATTTTATATCCTTTCTTTGATAATTCTTGACTTGATTTGGTGAATTTAAGTTCTTAAAAATATAGGAACCAGTTCCCTAGACACAGTGTGAAGCTTTAGACCTATAGATAGTGTCACCCTAAAGAATGTACATAAATATTTATAGTGTAGGGATATATGGGTGTCTTTTATGATATCTTTTGTAATAGGATTCCATAAAATTTCCACGTTGTGCTAGGTTCCAAATGAGGTGAGTTTCACTTTCTTATATATGCTTTCGAAGGTGATTTAAGTTGGAAAGGATGACAGGGAGAAGTGACCCAAATAATAATGTGTAATGGGAAGTTGAGAAATAAAGTGATTTAGGTCAAGGCCGTATAATAGGGTCATGACCATAAATACATTCCAACCCTATTATACATTTTTAACCCAAGAGTGCAAACCTCCAATGTGAAGTTTGGAAGATGATAAGTGGATTTTCTTACTATGTTTCATGTATTCACTTCTCAATAATTATGGACATGTGAGTGTGTAAGATCAAGAAATCTAGACAAGATACATAGAGATGTACTAAATGAGAATGGGTAGAGTGTATTTGTTTAAGCAAGAGAGAAATGTCAAGAATAATAGTGTCGAATACTAGAATTACAAAATTTGAGTGTTTAAAACATCACATTGGATAAATATGTTTTTGGGTGGGGTGATTTATGTAACCAATCTTGGAAGAATGAATGGTCAATGTCATTGGGGTTTTTATAGGATGTCGTTATGAATAGTAGATGTTTTTAGAAGATCCAAGATGGATAAATGTGTCAAAATCTTCTAAAATTGTTCTAGGATATCTTATTGATCTCTTGGAGTAATAATAGGATGTCAAAGGATAGTTATTTGACTATATTTTATTATAATATTGCATTATTAGTGTTTTAATTTGATGATTGATATATGATGTGTAATTGGATGATTGAATCCAATGAGAGAATCAAAAGGATATGAATACTTTTTGGTGGCACTATTGGTGTTATTTCTTTAGGAGTTTTGACCTTAGTTTACTTTATGTTTTATTTTATAATGTTTAAGGAAAGGGTATTTATAAATCATGAGTTTTTATTTTGATATTTAGGGGTGTCTTGTTAGTCTAGCTCAACATCCCCATGGTAAATATGGTCATATATGTCACTTTTTGGTTTCATACATCTGTTGGTTGAGTGAATTTTCACTTGGAAATAATCACAATATTCATTTTCATCATACCACATGGTTTAATATTTTTTTCATTGAAAAAATTGGTTTATAGAAAGGTAATCATACTATTCATTTTGAGATGATGGAAGATAGTTGATAGTGACTTACCCAAATGTGTGTAATCACTACATTTATTTTCTTGTTTTAGTGGCCTTTAAGTGATAGTTAGGTGAGGGGTGTTATTAAATTTCTATATTTTCTTAGATTATATGACTTCATAGTTTATGATGTTATTGTTATGATTAAATAACTAGGATTTTTAGTTTGTTTGTTTTCCATAATTTTAGATGAATGGTCTAAGAGTTCCCTTCAAAAATAAGGATTTTTATATCTACATTCCTATTAACCATTTAACCTACCCGGAAGAAAGCTATGTGTCAGACCAATTTTTTTAAAGAAATCCTCGCACAGTGATTTTTTTGCTAAGGCCGAGAATCTGAAAATTTTCAATTTTCAGACTTTGAAGTTTTTCCTCTTTCGGAGTTTTTAGCTTAGATTCAGAAATTCATTTGAAATTTTCCAAAGTCTAAATGTTCGAAAGTTTGAATTTTTAGAATTTCGGGATTTCAGGTTTTAGGACTTTTGGCTCTTTTGTTTAAATCCCTCTCGGACTTCCAAAGTTTGAATGTTCGAAAACCTGAATTTCAAGATTTTGGGTTTCGGGTTTTCGAGTTCTCTGGAGTCATTTTTAGGATTTTCACTTGAATTTTTCCGAAGTCTGAATTTCCGAAAGTCCAAATTTTCAGACTTTCGGGTTTTGGGTTTTGGACTTTTCAATCACCAATTCATCTTTTTGCCTCCCAATTTTCTGAAATCAAATCTTGAATTTTTGAATTTCGGCTTTGAGGATTTAGACTTTGGAGATTCTGCATGTAATTAATTTTCACCTACCTCCATATGGATCATATTTTTACCATTAATATCGGGATTTCTATTTAAACTCATATTTTTACTTGTCATTTTTACCTAACACATTTGCTCTAACATTCCATTCTTGTACTTTGACGACATCTTTTTCAAGGTATGGTTTTTTGTTTATATTCTTTTGGTTTTAGGTATTTTTCCTCTGTTTCCTTCTCATTTTGGTTTTCCTTTTGGTTTCCCTCTCGTGTTTTTATGATGTCACTCCTTTGGTTCACCATGTTTCATTTTTTGAGTTTTCTCTAGGTATTCGAAGTTGTTCAAAGGATCTTTTTAGGCCTCCCATACTTCTTTTCATTTCTCGTATTCTAGCTTTGGCAATTTAACATCGTTTTGAAAATTCCTCATTCGGAGAATTCCTTCAGAAGATCATTAAGCGGAAATTTGTTCGAAAAACTCCTTGGGATAAAATCTTTGGAGATCTCATTTTGGAAATTTCTTTCAGAACTTTCTCATTTTTGGAATTTTAGAGTTTTGTTACTTTTGGGTTTTCATAACCTCGACTTTGGGAAACTTTTTCAAAACCTCCGGCTTCGGGAGATTATTTTGGGAAATTTATTTTTGAAAAAAATAGTTTTGGATATTTCCTTCGGAACTTTTGATTTTAGAAATTTTAGTTCGAAAATTCTTTGAGAGATTTCTTTTGGGGAGTTTGATTCGATGATTCCATTCAGAAATTTTCCAGTTTGGAATTTTGGAGGTTTGTTGTTTTTAGGTTTTTAGAATTTCTACAACTTCAGCTCCCAAAGCATAGGGTTTGATGACTGCTTCCACTTCAAAGGGGAAAGATAAGATGAAATATTCATTTCTTGGGGTTGCTCCCCAATCCGGCCTATCCTCTGACTTAGGAAACATTGGGGACATTGATTTAAGAAAAATTGATCTTCCTGATTTCTAGGAGAGATTAACAGCTACAAACAAGAAACCATGGATGTAGGCCATCTATGATAGTTGTTTCCCTCTCCACCGGTTTTCATGCATCTGTGCATTGCCTAAATTTTTCTTAGTTGCATGACTGACCCACTTCGACAAGGATTCCATGTCAGTTAGGGATAGTGATGATAAGGTGGTAATCCATTTGGACCTAGATTTCTTCAAAGATCTGCTTAAACTTCTAGGCATTCAAGATTATTCCAAAATTTCACTAGAGATAGCAGTGGAACATTGGGATAAGAAAGAGGAATTATGCTCAAAGGTTATGATGAAATCCTATCTGAGTAATAATTTCTCTAAATTACCCAAAACTATGCATCGATCGGATTTTATTCAGGAATTCAACGATCTTATTGTGCTGTTAAATAGATTTTTAGGTCTTCCTTCTACAAAGGAATTCTAGGAATGGATGTTTTTGTACATATCAACTATCAAGAACAATGATGAGTTTATCTGATGGGGGAGCATATTAGTAGCAACATTCACTATCAATTGGGTAAAACATCAGAAACAAAGACCTTTTACATGACATCTTTCCTGGTATATGTGGCTGCTACTATGGGAGATTTTACGGGTTTGAATACCGGGGTGTTCGCAGCACCTCCCAAATATATGAGTTTTATCCCCAACCAAACTGGATGAGGAGAGAAATCATTTCCGAAGAGTCAACGATGCTTTCTTTGTTGTCGTCCTCTATCATTTTGATAAAGAACTATATAATCGGAGGGTTTCCAATGAGGCTTTCCAAGAAGTGCAAGAATGGGGAGAAATCTACTTTTAGTTTCCTACATTCACCTACATTTGGATTCCAAGTTTCATAGGTGCCCCAAGAAAATTACCGAGGTGTCCCACTGAAAAATGGATTCTTTTGGAATTAGTTCGGTAGTTGTTGGATTATCATCGAATCCAAAATAAGCGTCACAAAGTGGGAATGCATTTCCTTGTTTCAATTGGCAGGTATTCTTGCCCAAATATTCACAAGGAAAAAAATGTTGATGCAGAAATGGCTGAGGTAACCTTGCAAACCTTTCATCTATGGACTAATTTTGACTATTGGGGTAAGTTTTGGGAAACGGTTTAGTCCATTGCTTTGACATGACCCAATTAGAAGATATATGGATTCATTGTTGGGATAAATACATCATGTGAAAAAGGGATTATGAATCTAAAGTGGACCCATTCTAAAGCGGACTTTCGGTTGGTTAACCACCTTGGGAATCTCACCCAAAGGGGAAAATCAACCTACAAATATAGGGGCTACACCAGCAATAAACCAACCAACACCCACAAAGGGAAAGAGGTTGACTCAAAGGGTTCCTACAATTCCAAAGAAGATTTCATTTGTTGTTGGTGGCTCATCTCTCTCTGGTCTGTTTCTCCCAATATTACATCACCTGTAGTGCCTGTGTGAAGTAGTTGAAGTTAGTGACTCTCCTAGTGTCACCCAAGATCCATCACATCTTCTCCTTCCTCCATTATCACTTCCAATACTAGTTCTTTCCACTTCCACCATCATTTCTTCTTTCCCATCCCCTTCTATGGCCCAAGTATTCTCGTCACTTCCAGTTCTATTAGCTGGGGAAAATATTGGGACACCCATTTCCTCTTCAATTCCTTTTACACTTGCATTTTCCTCGATTACAACCCCCAACATTGCTTTGTCAATTCCTATGGCTATCCTTACTTCCATGCCTTCCATCATTGATACCTCTTCTTAAATACCAGCTGATATTTCTAGTGATCTTTCTCTAATTGATGCTTCAGGTATTGGATCTTCCACTCCATCTTCATTGGCTCTAGCCATACCCAAATGGCTATTTATATAAACTCCCAAGAAAAAGAAAAAGGTTCCTTTAGGAGATGTTATAGATCTCAGCATATTAGAGTCTATTCGCAAGAGACATGCCAAGAGACTGAGAACCATATAAAGTCTGATGGTTAATTCATCTGGAGAGCATGTGATAGAAGTGGCTACCCCATTGAGGGGAAAACTAAATAAACAATCACAGAGCATATTACTGGATATCAAAGTTCTCATTAGGGAAGAATACTTATGAAGGAGCCAAGAGAGATGTACACACTACTCTTGGGTCCCTTTTGGAGAAATATGAGAAAGACAAGGACACCACGGATGAGCTCAAGGCCAAGGTCGAACAGCTCACTACACTGCTATGTAAAGTAACCCAACCCACTCCATCTAATGACATCTCAACTACTATGGCTATGACAATGTCATCTACAATTGATGATATTTCTTATCATGAGCTCGAGAAGCTAGGCCAGAAAGGTAGATCAGTGAGTGTATGGATGGAGAGAATTTTGCAGGAAGCTAATCCTTTGATCAAGGAAGCCATTGAGATATATAATGATTTGTAGGTTGCAAAAATCACCATTTCTAAGATGGATGAATCCTTCTCTAAAGATAATAATAATTTAAATTTAACTTTGGCAACATGGAGTGACATTAGAGAAGAGGATTCTAACTTACTTCTTTAGGAAGAGGTGATTGATGATGCCTCTAAATTATTTAAATATCAAAAGGCCATGGAATTCTAGTGTCAAGTATTACAAGATCTGATTAAGAAATTGGAGGAGAAACGAGTGGAGATTACAAATTCCCTAAATGATATCTCAGAGGAGTTTGACAACACCAATTGTAAATTCTTCAATGAAAATATTGATGCTCTTCCTGAGGATTAGATTAAGGAAAATTTCAAATATTTGGTGAAGCGTGATGATGAGGTCACCAAGACTTTCAATAGTGACTCCATTGACCGACTGGTCTTATGTCAAAATTTCATAGGAGACTAAAGAAAGTCACAAATAAACTTCGAAGGTTTCCAGCCAGGATCACAAAAGAGATCGAGATAGCAGACGTAGTGAATCACTATGCATGTGGGCCTAGAGATGAAGAAACTTAGGGGGTTATCAAGCGCTTCTTTCAAGATACAGACACCAAATGGTTGTATGGGAGGAAGGACAATAGAAAATTGTAGATAAAGGAGATGCAGATGAATCAGGCCAAAGCTGAGCGGCCATGAAAGGACAAGTTCAAGCTCTAGGATTGGTCAAAGTTGCAGGGTTGACTGAGTCAAACCCTCTCAACAAATTTGCTATTTTTATGGGATCATGTTCCCTTAATATTAATGACATTACTATTTTTAGTTAAATGTTAGTTAAGGGCCCAGCTATAATGGCTCAGCCTAGGAACTTATAAATAGTGGAATGCTTCCATTATTTAAGATATATATATATATATATATATAGAGAGAGAGAGAGAGAGAGAGAGAGATTTTGTGAGGTTTCTCTTCAAGATTGGAAGAGTGCTTTAAGAGATTTGTTGAAACCTTTTAATAATATTTACAGATTATTCCTTACACTTGAAGATTTGTTTTATTGTGTTGAATGAATATTCATTGTATGTTTTGTGAATATGATTCCTTGGCATTATTGATTAGTTTTCCTTTACTTCAGATTATCTATTTCATATTGTGAAAAGAATAGTGTGATTACCTTTCATCAGTTGTGAGAAACTATTTTCCTTCTGTTGATTAAAATTTACATTATTATTATCACTTAAGTAGATGCTTAACATGTGCTTGTGATTATCCTCTTGATAAATTATTTGTGTATCAAATCAAAGTTGATCTTTCTATTGTGTATGTTTAAATTTTAACAAAGGAACATGTGCTTCTAGTCTATGGTATTTTGTACCCTTTCCAAGTTGTAATAGGTGAAGGTGGCCAATGATGCAAGCATCCTACCCACATTAACCCTTCAAAGTTGAATATCCCTTTTCTTGGTGCATCACCATTTCTAGCATAGATTTTATTTCCTTGCATTCTCTCTCTCTAATCCCATGAAATGTTAGCATAGGTCTAGTTAGCCATATTTCTTGCATTAGAAGTAGTGTTGTGTTTAGTTTAGGAAGAGGAATTCAACCTTCTCTAGAGGTTCACCTCAAGCACAAGTCCCATAGCTTGAGAGGTGATCCCATGTGTCCTAATCACACCAAATGTTGTGATTAATTCCTAGGCCATTTGGGGGTGCAGTGATTTGGTGAAAATAGTTTTTGGCATGCCCAGTGGGATAGAGAGTTGGTACTTATCTTCTCATTCCATTGACACAAGGTACCTGGCGACTCCATCTCTCTGATTTCAAAGTTCAATACATCAACTTATGTGAAGAATTCACACAAGATCTTCTTCAAGGTGGGACAATTATAATCATACAAAGCTTTCTTTGTCTCCCCCAAGAAGAAGGGGAAGAAACCTTTCAGTATCATCAGTGCCGCTTTACTCCGGTAAGTGCAGGAAGTTGATGGACAAATATAGGGTCATCCGTGGACATCATATTGCAAATAACAACATAATATCAACTTGTAGGGAGTATTATCAATACATACACTCAAAATTATACAAAATTATATTAATATGAATTGTAGCATCTGGAATCTAGTTTCTAAAATACTAATTTTTGTAAAAAATGGACAAGATTAGCTATATTAAACACTCAAAATTCAATGACTTGGTTTTTTTTTTTTAAATGCCGATAAGATTATAGTCCGTTTGCCCACAATTTGGATGACCAAAAATTGATATATATTTTTTTCCTTTGGTGAGAAGTTATATGCCACTATCTATCTTGGGATGAATTTTATTTTGTATTTTTTTGAGTAATATTTTATTTTTTATGATTTTTTCCGTGAAAGTGGTATGAAAACATAAAGAAAACAGAGCCACTTTCCGTTTTCCTGCCAAAACTTCATCAAAAAATATTGAAATCAAATAATTTTTTTTTGAACATGTATATAATTTCACCACGGTTGGGATGGTATAAGTTTTATCACATTCTAATAGGTGAAACAAATTTTGCAGTCTTAAACGTAGACATAAACATTCACAGGAAAAAGTGTCTTAAAGACCTACTATTAGTAAAAAATTATAAAATGATATTTATCCTCTTCTATTCACTTTAAAATCAGTATTTCTACAAATCTAATAGTTTCCCCTACGCAATGGCACCATTTTTATGACATAGTTTTTACTTTTCGGCATGGTTCAAGTCCGCGGAAGACTAAATTTGATGTTTTACTGTTTTTAATGTAAAATTCAGGATTTGATGTCCACTTAATTGTCCCCCAACTTGGTGCACTTACCCACCTCGTAGAGGGCATTCAACTCCTCCTGAAGGAAATTTTTTCCCATCAAGACACAACCAGATTTTGAACGTCATGGTAGCCAATACTTGTCCTCTATTCAATACTAGTAGTCCTTTGTTGTTAGTGCAAAGAGACGCCATACTAAGAACTGCCTTGAAAATTTTACCATTTTACACTAGGGAGACTAATGTTTCACCTCGGGAGCACATACTAGATGTAGCTAGCATCTGTGTAGTACACAATATCACGAGAAGATAATGTGG
Organism: Taxus wallichiana var. yunnanensis; assembly: GCA_018340775.1. Classification (NCBI taxonomy): domain Eukaryota; kingdom Viridiplantae; phylum Streptophyta; class Pinopsida; order Cupressales; family Taxaceae; genus Taxus; species Taxus wallichiana. Next base: position 512,073,898 of record CM031238.1, on the reverse strand, counting down.
TAGTTCGACTCCTTACTAATTCATTCAAAGGAAGAGTGCTTCAATGGTTTTGGATTTTAGCTACTGGATCCGTTACCACTTAGAACGATTTAGGCACGAAGTTATGTAAACAGTTCGAAGAAAAAAGTGATAATCTCTCGCTTGTAGAACAATTTCATACTATCAAGTGGTCTCCTCAAGAGTATATGAGAGATTTCAACCTCCTTTTTGACAAGACTTAGAAATGGATCCTAGCACTTGTAAGGACATCCCCGTAAAGCACATTTATATATTACTTATGGGCATTGAATAGTGATGTCATTGTCATGATTCAATCCATGGAGGGACCGTTATCCCAGATGCCTACAAAGTGTTTGTATGAGCTGAAAATTTCTCCTAGACCTCCCATTCCTATTTTTGTAGAGCTTGCAGGCCAACAACCAGTCATTTCCCCAATTTTGGCAGCTTCTATTCCAGTAGCTACGCATGTGCCCAATCCCTCAAATGATTTGGCTAAGGTAAAGTCACTATTACAAACTTTTGGGAATGAACTCATAGAAATGAAGAGGTAGCTATCCCAGTATGCTCACCCCTTTTAATCCCAATATCAGACAAACCATCCTCCATTCCATGAAAATGATGGTCATAAAATTAGGCCGGAAGCAAAATGCAAATGTAAAACCTTTGAATTTTTGGAACCCTTCTGCTATCAGTTCTTCCCAAGCTATAGTCCAAGTCTAGAACAACCTTGTAGAAGACTATGAATGGTGATACCCTTGTTCTCAACCCCATAATTAGAATCTCTTCCCAAATGGAGTTTTGAGTCAAGCCCTCATGGTTCAAAGCATAACCACTCCACCTGAATCATCTACTAGACCATCCACTTCAGAAAGTCAAGACCAAGCTCCTGATGAAACCACATTACTAAATTGGCAAGAAGAGGACTTTTGTGGTTTGAATACTTTGAATCCTCCACCATAGCATATAACACACGTTCCAAGAAAAGGGCAATAGATTCACAATCTTCCAATACTAATCAGGCATCCACTTCTCAGGCCCCAACATAGATACCAGATGATAAAGGCATGAGAAAGAAATCATCGAAATATCCATTGATCAGACTACAAAGAAAGATGGGACGTCGAGTATCATGGTACCCAATAAGCATTATCCAAAGGAAGACCCCAATGCCCCAAAAGGCATTAGCAAAGTGGGAGTGATTCCATTCAGCATCATGGAACAAATGAAGAAGACCAATTTGAGCATCATAATGTGGGATGCACTTTCGATTCCTTCTCAAAGGAACTTGCTATGAGAGGCTTTGAATAGATTTGGCACTACTAACAGACCATCAAGTCAAGAAGTAGCAGTGGCAACTAGCTTATGCCAACCTTGAGACAAAAATACATGCTAAGACCAACAAGCCTCCACCATTCTATATCTCGTTGATTATTGGTGACCATTTGGTGCATAATTGTATGATCAATTCTGGAGCCAGTAGTTCCGTGATGCCTAAACAGGTCGTAGATGTACTACAAATTCCATATGCTCTAATTTTGAGAGGGGTTATTCGGTTAGATGTCTTGTAGTCCAAACTGTGGGGGTCATTAAGGGGCTTTAGCTTACTATCCACACATTTCCTAGTTTGACATTCACACAGGACATATCTCATTGATCTCCCTCCCCTCTTCACCATCTAGCTTATCATGGGATTTCACCGTAAAAATGGGAGGATATTTGTCATCAGACTGGTTGCATATGATCTTGAGGACTCGATATGGGACTAAGGTAACTATAAGGGCAAAACCAATCTGTCACAATCACGTGGAACCTTACACATCCAAACCCATAGATGGTAATTATGCCATTTGTGATCACGAAGATGAGGATGTAGATCATGATCCAACTACTCTCGTCAAAGAGGTTCCAGATATGATTCTCAATGAAGTGAGTATAAACCATCAATACGACCCCTATGCTAATTTATTGGCAAATGAAGAATCTAGTCTGTTGTTCTTGGAGGAGACTAGATTAGGTACATATTGCATTCATGAAGAAGATGCCATCGTACCTCAATTGGTTAAGGCATCAAGCAATACAAATGAACTATGGAAGATGTTCTTTGATGGATCATGAAGTAAAAACATATCTGTGCGGGGTTATGTTTGTTCTCCAAAAGGAAATAAATATTTATCTTCCTTTTAGTTGCAGTTTAGTTGCACTAATAATGTTGTTGAATATGAAGCTCTTATACAAGGAATTCAGTTGGCCCAATGAAGAGGAATCCAAACCTTGACTATCTTTGGTGATAGTGAATTGGTTGTGCACCAAGTTACAACCCGTAGTGCATCAAAAATGATTTACTATGGTCATACAAAAATCGGGTCTAGGATCTGATAGAAGATTTCAAAGCTTTCAAAATTCATGTAATCCCCAAGAAACAAAATCAAGATGTTGATAGGTTGGCTACCATTGGTTCTCAATACGACATACCAACAGACATCATGAAAGAAGGGAAGTAGACAGTCAAAATGGTGGTTCATCTTGTGGTACCGGATAATGTGAGTAGTTGGCAGGTGTTTGATAGTGATCAACAGATTGTTCTCTTCCTTCAGCAAGAAGCAAAATTTGCTGCCAAACATCAGATAAACTCCAAAACTCTTATGGCGATTAGATTATACAACTGAAAGGAAACAAGCTACCAAAAGGCCTAGTTACATTGGAATCCATTTTTAATCTAGATGATCAAGCCAAGCAGAGCACCAATATGGTGGTCAAAGAAGAAGATTTTGAAGAGGTTGAGGTGGCAAGTGAGAAGGTCCTAAAATTGGTAAGGTATGCACTACTCAGGAGAAAGAGGCTTTCATCCGATTATGTCAGAATACCATGATATTTTTGCATGGAGCTATAAGGACTTGTGTGGTTTTGATCCTGGCTTGCTCAACATACTATTGAACTAGATCTAAAATCCAAACCAGTTCATCAAAAGTAGAGGCCAATTAATCCCAAAATTGAACCACTAATGCGGAAAGAGCTAACCAAGCTTATCGAGGCCTGTATAATTTTTCCTATCAAGCATTCTTCGTGGGTAGCTAATTTGGTACCCGTAAGGAAAAAGAATGGTGAAATTTGGTTGTGCGTGGATTTCAGGGACCTGAACCATGCCTCTTTGAAAGACCACTACCCTCTCCCCTCAATGGAACAAATCCTCCAAATAGTGGTAGGGGCTCAAATATTTTCCTTGCTTGATGGATATTCAGGATACAATCAGATTCTGGTTCAAGAATCTAATCAATTCAAGATGACTTTCACCACCAAATGGGGCACGTATGCTTACAACAAGATGCCTTTTGGATTATCTAATGTAGGGGCCACCTTTCAGAGAGCCATGGATATGGAGTTTAAGGGACTCATCAATGATATGATCTTGGTTTACCTTGACGATATCACTATCTACTCCAAACATGCTTTGAGGATCATATCACCCATCTAAGGAAAGTTTTTTGAAGGTGTAGGGAATTTGGCGTCTCACTGAATCTGAAAAAGTGCATTTTTGTGGTGCAGAAGGAAAGTTGTTGGGACATATTGTTTCAAAGATCGGGTTTTCTATCGACCTAGCTAGGATTCAGTCAATTATGTCCTTATCCCTCCCAAGTCATAAAAATGGTCTCCAGATTTTTTTAGGAACTATAAATTTTGTGCGGAGATTTATTCCTCAATTTTCAATGTTGGCAAAACTGTTGATGGTCATGCTTAAAAATAATATCCCATTTTCATGGATGAAGGAGGGAAGAGAAAGTTTTGAAGCCATCAAGACAACTATCTCCCAAGCTCCTACACTGGTGAATCCTCGGTTTGACAGGGATTTTATTCTCTACGCTTTCAATCGAAAGTATTTCAAGAATTCTCACTCAGCAAAATGATGACCTGATGGAGCAACCCATTGCCTTTTTTAGTCAGTCTCTTAAGGAATACAAAATCAAATATTCCTTCATCGAAAAATAGGTCTTTGCAGTCATTTGAGCCCTAAAGAAGTTTAGGCATCTGTTGTCTAACAACAAAATCCATTTAATGGTTTCTCATCCTGGCGTCAAAGAGTTTTTGTTGAATAAGGAGATGAATGAGAAACACACTCTGGGTGGATTATGAAAGTAATGGAGTATGATGTACACATCAAGGTCACTAAGATTATCAGGGGCAAAGGGTTATGTCAGTAGCTGGCCATGGACATGGAGACCAAAGATACGGAAGAATTCATGCTTCTGCATGATAATGAAGGAAATGATCAGAGTGATTAGTCAACTAAGATGTATAATTTTCTTCTCTCGGGATATATCCTCCAAACATGAATAAATTCTAGAGATGAACTTTCCATCTGCAGTCTATTCCATATGTCATGATAGATAATGTTCTCTTCTGAAAGGATCTAAATGGTGTTCTTCTACATTGCGTCAAGCCAGAACAGGTGAACAAGGTATTAGAGGAATTCCACAATGGCCTGTCTAGAGGACATTTCACTACATAAAAACCACCACTAAGATCATGCAAGTCGGCTTATTACTAGACAGACACTGTTCAAAGACTCTCATATATGGGTGAGGAAATGTAAAGAGTGTGCTCTTTTCACAGGCAAACAGAGGCTGACAACTCTCCCATTACGCCTCATTCAGGTGGATTAACCCTTCATTAAGTGGGGATTAGATTTCATTGGGATGATTAATCCTCCATCTAATGAGGGGCAAAAATGGGTCATTACTGCCACAAGCTATTTCACTCACTAGATAGAGGCAGTCACCCTAAAATAAAGTAATGAAAAGGTTGTTTTGGATTTTCTAGAAATTTTGATAACAAGGTTTGGTGCTCCTTTTACTGTTATCTCAAACAATGCTATGTCTTTCCTCGGGATGAAGATAAGTGAATGATTTGTCAAGAACGGATTTTAGCTCAAGACTTTGTCTAACTATTATCCACAGGGAAATGGGTTGGCCAAATCCAGCAACAAGAATCTTATAAGAATCATTAAGTGCACTATGGAGGCCAATAGAAGAACCTAGCATACACAGCTCAAGACCGCCCTATGGGCTCGATCAAATAACACCTAAAAAGGCCATCGGGTTTCTCCTTTCATGCTTGTATATGGAAGGGAAACAAAACTTCCACTTTCCTTGGAAATTCCTTCCTTGGATTTGGCTTATCGGCTTGAAGTTATGGAAGATGAAGCCTTAACAGTGAGGTTTTCTAAACTCATGGAGCTAGAGGAGATTTGAAACACCGCCATGAATATGTTGATAGAGCATCAGGCTCAAGTTAAGAAATCCTTCGACAGAAAGCCTATGATAGGTTGTTTAGGGAAGGGGATTTGGTTCTAAAATGGGATGAAGATCGCGCCAAACCCGGCAAGCACACCAAGTTTGATGCTCTCTGGAGCGGGCCCTATGTTATTACAAGTTGCAAAGAGGTGAATTCATTTTTCCTATCCAGACTCAATGGAGAAGAATTTCCCATTCATGTGAATGGGATACACCTCAAATCTTGCTTTTGAGGAGGTTCCACCTTGTACAGTGTTTTGTCTTTTCCTCCAAGTGCTCTGCACATTGTTTTGTTTTTCTTTTCTTTTGCTTACATGTTTTTCTATTTTGGTTTTGGTTTTTTAGACTCCTTTTCCCAATGTTTTTCTTAAGGCTACTGGTCTAAAAGCTTAGTAGGCAAGCTTTCCCTAGAGATCACCAAAAATGTTAACCATTTAACCTACCCTAAGAAAGCTATGTGTCAAACCAATGTTTTTTAAAGAAATCCACGCATAGTGATTTTTTTTTTTTTCTAAGGTGATAATATGGAAATTTTCAATTTTTGGACTTGAGTTTTTCTTCTTTTGGATTTTTTAGCTTGGATTCGAATTTCATTTGAAATTTTCTGAAGTCTGAAACTCTGAAAGTCTAAATTTTTAGACTTTTGGGCTTTCAAGTTTCGGGACTTTTGGCTCTTTTTGTTTAAATCCCTCTCGGACTTGAAAGTCTAAATGTCCAAAAACCTAAATTTCAAGATTTTGGGTTTCAGGTTTTCGGAGTTCTCTGAGTCATTTTTAGGATTTTCACTTGAATTTTTCCAAATTCTAAATTTTTAAACTTTCTCGGTTTTCGGGTTTGAAATTTTCAATTACCAATCTATCTTTTTACTTCCTAGTTTTGAATTCTGAAATCCCAAATTTTCAAATTTCGAAAGCTTCCGGAGATTCTGCGCACAATTAATTTTCACCTACCTCCATACGGATCAGTTTTTGCCATTAATATCAGAATTCTATTTAAACTAGTATATTTACTTGTCATTTTTACATGACACATTTTCTCTGACATTCCATTCTTGTACTTTACGACGTATTTTTCAAGGTATGGTTTTGTTTAATATTATTTTGGTTTTAGGTCTTTTTCCTTTGTTTCCTCCTCATTTGGGTTTTTCTTTTGGTTTCCCTCTTTTTTTTATGATGTCGTTCTTTTGGTTCACCATGTTTCATTTTTGAGTTTCCTCCAAGTATTTAAAGTTGTTCAAAGGATCTTTTTCTCGCGTCCCCATGCTTCTTTTTGTTTCTCATTTTCCAGCTTTGGCGATTTAACATCATTTTACAAATTCCTCATTTGGAGAATTCCTTTGGAAGATCATTAATCGGGAAACTCTTTTGGAAAACTCCTTCGGAGAAAATCTTCAAAGATCTCAATTTGGGAAGTTTCTTTTGGAACTTTCTCATTTCAAAATTTCAGAGTTTTGTTGCTTTTGGGTTTTCAAAACCTCTAGCTTTGGGAAAATTTTTCAGAACCTCCAGCTTCAGGAAACTTTTTCAGAACCTCCGGCTTCAGGAAATTCTTTCAGGAAATTTATTTTCAAAAAAATTGGATTCGGATATTTCCTTTGGAAATTTTGATTTCAGAAATCCAGCTCGGAAAATTCTTTCAGAGATTTCCTTCGAGGATTTTTATTTGGTGATTCCATTCAGAAATTTTCTGGTTCAGAATTTCAAAGGTTTTTTGTTTTTGTGTTTTTAGAATTTCTACAACTTCATCTCTCAAAGCATAGGGTTTGATGTCTACTTCCACTTCAAAGAGGAAAGATAAGATGAAATATTCATTTCTTGGGGTTGCTCCCCAATCCTGCCTATCCTCCGACTTAGGAAACATTGGGGACACTAATCTAGGACAAATTGATCTTCCCGATTTCTAGGAGAGATTAAAGGCTCCAAACAAGAAACCATGTATTCATGCCATCTACGACAAAGTGGTCTTTCCCTTGCTACTATTTTTCTTGCATATGTGCATTGCCCAGAATTTTTCTTAACTGTAGTAGCCCACTTTAATGAGGACTCCATGTCAATTAGGGATAGTGATGATAAGGTGGTAATCTGTTTGGACCCAGATTTCTTCAAGGATCTTCTTAAACTTCCAAACGTTCAAGATTACACCACAATTTCACTAGAAATAGCAATGGAACATTAGGATAAGAAAGAGGAAGTATGCTCAAAGGTTATGATGAAATCCTATCTAGCTAAGAATTTCTCCAAATTACCCAAAACTATGCATCGATTGGATTTTATTCAGGAATTCAACGATCTTATTGTCTTTGTTAAGAAGAGTTTCAGGTCTTCCTTCTGCAAAGGAATTCTAGGAATGGATGTTTTTGTACATAACAACTATCAAGAAGAATGATGAGTTTATCTCGATGGGGGGAGCATATTAGTAGCAACATTCGCTATCAGTTGGGTAAAGTGTCAGAAACAAAGACCTTCTACATGACATCTTTCCTGGTATATGCGGTTGCTACTATGGGAGATTTTGCAGGTTTGAATACTAGGGGTGTTTGCAGCACCTCCCAAATATATGAGTTTTATCCCCAACTCACTCTGGATGAGGGAGAAAGCATTTCCAAAGAGTCAATGATGCTTTCTTCACTGTCATCCTCTATCATTTTGACAAAGAACTATACAATCGGAGGGTTTCCAATGAGGCTTTACAAGAAGTATGAGAATTGGGAGCAATCTAGTTTAGTTTCCTACATTCGTGTTTCAAGATTCATAGGCACCCCAAGTAAAATTCTGAGGTGTCCCACTAAAAAATGGATTATTTTGGAATTATTTTGGTAGTTGTTGGATTATCATTGAATCCAAAATAAGGGTCATAAAGCAAGAATGCATTTCCCTATTTTGATTGGCAGGTATTCTTGCCCAAATATTCACAAGGCAAAAAATGTTAATACAAAGATGGATGAGGTAACCCTACGGACCTTTCATCCGTGGACTAATCTTGACTATTAGGGTAATTTTGGGGAGACAAGTCAGTCCAGTACTCACGTGCCAAAATTAGAAAATATATGGATTCATTTTCGGAAGAATACATCCTGCGATAAAGGGATTATGAAATGTTATCCCGTGATGAAGTTCAGCAATTTGGTTTGGTTGATGTGCCAAAGGACATGCAAGACAATGATGAGGTTATGTATTCATAATACAAGAGCGATAATATTTTCAATCAACCACTACCATGGATTGATTGGTATGTGGAAGAATGCAACAATACTAAGGAAAGGGCAGGACCCATTCTAAAGAGGACTTTTAGTTGGTTGACCACCTTGGGAATCTCACCCAAAGGGGAAAATCAACCTACAAATATAGGGGCTACACCAGAAATAAACCAACCAACACCCACCAAGGGCAAGAGGTCAACTCAAAGGGTTCCTACAATTCCAAAGAAGATTTCATTTGTTGTTGGTGGCTCATCTCTCTCTAGGTCTGTTGCTCCCAAGATTACATCACCTGTAGTGCCTGTGACAAAAGTAGTTGAAGTCAGTGACTCTCCTAGTGTCATCCAAGATCCATCACATCTTCTCCTTCCTCCATTATCACTTCCAATATCAGTTCTTTCCACTTCCACCATCATTTCTTCTTTCCCATCCCCTTCTATGGCCCAGGTATTCTCATCACTTCTAGTTCTATCAGCTGGGGAAAATATTGGGTCACCCATTTCCTCTTCACTTCCTTTAACACTTCCATTTTCCTTGATTAAAACCCCAAGAATTAATTTTTCAATTCCTATGGCTATCCTTACTTCCATGCCTTCCATCATTTCTACCTATTCTCAAATACCAACTAATATTTCTAGTGATCTTGCTCTAACTGATGCTTCAGGTATTGGATCTGCCACTCCATCTTCATTGGCTCTAGCCATACCAGAATGGTTGTTTAGACAAACTCCCAAGAAAAAGAAAAAGGTTCCTCTAGGAGATGTTATAGATCTCAGCATATTGGAGTCTATGCCCAAGATACAGGTCAAGAGACCGAGAACAGTATCAATTCTGACGGTTAATTCACCTGGAGAGCATGTGATAGAAGTGGCTACTCTATTGAGGGGAAAACTAAAGAAACAATCACAGCAGTAGATTACCGATATAAAATTTGTCAATGGGGAAGGATACTCATGAAGGAGCCAAGAAAGATGTACACACTACTCTTGGGGCCCTTTTGGAGAAATATGACAAAGATAAGGCCACCAAGGATGAGCTCAAGGCCAAGGTCGAGCAGCTCACTACACTGCTGCATAAAGTAACCCAACCCACTCCATCCATTGACATCTCAACTACTATGGATATGAAAATTTCATCTACAATCGATGATATTACTTATCTTGAGCTCAAAAAGATAGGCTAGAAAGGGAGATCAGTGAGTGGATGGATGGAGAGAATTCTGCAAGAAGTTAATCCTTTGATCAAGGAAGTTGTTGAGATATATAATGATTTGCAGGTTGCAAAATCACCATTTCTAAGATGGACGAATCCTTCTATGAGGATAATAATAATTTAAATTTAACTTTGGCAACATGGAGTGACATTAGAGAAGAGGATTCTAACTTTCTTCTTCAGGAAGAGGTGATTGATGATGCCTCTAAATTGTTTGAGTATAAAAAAGCCATGGAATTCCAGTGTCAAGTATTACAATATATGATTAAGAAATTAAAGGAGAAATGAGTGGAGATTACAGGGTGCCCCGAATGACATCTTAGAGGAGTCTCGACAATGCTAATTACAAATTCTTCAATTAAAATATCAATGGTCTTCCTGAGGATCAGATTAAGGAAAATTTCAAAGATTTGGTGAAGCGTGAGGATGAGGTCACCAAGACTTTCATTAGTGACTCTATGGACTGACTGGTCTTATGTCAAAATATCATAGGGAGAATAAGTATAGTCACAAATAAACTTTGAGGGTTTCTAGTCAAGATCATGAAAGAGATCGAGACAACAGACGTAGTGAATCACTATGCATGTGGACCTGAAGATGAAGAAACTCATAGGGTTATCAAGTGCTTCTTCAAGTACAGGCACTAAATGGTTATATGGGAGGAAGGACAACGTAAAATTAAAGAGAAAGGAGATGCAGATGAATCAGGCCAAAGCTGAGTGGCCATGAAAGGATAGGTTCAAGCTCTAGGATTGGTCAAAGTTGCAAGGTTGACTAAGTCAAACCTTCTCAACAAATTTGCCATTTTTATGGGAGCATGTTCCCTTAATATTAATGAAATTTCTATTTTTAGTTAAATGTTAGTTAAGGGCCCAACTATAATGGCTCAGCCTAGAACTTATAAATAGTGGAATGCTTCCATTATTTTAGATATATATATATATATATATATATATATATATATATTTTTATAAGTTACATTTTTGGTGAAGTTACTCTTCAAGCTTGGAAGAGTGCTTTCAGAGATTTGTTGAAACCTTTTAATTATATTTAGAGTTATTCCTTGCACTTGAAGATCTATTTTATTATGTTGAATGATTAGTCATTGTATGCTTTGTGAATATGATTCCTTGGCATTATTGATTAGTTTTCCTTTACTTCAGATTATCTATTTCATATTGTGAAAAGAATAGTGTGATTACCTTTCATCAATTGTGAGAAAATATTTTCCTTCTATTGATTAAAAGTTGCATTATTATTATCACTTAAGTAGATGCTTAACATGTGTTTGTGATTATCCTCTTGATAAATTATCTGTGTATCAAATCAAAGCTAATCTTTCTATTGTGTATGTTTAAAGTTTAATGAAGGAATGTGTGCTTCCAGTCTGTGGTATTTTGTACCCTTTCCAAGTTGTAATAGGTGAAGGTGGCCAATGATGCGAGCATCCTACCCACATCAACCCTTCCAGAAGTTGAATATCCCTTTTCTTGGTGCATCACCATTTCTAGCATAGATTTTATTTATTTTCATTCTCTATCTCTAATCTCATGAAATATTAGCATAAGTCTAGTTAGCCATCTTTCTTGCATTAGAAGTAGTTTTGTGTTTATTTTAGGAAGAGGAAGATGACCTTCTCTAGAGTTTCACCTCAAGTGCAAGTCCCACAACTTGAGAGGTGATCCCATGTGTCCCAATCACACTTTGAATGTCTTGATTAAATCCCATGACAGTCGGGGTGCAATGATTTGGTGACAACAATTCCCTTTTCTATAATCTACTAAAATGTGTTAAAACATTTAATTTGAAGGTAGAAGGATATTTATAAATGTAGATTAGGATAAATATGATAACCATATATTTTAGGAATGGAGCAAGGGAAAAACTTTCCAGACCTCTCTAATGTTACAAGAATTCCAAGAATTTTTTGTACTTTGTTATTTGGCATTGTAAATGTCCAACATGGTGACATATGTGTCTATGTTGATGGAGAAATATTATAGGAAATTCTATAAAAAGTATTTAAAGGTGGTGAGAGACCCTCTAGAAGGTGTAGAAACCACTAAAGAGCTTGACCACCTAATTTGGAAGGGAATATTCATAAATATAGAATTACCATTATATGAAAATTATTGACAAACCATGAAAAAATCATTGATGTGATATTTGGGACCACCCTTTACATGATATTTGTCAAATATTGAATGTTCAATGTTTGGACAGAAAGTGATGTGTAATATTTATCTATTGAATTGATAAGGACATAGCTCATCAAACCTATATTTCTTATTTTTACCATGATTGTTCTCATATAAGCCATGTACTATGTTCATCATTGATTTCCATTCTTGCAAAAATGACTTACCATGAGTTGGCATAGATTGTGGTATGATATAGTTGGATTTGGTAGGGTTGGGGCTATGATGTTTGATTTCCATGTTTTGAATGAATTTCTTGATTTTTCAGAGCTTATATGAGAATATATATTTTTCAATTGGAAACTTAAGCTTTGGATTTGATCTTTGATGTTTTATTTTTATGAGTATCTGGTAGTTCTTATACCTTTTTCTCATTTGTGATATTAGTTTTGATTTTAGGAATTTTAGTATTTTTAGTTTTGTAGTATTTATGAGGCTCTTTTGTATAAATTCCACATTGGTTTTTGAGTTTTCCTTGGATTTTGGTTGTTCATTTATGTTCAAAGGATCATAAAATATACTAGGTGGTTCCAAGTTCAATTATTATAGATCACTAATGATGTTTTTGAGAAGTGTTGGATAAAAATCAGCAAGGATCTTAGTCCCCAATTTTATAATTATAGGATGATGTTTTCCCTATTGTAAAATAAGAATTGGTCTATTTGGGAGTGATTTTATTAAAAAAGCACACTCCCTTATTTTCTATTTGATTAACGATCCTAACCTCATCATCTACCACATTATGATGTTCAAAAAATGGATTAAGGTTTGGGTGTTTAAGATTTTATTACGTTATAGGAGCCATTTTGTTTGAAATTTTAAAAGATTTTCAAGTTTTTATGTTTAAAATTTTTGGTCTAATTTCATTTTAGTTATAGGTTCTTTTCTTTGAAAAATGTGTTTTGGATCATATAGAGTATTAGGTTTTGATGTTTCAAAAGCCATGTTTTGACTTAGACAGAGTTTCCCATTTTTAAAAAATGATTTGGATAAATTTTAATGTGTTTGTCTAATTCAAATACAAGTATAATGGGTGATCAATCAAAGATAACCTATGATAGTGAAGATGGATAGATAAGCTTGGCTTAAAAAGGTTACTAGGTGTGTCCTCAACATACCTTGCGGTACGTGACACCTAATTTCATGAAATTGTGAAGTGTGGACATGAAATCATGCACTTATTGTTATTACATCACACCTCTAGTATTTCATTATACGCAGGATTCCTTAGAAAGAAAATTAGACATTAACAACACTTAATTTTCTTTGTATTTACATTGTTTTATCTTTCTCTACTTTTTTCATTTTCTTTTCTAGAACTACACCTTTATATTTGGACATTACACAATATGTGACTCAGCTTAGTAATTTTTGTCTTATATTTGGATCCTCCCGAAACTATGACCCAAACATTACTCCCCCCTTTGGGTGCTTCTATACTTTTCCCCACTTTTCTCACGTTTAAAATGCCACATCGACTTTATCTTTTATAAATCTCTTATTATCTCTTTCGGTCATCTTTTTAGTTTTTAATGATGAAATTAAAACAAGGGAATCATATATATATGACTTACTCACTATTCTAGAGGGTTGAGTAGTTTGGGAAATTACTTCCTATATACTACTTGGACTAAGAGAAACATTCAAGGATTACATTTGGGTTGCATCATTCACTTCATAGGAAGAAAAAAATTTAGTTCCCTCACACACATTCATCTTAGGGGAAAAGTTTCGTATCCCACTATTTTGGTGTGCATAGCATAAAGGGAAACATTATTTCAAGGGACACACACACACATAAGACCTACATTGAGTCTGAAATGTAGTGAAATGCTTGGTGATAATCACATTGGGGTGACCAAAAAGGTTAGTCTGACTCAAGAATATGCATATTTTATTCCATTTAATATGTGTTTTATATTTGGGTAGGGATATAGGATTTTTGTTTGTAGGAACAAGTGTGACATTGAAACCTGACAATGAAGTCAAAGTGATAAATAGTGAAGTGAAGGAGAGCTTATCGACCCTAAAAGATCAAATTTTATGTAGTGCCCACTTCCCTTTGACACCTTTTGATACTGATCTTGATACTATTGATTACATTATGGACATTATTATGGTTTTGATTTAGTACGATGTTAGATGTTGGACCATGGATTATTGTTGATCTGATTTAGTTATGATGCATGATGATTATTAGAGACACTTCATATGTGGATGATGATATACTATTTGACATGGATATATTATGAATGTTGTTTGGACATGTGATGTTTGGATATTGTGAGTAGACCTAGAAAATGGACATTATATGATGATGATATAGTTGTTGATTAAAAATTGTAAGTGATATTGTTGATTGTTTTGATGTTGTTGTGATTCATATGTATAGATGAGTTTGTGATTATATTTATATCATGTTGGATGTTTTGATATGGCCACGAGGCCGAAGGAGGTATTTGTTTTTTTACGGTTAAACTATCACAACAAACATCGGGGGATTGGAGACCAACCACATTGGAATTCTAGATGAATTCAACAAGGTCACCATGGCAAGATGTTTTGTGTGTGTGTGTTGTTTTTGTTAGGGATTCCCATGGGGGGATTACCTTTGAATCTGGAAAAGGGACTTTATGTATTTATTAATGTGGTTTCTTTTTATTAATGTTTGCATGTGTTTATTTTGTGGTGCTTTTACCCTTTTTCATTAGTTATTAAATGTTGTGTTAATGTTGTGAATAATCATGTTGTTAAAGTAAACAAATCAATATGTCATAAGAAAGTAATTAGTCAAGTTGTTGGATTTTTTATTAAATGTTGTAAGTATGTGTAAGTGACCTTGTAAGTGATGTGTAAGTTTACTTCACAGTGTGAAACACTCCACCTTCTTGGAAATTCACATTTTTCCTTGGAGGCTGATTTTGGAGGCTTGTGGGACAAGTAAAACTTGTCCCATACCTCTTAACTTTATTTACCAACCATACCTATGGTTGGAGGGTTGAATTTAGACCTTCTTTATGCATTTTGATATGACTAATTGTAATTTTTAATTGCACTCTTCTTACATTTTATTAAATTCAGTCCCTGAGGGTGTGGGCTTTTGGAGTGTGTAAGTTTATTGTCATATTCCTCTTTATTGTGCATTGGAGAATGAATTTGAATTTTGTGTTGGAGTTGAGGATGTGTGATGTGGCATTCTACATGAATCCACCTCATCCTCTTCTATAAAATTAGAAATCCTTGATTTTTTGGGTTGTTGAACATTTTGCATACTTCCTTTTGGGCAAAATTTTGCTGTGTGGAGCTCTTTCTTTTGGAAGGAGATTGGAGACCTTTGCATGCTTGTTGGTTGTTGATTTTGGATTGTATTTTGGCATTGGAAAGCTTGCTATTTTGGAACTTAGACAACTCCTTCATGGAGAGGTAAGAGCTTGGCTCTTGAAATACTCTTTTTCTTTATGAATGTACATGTTATTGTGTGAATGTTTTAGCATGTTTGTGGGCTGTTTGGGTAGATTGCCTAGGAATGGTGTAGGAGAAGGCTATGGGGAATCCATGTGGGGGCATAAGGGAATTCCAGTGGCATCGAATTTGTGTGGAGGGAGTTGGGATTGGGTTTCTACCTTGGAAAATAAATGGCATTGCATTTCTTACTTTGTGGGGGCATAAGGAAATTTGTGGGGGCATAAGGAGGGATTGTGGGGGGCATAAGGATATATGGGAGATGTTTTATATTGGCGGTCTGTTACAGGTGGATACCTAATTCCCATTGGGAGGCATAAGCAGCTTCCCCCATAGTTCCTTGCTCCTTTGGCTTGCTTGATGGAGCCTTAGTCTTGTTTGTATGTTTTAATGTAGTTGTAAACTACATTTTGTTTTGAATTGTGTTTAAAATGTGAAAATGTTGCATGTGTGTTGTGGAAGCCTTGTTGCCATGGGTTGAATCACATATTTTATTGCATTATGGTTGGGGCTTAGGGGCCAATGAAGAAGGATGGATTATCCTCTTCATTGGATGTCTTGGTTGGGTGGAGAGCATTTCCTTTCCCCTACCTTTGTTGTGATCCAAAAGGAGAAATTTATGTTGCTTATTCGGAGCAGAGGAGAAAGACAATTTGACAGTTCCATGTGAAATGAAATCTCATTGTAACCTTTCCCACCTTGAAGTGGATGATCTATATATTATTTGTAATGGAAAGATACTTTGTATTAAGCTATGAAAGTTATGTATTCCAAGTTGTGAAAGAGATATACTCTATTCTGATCATCTGAAAGAAAGAAATTGGAAATCTGTTATTTGCATTCAAGGAATTGAAAGATGTAAAGTTGTATTGTTTTTGAAATCAATAAAGGATTGCAATACTTTTCTTCAATTTTCATTATTGCATTGAAATTGATCATCAATTTTTGATTTGAAACCTCTGTTTGGAAAATTGAAAGAGGAATACGTATGAAGGAAATATATGGAACTCTGTTCTTTTGAAATATGTTAAAATTAGAAATTAAACGTTGCATTTTATCTATTAAATGATTTTTTTGTATCAACTAAATGTCTTAGGCTGGAATGGAAATGAATCTCCATATTTGGAAGATGAAAAATGATAAATAGCCCTTTTAAATCTGATCTCTGTTTTAAATTTTAAAATTGGCAAATACTTCTCTAAAATGCACAGTTCAAACCTACAACAATAAAATGACAAATTAAATGATTGAATTGAAGTAGTAGGCCCTAAATGAGTTCAAATAGACTAAAACACTTAAGGAAATATTTCAAAACTTAGCAAAATTGGGCTCAAACTGTTTTGCAGTCATTTTCTATCAAGAAATGGAAATGCTCAAATTTGCAAGTCAATCAGACAAATTGAACCTTGAATCCTTCCTTAAATCCATTTAGGAACAATCCTCCATGTCTATTTGACATGTTGAGAGAGGAGGAAGATCAAATTGAATAAATCTAACAAGTTAAAATTTACCAGTTCGCATTGTATAATCCTGCAGGCCATTTTCTTAAAATTGACCCCTTAAACTTTATCAAAACCAAAAATTAATGAGCTCTATGCAAAGAGGACATCGAGATATTTCCAGAAAGTCCTCATATGCTCCAAACCAAGCACTCTATAAAAATTTATGGCCTTCTAAAGTTTTCTTCACTTAACGTTAAAATTTTGGGAAAAGTTTCCTTAGCGGGCCCAAGCGCCCGAATTTTTCCCTTATGGCTTAGGAAAATTTCTAGGAAAATTTTCAAAATTTCTCCACCACCCCACCGGCATGCAGCCAATCCGAGGCTGCCTTGTGGCACCATGAGGTGACAGTAGAGGGGTGGATCCTCTTTTGAACTTAGCATTTTCAAAAAAATTGGGAAAATTTTCCAAACTTTCCCCACCAGCCCGCAACCAATCAAGTGATGCCACGTGGCATCACAAGGCATCAATGGAGGAACATATACATTTTTTTATTTTGAGCCTCAAAATTTTTTTGGAAAATTTTCCAAGTTTTCCCCATTGTTCTACTGGCCTATAGCCATTCAGGGGCTGCCACGTGGCATCGCGAGGTGTCGGTGGAGGTACGGGTCTTTGTACCCTCTTATCCCTTCGAGGTGTTAAGTCAATCTTCTCCTCGCGCCCTGCTTTCCCCACATTTTCTTAGGTGATTCCATGTGTCACCTAAAAATTCATGGGAGTGCAGATGCAAAATCTGATTTTCACCCCATGCAAGAGAATTTGCAAATGTCTCCCATCGCCCCGCCTTTCCCCACTCTTCCCCGCGCTACCTTAGGGAGCGCCACATGTCCCTTGTGGACTTGCGGACCCATGGGAGTGTGGGTGCAAATGTGATTTTTTTCCCGCATGGTAAGAAATTTTTTAAAGGTATCCCCGTGGCCCACCAACCCGCCCTTGGGACAATTTTCACCCCTGGGCCCGCAGGCCCGCTCTTGTGGGAAAATTTTCACCCCAAGGCCCACTGGCCCATAACTTGAAAAATATGAGGAGTTAGGAGGACTTATTTATATCACTGGAAAGGTGAGGAAATTTCCTATCCAATGGGAGTAATTTAGGAAATTTTTGAATGCATTAAGGATGATAAAAATCAAGTTGAAACTTTAGTCCTGTTAGAGTGTGTTTGGTGAGGATTTTCCCTCTGAACCTAATTGAAACTTCTAACCCTAAATTTTGGACCTTGTGACCTCTAATAATTATTAATAAAAGAAAAGTATACTCTAGTAGATTAGAATTTTTCCAAAACCTATTAGTGACAATTGTTGTCTTGTAACATGGTTGTAGATTCTATTAATTAAAAAAACTTATTCCATAGTTTTCTTAACTAATCTTAGGTTGTTCTTAGATCTCAAGTGGGTTGTTTTAACGGGTGTTAAATTTGAACTCACTTCTAGCACAATAACACCTTGTATAAACACTAGTGCTCAAAGCAAATTCTTGTCCCCTTTAGGAACTACTGTCTAGAATATTTGCATATCTCTATTTTCCAAATGAATCATATACAACCCAAATCAATCTTATTTCATCTTTGTTCATGTAGACACAAAATTATGCACTTTACACATAATTTGGCCCGGTCTTATACTAATATTTAGAAGGTTCTCAAGTGTACAAAATACTAATTAATCCCACCTTTTGGCCATCTTTATTTTATATTTTATTTCATAGTTCCCATGTATTTTCCAACACTTATCCACCCATTTCACAATTTTACCGACATTCTAGCCTAAATCAGGGCACCCCAACCTATACTAAGCTTCCTGGGGCACCCCAATCTATGAAAATACCCTTTCACTCATTTTTGGGTCATTTCTAGTTGTTTTTCATCTTTTTCTTTTTCTCGGTCCAGCCTTTTCGGGATTAATTACAAATTTAAGCTTGATATCCCTATGAATATAAAGTTATAAGACCATAATGAGGGTCCTAGGTCATAGCATTACACACTACTATCACTCCATCGAGGGCTACATCCATTGCATCAATTGCATCCACATAGTACCATGCCTCAAGGCTAGGAGAACTCTGTAACACACACTTCATAGGGGAGAGATTCTATTCTATTGCATACACGCATGTTATTTACATTTTATATAGTTATTATTTTTCGCTACTTCATAAAGTGTGAATGGAATGATACCACCTAAGGCACGATATGCACACACTCACTAAAACTACATCAGGGTCTGAAATGTAGTGCAACGCTCAAAGTGGTAAGTCCACTAGCTTGGTAAATGAGGTCAGTGAGATCCATTCATATGCATATTTTATTTTTCTAGGGTTTGATACTTCTCTTTGCATTGCAGGTCATTTTATAGCTCATTTGAAAGATCCAATGTGACAAATGGGGAAGGTTTGGAACCAACCTATGACCATACTAGTTGTAGGTTTTGATCATTTACAGTATTCATACTATAGACCGGGGCACCCGTGGCACCCATGTACACTCCCGAGACACCCCAGTCATTTGATTCTTTGAAAGGTCCCTGAGTATTCATCTACACTTCTATATTTTATTCTTAGATGTGTGACAACTTGTGACAGTCACTACCAATCAGCTAATCTATTTCTCTCCCTTGTATTGCACATTTAGGGTTTTATTTCACTTAGAATAGTTTACATGCATTTATTTTAGATTGTTTTAGTCTTTTATTACAGTGTTTTAGTCCTCTTAATTATATTAACTAGGAATACCACTTCCCCTCATTCCATTCCAATTTATTTCCCATTATCTCTTACGAAATTAGGTATCAATGATAGTCTCATCTCCCGTAACTCCACTCTCATATGTGGTTACGACTCTTCCACTCGCACATGTCTCAAGTGCTATATCCCTCCATATTTGCATTGGACCTAAAATAGTTCTTACCGAATGATCCGAGAGGATCCTCACGAGAGAAACACCGATCTAAGATCTTCTCAGAATAAGTTACAGTCATTTTCAAAGCGTGGAGAAAAATTATACAATTCTGACGACATCTTGTTTGCAGGAAATGGAGCTCGTTTGCAAAAGTTATAGCCCGCTGAAATTTTTGGGCAACTGGAAAAATTTGGATTTTTGTGCAAGTTGGACGTGTGCACGCTCACCAAGTGTTTCGATTATATTGCGACACATGGATGAATTGTGTGACATACTAAAAAAATGGGTTTTGGAACACCGATCTTGGACACTCATTCTCGACAAATGGACCCTGCTATTTACTAGCTGGGGGCCCTCAGCCAGGTTTGACACACTCGATTATGGAGGGGTGCCTTGGCCTCCTTCTCATTTAATCATTAAACCAACTTGTGTATATAAACTCCTATAATTGCCTTTGCGCCATGCATGTGGGACATTTAGGCATGCATTATTTAAATTATGCAAATTTCCCATGCATATTTTTTATTAACTACCATATTCCATGCATTATCCTAGCTAAACTTTCCACGCATTGCATATTAATTCACTATACCACATTCCACGCCTTATCCTTATCCAAACTATCCACGCATTATCTATTGTTAGCGCCTAAAATTCCAACCATGTGCTGTCCCAAGATATGCACCTCTACATAAGCAAAACACGGTGGCTCTTAAGCCAATTCAAACCGCCCTCCATGCATTAATAAATGCTTACCTTTTTAACGCCCCCACAATGTGGGATAAAACACTTAAAATGCACCTAAGGAGAAGGAGGAGAAGTGGAGGGGATTGGAACAGCTGACCTCCCAAGCAAAAGTATAGGCACCTAACCATTGCACCAGCTATTTGGAAACAGTATAAAAGGAGGTATATTATATTTGTATAGCATTGGGGACTATGTGAAATTATTGTAATGCTCATAACTTGAGCTAGGAGTGGAATTTGGAGGAGATGTAAAAAGCAACCCCTGTTATTTTTGACAGAGGAAGACTGTGAGAAGGTCAAAATTTTGTATAATTCTTTGTAAAGAATTATTTTCAAGATTTTAATAGATCAGTCCCATTCAACCGCACCCAGAGACGTAGGCCTCAAGCGCCGAACTCCGTTATCAATTCTTTCGTCAAATTGCTGGTGAATCCTCTTCATTTCTTTCAATATTTGCACAGTACTTGCAGTTTTTATTCTTTTATTAAAAATACAAAAGGATATAATGCTCAAATTTTTACATCAAAAATCAATACAAAGCAAGAAAATGTGTGTGCACAATTGCTAGTTAAATTTGGTTTTCAGATCATTGGTATCAGAGCTAGTTTTGACTGATTTTTGGTTTAGTTTAACATGTTTTGGATTGCAAGTTGTGTGTTGGATGTTAACAAGGTCTCGATCTAAGAAGGGTGAAGGAGAGTTAGTTGAAGGAGATCCCAAAATTGGTACCAGACGATCTCGAAGTCCTACAATGGCGGATCGAGAGGAAGTGGAACAAAACTTTCATCAATCCTTCCAACAGATGAAGGAAATGGTGGAAGAAATGTACCAAGATAGGCAAAGGGAAAAGGGAACTAGAGGAGGTAAGAAAGAAGAAAGATCTAGTTCTGACATTCCAAAAAGAGACTCTTTAAAATCTGATTTTCTTTCATTAAAGTTAGATATCAAGTTTGAATTGCCTATGTATACTAGAGAGCTAAATGCAGAGAAGTTGGATAACTAGGTCAAGCAAATAGAAGTATATTGCAGGGTTCAGAGAATTGTTGATGATGAAGCAAAGATTCATCTAGAAACTCTTCGGATGGGTGGCACAACACTCATTTGGTGGGAGAGTAAGCTTCAGGAAGTGGAAGAAAACAAAGGTATAGAAATCACTTCTTGGTCTGAATTTGTTTCAAATCTTAGGCAAGAATTTTATCCTCTTGGTTATAAGCAACAAGCTATGATGAATTGGCAAACATTAAGACAAACTAAGGGACAAAGTGTTCAAGAATACACACAATAATTTAGGAAAAGGGCTCTAATTCAGTAATTTCCCTAAACACAGAAGAAACACTGCTCAAATATATTGGTGGATTGCATAGTTATCTAAGGCATATGATACTTGTTTTAGGTCCTACTAATCTTGATGCAGTATGTGTTCAAGCAGCCCATCTGGAAGCACGAGGGAAAATGAAAAAGGAGTCCTCTTTCTCTTCTTTTAATCAGAAGAACAAGTAATATGAAGGAAAAGGTTCGAAAGAACAAGGAAAAGGAAAGGGTAAGCATAAAACAAACTCTACTATTAAGAAGGAAGATGAAAAACCATTTTGTAATCATTGTAAAAAAACCATGATGAGTCTAAATGTTGGAAATTACATCCTAAAAAGAAGCCTAAATGGATGGTTAAGAAAGGAAAAGAAAATAAAACAAAACTGTAGTGCATGATCTTGGTTCCGATTCAGGTGATGAAACCAAAATCACAAATGCTATGATTTTCAAGGTAAATCAACTCTTTCAATTTCCAACAATAGCACTACAGATGTTGCATCTTCTTCTAGTAAACAAACTATACCTGATGATAAGAAAAGAAATGAGCTTTTCCACATTAGAGTAATTTCAAAGCATACGAAAATTGATACTCTTTTTGATAGTGGATCTCAAGCTAATCTAATTTCTGAGGAGGTTGTTAAGAAACTAGGACTCAAAACTAAACCACATCCTAAGCCTTATCCTTTGGGTGGGTTTGTGATGATGCAAAACTGCAGGTAACTAAAACTTGTACTTTCAGATTTGCCATTACAGACAAGTTTATTGATGAGGTTGAATTGGATGTAGTTCCTTTGGATATTTGTGGGGTGGTTTTGGGAAGTCCTTATTTGTATGATCGTAAAGCAATCTTCTATAGGGAAGAAAATAAATATTTGCTTATAAAGGATGGAATTGAGTTTATTATTAGAGCTCACCGTGAAAAGAATAATCTATCCTTGGTAACTGCAGGTCAAATGAAAAGGCTTGTAAACTCAAGCAAAAGTTTTGTGCTCATGGTGGTCAAAGCCAAGGAAAAAGAAAATGAGATGGCTTTTGAGACTTGCAATCTAAAACATAAGGATGAATTGGTAAAAATTGTTTCTCATTTTGATGATGTTTTTCAGGATCCACAGGGTCTACCTCCCAAAAGAGGGGTTCAACATGAGATACAGTTGCTTCAGGATGCACCTCTTCCCAATATCGGAATGTACAGGTTGTCAGTAGTAGAGAACGAGGAAATCAAGAGATAGGTAATGGAACTTTTGGCTCAAGGTATAATTCATCCAAGTACATCCCCATGTGGTTCACCAATTATATTGGTTCCTAAGAAGGATGGAACTTGGTGAATGTGTGTTTATTTCCGTGCTTTAAACAAGATTACTATAAAGAATCATTACCCTCTTCCTAGAATAGATGATTTACTGGATCAATTAAGGAATGCAATTTATTTCACTAAGTTAGACTTAAGAAGTGGTTATCACCAAGTAAGAATTGCAGAAGGTGATGTTTGGAAAACTACTTTTAAAATGAAACAGGGATTGTTTGAATGGTTAGTGATATCTTTTGGTTTTCGAATGCACCAAGGTAACATTCATGAGAGTTATGAATGAAATTTTTAGACCATTCATTGATAATTTCGTTATTGTATACTTAGATGATATTCTTATTTTTAGTAAGTCATGGGATGAACATGTTAAACACATCCAGAAAGTCTTAGATGCACTAAGGAAAGAGAAATTGTATTCGAAGATGTCAAAATGTGAATCTAGAAAAACATCCTTAATTTACTTGGGGTATATTGTAGGAAATGGAGAATTGAGAATTGATCCTGCAAAAATAGAGGTTATTGTGAAATGGCCTAGACCCAAAAATGTGACGGAAGTTAGAATTTTCTAGGTGCAATTCAATTAGAGGAAATTTATTGCTAACTTCTCATATATTGCATCTCCTTTGCATGCTTTGACAAGTATTAAACAGGACTTTCAGTGGGGAGGAAAACAACAAAAAGCATTTGATACACTGAAAGAGAAGATAAGTACCGCTCCGATCTTGGCACTTCCGGATTTACAACATTCATTTGAGATTGAGACAAATGCTAGTGACTACGCAATGGGGGTAGTTTTGATGTAGAACAAACGACCAGTGTGTTACCATTCAGAAACCTTTACAAGTGCGGTAAGAAACTATCCAACTTATGATAAAGAGTTGTATACTTTGGTTCAAAGTGTTAAAAAGTGGAAGCATTATTTAATGGGAAAAGAAAAATTATCCATACTTGACCATCAACCGCTTCAATACTTACAAACACAAACCAAATTGCAATAGTCTAGACATTTCAGGTGGATGGGATTTTTGCAACAATTTCATCTTGTAATCAGGTATAAAAAAGGTATTCAAAACAAGGTTGTCAACATGTTATCCAGACCACCAGTGGTAGTAGCATCTATTCTTTTGCAACATAGTTCTTTGGCTCATGTTAGTTACAAGGAACAATATGTAAATGATGTTGATTTTAGAGAAGTGTATGAGGATCTAGTAAGTGGGAAACAAGTAGGAGAAAAATATTATCATTTGCATGAAGGATTGTTATATCATTCTGGAAAACTTTGTATTCCAAAAATGAGCGTGTGCATATGATTAGGGAATCACATACTTCTCTTATTTCAGGGCATTTTGGTGTTAGTAAGACAGGTTGCACATTTACAAAAATATTGCTATTGGCCTAGAATGCATGAACATGTAAACCGTTATATTAAGGGATGTGTTCTTTGTGCCACAAGCAAGCCAAGTAACAAGAAATTAGGACTTTACACTCCTCTTCCTGTTCCAAAACATCCTTGGGAAAGTGTTTCCATGGACTTGGTAGGAGGATTTCCCGTGACACGTAAGAAACATGATTACTTATATGTGGTAGTGGACAAATTTAGCAAAATGTGTGTGTTGGTTCCATGTACTAAACAAATAATGGTGAGGAACTGCACATTTATTCTTTCGGTTTGTTTGGGTTCATTTTGGTTTACCTACTTCAATCATATCTCGATCGAATTCTAGATTTCTTGGGGAATTTTGGTCAACATTGTGGGGGTTAATGGACACAAAACTGAAAAAGAGCACTGCTTTTCATCCACAGACTGATGGTCAAACAGAGGTTGTAAACCGCACAGTGGTACAATTACTTAGGGGCTATAGTAACAAACATCCTAAATTGTGGGATGAACATCTTTATTATGTGCAACATGCTTATAATCGTGCCTTACATTCTTCTACTTTGAAGTCTCCATTTGAGACTTGTTATGGATATCTGCCTAATTCTCCATTAGATATATATATTGGACATGAAACTGTTGTTAATGGTGCAAGTGATTCTGACAAGGCTAAAATATTTGTGCAGAGAATACAACAGGTTCATTAGTATGTCCATGAACAATTGGAGAAAAGTCAGGCTAAGTACAAAGCTAGGCATGATAAACATAGAACTGATCACAAGTTCAAAGTTGGTGATTCAGTTTGGCTTCACATCAAGGGAAAGACTGACAGGTGAAGGTAAAAAATTAAAACCTATACGGTATGGTCCGTTCCAAATATTGGAAAAAATTGGTAACAACGCTTTCCGGTTGGATTTACCTCCATATATGCAAATCTACTCAGTTGTAAATGTTGAGAATTTAAGATTGTATGAACCGCCTATGATTGTTGATCATGATGATGCTAACATTATGCCTTCCATTGATGATTTTGCTCCTGAGTATCTTGATGAGTTGCAGGAAGACATCATTTTGGACAGGAAAGTAAGAACTTCATGAAGGGGTGATATTGAGTATCTTCATGTTGGGTTCAAAGGCATGCATCCGAACAAGGCTAAATGGATGGAAACCGGAAAGGTGAGGGAGAAATACCCTCACCTATTCACCAATTAGGTTGACTTTTGGGGTCTAAAAGTTTCTCAGTGGGGAGGAATGATCCAAAGGATCCTCACAGAGAAACACCAATCTAAGATCTTCTCAGAATAATTTGTAGTCATTTTTAAAGCGTGGAGAAAAATTATACGATTTCGACGACATCTTGTTTGCAGGAAACGAAGCTTGTTTGCAAAAGTTATAGCCCGTTGAAATTTTTGGGCAACTGGAAAAATTTGGAGTTTTGTGCAGGTTGGACGTGTGCACGCTCGCCAAGTGTTTCGATTATATTGTGACACGTGGATGAATTGTGTGACGTAATAAAAAAATGGGTTTTGGAATGCTGGTCTTGGACACTCGTTCTCAGACAAATGGACCCCGCTATTTACTTTGGGGGCCCTTAGCGAGGTTCGACACACTCGATTATGGAGGGGTGCCTTGGCCTACTTCTAATTTAATCATTAAACCAACTTGTGTATATAAAATCCTATAATTTCCTTTGCACCATGTATGTGGGACATTTAGGCATGCATTATTTAAATTATACAAATTTCCCACACATATTTCTTATTAACTACCATATCCACGCATTATCCTAGCTAAACTTTCCACGCATTGCATATTAATTCACTATACCACATTCCACACCTTATCCTTATCCAAACTATCCACGCATTATCTATTGTTAGCACCTAAAATTTCAACCATGCGCTGTCCCAAGATATGCGCCTCTACATAAGCAAAACACGGTGGCTCTTAAGCCAATTCAAACTGCCCTCCATGCATTAATAAATGCTTACCTTTTTTAATGCCCCCACAATGTGGGATAAAACACTTAAAATGCGCCTAAGGAGAAGGAGGAGAAGTGGAGGATTGGAACAGTGACTTCCCAAGCAAAAGTATAGGTGCCTAACCATTGCGCCACTGTTTGGAAATAGTATAAAAGGAGGTATATTATATTTGTATAGCATTGGGTCTGTGTGAAATTATTGTAATGCTCATAACTTGAGCTAGGAGTGGAATTTGGAGGAGATGTAAAAGTAACCCCTGTTATTTTTGATAGAGGAAGAATGTGAGAAGGTAAAATTTTTTATAATTCTTTGTAAAGAATTATTTTCAAGATTTTAATAGATTGGTCCCATTCAATCGGACCCGAGAGACGTAGGCCTCAAGTGCTGAAATCCGTTATCAATTCTTGCGAAAAATTGCTTTGGTGAATCCTCTTCATTTCTTTCAATATTTACACAAGTACTTGTAGTTTTTATTCTTTTATTAAAAATACAAAAGGATATAATGCTCAAATTTTTACATTGAAAATCAATACAAAGCAAGAAAAATGTGTGTGCACAATTGCTAGTTAAATTTGGTTTTCGATCAACGAATTATATGTCCTCGATGCTTCTTTTCAATTCAATATTATCTTAGGCAGACCTTGGATCCACACCATCCAAGATGTACCCTCCACCATACATAAATGTGTCAAATTCCTTCATGATGGTTATGGACATATTGTTACACTGCGACCCATAACCATTACAATATTGTCGCATTGATCATGTGACTTATATGCCTATCCCACCACCTCAACCCATTCCGTATGCTAACTTGGATAAATATGATGTCGGTCAATCTAGTATACCCACCTCCAATATTCCTACCATTCCTTCTCTTGCTATATCTACTCACCCTTTGGCCATTATTTCTCCCACTCTATTTGTCCCTACTAGTGCACCTACCTCCACTTCCCCTAACGTTAGTTCTCCTATCATCTCCACTCACACCTCGACTATTATTTCACCCACTGTATTTTTCCCTAATAGTACTCCACCTCCACCACCCTCTCCTCCTACCCTACCTCCAAATGTCCTCAATAGCATTACCCAAACATATTATGCACACACGATGTTTCAATCGAGTCTAACAATGAGGTTAATGTTATATAACTCATTGATGAATCATTACAAAAGCTTGATTTTACTCCTCTCGACATGGAAAATTCTTATTCGGATGAAACATTTATTGTCGATGGCCCGGTGAGTACTTGATTCAAAACCCTCCATTCACTAACGTCATGGTCCTATATAAGGCCTCTTTTAATAGTGTCGATATAGTTTCATCTTCCTCTCCACCGAAGTATTTGTACAACCCCCTTCACTCCGCACTTTATATATCAATAAGACCTTTTGGGAACACATTCCTCTTGATCTTGCTAGCTCTGATACTATCTGTACACATGATTACTTACCTGATTTTGGCATGACACTTAATGACATTTTTCCACCCCTCCATTCACCCCATCTTTATTACGGTTACTTTCATATTACAACAACTTATAGCTTACAATTTTTTCACTTGACAATATTTGTTGCATGCGCTTCCCATGGGTTTCCATTTACAATTAGATTATCTTTGCTTAATTATATTGGTGGCACACTTGACCCGCTTCACTCCTCACTCTCCTTTCCTATGAATTTTGGCACTATCTCCATTGTTAATGATTCTTCTCCTACATATGTGCCTAATATTTCACATTGTTGTGCTCATGGTTGTCCACCAATTTATTTTACGAATGAATAATATGTGATGAATACGTATCTCCTTCATCTTAATACATATTAATATGATCTTCTTGATTCTATCACCTATCAAGTTTCCAATACAACTCGTCGATTTCAATCAAAACAACGATGATTTCCTTGATGGTGTTTCTTAGTCACCTTTTTCACATTATTTCCCGGGGGAATAGACACTCTACATCCCCCAATCCTCATCCTAGTATAATTAAATTTCCCTTTTCTTTGATCCCTTGCATATAGGCATATTTATCACACATTATTACCCCTCGTTAGTTGATGACGCACTCTTGTGCTTTGGTTCACACTCAACTTTTGAGGGATTACCATTTAATTGAACCCCACACATTGTACTATAGGTCCAACAAATTTAAATTCTACCATCCTACACCTATACATAACTTATCTTCATAGCGTTTATCATCCATGTACTACTCTAGACGTCATTACATATGAGCCTAGTTTCACATCCCATCTTTACATTCTACATTTACGCTAGAGTACATTATATATGAGTCTAGATTTCTATATCACCACTACCCATTCAATTTTCTATCTATGCCTACTACTACATATTACACACCCACACCACATCCATGCATCCTATATATTCTACATGCTACACTAGATTTCATTATACATGAGTCTAGTTTTACCTGTCATCCTTACAAATTCTATTTCTATCTACACACTTGTTACATTTCACACATTACACATTCCATACCCATTACACATTCTACATTTCCTTTCCCACAACGCACATTTACATACCCTACCCCTTTACATGGTCATTGATACTACATTGTCTTCTATGTGCACTCACCACCTTCCGATTCACTTTGGTTCCTTAGTCTATACTCGACCGCATTGCCAGGGTTTACCAATAAAATGGACCTTATCTACATGTGACATGTCATATTACCACATTCATTTGACTAGTGACCAGCACTTTGGGCTATATCATCACCCACACTCATCATCACATCATGTACTAGTATACACCTTAGGTTACATCACCCCTCTTTTCATCCATTTCTTATTTATCCTCTTACATCCTATCATCACACATTTTATTATCCTATCATACATCATTTTACTACATCATCATTTATCCTACTTATCACTTAGCGAAATATATTATTTAGGCCAAATCACCACCTCATTCTTATTCATCACGTAGTGGTCAATACTTAGTGTTAAACCACCATCTTTCGTTATCCGCCATACACTCATTTATGCTCCATATAACTTCATCACCCATCTAATAGCAACATACACTATAGGATAAAACATCACCTTCTTCTTCCATCATGTAGTGATATACGCTTAGGGATAAATCATCACTCCTCTATTCAACCAAGTCCTGGTATACGCTTACATTATAGGGTCCATGCACATTTCCCCACACATTGCATTTCATCACAGTTACACATACACACTCATCACAACGCACTAGACACAACCTACACTAAGTGACCATTTCCTGATTATGCACTCTCATTTATGGTTCATTCTTGACTACTGAGGGGGAAAACAACATTAACTACACTGCATACACTTCCATACACTTAGGGGCATGTTTATCCTATCATTCCATCTTACATTCCATTCCATCCATCAACAACATATTGCATTGTCTTGGTAGTATTTACTCTTGCTTAATAGTGTTTTGCATGCTCACTTTACTACATATCCTAGATTTCTTTCTTATATGTCATTATCATACACACATGTGTCTTCATGCCTTTGTCTAGTGTGATCACAAATACATGACATTTACACGTGGCATGGATGTTCACCTTCTACCCTTCCTATATCGGTCACTAGGGGAATCCACATTCATATTATCTAGGTGTTATTGTTCCATTTTTACTTTGCATCTTATAATACATGTTCATACATGCTTTGACATATTGGTTATCACTCTAACATGCTAATGGGTGTTCCATGTGTTTCGCATGGAATGTTTCGGCTCTGTGGAATAGACTTGCTTCTATCCTATCATTCCTTTGAGAAATAGATAAGGGTTAGGGCTAGGAGGAATACCTGTTGAATGTTGAGATGGTGTGCGCGTACCGTAGAGAAAGATCAGATCGACTGCGAAGAACTCCTTTTTGTCTTGGAAGGACTACCTGCAAGTAAGAATACAAGACCACTAGATTTTAATTAGACAATAAATGAGGGAGCTGCCTTAGGCCCAGGAAATATAAAACTTCCTTTCGAAGGTGGTCAGTTCCCCTTTTAATACGATTTAACACAAATGATAATAAAGAAAGCTATTGCAAAATCTCGATTTAGGTATCTCGTTACAAAGCAATAGAAGCTAAACTATCAATAATAAAGCGTCACTTTGTTTGTTTAGTTACTGGTCGTTGATACATTCAGGTTGAGTTAGAGGGATAAACCAGACTGGATCTGAGGTTGTTAGGTAGCAAATAGGCGAGAAAAAGGTTTTGGGGTATAAGTCACAGTGACCGACGCCGGTCACTGGATAACCGACCACGGTTAGAGAACCGCTGCCGGTAGGGGATAAACGATACCGGTAGGGTCAGCAATCTAAGTGCTTCTGGATAGGGGTTGGTTGCAAGGTGATTGTGGGGTTATTAAGATTGGTGGATGGTGGGGAATGATGGGAGGATAGGAAGACTCGAGTGTGGTAAAATGGCCTTCTGGGCAATATGAGGATGTATGGGTGAAGGTTAAGTGCAGTATGTTGCTGGTAGTAGATCTGGGAATAAACTTATGATTACTATTACTCAACAGGCTCAAGAAAATGGTGCTTAGAAACATATAAAACACTACTTACTCATCCCTAATGCAGATGCAGGTTTCAGGACTGTGATGATGAAGACAGGACCCAAGTTAGATGATCTAACAATCCAAGATGAGTTATCTCCTCTTCTGATGCTCAGATGGGTGTTATTCTTGGCTCTGCTCACAGTTATTGATTGCGATTTTGGGCTTGATGTCCTTCTCTGCAAACTCTTCTTGTTTTTTCACTTGTCTCTGCTCGGCCAAGCAAATCCGGATCCTCTCGATGATTTCTTCTTCTCCCGATCAAATGAAAATCTGATCCTTTGTTTTTGGTTGGAAGTGGTCATTTACGGGGAACCGATAGCGGTTACGCAACCGACGGCGGTCGAGTAGGAACCGGTATCGGTCAGGTCAAAGCGGGCTATTTTTGGTAAAATAGCCAGCTTTCCCTCCTTTTCTTCCGAGGGATTGGTAGCGGGCTTGGTCAAGTCATTATGAAGTTGGTTTTTGGTGCGGGTAAGGAGTAATTAGTCATAGGTGTGAAATGTGGACCAAGTTATAGGTCTTAATTAGGTTAGTTTAGGGTTAAGACTAGGTCATGATGAGGTGGCAAAATGAGGTGGCAGGTAAGGCGATGTGGATTTATTAATTATAAGGTAATTGATAAATAATTGTGTAAGGTTTAGGTGATGAGGTTAGGTTGCGAAGTGAGATGCGGGGCACAGGGTGTCGTAAGACACAAATTTGGTGTCTACATTAGCCCCTTATTGTCATGTAGTTTGTTTTGTAAAGCTGCGTGGACAATAATAAGAAGTGGTTACCCTGTTAAGGGTATAGGTAATCCCCTCAAATATATCACGAGATTGAGGTAGCGTGAAAGCAGGGATATGGTTGATAAAGGGTAAATGGTGTTGAGATAACGGTAAGAGGTGGTGTAGGTCCAAGGAAGCGGACGCCGCACGCGGTGAAATGCGAGTGCGACCGGGGTATATGATTTGAAGAGCAAACAAGCAATTCATAGGCAAAGGTCGATAGTTTATCCAAACAAGGGTGATATAATCCTGGTATCCAAGGCATAGGAAGTAGCTCTAGGGTATATAACGGGTAAGGTACAGGAACGTTTGGGCATGTTCGGCAGTACCAAATGGTTGGTTTGGTTGAGATAAACGTCACGGTCTAAGTCTAGGCAAAGTTGGTCGACTGATCAAGTCAAGGACCCTGATCATGCTAAAACACGAACAGGTGAGCTCGATTGAACAAAAAGGTACATGATGGATGGATAAAATAAAACGTTGATTGTGGGTATGGTATTTAATTGGTGCGGCCTTAGGTCGGGCCAAATGGTTAGGTGCGGCCTTGGGTCGGGCCAAATGGGTTGGTTGCGGCCGTGGGTCAGGCCAAATAGGTTGGTTGCGGCCGTGGGTCGGGCCAAATAGGTTGGTTGCGGCCGTGGGTCGGGCCAAATAGGTTGGTTGCGGCCGTGGGTCGGGCCAAATAGGTTGGTTGCGGCCTTGGGTCGGGCCAAATGGTAGGTGACGGCCTTGGGTCGGGCCAAATGGTAGGTTACGGCCTTGGGTCGGGCCAAATGGGTTGGTTGCGGCCGTGGGTCGGGCCAAATAGGTTGGTTGCGGCCGTGGGTCGGGCCAAATGGGTTGGTTGCGGCCGTGGGTCGGGCCAATGAAGTTAACAAAGGGTTGTCAACGAAGGTGGATATAGGCAATGCAGGTATAAAGGGCTATTAGTAAATAAGGGGTGAAATTGGTATAAAACCGATGTCGATTATCTATGACCGATATCGGTTAGGGGACCGATACCGGTTACTTAGGGCATAATAAAACCGATATCGGTTATAGGTCAAAAACCTATAAAAAGAAAAATACGGCCTGTCATTGTCATATTTGCAATTTGAAAACCGATTTGGGTTGTCTGAGGTGGATTATTGAGATTGGATAATTTGTTGGTTGAGGTGGTGCTATTTGAGTGGAGGAGTGGGTGATTAGTGGGCCCGAGTGAGTAGGAGGCAGCAGTTGATTGGTGGAGGACCCAGCAGAGGAGAGTTTATAGCCATGGCACAGCCAGGAGGAGCAGGAGGTGCTGGACCAGCTGGACCACCACCACCCATCCCACCATGACGACGTGTCGTCGTACCGGTAGGTTCGAAACCCTTCATTGTGTGAATTTGATGTTGTTAGGCTATTTTTGGGGTTTTGGGTAGGAATCCATGTTTTGGTAAAATAATGAATAAATTGAAGTTATTTAAAAAATGAAGAGGATAGATGGGTAAAATAGGGCAAGGCGGCAGGGTGGGTAGATTTTTAGGGTGTTTGGGTGGGTAAATAGGTATAAATAGGCAAAAAAGGATTTTGGGGGGCCGTGTCGGGTTCGGCTCCGTGATTTTTCAGTGACCGATGCCGGTCACTAAGCGACCGGCATCGGTCAAGAAATTTCGGGGCAGGGTGCGTTTGCGGGTGACCGGTGTCGGTCGTACATCGACCGGCGTCGGTGGAGAGGACCGGTTGCGGTCATGGGTGATCGGTACCGGTCCATTTTGCTGTGGTTGGGAGTGTTTTGGTTGTTGTTGGGGCTGTTGTTTGGGTGTTTGGGTATTAGTGGTTTGGGTGTTGTGTTTGTGGGGGTGAAGAGGGTTTGAGTAGAGGTTAATAAGAAGGTTGATTGGTGAGTGGGGGGAAAAATGGGGCGATTGTGTGGTTGGTGCGGTTCGGATAGAGTAGGTGTTGGGCATGAATGGGGAGGTGTTAAATTGGTAGGGGCATAGGTAAATGGCGAGAGTAGAGCTGAGTAAATGGTAGTGTGCGAGATAAGGCAAGGGGATATCGTAA
Source organism: Taxus wallichiana var. yunnanensis (assembly GCA_018340775.1). NCBI lineage: Eukaryota > Viridiplantae > Streptophyta > Pinopsida > Cupressales > Taxaceae > Taxus > Taxus wallichiana. The sequence continues at coordinate 512,040,051 of CM031238.1, read as the reverse complement.
AGTTTTTAGGGTAAAATAGGTGGGTGTAGGTGTGTGTTATAGAGTCGGGTTGTGGTCGGGTGGGTAAAAAGAGGGTATAGAAGGTTAAAGTAGTAGTTGTTTGAAAGGGTAGGTCTAATGCAGTGGGTGATTTTGTGCAGGCACGTCAGCAGCTGACTATGCGGGATAGGATGCCTCCGCTGTTGAGACAGATGTGGCCACATGTGTCCGCAGCGCAGTGGGGTATCATGCGTGAGGTGGGACTCGGCGAGTCCAACGATACAGAGCGATTGACAGGGATCACAGTTTGATGGTCGCCCTCATCGAGAGATGGGATCCGGCGACCAATGTGTTCCATCTCCCGACTGGAGAGATGACCATCACATTGGAGGATGTGTATCGCATCCTTTGATTACCGATTGATGGAGAGGCAGTCTTTCAGGTTGACACTGAGACAGCCATGGACAGCATTCTACACGTATTCGGGGATGCAGCTACGTTCGACATATCATGACACGAGTATCGCGTGTATGGGGATATGTATCGAGCCCACCGCCATGAGACATGGCTTGCCGTGCTGATGATGATCGGGATCACCTGCTTCACCCTCCTAGACTCAGAGGGAGGCCGCTTTCCATGGGCGCTTATGGGGGTGCTACATGAGATGGTGGAGGAGCACACATGTTATGCTTGGGCACCAGTATACAGTGCGATTATACCGAGAGTGATGGGGCTATCACCGGATGAGGCGATTCGGGATTTTCTCGACGTTTTTACTACACTGTTGGGCATATGAGCATATCATATGCATTAGACCAGTAGGGCTGCCCCAGCAGCCGGGGCCACAGGTCATCTACAGGTATGGTTTTCAGAGGTGGTTGGGGGTCTTGGGTCAGCCACGAGTAGTGCTTGCCGAGACGAGATGTAGCATACTACCGGCATGTATTAGAGGGCTGACAGCATTAGACATTGTATGGAGACCTTATAGAGGTCATCACCCCAGGGAGGAGCCCGAGCACAGTTGCAGTGGATCCAGTATACATTCTGGATAGCGGGACGGAGGCCGGGAGAGTATGAGAGGATACCCCTGGAGAGGGTACGCAGGCAGATGGGGCTACGATAGGATGAGCCACCGCGCTTCCCTCAGTACCGGAGGGATGATGTAGAGGCTCCACCGCCGCACCACGGCCGTGGACCCAGATTGGAGTTCTTGAGAGCCGAAAGATGATACCATAGATGATGCCGGCCAGCAGGAGCATTTTTGGTTTGGTGGGCTGGGCCGGAGAGAGCTGCGAGGATAAGCACACCCACACCCGCAGACTTGGCGGCGGTGAGAGCAGAGAGGGACCAGCTCGGGGCCGAGTACGGTTATTACGAGGGCGAACTTGCTGCCGCACAGGCACAAATAGGTGTCTTACGGGGCGATTAGCCTGAGCACGAGTACGAGTAGCGGCCACAGTACCACCAATGGTACAGTACCAAAGCAGCACCACCACCGGCTGCACAGCACACACGGCCACAGTGCAGTACCACCACGACCCACGAGCACCACCAGCGAAGACCAAAGCATAGAGCACGGGGGCACTGGTAGTAGGAGTCAGGGGACCAGCCCCAGCACCTACGGTGGCTCGAGATCGTTATATGGAGGCTAGAGCGGAGGCCCGGTACTATCAGGATATTCTTGATGGTACCGGGGCTGATTATCAGCCATATGCGGCACATAGAGCAGAGACCTCTCGGAGCCAGAGATCTCAGGGAGGTGCAGCCATAGCCGGTGGGTCTGTGACAGGTAGGAGGTGAGAGGCAGCACAGGGACCAGCAGGAGACAGGCAGAGGGCGGTGGAGAGAGCTGAGGGGTCCCTGCATAGTTTTGTATTGGTTCATTAGATATGGGCACCGGTCTCGAACGGCTATGTATGTTTATAGAGGCCTGCGTGCCTAGATATTATGGATTCATTTATTCATTCATTCATTTATTGTATATACCGGCTTGCGAGCCGAGTACAGGGTTGTACAGTGGATACCGGCCTACAAGCCGAGTATGTTTTTGATATGAGAGACCGGCTGTGAGTGAGTCAAGATTATTGACAGTTATTGTGGCTGCGTGCTGGCTTTGTTGTATTATAAGATTACAGAGGCCCCGATGCAGGGCACATTGTATATTTGAAACTTTGTATATATATAGATATGATGATTTGACCCACATGTTGTGCGTAAAAATGTGTTAAGTGTTTTGAAAATGGTTTGTGATATTTAATGTATGATGAGTTTGATTTACATGGTGTTATATATTAATGATGTTGATGTCTTTTGTTGATGGGATGTATGTATGTATATATAAATGATGAGTTGAGTTGACATGTTGTATTATGAAATGTTGTATGTTTTGTCGCTTGGTTGTGTGAAATTAAATGTATGTAGCTATTAAGTTGGATCCAAATGGTGTATAGATTGATAGCTTTTGATATCGTTAGTTGATGGCTTGTGTGTTTTTGTAATGTAGATAGATGATGTTGATGAATTTGGAATGAGATGTGGATTTAATGAAAAATATGGATAATGGTGTTGTTCATGCAGGAAAAAGGGACGGGCGCCACAAAAATTTGTAAAAATGAAAAAACAGGCTCAGGTTTAAGCAACAAGGGGGGACATGACCGATATCGGTTATGTAACCGATGTCGGTAGATATATGACCAGTATCGGTTATGTAACCGATATCGGTTACGCAAGAATTATTTTCCTAAAAATAGAACCCATTTGGGTTGGCAACTTAAGTTCTTATTTTTAGCATTCTTATTTTTAGAGTCATGAAACACATTAAATATGCGAATGCGACGCTGTTTGACAACTGCTACACGTAATTACATGAAATAATTTGAGTGATAAGGAGGAAAGGGATAGGTGAAGTGAGCGTGGGTTGATATTCGAAGAAGCGAGAAAGCCAAGTTATATTTGAAGAGGGTGGTGAACATGGCTGAACGAGGAGAAGCATCCAGCAGGCAGGGACGAGGGGGAAGACATGTTCCGCCCCAAGCTGCTGCATCCCGAGAGGTAAACTATTTGGTTGTAATTTGATTCTTGCATGTGTTGTAAATAGGATGAAAGAAGTGTAAGTGGGTAAAGATGAGAAAAAAGGTGATAGGCAAGGGTTGGGGATGGTATGAGTGCTACGGGGTAGGTAAACAGGGTGGGCATGTATGTTTTTAGGTATAAATAGGAGTAAACGGGAAAAATAATTATCGTAGGTGTATGTTTTAAGCAGGGTAGGTATATTTTTAACAGTGACCGGTATCGTTTATAGGTAACCGGTATCGGTTATCAAACCGGTATCGGTTATGCATAACCGCTATCGGTCACTGTAAGAGTTTCCAGATTTTGAGAAAAAACCCGTAGAGATTTGTTCTTTTGAATAATTATGTGTCATTTTGATGTGTGCGGGAAAAAGTAAGGTTAAGGATGATGATCTTTGTGCAGCGTTGTTGTCATGAATCCGAGCGGATGTAACACCAGCTGAATGGGCATTGATAAATCGGTTGGGGTTAAGTGGAATCCGCTATTATTCAAGAATCGTGCGTAACCATGCTATGTTGCAGGCGTTGATTGAGAGATGGAATCCAGAAAAGAATACCTTCTATCTACCAACAGGGGAGATGACAGTGACTTTGGAAGATGTGTTCCGTATTTTGAGACTCCCAATGATAGGAAAAATAGTGTATCAGGCGTTGCCCAGCGCGGGGCGGGCAGCGATAACAGTAGTATTTGGGTCAGCTGCACGAGATTTGACACAGCGAGGTTTATCATTTACGTATGGTACAATGTATGCAACACACCCTGAGGAAACAAGGTTGGCCGTGCTATTAATGATAGCGGTGGGGTATTATGCATTCTTTGAGGGCGAAGGTGGAAGATTTCCCAAAGCATTGATGAGTGTTATTTGGGAAATGATAGAAATGAGCGTGACATTCGCATGGGCACCCGCATATCCGCGAGTTATATAGGGGTTTATGGGCATGCAAGCAAAAACACCGACGACACTTTGGATTGTTCGTACTTATTACATTGTTGGGCCTATGAGCATATTGTTTGTGTACGTCAATAGGCCGACCCATTGAGTCGGGAGAGCGGGAGTGCAAGGTTGGGATTCGAGACGATGGGTCCGGACGAGAACAAGAAGTGAGATCCCAGGCCGTGATAGATGACATCGAGTATTATAGACAGGTATGGGAGATGGTGACGATTGCGGATATTTGTTGGAGGCTGTACGGGAACTATATGGTGACAGAGCACATAGCTGAGGAGTTGAGGGGTGTAGAGCGATTAATGTGGATTGCATGGCATAGGCCGGGTGAATACGAGAGGATTCCTCTAGATCGCGTGTGGTGACAATTTGGGTTCGTTCAGGATATTCCTATGACATATAGACCATACATGAGGATCGACGCCGAGGCAGCATTCTCACCTCCCGGCCTACACCTCCAGAAGGGCCAGAAGAGATAGCAGCCTATCGTAGGGTTATGGATGCGGGAACAATAGAGGCGTATAGAGTATGGTGGGTAGCAGAGCTGCGAGGTGCACGTGAGTGCCCTGACATAGCTGTGATTACAGTGGAGAGAGATCGTCTGCAAGATTTGGCTCACCAGCTTCAAACACAGGTGAATGAAACAATGGGATTGTTAGAGGCTTCCCAGTTATGAGTGGAGAGACTGGAGGCAATATTCCTCCACGCGAGAGGATGTATTCGTATGTTACAGGAGATGTTGGTGGATCAATGGGAGGAACCAATGGCAGTGGCACCTTTGAGGATGGAGAGGCTAGGCGAGGGGCATCGACGATCACGATCACCACCTGATTCGGGAGAAGGTGCAAGGGTCTAGGTGAATTTTATAGGAATATAAGAATAAATAAAGATGCCGACCTATGAGTCGATGATAGAGAAGATGTATTTGTTTAACATCTAAAATAAAAATAAAGATGTATGTTCTTTTGAGTGATGATAATAATAAGAATGGTTGTGTTTTGAATGTTGTTTTTGTTTTGTTTTTTGTTTTTTTTAAAAGATAAAGAGGAATGTTGGCAAATAGAAATACACAAAAATATTTATATTTACAACACATGATAAGTGCTGCCTACATAGTCCATTGCACAAAGCAAGGAAGGGCCTCAGACCGATGTAGTTCTCCCTTAGGATCAGGGAGAGGTGAATTCAGGCAATTGGGTTGTGGTTAGGCAATTTGTTGGTTGGTAAAAATTTGATGGTGGTAGGGTAATGTTGTTGGCGTTGGTAGGGTAAAGCGAAAGTTAGCATACCCAAGTAGTGGGGAATCGTGTCCTGATTAAGGTCAACACACAATCCTAGAGCCGAAAAAGAGGCAAGAGTGTCCCATAGTTGAGGAGAGCTAAACAAACCACATATTAATGTAGGATGAGCTTGAATCCCTAGGTACCTTGCATAGGCGAGAAGTCGATAGGTGAAAAGAGTGGTATAATCACAATATATCGGATATATGTCACGTCCCTTGAGTTTTGTTGATTTGAAAAATAGTGAGGTGAGGTGGTTGATGTGGGCGAGGTGCAGAGAAATTATTATAAGATGATTATTCGACAAAAGAGAACCAAACCTAAATAGACAAGTCCATGACTCAAAAGTGTTTTGAAATCTTGCTTTTATTTTTATTTTATTTTCTTTGGATATAGATCGATCGATGTGGGAAGTCTACATGGGATATGTATTTTTTGTTCTTGAGGTCTTCACGAAGTTGATCAATGTGAGAAGCTTCTGATAAAGGCTGACTGTGTATAGCTGTCCTTCAAGGGAGCAGTCTATTTATAGTAGCAGATGCGGTGTTTATGTATAGCTGTCCTTCGGGAGCAATCTATATATAATAGTAGCAATAGTTTGGCATATAGCTGTCCTTCAAGGGAGCAGTCTATTGTATAATTTAGAGGTCTAGATGTCCGTTGGGCATAAAGCATCTAGTTTTTGTAAGAAGTTTGACTCAAGAAAATCCCATAAGTGTTTTAATTAAGAATGTGTCATTTTGATACTTTGAAGTCATGGACTAGACTAAAAGGGGAAGGCATCTTTTAAGGGGAGGTGATAATCAAACCATGTGAGCTGGATTTTATTCTGAGATGGAAGAAACAAAGTGTATGCGGTGGTAAATGAGCTCAAGGGACGAGCGTAAGGGAGATAAGAAGTGATATAACACTAATTTCAATAGTAGAATGGTCGAAGATGCAAGGCATTAAGGGGCTCAGGCTCAGGTTTACCATTAAGCGAAGCTAAACGATAAGTGCCTGATCCATAAGTGTGAGTGATAATGTAAGGCCCAATCCAATTAGGAGCAAATTTTCCACGTTTGCTCTTTTCTAGTTTGGTTACATGTTGATTCTCTTTGAGGACAAGATCACCAACCTTAAAGGTACGCTCATGAAGTCATTTATCATAAGCACGCTTGATGCGTTTTTGGTAGATTTGAAGGTGATCAAGAGCCGTAAGATGACGCTCGTCAAGAAGCTCTAATTGGGCTAACCGCTCTTGGTGGAAATCATCATTGGTGAGAATATCCTGAAGAGATATTCTGAGGGAGGGTATTTGTACTTCGAGAGGCAAGACAGCCTCGGTACCATATACCAAAGAAAATGGTGTGGCATTAGTGGAGGTATGAATGCTAGTACGATAAGCCCAAAGGGCAAAGGGAATGTGATCGTGCCAATTTCTTCCGGACTCATTGACAACTTTCATGAGGATTTTGGTTAGGGTTTTATTAGAAGATTCAGCTTGACCATTGGCTGCGGATAGTAAGGTGATGAGAAACTAAGTTTGATACCAAAGTTGTCACAAAGGTCTTGTAACAACTTATTTTTAAAAGATTTACCATTATCTGTTATTAGGCGATGAGGAATACCAAAATGACAGATAATGTGATGGTTAACGAATTCGACAATTTTTTCTTTTTTGATTGAAATGAGTGGAATGGCCTCCACCCATTTTGTGTAATATTCGGTTGCTGTGATTATCCAATGGTGACGTTGTGAAGAGGGTGGGTGGATCTCACCAATAAGGTCTAAACCCCATTGTGAGAAAGGCCAAAGATCTCGTGCGACCTGTAGCGGATGGCTAGGAGTATGTTGAAGGTTGGCATGTTGTTGACACATAACACAACACTTAACATATTCGTAGTAGTCGTTATTAAGAGTAGGCCAATAATAACCTAGGCGAAGGATTCGTTTAGCCATGGCAAGGCCACTAAAATGTCCACCACAAATGCCGTCATGGACTTGTTGGATGGTATAGGTGACCTCCGCACCGGTTAGACATCGAAGGAGGATGCCATCAAAGCCACGTTTATAGAGGAGTCCCCCCATGACAACATAATGAGAAACACTTTTAAGAAAAGCACGTTTTCCGTTACTAGTAAGGTCAGGTGGGAGAACAGAGGTTGTAAGGTAGTCGTGAAATTGGTGGTACCAGGTATCCTGCGAATTAGCAGAAACATTATTTATCATACAAACAACCGTAAATTTGAGTAGGATGGGGCAAAAAGTTGTTGGACCAAGACGAATATGTCAGAGTCAGTTGGTGAGGTAGGAATTTACGAGGCTAAGCAAGCCATAGTATCCACAAATTTGTTAGTGGAGCGGGAACGGTCTGGATAGAATAACAAGTAAATGAGGTCAACAGTGAATCCACGTAATGTTTGTACTTTTGAAGTTCCTCATTCTTACATTGGTAGATGCCCATAACTTGATTGACTACCAATTGAGAGTCGCCAAAAATATTAATAGATTTGACACCTAAGTGTAACGCAACCTAGAGACCCAAAACAAGGGCCTCGTATTCCGCTGTATTATTAGTGCAGGGGAAATCAAGCCGGAATGAAAGAGGCATAGGTTCAGCGTTAAGAGGGATGAGAACAACGCCGGCTCCTCCACCGCGCTGGCATTTGGATCCATCGAAGAAGAGGGTCATTTGATATGACTCTTCCCTGAGTGAAAGAGTGGCGATGAGTTCGTCGGGGAAATTAAAATTGGTGAATTGTTCCCCAGGTAAAGGGGCCTCCGCAAGTTGGTCCGCAATAGTTTGTCCTTTGATTGACTTCTGTTGTACAAACTCAAGGTCGAGATCAGCGAGGAGCATAAGCCATCGTGCAATGCGTTGGTTTAGATGTGGTTTGGCATACATATAATGAATGGGGTCCGTGTTGGTGATGACAAAAGTTTTGTGATTCAGGAGGTAATGTCGGAGTTTAGTGGCTACGAATGATAGGGCTAGGCACAATTTTTCTACATGTGTATACCTAGTCTCGTAATCCATGAGAGTACGACTTATATAATAAACGGCTTGTTCTCGATGTGTCGAGTCCTGATGTGTGAGCATGGCTCCTATAGCATGGTCAGTGGCAGAAAGGTAAAGGTAGAAAGGGTGATCATTCTGAGGTGGAATAAGCATGGGTGGCTGCAGGAGATAGGATTTGAGAGCTTCAAAGGCTTGGTGACACTCTTCACTCCATTGAAAGGCAATGTCCTTTTTAAGAAGGTGATGAAAAGGTTGACATCGATCCGAGAGTTGGGAGATGAAACACCGGATGGATTGAAGTTTACCCTGCAAACTACGTAATTGTTTGAGGTTTTTGGGTGGGGGCATTTCTAGGATAGCTTTTACTTTAGATGGATCGACCTCAATGCCACGCAAAGAGACGATAAAGCCAAGAATTTTTCCCGAAAGAACACCAAAGACACATTTCTTTGGTTGAAGCCGGACTGAATATTGTAACAGGTGATCGAAAATAATGGTTAAAACATCGAGATGTTCACTGCGATGTTTAGATTTGCCAAGAAGATCATTGACATAATCCTCAAGGATAGTGTGCATAATGTCATGAAAAATGTAAGTCATAGCCCGCTGATAGGTCGCACCAGCATTCTTAAGGCCAAATGGCATGACACGATAACAAAAGGTTCCCCAAGGAGTTATGAAGGTAGTTTTATGTTGATCGGCCGGGGCTACCAAAATTTGATTGTATCCCGAAAAGCCATCCATGAGAGAAAGCATTTCATGGCCCGCAGTGAGATCAACAAGTTGATCAATACTTGGGAGGGGGAAGTCATCCTTGGGGCAAGCGAGGTTAAGGTCTCGGAAATCCATGCATATCCGAAGTCCCCCATCGTTTTAGTGACAGGTACAATGTTAGAAATCCATTGAGGATAGTCAATAGGCAAGATGAAGGAAACAGAAAGAAGTCGTTGAAGCTCTTCTTTGACCAAGAGGGCAATGCGTGGATGCATTTTTCTCAGTTTTTGTTTGACTGGTTTGGAATCGGGGTTTAGGGTGATGTTATGGACGGCAATGGTCGGATCAATTCCTGGCATGTCAGCGTAGGACCAAGCGAAATCTTGGTTGCGGCTACGGAGAAAGGTAGTAAAGTCGGCTTGTTCTGATGTGTTAAGGGATTGTCCAATCTTCACAACGTGAGGATCCTCCTCGGTGTGGATGTTGATTTCTATAGTCGACTCATTCAACATGGTTTGAGTTTCAGACGGTAAGGCGCGTTGAATATAGGAGTCATCCACCCCAAGGTAAGTGAGGATGGATTCGTCATCCCGACACTCAACAACATTAATCAAAGGAAATTCTCTTCGATCATGTCCGGATACGAAGGGGAAGAGAAGATGGGTCCTCATTATCGCGTTGATAAGTGAGAGGCCCTATGAAGATAGCATTTATGAAAAAAAAGTTAGGAGGGATAGATTCGTGGTCTATCGACTGCGTAGGTGATGATGGAAAAATGGGTGATGATGGTTTGGTAGGGGTGACGTCGTCATCCTCCGTGATACAACCCGACACGAGGCTTCTCCGATGTAGGTGTTTCAGAAAATCGAGACCACTGCGATCATTGTGTTTGCGTGTAGTCACGGGAATGAGTGTATGTCGGCCTTGTTCATAAAGACCAAAACCAAAGCATTTCCAAAGCACGCAATGAGTCAAGAAGATGAGGGTGAAATGACGATTTGTCAAGTATTGAAAATCGGATTGGAAGGAACCACACCAAGAGGAGGTTCGGGGGGGGTAACGGAGGATGCGTCAACACCCCCATACGTTAGGTTGGTGCGGCAATGGGGTGGTCCATAAGAGATTACCTCCCCCACGTGACGGTCGTAGGTGGGATGTGCATGTAATTGTCCGTACTCCTGCGGGGTATGGAAAGAGCTAATGTTATATAGGCGGTACTCCCCCAGTGTAAGGCGTTGAAAAACATCTACTAAGGGGTCGGAGGTTGGGATGTTATCTGCGGGAAAGGAAGTAATATTTGTAACGGCGGTTTCTTTGGTGGAAGGTGTAGGTGCGTTGGAAGTGGATGGCTGGGTTGTGGTTGAAGTGGATGGTTGGGTTGGATGAATGGGTGTCTTGACTGGTACAAGCACATCATTAGGGCGATACAACATATTGCAAGTTTTGAAGGGGGGAGGATCAGCTTTTACGGTGTAGGACTTCCCCTCGTACTCAAATTTTATGCATCTATGTAAAGTGGAGGGAACGCATCCCATAGCCCGGATCCAAGGGTGGCCTAACAACATATTGTATTAGAACTCTCCCTCAAGGACGTAGAAGAGTTCGGGTAGAGTACGTGGTCCTACACGAATGTTAAGGATCACGGTGCCTAAAGTAGAAGTAATAGCATCATTGAATGATCGCAACATGATGGGGTTGGCGCACATGCAACTAGAAGGGATATTCATTTGTTGGAAGGCTTTTGAAGAGATGATGTTTAGGCTAGTGCCCCCGTCAATCATAACATGACGTACTGAATATCCCGAACGTACACTGAAATGAAAAGAGTAGGGTCAGGATCTTCGGCACCAAAGTTGATAATTTCATCTTCGGAGAAACTGACAGAAGTGACTTGCTGTACAGAGACAGAAGTGGTTGGGGAGATAGATTGTTTGGTGAGTGAAGCAACGTGATTGGGTGTTAGAATAGAGGTAACAGGCAAGGTTTCATTAGGTAAAACTTCTATCCCTTGAAGGATTTCAACGAGAGCTTGTCGATGAGATTCAGAAGTCTGAATGAGATCATACAGTGTCATTTTTACAGGCGATTGGTGAAGCTGTTTGATCATAGTTCAAAGGGCAATTCCATTAGAAACGGATAGGCAGTCCGTGAATAACCACTTTAGGTGGTGGTGCAATCGGGATGGTGGATGGAGAAAGAGATGCCGCAGGTGTGTTTTCTTTCGCTTTCCCATTGTTTTTCTACCCTCGAGTAGCAACACTAATCATATTGATCTCGTGAATATGAGAGGAGGAAGATGGTAGGGATAGGTCATGGTCTTTGAGAGGTGGGGCTGTAATAATGATAGATCTTGGTGAGGCGGGGACAGGTGGTATAGGAGAGGGAATTGAAGCTAAAGGTCTCTCTCTTCGTAAGTTGTCTTTCTTAACTTTTCTATCTGAGAGAGGTGACGGACAAAGTATGGCTTTCAATGCTTTGCATCCCTCTACGTCATGTCCTGGTGTGCGGTGGTAAGCGTAGATTTTAGACTCATCGTAACCTATAGGTCGAGGTTTAGATGGATCATAAGGTCTAAGTGGGGGTAGGGAAATGGTCGCATTCTCTACCAACATAGCAAGGATTTTGGCGTAAGACCCTTTGAGTGGGTCAAAGTCAGAGGAAAATGAGGCTATTGACTGGGTCGATTCTGGTGATGATGTGGTGGGGTTGGTTCGTATGGGGGGTGTTTTAGCCAAGGAGTTTTGATAATGGGTTTTAACTAAACGTGGCTTCTTTGACACAGAAGCTAGGTTGGATGATGAGGCCACAGATGATGTGGTATCAGAAAACAACCACGGAGAAATAGGAGTGACAGAAAACAAATCTTTTGATGATGGAATTTGTTTAGGGTTGATAGGTGGACAGGATACGCGGGGTGACGGTGTTGCTATACCCTTGGATTTCTGTATGGGTACAGAAGGCGTAGGTCGCTTAAAAGAAAATGCAGGAGGTATGATATATTGATGTAAGGTAGAGGGATGGGGTCCCAATATGGAAGGTAGGTGTGACGACGAGGGTTTTAGTTGTGTTAACGGCATAGATTGAGGAGATTGAGTCTATCTCCTAATGGGATGGATGACTTTATTTTTAGATAAATCAAGCCGCTTAGGTGGATGTGTTAGACTAGGTATGGGTGAGGTCCCAAGCATAGGGGAAGATTTGGTTAGGTTAATAGAAGTGGATGAGGTATTTGGTAGAGATGAGGGGGGTGAAGATGAGGACATAGGCATTTTAAGCTTCTGTAAACACTTCGGGTATATGGTAGAGGCATCAGGATCGGTCATTTGCATTTGAGTAGAATATGGCGTACTCAAACATTCCCATAGGACCTGTCTATCTTCTAGGGAATGACAGTCCTCACGTGTGAATAGGAACTTTTGTATGGAAGAAAGGTGGGTTGTGATTCCGGTCCACTGTGGGTGTGATACAGGGGGTAGGTGAGGCACTGTATCGATAGGCATTAAGAGGTCAACCAGTTGCTGAAAAGATTTAGGTGATGAAGGACTAATAGGTAGGAGGGTGTGTTTAAGAGGATCCGTCATGTTTAAAGAATGTGATGATGTCGGTTCAAGAAGTTTCTCGTCTAAGGATGACAAAAGAAGTGGCGAGCCTTCCTCTTGTACAACAAGAATAGTAGAAGGAGACGTTCGAGAAATAGATAAATTAGATAACATCCGCTCACAGTCTTGCAAGGATGTGGTATAAGAAGGCTCATTTGTGAGAAGGGAACTCTGGGCAGTTACTTCCTTGATGGGTAAAGGAACGACAAGGATTTCAGTTTGTCTTGATAGCGAGGAAGGGGGTTCGATTTCCTGCGTTAGTGAAGAGGTTTGATTCAGAATTTGTTCGATGGAGGTCTTTGGCTGGGAATCGAAGACTGCATGGATCTCATGAACACTCTCCTCGGCTAAGATATCTTGGTTTAGATTACTGTTAGAAGAATGATTCGGGAATGGTTTGTTGAATATTTTCAAATTTCGGTTAGCAGGGGCGTTAGGATTGTCGAGGGCTATATCTCCCGCATCAACCATTTCCTGCACTATGTTTTTCAACATCTTGCAGTTCTCATGACTGTGTCCCTTCACGCGGTGGAAGTTACAGAAGTCATTTTCTTTGTACCAAGAAGGTATGGCGCGAGTGGAATCAAACCGGAATGAGGTTTAACAGGAGGTAAGGTAATGACTCTGCTTTAAGCAATTTTTCCAATATCACACCATATGTTTCTCCCAAGGAGTGTAGTTGATGGGCTCTGCTTTATACTTATAGGTGGTTTTGGCGGGGTATTAGACGGTGGTTGGGATTTGACCATCACCGTGTGCACACCCCTTTTGATTTTGAAGCGCGATCGATGGGGTGAGGATTGGTGGTGTTAGGTTTGTTGGTGGAATCTTGGGTTCGGAAAGTGGGGTTTTGTTGCGCACCGCAATTTCTCTTCCTCTAAGGCTCGAATCTCTAGTTTTGAGCCATAGTAAAGGCCTCGTCAATCGTACGGAAAGTTTGAATTTGGAGGGTAGGAGATATGTGCTTAGCGCAAGCCCGCATAAACAGATTCGATAAGTTTGGTCGAGGCAAGGCATACGTAAGTTGGTTGATAAGGCCCCGCCATCATCCAACGAAATCTGCGATAGATTCGTCTTCAAATTGTTGGATGGCATAGAGGTCGGTGATAGATACTTTCTTAGCAATGTTAATGGAGAAATGATCCAAGAAAGATTGGGCTAGTTGGTTAAAAGAGAAGATTGAGTCTTTGGTTAGAAACCTTTGTACCACTCAAGGCGGGTCCTGATAAGGACATGGGAAAGGTGCGGAATAGTAAAGCGTCATCGTGAGCAATCGGATAACGAGCATGTCTAAATGATCGTAAGTGTTGTTGAGGTCCTCCTTCATCTGTTAAAACGGGTAAACGTTGGTAATTCCCATTGAGGAGGATATGAATGAAGGGGGACTGAAGGGTGGATGGGCTCCCGACAAACTTGTTCGTATGTCAAGGCGCTACGACTTCTGAAACAAGCCTCCATATTTTACATTTTGTCCATCATTTGTTTAATTAAATTAGTAGTTGGATGAGATGATGGTGTGGTTGTGGTAAACAGAGGCAAGTTGGGCCAAGGGCCACCGCTAGACAATGGTGGGGTTAAATGTTGATAAGGTATGGAGGACGAATGTGTTGAGGCAACCGAATAAGGATGTCCTATATAAGCTGTTGAGGTTACCGGATATGTGTGTGGAAATGAAAAGGTGGGAAGAGCTTGAGAAGGAAAGCTCGTGTGGATAGGTGGCAGAGAGCAAGTCATGAATGGAACAGTCTGCAAGAGAGATGAGGTGGGAGCAGTTGGCGGTAATGACATGTTGGGCCCAAGATTAACCAAAGGAAAGCCAATCTGTGCCGTATGGACCCCCACAAAGCTGCTGCTTGAGGTAGGTGATGGGACTAAGGATACGGAAGGCAAAATGGAGTTATTAGGCGAGAAGAGGCTAAATGAGTAGCTATACTTGATAGGCATGCCAACAAGGAGTTGACCGTCAGGTGTACGGTCAAGGGCATGAGACAAATAGTATTGTACAGTGCTAGGATTAGCATCCAGAAATTTGGAAAATTCCTTATCTCCTACAGGAATTTTAGGAACCTCGCTGGTGTCCGTAGGATTCCCCACAGAATGTGAAGGGGGTGATTCAGGCAAAGGCACAGAGCAAGCATGTAAAACCATGGCGGCGGCTTGATTTCGAGTGATAACAACCATGGACAGGAGTACATAGTAGGGTTTCAATCTATCAGGAACAGAAACAGACTTAGAATGGTGAAATTGGTAGGTTGCTGGTTTGTCAGGAACTGTAAAAGACAGTAACCGATATCGGTCTGATAACTGATTTCGGTTAGACTATAGCCGACGTCGGTCAGGTAACCGATGTCGGTGTAATAAGACTAGTATAATAAAATATAAGAAGTTGTTGATTTGATTGTTAACAACGCTTAGTACATTTATCAAATTGTTCTAAGGTGATCACAGAAGATAGTGTATAACAGAGAAAACAGAACTGAAAACAAGCAAGATGCACACGTAAATCCAGAGACTAACCCTAGGGTTAATTTTAATTATTGTGGGCTTATGCCTTTATACGCGGAATGCTGTCAAATCCTAAACAAAAGACTTAGGGAAATGTCAAGTTTTTTTGGCTTATAAGGCTACCTCAATCGGGCGGAGGAATACTTTGCGAAAAGGGGGATGTTTTGAGCTGTTGTGTTAATTATGAAGTGATTCGGTATGTGTTGTGTAGTGAAAGTAAGATTAATTTCCTGTCAATACCGTGGAAATCACCCCCACGTGTACGACCTGTTACTTAGTCTATGTTCACTAGAATTGAAAACAACAAGCAAGAATGTAATGCACGTGTTTTAAAACCCAAATCGAAAATGATATTCGATGAAGTAAATAAGATGACTTTCACTAATGCAAAACTAGGAAAAGCAAGAAAAATTCTTTACTAAATATAACAAAAACAACAACAGCAAGTATGCTTCCTAAGATGAAAGCAAGCAAGAGAAACAGAAACCCAAAATAGGTCCCACCGGGCGTGCCAAAATGTTTCGCATGGAATGTTTCGGCTCTGCAGAATAGACTTGCTTCTATCCTATCATTCCTTTGAGAAATAGATAAGGGTTAGGGCTAGGAGGAATACCTGTTGAATGTTGAGATGGTGTGCGCGTACCGTAGAGAAAGATCAGATCGACTGCGAAGAACTCCTTTTTGTCTTGGAAGGACTACCTGCAAGTAAGAATACAAGACCACCAGATTTTAATTAGACAATAAATGAGGGAGCTGCCTTAGGCCCAGGAAATATAAAACTTCCTTTCGAAGGTGGTCAGTTCCCCTTTTAATACGATTTAACACAAATGATAATAAAGAAAGCTATTGCAAAATCACGATTTAGGTATCTTGTTACAAAGCAATAGAAGCTAAACTATCAATAATAAAGCGTCACTTTGTTTGTTCGGTTACTGGTCGTTGATACATTCAGGTTGAGTTAGAGGGATAAACTAGACTGGATCTGAGGTTGTTAGGTAGAAAATAGGTGAGAAAAAGGTTTTGGGGGTATAAGTCATAGTGACCGACACCGGTCACTGGATAACCGACCACGGTTAGAGAACCGCTGCCGGTAGGGGATAAACGATACCGGTAGGGTCAGCAATCTAAGTGCTTCTGGATAGGGGTTGGTTGCAAGGTGATTGTGGGGTTATTAAGATTGGTGGATGGCTGAGGGGAATGATGGGAGGATAGGGAAGACTCAGAGTGTGGTAAAATGGCCTTCTGGGCAATATGAGGATGTATGGGTGAAGGTTAAGTGCAGTATGTTGCTGGTAGTAGATCTGGGAATAAACTTATGATTACTATTACTCAATAGGCTCAAGAAAATGGTGCTTAGAAACATATAAAACACTACTTACTCATCCCTGATGCAGATGCAGGTTTCAGGACTGTGATGATGAAGACAGGACCCAAGTTGGATGATCTGACAATCCAAGATGAGTTATCTCCTCTTCTGATGCTCGGATGGGTGTTACTGGGCTCTGGTTATTCAGTTGCAGTCTTGGGCTTGATGTCCTTCTCTGTAAACTCTTCTTGTTTCTTCACTTGTCTCTACTCGGCCAAGCAAATCCGGATCCTCTCGATGATTTCTTCTTCTCCCGATCAAATAAAAATCTGATCCTTTGTTTTTGGTTGGAATTGGTCATTTACGGGGAACCGATAGCGGTTACGCAACCGACGGCGATCAAGTAGGAACCGGTATCGGTCAGGTCAAAGCGGGCTATTTTTGGTGAAATAGCCGGCTTTCCCTCCTTTTCTTCCAAGGGATTGGTAGCGGGCTTGGTCAAGTCATTATGAAGTTGGTTTTGGTGCGGGTAAGGAGTAATTAGTCATAGGTGTGAAATGTGGACCAAGTTATAGGTCTTAATTAGGTTAGTTTAGGGTTAAGACTAGGTCATGATGAGGTGGAAAAATGAGTGGTAGGTAAGACAATGTGGATTTATTAATTATAAGGTAATTGATAAATAATTGTGTAAGGTTTAGGTGATGAGGTTAGGTTGCGAAGTGAGATGCGGGGCACGGGGTGTCATAAGACACAAATTTGGTGTCTACACCATGTGCAACACTTGTTTTTGCATGATTTCATGTTCCCATGACTACTTGTTTGTTTCTACTTTTCTTCTTTGTTTTCCATTATATGTGGGATTCACCCTTTCCTTGTGTGCACACTTGTCTACTATTTGCGACCTTGATGGCATTGCGTGTCTTACAATATTGTGAGTGATGCCCCATGTTTGAAACCTAATTTTTGTGGTCTTCTTGTTTTCTTGTGTATTTACACTACTTTTTTTGGTAGTTTCTACATTGTCTATGTATTTTACACTTATTTCATGCATGTGCTTTTGGAATAACACTTATATTGGCTAGCCATCCCTTTTTGTGCATGCCTTGGTATCCACCAAGTGCTTCCTTTTCCCCCTGTAGGATAGAGTTATACAGGTCAAAGTGTGGTTGGTCCTCTTTTGGGGCTGCATTATCCTTCCAGGGTCATCACATGAGACCCTAAAGAGGGGAGCATCATTGAGGGTTTTCTACTAACACACCGTATTTACACTGGTCAGACACATTGGGTGATTTCAAACCAGTCTACGAACTCCATTCACAATGGTATTAATAGGACATGGTGTCCTTTATAAATTCTACAAAGTGGTTACAGGCTCAAGGGTTATAGTGGGTGTGGCTCTCTACACTTCTCCATCTAGTGGTGTCGGATCTCCCAAAAAAACTAGGACAATATAGAGCTATCTTCAACAAATTTCAGCAAAAGTAGTTAGAGATGGAGGACACGAGATCATTTCCTTTCTACACTTCTTCCGGGGTGGTGTGAGATCACACGAAAAACTTGAAACAATACATGATATCCTTCTACACTCTTTTTCTTGACATAGATCTAGTGCACATGTTCCATTTAGACTTTTTCTAGTTTCTTTTACATTTGCATACTCTCTACACATATTTTACACAACATTTTTAGATACATACATATTTGACTACTTGATATTTTTCTCCTTACATGTCCTTCATATGAGAAACAAGTAGTCAAATTGGGAGCAACATCAATAATAAAATTGATAACAAATTACGGCATTACTTTCCATACTAACCATGTATGTACATTACACACCACAATAACTACACACTTGTTCCACCCTAACTTCACTCTCATCACTTTTTATGCACATTTTTCATCTTTATAATCAAACGTCCTCCACATTTTTGTTTTTGTAATTCCACTCTTGAGTCTAGTCCATAGACACATCTTCTTATACACTCTACATGATTATCGGTACACATCTCTATTTAATTTATGTTACCGAGCTTTATGCTCACCAACATAAAGTGGGGAAAAAATGTAGACACAAAATTATGCACTTTATACATAATTTTTCCCGGTCTTATACTACTATTTAGAAGGTTATCAAGTGTACAAAGTACTAATTAATCCCACCTTTTAGCCATCTTTATTTTATATTTTATTTTGTAGTTCCCATGTATTTTCTAGCACTTATCCACCCTTTTTACAACTACTCCAGCATTTTATCCCTAAATTAGGGTGCCTCATCCTGTATTGGGGTGCCCTGGTCCCACTCTTGGCACCCCAATCTATGCAAATCCCAAATCCTCTTTCGCTCCTTTTTGGGTCATTTCATTTATTGGTCATCTTTATCTTTTTCTCGGTTGGCCTTGTCAAAATTAATTACAATATTATTCTTGAGATCCCTATAAATATAAGTTATAAGACCATAATGATGGTCCTAAGTCATAAAATTACACACTATCACTCCATCTAGGGCTGCATCCATTACATCACTTGCATCCACATAATGTCATGCATCAAGGCTATGAGATCTGCATCACACACACTTCATAAGGGGAGGGATTCTATTCTATTCCATGCACACATGTTATTTACATTTTCTATAGTTACTATTACTCATTACTTCACAAAGTGTGACCGGCATGAGAGCACCTAGGACACGATATGCACACTCTCACCAAAACTACATCCAGTATGAAATGTAGTGCAGTCCTCAATGATAAGTCCACTAGCTTGGTGGATGAGGTCAGTCTGACCCATTCATATGCATTTTTTCTAGGGTTTGATACTTCTCTTTACATTGTAGGTCATTTTCTAGGTCATCCGACAGATCCAACGTGAAAAACAAGGAATGCTTAGAACAAACTTACGACCATACTAATTACGAGTTTTGATCGATTCTGATGTGTTCAAAGCACCCAAATTACATACCAGGGTGCCCCGGGGCACCCCAATACACTCCCAAGCACCCCAGTCACTTCATATCCTTCAAATATTTCCTTCGTAGGGTCCTTGAGTGTTCATATGCACTTCTAAATTTTATTCTTAGACCTGCGACAATTACTGCCAATCAACTAAGTTGTTTCTCTCCCTTCTCTTGCACATTTAGGGTTTTATTTCACTTAGAATAGTTTACTTGCATTTATTTCATATTTTTTTAGTATTTTATTACAATGTTTTAGTCCTCCTAATTAGATTAACTAGGATTACCACTTCTTTGCATTCAGTTCCAATTTTAGTTAATCAGTTCTAACCCAAAATCATACTAAATAACTAGATACAAGATAAGTCACTCTCACATTGTTGTTACTTGTATTTTATTTTCATTTCATGTTATATTTTGTGTATTGTTTATATATTCTAATTCATCTCGTTTCTTTGACTTCTGATTTAATTTTCTTAAATCATTTGTGAACTGACTCTTATATGCTCTTTATCGAATCTATTCTTCTCCTATCTTAAACCCTAGTTGCATTAGGTTTTATATATTCATCTTATTTTCAAATTAAAACATGATTTTTATCTATCATCTTTCATAAATCTAATGTGCAAAAAAATCATAGGGTTTCATTTTTTGTTTTACCCTTTCGGTCACTTTCTAGGGATCTTAATTTTTAAATCACATTTTGTTTCATATCTCAAGAATAACTAATATATTTTCAAATTCCTTTGAGTTTATTTTTAATATTGACATATTTAATGAAAACCTCTTTTTTAGCATAATTTTCAAAAATTCAAAATTAAAAATTTTAGTATTAAGGCATAATTGGAAAAATACGCCTTTACCGCTTGAGCACTTCGAAGTTTTTATTTTAATTAAGTAGATTCAAAAAAATCTCTTTTTGTTTTTGTATAACTCAAGTTCTATTTCAAGATATGGTTGTTTTATTCATTTGATGACAATCACTTTTTCTCAACATCACTTTCAATTTGTCTTTGTGGCTTTCTTATGTAAAATTATTTTACATGACTTACCTATACAATTTTTGACAATACTCCCCTATTGTATATTCAAGTTCACATTCATAATGTGCTTGTTAAATATGTTTTACTTCATAATGGATGTGGTCTTAATATATGCAAATTTTCATTTCTCTATTAAATAGGAATTTTTGTTGCTAACCTAACTCCATCGACTCTATGTATTTGTGGCTTTGATAACACACCTAAGTAAGTGTTGGGAGAAATATTTCTACCCATTTTCATAGGACCATCCACTCTTAATGTTCTATGTCATGTTATTCTTAATAATGACAATTATAATATCCTTATAGGCCATCATTGGTTACATACTATGTATGCAATCCCTTCTACCCATTACATAGCACACAAGGTTCTTGCCTCACCTTCTTCCATGGATAATGCTACAATATATTCCACACCTCATGTTGCTACTCTTTGTGATATCCCTCTCATACATGATAATGAAGTTACTACTTACATTTCACATCATTCTTCTCCTGTGATGGAATACAATACTATTGGTTTACATGATGAACTTTCTATTGGTATCCATGATGTTGCTCCCACTATGTCTTAATTTCATTGAAATGATTCATAATTCCTAATGGATAATTTTACACACTTACCTATATCTAGATATTTGTACCCTATGGTGGTTACTACATCTACAATACCTAATGTGTTGGGAGACACTCATAACCCCCTTCAAAATTTTACCATGACTAAGGCTTTCTAATTTGTTTTTTGGCACAACTCTCAATGTAATTCTAATGATCATATGTAAATTGTTTCCAATGTTTCATCATTTACCACACCCTCCCCACCACAAGTAAAAAAACCATACCCTCTTTTTGTAATGATTCCAGATGATATTTCCTCACTCTCTTTTGAATATTATATGCATGACTCATATTCTCTAGCTACACCTCATCTTATTACATCCATGGGGGAAATCAATTCTCCTATTTCCACACTCTATGGTTTCTTCTATAGTTGTATGGAATAGTAAATATAACTTTAATGCTTCCAACATTTCTAAATTTCACATATTGCTTATGATGAGTCTTGTGTCTCTCCCTCCATTTTTTCAGTTGATGATCCTTTTAGCACTACATATGTTACACATTTTTTGACTCACATATTGATCCTTATATTTGTACTTAATTTTTCCACTAATGTAAAAATCCCAATGTTCCACCTATTTTGGTTTGTCCTAATGGACACACTCTTATTGTTTATGCATTACCTACTCATGTAGTTTGAATCTTTGACTCTATAGGGTTCTCTTCTCATTATGTTGGCATTATTAATATGGTATCTCTTGTGTTACCCTCACTATTCAGTGATGCACTCTTGTTCTAGGTTCAAACATGATTGTTAAGGGTACACTTACCTATATGGACCTCACTTTTCACATATACACTTGGGGAAACCTTTTCCCTCCCCTAGTTATATCATTTGATATTATAATAATACAAAAGCATTCAAATATTTTGAAAAATACTAAAACACTATCTTAGATATTAGTTGCATGTATCCTTTCTTTCTTATGCTATTTTTGTTGCATTTTGTCTACTATTTACTTTGATTCATATTATGTTCTATCATTTTACAATACATATGCATGTTCACATGGTACTTTGAGGTAAATATATTATATCTAAATTTTATCACATGATGCATGATGTTTGACACTATCCTCTACCAATACCATTAAATCTCTTGGGAGCATCTACCTTTCCTACTTCTCTATATTCAAGTTCTATCATTGCAATATATACTACTTTCATTCCTATTTTTAGCTATATATATTGTGACATAATATCAATTTTTCTAACATATTAACAGGTGATTCAAGTGTAGCATTTGTCTTGTAGGTCTACTCCCAATCCTGGTTATCTAATTGACTTTATTCGTAATGTCTATGTTTGAGTCTTAAATTTCATTGTTTTTAAGATATTCCATATGCTTGATTAGTATTTTTCTTGTATCTCCTTAAAGGACTCAATTGTCTTGTGACATCCTAAGTGGTGTCCTATGTATTCCACTAGCTACTCATTGATATATTTTTTTGTATTATTGTGGGTCTTGACTAGTTTCTATTACATCATGTCATTCTTATTTGTCAGTGACATTTTTTACTAGCTTATTCCCATTGGTTTGCATGTTTCATGGTTGTTACTATGCATATTCCCTATTCCCTCTACAAGATTCCTTCTTCAAATGTGCACATTAGTTATATCTTTCTACATTCCTTTTTGGTCCACACTTGAATTGGTTCATCTCATGCACATCAAATGAGTGTAGGAAATCATCAAGTAGTTATTTCACCCTCTCAGTAGTCCAAAAACTAGACATAGAATGGTACACATTAAAATCTAACCAAATAGAAGCTAATAAAATGGTTCAGAATCATACATGGGCCAAAATCAGTGTAAGGGCAGAAATTTTTTGTGTAAATAAGAATCGTGGGTACTAGTGTCTCACCTGGGTGGGTTTACCCGTGGGAGTAAATAGGTACATTACAAGTTGAATAGATTCTCAATGATAGTTTTAATAAAATTCTAGAAGCACATACTCGATTACATGTTACTATTTAGTACAATAGGAAAAAAAAATATAGTGGACAATTTCACACTATGAGTAAGGGAAATAATTACTCTTCTTTCTCGTTTTACATATTTTTATATTGCTATAAAATTAAGGAGTGGAACCTAGGTCATATGCAAGGATGGTGATATTCCTGAAACAACATGTCATGTATGGCTACTTTTTATTAGGTGTGTAATCATATGTAATGGAACTTATCTTTGGGGAAGTGTCAATGGGTGGAGGAAAAATCCTACATATCTCCCAACACTCTTCCTTTGGTAACAAGATGCCTAAATCCTTAGTATGGTAATACTGACACCTAAGTCATTATTATATTCAAAATAATTCAGAATTTATCACTCTCAACTTTTCCAACCATCTCCAAGGCAAAAAAACACATAATAAATATTTTATCTCTTCTCTCATGACATTCATGTGTATTTTATCCTTGAATCACTTTTTTCATACATACTTCTATGTTGATTTCTCTAAGTTAAAGTTCAATTTCATATACCATGAGCATTGACTACACTTCTCTTCTTTTTTAGGTTTGTCCTTATCCCAAAAAAGGTAACACAAATGGAACAAGGAGAAATATCAAGCACAATATGTTCATATAGAGGTAATTTCCACATTACAAACAAAAGATTCATTTCTACTACACACACAAGGTCATCCCTACGGTCCACATCCCTCTTATATTCCATGATACACATCCTACAATCCCCATTTGGCACGCTATCGGTTATAATCTTAATTCAACATGCTATCGATTCAACCTATTTTGGATCCCTATGAGTTATGCTTTTGTTATCTACTTTATTCTACCAAATATTCATTCACCATAATAAAGAAGGGGAAAATATATACATGAAATCATGTATTTAGTACTATTACATCATGCCTCTAGTATGTCATTATATGCATGATCCATAATAAATAACACTTTGGACATTAACAACATTTATTTTTCTTTGTATTTACATTATTTTATCTTTATATACTTTTTTCCTTTGATTTTCTAGAGCTACACCTTTACTTTTGGACATTATACAACTTGTGACCCAACACGGTATTTTTCGTCTTATCTTTGGATCCTCTCATAAACTATCACATAATAGGAGATGAGCGCTCGAGCACTACTATCCCTTTTAGGAACATTTTTTTTTCCCATATTTTCTCATGTTTAAAATGCCACATCAAACTTTATATTTTATAAAACTCTTATTATCACTTTGGTTCATATTTGTAATTATTAATGATGAAAATCAAACAAGGGAATCATATATATATATATATATATATGATTACTATTATAAGGGCTTGGGAATTTGGGATATTACTTCCTATCTACTAATTGGTAGATACAAAAATAGAAATTTGGGAAAAAGAGACTCAATGCATTTTTCCTATCTATTAGCACTTGTTTGTCATTACATGTTAGATCTTGTGTATTCCTAATATATTCTAGTTGATTTCAGTTCTTTAACTTAAGATTTAATTTTATTAAATCATGGAGTATTTTATAATGGTGTGGTTTCTATCACTCTATCCAATTTAATGGAGCTCCAAAAAAAATGACATTTTTTGCTTTGTGGGTTATTTTTGAGGTTAAGTAATTGGTAGAAAATGCATGGATCACTTCACAAAAGCCACATAAAAGTGAATTCGTACTTAGTCAAAAGTGAATTCTCCTTCTAAAAATTTATAAAGCTTTCTAATACATGGTATTTTTCTAAATGGCTTTGTAATGACTTATAATTCATTGAACCCTAAAAAGGAAAAAAACATCTAAACTATATCTAATTCCCAAGATCACCTTGGAGCGTGTGGGAGAGAATACAAAGTTTAAGATGGGGTTTAAAAAAATAAAAAGGAAAGTACAAAAAAGAATTAAATAAATATAATACGGTCAAGATATGTAATTAAGAAAGTAGATTAATTAACCAATATGATAAGAAAATGAGTTGAGTAAACAATATGATAAGTAAAGTACAATAATCAAAGTGTGATAAAATACTAAGCAATAAAAATCACACAATGTGATTAGTATGTTTAATGTTTTTATTTGACACATGATTAGGATGCTACTAAAAGTATTATTATTGTATAAAAGTAGCAAAAATATATGCAAGTTAGTGCAAACTGATAAAAATGAAGAAAAGTGTAAAATAAAATCAATGTAGCGAGATATGCAAAGACATAAAACATAATTGTTAATACCATAGTAGAAATATTTCTATAGTAAGAAAAACCACTGATCCCAGTAGGATCTAAAAATCAAAAACATGAATAATATGAGAATATGTTCTTAAAGGAAGGTGGGAGAACTACTTACAGAGCACAGGAGTTAATCCTTACGAATGAAAAATGGAAAGAAGAGACATCACGATAGTGAGAAGATGCATAGATCTACAAACATAAATGTGTTGACTATGCATAAAAGAAAAATATAGCAGAAGATAATAGTGAGCAATGATAATATCCTTACAATGAAAAAATATGCAAATCAGTGGCATAAATGTCTCTATTTCTAATATAAATGCAAATAAAATGATACATTACTATTACGAAAAGAAACATCCCAATTATGCACAAACCACAAACATCACTATAACAAGCATATACAATTGTAAGAGACATAAACATCTATATTATGCAAAGAAATGTTATATGGAAATGGAGATGCCTCAAGTGTGCATAAAAGTTTTCAAATCTACAAATCAAATAGTATAAGTGAAAATTTCCCAACTATGAGTGGAGGTGAAAATAATATGAGCATAAATGTTTTTACATGGGTTGGATGCACAAGTCCATAAAGAGCAAAAACTATGAGAAAAAAATCAAAACCTATAATTTTTAAAGAAAAGATGTAAATTTTACATAGTAGCACTCATTCTACGTCTACAAGAATAATTCAGCCCTACCAAACTTTATAAAAAAGTAAGTAAAAGTGAATACACATGTAAATGAGACAAAAGGGTGTCCCACTGGCATGACATATGTATGAAAATGTAAAATTACAACATAAAATTAATATCTTCCACTAATACCTAATAATATCCCTACACTAACATCAAGATGAAGCAATAAAATGAGAAACCATTAAAAATGCATAATTCAAAGAAATTTCAAACCTCCCTTTGTTGACTAGATGTGCTTCTGATTTTGGTCTCTCTTGAACCATTTGTGTAAGATAATGGCATCTTGGTTATAATGAGGGATTGATGATGCAAGGATTATTTCAAAATTAGAATAAATTTCTAGCTTTAGAAACCTCTTATATCAATAAGGGGTTTTTAATTTATCAAGTTTTCCAATAATAGAATACTCTCATGAAAATAAGGTGTGTTTTGGTACTATTTAGGGGTTTCTTACATTTTGGATTGGGGATTTTGGTTTATCTTGATAAATGTGGGATAATTTAGATGTAGATTATAAGCTTGTTAATTATTATTATGATCAATTAAGTAGGATTCAATTTCCATGGGATGTAATGGAAATTCAATAATAAGGGGATATAATTAGTTAATAGTGTAGACACTAAAATATGGTAATTTGTCCTTGAGAAATGTCAATTTTTACCTTGTATCCTTTCTTAGACAAATGTTCACATTCAAAATCCAAAATCATCATCTTTCTAACCACTCTACAATATTATTACCTTTACATCATACTCTATCAACAAATATGGAAATATTATTCAATAAAAGAGGCATAAAACATTCTATATTCATTACGCAAAATTCAGTTTAGGTTTTTATCTCTCCTATTAAAAACCATACAAAAGGGTCAGGGTGTGGGATTTGATCTTGGAAGACCTATACGACACTTCCCCTTATTAATCACCAAAATTTATTTTAATTCTAAATCATTCTTTGGGTCATTTCATCTTCCTAGGGTCGGCCTTATCATAATATCTCACCTACTGAAAAGGATATATAAGCAATTCATTATCAAATTATAACTCACTTTCCATTCTTATAAGCTCCTAGCAAATGTCATTCCAAAATAACTCAAATAGTTCCTAAATCTACTCAAACTAGTTGCACATCATCTAGGGAAGTCTCTACTATGATTATAAAGCACTCAAATAGGTCAAAAATTCTATCTTCACCCACCTACAATCATGAAAAGATCATAGAGACATTTCCTAAGTAAGGGAAAAGTAATATAAAGCATTACATAAGGTTTTCAATCAACACAAGGGTTATGTCACATAGATGAGTCACAACACATATCACTACTTTTATGTTGGGTACATTTTACTCTACATGTTTATCCCACCATCCTAGTGTCAAGAGACACAAGGAAGCCCATATCGTTTAGTTATATTTACACACACTTTCACAAGCATTTAGGAGAACTACATCAAGCTTGATTCCACATCGAGGATATTTAGTGTAGCACTAGGATTGGTTTAGAATTTGGGAATCTGAATTCTCGGGGTGACCTGTGCTCAAGTACACACTTTTTTTTCTACTATAGTTTTTGATTCTCTAATGAATTTTTATGCAAATTATTATGGTTTTTACTTTTTTACGGATCATTACAGGTCATCTTTATGTTGTGAGAAGAAGAAATACACACATCAAGCACCATTACAAGAAAAGAGAAGAACCCAAATATATGCGAGCTCTATTATATCCCAATCCAAGACCATACAAGTATGTGTACTAGATTGTATAATCCCTATCTATACCATACATCTCTTGTATGGTCATAAACCTACAAGTTCTCTAGTTCCATACACTCATGTGCATGATCTATACTTTCATTTTTAATGTTCCACTACGATACACTCGAGACCACTCCAAAATATTCTTAGGTGAGATAAGTCTCTCTCTCCTCTTGTATTTTGAGAAAGTTACTTTTCATTTATCATTTCCTTAGTTCATTTCAAGTTGGATTCATTATTTTGGTCATGCATAATTGATGTTGGAAATTAATTAGATCAGAATAGTCTACCTATTACAAACCCTTACATACTTTTCATTAGGAAATCTAATTAGGTTTTAAAGATTTTCTGAAATCAACTCTTATATTGAATTTATCACTCAAACCCTAGTGTCCCTATGGTTCCTATTTTTATATATCCCACTTGGATGGTGTCCCCCATCATCTCGAATCATTTGGATCATTATAATTATCTATATATCCTTGCAACATAATCTCACCCATGTTACTCACCTTCCAGCTTCTAGTGACATCCACCATGATCTTTATGACTAAGTACATGCTGATTTATTTTTAGTGTTGTATTCATAATTTTCAATAACACCACCCATGATGGGGGCATGACATCATAATTTATCCAATAATATATAGAAAAATTCAAATTAATATTAATAATATCAACATTTTCCTTTATACTTTCCATGATCATCTCAAGTATATTATTTCATCTTCTAACTATGATTATAATCCTACCTTATCATCTACTTTGCATAAATCGAGACATACCCACTTCAATATTTTCTATGCCACTAGGGGCATCAAATCATTCACTTCACAATATTGTTAAGAATATATATATGACCAAAATTATCCCCACATCACCTCCATACACTCATAGCAGATCACATGCTTCATCTTCTAATACTCAAGATCTTGAATTCTTTGTTCATACTTTATAAGATCAAATCTTAAAATTGCAATAAGGTGCATTTTTTTCTCTTATACAATAGGTTTTTCTCATTTGCTTCATAAACCACTTGCACCTAAAGTGGCTTCTATATACACCATAATTTTTAACTTTTCATCTTTCATACCTATCACTAACAATTTCCTTGTGTAAATAAGGGTCATTGATGTATCTATTTCTAGAGATGTTACTTTAAGGGTCCTGTCAGGAACATAACCATTCTAGGTTAGAGATAGTACATAGAGAAAGTGTCTCTATTTTCTTAGCCTTATATTTCCTTACACTAGTTATCCTTCTCATCTTATGTCTCATACACATCACATTAACAATAATTTTCTTGATATAACAATTTGCACTTTGTTTATCCACATCCATGATCCATGACACACTATTTTACTTTTTATGACACATCGCCTCTTTCCACTACCCTTAACCGACATAATCACCCATAGGATATTATGTCGACACTTGATTTTTCCTAGCTGACACAATATCCCATGGGTGATTATATCCAGTATATATACTCATCACACTCACTCGAGTCACTCATATAAAAAGGAATCCAAAG
Organism: Taxus wallichiana var. yunnanensis; assembly: GCA_018340775.1. Classification (NCBI taxonomy): domain Eukaryota; kingdom Viridiplantae; phylum Streptophyta; class Pinopsida; order Cupressales; family Taxaceae; genus Taxus; species Taxus wallichiana. The sequence goes on along the minus strand of CM031238.1, from coordinate 512,010,849 downwards.
CTTCTAAGTTTTCATTTTCTCTACTCTTTTGTGCCATCTTTTCATCTTCTCACTCAAATTTTGGTTCATCTTGTATTTTTGGATGATTTCTTGAAATATTGGGTCATTATATAATGATTATAAGACCTGAATGGTCTTCCTATATTCCACCTAATATTGTTTTTCTCTTGGTGTGTTTCTTCTCTGGGGAGATAGATGCATCGATAACCACCTTATGAGTATATGTTAGTTCTCTAACCATTCCTTTTCATTTTACATAGATTAGTTTGGTTCCTTTTCTCATTGTGTTATGGTATCTTAGTATTTTTATATGCTTAAACACTAGTTAGCATAGTACTCTTATCCATTATCATCTCCTTATTTATCCCCATTTTCATTTCAGTCATATCATTCATGTTTATTTTTATCTATACCTCTCCATACCTATCTCTACCGATATCCTAGGAGGGTTACTTCCTTTATATTAATCATGGGCCTTGGAAACCCTAGGTTTACCTAGTATAGGGATTACTTGCCCTTTAGATATACGACCTAGCAGATCAATATATCCACTAAGTCCATCCCCTTATATGCAGGTACATGTGTGTTTCCCAACCATTTCCTCGATAGTCTTGTAGAATAGATGATTTAGGATTACATGTTATTGAAGAAAATTTTTGCCCACATACATTATCTAGTGAACCTAACTTTGAATCCTACAAACCTCTTGATCGAGTATAGTCTCGTTAAAATAAAAAATCTTTAATTTGGACCTCATTTAAACATAAAAAAACCCCACAAACCCTAATAATTTTCTTACAAAAACATTATTGCCCATGGGTGATTTTGTCTATTTTTGTCACACCTACTTGAAGCACCTTTGGCCCAAAAAATCTTATCCTATCTATTCCTCTGAATTTGTTTCATAATACCATCGGCCACTATATAAACATTCTACGGTGTTGATTACGTATGAAGCTCAAATTTCTAGAGCTCTATTTTTAACTTCCAAACGTACAAAAATGACTCCTATGAGGATATTTTTGCTTAATTAAATTATCTAAACTTCTCCATGGGTTATTATTTTGTTCCTACATCTTCTCTTCATGCTCCCAAGTGTTCCAATTTTCATCCTTTGAGCATTAATCTTCCTAATCACCCCACTCTCACCTAAGATACTATTTTTTCCCAATCATATACCTCTAATCGGATAGAGCACGGTAACTCAATAGAATGTAATGTGGTTAAGGTTAAGAAAATAAATCCTATGTCCATCAAAAAGAATCTCAACAAAAATGATTACTTTACCCCTAACAAGGATGAAGGTTTTCAAAATATATCTACTAATGTCATGGAAATGACCATGCCTCATCCTAACAAGGGAATACCCTATCATGATCAAACTCCTTCTTACGTGACTAATCAGGATAAGTCTCCCAAAAACTCATTCATGAACATGATGATCATGAATAAACACCCTCAATCAAAGGCCATTATTCTTCTATGGATCCTAACATGGTAGTAATTAAACTCCCAAATAATATGGAATTATCCTAAGATTCCCACCACAACTAGCATGCTCAAAATACAAAAACATAAGTATGGTTCCTAGTGCACCCTCTTTTCACCCCCTCCATTGGTGGACATACATAATAATCTCATTCCGCATCAGCCCATTTGGAGAAAGATGTTACGGACTATCCAAAATGAACCATTACCTCTATATATTGCTTTCATGGACTTAGGAGAGACTATACCTATCATTTCTTATAATGGATCCATAGATCCAACCCTCTATCTCAAGAATTTCCGTAACTTTGTACAAATATTATATTTAAATGAATACCTATGCAACAACTAAGCTTCTAGAAAATAATTTTGTATGTGAGGCACTAGAATGGTATAACCAAATCCCACCCATCTCGATAGTTGACTTAGAGAACTTAGTAAAATATATCATTTCTAAGTTTCAACAACAAGACCTTCCTGAAAAAACCTTACAAAGGTTCATATACCTTAAGCGGGGGCTCACTAATCTTCTCAAATATTTTTTAATAAATGGAAAACACTTTCCATGCGAACTAACCAAAATCTTGATAATCAAATTTTATTACAAATCTTTCTTAAATACCTTATGCCTACTTTTTAATATAAGGTTAGGTATTTATCTCCTAATACACTAAAGGAATTCCTCGATCAAGAAAACATATGAGATCATATCATGCATGAATTTGGATGTACTACCAATTTATTTCCCAAGCTTAAAAGCACAACACATGTGATCAGTCCTTTAAATTATCCAAGAGAAAAAGGAATTGGGAAAGGTCAAGAACCTCCTTACAAAACCTCTCATACTCCTTTGTCTCATGCCAAACCTCTCCAAATGCTTCTTTCCCCATGAATATTCTCCCCCTCAAAATAATCCTTTCCTAAATTTAGTGTGATCTATTTTTTTGGTGGAATACCACTATAGGACATTCTCATAGTGATTGTAAGGATCTTAGGAAGAAATAACTTGACTTATTACTTGGTTATTCCTTAAATGATTCTTCCATTATACAAGAGTGTTATGAAAAATATCAATATTAGGAAATATATTGTATTAATCATCAAAATAAATGTTGTAAAACCCCTAAACAATATTGTGTGTATCATAGATCCTTCATATGATAAAAATTTCCTAGGTTCTCAATATGTAAATGCATAAAAGGTTATCTATAGGCATAAAACTACCCATAAAGATCCCATTATCAAACCTAAAAAATCCTTTGATAACCCACCATTTCTTGATACTTCCCAATACCCACCAATGGCAAAGCCTGCTCCTATATTTGAGCCTCCACCCTTGGTATCACAAGAAGTACCAAGTAAGGATCACATCCTACCTTCATCTAAAAATATATCTTTAACTAAATCATCACCACATATGGATACATCTTCCAGTGTTCCACCACCACAGTACCACTATGGGAGTTATTCCAAGCCTAGTTAGAACTATTTAGATGAGATAAATTCCCTTACAAGAAAAATACCATTAATGGAAATCATGAATACCTCCTCTTTCCATCTAAGGTTTATCCTACAATAGTTGCAAAGATTCAAATAGCCTTCATACATGGCTTCCAATATTCCCACTGTGACCAAAACTCCTAAAATCAATCACATAAATACCACTAGATCTTCCTCACACAATTTGTGTTTGGGATACTTAGATTTAAAATTTGTGGAGGATGAAATAATTACAAATGAATTTATATTTCATGTAGATAATCCACCCCTACTCATTAGTGTTATCATTCGTGATGCAAAAGTATATAGAGTCTTCATAGAAGAAGGGTCCGGAATCAACTTGGCTTATTTATCCCTTATTAAGAATCTTCATTATTCTATAAATGACCTCAAACCTACTTGATTAACCTATCGAAATTTGAAAATAATAAGAAAAAAACCATATGATGCATCAGGTTACCCATCACGGTTGGACCAAAAAGGTCATCATCAAGATCATAGTCCTAAATCATCCTCTTTCATACAACCTTTTGTTGGGTTTTCCTTGAACGTACCATATGTGCGCGAGCACATCATCCAGGTACTAATGTATTAAGTTCATCCATAATAAACAATTCTTTAGGAATGATGTTGATCTCAATCCTTGGGATATTCTGGTATTTTTAATGAATCCTTCCTAATCCCAATTGCTCTTAAGATTCAAATTATTCCTTACCTATAATTTTTCAATATTTAATCCAAAATCCAAATTACATTAGTAGATTCGGATGACGATGAGCTTAATAACATTTAAAATATAATTAATAAGAGTAGGTTTCTCAATGATATCATGCATCATCTACCTTTGGTTATTTTACCTCGAGATCAATTTTTGCCTCGAGGTTGATATGAAAGAGCCAATGTGTGATATCTCCACATCCAATCATTTAGAATGCAATAAACTAGGAATCACATAACTATTTTTTGATCATCCTCCCCTTTCACCCAGATACTTTAGTAGTGTTGGTGTTTCATCCAAATAAGAGGTTCAAAATATCAAAGGGATAGGAATTTTTTTATGAAGAATATATCGTTTCGCAAGATTAGTTTAGACATTTAGAAGTACTACACTACTAGAATACTCTAGCCTAAATTTGATCTTCAGAGTTTGATACTAACACCGTATTCACATCCTATTAGTCCTCTATCTATGATAATAGCAACGTGAGGAGGAGGAAGAGAAAAATTATTTTATTCCTCATTTGTTCCTTAACATTCCTTGGGTTATAGAAAAAATTTTGGGTATGCCGCATGTCATGATCATGATGCATCCTCAAATCAATATTCATAGAAAAATGTATACCCCTACCAGACATGATCAACACCTTTGGAAAATGTCTCGTAGGGCTGATATCATCTAATTTTGTTCATGCTACTATAAAAAACATTGGTCCATATCAAGATATAGTTGCAAGAGCTAATAATGTAGGAACCAAACAAAAATAATATCCATCTACACTTTTGTTTTCTCTCAAGGATCCCTATCACTCACAGTCTACTTCCCGGTGTAGTAATGATGAGTAGGATATCTTTGAAGAATCCATTCTAGCTACTTAGCCACTTCCCACATTTAACTAGGGTTCAAGAACCTCTCACAAAATAACCATTAGCTCTACACCTCGGAGGTCACCCAAGATCTTTAGGATGTTAGATGTGTGATAGAACAACTCTATACAACATAGATATGGTAGGATGTATGTGGGTCTAGAGGTAAATTTAGAGTAACATGGACCCCTTCCTACCCTAGATATTGATGAATCCATTATGGAGATTATACATGTTTGAGAAGACAATCTTCCTTGATACCATCACAAATTAGGAAACTTTTCCAAAACACACATGCACTTTTATGACCACATCGTTGTGATTGATCCCAACTAGGATGAAGTTTCCAAGTTACCTAAAGCCCTATACCATTTTTAAGATGGAAATTCTATGTTAGTTGAATAAACTATTAATGTGTATCTCAATGACGATCCAACGCATGTAGTCATATTGGGTGATTTCTTCCCTTACTTACGTGAATGCCACATAGAAATCCTATGAAAACACAAAGAGGCATTCACATGGGGATATTATTATATGCCTGGTATTGACCCTAATATTATATCCCATAACATCATCACTTATCCTAATGTCACTCCCATTTAGTAGAAGATACGAAATTTCCCTCCTAAATTCAATTATTTATGTTACAAAGAAATCATCAACCTTCTAGATGCCAAGTTCATTCGTACTATAGATTATTATGAATTAGTCTCCAATATTTTTTTAGTTTGATAGAAGGACACCTTTTCCATCTATATCTGCATCAAATTTCAAAACCTTAATATAACATTTCCTAAATATAACTTCCCTCTACCCTCCATCGGTGTTATCATTGATATTATGCTAGGATATGAAATGTTATCTTTTATGGATGTATTTTCGGATACAACCAAATTAAAATAGACCCTAAATATAGTACAAAACTATCTTCACTACATAATGGCACACATGTTGTTATGTGAAAATTCCCTTCAAATTAAATAACCCCAAGTACAACATATCAACATGCCATGACACACATCTTCCACAACCTCATACATAAAGTTGTTGAAGTGTATTTTGATGATATCCTCGTCAAGTCTCGATGCATTAATGATGATGCCCAATACTTAGACATTTCCTAGAATTTCTTCAAAAATATAGGGTTCTCATCAATCTTGAGAAATGTATAGTTGGAGTAACATGTGGAAAAATCCTAGCATTCTTAGTTTCCGAAGGTGGTATTTATGGTGATCTTGCGAAGATCAAATCTATATTTGACATGCCATAATCAACTTACATATGAGAGACATACATGCTTTCCTAAGGAAACTTAAGGAAATTTGAATATTTTTCCTTGAGTTTACTTATCTTACGCATGTAACCTCCTTCAAAATTTAACCAAGATTGCATGGAAAAAATATTTTCGCTAGGAATTTAACAATATGAAGCAATAATTATCCTCATTGCCAACATGTTGAAACAAAAAGCTGTCGAGTGAGAAAATTTTTGGTTTCTACCAAATTTCACTGTTTTGATCCTCTCCTTATGTATGGGGATGCTCACATTATTGAATTTAAACTAACCTAAAACTATGGGTGGCCATTAGGCCAAGGATCACATAAGAACACTCCACCGAACTCGTAGAAAAGTGCTTGTAAGAATTATAAGGGAAGAAATTGCAGCAATGAGAGGTAAAGGGGAGTTGGGGAAATAAGGAGAGAGAGGGTTACTATTTTGAGTAGGCTTACATAATTCACATACAATAACTAGAGTGATTCCACATCCAATTAGAAGAAAACCAAAATACAAATAATGTTAAGACATAACAAATCATAGACATAGAATTCCATTGATTCATTCATCGAAGGCATAAACACATTTCTTGGTTGTACAAGATTATCATGCTTAAAAAGTTGAAACATAAAGAGAGAGTAGATGAACACAAGAAAATGAATAGAATAATTTCATGTCTTACTACTTTATGTAGAAGTGGTAATATCAAAAACATACATTCAATCATTAATTTCCAACCCATTTTCAATGGAGAATCCATTCCAATTTATAGCATTACAAACATCTCCTTTAATCTCCCCCACATGACTTTCCATTTGCCCTTAAAACTTGTAACCTTTCATATTCCTAGGAAATAAAAGTGAGTCCCTTTTTATTAATTAAAGGGAACTCATTACAATGTTTGACTATAGGTCACATTTAAATGAATAAGACAAAAAGTGAAAATTCTCTTCCCAATGGATAATTAGAACATGAGAGAGAAATGAAGGAGGAGAGGAGTTGATAGATCCGATGGAGAGAAGATTTAACTGATGGAGAATTTTATGATTTGAATCATGGTGCTCAAAAATTACTCCTTCTACAAGATGCATAGGCACTCCGAACAACTAAATAATTTTATAATAACCTTATTTCTCAAATGCTTAGCATGAGACAGCTTTCTTGATTCTTCACACATGGTGAATATGACACATTTTTCTCTTCATAATTCACTTCCTCCATCGAGATGTCAACTAAGTAGAGACATGCCTATGACATTTTTCAATTTTATATTCATGAAAATGAACTTATTTCTCCAAATGTAAGGATTTACCTCTGAATGGAACTTGAAGGAATGAATAATAAGGATTTCCTTGTTCTTGTCCTGCACACTGCACTGAAACACTATAAAATATACCTCCTCGATGTACAAAATGTGAGCTCATTATCGAGCATGAATCAAGTGTTTAGAAACACTTCTCAAAGTATGAATTGTTTTTTATGACATCCATATTCACTCATAGTGAGCTTCTTGCATCATGCTCATGAAGATCCTCCTTTGGGAGACTTGAACTTGAATGAAGCTCTTGATGTTTCAAATTTCATGATGTTCCTGTCATGAATGAATTTGATTAGAGTGACTTCCTCCCTATTTAGATGATGAGACAAATTCATAACCTTTATATCATGGTAAAAATAAATGAGATAAGTGAAATTTGATCCATTGACAACTTTTGCATAAGAACTGAAAAACTTACTATTTTTGGTAGGTGGAGTCAAGAGCTATTATTTTTAACAATTTTCCATTATTTTCACTTAGTGATGTTTCTTTCTTGTATGGGGGACATTGAATGCTAATAATTTACATCATTTTACAACTCTCCATTTTATACATGCCCCATTATGAACACATATTATTTTTAATAAGTGCACATGTGACATGATTACAATGAAAATAGTCTTAAAATTTTAGGAGATTTATTCTAGGATTCCCTACTCCAATTTTTGGGTGATTACTTTGTCTGAATGAGTAGTAAAATTAATTTTTCATTAGAGGGAGAAGAATACTAATAAAAATTCATTCCTCCATATCTCAAAAAATCATCAACTCCATTGTGCAAGAATGATTCGGATAAAATTAGATTTTTCAGGATCATCAACTCCAAGTTTCGGAGTGTTTCACCTACAAAATATTCAAGAAAGTGAAAAAATATTCAAGGAGTTAAAAATGATAAGATGAAACATATTCCTAAACATCCATAAAAATCAGGAACTTCATGGTAGAAAAATTTCTTGCGTGAAAGTAGAATTTTTGTTCATTGTTTGCTCCGGAGTTCAAGTGATTTCACTTGCCGAATCTTTGGGAAGTGAGGAAGGTTCACACTATCCTTTCATTATTGTGTCATGGAATCCATTAATGGATGTTGTAATATTTTATAGAAATAAATTCTCCAAAATGGACAATTATGTGGAAGAAATGAGCAAAAATGGTGGTATATTATGTTTTATCTCACTTTTATAATGTCCTTCTGGCCATAGATCAAACCTGGGTTACATATGAGCTTGAGTTAGGTTAAGATCAGGTTTTTCATGGATAAATGGGACAAATGGTACAAAAATGTATATTTTAGGAGGATCATGACACTTTTCAACATGTGGTGAAGTGTGCACAAGATGAAAAAGGCGATAAAGCACCCAGAGAGCTAAAAATGGTTGCGTAAAAAAACATCATAGGAGCCTTTTTCATGGAAATAATTTTTTTTCCTATTTGTCACCTTTATAAAAGGGATAATAGCAATAAAAATTTTACTTGGATTAGGATCATGACACTTGGAAAAGATCTGATCATGCTTGGTGAAGTGAGGTTAGCATGATAAGTAATCGATTTGGCCGAGAAGGATCATATGAGATCCAGGGGCTAGGAGCTTGCTCATGAGTGAAATTTTTTGTACCTCTTGTCCCCCATTAGTGTAAAGGGACAAGAGGAAAAAAATTTCACCATTGAGCAAGGATTTTAATGTGGAATAGTTGAAATTTGGCTGAGTATGGGATTTACATACTCTTGACTAGTGATAACTTGAAAACTTCACTCTCGAATCTTGGAGTGGTCTTTAGAGATGAAATTTTATATTATTATGAATCCAAGAGACATTATAAAATCAATGGAACGTGATTTATAACTTTATTCTACCTAAAAATTCAAAAAATTCCCTTTTTTGATTAGGACATCAAGGTGTACCTACAAAATTTCAACTACCTTGAAAAAAATCATTCGGTCTTGGAACAAATTTGATGTTTCCAATATGTAGATAATTATTCAATATTTCCATTTCCTAATTTTTTTCCTTATAAATACTTTCATAACTCCCGAATCATCTGAAGAAGTTCAGGTTCATATTTTGACCATTCATTCCTTACACCCTAAAAACCCACTTTTACACAGATTGTCCCTAAACCACCAAATCTTCCCTAAATATTCCTAAACTACTTCCAACACCTTCAAATATTTTCAATGAATTTTTTGTATTTTTATGAGCTATTATATCTTTCCCGTAAGATGCACACATGCCTTGATAATGGCTAGAATTATCCTTTTAAGTAGTACACAAGACTAGCATTTCTTCAAACTTCACCGAATGGAATGATGAACCTTATTGCACCATTATGAAATATTGCATATGTTTATTTAATGCATATGATAACTTGTGAGGTTAATATGAACATTACATGGGAGACAAAATGACCAAGGAGGGGTTTTGGAGGGTTTTGATAAAATTTTCACATTTTTCTTAGTTTTTATGGCTCAAGTTTTTAATTTTGATCTTGAAAAATACATGAAAATAGCTAACTCTAGCTTGGGAACATTGGACTATAAATTTAAATAGATAACCATATCATTCTCATGTGTTATTAGACCAGTTCCTTGTTCATTGGGTAATAAAGTCAGTTCTTCACTCAAAAACAAGAAAAGCTACAAACACGACAAACAAGACCAACACACAAAAGGGAAAGGAAATAAAAAATGGGAAGGAAACAAACAACAGAAAGGGAAACAACCCGAATCACCTATGTACATGTGGGGCATAGCCCACTTTTATTGAAACATCAACTCAAATTGAGTTTTTTACCTCTATACAGGTTTCACCTAATGTATTTATTACACAAATTCGTTGATAGGCTCACTGAAATAAGATCCTTTACTCAATTTCTTAATATTTCTCACATGGTTTTTATTTCAATTGATGACTCACTTAGTCAGTTCATTTCCTTTGTTTATTTAGAACATCCTTTTCATTTTTATTGATTCCCAATTTCATGCTAATTGTTGATTCTCCTTTGCATTGTGAAGATGATTCTTGATCATACTCATCTTATCATTTTCATATTGAGGCCTATGAAATTTGATAGGAACTTTTTAATCATTTTCATCCACTTCATGACCACTAATTTAATAATTTGATTCTGATCATATGTTTTGGAGGCTTCAACATTATCACTAACTTCTTAATTTATCATGTTTGCAAGTTGTTCCAAATTTTCTTCTTTGTGGGACACCAGCTCTTCCTTGAATTTATTCTATTTATAGTATGGTGTGCCTATTTATTAATTCTATTGGAAAGAGAATGAATTTTTTTTTAGCATGCAACATTAAATCCATTGTCTTCTTCATCTTACCAATTTTGAACTTTGAAATCCATTTTCATGGTGAAAGTACATTTTCCTTGAGTGGATTTGACCTTGAAAAATTCAAGCATGTTAGTATACATACATCCCTTATTGAGAGGATTTTCATTTCAAAAAAAACAAGCCTTGGGATCAAGAACTATTCCATCTATCCATTTTTTCATTGAGAATTTCTCCATCCTTATGAAAGGGAATGGGCACAAAAATGGAGCTGAATTATTTATATTGTTATTTTCACAAGCTTGACCATCAAGAACTAAGGATTCCATTTCCATGATGAATTCATCCTCTTCCTAGATAGGTTCAAATTCAAGATGCTGAAACATCTTGTCATTCTTACATCTCTTTTCATCGTCTCCCAATGACAAAGATAAGTATCTATATTCACAAACATACTCGTTTAATGGAACCTAATTTCAAACGTTGAGAACATGGTTTAGAACATTGAACTCAGCTGATAATAATGTTTTTGTATCACTCCTTTTTTATCTGCATTTCTTATAACTTCAATATTTATTTGTTGTAAATCAATATTTACATGACCAACATCACCCTCTATAGGAGAAAGTGTGTTCATGCTCATATCTAGTGGGAAGTACATGTTTTTAGATTCTTATTTCATAAATTCATCATGATGCTCTTTGACTGGATCCATGACACTCGATGCTCTTCCACCAACATGGGAAGCTCAACATCTTCTTCTAAATCCATGAAAGAGTTATAAGACATTGAATCTTGAAACAAGATATCCACCCTAGAGTCATCTAACCTTTGAATGTTCTATTTCATTTTCTTAGTGGGAATAAGTTTCTTCATTCTATAATTTACTTGAAAGGGTGTCATATGACTAATCAAGTTATATATTTCTACTAACATCTTGACAAAATCTTTGACTTAACAATATATCATACGAGGTTGGCATGTTTGCTACACGTACTCACATTGTGATCATCTTATCAAGAAAATCTGAAAATACTACTTAAGAATCCTTCACCTATCTAACAAAAGGCACTTCTTTCATTTCCATGGAATAGAAATGACTAGTGGTATGAGAGAGGGAGGGACCAAGAGCTTTAGCAACCTTTTCAGAATGACATTTTCAAGAGCACTTTGGAGTTAGTGATGCCATTATTTATTTTGTACCCATTGACCAATAAGGATATATATAAAGGTTATACCTTCCCAAAGGTGGAGGGTGTGGAAGCAAGGTAGTTCAAAGAAGGAGAGGTATGAGGGGTAGAAGGTGTTTCTTTAGTAGTGAAATTTTTTAAACACAAACTTGAACTACTTCCTTTGATAAACTAAACAAGCCTGTCAAATTTCTTGGGATGGAGTTTCAAGTATTCAAACTCATAAATTTGAATTTTGGATTTCTTGCAATGGTCAATGATGTCAAAGGATGGGGAATTTGTAGGCACATAAGGGATTATGGAATCCTTTACATTGGTATGATTTGCATTCTTAGGATCAACGAAATATATTTTTCAAAGGAATTTGAATGAAAATAACCTGAAGAGGTAGAAGGATTCTTGGTTGAGATAGTCTCGTTCTTCTTCTTAATTGACCCTATGGAAGTAAAATGTGAGGCTCTCCATTTTTATTATTTTTGTAGATTCGTCATTTAAGGATTCAATTTTTATCTTGGTTATCTAAAGAAAAATATTTTTTCCTATTTTTGATTGAGTGAACATTGCATAAGAATTTCTATCTGTAGGTTCTTCAAACTCTTCATTTGGTGTGAGTTAAATATATCCAATCCTAGCACATTCACCTTCTTCTTATTCTTTGATTTCAGATTCAACAAATTCTTCTCCTTCATCATCATTAGTCCCACATATTTCATTTATTGGTAGAGATTCCAACTCAAGCCTTTGAGGTGATTCTGCGCAATCTAATTCTGTTTTTGTTTTTGTGTGATTATCGTTGAGAAACCTTCTTCTTCAATAATGTTTAGTCATTGGCCAACTTTTTTAGCAATGGAATGTATGTTTCATCTTTGAAACTCTAGGCCTTATCCTTTGTTAAATGATTCATGGTCTTCCTTAAATGGCATGATCAGGTCATCTTCCACTCCAATAGTAAGATCTTAAGTATTTTCAAAATTGTGTTGTTGAACTCTCTGTGGAAAGAAACTAACCTAAGGAAGCTGGGAATTCATGAAGAACCTTTTCTAATTATCCTTAGTAAGACAATAATTATTATGAATCTTATTGATCAACTTATTAAACTTTTCCAAAAATATCTCATAGATTCCTACAATTCTTTCTTCATCTAATTTAATTGAGTAAGGAGGGCATGAAAATCTTCTCCAATATTTAATATTGCTTCAAAATTTATTTTCATATCCTTCCAATCATTAATCGAATGCGATGAAAAGTAGTAAATCCAATATGAAACTGCATCTTGTAATGTTCTATAAATAACTATATTGTAACATATTCATGTTTCACTCCAATAATGTCATAGGATTTTATAAAATTTGTGATATGGTCATCAAGTCATTGCTTTCCATCTCCAAAGAATTTCAAAAAGTTCTTTCTTGATCCTTTTTTGTAATTTCATGAAGTGGAGTAGTCAAAGCCAACAAACCAAGTGTTATATCCCCATGGCATAGGTGCAACCATTTCTTCATCTCCTCTGGTTCTTCTTCTCTTTCTTATTTTGGTGGAATGAGGTCTATTGGTTCAATAGATGTTTCTTTGGTATGACCTTCAAGAGGAAAATGGGATCAAGTCTAAGAAAGTCCTCTTGATAGGTCCTCATTGATATTTGAACAAAAAGGAGTCTGAAATCAACTCTATTTTTCTCTTTAATGAAGGAATGATAATTCCACTTGCACGATCATCTCGGGTGTAACTTGTTTCTCCCAGTTTTTATCAAAATACTAGAAAGGAATGAAACTAGGAAAATGCATATTTTTCAAAAGGATCACAATAATTATTCTCAAACATTCAAATGATGTTTTTGGTATTTTTTAATTTTTTATGGATTTTCAAATATCTAATTTTTTTATATTTTCAGAGATATTTAAGGGTGCACGAGGGCATCTCTCCCTAGTGTATTTTTCAAAAATGTTGCCAAAATATTTTTGTGGGAACATTTTTATTTCCACCAACAGTCATGGGGCTAAACCCCTCCTTCTTGTGAATAGGGAGGCTCCCATTATTAAATGTAAACTAACCTAAACTTGTGGGTAGATATTAGGATAGGGATCACATAGGAACATTCCACTAAACCTACAGAAAATTAATTTTATGAAGTACAAGGAGAGGAAATTTCAGTAATGAGAGGTAAAGAGGAGTTGGGGAAACAAGGAGAGAGAAGGATACTATTGTGAGTAGGATTACAAAATTCGCATACAATAACTAGAGTGAGACCATATCTAATCAGTATAAAACAACAATGAAAAAATGATAAGACATAAAAATTCATATACATATAATTCTAATGATTCATTCATCAAAGGCTTGTATACCTTTCTTGGTTGTACAATATTATCATGCTTAAAAAGTTGTAAAGTAGAGAAAGAGTAGAGGAATATGAGAAAAATAATATAATAATTATATCTATTATTACTTGATGTAGAAGTGGTAATCTCAACAACATACATTCAATCAACAATTTCCAACCCCTTTGAAATGAAGAAGCCATTCCAATTTATAGCATTACAAACATGTCTCTTCATCTTACCCCCACATGACTTTTCACTTACCCTTACAACTTGTGACCTTTCATATTCCTAGGAAAGAAAAGTGAGTCCCTTTTTATTAATTAAAGGGAACTCATTACAATGTTTGACTATAGGTCACATTTAAATGAATAAGACAAAAACATTAAATTCTCTTCCTAATGGAGAATTAGAACATGAGAGAGAAAGGAAGGAGGAGAGAAGGAGTTGACTAGTATGATGGAGAGAATTTTTGTCTAATGGAGAATTTGTTGATTTGAAGCATGGTTCTCAAAAATTCCTCCTTCTACAAGATGAAAAGATAGTCCAAACTACTAAATAAGTGTTTAGGGACAATGTTTCTAAAATTATTGTCATCATATGGTTTCCTGATTCTTCACACATGGTGAAGATGACCCCTTTTATCTTAAAAATTCACTTCCTCTACTAAGATGCCACTTGGGTAGAGACATGCCTATGACACTGTTCAATTTTCTCTTCATGGAAATGAATTTGTTTCGCTAGATGAAAGGATTGACCTTTGAATGGAACTTGAAGGAATGAATGAGAATGAGTTTCATTTTCTTATCCTACACACTACACTGAAACACTAAAAAATCTACCTCCTCTAACTTGAAAAATGTGAGCTCATTATCGAGAATGAATCAAGTGTTTATAAACACTTGTCAATGTATGAATTGTTTGTGATGGCATCCATCTTCACTTAAATTCAACTTATCGCATTATGCTCATGATTATCATCCTCTGGGATACTTGAACTTGAATTAATCTCTTTATGTTTTAGACCTCATGATGCTTCTTTCATGAATGAATTTCATTAGAGTGACTTTGTCCTATTCAAACCAAGATACAACTTCCCAACCTTGTTATGATGTAAAAACTCAATGAGATAAGTGAAAATGGATTCATAAAAAAAAAATTACACAAGAACCTGAGACTTTCTAGCTTAAGTAGGTGGAGTTAAGAGCTATTATTTTTAGCAATTTTACAGTGTTTTCAGTTCATGATGTTTCTATCTTGTCAGGGGACCTCGAATGAAAAGATTTCACCTCATTTGAAAACATTCCATTTTTATACATTCCCCATTATAAACACATGTTATTTTTAGTAAGCTCATTGCATGTGTCAAATTGCAACGAAAAATGTCTTTAAATTATGGGTTTTATTCCATGATTCCTTTCTCTAATTTTTGGGTGATTCCTTTTTTTGGATGAGTGGGAAAATGAATTTTTCATCGGAGGGGGAAGAATAGTGAGAAAAAATAATTCCTCCATATCTAAAAAATCAGAAAATTCATGGTGCAATAAATGATTCAAATAAAACTATATTTTTCAAGGACCCTCTGCTCTAATTTTGGATTATTTTTCCTTTCAGATCGTGGGAAAGTGAAAAAAATTGAGGGAAGAATGCTAAGATTAAACACAGTCAGTAATATCCTTAAAAATAAGGGACTTCATGGTGCAAAAACTTTATTGCATGAAATTATAATTTTTAGTGATCATTTTCTCCAAGTTTCAAGTGATTCTACTTACTAAATATTCGGGAAGTGAGGAAGGGGCTCGTTGTCCTTTTTTCATTGTGTAATGGAAAAAATTAATGGATTTTGGAAGGTTTTAGGAAGAAACAATTCACCAAATTGGCTAACTATGTAGAATAAATGAGAAAAATTTGTGTTATATTGTGTATTTTGGAAGTTTTTACATCAAAAATTCACTAAAATGGCTATGGGGAAGAAATGACCGAAATTGGTGATATCTTGTGTTTTATCTCACTTTTTTATGTCTCGTTGATCATAGATCAAAATTGGGTTAAATGTGAGATTGATTGAGGTAAGATGTTGTTTTTCATGGATAAAGGGGACATAAGGGATATAAAATGGCACTTTAAGGATGACCATGACACTTGGCACTGTGATGAAGTGTGCACAAGATGTAAAGTTGATAAAGCACCCATGGAGCTAAAAATAGTCACACAAAAAAACCTTAGAGGGGGCTTGCTCATGAACATAATTTTTTCCCCTTTATAAAATGGATAAGAGGGACACAAAATGGTTCTTGGAGTAGGATCATGACACTTGAAAAATATCCGAGAAGGCTTGGGGAAATGAGGTTAGCCAAATAAGGACTCGGTAGAGCCGAGAAGGGTCATATGAGTCCCAAGGGCTGGCGATTGCTAACGGGAAGATTTTTTTGTCCCTTTTGTCCCCCTTAGTGTAAAGGTAAAATAAGGACATAATTTTTTTATCATTGAGTAAGGTGTTGACAAGTTGAACGGTGAAAAGTTGGCTAAGTATGGTATCTGCACACTTTTGATTGGTGACAACTTGAAAACTTCACTCTTGGAGCTTGGAGTAGTCTTTTGAGATGAAATTTTATATGATTATTACTCCAAGATACCTTATAAGATCAATGGAACATATTTATAAACTTTATTCTTCCTGAAAATCCAAGAAATTCCTCCTTTTTATTAGGATAGCGAGGTTTACCAAGTAAAATTTCAGCTTCCTTAAGAAGGCATTAAGTCTTGAAATAAATTTGATGTTTCCACTATGTAGATAATTATTCAAGATTTCCATTTCAATTTTTTTCCTTCCAACTCCTTACAGATATCCTAGAATCATATAGAGAATACTAGGTTGATATTTTGACCATTCATTCCTTACACCTAAAAACCCCACTTTTTCACAGATCATCCTATTTAAAGAAGTTTTCTCTTTCCAACTTTAAATTAATAAAGTGAAATAAAAACAAAAAAATGACCACAAAAGATAGAGGGGTTTACCAATACCCACAAAGATGAATGTTGATGTTTATGTTTTTTTGAAGCTTCGAGTCTAAATGAGTGTGCAAGTCTCCTTTATCCTAAAAGCAATTTGCGATCAAATATGCTAAACATAAAAGATTATACAAATGGATAAATGAGTTGCTTATTAAAGGTCAATTCCAAGAATCCAAGGGACTTCCTTGGATGATGTCATCTCACTTTGTAATAATTAAGTGAATTGAAAAATATAGTGATAACAATAGATAACAATAGATAAATGATAAACAGATGCAAAACTCTAGAATTCAAGGTTGAAAGGAAGATTATGTGTGGCTTCAAGGTGTCTAGAAAGTGTAGATCACTCGAATGGAATTGAAGTAGT
Organism: Taxus wallichiana var. yunnanensis; assembly: GCA_018340775.1. Taxonomy (NCBI): domain Eukaryota; kingdom Viridiplantae; phylum Streptophyta; class Pinopsida; order Cupressales; family Taxaceae; genus Taxus; species Taxus wallichiana. The sequence goes on along the minus strand of CM031238.1, from coordinate 511,993,504 downwards.
TGTACCGAAGTCCTTAGTCTCTTGTTGGATTTTGTACAATATTTCAAATTGATCCTCAATATCTTGTTTGTCAACAGAAAATTAGATTTCACAAAGTGTAATCTCATGTAGGATGTTGTATGGTTCCCAGAAAAAGGGGTATTGGACTATGGGGAGATCATAAATTCTTGTAATTAGATGTTAACGACTAAGAACTCGTCATCTAATAAAGATCGATACTTAAAAAACATGTTAAATGTCAAGGATTTGATAAAAACTGATAGAAAGATGATGAATTGATAAAGAGATAATTTTGATAGGAATTACTGGAGACTCAGGCCAATCGCTGGCGATTAGGGAGAATCACAGGAGATTACTATGAATTTTTATAGTTTTGATACAAATGATAATTAAATATCTAAAAGGATATTTTTATTGTTTAAAAGGTTTAAGATGACTTAAAATGAAAAAGAGATATATAGAAATACCTTTGAACATATGTGGAGCTAGAAACCACCTCAAATCTTTAGTGGGAAATATCTGAGTTGATAAATTGTCTTGTCACATTCCTGAGAAGCTGGGTGATGGAATGACCACAAATGTGCTTGAAAATGATTGATGTTGATGCTGATTATGCTTGAAGATGTCCTGGATGTTGTAATGTTGAAAAATGGAGTGTAGGATCAAAAATGAGGCCCAAGATTCTAGATTGAAGATCCTTGAGAGAGAGCACAAAGGTGTTATTTATAATCACTAGTAATTCGGTTGAATCATCGACAATCCACTTTTTTAGGGAATTAGCTAGAAAAGTGGTTAAAACCACTTCTAATTAGGGGTTTTTGTTTTGGGATTTGGGTGAATGATTAAGATAAGGTTGGGGATGAGGTGTAGAGGTTAGGAAGGTTATGAAATGGTTAAGAAATTATTGATTTGGTTTTGTCTTTATTTAATTTAGTCTTCAAATGGTTTTGGTTGTTTTAAGAGGAGTAAAATGGGATTTTACAACTGTAAAATGATTTAATGAGGTGTGAGAGAATATTTACATGGAGTAAATATTGTGGAAGATTTTAGAATTAGGATAAGAGATGTATGTTTTTAAATGTGTTTAAATGATTTAATATAATTTTTGAAGATGATGCATACGGTGAAGGAAATTAGCGATGCAAATTTTGAGTGTCTACATTTTCCCCTTTTTGTCAAGTAGTTTGGTGTAGGAAAAGTGCTAGAAAAAAATGATTGTTTGATAGATTGATTTTTATGGGTGATCCTCCCACAAAATGGGGTAACTACAACACAGTGTAAGGAACACCAGTTTGATAGGGTTTTTTTGGATAACTTTGATATGTGTTTCTCTTAAAATAATTACCCCAGATGGGGTATCAAAATGATAGGTGCTACCATGGAATCAAGTGATAGGGGAACTAAGGGGTTCATGGACTATAGAAAAATGATTTGTAAGGGTAAGCTATGAGAATAGGGAAATCAAGTGATATAAGGCCAAAGGGATTGTGTCCCATAGACATATGACCTATCCCATGGTAAAGTGGATTTGTAATATTTTTTGTAGATAAAATTTGAAAAGGCTCCAAGAACCATATACAAAGATATATTACATTTTAATATCACATCTAATAAAAATATCAATAAAAAAACTGCCCAAAACCACTTGAGTCAAAAAGGAATTGACTTAAGCAGAGTGAGACACAAACAGAAAACAACAAACCTAAACCGAAACAACCTAAAAACTAACTTAGAAGAAGGAAGTGGATTTTTAATTTTAATTTTTGAGGATTTAGAGCATTTGGAAGGATGCAATTGGTTGGAAAATATGATAAATTGGTTGTGAGTTTTGAAAATTACGATTAGGGTTAAAATATGATGAATCACTAGTGATTAGAATGATCACTAGCAATTTAATTTTGGGGGAGGCTATAAAATCCCTAGTTAGGTGATCAATAGTTCATTATTCTGACTTATATTTGTGAATTTGAGAGCTTGAGAGAGTGAAGAAGTTGGTTTGGAGCAATGACATCATCGAATAGGCACTTAAACCTACATAGAAAAGGTAACTTCCTAACTTTAGTGATTTTTGTTGAATTTTTAGCTTTTTTGAATGTTTTTGTCATTTTTATGCATACAAGAGGTTTGTTTTTAAAATCTCTAGAACTCGCAGCAATTCAAGGAATCATCGGTTATTTTTCTATGTTTCTTCAGTAACTTGATTTATTCATTGGTGACCTATGTGTTTTTCAATTTTAGATGAATTTTTGATGATTTTTGTAATAAATTTGGATTCTAATGTGTGTTTTTGTATATTTGTGATTGTATGTAACATCTTGGTCATGACTGTTACTATGATGACTTCCACTTTTGACATTGCAAATGTTGACATGTGATTTGTCTTAGGAAGGTGTATTCTTTTGACATTGAAAATCATGTTTGCAATGGATAAGTTATTATTGTTCAGAATTCATGCTAGCTATAATTTTGTTTACTTGGAAGTGAAGCCATTATGCTATGTGAAATATAGGTTGTAAATCTATATTGTTGTTTTCACATTTTCCATATGCTAACAACACACCTTGAATCAATTCCATTGATCCAAGGTATGCTTTAGTTCTCTTTATTGTCATCTTGTTAATTGACATGTTGAATGAAACATATTATGGAACTAAGCAATATTTTGTTGTAAATTGTGAAGGACCTAGCTTCGGTATCCTTACTTAGCATCATGTTGCAGTAAGTTTGGACTTCCTTCATTAATGTTTTGTAATGCTAGAGTAGCGTAAGTAGATTGAGGATCTGTTAAGGGACTAATAAGAGAAAACCTTAACCTTAGTCAGAATGGGTGGTGTTATTCAGAACTGACCTAAATCATAATGATTATCCTAATTGAATTTTTAACCTAAGGTGTTATATTATATGGCTATGAGTCTTAAACTAACCTAAGATAAATCCTAATGACCTAAGAACTAAGGTGGAAAAACCTAACCAATGCTAATGTAACCTAAACTATTACTAAGATGAAAGGGGACCTATGGGTTACATGGAAAATGGAAGGTTGGTAGCAATGATTTCTAAGTTATTAATGTGAATTGATTTCATTCCTTACATCCTAAATTTACCAAGATTGGTGGAGGCATAAAAATATGGTGGGATGCCTAGCGGCATCATTGCTAAATTTAAAATGAATGGGAATTTTTAATTTTATTTCACCAAATTTGAAGTGGTGGTGGCATAAGGAAAGAGGGGGAAATAACATTCAATGCATTCAATGCATTCAATAACCTTGGGCTTAGTGGAGGAAACTACCTAGGAGTTAGGTAGGAGGAATTGGAGAAAGTTGTTGGTCATTTGGATCTTTCTGGTTTTTTCTGCATGAGAGTTTAGGTTCTTCAAACCAGCAAGTTTTTTTTTCGACCCATTGTAATCGTGGGTATCTTCAGATGTTTCGAACTGTGGAAATGTAGAGGAAGTTAGGAGATTTGACTGTTGACGTTGGTTGAAAAGAAGAGATTCTTGAGAAGCTCAACTGGAGATCTTCTGCAAATCAACAAGAAATTTTATCAGGCATGATAGGATCTTCTTGTTAAATAGTTCTACTTTTTATTAAACATCTTCATTAAAAGAACTTTGCTCTTAGAAATGAATGGTTTTGTGGAAATGCCTTGGTATTTTTTGCTACGATCTTCTTTTGAGTTTGTTGTTTGGAAAAGATTCAATATGGGTATTTTTCCTGATGCATGTTTGAGTAACTCATGTTTATCTTATTTGAAACTAGAATATTACTTAAGTTGTGTGAACTTCTGATCTCCTGTGCTAAAATGGTTTAAGGAAAAACAAGTTTGTTTTAAGATTTGATCAGGGTTATCTTTCTTTGTTGAGAAAAGGTAAGAAAATTGATGTTTTTGTTGAAACTGTAAGTGTATGCGAACTTTATCACTGTTGATAAGATTATGTTGAAATGGGTGTTCGGATTTGTTGTTTTCTTGAGGATTTGAACTTGTTGATGAAAGAGGGTACAAAAACCCACAAGCGAGGATCACAAAGGACAATGTGCACATCAATGGACGTGTGAATGGCAGCGTGAAGATATCTCGGGAGGAGCGAGCATCAACCGAATGTGCATGCAAAGATTCGACAAATGGGCAGAACCTGGTTAAGCCATAAAACTCTCCTCTATCTCATAGATCAAATGGGGTGTACATATAGGAGGTGTTGAGTAACCCCCAGTGTTGTAATCATGACAAATCGAGTAGAGAGGGGGAGTTACATTCCTAGAATAGAAGTGTAACTCCCAATGATGCATATGATGCAATCGACACACTTTGACGTCTTTGACGTCTTTGGCCTTACGCACCGACGTGTAAGGGAATCTCATAATGAACCCTAAATGACACATGGACCTATGATCTCACCTAAATGAGATGACTCACCTGATGATGTGGAAAATACACACACCAACACCCCCTTCATCATAACTTAGGATGAGGTGGCAAGTTAGAAATGAGAAATGGGTCTCGGCACAAAGCCTGATGAGGCACCCATGTACAAAAAGAAGTCCCAAGCAGTGAAGGAAAACCCAGTGGAAAAACATCCACCAAAAGAGAACAAAGCACTCTCTAATCTAATAAATATGCCAAATATGGGTCCCGGCCATAGACGAGCCTGAAAGGGTACCCATGTACAAAGAGGCAATCTCTCGGAAAAGAAGAAGAAGAGAGAAGAAGAGGGAGACAAGAGGAATGCAGAAGATGCCATGGACGGATCTGAACTCTGCAGCTCTAGGAAGTCTCCACAGAAGAATGTCGATGATGAGATCCTCTACCTCTGGACTGAAGAAGAGCCACCCACACCGAACTGTGTGCCTACCTTAGGAAGGACAGAAATGATGTGCTAGAATTCTACCCACTCCACAAAGGAAACTGAAGGCAGCAACACGAAGAACTTTGAGTCTAGTCCATGAAAGTGTGACATAGGTCTAGCAAATGAGTGCCAAGGAACCAAAGGTAATGCCACATGTGTAGAACTATTAGAGTGAAGAGGAACACCCACAGAAAGGATGTCCAAGTGATGTGAAGGGAACAAAACATCCTCCACAATAGAAAAGGGATCCACAGCTGAGGGTGGATCAATGAAGGTCTCTGGAAATGTGGAAGTGACATGATTCCCGGAAGGGGCACTCCCAACAACAGAGATGATGAACTCCTCTGAAACACCTATAGATGGATGAGGGACCTATAGTGCATCACAAGTAGACTCTGTGAAAAGATGACTAAGGTCAGGCAGATACTCGTCCCAATGAGGGGGCTCAACAAACAGAAGAGTGATGTCAGATAGGTATGAGTCATCCAATGAAGGTAGAGGAGTGAAATGGGCCTCACACACTAGAAGTGGAAAGGAGGTTGGTGTAATGATGGTGTGAGACTGAGTATGAGACTACTCGATATCTGATGAGATGTGGGGGTGACAACAATGTCTAGAATAGTGAGAGAAAGAGGAGAAGAGTCCTCTATAGTACTCTCTACATCAGAACTAGGTGCATAATCCTTGTCATCAAAAGTAGAACCAAGCGAGCCTATGTCAGTGGAACTATCATCACATGAAGAAATGGAGGAGACAACAGAATCAACAGCAATAACAATGGCGGCAAAGTATGTGAAGGGTCTCCATACAAGGACTGAAGAATGCTCTAGACACGGTGAGGTGGATCTGAGTCTTCCACGTGAAACCAGAGAGAACGAGAGACATGCATCATCATGTGACCAAATACATGGTCACAAGTGTCAAGGAAGTCCTCTAGATAAAGATGATCGCGGAGTGCGAGAACTGGCCAAAGCAAGAAGGGAAAAATACCCTTGTGGGCGAAGTAACGTTCCATGGAAGCACACCAAGTTGAATAGGTCTCTCTCCCGGTGAGAAGTGGTGGAGGTTGTAAGGAAATCCTATGATGCTCACGTCTGGAAATAGAACTCTCCATGATGCAAAATGAAAGATGCACAAAAGCAAGATGTCGGACTTGGCCGATAATGTGTCTGCGTGTGTAGGCACTGAGAGTACAAGCATTCCCCCCAGAATGTGGCACTTTATAAAAGTAGTGTGTTTACAAAATTGACAATGCCATCACGTAATTTGCAAAAATCATGCAACTTTGACCAAGGAAGCACTCAAAAATGAGCAACGAGTCAAAAGTTATCGCATTAAAATGATTCCCACAATTGATGGAAAAATGCACTAGACGCTGCAAACACATTAAAAAAGTACATGAGATGGGTGCAAAGGGTATCGTGTGGGTACTCGTTGGAAATGGCATCAAATTTTAGGTAGGGTTTGTTTTGACTGCAAGGGGGGGTTAGCCTCCTGCCAACCCCGGACCTCGCCCTCCGTCTTCGACATGCAAATGAAGGACATAATAATAAGCAAAATACAACCTAAAACTTATTACAATGCCATGAATGTTTTTTTTTTTTTAATAATCACCCTAAAACATCAAAAATAAGGTGATGAGAGGGGCCCACGTTGAAGTTTCTACACTTAAGGAGATGCCACATCCCACGTTTGCTTAGTGTAACCACTGTTTGGAAGGAGCTTGCCCGACCTAGTGAGTTGTCCACGTGTAGAGCTAGTTGGAAGGTCTGGTTTGAGCCAATAGGTTGGCATGTTGACCGATCGTAGCTAGGAAGAATGGGTCATGTGGACTATCAAAATAGATATTTGTAGGGGGTAACCAACACCAAGACGAGCATGCAAGATACCGGGGAGGACATGGCACGTGTTGACCCGGTGCACTCAAAGAATCAAAAACTTAGCAACCAAAGAAAATTTTCAAATGGCACCAAAACGTAGAATCCAAAATGTTTTTCAATGCAGAGGCACCTAAGTTCCACACGAGAATCACATGTGCAGGTAGGCACCATGTGTTGGGTGAACGAGTGCCGAAGAATGAACCGTTTCAATCAGATGTGCAGTCTCAAACACCAAGGGGGTTCAAAAACATGCCGAGGGAGGTTGGTGCGTATGCAAAGCAAAGGTTCTAACCGCCCAAGGCTGAAAAACACGTGAGAAAAGGTTGAAATGCCCAAGGGCCACATGTGGAGTCTTTGGAGCAGGTTGACTGGGGTTGTGGGAGCTCAAACATAGCCTGGATGAAGTCCTCACTGGTATAACGTTGAATCCCAAGTAGAAGCCAAGAAAACAGTCCAAAAATGGCTGAAATACGTTCAATCTGAGCACATTACACGTACAAGCAGTGCAGTGCGGACCGTAACCAAGGACCTAGTCAAGGCCAGGTTGAAGGGACATTCTAAGCTTCTTGTGTAGAGATTTCACACACCGAGGTCCCCGTGGGCACAAGCAACACATTCAAATCTATGGGACGAAACCAAGGCTCATAGTTTGAGTGCAACGAGCAATAGTTGGATGCGTGCAGGGTCAACACGAGCCGATACAAGCATCAACAAACCTTGTAAATGCAAGTGCATGAGTCGTCATGCTAACATGGATACACAAGCCGGAGGCAGTCTAAAGCAATATTAAAAACTGAGCTGATCGCTGGAGATGCACACCACTGAGGAGGACTTACCCACCACTAAAACTCAGTAAAACCAGCATGTGAAAAACTCATATTTGTAACTATAAAGCACCCAAAACTGCAACCAGAGACTTTGAAGCACCTCAAAACCACATGCAAGGTAGAAAAACCCACAAAAACCATGTAAAACAAACCACGAACAACCCGGACGGAGGTAAAATGCCCGAATCAATGCAAGAAGAGCACAACTAGAATATTCATTACGACATATGCTGAAAGAGATCTGTATATCATGCCAGAAGTCGAAAAACATGCACAGAAACACCAATGAGTGCATGGATCCACAAGATCCACTCTGATACCATGAAAGAGGGTACAAAACCCACAAGTGAGGATCACGAGGGACAACGTGCACATCAATGGACGTGTGAACGGCAGCGTGAAGAGATCTCGGGAGGAGCGAGCATCAACCGAATGTGCATGCAAAGATTCGACAAATGGGAAAAACCTAGTTAAGCCATAAAACTCTCCTCTATCTCATAGATCAAATGGGGTGTACATATAGGAGGTGCTGAGTAACCCCCAGTGCTGTAATCATGATAACTCGAGTAGAGAGGGGGAGTTACATTCCCAGAATAGAAGTTTAACTCCCAATGACGCATATGACACACTTGCGCTGACGCCCGACGCACCGACACGTAAGGGAATCTCATATTTACCCCTAAATGAACATGGACCTACGATCTCACCTAAGCGAGATGACTCACTGATGATGTGGAAAATACACACACCAACAGTTGAAGGTAGCAGTGATATGGTTATTGTTCCTAAGTTAAATATGTTTTAAAGTTATGATCCTTGTGGGATTGTTAAGAAAGGATGTAGTTGAATAATTTTTCCTTGCACGAAGTGTGGAAAATGTGGGTTAGTTTCTTCTATGACGTTGTGAAGACACTCGATCACTTTCATACCTATACGTTATGAAACAAAATGTTAGTAACTCTTGTTGTTGGTACCCATGGATGATTGTTGTGGAACTTGACTTTCTTATTTGAACTAAGATTAGTTCATTTTTGCTCCCTTAAAGGAACTGAGCTAGAGTGTATAGCTTTCTTTTCTCTTTTTGAACTCAGTAATGAGTATATGTATTAGGAATTACAATTTCTTTCATTGATCCCTATTGTATTTGAATCGGTCGAACATCTTTCCCCCATGTTTGAAAATGATTTCTTTCACTCCTGTGGAATTGGGAACATGTTTTTACTTGACTGTAATATCTTAATTGTTTTCTATTTGGGATGAATTTGGAAGTTTAGTTGTTTCTTGACACTTCGGTATAGTGGTAGAATGAATTTATTGAATATTCCTTCGGTGATAGCTTGTTATCTTCTCAAGCTACCCTTGTTTTGCGTTGAGAGAAATATACCACTGTTAACTGATTTGCATGTTACAATTTTTATATTTGAGTTTAGTGGAAGGCATATGTGAGTTTAGTGGAAGGCATGATCTTGAATTAGTGATTTAATAGACATGAAGAAGCTATAGAGCTCAGAATGGCTTCTACACCCCTTCAGTCATAACAAAAGTAAAAGCACACAAAAAATTAATAGAACTAGGAAGTTGTAAATCCACAAATAGACTTAACATTCAAGTAAGGTTCATGATTATACAAGATCAAAATCATAATAGAAACATGCAGATAATACGGAAGAAGGATCTTAATATAAACGCAATGGTAACCTTATCATATTCATTCATAGTATTACTCCAAAACATCACAGAGTGGCAGACCATAGTCATACACCATATCTGGATCCATACATGTATGCTCACAAAAAAAAATTTGCATTCCCCATTTCCTCATTACATCCTTCCTAGAATCATCTACCCATTTTATCCCATAGTTCTCATAGTAATTCTACAGAGCTCCTACCTCACTTGTGTCTCTTTTTTTTTTGCTAAGGGTGCACATATAAATAGGCATCTGAGCTCTAACAAACTCCTCTGCAACCTCATATCTGGCCCCAAGTGTCAAGGTGTGGGTCGCCCCAGGCACATGCCTCTCCATGTCATGATTAGCTTTTTGGATCTTCTTATCACAAGGTATATTCCTTCCAGGACACCCTGTTGCCAGGCTAGAACCTTATCCAAATGGAACATGTTCTTCATGTGTTTGTCCAAAAGGCCAAAATGGCTAAGTCTCTTGTTCTTTGTGCATGTCCTTGGTTCTCCAAGAACCCTTTTTGAATTCTACCTTGCGTGCCTTCACTTGCATGCTTCCTCCGGCCATGCGCGCCTACGTGCCTTTAAGATTTGGAAGCTATATTAGGGTCCCAACATTACCCCACACTTCACCTATTCTCTACCCTCGGGAACCTTTTCAAAGAATGTAGTACAAAAATGCAAGGCCTTGCCTTGGAAAATAATGGAGGGAAAGAATAAAGAATGGGGGAGAGAAAGAATAGAAGGAAAACTACCTAAAGAAGAAGAAGGGGAAAATTTTGCCATAGGTTGGCCTCCAGCGTATTCCATGCACTTGACTTCATCCTGCGCTCTTGTGCGAGGTCACCAACCAATGTGCTCACCTCATCGAAGGTTAACCCTTCCCCTTTTGTGTTAATGGTCTCCACCACAGTCTCCAGTTCCTTAGCATGATCTTCCAGGCATCCATCTTCCTCGTAATGACCTTGTAGAGCTCTTTTAGCGGGTTTTGATTGAGACTCATAGGATCTCAATAGCTTCAGACTTCTTTTCCACTTCGGCTAGGATCTTTTCTCACTCATCTCTATTTCCTTTATTCTTTTCCTTGAAGTCCTTCAGCTCGGCCTCGTCATTGTGGCAAGCAACATGCTTGTCACCTTGTCTTGATCCACGCAATGGTTGTAGGTGACCCCGTGGTTTGTGTGGCTATCTTCACATCAGAAAGCACCTTGTTGTATTCAGCCATGAGTGTGATGACTTTCAATTTGTCCTCCTTCTCCAAGCATGCAAACTACCTCCTCTGCTGACTCCAAGGCCAAAGGCTGCCTTTCCATGGTGAGGATCCGAGTCAAGTCCTCTAGACATTCCAGGGAGGATCCATACTTTTGCGTGGGAGGGTTAAGGTCTGGGTGCTTCATGATAATAGCTTGGGAGATGAGCTCCACCTTCTTGGAAACTTCACATACCTTGGCCTTTTCCTCTTGAAGCTCCCTCTGTAGTTGAGCGCTGATTAGTTTCTCAAGGCTGAGGTCCTTTGTTAGCTTAACTACTTCTTCCTTCCTCTTCTCCAACAGGTCCTCCAAGACTTTAACCTTGTCATTTCTATAGAAGAGCCTAGCCTCAATTTCCATGGAGACTTTGTTGAGTGCATTACACACTTGCTCATCCGATAGTTGTTGTGTGTTTATAATGGGGTTGTCCCCCTTTCCTTCGGATAGCACTAGTATCACTCCTTGGTTAACCTCGAACTCGGGCTCATCAGGTGGGAGTCGAATGCCCATGATAGCATCTTCCTTGTGTGGGGTATCCACCCTCAGGATCAAAGGACTCCATGGTGGTGAGCTCCTTGGTGGGCATGGTACTCTGGAAAACACGTGTGCAAAAACTTTGTTGGGGTCATCAACATATCCCATCATTATTCTTCCCCCTTCCACATGTTTACTTCCCATGCACATGCCCTTGGGAATAGTTACTAAAAGAGTTGGGCCTTTTGTGCTACCCACTCTTCTCCCTTTGCTCTTCCTTGAATTCACCGAGCACGAGCTCCGTGCTTGCGCTCCAATTCCTCTTCGACCAAGGTATTAATTATCTTCTCCACCTCCCTTGTCACTTTCTCATTCACCTCCTCCTGAGTGAGCTTGGGCATATCTAGCTCCTTAGTACTTGCCCCCTCACTCCTTTCTTCACTCTCACATGCCTTCCTCCCCTTGGGTGCCTTCCTCCTTACAAAGATGAAAGCATCATTTGTATCTTCTGCTCCCTCTTCTCCTCGAATCATGGACATCAATCAACTCCTGATCCACCTCCAACTCTTCCTCTTCATCATCATCCTTTTCACCTATATAGGCATTTGGGTCATCTGTATCTTTAGACTCTTGTTCTTCCATCCCCTTTTCTTCTTCCTCTGCTGAAAACTCTAGAGTCGGGGATGTGGTCTTCTCTTCATCTGAGGGTTCTTCAGGGGATGGTGGCTTCATAGGTTCAGGGTCTTCTCCTTGACCACCATTCTCTTCTTCTTCCAGACGTAGGTACTTGGCCCCATGGTATCTACATTATGCTTCTCCACCACCCTTTGTTCCTCTTTCTCTTCCCTCTCCTTACGCTTTGGCATGGGCTTCTTTCTTCCAATAGGGTCATCCGGGATGGATATCTCATTCTCCACGTATGTGCATCCTTTTTTCAAATTTTGGCCTTATGCACGTAGGTAGATCCTAGCAGCAGTGCTCTCATAATAGGTAAGGTCAAAGGCCTTACAATGTGCACATCATGTGACACATACCTTTCAACGTACATGCGCTTCTCTGGGTAGACCAACTTCTTTCTCATTTCCCTGTGCTCTCTGTCAAGGGTGGACAACTCAAGGTTTAATTTCTTTGACTCCTTGTATCTGTTTACTCCCACTTGGAAAAATTGGGTAGTAAATGAGAATGGGAGTTTGCACCATGGACTCCAACTGCCATCCACCAAAATGAACCTGCCAATGTAGAAGTGTTGGTAGACCATGAACTCTGCTTCTCCTTTGGTCATTGCATGGGGGTTGTTCAGGGATCCACCATTCAGCCCCAAATGCATTCTAAGGTGCACTTATACCATTTGTCTAAGCACACCTTGTGTACCCCTATCATTGATTCACATGTGTATTTTAAAACCTCTCCGTAGGTGAAGGGTCTTCAGCAGGGTACTCCCACACAAACTTGTCGGATGCATCGGCACCCCGATTTCTGAGAACACAATTGTCAAAATGTTTCCAAATAGGATCTTTCCTCCCTTCTCTATGCTGCTTATGATTTCATCTACTATGTATTGGGAGATGTTGTATATGGTGCCTTCCGTGACCTTCCTGTAGACATTCAGCCAGGGCTTGCTCACCTGGGTCCACCTCTCTTGTCCATTCAGCTTGGAGACAAGGTGTGCGGCCATCTTCATCACCGGATCACTGATATCCAGATGTCATAGTACCTTGATCCCTTCTTCAATTCCTAGGATGTTATGGTTTCTCTGATTGCCTCCTCATCCAGGAGGTCATCTATGAGCGCGTCCCCTTTACAGTTTAGGCCTGTGAAGTGTGAAATTAGTTGGGGAGTTATGCACATTTTGCCCTACGAAGTAGAAGAAGTCTTCATGTACGCGTGCATCATCAACCATTGGTACAAGCACTCGGGCTTCCCAAAATATGGCAACTCAAAAAGTTGGAGAAGCCCTACCTTCTCCATTTTCACCTTGACCACGTCATTGTAGATTGGTAACCCATCAGGTGTTCATTTATTTGTGGGGCACACCAGCTCCAGTGCCATTTCCTTCACGTGATTGTGCTTGACCGGTGATTGTAGTCGATCACGGTCATCTTTCTTATGTGGGACTCCCACTCTTGCCCTAGCAAAACCCCATCCAGGTATTGCATCTCCAAGTACCATTCCTCATTTGTATCCATGGGTATTTCTTCTTGTTTCTTCTTTCCTTTTCCTTTACCCTTTCCCTTCTTGGATTGTTCTACAGGTTTACCTACTGGTTTTGTGGCCATCATTGCACCCTTTGCTTTCATTCCTAGGTTATCTTGCGAGTTGTTTGAATGTTTTCCTCGTGCACCCCGTGCCCTAAAACACAAACCCTAATCTCTGATTTTTCTCCTTCGATCACGGTGCTTCTTCACAATGTTCCTCACACCCATGAATCACTTCTGCTCTGGTTTGTAGATCTAATGGAAATTGTGCTTAAGTTTTTGGGATTTTCCTTCACGAGTCAGTTCTCAAAACCCTAGCTCTTGAAAGAAAATCACTCTTCTTGTGTTCACAAAGTAAAATAATGAAATGCCCATTCTTGTATTTATAGCTTTTCCCACTTTTACGCATTTAAGGCTAGGCTACCTACCACCGTATGATAATGTTTAATGTGGTGTTTCAAACAAACCCGACTTCAACGCTTCTCCTTATGCGCCCAATCCTTGCCAAAAACTTTTCCCTGCCCATCCTTGCATGTGAAAAATTTTCCACCATGCCCAATCCTTGTGCCAAACTTTTCCACCCTTTTCCTTGCAAAAATTTTCCCTTACTAGCGCATGTAAAAATCCATCTTGATGAGAAGACTCTTGCACATGTTTACCAGGTGCCAAAGGCACCTCTTCCATCCTCATGATTCTTGCTTTTTCCTACCTCATGTTTTGCACTTTTTCTCCTTTGTACATGGATTTCCAATGTAACCTTATTTTGCCACCCATCTACCTTCTTTTCTCCTAATGCATCTTTTCAACAGGGCCAATTCAAATGGTCTACCAACCCAATCCTCTTGGAGAATAACTCCATGCTTCTCTTTATCATCTCACCCCACACTAAAATGATGCATGGTCCTCTGCATTCATAAGTCAAAAAGTAATAAGGTTACTGGCGCCCAAGGCACAAAAAAAAAAAACATGCGAAAGGGAAATACAAGAAAGGAAAAGCATAAAAGGAAATTCTAAACTAACTGGAAAAACTACCTTATTTACAAACACCAAGAAGCATTATTTATAGTAGGGCTTCAGCCTACTCCCATTGAAGTGTCCAGGTAATTTTGTTCCATCCAGCACTTGTAACTGGCACGTGCCCGAATCAAGGATGTATGAAATTACATAAGGACCCAACCAATGCACCTTCAACTTTCCAGGATGGCGTAGAAATTTTGAATCATATAGCAATACCATCTGGCCAACCTCAAACTATTTGTTCTTAATATGGCGGTCATGCCATGCCTTTTGCTTTGCCTTCTCAGTTGTTTGGCTCCATCTTGCTAGTGAGTGCCTTTCATCCAACTTTATCAATTCATCTATTCTTTCTTCCAGCACTTGCTCATCATCCAACCCTCCTGCGCACTATACGTAGAGATGGTAGCATGAATTCGATTGGAAAAAACTACTTCTGCATGCAAACACCAATTGAAATGGTGTGGCCTTGTTCAATCTTTTATACATTGTTCTGTATGCCCAAAGAACTGCTGACACCTTGTCATCCCAATCCTACCTACCCACATCACATATCTTAGTCAATGTGTGACTAAGGATTTTGTTGAATGCCTCTGCAGTCCCATTTTCCTGAGGGTGATAAGGGGTAGTCTTGTGATGGGCTACCATGAATTCTACCAATAGAATCCTGATGGTTTCATTTAAGAAGTGAGTGCCCCTATCACTTGTTAAACTTAATGGGCACCCATACCTGCTGATAATGTTTTCCCACAAAAATCTAGCAGCCATGGCTGTGGTGCAATCCTTAGTGGGCATGGCCTCTGCCCACCTTGTCAGATAATCAATACAGGTAATGATATACCATGAGTTAGTCCTTCGCATAGCTGGTGAGATTGGTCCGACAAAATCTATTGCCCATTTCTCAAAAGGTTCCACGCTGGCGATGGGGTGCAAGGGCATCTCATCCCTTCTCCCAGGTTTTCCAAGGCATTGGTAGTGGTCACAGGCCTTGCAAAACTCAATGCAATCCTAGTGAATCATCTCCCACCATAGTCTGGTGACTAGGATCTTGCATGCGGTTGCATTCCCCATAGTGTCCTCTAGTAATCCCACCATGGGCTTCTTCTATTATGGCCATGCATTCATGTTCTAATACACACCAACATAAAACCTCATCATGGCCCATTTTATACAAATCCCCATTGATCAACATGAAGGGCATGGCGTGTATGGCTAACCTTTTCCTTTCCAGTGCATTCATCCCTTCGGGCACCACACCTTCCTTGAGAAAAATAACAATGTCTTCTAACTCGAGGGCATGCGCGCACCGACTAAATAGTTGTGCGTCGGCATGGTTTCCTCGATACTTTGTGTGTCCTCTCCCAAATCAATCCTTGATAAATGATCCAGCCCACAATTGTTCTTTCCCAGTTTTACCACCACTTTGAATTCAAATTCCTGAAATAAAAGTACCCAACGACATATGCGCCCTTGCAACACTTGCTTTGTTTACTAGATACTTCAAGGCCATATGGTTAGTGTAGAATATGAAGGGAGTTCACTAGTAGATATTGTCTAAATTTGTGGAGCACGTAGATCATTGACAATGCCTCACGCTCGGTCATTGTATAATTTTGTTCTGCTGGTGTCAACTTTCTACTTACAAAACACAAGGGATGATCAACAATCCCTCTCCTGGTTGAGCAAGAATGGCTCCCATTTTTGTACCAGAGGCATCCACATGGACATGGAAAGGTTTATCCCATGATGGGAATCATAGAATAGGTGTGGTGATAAGCCTTTCTTTTAGAGTGTCAAATGCCCTCTGTTGCACTTCTCCCCACTGAAAGGCACTCTTATGTCTGAGCAATATTTCCAAAGGCGTGATCTTGGCGTATCCCTTAATGAACTTTCTGTAGTACCCAGTGTGTCCAAGAAATCCATGCATGGTGCTTTGGCTGGTGGGCTCCCCTAATCCCACAATAACTACAACTTTCACGGGATCCACCAGTAAGCCCTCTTTGCATATGATATGCCCCAACAACGTTCCAAAAGGAGTTGCAAAGACACATTTCTTGATGTTGAGGGAAATCCTCAACTGCCGACATCTTTCAAACATCAATCTCAAGTTATCACAATGGTCCCTTACCAATCCATACACTATCCAATCATCCAAATATACTTGAAGGAACTTGTGGATGAAGTCCTTAAATGCTTGTACCACTATGCTGAAAATACAGTGGGTGCATTCCTCAATCCAAAGGGCATGACCGTGTATGCAAAGCTTCCCCACTCGGTGGTGAAATTTGTCTTTTCTTGGTCTTCCTTGGCAATCCTTACTTGGTGATATCCCAAGAATCCATCCGTGAAGGAATAGACCTCACGCCCAGCAACTCCTTCCAAAATATCTTCAGTGAAGGGGGTGGGAAAAGGATCTATGATACAAATAGCATTCAACTCCCTATAATCCACACATATCCTAATCCGCCCATCCTTCTTTATGTTGATCACCATTGGACTTATCCATTCTGATTCCTCCACCTTAATGATGATACCAGATGCTATCATTTTGTCTAGCTCTTCTTTAACCCTTACGCGCATGTTGGGATTCATCTTATAAGGCCTCTTCCTGATTGGGTGCACACCATCTTTCAAATTTATCCTCATTTCCCCCAATGAATGGTGGATGCCTTTTAACTCATGGTATCCATGTGGGAATAAATCCTCAAATTCACACAAGAGATCGATGATCTTTGATACTTCCTTGTCCGACCTAGTAGTCCCCAATGATAGCTTCCTTGGGCTCCTTCTCTAAGCCGATGTTAACTTTCTTGGTTTTGAGTGGTTCATGATATGCGCGCACATGCATGCATCCACACTATCAACTACCTCATGCATCCCAACCGAATGGTCAACATTCAGGCTCTCCATCTCCTCTCCATCAATAACATATACCATCTTTCCTTTCTCCTTTTCAGCACACGTGCGCTCAAATTGTATGTCTTCTGGTTCCTCCTCTTCGAACCGCTGCTTCCAAGCTAGGTCCACCAAGTAAGTTTACTAATCTATCTTCCGCCATGGTGCAATCCCCCAGAGTGAGGTGCTTGATAGTCTGCAACACCCTCATCAACCGGTTGCATGGTACTTGGTACTCGAATGTGTGAACCAGGTCAACCGCTAATTCCTACCAATTTCCCATTTGGCGGTGAGTTTCAGAATGGATGTACCAAGTGTGCGCACAACCTTGTAGTGTCGAATATAGCTTGTGCACCCAAAGGGAGGGTGGTAAAGCTTCCATGCCTTCTCCCCAGACCCTCTCACATGCCTAGATGTGGGAAGAGGTGGGTTCATTGCCATTGTAATCCTTGATAGCGGTGGGTATGTTGCTCTTCGAGAATCAGACAGTGAGCGCAATTCTAACTTCATGCCACTCCAACAAGTTTTCACTATGTGTGGCCCACCACCTTGCTTTGTTGTGCCTATCAAAACATAACCTAGCATACCTCATCGCTCATCCTCCCTCCATTGAGCTTCCATTTCTCTCAAAAAGACCTCAGGGTATGCATCCCCAGAATACTTGGTTATTGCCTTTCCTCCCAGGCACCAAACTATACATGCCATGGTTACCTTGGTTACTGATCCTTTCAGATGTCACCCAATCAATTCATAAGTCCCATGCACCCAATTATCACATGCCATACTGGTAGTATCACTAACAGATTGAGCATCATCAAACTGGATGATTCCTTCATAGGATGGATGGTCTCTGGATCTCTTATGGAGCACACATATATTTTTCAGGACCTCCTCTCCAAGGGGTTCAGTATAGGGTGTGGAATTTCCATCAGCAAGTGGTATAATCACCCTCTCTTCCTTGTTTTCAAAACTTATGTACCCCTTGTTAAACTAGAGATTTGCATTATTCTTATAGCACCACGGGCACCCAAGTAACATTGGGAAATTATCTACCTCAACAAGCACCAAGACTTCAAAATCCCCAGTGAACTTAGTCCCCTAAATGGTAATGGTCACATCCTTCAAGACACCTATGGGCATTTCCTTTGTCTTATTTTCCATATATAACACATTTGAAGATGGTTGTAATGCAGGTCTTCCCATTTGATGCCAGGCATCCAGAGTGAGAACATTAACCTCCACACCTGTGTCAATGAGGATGTTCTTCAAGTAGCCATCCATCCACTCTCTACATTAAGGTGATCTCTTTGTCATAATCAAGGCTATGAGGTGGGAGGTTTACATGCAGGATCTGCCTTTCGTGTTCTTCCCTGGCGTGTGGTACCTTTTCTCTCAACCATGCTCCTAGCAAGGGAATAACATTCTCTTGCCTCAGCAGTTTACACACCTCCTTAACCTCGTCCAAGTCATCCTTTGGTGCTTCTACTGGTCTTCTTTTCTCATCTTTTCTAGTTTTCTCTTTTAAGCATTGGATCTCCCCTTGTAAACTTTGAATTACGTCCATGGTTTCCTGGTAGACTTATTTTTGGTGAGCCGGGTTTGGATACTTCCCATGTACTACTTCTTCCCTTGAAACCAGAGGTCTCTACCTAGGCACTTCCCTTGCATGCATGGACTCCACCCTTGTTGTTACCATAACAGGCTCTAGTTCTGATTCATGTATTACTCACGGGAGCCATTGTGCGTCAGCCTTCTTAATACTCACCATGGTAGCACCCTTATCCTTCCGGTACTACTGACTCATATGTTCATATAACTCTAGGCACTCTTCATACTTATGTTTTTTCCACACCAGAGCATTGTAGAAGATCTGGACATTCATGCTTATAATGGTCTGTGGCTCCACAATTAAAGCATGTTCCACATGGGAACTCACTTCTTCCCCCATGGTTACCACAACCATGAAATCCTCTGTGAAACCCTCTTCCATGCACACCTCCATCTCCGTGCTCTTCATACTAACATTCATCTCCTTTGGAACTACTAGCAATGCCAGTCTGGCACACACCAAGATCAATTTCCTCATGAATCAGTTAATCAATCTACAATCCTTGGTGTCATGTGTGGTTGAGGTACATATCTTACAATAACAAGATACGTTTTTATGGATCCACATGTTGTAACAGGGGCACTACTTACATCATGGTCCCCATGACATATTTCACAATTTACCACTATGGCGTGTACCACCTTTCGAGTACATATCCCACCATTATCCTTTGTGTGCCCTTCTATGTTACAATATGTGCACCACATCCCACCGAGTCTCTAGAACTATGTTGGTAGATAATTTCTCCAATTGCTTAGCCATGGCAGTGATATGAGCCTCCAGAAATGGGCTAACACCAGTGTCAACACTACCAACTGCCTCAACGCGCAAAGTGGATTCTAACGCTTCGCGTGGGTCCGTGAATGTTTTATGAGACAAATCCCTCCTAAAGGGTGTGATCAACCCTCTAAAAACCACTTGAGCATGTTGTGAAGGGTGGATATCATAAGATAGTTTAGACAATAGAGTTTTAAAACATGCATCATATTCCCACATGCTCTCTACCATTCCCTGCTGGATTTCTTTGAGAGAGTTGATGCTCTTCTATTCAAACTCAGGTATGTGGAATTCTTCCAAGAATGCATTTCTCAATGTGGTATAATCCATAATAGTCTGATGAGGGTCATACTTTCTATACCAACTATGTATGTGTCCTTGCAAGGTCGTCACAAATTGACTGGCCTTTCGATCTTGGTTCATGATCCCCTTCGCGCACCATAACATCGCCTTTGCACATGCTCTATGGCATCTTCTATCATGTAGAGACATCTCAAAACAGACTTGAGGAGGTGACCGAGGCCCTTGTCGCACTCATAACATCGCGCACTTATGCACATGCTCTATGGCATCTTCTATCCCACTGTAATTTGGTAAGTGTAGAGACATCTCAAAAAAGACTTGAGGAGGTGGCTGAGGCCCTTGTCCTCCCAATCCAGTCCCTTGGTTTCCTCTGGTGTTTCCTTCTCCATTGGATCCACTACAAGAAGGTTGTAAACATATTCCTATTCTCTTGTATTCATATGTGTTTGAATTATTTTAGTTGGCTTAAATGAAATAGTTTAAAAGAGAATTGATACTCTACTCTTCTCTTAAATGCAACTTTTAAGTTGGCATGCATAGATGAACACTCAACTAGGTCAATATGGTTTATAAATTGACATTAAATAAAAAATACATGTGAATTCTTGTATGCGTGAATTTTTGCAATGGATCCTAACTAATATATGTTAAAGGAAAGACGATTAGTCTTCGGAATAAATATTTTGTTATGATCTTATTAGGTATCATACTCAAGGGATATTTGGAAAGAGGGAAATTTATACCTCCTCTTAGTAAACCTTAATCCTAAAATAAGATGATTGAAAATGTAAATATATATATAAGAAATGGAATTCACCTTAATGAAATCTACTATAAAGAAATCAAAATCTAAATTCAGTCATGGATAAACTTGGTTAAGTCAAGTAAGTTAGTTTTAATGATTGAAAGTTGATTTGGATTATAAGTCAAAAACTTAAGTTAAGAACCCAAAGAATGAAACACAAACCTCCAAGAAGATAAATTGGTTGCAAGTTTATTCCCATGAAAATTATAAGTCATATATGGCTAGCAACCGTAATGATCAAGAGGTGAGAAATTCAGCAGGGTTGCTGAAACTAAATATTAAATTAATAAGATGAGAAAGCATTTAACCTCTTAGCTGGTTATGTACTTCTAGATGAGGTGATTCCATAGGATGTTGGTACATGCCAACTACAATAATGTGTCATCATGAAGATGGATCTTCATGAGGACACAATGTTGCAGCTGACATGTCACAAAACCCTTCTGAATCAGATCATCTAGGTTTACATAAACTCGGACTTGTCTTGGTTACACTCTAGGTCAGTTTAGGAACATGATTTTGTATAGGTGAGGACTCCCGATGACTGAAGGTAACTAGACACATGTAATCGACCTAGGTCGATTGAGTATGTCTATGTACCCTTAGTCATTGTGAGTGGTCCTCTATACTAATCTATGTTGCTAACATGGGTTATGGTAAAAAATTGGACAAGAGGACTGACAGAGTCAATGAAGACCATTCTAGATAAAAATGAAGTGGGGGTGAAGGACGTATTCCATTGACGAGTATGTCATCTAGGAATATGATCATGCAAAGCATGTGAAAATCTTTGGCCAAAGTATCACAAGCTGTTGGTTGCATTGTCCTATATCACCTAGTTTAAGATGCAGGATATCAGATGAATATTGGTAACAAATATTCAGATAGGCCTCTTAAACAGAACACTTCAATACCTTGAAAAGGGTAAAAGAACCAAGTATACTTAGTATACAATACATTGAATTAACATGAAGGATCGGTAAGAAAAATGAGAGATCGATGAAACTCCGAGTCATGAAATGAGAGATCAAAAATTCATCGAGTCATTACAACTACATATGGTTATCTGTTATGAGATCAAATGGCATGGAATGTGTGTTCCATATTATGAATATGAGAACAGATAACATTAATCTAAATGGAATGTGTGTTTTAAATAATAATTATTTAGAGCAGAGAACATTATAAAAAAATCCCTTGTTTCTAAAGTCTTAAATGGGAATGTTACATCTTGGTATCAGAGCTGAAGGTTACATCTCTTGGACCTATTGTGTCCATAATCTGATAAACTTAAATTTTCTTGTTAAACAAAAAATGGTTAGAATAAGAGGAAATGTTGCAAACAACCCACCACTGGGTGGAGAAGCAGCTATTGCCTAGAAACTCGATGAGATCCTTGCTACCCTGTTGGACATGAGGGTTCATTTGGCTTTATTGGAATAGAAATTAATGGGCAATGAGGAGGAGGAAGAAGATGCTGAGAATGATGATCAGCCACCTCCTGTGGACAACACCAATGGAGGGAATCCAGGTGTTGATAACACTAATGTAAACATACCTAATCAGCCTAAAAATAAAAAGGAAAGATTAGCACTAAACTCACCAATGATATAAAAAGAATAATTCCTCCTAAGTTTTATGGAACTACACTTGGGGATGGGGCTGAGAACTAGCTTAGTGAAATGGAGAAGTACTTTGCAATAAGAAACTTCTATGAGGAAACAAAAGCAATATGGGGAGCATATCATCTTTCCCATGAGGCATCTTCATGGTGGGACAATCGTAAGGCTGAGTTGAATATTTTCAAAGAAGACATAACATGGGATCAATTTAAAAGTTATTTTAGGCAACGGTCACTGCCTCAACTTTATTATGATCAAAAAATGACTGAATTTCAAAGCTTTTCCCAGGGAAAGTTAACTATGATAGAGTACTGGGAAAGGTTTACCAAACTCCTTAAATATGTGCCTCAGTATCAAACTAACGAGATGTTCAAGAGACAAAAATTTATTATGGGATTAAATCCTATTATAGGAGGTGAGGTGGATGTTCACATTCCAACCACTATGGAAGGGGTTATTGAAAAATCCATAAGGCAAGAACAGAAATTAAGAGCAATCTCTTCTCATAGAGAGGAAATTAGAAAGAAGGTTCCAAACTCTTCTTCATCTCTTACACCTAAAAAGGGACCCTAGAAGAGGTTTGGCATGAAAATTAAATTTTCCACTGATAATAATAAGAAAACAATGATAAAAAACATGTTGCTAGTATGCGGAACAACTTTTTCAAGAACAATAATAATGGGCAGAAGTCCTACGGAAGCCAGAATGATAACTTCAAGGCTGGAAATAAATTTGAGCCTAGGAAGGGGCATGTTGGAGGCTATTTTAATTGTGGCAAGGATCATTACACGAGTCATTTTCCTTTGAATAAGGATGACCATTGTAATTAGCAACATATGATACATGTTATGGTAGCTGACAAGCAAGCTAAAAAGCAAGTCACACCCATAGAAGTTCTGGGTAAGTTATTCGATATACCTGTGACTATACTTTTTGATACTGGAGCTACTGAATGTTTTATTTCTACTAAGTTAGCTTCAAATTAAAAAGAAAAGCTGAGAAAATGGATAAATTGTGGACTGTGCATTATGGAAATAATGTTGCTCATACGGTTAGTATGTGTCTTTTTGGAGCAATCCTTGACTTGCCTAGTTTTTCCATAGAAGTTGACCTTTATGTTTCTCCTTTGGGGTCTTATGACGTAATCATAGGTGTTAACTGGCTAGCTGAGCATAAAGCAAAGGTTGATTGTTTTGAAAAATAGATTAGTTGTTTAGATGATCTGTAGAAAATAGCAGTCATTCAAGGTGTAAAACACGATATTTCAGTTAGGAAGTTGTCAGCAATGCAACTTAAAAAGGCCAAAAACAAAGGCTATACCTTGTATGTAATAAAAATTTCTAAAACTACAAAAGAAGGTAATGATTTTATGGAAAAATATCCTTTGTTACAAAATTTCAAGGATGTATTTCTGGAAGAGTTACTAGGTCTTCCACCCAAACGGGAGTTTGACTTCACGATTGAGATCAAACTAGGAACCAAGCCTATATCTAAGGCACCTTATAGAATGAATACCATTGAATTGGTAGATCTTAAGGCTCAGTTATAGGAAATTTTTTCAAAAGGTTTGATAAGATTGAGTGTCTCACCTTGGGGAGCACCGGTAATTTTTGTGAAAAAGAAGGATGGCACACTTAGATTGTGCATTGATTACAAAATGTTGAACAAGGCAACTATTAAGAACCGATATCTACTTCCTAGAATTGATGATCTGTTTGATCAAATGCATGGAGCATCGGTGTATTCCAAAATAGATCTTAGATCTAGATATCATCAGTTGAGAATAAAGGATGAAGACATACATAAAACAACTTTTAGAACAAGGTATGGGCATTATGAATTCACAGTTTTACCTTTTGGGTTGACAAATGCACTGACGCTTTTATGAATTTGATGAATAATATTTTTCAAGAATACTTGGACAAGTTTGTGCTTGTATTCTTAGATGATATTCTCATATACTCTAAGAGCATTGAAGAACATCATGAGCATTTGAAGATAGTCTTAGAGATCTTGAGAAAGAGAAAGTTGTATGGTAAGTTGTCTAAATGTTCTTTCTATGACATGGAAGTGCACTATTTGGGGCATGTTATAAGAAAGAATGGAATAGTTGTTGATCCTTCAAAGATCATAGCTATAACTAAGTGGCCCATACCCAAGAACGTGCATGAAGTTAGAAGCTTCATGGGTCTTGCTTGGTTACTACAAAAATTTTGTTAAAGACTTTTCTAACATTGCTGCACTAATAAATTCATTATAGAAGAAAGACAAGAAATTTGTTTGGAATGACAAATGTGAATCGCTTTTAAGATTCTAAAGGATTAGTTAACTACAACACCTATTTTGACTGTACCTAATCCAAATGGGGACTTTACTTGTTGTAACGGATGCATCTGGGGAGGGTCTCAGAGGTATTTTGTTGCAGGATGATCATGTCATAGCTTATGAAAGTAGAAAACTCAAGTTACATGAATGGAATTATGCTCCACATGACCTAGAGCTTGTTGTCATTGTTCATGCACTTCAAATATGGAGGCATTACCTTCTCGGTAAGCCTTTTGAACTAAAAACTGATCATCTTGGGTTGAAGTATATTTTTACTCAACCAAACCTGAATGCAAGACAATGAAGATGGTTAGAATTTCTATCTCAATATGATTTTGATATAAGTTATATTAAAGGAAAGGAAAATAGAGTAGCAGATGCTCTAAGTCATAGGAAGCACATTTCTACTCTTATAACATTGAGAACTCAGTTTAAGGATGAGGTGAAAAGTGTCATGGAATCTGATTCTTATTTTCAGCAAGTAAAGACAACACTTGTTGCAAATCCAAATGATGTGAGATATAAAGGTTTTCATTTTGACAATGAAGGAATTTTGCGGTTTGAAAACAGGGTATACATACCTTTGGCAAATGATTTAAGAAATAAATTATTAGTTGAATTTCACAACTCACCTTTTTCGGACACCTGGCATTACAAAGATGTTTGCTGATATAAAACAACAATATTTCGGAAAGGGATGAAAAAGATGTGATGGAAATTGTGACACACTGTTTAGAATGTCAACATGTTAAAGTGGAACATATGCATCCAGCCGGTTTATTGTACCCTCACAACGATTCCACAGTACAAATGGTAAGTGATAACTATGGATTTTGTTCAGGATTACCTATGTCAAAGAATAAACATGATGTTATTCTGGTTGTTGTTAATAAACTAAAAAAGTAGCACACTCCATTGTTGGTAATCTAAAGGATGATTCACCTGTGTTAGCAAGAATATTTTTGCATGATATTTTCAGGTTACATGGAGTACCTGAATTGATCATATCGAGATAGAGATCTGAGAATGACATCAAGATTTTGGAAAATGCTTAATGCAACTCTGGGAACTAAGCTGAATTTTAGCTCTGCGTATCATCCGAAAACGGATGGATAGACTAAAAGAGTTAATCAAGTTTTAGAGGATATGTTACAAATGTATTACATGGATCAATAGTATAAATGGGAGGAGTACCTTCCATTAGTATATTTTTCTTATAATAACACATATCATGCCTCTCTAAAAATGGCACCTTTCGAAGCATTATACGGAAGGAAATGCAGAACCCTTGTTAGTTGGGATAACATTGAGGATAGAGAGGTAATTGGGCCAAAAATCCTTACAAAAATGGAACAATAAGTTAAAATGATTCGTGAACGCTTGAAGGAAGCTGCTGATAGGCAAAAGAGTTATGCAAAATTAAAGCGGGTTGATAGGAAATTTGAACTTGGTGAAAAAGTCTTTCTTCGGGTTAAGCCAAAAAAGTTCTATAAATTTTGGCAAGGTTACCAAGTTATCACCTCATTATGTGGGACCCTTTGAAATTATTGAAGTAATCAACACTTTAGCTTATCGTTTAGCTTTACCTCCTGCCTTTTCATGAATGCATGATGTTTTCCATATTTCTTTGCTTAAGAAATACATTTCAGATTTATCACATGTGCTAAATTGGAATACCTTGTAGGTCCAATACCCTGGAATAATCATGGATAAGCCCATTCGAGTGATGGGAACTTGATAGTTGCACTTATGAGATCTACTTTTCCATACTTGTTTGATCAGAATTGATTCTAAAAATTTTATTCATGTTCGATGTTAAATTTTCCAAACTGGGTAATCGAACTATTCGATAGATATTTTAAATATTGTTTTGAAAACTTGAATTTTTCAAATTTAGTTTTGTTATGAACATATGAATGGAAGGACAATAATTAAGTTTTGTCCTAAACTTTAATGGTTTGATTAAGTTAATCATTGGGATGATGATTCTTTTAAGGAGGAAGGTATGTAACGTCTTGGTCATGATTATTACTATGATGACTTCCACTTTTGACATTGCAAATGTTGACATGTGATTTGTCTTAGGAAGGTGTATTCTTTTGACATTGAAAATCATGTTTGCAATGGATAAGTTATTACTATTCAAAATTCATGCTTGTTGTAATTCTGTTTACTTGGAAGCAAAGCCATTATGCTATGTGAAATATAAGTTGTAAATCTATACTGTTGTTTTCATTTTCCATATGCTAACAACACACCTTGAATCAATTCCATTGATCCAAGTTATTCTCTGGTTCTCTTTATTTTCATCTTGTTAATTGACATGTTGAATGAAACATATTATGGAACCAAGCGGTCTCTCATTGTAAATTGTGAAGGAACTAGATTCAAGTATCCTTACTTAGCATCATGTTGCGGATCGTAAGTTTAGACTTCCTTGATTATTTTTTTGTAATGCGGAGTAGCATAAGTAGATTTAGGATATGTTAAGGGACTAATAAGGAAAAAACCTTAACCTTAGTCGAGTGGGTGGTGTTATTTGTAATCGACCAAGAAATCGTAATGATTATCCTAATTGTATTTTTAACCTAAGGTGGTATATTATATGGCTATGAGTCTTAAAATAACCTAACATAAATCCTAATGACCTAAGAACTAAGGTGGAAAAACCTAACCAATGCTAATGTAACCTAAACTATTACTAAGATGAAAGGGGACCTATGGGTTACGTGGAAAATGGAAGGTTGGTGGCGGTGGTTTCTAAGTTATTAATGTGAATTGATTTCATTCCTTACATCCTAAATTCACCAAGATTGGCAGAGGCATAAAAGATGGTGGGATGCCTAGCTGACATCATTGCTAAATTTAAAATGAATGGGAATTTTTGAATTTTATTTCACCAAATTTGAAGTGGCGGTGGCGTAAGGAAAGAGGGGGAATAGCATTCAATACATTCAATAACCTTGGGCTTAGTGGAGGAAACCACCTAGGAGTTAGGCAGGAGGAATTGGAGAAAGTTGTTGGTCATTTGGATCTTTCTGGTTTTTGCTCTACATGAGAGTTTAGGTTCTTCAAACCAGCAAGTTTGTTTTTTTCAACCCATTGTAATCGTGGGTATCTTCAGATTGTTTCTAAACTTGTGGAAATGTAGAGGAAGTTGGGAGATTTGACTATTGACATTGGTTGAAAAGAAGATATTCTTGAGAAGCTCAGCCGGAGATCTTCTGCAAATCAACAAGAAATTTTATCAAGCATGATATGCTCTTCTTGTTAAATAGTTTTACTTTTTATTAAGTGTCTTCATTAAAATAAATCTACTCTTAGAAACGAATGGTTTTGTGGAAATGCCTTGGTGTATTTTTGCTGTGATCTTCTGCTTGAGTTTGTTGTTTGGAAAAGATTCAATATGGGTATTTTTCTTGATGCATGTTTGAGTAAATCATGTTTATCTTATTTGAAACTGGAATGTTGCTTAAGTTGTGTGGACTTCTGATATCTTGTGCTAAATTTTTTTAACGATGAACAAGTTCGTTTTAAGATTTGATCAGGGTTATCTTTATTTGCTGAGAAAAGGTAAGAAAATCTATGTTTTCTATTGAAACTGTAAGTGTATGCAAACTTTATCACTGTTGATAAGATTATGTTGAAATGGGTGTTAGATTTGTTGTTTTCTTGAGGATTTGAACTTGTTGAAGGAAACAATGATATGTTTACTATTCCTGAGTTAAATATGTTTTAAAGTTATGAACCTTGTGGGATTGTTAAGAAAGGATGTAGTTGAATCATTCTTCCTTGCACGAAGTGTGGAAAATGTGGGTTAGTTTCTTCTATGATGTTGTGATGACGCCGATCACTTTCATACCTATACGTTATGAAATGAAATGTTAGTAACTCTTGTTGTTGGTACCCACAGATGATTGTTGTGGAACTTGACTTTCTTATTTGAACTAAGATTAGTTTAGTTTTTCTCCCTTGAAGGAACTGAGCTGGAGTGTACAACTTTCTTTTCTCTTTTTGAACTCAGTAATGAGTATATGTATTGGGAATTACAATTTATTTTGTTGATCCCTATTGTATTCAAATCTGGTCGAACTTCTTTCCCCATGTCTGAAAATGATTTCTTTCACTCCTGTGGAATTGGGAACATGTTTTTACTTGACTGCAATCTCTTAATCATTTTCTATTTGGGATGAATTTATAAGTTTAGTTGTTGCTTGATACTTCTGGTATAGTTGTAGAATGAATTTATTGAATATTCCTTTAGTGGTAGCTTGTAAGCTACTTTGAATCTGCCATTATTTTTGTTGAGAGAAATATACCACTGTTAACTGATTTGCATGTTATAGTTTTTATATTTTGGTCCAGTGTTGGGAAGAAGTAATGAGAACCTCCCTCATCTTGATTATTGACTTCTATTTCCCTCTCTCTCTCTCTCTCCTTTTTGAGTTGTGGAATTCACTATTGTTAACCTTGTGCTCAAAGGAAGTTTTGATTGTTATCTCTCTGTCTATTTAATTTCTCGTCATTACTACTCTTTGCTTGAAGCCAACCATTTTGGTTAGGTTAGCTGAAGGGGATTTCAGAGTAGATAGTTGGATGAATTACTTTCTTTTCTTTTTCTTCTCCTTCTCAATTTCTTGTTAAGAAGGTAAGGAGTCGATGTGTGACTATCTTTAGGAGAAGTACATGGAATTCATACCTTGTAAAATCTGTTGATGCTGAACATGAAGTTTAGATTAGAGTTGGCTTAAACTAGAATGAGATGTTTTAAATGGAAAACCTGTACTTCTCATCCCCTTGAATCAATAAATTGAAAGTGAATTTGAAATTGGTTAAATGTTGGAATAAAGGAAATTCTTGTGTAGGATGTTGTTAGTTCATTCTAAATTCCATCCGTTTAGACTGAATGAATTTGATCCTTGACATTGTGTGAAGTATTATGTTAGTAATGCTTAATGAGATTCATTGCTTCTTTAGATAATTCTATTTTAAGAATTGTGTGGGTCAATAAACTTCTTGAACATATGATTAATCAAGAATGAGCTATAGGCATCTATAGTATGAAACAGATAAGTAAATGGAATGTAATATTACTTATCTGTTGTAATTTTTCTTAAGAAATTACTAATTGAAGAGTGTTGATTTGATCATGATATTTACTTAATGTGATGAGGTATCTATCTGAATTGCTTTAATGTTTCATAAAATCAGAGTTCTTTTTATGAGATAGTTAGTCAAAAGCACATCATTTTAATGATTAGTGCTTATCATGCTCAGTTCGACGAACTAACCCATGCTAGCAATTTTTGTAGATGGATTCCGTAAGTGATAAAAGAAGACAAGTTCTTTTATGGTGCTTCCTATGTTTACTAAAAGGCTACATCTTTAATGAGGAATTATTATTCTTTTTGAGATGTAATTGAAAAAGGAAAGAGTTGTAAATTTTACTTAATCTTATTGATGTGGATTGACATGAAAGATGTTTGAATGTTTAGACTGTAAAATATGTATTTGTTAGATAAATGGAAAAGGGATTGAGTGTTATTGATCTTGATGTGCCATTATCTTTTGGGCTTACTGCAAGGAGGTTGTAAACTTATTATTATTCTCTTGTATTCATATTTGTTTGAATTATTTCAGTTGGACTCAAATGAAATAGAGTAAAAGAGAATTGATACTCTACTCTTCTCTTAAATGCAACTTTTAAGTTGGCATGCATAGATGAACACTCAACTAGGTCAATATGGTTTATAAATTGACATTAAATAGAAGATTAAAATACATATGAATTCTTGTATAAGTGAATTTTTGCAATGGACCCTAACTAATATATGTTAAAGGAAATACAATTAGTCTTTAGAATAAATATTTTGTTATGATCTTGTTGGGTATCATACTCAAGGGATATTCAGAAAGAGGGAATTTATACCTCCTCTTAGTAAACCTTAATCCTAAAATAAGATGACTGAAAATGGAAATATATACAAGAAATGGACTTCATCTTAATGAAATCTATTATAAAGAAATCAGAATCTAAATTCAGTCATGGATAAACTTGGTTAAGTCAAGTAAGTTAGTCTTATTGATTGAAAGATGATTTGGATTATAAGTTAGAAACTTAAGTTAAGAACCCAAAGAATGAAACACAAACCTCCAAGAAGAGAGATTGGTTGCAAGTTAATTCACATGATAGTTATAAGTCATTTATGGCTAGCAACCGTAATGATCAAGAGGTTAGAAATTCAACAGGGTTCTTTGAAACTAAATCTTAAATTAATAAGATAAGAAAGCATTTAACCTCTTAGCTGGTTATGTACTTCTAGATGAGGTGATTCCATAGGATGTTGGTACATGCCAACTGCAATAATGTGTCATCATGAAGATGGATCTTCATGAGGACACAATGTTGCAGCTGACATGTCACAACACCCTTCCGAATCGGATCATCTAGGTTTACATAAACTTGGACTTGACTTGGTTACACTCTAGGTCAGTTTAGGAACATGATTTTGTATAGGGAAGGACTCCCAATGACTGAAGGTAACTAGACACATGTAATCAACCTAGGTCAATTGAGTATGTCTATGTACCCTTAGTCATCATGAGTGGTCCTCTATACTAACCTATGTCACTAACATGGATTATGGTAAAACCTTAGAAAAGAGGAATAAAAAAAGTTAATGAAGACCATTCTAGATAACAAATGAAGTGGGGTGAATCACGTATTCCATTGACGAGTATGTCATCTAGGAATATGATCAAGCAAAGCTTGTGAAAATCTTTGGACAAAGTATCGCAAGCCTGTACTGCTTACGTTGTCTGATGTCACCTAGTTTAAGATGTGGGATATCAGATGAATATTGGTAACAAATATTCAGATAGTCCTCTTAAATAGAACACTTCAATACCTCAAAAAGGGTAAAAGAACCAAGTATACTTAGTATACAATATATTTAATTAACATGAAGGATCAATAAGAAATCGAGTCATGAAATGAGAGCTCGGAAGTTCATTGATCCATTACAATGTACATATGGTTATCTATTATGATATCAAATGACATGGAATGTGTGTTCCATATTATGAATATGAGAACAGAGAACATTAATCTAAATGGAATGTGTGTTCTACATAATAATTATTTACAGTAGAGAAAATTATCAAAAAAAAATTCCCTTATTTCTAAAGTCTTAAATGGGAATGTTACATTGCAAGTGGATGTGAAATTAACCATACGAGATAGGATTCTGATGATCCTAGAGGAGGTATGGGATTATATGTCAAAGGATGATTGGAGGAATGTAGAGGTTGTGGGTTTTATAGGGATACATGATTATAAATTCATCCACGATGTAGAGGATTATTGTTAGAATTGATGTTGAGGATTGATCTAGCCACTGCACATTTTAGTGATAGGTGAGGTGATGATTATTGTGGAGGATGTTCATAGGATTATGATACTATTCATCCATGGGGAGGGTATTTATTGTATTGATGAGATAGAGAGGGAGGATGTGATGAGGAGATTGTATGTAACTGATGCAGATGATGTGAGGTATGCTTTAGGGTTTGTTTATTATCACTCTCTATATTATACGGGGAGAGAGGGTTGTACCCAGATGACTATGTTGATGATGGGTATTTCATGTTTTTCTTTTCCTAATTCCAGAGGAGTGAGATTTATTTGCACGATGATGAGAGTATTCATACGAGATGATGGAGCATTGGACTGGTTTTTCTTGGGCCCCTACATTATTAACACAGACATATAGGGAGATATGGGCTAGAAAATTCCATAAGAGATATGGGATAAATGTTACATTTTTGTTATAATGTTGGGCATTCAAGCACATTTTCATAGCTCATCTGTAGGGTTTACCATGGGGAGGTGTGGATATTATTTGCATATCTATAGGACTTATGAGATTTCAAGGTGATGTGGGTCGATCGAGAGGGAAATAGAAGGTGGCTCATTATAGAGATATTCTTATAGGCTTACAGATAGGAGATGTGTTATGGATACCTTATCTTGATCTTCCAGAGTGTTATGAGTCGAGTGTGAGCTTGATGGGCTACAACAAGAGTTCTGGGTGCAAGGGAGATGAGGGGGAGAGTGGGAGCTTGTCAGATTCAGTCATGTTAGATGAAAGTTTGGTTTGATCTAGGATGTTCCTGAGGCTCTAGTATTATATAGACAAGATGAGGGAGATGTGGATACTCCCAAGGAAGTTATGGGACAAACTCTTATTATAGTTGATGAGTAGGGAGCCATGGGTCTAGATGAGCATGGTGACTTAGTGTCGATTGATGATACTAGAGTTACCACTAGTTATAGGTGGTGGTGGGCTGGTACTTATGCTAAGCTTAATAGAACTCGGTTGATTCAAATAGGGATGAGGGTGCATGCTCGAGTAGAGGGAGCACATGATATTTTTGATGTTTATGTTGATGAGGAGGACCTTAAGGCCACAGTTTCACGATTGACGATATAAGGCCACCGTGGAGGATGAGAGACATGTTTTATGGGGGAGGGTGATGATTTTATTGGGGTGAGGGTTGTTTTGATTGGTGAGATGGATGGTGTTATTTCTAAGTGGGATGGGCTTAGATGGCAGCTATCATAAGTCCGACTAATTGGGATTGGTATAGATAGTAGCAAGAGACCCGAGAAGGGATCTCAGATTGCTGGGACTTTAGTATCGGTGAGGAATTGGCAGCCCAATCCCGGGCTTGTGGTTAGATGGGTACGTAGGGCATGATTAGTTATGCCTACTGGAAATTTTAACAGTGGAGCTAGCATATTATGAGGATATAGTGATAGATAACCTACCCAATGCAGTTTCAAAATGTTTATCATATGGTGTAGTAAGGAGAAAATCCTAGTGCTAATGTGGGTCAGCCACCTTGAGGAGTAGATGGAGGAGCTGAGAGATGATGGTGGTGTTTAGGGAGGTGATGGTATTGTTTTTTTGTGATAGCAAGTATCTTAGGGGTTTCTAGTTTACTTGATGGATATGACTTGTATTTTTATTTTGATTTTTTGTACGACTCTTATATAAAGCCTTTATAAATATATTTTGATGTGCAGAGTGAGGGGACTCCTTGATGATGTATTTGAGACTTTGATCATGATTGTGTGTGTGTGTGTGTGTGGTGATCTATTTTCCTATTGATTCATGTGTTGATTACGATGTATGTTTTTAATATTTTTAATTGATGTTTTATGGGATTAAAAATTTATATGTTTTGAGAGGTTTATATGATTTGAAATGATGATAAATATTGTTGTGACTAAAAATGTGATATGGAATTTTATCAAAATGTATTCTAACTTTTTAAGATAGGAGTAAAAATGGAATGATTGCATTGATATTGGATTTGATACATACGTGATGGGTATAAGATGTGAAATCACTTGCACTTTTGTCCTTAACAAATATTAACATGAGATTATCGGTAAGTAGTTACATGTGGGATCTTAGATAAAAGAGGTGGAGTGATGAAATGTACCTTCCTAGAACGTGAAAGGGGTGATATATGTAGATTGTGTGGGGGAGTAAGGCTCTCCTATCAATATTTTCTTAGAGAAATTCCCCAGCTATACATATATATCTTTTCTTTTATGCAAACTTATCAATGTAAGAAATTTTCTTTTAACGGGAAAGTTGATCAATGCAAGAAGATTTCCTAGGATGTTTTTGATATTTTAATTTTTTAAGGTTGATAGACATGGGAATCCTTTTACATGGTTATCCATCCTTCAAGGGAGTGTTCTACAATTTTTGAATTTTGATATTTCCTTCTACTCATCCTTCAGGGATCAATCTATGATTTTGACTGGTAGCTTTCCTTTAAGGGATCAATCTAATTTTCTTTTTGATAATATGATTTTGATATTTGAATAATTGTCCTTCAAGGATTATTTTATTATTTTTGAATTTCTATAAGAATCATTCGTAGACATTTTTGACTTTATAAGTTGAGGGAAAGACCCTAATAGACTGTTTTGAGGAGGGGAAGAGAGATGTGTACACGACCTACACATATGTGCCCCATGACATGTCTTCGTTTGGTACATAAGGTAGATGGATGTAATGATTGCAAGGGTTCCTACTAAGGATGAAATTTTCCAATTGAAATATGTGATGAACAGAGTCATGGTACTCATCTTTAAGGCTATTGAGGATAGTGACGGAAGACCACATACTTTCAAATCATTATGATGAGAAGATGACTGGTTGATGGTGGAATAAGATATTTGATGTAACTATTGTCATGACGGTCAAACTTTAACATTAGAATGGCCACAAGTGCAAGGCATTCAAAGGTTCCTTTTCAATTGTACCATCAAGGGAGGCTAGGTGATATGTTCCTGAGCCATATTTGTGAGTAATAACGTATGGACCGATCCAGTTTGAGGACAAATTTACACGTTTATTCCTTTTTAAAGTAGTGACATTTTGATTT
Organism: Taxus wallichiana var. yunnanensis; assembly: GCA_018340775.1. NCBI lineage: Eukaryota > Viridiplantae > Streptophyta > Pinopsida > Cupressales > Taxaceae > Taxus > Taxus wallichiana. The sequence continues at coordinate 511,958,536 of CM031238.1, read as the reverse complement.
TATTTGAGAAAAAAATCACCTATTTTTAAGTCATGTTCTTTTAAATTTTTATTGTAAGCATGTTTGATGTATTATTGATAGAATTTATGATGTTCAAGGGTTGTCAAAAAAAAATCATCTAATAATTCTAAATGTGTTAAATGATCTTGTCGATATTATTCATCAAGGATGAAATATTGAAGAGATATAAGAGTTATGGGATTTAAATTTCAAGGGGGAGGACTACCTTAGATCCATAGAATAGTGAGAAGGGTGTAGCACCTTTAGGAGTATGGATGCTAGTCCGATAAGCCCAAAGAGAAAACGGGATCTAGAGATGCCAATTCCTACCTGATTCATCTATTGTTTTCATAAGGATTTTATTAAGTGTTTTATTAGAGGCTTCGGCTTGGTGATTTTATTGAGGATAATATTGTGAGGAAAATATAAGTTTGATGTTGAAGGTGTCAAAAAGTTTCTTAACATCCTTGATTTTAAAATAATTTTCCATTGTCTATTAAAATCTTGTGAGGAACACTAAAGTGACATATGATGTATTGATATATGAAATTGATAATTTGATTTTCCTTAGTTAAAGTTAAGGAAATTGACTTGACCCATTTTTTAAAGTATTCAGTGGTTGTGATGATGGAATGATGTTGTTGAGATGAGTGAGGATTGATAGTGCCAATGAGGTCTAGCCCCCATTGTGAGAAAGGCCATAAGTCATGAGAGGGTTATAAAGCTTGACTAGGGACATGAATGAGATATGAATGTTGTTGACATTTGACACATTTCTTGGCATATGCACAAAAATATTGATTGATGGTAGGCCAGTAATATCCGAGTCGTAAGACATGTTTAGCGATAGTGTTACCATTGAAATTTCCACCACATATACTATCATGGACCTCTTGGATTTATTTGATAGATTCATGAGACTTAAGACATATTAATAAAAGGCCATCAAAAACATGTTTATACATGATACTTTCTATAATGACAACATAGCGGATGGCACACTAAATAAATTATCTTTTAGCATTTTGGGATAAACTAGATGGTATTTTAGATTCTAAAATGTAGTTGAATATTTGAGAATACCATAGATTAGTTGGATGATTTTTGATAGTGTTGATAGAAGGGAGTTTGTTTTTATGAGATGGTTCATCTAATCTATGAATGACAACAATTTTTTTGGAATTTTATGTTGATAGAGGAATAAGGGATCCTAAAGAAGACATGGTGTCTACAAACTTATTAGAGGATCATGAAAGCTTTTTAATGGTATAATAATTTAATACTTAGAGGAGAAATTCAACATTGTCTTTATATTTTTGTAAGATTTCATTTTTACATTGGTATTCTCCTTTAATTTGATTAATGATGAGTTGTGAGTCTCCATAGATTTATAATATTTGAATGCCTAGCATGATAGTGGTTTGAAGACCCATTATTAAATCTTTGTATTCTACCATATTATTAGTACATTTGAAGTTAAGTTTAAATGATAGAGGAAAAGGAGTCCCCAGGGAGTTAATATGAAAATACCAGCCCCTCCCCTTTCTAACATTTAAATCCATCAAAGAAGAGGTTCATTTTTATAGTATTGAATTCATGTTCATTTATAGTGTTGATAGATTCGTCAGGAAATTTTTCATGAGGAATTTGAGTGTCGGCAAAGGGGTGTTTCAAAGTTGGTTCGCAATGTCTTGGCCCTTAATGGAATTTTGTGATAGGAATTCAAGATCAAACTTGGTCATAAGCATAATCCACCAAGTGATGCGGTCATTTTGATACAACTTAGAATGCATGGTTTTGAGTGGATTAAAGCTAGTGACGATGTACATTTTATGATTGAGGAGATAGTGGTGTAGTTTAGAGGTTGCAAAGTATAAAGAAAAACATAATTTTTCAGCTTGCATATAATGGATTTTATATTCATGGAGGGTACATATTATGTAATAGAGGGTTTGTTCATAGTTTTGGCCATCAAGATGAGCAAGCATTACCCTAAGGCATGATTCGTAGTGGATATGTAAAGATAAAATGGCTCCCCCTCACGAGGAGGTGTGAGTAAGGGTGGTGATAAAGGTACTATTTGAGCTCATCAAAAACCTTTTGACAATTAAGATCCCATTTTAATTCAATGTCCTTTCGAATAAGATGATGAAACAATTGCCAATGGTCGATAATTGAGATATGAAATGTCAGATAGACTACAGTTTACCTTGAAGACTACGCAGTTGTTTGAGATTCAATGGAGGAGGAATTTAAATAATTACTTTAATTTTGTTAGGTCTACTTCAATGCCTTGGATAGATACGATGAACCATAAAATATTTTTGGTGAGAACATCAAATACACACTTAGTGGGGTTTAGATGAAGGAAATATTGAATAAGAAAAGTGAAAATTGAGTCAAGGACAATGAGATGGTCTTTGCGTTGTTTAGATTTCCCTAGGATATCATCTACGTAGTCTTCTATGGTTTTTGGATAATATCATGGAAGATATATGTTATGGTGCGTTGATAAGTGGCCCTGGTGTTTTTAAGTCCAAAATCATGACACAAGAATGAAGGTACCCCAAGGGGTAATGAAGTATGTTTTGTGTTGATCGTAAGTGGTGATGAGGATTTGATTATAACCAAAGAATCCATCTATAAGGGAGATCATTTTTTGGCCAGTTGTTAGGTTAACAAGTTGATCGATGTTTGGAAGAGGAAATTCATCTTTTGGGTAGTAGATATTGAGATATTAGAAGTGAGTTCAAATGCATAACTTTCCTGAGGCTTTGGTTACGGGTACAATGTTAGAGACCCATTGTGGATGATCAATGGGTATAGTAAAATTAGTAGAAAACAAGCATTGTAACTCTTATTTGATGAGAAGAGATATGCATGGGTACATTCTTCAGATTTTTTGTTTGAATTTTTTGGCATTGAGATAGGTGATGATATTGTGTACGACGATGTTGGGGTCGATAATTGGCATATCACTATATAAAAAGGTAAAGGCTTGATTATATTTAGATAAAAAGGTAGTGTAATCATTTAATTCTTGTGGATCTAAGGATTGACTAGATTTAACTATGCGGGGTTATTAAGGTGATCCTAAGTTGATGTTGACATTGGATTCATTAAGGAAGGTTGATGTGTAAGGTGGTATGGTTTTCTAAATAAAATGGTCCTCTTCTCCCAGGGGGAGAGAATATCTTGATCATCATGACATTGGAGGATATTAATGATGGGTGAATCTTCTTCAATAATTTCTGGCCAGATGAGAGGAAGTGTTTTAGTGACATGATTAGATTTATAATTCAAAGGTCCTAAGGAAATAGTATTGACTAAAGAAAAATTAGGGTGGGATGGATATTGTGTCATTAGTCTCATGGGGTCTTCATATTCCATGGATGGCGATGGTCCTAATTCTATGATATGTAAAGATGTGGTATGTGTAGATGATTTGGTAGTGGGTCTTTCATATCCTAATCCATACTTTTGTGTGGTTTGAGGGAACTTTGGAAAATTAAATCATGTATTCCTTGTTCATAGCATCCAAATCCAAAACCCTTCCATGCACAATGATGGAGATACATTTGAACAAAGGTTGGATTATATAAATAGTCGAAGTTAGATTTGAAAGGCATGGCATGGTGTTGATGAATGTATTGTGAGGAAGGATGATCAACCCATCCATAAAATGACATTCATTTTTAGACATGCAAGACCATAAGAGATAATATCTTCGACATTAGGTTCATACAAGGGTTTTTTTCTGGTCTTCCATACATTTTAGGTGTAGGAAGTGAATTAAGCATGAGAAGATGGTACTCCCCTAGAAAAATATGTTCCATAATGTCACTAAGGGAGGATTCATCAGGTAGTTTAGATGATGGAATGGACATCTTTGGTGATGCTTCATCAAAGGATCCAATTTTGGTTTTGTAATAAGGACATCATTTTGTCCATATGTCATATTACATTCATTGAAGGGATTAGGATTTGTATGGAATGTAAACATCTTACCCTCATGTTCATATTTAATACACCAATGAAGTATCAAGGGGACACAATGCATGGTATGTATCCAAGGTCATCTTAACAACATGTTATATTGGAATTCTCCCTCTATAATATATAAGAGTTCACAAAGAGTTTTGATGCCAACTTTAAGAAGTAGAATGACAGTACCAAATGTGGGCATGATTGTATCATTGAAAGCTAAAGAAGAACTCATGTTTGGGTGATGATGATATTTGGTAGTCTAAGTTGGTTAAGGTGATGGATGATATGATATTGATTACAAAACACCAATCAATCATGACTCTTTTGATAAGGACATCATTGATTTGGGTGGTGATGAAAAGAGGTAAGTCATGATCCTCAAGCCAAAGTGATGGTATTTCAACAAAGTCAAAGGATATGGATAAAGATGTTTTGAGATCACCTAAAAATTTTGTGAAAGAGTGAGGATCGTCTATAGGTATTCAAATGGACTGAAGGGATTTTATAATGGCTTGTTTATGTGAAGGTGTCTGAACCAACTCATAAAGTGACATTTTGATAGAGCTTGGTGTAATTTTTTAATAACTACTTTATGTACTGCTATGGAAGATGGTGGAGCAAAAAGGATGGATACTTTAGTCTTTGATTGTCATTTTTAATTAGGGGTATCATAAGCAAGATAAATGGAAACCTTAGATTTATCTTTATATGAGGAAGAGGTGAGTTTTGGAGGTGGCGGGATGGCGAAAAAATTATTAGGTTAATTCTATTCATAAGGATTGCACTCATGGATAAGCACTCGAGTAGTGATGTGGATAATGCTGATTTGGTGGGGAAGAATCTTACTCAAGGATTCTTCAATAGTGGGGGATGATGAAATTATAGGTGTTGGGTGAGATTTATTTGATTTGTGTAACTCAAAAGGAGAAGGCCTTTACTTTAAGGTTTTTAATGGCTACATGAAAGGTTTTATAGTCTTCTACAGAGTGTCCTTTTATCTGATGGTAGTCACATAAGGCTTAAAAATTATACCATGAAGGTTTCCATCCTTGAGTGTTGGATGGTTTAGGAGGAGGAAACACTATGAGTGATTATTGAAGAAGTTTTTCTAGAATTTTTGCATAGTGTCCTTTTGATGTGGATGTTGAGGGAAACAATGTCTCTTTTGGTTTGGAAATCATGGGAGGCATTACTTTTGGTGTGGGTTCTTTAGTTGTTTGTTGATGAGTAGTTTTTGATTGTGTGATGGTGATAGGTGACTTGGACGAAGGATGTGGCCCTAAGATAGAGGGCTGATGTTTTTCTCTTTGTGTAGGGGTAGTTGAATGGTTTATGATTGTGAATTTTTATAAGGGGAGTGGAATAATTTTTTGGAAGTTACAGGGGGTTATACTAGGCCACAAATTCATCGTATGAACTCCTCATGGTTTGAATAATGGGTTATTTCTCAGATATCTGAGAAGGGTTTATAGATGAGTGAAGAGGTTGGTGGATGAAGAGGTTTTTTTTCTTGTGGGTGTTTCTAGTTTTTGTCATGTTTTGATTCAGGGGTATTACTAGAGGAAGGTGTAGATGTAGATTTAGTGACATGTGATGTTTTATTGATGGTATTTATGGTATGATGGGCTTGAACATTGTTAGTTTTCAGTTGACTACTCGATGGGGAATGATTCGAAATGGTTGTTTGAAGACATCAAGGTTTCTAATTCTGAGGTGTATTAGGGTTTTCTAAATGTATCTCACCTTTATCAATCAGATCCTGAAGGACATTACAAAATGAATGAAACCTTTTGATGTCATGACCTTTGACCCTATGGTACTTGCAATAGTCATTATCCATGTACCAAGAGGGTTTTAAAATAGAGGTGTCGATAGGATGAATGGGTGGGAGAGAAATCGTGTTAGCGAAAAAGAGTTTTTCAAAGACCGCACTATAAGTTTCTCCAATGGGGGTATAATTTTTTTGAGTATGGGAGTGTTTAGTGGTCGATCATTCTTTAGGTGCAGACTTAACAATTGTGGCATTACCTGATGATTTAGGTTTATCTTGACTAGAGGATGATTTGGATGGGAATTCAGATTTTGGTTTCTTCGTCTAAGTCTTGATTCAACCTTCTTCAAGAGTGTGAAGTTCAAGTTTACAGGCCATGGTAAGGGATTTTTCAAACATATAAAAGGACTGGATTTATATTTAGAAGATATGTGTTTAGCACATGAACATGAAAATAATTTGATTAACTCTATTTGTGGGAGAGAGAATGATAGTTGATTAATGATACCCCTCTAGCGGGAGACAAATGTTTTGATAGACTCATCTTCAAATTTTTTAATTGCATATAAGTAGGTAATAGTGATTTTATGGGTGATGTTGATTGAAAAGTGTTTGAGAAAAATTTGGGTGAGTTGTGTGAATGAGAAGAGGGAATATTGTGGAATGCTATTATACCAATCTAAAGCAGGACCTGCTAAAGACATGGGGAATGTTCTTAACATAAGGTCTTGGTCATGAGATATAAGGTAACAAGCATGAAAAAAATCTTAGATGTGTTGTTGAGGATCCTCCTTACTGTATAATTTGATAAATTTTAGAATCTCCTAATGAGGAGGGTAAGATTTGTAGGGTACATATGGATGAATAGGCTCATTACATATTTGTTCATATGATAGTGTGTTTTTAGGACCCATGGAAGTGGCTTCAAGACTAGATATCCTATTCATTAAATCCTAAAGGGGTCATTTTTTGGTTGTTGTTGTGTACTAGATGAGGATGAACCATGTTGATTGAATAAAAACTAACTAGGTTGTTGATATTGTTGTGGGATAATTTGTTGAAAAGGAATATTTTGCTGAGGAATATTTGTAAGAATGTTATAAGTGGGTTGTGAGGCTAATGGTTGTGATGGCTAGATGTATTGATACTGAGGAGGGATGGATGTATTTAAAAGAGGTTGTGATTGTTGTGGAATGTGTTGAAAAGGAATAGACATGTGGATAAGAGGTTGTGAATATTGAGGTGCCTATATAAGGGGATGGAAGTGAAAACAAGGGGTTGTGATTGTTGTGGGATGTTATGAAGAGGAATAGAGGTATGGATAAGGGGTTGTGATGGTTGTGGTATATATTGAGAGGAAGTAAGTGATTGGGATGGTTGAGGTATGTGTTATGAAATAAGAGAGGTTAAATTTGTTAAAACTAGATGGGTATTGGCAACAACACTAGTGTTGATTAAGGGTGTAGATACATGGATAGACATAGTAATGTTTTGTAGAGAGGTGGTGTAGTTTGTTGAGAGGGTGGTGGTTAAGACACACTAATAGAAATAGCGGAAAAAATCATAGGAGGTGTTTGTATAGTAGAGGATGTTGGAGGGGTGTGTATGGATGGAGAAGCATTTATGTTGTTTAAAGGTGGTGTGGAACTAGTTGAAGGGTCGAGTGAAGATATTGGCTTTTGAGTGGTCATGTCTTGCAAAGAAATCACATTAAAGTCAAAAGTAATGATGGGAACTGAAGACATGGCATTGGATGTTTTTGGTTGGCTACTAGTAGGATAATAATATATTTGTTGGATGATAGGTTCATGGTTTGGATTAATGAGACAAATAAAATCACATGAAGCATAAGTTATATAAGGCAATAGTTTAGGTAATGATGATTTAAGGTTAACACCCTTGGTAGAAAGATATGCACTAAGATCCACGGGATTTGAGTCTAAGATCTCTAAAAATACATGATCCCCACTATCAAAGAAGTGGGGACTAAAAGGATCAGTGTCTCAGATGAAGTGGATTTACTATTGGGTGAATGTGGTTGTTCTTGATTCTATGGTCAAGGTGTTGATAAGAATGTTTTGTGTTGATCAATGATTCGTTAAGCATATTCTATACGAGCTTGAGCATGTTGTAAGGTTTGATGGGCATGTTGTGTAGATTGTTGAAATGGGCTAGAAATATTTTCATAATCCTGGATGCAATATTTTTGTCTTGTAAGAACCATATAAAAAACAAACAATCACCTAATAAAATGAAAATAAATCTAGATGGGTTAATTACAAGAAGCAAGAAAATCACACAGATGAATTTTTTTATTATCTTGATTAACTTAGAAGAAAAGTGAAATGTGTAAAATGGTTGATAAGGTCCTAGGAAATGTTCATCTATGGATGGTTTTAGGTAATGCTTAAATTTGGAATCCTTAATATACCCAAAGGTACGTGAGGCACAAATCTATGATGGTATCGATGAGGGCCCTAGTATTGGGGCCTACCCGCTCACTTCACAGTCTCATAATGATAAGGGAGTCAGGTGCTTAGCCAATATATTGACAACCAAGGTGATTATACTTAGCCATAACACCGAGTCGGTTTCCATATTGGGTGATGAAATCCTAATTGTTTCACCTGGTAGAAATGTTTCAATGCAGTTTATATTTGATGTGATTTATTCATGTGTGAGGAAGATTTGAGTGGATGCAATAGGTTAACCTTATAATTAAAATATGTGTTCAACTAGGATGAAAGGTTATTTTTAAGCCCAAAATAATGATTGATTTTGATGAGGACAAATAACAAAATTTAATGCTTGAAAATGAAAAGAAAAGAAGAGGACTCACTCGTAAAATGCTTCCTTTTATATTTTTAGATTTTATTTTTTTTAGAAATGCAATAATGTAGCTAGAAAAATCCTCCATAGAAGAAACCTACAAAAGGTGTTAGCAGAAGAAAGAAAAATTCAAAATAAAATGATGTTAGAGGTTTACTGACTAAGTAATCAGAAGCAGTCATAGAGATCGGCGGTGATTGATAGGAATCGCTAGCGATTGACAGGAATCGCTAGCGATTGATAGGAATCACTACCGATTGACAGGAATCGCTAGTGATTAACCTAAATCGCTGGAAATTTGACTAGATCGCTAGCAATTACATAGCATAAGGCCCAAAAATGTATGAAAAATTAAACTAAATGAAATAAAAAGGGACTTATGGTCTCACCAGGTGTGCTAAAATGTTTAGAGAAGTTTTCTCTTTCCAACTTTAAATTAATGAAGTGAAATAATAAAAACAAAACCAAATCGAAGATAGCGGGGTTTACCGATACCCATGAAGATGAATGATGATGCTGATGTTTGTTTAAATTTTCTAAGTCCGAATGATTGTGCAAGTCCGCTTATCCTAAAAAATCAATCTATGATCAAAGACACTAAGCAAAAAGATTAGACAAATGTATAAATGATTTGTTCGGCAAAGTCGATTTCGAGAATCGAAAGGGCCTTCCTTGAGGATATCATCTCACTTTTTAACAATTAATTGAATTTACAAATATAGAAATAATGATATCTAAAAAGAGATAAATGATAAATGGGTGAAAAACTCTAGAATTCAAGGTTGAAGGGAAGGTCCTGTTTGGATTCGAAGGTGGCCTAGGAAAGTGTAGATGCAATCTGAATGGACTCAAAGTAGTTGTACCAAAATTCCTCAGTCTTTTGTTGGATTTCGTGCAAGAATTTGAGCTAGTCCTCAATATCTAGTTCATCAATGGAAAATTGGATTGTGTAAAGTGTAAGCTCATGTAGGATATTGTATTGTTCCCATAAAAAGGGGGTGTTGGACTATGGGAGATCATAAATGCTTGTAATCAGATGTGAACGACCAAGAACTACCATCTAACAGAGATCCATACTTGGAAACAACATGTTAAATGTAGAGGATTTGATAAAAAATGATAGAAAGATGATGAATTTTGATAGGAATCATTGGTGATTTAGGCCAATCACTAGCGATTAGGGTGAATCGCTAGTGATTGTTGTGAATTTTAGCTTTAATAAAAATGATAATTGAAGATCTACAATGATGTTTTTGATTGCTTAAAAGGTTTATGATGACTTGAAAATGACAAAGAGAGATATATAAATACCTTTGAATGGATGTGGAGCTAAAATATGCCTCAAATATTCAGTGGGAAATATCTAAGTTGATAATTTGTCTTGTCACGTTCTCCTAAGAATCTAAGTGATGGAATGACAACAAATGTACTTGAAAATTATTGATGTTGATGCTTGATTATGCTTGAAGATGTCCTGGATGTTGTAATGTCAAAAAATAGAGTGTAGTAACAAAAAGGGGACCCATGATTCCAAATTGAAGATCCTTAGAGATATCACAAAGGTTCTATCTATAATTACTTGGTGATTTGGTTGAATCGTCGGTGATTCATTTTTTTAGGAATCAGCTAGAAATGTTTTTGAAACCACTTCTAATCAGGGGTTTTTGTTTTGGGATTTGGGTGAATGATTAAGAGAAGGTTGGGGATGAGGTGTAGAGGTTAGGAAGGTTATGAAATGGTTAAGAAATTATTGATTTGGTTTTGTCTTTATTTAATTTAGTCTTCAAATGGTTTGGGTTGTTTTAAGAGGAGTAAAATTTTACAGCTATAAAATGATTTAATGAGGTGTGAGAGAATATTTACATGGAGTAAATATTATGGGGGATTTTATACTTAGGATAAGAGATGTATTATTTTATTTTTTAAAAATGATTTGTTTTGATTTAATATAATTTGTAAAGATGATGCGTATGGTGAAGGAAATTAGTGATGAAATTTTTGTGTCTACACATCCCTAAACCACAAAAACTTCCCAAAAATATTCCTAAACTACTTACAACACCTTAAATTCTCTCCAATACCACCTCCATATTTTTATGAGCTTTTATAAATTTCTTGGGACTCGGGAGATGCACACATGCCTTGAGAAATGGCAAAAATTAACCTTTTAAGCTTCAAGTGAGACTAGTCTTTCTCCAAACTTCACTGAATGGAATGATGAGCCTTATTACACCCTTCTAAAATCTTACATGTATGTATATTCAATTCATATGATAAACTTTTAGGTCATTATTACCATGAAATATGATACATACTAACCGGGGATGGGTTCGGTAAGGTTTTGGAGCAATTTTTCACATTTGGCTTAGTTGTCATGGCTCAAGTTTTTAATTTTTGGGATTACAAAAATGTATGATAACACAACCTTACAACCTCCTTTTTCATATCACCCTTTGTTTCTATATACCTCTTCCACTTTAGTGTTCATCGAGGATGAAAATATAAAGGAGAAAGAAATTTAATATATTAGCCTAGTGTTACTTGATTATGAGATGTGATATATGTCCATTGAGTGGGCTTGTCTAGCCATATATTATGTATATACAAAATTATGCCATTACATTCTCTACCAAACCAATTGCATCATCATCCATATGGATCCCCTTTGACACTTTTTTCACATGTCATCCTTCTAACGGACCACGTCAAGAAGTGGATGGCTTTTCTTAGGAATTTGATCTTCACATCATCACATGACAAGCAAGCGTGAAAGTTCAAGTCATAGCTATTGGTTGGCTACTACCCCCATTTCCACTCCTCAATCTATGCATGATTCCTAATGAGGACATCCTCCTCAATCAATGGCATGGATAGTGTTGTTTCTATAAAATACTACTATTATAACTTCACATCTAATCTCAAGGCTCTGTCCTCCGAATTCGATATCAAGGAATCTTCTCCACCTAAATCTCAACCATCAGTCGAGATCCTTAAAGGGTAAGTATCTATACACCTACATGAGGATGCATTAATGTTACACTTCAATGGGGAAAATGTCTCGAAGGAGCTCGGGCAGGTGTACTCACCTACCCCTCCGACCAATCTTTCCCTCTCTCCTATCGACTCAAAATTTAGGTCACCAAAAACATGGATGAATATGAGGCTCTTACCTTAGGCATATAGGGTTCCCTAGCTAAGAACATCTCTTATCTCCATGCCATGGGTATTCTCCACTTGTGTTTCAATAGGTTAGTGGTGAAAATCAATACCGCAGTGAAAATATTGAGACTTATTATGATCTAGTCCAAAACCGACCTCACCCTTCACTTCATTTACCATCAAATCAATCCCTCTTGAGTAAAACACCTTAGCTCATTATTTGGCAACTTCTTCTACCCAATTGCAATCACAACCCACCACTTCCAATAATTCCCTTTTAATAAAAATCTATCAAGTCCCAGTCACTTTTTCATTTTCCCAATACATGCAATATATCTTCTAGATAGAACCACGTGCCCCTACATGTGACCTTTGGTATGATGACATATGTTAATTCATCCAACATCAAACCTACCCTCGACAATGTTGACTCTAGAATACACATACAAATATGTAAAAGGGAACTTAAATACATGCTCAAGGATTACATGTTATACTATTGTAACTTCAAGGGGTCCTACTCCAATGTGTTACCAAATATGAGGTTCCCCTTGTCTTAGAAGAAGCACATAGGGAAATTTTTGGGGGTCATTGTAGCAATCACGCTACAGCCCGTAAATGTTTTTGCATGGGTTACCACCAATCTACACTAGATTATGATGCATATGCCTTCACCAATAGGTGAAAACCCTATTAACTTCATGGTAATTTGATTTATTCCTCACCGATAAAATGTAATCTATTGCAGCTCCCTAGTATTTCAGTATATGGGGACTCTATTATATCAAGAAGTTACCATACTCTCAAGAAGGCTATGTCTTCATCATCACCGCCATTGAATACATTACCAAGTGGGTTGAATCCATGCCCCTCACCAAAATTTTTTCCTTACTACAAAAGAATCCTTAGAAAAATCATTTTCCACTTTTGAATTCCCCACACCATCATCTCTAATAATGGTGGAATTTTCAAATGCAAGGAAATGATACAATCTGTGTGCTAAGTTCAAAATCAAACATTGATATTTAACATGATATCATCCTCAATGCAATGGAAAAGATTAATCCAAAAATATATTCTCAACAAGATCATGCTAGTGTATGTGACTTTCCTCATCATCACTTGAGGTCTTATCCACCTCACATGGTGAGTCATCTCACTTAGGTGAGATCATAGGTCATAGGATTTATATGACATATGAAAAATCCGTCATAGAATCTATCATTGTCATATGTGTCAATGGCATCATAGGAGTTACATTCCATTTTGGAATTGTAACTCCTCTTTACCTCATCAATGGAATGATTTTCTAAGCATGGGAGTTACACAGCACTCCCATATGTACCCTTATTTTGATCTATGAGAATGAGTAGACATATTCTTCTATGCATGATTTTCGTGTTTTTTATTAATACTTGTTTATTACTTTGAGCTCACATGCCACCATTGGAGTGTAACCTCTTCGATGTGCATAGGATTTCATCTTGTTCCTCGTGGGATAATCTCACATGGTATTAGATTGGTTCTTTGGTAAATGTGCACTCATTTAGTTTGGTTGTTAATTACTTTCGATTACGGTTTGATTTCTTCTCATGTAAGTTTTTTGATTGATTTTAATAATCTTGCTAAATGGTTTTAATAGTCTCATTTTTTAGATTATGTGTTTTTTTAGGGTTTGTGCATGTGCAAGTTTTAGTACTTTTTATGCTAAAGTTAGCTATCTATAGTTATATTTAGTGGAAAATATATTTGTAGGTAGGTTTATTCCTTGTTTTATAAGGTTTATTTTTCATTAAAATTTCAAATTTTCTTGAAAAAAAATTGTCTGAGATCTTCCTTACCTCCTCTCCTATTGTTTTTGCACCCCTTCCTTATTATCCTCTTCTTATCTTATCTAAGCTCTTACAGAGCTTGGAAATATCCTTGGTGAGTTGTCCCTTCCCTATCGAGCTTCTTGGTTTTTTTTGCAAGTGGGGATCATCGATGTACTTGGATATGTGTTGGATTTCTCTTCCAGTTGAGTTTTACCTCTGATTTGTGTATCAAGTTGGGGTTTGTGTTGTGTTTCTTGGCAAGTTGATTTTATGATTGGCTTGCCCGATTTTCCCTCACCACCATGCACTTTGTTGTCCCTACTCTATTTTTCCGATGATCCCTTTACCAATCTCTCGATTTCACTACTCACCTCATCATGGTTGTTCCACTCACCCCCTACAACTCATTTTGATGCATTATTTTAACTTGGGCCTTGTTCCATCCTCTTCCCTAGCTCATTGGTGTACACATTAGCTCTCTATTTTGAGATGGCCTTTAACCTTTGTCTCATCTTTGTATGTTCTCACCTCTCTCGAAGTATATTAGTTATTACCCTAATTTGTCTTTCATTGTTATAAACTCCCCATTGCATCCTCCTCACCAAGTTTTTAACACTTTTGCCTTAGGTTCCCTACCCTACCTCAAGTTTTACACACCCACCTCAAGCCCCGTAACGACTTGTTGTGTTGGCTCCACATGGAGCCAACCATCCACCCATGTTCATCACCCGTTGACCGATCCACCTCCTCCTCCAACCGCCTTGACTGTCTTCCTCGAAACTTTCAAAAATCCCACATTTTTAAGGCATTCTTTTGACCTAGTTTTATTAAATTATTCAATGGATTTTTTAAATTTAAGGAAGGTAGTTAATGTTATTAGGTCTTATTTTTAATTTAGGACCTATTATTTAATTTTAAAGGTGGTCATTTAGGATTTAATTTAAGATGTTTATATTAATTAATTAGTGGCTTATTAGCATTTAATTAACAATTATTTTTTTGTATTTTTAACCCCTTTAATTTTTTTAAATTAGATTAGTTGGGAAAATTAAAGTGAAAAACTTAGCATTATTAGATGTTTTTGCTACTAATATATGTTGGAGTGTAGATTTTTGGACTATTTATTTTCTTCTAGGATATTTTCCTGCATCTTAGAGGTCCTCTTAACTCGTTTTGAGTCCCCTTTTGCATTTTATTACTCCTTTTATTGTTTGTATGATAGTGAGTGCGTCCCATCACACCCTAGTGGGAAGGGAATTTCTGTTGTGATGTGAGATGATATTTTTCACATAGGACTAGTTTTATCTCCCATTTTCTTGTTTTCACATTGTTTCATTCTTGTTTATAGTGTCAAATTGTCATGATTGTTAAAAATTTAGTGTATTCTCCACACTTTCATGTTATTACGTTGAATACAAGGTGAGTGACCAATTGTTTCACATGCACAGTTACACTTGATTATAATCAATGCACTAAACTATAAAGTTTCACAAATATGGGGGTTTTAATCATGATCTGGGGTAGTTATGCTTCTTTCTTTTTTCTATATTCCTTATTTCTCTCTCTTCACATAGATGATATTTCATTTACTTTTTTATGCCATTTAACTTCTTTGAATAGATATCTAAAATGGTAACAAAACTAAGGGGTAAAGGATTATTTTGCATCACCATAGGAGTAGAGACTGAACTCGATGACGAGACCAAAAATATAAGTGTTTTAATTGATGCGATAAGATCTTGGGTCCTCTTTGTATGTCCATCTCTCCTAACTTTCTCTTCCACATCAAGTCCTCCTTAACACCCGATGGATCTTGGAATTTTCTTGACGATATGTTTGGGAAGCAAGATAACATGAGAGTACACAAGTTGGAGAACAAACTATTAGGTTTAACTCTTAGCAGCTTTGATAACCTATATGCCTTATTCTCTAAGTTTTTCCACACTAGATTTCTCTTAAAGGAATGTGGAGTTGAGAAAAATATGCCCAGTTGATCTTATCGATTCTTTCTAAGTTATGTCTCGAGTACTCTGTATTTGTTTCATGTTTCCACACAATGAAATAAGCTCTTAGAAGTGCTTGTAAAATTCCCTCGCTTTGACTTTTTTCATTTTAACTCATTCCATAATAGGATAAACTCATTCAAATGGGAACTCTAAGATCCAAGTCACATGCACTTGTAGTGAGTACTCCTATGGGAAAGGATAAAAAACCTAAGAAAAATAATGATAGAATGGATCATCCGAAGAAGGAAACCAAGACCAACCAAACCCAAACCAAACCTTCCACTACTTCTTATGAGCCCAAAGAGAAGAAGGAAAAGTGTAAGTGCTCCTATTGTAAGAAGAATAGTCATGAGAAGCATCAATGTGTGAGAAAAAAATAAATCACCTAACTCCTTTACTTGATGAGAATAACATAGGTGTTCTGAGTCGATGAAAAAAATTCTCTAAAGGCCAAGTATTCCAAAGACAAATATTCCAAATATGATAAGAAGAAAGGAAAGGCCCTAGTAGCAAAGGTAGCTCCTTTGCCAAATTCGATTATTGATTCTGGTTCCTTGCACCACATAGGATCTTTGCATATTGATTTTTACAACATCAAACCATGTGGTATGCCCCAAATCATGTTGGGTGATGAAACTATATTGTTATTTTATGGTAGTGCATTAGTTGAGATGGATCGTGGAACATTTAACCACCAAGTGTTTAGTGTTCTTGATTTATCTTCCAATATGCTATCTATTTACCAAATAACTCACCTTGGTGAGGGAATGTACTTATTCATGAGCTTCATGAGCTTCACTCTAACTCTACTAGGGCTGAGGGAAAGACATATCACCTTTCATAGTTATACACCTCCTACTTTACTTTTTATTTTATGCCCACTTCCTTACGAACTCATGCAAATGAGGTTAGTAAGCTATGGCATGAGAATTTTTGGCATCCGAACTATCGTTACATTGAGCATTTGATCCAAAACAATATGTTCAATGGACTACCCCACATAAAATTTTATAATGGTCTTTGTGAGGGTTTTTCCCTTGAGAACTACCCTAAAGAATTTTTGGCAAAGGAAAGGCGTGGATAACTTCTCATCACTTGGATCTTATTCCCTTCCCATCTCCTTCATTTACACATGCTCTCTACATTATTACCTTCATTCATGATTTTTTGGGTTATACTTGGGTATATTTTCTTAAGAAAAAATCTAAAGTCTTTGATAATTTTCAAGACATTAAATCTCTTCTTGAGAAACAGTTCAAATATATATCGAGGTTCTTCAAACCGAAAATGGAGGTGAATAAATGAGCAATATGTTCAATGACTTCTACACCTTCAAAGGTATTACCTTACAATGTATAGTTTCATACATACATTCATAAAATGGAGTTGTAGAATTAAATAATTAAATTCTTAAGGAGATGTTTATGTGTATGGTTCACTTGAAGTCCCTTCCTCCATAGTATTGGGCCAAAGATACAAATTATGCCTACTACATTCAGAACCATGTTCCATGTAATTTCATAAGAGGGATGACACCCTTTAAGGCATGGTTTGGATGAAAACCTAATCTAGAGAAATTTTTCATCTTCGGATCTAATGTTATGTCCCGATTCCCAAAAATAATCGCAAGGATTTCAAACCAAAGTGCAAACCTTACACCTTTATAGGGTATCCTAATGGCGTGAAGGGATATAGATTTTTGAACCCTACTATACATAATATTTACATTGAGAGAAGTGTTAAATTCGATGAGTCATCATCTAATTCTAATTCCTTTGTGGCTAAGGTCCTTTTTCCCTCTCACGGTGACTCTAACTCTTCAAATGATGATTATGTTACAAAGCCTACTCATCCTTTTCCCGATCCTCCCTATCCTCCTACACCTCCGCCTTCTCATGCTTTAGATTCTTCTTATTCTAACAAAGAGTAATGATAAGGAATTTTCCCATCTCACTCAAGTGAAGAATATACTGATTCGTAGCTGGTGCTACTCTTGGTCCTCGATGAGCTAAGAAGAATCAAAAAGTTAGGAGAATGGCTTGGGATCATTTAGACAAAATATGGACTCATTCTGATTTTTTTTGGACCCCATATCTTCTTCTCCTCCACTTCTAACCCTTAGTCTCTCTAGGATAATTCTTAGATTCATGAGTGGAATTCTTCCATGGATGAGTAGTATTCCTCACTCATGAAGAACGATACTTGGGATCTCACCCTCTTCTAAAAAGAAGTAAAATTATTCATTCTAACTCGGTTTACCAAACAAAGTATAGATCATATGGGAATGTCAATAAGTATAAATCGTGACTTTTCACTAAGGTTTTATCTCAAGTAGCTAAGGTATATTATTTAGAAGCCTTTTCTCCCATTATGAAGGTGACTTCCATGCAACTAAACCTCACCATTATTATTGTAAATATATGGTAAGTCCACCAAATGAACGTTAAGAGTGTTTTCCTCCATGTGGACCTAGAGGAAGATATCTACATGAAACAACATCTATGTTATTTCCATGATCCCTCCCATGTTTACAAGTTGAAGAAGTATCTTTGTGGCCTTAAATAATGCCCTCAAGCTTGGTAGGTTAATATGGACTCCTTACTTTCATTAAGGTTCACTAGGTGTCACTTTGACCCTAATGTTTACATTTTATGGTAGGCATTCTTGTTTTATACTTTGATGACTTATTGATAATAGGAATATCTTCCTCAATAATTTATTCCATGAAGATCACTATGCCAAAAAAAATCTCTATATCGTACTTAGGTTTTCTTCACTACTTTCTTTGGATTCATATTTTCCAATATGACTCGATAATTTTGATTTCACAACCTAAGTATGCCCTTGACTTGCGCACTCAGTTTCACATGTATAATTATAAGCCTTCTCCTACTCATTTCCTTTTCAAGGTTGAGTTATTTTATGATTGCTCTACACCTATGGTCGATGTAAACCTCTATCACCTATTATTTGGGAACTTTATTTACCTTACTCACACTCATCTAGATCTTTTGTATGTCATTGTGATCATTTCTAGATTTATGCAGGATCCCTATGAGTTATATTGGATATTATAAAATAGGATCCTTCACTATGTTTGTGGCACTTATACAGATGGCATTCACATTTTCATGGGATAGAGATTGAATTTGTTGGTTTTACTCGACTTTTATTCGACCAAAGTGATCTAGATCATCGTAAATCTACCTCGTGATACGTTTTTGTCTTAGTTCTGACAGTCTATTTATTTGTTCTATCAAGAAGCATAATATGATTTGGGATATCATCTATAGATGCAGAGTATAGAGGAGTACTTAATGTTTCCACATAAGCTTTTGGTTGGAGGGAATCTTGAGAGATTTCAATTATTCACTTTTGGCAACTTACCATCATTTACTATGACAACATGAACACCATCTCAATTTCAAAAATATGGATCAACATTAGCGGATGAAGCACATATATGTCCATATACACTTCATACATGATTTTATTCATGATGACATCATCAACTTGTAGTATTGTCATACTTCCGATCAGGTTGTAGATATTTTCACCAAGCCCTTCACCGAGGTGAAGTTCCTTCACTTATGATATCTTCTTGTGGTGATGTCCTCTTCAAATTGCCCATCTTCTTCATGCTTTCTAGTCCTCTTATCCTCCTCTTATTTTCCAAAAAGATGTTTTTTTGCAAATGGGTACCTTATCATGCCTTTAGTTTTGGGACTGTATGGCACAAATTTCTTAGTTGTCAAAGGGAGTTATCTTTCTTGTTCTCAATTTCCATGATCTCTACCTTAGCTTCAATGAAAGCGGTTTTGGTGTATGTGACTTTTCTTTTCATCACTCGTCATCTTTTCCACCTCACATGGTGAGTCATCTCACTTAGTTGAGATCATAGGTCATACGAGTTATATTACATATGACAAATTCCATCATAGAATCTATCATTTTCATATGTGGTAGTGGCATCATAGGAGTTAAATTCCACTTTGAAATCATAAATCCTCTTTCCTCATGGAGGGAGTGATTTTCCAAGCATGGAAGTTACATAACACTCTCATATGTACCCTTCTTTTGATCTATGAGAATGGGTAGACATATTCTTATATACATTATTTTATGTTTTTGATTAATGCTTTATGATTACTTAGATATCTCACGTCACCGTTTGATTGGATGTGTATGGTTCACTTGAAGTCCCTTCCTCCATAGTATTGGGCCAAAGATACAAATTATGCCTACTACATTCGTAACCATGTTCCATGTAATTTCATAAGAGGATGACACCCTTTAAGGCATGGTTTGGATGAAAACCTAATCTAGAGAAATTTTTCATCTTCGGATCTAATGTTATGTCCCGATTCCCAAAAATAATCGCAAGGATTTCGAACCAAAGTGCAAACCTTACACCTTTATAGGGTATCCTAATGGCGTGAAGGGATATAGATTTTGAACCCTACTATACATAATATTTACATTGAGAGAAGTGTTAAATTCGATGATTCATCATCAACTTCTACTTCCTTTGTGGCTAAGGTCCTTTTTCATTCCTCGACAAAGGTGACTCTAACTCTTCAAATGATGATTATGTTATAGAGCCTACTCATCCTTTTCCCGATCCTCCCTATCCTCCTACTCCTCTGCCTTCTCATGCTTTAGATTCTTCTTATTCTAACAGTAGTAATGATAAGGAATTTTCCCATCTCACTCAAGTGAAGAATATACAAATTCAGAGCTGGGTACTACTCCTGGTCCTCGATGAGCTAAGAAGAATCAAAAAAGTTAGGAGAATGGCTTGGGATCATTTAGACAAGATATGGACTCATTCTGATTTTTTTGGACCCCATGTCTTCTTCTCCTCCACTTTTAACCCTTAGTCTCTCTAGGATAATTCTTAGATTCATGAGTGGAATTCTTCCATGGATGAGTAGTATTCCTCACTCATGAAGAATGATACTTGGGATCTCACCCCTCTTCTAAAAAGAAGTAAAATTATTCATTCTAACTGGGTTTACCAAACAAAGTATAGATCATATGGGAATGTCAATAAGTATAAATCGTGACTTTTAGCTAAGGTTTTATCTCAAGTAGCTAAGGTATATTATTTAGAAGCCTTTTCTCCCCATTATGAAGGTGACTTCCATGCAACTAAACCTCACCATTATTATTTTAAATATATGGTAAGTCCACCAAATGAACGTTAAGAGTGTTTTCCTCCATGTGGACCTAGAGGAAGATATCTACATGAAACAACATCTGTGTTATTTCCATGATCCCTCCCATGTTTACAAGTTGAAGAAGTATCTTTGTGGCCTTAAATAATGCCCTCAAGCTTGGTAGGTTAATATGGACTTCTTACTTTCATTAAGGTTCACTAGGTGTCACTTTGACCCTAATGTTTACATTTATGGTAGGCATTCTCGTTTTATACTTTGATGACTTATTGATAATAGGAATATCTTCCTCAATAATTTATTCCATGAAAATTACTATGTCAAAAGAAATCTCTATATCATACTTAGGTTTGCTTCACTACTTTCTTTGGATTCATATTTTCCAATATGACTCGATAATTTTGATTTCACAACCTAATTATGCCCTTGACTTGCGCACGCAATTTCACATGTATAATTATAAGCCTTCTCCTACTCATTTCCTTTTCAAGGTTGAGTTATTTTATGATTGCTCTACTCCTATGGTCGATGTAACCCTCTATCAACTGTTATTTGGGAACTTTATTTACCTTACTCACACTCATCTGGATCTTTTGTATGTCATTGTGATCATTTCTAGATTTATGCGGGATCCCTATGAGTTATATTGATATTATAAAATCGGATCCTTCACTATGTTTATGGCACTTATACAAATGGCATTCACTATTTTCATGGGATAGAGATTGACTTTGTTGGTTTTACTTGACTTTTATTCGACCGGTGATCTAGATCATCGTAAATCTACCTCAGGATACATTTTTTGTCTTTGTTCGGGTCTATTTATTTGTTCTATCAAGAAGCATAATATGATTGGGATATCATCTATAGATGCAGAGTACAGAGGAGTACTTAATGTTTCCACATAAGCTTTTTGGTTGGAGGGAATCTTGAGAGATTTCAGTATTCACTTTTGGCAACTTACCATCATTTACTATGACAACATGAGCACAATCTCAATTTCAAAAATATGGATCAACATTAGCAGATGAAGCACGATATGTCCATATACACTTCATACATGATTTTATTCATGATGACATCATCAACTTGTAGTATTGTCATACTTCGATCAGGTTGTAGATATTTTCACAAGCCCTTCACCGAGGTGAAGTTCCTTCACTATGATATCTTCTTGTGGTGATGTCCTCTTCACTTGCCCATCTTCTTCATGCTTTCTAGTCCTCTTATCCTCCTCTTATTTTCCAAAAAGATGTTTTTGCACATGGGTACCTTATCATGCCTTTAGTTTTTGGGACTGTATGGCACAAATTTCTTAGTTGTCAAAGGGAGTTATCTTTACGGTTCTCAATTTCCATGATCACTACCTTAGTTTCAATGAAAGGGGTTTTGGTGTATGTGACTTTCCTTATCATCACTCGACATCTTTTCCACCTCACATGGTGAGTCATCTCACTTAGGTGAGATCATAGGTCATAGGAGTTATATGACATATGACAAATTCCATCATAGAATCTATCATTTTCATATGTGGTAGTGGCATCATAGGAGTTACATTCCACTTTGAAATTGTAAATCCTCTTTCCTCATGGAGGGAATGATTTTCTAGGCATGGAAGTTACATAACACTCTCATATGTACCCTTCTTTTGATCTATGAGAATGGGTAGACATATTCTTATATACATTCTTTTATGTTTTTGATTAATGCTTTATGATTACTTAGGTCTCTCACGTCACCGTTTGATTGGATGTGTATGGTTCACTTGAAGTCCCTTCCTCCATAGTATTGGGCCAAAGATACAAATTATGCCTACTACATTCGTAACCATGTTCCATGTAATTTCATAATAGGTATGACACCCTTTAAGGCATGGTTTGGATGAAAACCTAATCTAGAGAAATTTTTCATCTTCGGATCTAATATTATGTCCCAGATTCCCAAAAATAATCGCAAGGATTTGGAACCAAAGTGCAAACCTTACACATTTACGGGGTATCCTAATGGCGTGAAGGGATATAGATTTTTAAACACTACTATACATAATATTTACATTGAGAGAAGTGTTAAATTCGATGAGTCATTATCAACTTATACTTCCTCTGTGGCTAAGGTCCTTTTTCGCTCCGATAGTGACTCTAACTCTTCAATTGATGATTATGTTAAAGAGCCTACTCATCCTTTTCCCCGATCCTCCCTATCCTCCTACTCCTCTGCCTTCTCATGCTTTAGATTCTTCGATTCTAACAAAGAGTAATGATAAGGAATTTTCCCATCTCACTCAAGTGAAGAATATCTGATTCGTAGTCGGGTGCTACTCCTGGTCCTCGATGAGCTAAGAAGAATCAAAAAGTTAGGAGAACGGCTTGGGATCATTTAGACAAGATATGGACTCATTCTGATTTTTTTGGACCCCATGTCTTCTTCTCCTCCACTTCTAACCCTTAGTCTCTCTAGGATAATTCTTAGATTCATGAGTGGAATTCTTCCATGGATGAGTAGTATTCCTCACTCATGAAGAACGATACTTGGGATCTCACCCCTCTTCTAAAAAGAAGTAAAATTATTCATTCTAACTGGGTTTACCAAACAAAGTATAGATCATATGGGAATGTCAATAAGTATAAATCGTGACTTTTCACTAAGGTTTTATCTCAAGTAGCTAAGGTATATTATTTAGAAGCCTTTTCTCCCATTATGAAGGTGACTTCCATGCAACTAAACCTCACCATTATTATTGTAAATATATGGTAAGTCCACCAAATGAACGTTAAGAGTGTTTTCCTCCATGTGGACCTAGAGGAAGATATCTACATGAAACAACATCTGTGTTATTTCCATGATCCCTCCCATGTTTACAAGTTGAAGAAGTATCTTTGTGGCCTTAAATAATGCCCTCAAGCTTGGTAGGTTAATATGGACTCCTTACTTTCATTAAGGTTCACTAGGTGTCACTTTGACCCTAATGTTTACATTTTATGGTAGGCATTCTCGTTTTATACTTTGATGACTTATTGATAATAGGAATATCTTCCTCAATAATTTATTCCATGAAGATCACTATGCCAAAAAAATCTCTATATCGTACTTAGGTTTTCTTCACTACTTTCTTTGGATTCATATTTTCCAATATGACTCGATAATTTTGATTTCACAACCTAAGTATGCCCTTGACTTGCTTTCATGACGTTTCACATGTATAATTATAAGCCTTCTCCTACTCATTTCCTTTTCAAGGTTGAGTTATTTTATGATTGCTCTACACCTATGGTCGATGTAAACCTCTATCACCGTTATTTGGGAACTTTATTTACCTTACTCACACTCATCTAGATCTTTTGTATGTCATTGTGATCATTTCTAGATTTATGCGGGATCCCTATGAGTTATATTGGATATTATAAAAGAGGATCCTTCATTACGTTTGTGGCACTTATACGGATGGCATTCACTATTTTCATGGGATAGAGATTGAATTTGTTGGTTTTATGACTTTTATTCGACCAATGATCTAGATCATCGTAAATCTACCTCGGGATACGTTTTTGTCTTAGTTACGGTCTATTTATTTGTTCTATCAAGAAGCATAATATGATTGGGATATCATCTATAGATGCAGAGTAGAGAGGAGTACTTAATGTTTCCACATAAGCTTTTTGGTTGGAGGGAATCTTGAGAGATTTCAAGTATTCACTTTTGTGCAACTTACCATCATTTACTATGACAACATGAGCACCATCTCAATTTCAAAATATGTATCAACATTAGCGGATGAAGCACATATATGTCCATATACACTCATACATGATTTTATTCATGATGACATCATCAACTTGTAGTATTGTCATACTTCGATCGGTTGTAGATATTTTCACCAAGCCCTTCACCGAGGTGAAGTTCCTTCACTTATGATATCTTCTTGTGGTGATGTCCTCTTCAGTTGCCCATCTTCTTCATGCTTTCTAGTCCTCTTATCCTCCTCTTATTTTCCAAAAAGATGTTTTTGCACATGGGTACCTTATCATGCCTTTAGTTTTGGGACTGTATGGCACAAATTTCTTAGTTGTCAAAGGGAGTTATCTTTCTGGTTCCCAATTTCCATGATCTCTACTTAGCTTCGATGAAAGGGGTGTTGGTGTGTGTGACTTTTCTCTTCATCACTCGACATCTTTTCCACCTCACATGGTGAGTCATCTCACTTAGGTGAGATCATAGGTCATAGGAGTTATATGACATATGACATATTCCATCATAGAATCTATCATTTTCATATGCTTCAATGGCATCATAGGAGTTACATTCCATTTTGGAATCATAAATCCTCTTTCCTCATGGAGGGAATGATTTTCCAAACACGGGAGTTACATAACACTCCCATATGTACCCTTCTTTTGATCTATGAGAATGAGTAGACATATTCTTATAGACATTATTTTATGTTTTTTATTAATGCTTTATGATTACGTAGATCTCTCACGTCACCGTTTGATTGGATGTGTATGGTTCACTTGAAGTCCCTTCCTCCATAGTATTGGGCCAAAGATACAAATTATGCCTACTACATTCGAGAATGTTCCATGTAATTTCATAAGAGGGATGACACCCTTTAAGGCATGGTTTGGATAAAACCTAATCTAGAGAAATTTTTCATCTTCGGATCTAATGTTATGTCCCAGATTCCCAAAAATAATTGCAAGGATTTCAAACCAAATTGCAAACCTTACACCTTTATAGGGTATCCTAATGGTGTGAAGGGATATAGATTTTGAACCCTACTATACATAATATTTACATTGAGAGAAGTGTTAAATTCGATGAGTCATCATCAACTTCTACTTCCTTTGTGGCTAAGGTCCTTTTTCCCTCTCACAATGACTCTAACTCTTCAAATGATGATTATGTTACAGAGCCTACTCATCCTTTTCCTGATCCTCCCTATCCTCCTACTCCTCCATGCCTTCTCATGCTTTAGATTCTTCTTATTCTAACAGTAGTAATGATAAGGAATTTTCCCATCTCACTCAAGTGAAGAATATACACATTCGTATCTGGGTGCTACTCCTGGTCCTCGATGAGCTAAGAAAAATCAAAAAGTTAGGAGAATGGATTGGGATCATTTAGACAAGATATGGACTCATTCTGAGTTTTTGACCCCATGTCTTCTTCTCCTCCACTTCTAACCCTTAGTCTCTCTAGGATAATTCTTAGATTCATGAGTGGAATTCTTCCATGGATGAGTAGTATTCCTCACTCATGAAGAACGATACTTGGGATCTCACCCTCTTCTAAAAAGAAGTAAAATTATTCATTCTAACTGGGTTTACCAAACAAAGTATAGATCATATGGGAATGTCAATAAGTAAAAATCGTGACTTTTCGCTAAGGTTTTATCTCAAGTAGCTAAGGTATATTATCTAGAAGCCTTTTCACACATTATGAAGGTGACTTCCATGCAAATAAACCTCACCATTATTATTGTGAATATATGGTAAGTTCACCAAATGAACGTTAAGAGTGTTTTCCTCCATGTGGACCTAGAGGAAGATATCTACATGAAACAACATCTGTGTTATTTCCATGATCCCTCCCATGTTTACAAGTTGAAGAAGTATCTTTGTGGCCTTAAATAATGCCCTCAAGCTTGGTAGGTTAATATGGAATCCTTACTTTCATTAAGGTTCACTATGTGTCACTTTGACCTAATGTTTACATTTTATGGTAGGCATTCTCGTTTTATACTTTGATGACTTATTGATAATAGGAATATCTTCCTCAATAATTTATTCCATGAAGATCACTATGCCAAAAAAATATCTATATCGTACTTAGGTTTGCTTCACTACTTTCTTTGGATTCATATTTTCCAATATGACTCGATAATTTTGATTTCACAACCTAAGTATGCCTTGACTTCGCACTCGGTTTCACATGTATAATTATAAGCCTTCTCCTACTCATTTCCTTTTCAAGGTTGAGTTATTTTATGATTTCTCTACACCTATTGTCGATGTAACCCTCTATCAACTGTTATTTGGGAACTTTATTTACCTTACTCACACTCATCTGGATCTTTTGTATGTCATTGTGATCATTTCTAGATTTATGCAGGATCCCTATGAGTTATATTGGATATTATAAAATAGGATCCTTCACTATGTTTGTGGCACTTATACAGATGGCATTCACTATTTTCATGGGATAGAGATTGAATTTGTTGGTTTTACTGACTTTTATTCGACCAGTGATCTAGATCATCATAAATCTACCTCGGGATACGTTTTTGTCTTAGTTACGGTCTATTTATTTGTTCTATCAAGAAGCATAATATGATTGGGATATCATCTATAGATGCGAGTAGAGAGGAGTACTTAATGTTTCCACATAAGCTTTTTGGTTGGAGGGAATCTTGAGAGATTTCAGTATTCACTTTTGGCAACTTACCATCATTTACTATGACAACATGAGCACCATCTCAATTTCAAAAATATGTATCAACATTAGCAGATGAAGCACATATATGTCCATATACACTCATACATGATTTTATTCATGATGACATCATCAACTTGTAGTATTGTCATACTTCGATCGGGTTGTAGATATTTTCACCAAGCCCTTCAACGAGGTGAATTTCCTTCACTTATGATATCTTCTTGTGGTGATGTCCTCTTGACCGCCCATCTTCTTCATGCTTTCTAGTCCTCTTATCCTCCTCTTATTTTCCAAAAAGATGTTTTTTGCACATGGGTACCTTATCATGCCTTTAGTTTTTGGGACCTGTATGGCACAAATTTCTTAGTTGTCAAAGGGAGTTATCTTTCTGGTTCCCAATTTCCATGATCTCTACCTTAGCTTCAATGAAAGGGGTTTTGGTGTATGTGACTTTTCTTTTCATCACTCGTCATCTTTTCCACCTCACATGGTGAGTCATCTCACTTAGTTGAGATCATAGGTCATAGGAGTTATATTACATATGACAAATTCAATCATAGAATCTATCATTTTCATATGTGGTAGTGGCATCATAGGAGTTACATTCCATTTTGAAATCATAAATCCTCTTTCCTCATGGAGGGAATGATTTTCCAGCACGGAAGTTACATAACACTCTCATATATGTACCCTTCTTTTTGATCTATGAGAATGGGTAGACATATTCTTATATACATTATTTTATGTTTTTTATTAATGCTTTATGATTACGTAGATCTCTCACGTCTCCGTTTGATTGGATGTGTATGGTTCACTTGAAGTCCCTTCCTCCATAGTATTGGGCCAAAGATACAAATTATGCCTACTACATTCGAACCATGTTCCATGTAATTTCATAAGAGGGATGACACCCTTTAAGGCATGGTTTGGATGAAAACCTAATCTAGAGAAATTTTTCATCTTCGGATCTAATGTTATGTCCCGATTCCCAAAAATAATCGCAAGGATTTCGAAC
Source organism: Taxus wallichiana var. yunnanensis (assembly GCA_018340775.1). Lineage (NCBI taxonomy): Eukaryota > Viridiplantae > Streptophyta > Pinopsida > Cupressales > Taxaceae > Taxus > Taxus wallichiana. Next base: position 511,930,346 of record CM031238.1, on the reverse strand, counting down.
CAAAGTGCAAACCTTACACCTTTATAGGGTATCCTAATGGCGTGAAGGGATATAGATTTTCAACCCTACTATACATAATATTTACATTGAGAGAAGTGTTAAATTCGATGAGTCATCATCAACTTCTACTTCCTTTGTGGCTAAGGTCCTTTTTCCTCTCACGGTGACTCTAACTCTTCAAATGATGATTATGTTATAGAGCCTACTCATCCTTTTCCCGATCCTCCCTATCCTCCTACTCCTCTACCTTCTCATGCTTTAGATTCTTCTTATTCTAACAAAGTAGTAATGATAAGGAATTTCCCCATCTCACTCAAGTGAAGAATATACATTCAGATCTGGGTGCTACTCCTGGTCCTCGATGAGCTAAGAAGAATCAAAAAGTTAGGAGAATGGCTTGGGATCATTTAGACAAGATATGGACTCATTCTCGAGTTTTTGGACCCCATGTCTTCTTCTCCTCCACTTCTAACCCTTAGTCTCTCTAGGATAATTCTTAGATTCATGAGTGGAATTCTTCCATGGATGAGTAGTATTCCTCACTCATGAAGAACGATACTTGGGATCTCACCCTCTTCTAAAAAGAAGTAAAATTATTCATTCTAACTGGGTTTACCAAACAAAGTATAGATCATATGGGAATGTCAATAAGTATAAATCGTGACTTTTGGCTAAGGTTTTATCTCAAGTAGCTAAGGTATATTATTTAGAAGCCTTTTCTCACATTATGAAGGTGACTTCCATGCAAATAAACCTCACCATTATTATTGTGAATATATGGTAAGTTCACCAAATGAACGTTAAGAGTGTTTTCCTCCATGTGGACCTAGAGGAAGATATCTACATGAAACAACATCTGTGTTATTTCCATGATCCCTCCCATGTTTACAAGTTGAAGAAGTATCTTTGTGGCCTTAAATAATGCCCTCAAGCTTGGTAGGTTAATATGGACTCCTTACTTTCATTAAGGTTCACTATGTGTCACTTTGACCCTAATGTTTACATTTTATGGTAGGCATTCTCGTTTTATACTTTGATGACTTATTGATAATAGGAATATCTTCCTCAATAATTTATTCCATGAAGATCACTATGCCAAAAAAAATATCTATATCGTACTTAGGTTTGCTTCACTACTTTCTTTGGATTCATATTTTCCAATATGACTCGATAATTTTGATTTCACAACCTAAGTATGCCCTTGACTTCTTGCACTCAGTTTCACATGTATAATTATAAGCCTTCTCCTACTCATTTCCTTTTCAAGGTTGAGTTATTTTATGATTTCTCTACTCCTATGGTCGATGTAACCCTCTATCAACTGTTATTTGGGAACTTTATTTACCTTACTCACACTCATCTGGATCTTTTGTATGTCATTGTGATCATTTCTAGATTTATGTAGGATCCCTATGAGTTATATTGGATATTATAAAAGAGGATCCTTCACTATGTTTGTGGCACTTATACAGATGGCATTCACTATTTTCATGGGATAAAGATTGACTTTGTTGGTTTTACCGACTTTTATTCGACCAGGTGATCTAGATCATCATAAATCTACCTCAGGATACATTTTATGTCTTAGTTCGGGTCTATTTTTTGTTCGATCAAGAAGCATAATATGATTGGGATATCATGTATAGATGTAGAGTACGAGAGGAGTACATATTGTTTCCACATAAGCTTTTTGGTTGGAGGGAATCTTGAGAGATTTCGGTATTCACTTTTGGCAACTTACCATCATCTACTATGACAACATGAGTACCATCTCAATTTCAAAAATATGTATCAACATTAGCGGATGAAGCACATATATGTCCATATACACTCATACATGATTTTATTCATGATGACATCATCGACTTGTAGTATTGTCAAACTTCTGATCAGGTTGCAGATATTTTCACCAAGCCCTTCACTGAGGTGAAGTTCCTTCACTTATGATATCTTCTTGTGGTGATGTCCTCTTCACTGCCCATCTTCTTCATGCTTTCTAGTCCTCTTATCCTCTTCTTATTTTCCATAAAGATGTTTTTGCACATGGGTACCTTATCATGCCTTTAGTTTTTGGGACTGTATGGCACAAATTTCTTAGTTGTCAAAGGGAGTTATCTTTACTGGTTCCCAATTTCCATGATCTCTACCTTAGCTTCAATGAAAGGGGTTTTGGTGTATGTGACTTTTCTTTTCATCACTCGTCATCTTTTCCACCTCACATGGTGAGTCATCTCACTTAGTTGAGATCATAGGTCATAGGAGTTATATTACATATGACAAATTCCATCATAGAATCTATCATTTTCATATGTGGTAGTGGCATCATAGGAGTTACATTCCATTTTGAAATCATAAATCCTCTTTCCTCATGGAGGGAATGATTTTCCAGGCACGGAAGTTACATAACACTCTCATATGTACCCTTCTTTCGATCTATGAGAATGGGTAGACATATTCTTATATACATTATTTTATGTTTTTTATTAATGCTTTATGATTACGTAGATCTCTCACGTCACCATTTGATTGGATGTGTATGGTTCACTTGAAGTCCCTTCCTCCATAGTATTGGGCCAAAGATACAAATTATGCCTACTACATTCGAGAACCATGTTCCATGTAATTTCATAAGAGGATGACACCCTTTAAGGCATGGTTTGGATGAAAACCTAATCTAGAGAAATTTTTCATCTTCGGATCTAATGTTATGTCCCAGATTCCCAAAAATAATCGCAAGGATTTCGAACCAAAGTGCAAACCTTACACCTTTATAGGGTATCCTAATGGCATGAAGGGATATAGATTTTTGAACCCTACTATACATAATATTTACATTGAGAGAAGTGTTAAATTCGATGAGTCATCATCAACTTCTACTTCCTTTGTGGCTAAGGTCCTTTTTCCCTCTCACAGTGACTCTAACTCTTCAAATGATGATTATGTTCTGAGAGCCTACTCATCCTTTTCCCAGATCCTCCCTATCCTCCTACTCCTCTGCCTTCTCATGCTTTAGATTCTTCCGATTCTAACAAAGTAGTAATGATAAGGAATTTTCCCATCTCACTCAAGTGAAGAATATCTGATTCAGATCTGGGTGCTACTCCTAGTCCTCGATGAGCTAAGAAGAATCAAAAAGTTAGGAGAATGGCTTGGGATCATTTAGACAAGATATGGACTCATTCTGATTTTTTGGACCCCATGTCTTCTTCTCCTCCACTTCTAACCCTTAGTCTCTCTAGGATAATTCTTAGATTCATGAGTGGAATTCTTCCATGGATGAGTATTATTCCTCACTCATGAAGAACGATACTTGGGATCTCACCCCTCTTCTAAAAAGAAGTAAAATTATTCATTCTAACTAGGTTTACCAAACAAAGTATAGATCATATGGGAATGTCAATAAGTATAAATCGTGACTTTTAGCTAAGGTTTTATCTCAAGTAGCTAAGGTATATTATTTAGAAGCCTTTTCTCCCATTATGAAGGTAACTTCCATGCAACTAAACCTCACCATTATTATTTTGAATATATGGTAAGTCCACCAAATGAACGTTAAGAGTGTTTTCCTCCATGTGGACCTAGAGGAAGATATCTACATGAAACAACATCTCGTGTTATTTCCATGATCCCTCCCATGTTGACAAGTTGAAGAAGTATCTTTGTGGCCTTAAATAATGCCCTCAAGCTTGGTAGGTTAATATGGACTCCTTATTTTCATTAAGGTTCACTAGGTGTCACTTTGACCCTAATGTTTACATTTTATGGTAGGCATTCTCGTTTTATACTTTGATGACTTATTGATAATAGGAATATCTTCCTCAATAATTTATTCCATGAAAATTACTATGCCAAAAAAATCTCTATATCGTACTTAGGTTTGTTTCACTACTTTCTTTGGATTCATATTTTCCAATATGACTCGATAATTTTGATTTCACAACCTAATTATGCCCTTGACTTGCATGCACGCGATTTCACATGTATAATTATAAGCCTTCTCCTACTCATTTCCTTTTCAAGGTTGAGTTATTTTATGATTGCTCTACTCCTATGGTCCATGTAACCCTCTATCAACTGTTATTTTTGGAACTTTATTTACCTTACTCACACTCATCTGGATCTTTTGTATGTCATTGTGATCATTTCTAGATTTATGCGGGATCCCTATGAGTTATATTGGATATTATAAAATAGGATCCTTCACTATGTTTGTGGCACTTATACAGATGGCATTCACTATTTTCATGGGATAGAGATTGACTTTGTTGGTTTTATCGACTTTTATTCGACCAGTGATCTAGATCATCGTAAATCTACCTCGGATACGTTTTTGTCTTTGTTCGGGTCTATTTATTTGTTCTATCAAGAAGCATAATATGATTGGGATATCATCTATAGATGCAGAGTACTGAGAGAGTACTTAATGTTTCCACATAAGCTTTTTGGTTTGAGGGAATCTTGAGAGATTTCGTATTCACTTTTGGTAACTTACCATCATTTACTATGACAACATGAGCACCATCTCAATTTCAAAAATATGGATCAACATTAGCAGATGAAGCACATATATGTCCATATACACTTCATACATGATTTTATTCATGATGACATCATCAACTTGTAGTATTGTCATACTTCGATCAGGTTGTAGATATTTTCACCAAGCCCTTCACCGAGGTGAAGTTCCTTCACTTATGATATCTTCTTGTGGTGATGTCCTCTTGGTGCCCATCTTCTTCATGCTTTCTAGTCCTCTTATCCTCCTCTTATTTTCCAAAAGATGTTTTTGCACATGGGTACCTTATCATGCCTTTAGTTTTGGGACTGTATGGCACAAATTTCTTAGTTGTCAAAGGGAGTTATATTTCTGGTTCTCAATTTCCATGATCTCTACCTTAGCTTCAATGAAAGGGGTTTTGGTATATGTAACTTTTCTTTTCATCACTCGTCATCTTTTCCACCTCACATGGTGAGTCATCTCACTTAGTTGAGATCATAGGTCATAGGAGTTATATTACATATGACAAATTCCATCATAGAATCTATCATTTTCATATGTGGTAGTGGCATCATAGGAGTTACATTCCACTTTGAAATCATAAATCCTCTTTCCTCATGGAGGGAATGATTTTCCAGGCACGGAAGTTACATAACACTCTCATATGTACCCTTCTTTTGATCTATGAGAATGGGTAGACATATTCTTATATACATTATTTTATGTTTTTGATTAATGCTTTATGATTACTTAGATCTCTCACGTCACCATTTGATGGGATGTGTATGGTTCACTTGAAGTCCCTTCCTCCATAGTATTGGGCCAAAGATACAAATTATGCCTACTACATTCGAACCATGTTCCATGTAATTTCATAATAGGTATGACACCCTTTAAGGCATGGTTTGGATGAAAACCTAATCTAGAGAAATTTTTCATCTTTGGATCTAATGTTATGTCCCAGATTCCCAAAAATAATCGCAAGGATTTCGAACCAAAGTGCAAACCTTACACCTTTATAGGGTATCCTAATGGCGTGAAGGGATATAGATTTTGAACCCTACTATACATAATATTTACATTGAGAGAAGTGTTAAATCCGATGAGTCGTCATCAACTTCTACTTCCTTTGTGGCTAAGGTCCTTTTTCGCTCTGACGGTGACTCTAACTCTTCAAATGATGATTATGTTACAGAGCCTACTCATCCTTTTCCCGATCCTCCCTACCCTCCTACACCTCTGCCTTCTCATGCTTTAGATTCTTCTTATTCTAACAGTAGTAATGATAAGGAATTTTCCCATCTCACTCAAGTGAAGAATATCTGATTCGGAGCTGGGTGCTACTCCTGGTCCTCGATGAGCTAGGAAGAATCAAAAAGTTAGGAGAATGGCTTGGGACCATTTAGACAAGATATGGACTCATTCTGATTTTTTTGGACCCCATGTCTTCTTCTCCTCCACTTCTAACCCTTAGTCTCTCTAGGATAATTCTTAGATTCATGAGTGGAATTCTTCCATGGATGAGTATTATTCCTCACTCATGAAGAACGATACTTGGGATCTCACCCTCTTCTAAAAAGAAGTAAAATTATTCATTATAACTGGGTTTACCAAACAAAGTATAGATCTATGGGAATGTCAATAAGTGTAAATCGTGACTTTTAGCTAAGGTTTTATCTCAAGTAGCTAAGGTATATTATTTAGAAGCCTTTTCTCCCATTATGAAGGTGACTTCCATGCAACTAAACCTCACCATTATTATTGTGAATATATGGTAAGTCCACCAAATGAACGTTAAGAGTGTTTTCCTCCATGTGGACCTAGAGGAAGATATCTACATGAAACAACATCTGTGTTATTTCCATGATCCCTCCCATGTTTACAAGTTGAAGAAGTATCTTTGTGGCCTTAAATAATGCCCTCAAGCTTGGTAGGTTAATATGGACTCCTTACTTTCATTAAGGTTCACTAGGTGTCACTTTGACCCTAATGTTTACATTTTATGGTAGGCATTCTCGTTTTATACTTTGATGACTTATTGATAATAGGAATATCTTCCTCAATAATTTATTCCATGAAGATCACTATGCCAAAAAAATCTCTCTATCGTACTTAGGCTTGCTTCACTACTTTCTTTGGATTCATATTTTCCAATATGACTCGAGAATTATGATTGCACAACCTAAGTATGCCCTTGACTTGCTCACTCAATTTCACATGTATGATTATAAGCCTTCTCCTACTCATTTCCTTTTCAAGGTTGAGTTATTTTATGATTGCTCTACTCCTATGGTCGATGTAACCCTCTATCACCATTATTTGGGAACTTTATTTACCTTACTCACACTCATCTGGATCTTTTGTATGTCATTGTGATCATTTCTAGATTTATGCGGGATCCCTATGAGTTATATTGGATATTATAAAAGAGGATCCTTCACTATGTTTGTGGTACTTATACAGATGGCATTCACTATTTTCATGGGATAGAGATTGACTTTGTTGGTTTTATGACTTTTATTCGACCATGATCTAGATCATCGTAAATCTACCTCGTGATACGTTTTTGTCTTAGTTCGGGTCTATTTTTTTGTTCTATCAAGAAGCATAATATGATTGGGATATCATCTATAGATGTAGAGTAGAGAGGAGTACTTAATGTTTCCACATAAGCTTTTTGGTTGGAGGGAATCTTGAGAGATTTCAGTATTCACTTTTGGCAACTTACCATCATTTACTATGACAACATGAGCACCATCTCAATTTCAAAAATATGGATCAACATTAGCAGATGAAGCACATATATGTCCATATACACTCATACATGATTTTATTCATGATGACATCATCAACTTGTAGTATTGTCATACTTCTGATCAGGTTGTAGATATTTTCACCAAGCCCTTCACTGAGGTGAAGTTCCTTCACTTATGATATCTTCTTGTGGTGATGTCCTCTTCAGCTGCCCATCTTCTTCATGCTTTCTAGTCCTCTTATCCTCCTCTTATTTTCCAAAAAGATGTTTTTTGCACATGGGTACCTTATCATGCCTTTAGTTTTTGGGACCTGTATGGCACAAATTTCTTAGTTGTCAAAGGGAGTTATCTTTCTGGTTCCCAATTTCCATGATCTCTACCTTAGCTTCAATGAAAGGGGTTTTGGTGTATGTGACTTTTCTTTTCATCACTCGTCATCTTTTCCACCTCACATGGTGAGTCATCTCACTTAGTTGAGATCATAGGTCATAGGAGTTATATTACATATGACAAATTCCATCATAGAATCTATCATTTTCATATGTGGTAGTGGCATCATAGGAGTTACATTCCATTTTGAAATCATAAATCCTCTTTCCTCATGGAGGGAATGATTTTCCAGCACGGAAGTTACATAACACTCTCATATGTACCCTTCTTTGGATCTATGAGAATGGGTAGACATATTCTTATATACATTATTTTATGTTTTTATTAATGCTTTATGATTACTTAGATCTCTCACGTCACCGTTTGATTGGATGTGTATGGTTCACTTGAAGTCCCTTCCTCCATAGTATTGGGCCAAAGATACAAATTATGCCTACTACATTCGTAACCATGTTCCATGTAATTTCATAAGAGGGATGACACCCTTTAAGGCATGGTTTGGATGAAAACCTAATCTAGAGAAATTTTTCATCTTCGGATCTAATGTTATGTCCGAGATTCCAAAAATAATCGCAAGGATTTCGAACCAAAGTGAAAACCTTACACCTTTATAGGGTATCCTAATGGCGTGAAGGGATATAGATTTTGAACCCTACTTCACATAATATTTACATTGAGAGAAGTGTTAAATTCGATGATTCATCATCAACTTCTACTTCCTTTGTGGCTAAGGTCCTTTTCACTCTCACGTGGTGACTCTAACTCTTCAAATGATGATTATGTTATAGAGCACGATCATCCTTTTCTGATCCTCCCTATCATCCTACTCCTCTCTGCCTTCTCATGCTTTAGATTCTTCTTATTCTAACAATAGTCATGATAAGGAATTTTCCCATCTCACTCTAGTGAAGAATATATAAATTCAGAGCAGGGTGCTACTCCCGGTCCTCGATGAGCTAAGAAGAATCAAAAAAGTTAGGAGAATGGCTTGGGATTATTTAGACAAGATATGGACTCATTCTGATTTTTTTGGACCCCATGTCTTCTTCTCCTCCACTTCCAACCCTTAGTCTCTCTAGGATAATTCTTAGATTCATGAGTGGAATTCTTCCATGGATGAGTAGTATTCCTCACTCATGAAGAACGATACTTAGGATCTCACCCTCTTCTAAAAAAGAAGTAAAATTATTCATTCTAACTGGGTTTACCAAACAAAGTATAGATCATATGGGAATGTCAATAAGTATAAATCGTGACTTTTAGCTAAGGTTTTATCTCAAGTAGCTAGGTATATTATTTAGAAGCCTTTTCTCCCATTATGAAGTTGACTTCCATGCAACTAAACCTCACCATTATTATTATTGTAAATATATGGTAAGTCCACCAAATGAACGTTAAGAGTGTTTTCCTCCATGTGTGACCTAGAGGAAGATATCTACATTAAACAACATCTATGTTATTTCCATGATCCCTCCCATGTTTACAAGTTGAAGAAGTATCTTTGTGGCCTTAAATAATGCCCTCAAGCTTGGTAGGTTAATATGGACTCCTTACTTTCATTAAGGTTCACTAGGTGTCACTTTGACCCTAATGTTTACATTTATGGTAGGCATTCTCGTTTTATACTTTGATGACTTATTGATAATAGGAATATCTTCCTCAATAATTTATTCCATGAAGATCACTATGCCAAAAAAAAATATCTATATCGTACTTAGGTTTGCTTCACTACTTTCTTTGGATTCATATTTTCCAATGTGACTCGATAATTTTGATTTCACAACCTAAGTATGCCCTTGACTTGAGCACTCGAGTTTCACATGTATAATTATAAGCCTTCTCCTACTCATTTCCTTTTCAAGGTTGAGTTATTTTATGATTGCTCTACTCCTATGGTTGATGTAACCCTCTATCAACTGTTTATTTGGGAACTTTATTTACCTTACTCACACTCATCTGGATCTTTTGTATGTCATTGTGATCATTTCTAGATTTATGCAAGATCCTATGAGTTATATTGGATATTATAAAAGAGGATCCTTCACTATGTTTGTGGCGCTTATAAAAATGGCATTCACTATTTTCATGGGATAGAGATTGACTTTGTTGGTTTTACTTGACTTTTATTCGACCAGTGATATAGATCATCGTATATCTACCTCGGGATACGTTTTTGTCTTAGTTCGGGTCTATTTATTTGTTCTATCAAGAAGCATAATATGATTGGGATATCATCTATAGATGCGAGTACAGAGGAGTACTTAATGTTTCCACATAAGCTTTTTGGTTGGAGGGAATCTTGAGAGATTTTAGTATTCACTTTTGGCAACTTACCATCATTTACTATGACAACATGAGCACCATCTCAATTTCAAAATATGGATCAACATTAACAGATCATGCACATATATGTCCATATACACTTCATACATGATTTTATTCATGATGACATCATCAACTTGTAGTATTGTCATACTTCGAGTTGTAGATATTTTCACCAAGCCCTTCACCGAGGTGAAGTTCCTTCACTATGATATCTTCTTGTGGTGATGTCCTCTTGACAAATGCCCATCTTCTTCATGCTTTCTAGTCCTCTTATCCTCCTCTTATTTTCCAAAAAGATGTTTTTGCACATGGGTACCTTATCATGCCTTTAGTTTTTGGGACTGTATGGCACAAATTTCTTAGTTGTCAAAGGAGTTATCTTTTGGTTCCCAATTTCCATGATCTCTACCTTAGCTTCATGAAAGGGGTTTTGGTGTATGTGACTTTTCTTTTCATCACTCGTCATCTTTTCCACCTCACATGGTGAGTCATCTCACTTAGTTGAGATCATAGGTCATAGGAGTTATATTACATATGACAAATTCAATCATAGAATCTATCATTTTCATATGTGGTAGTGGCATCATAGGAGTTACATTCCATTTTGAAATCATAAATCCTCTTTCCTCATGGAGGGAATGATTTTCCAGCACGGAAGTTACATAACACTCTCATATGTACCCTTCTTTTGATCTATGAGAATGGGTAGACATATTCTTATATACATTATTTTATGTTTTTGATTAATGCTTTATGATTACTTAGATCTCTCACGTCAACTGTTTGATTGGATGTGTATGGTTCACTTGAAGTCCCTTCCTCCATAGTATTGGGCCAAAGATACAAATTATGCCTACTACATTCGAACCATATTCCATGTAATTTCATAATAGGTATGACACCCTTTAAGGCATGGTTTGGATGAAAACCTAATCTAGAGAAATTTTTCATCTTCGGATCTAATGTTATGTCCCGATTCCCAAAAATAATCGCAAGGATTTCTAACCAAAGTGCAAACCTTACACCTTTATAGGGTATCCTAATGGCGTGAAGGGATATAGATTTTGAAACCTACTATACATAATATTTACATTGAGAGAAGTGTTAAATTTGATGAGTCATCATCAATTTCTACTTCCTTTGTGGCTAAGGTCCTTTTTCACTCTAACGGTGACTCTAACTGTTCAAATCATGATTATGTTACTGAGCCTACTCATCCTTTTCCCCGATCCTCCCTATCCTCCTACTCCTCTCTGCCTTCTCATGCTTTAGATTCTTCCGATTCTAACAAAGAGTAATGATAAGGAATTTTCCCATCTCACTCAAGTGAAGAATATACAGATTCGGAGTGGGTGCTACTCCTGGTCCTCGATGAGCTAAGAAGAATCAAAATAGTTAGAAGAATGGCTTGGGATAATTTAGACAAGATATGGACTCATTCTGATTTTTTTGGACCCCATGTCTTCTTCTCCTCCACTTCTAACCCTTAGTCTCTCTAGGATAATTCTTAGATTCATGAGTGGAATTCTTCCATGGATGAGTATTATTCCTCACTCATGAAGAACGATACTTGGGATCTCACCCTCTTCTTAAAAGAAGTAAAATTATTCATTCTAACTGGGTTTACCAAACAAAGTATAGATCATATGGGAATGTTAATAAGTATAAATCGTGACTTTTAGCTAAGGTTTTATCTCAAGTAGCTAAGGTATATTATTTAGAATCCTTTTCTCCCATTATGAAGGTGACTTCCATGCAACTAAACCTCACCATTATTATTGTAAATATATGGTAAGTCCACCAAATGAACGTTAAGAGTGTTTTCCTCCGTGTGGACCTAGAGGAAGATATCTACATGAAACAACATCTATGTTATTTCCATTATCCCTCCCATGTTTACAAGTTGAAGAAGTATCTTTGTTTCCTTAAATAATGCCCTCAAGCTTGGTAGGTTAATATGGAATCCTTACTTTCATTAAGGTTCACTAGGTGTCACTTTGACCCTAATGTTTACATTTTATGGTAGGCATTCTCGTTTTATACTTTGATGTCTTGTTGATAATAGGAATATCTTCCTCAATAATTTATTCCATGAAGATCATTATGCCAAAAAAATCTCTATATCGTACTTAGGTTTGCTTCACTACTTTCTTTTGATTCATATGTTCCAATATGACTCGATAATTTTGATTTCACAACCTAAGTATGCCCTTGACTTGCGCCTGCGCGATTTCACATGTATAATTATAAGCCTTCTCCTACTCATTTCCTTTTCAAGGTTGAGTTATTTTATGATTGCTCTACTCCTATGGTCGATGTAACCCTCTATCGGTTGTTATTTGGGAACTTTATTTACCTTACTCACACTCATTTGGATCTTTTTTACGTCATTGTGATCATTTCTAGATTTATGTAGGATCCCTATGAGTTATATTGGATATTATAAAAGAGGATCCTTCACTATGTTTGTGGCACTTATACAAATGGCATTCACTATTTTCATGGGATAGAGATTGACTTTGTTGGTTTTACTTGACTTTTATTCGACCGGTGATCTAGATCATCGTAAATCTACCTCGGGATACGTTTTTGTCTTAGTTCGGGTCTATTTATTTGTTCTATCAAGAAGCATAATATGATTGGGATATCATCTATAGATGCAGAGTACAAAGGAGTACTTAATGTTTCCACATAAGCTTTTTGGTTGGAGGGAATCTTGAGAGATTTCGGTATTCACTTTTGGCAACTTACCATCATTTACTATGACAACATGAGCTCCATCTCAATTTCAAAAATATGGATCAACATTAGCGGATGAAGCACATATATGTCCATATACACTTCATACATGATTTTATTCATGATGACATCATCAAATTGTAGTATTGTCATACTTGATCGGGTTGTAGATATTTTCACCAAGCCCTTCACCGAGGTGAAGTTCCTTCACTTATGATATCTTCTTGTGGTGATGTCCTCTTCACTGCCCATCTTCTTCATGCTTTCTAGTCCTCTTATCCTCCTCTTATTTTCCAAAACGATGTTTTTGCACATGGGTACCTTATCAGGCCTTTAGTTTTTGGGACTGTATGGCACAAATTTCTTAGTTGTCAAAGGAGTTATCTTTTTGGTTCTCAATTTCCATGATCTCTACCTTAGCTTGAATGAAAGGGGTTTTGGTGTATGTGACTTTTCTTTTCATCACTCATCATCTTTTCCACCTCACATGGTGAGTCATCTCACTTAGGTGAGATCATAGGTCATACGAGTTATATGACATATGACAAATTCCATCATAGAATCTATCATTTTCATATGTGGTAGTGGCATCATAGGAGTTACATTCCATTTTGAAATCATAAATCCTCTTTCATCATGGAGGGAATGATTTTCTAGGCACGGAAGTTACATAACACTCTCGATATGTACCCTTCTTTTGATCTATGAGAATGGGTAGACATATTCTTATATACATTATTTTATGTATTTGATTAATGCTTTATGATTACTTAGATCTCTCACATCACCGTTTGATTGGATGTGTATGGTTCACTTGAAGTCCCTTCCTCCATAGTATTGGGCCAAAGATACAAATTATGCCTACTACATTCGAGAACCATGTTCCATGTAATTTCATAAGAGGGATGACACCCTTTAAGGCATGGTTTGGATGAAAACCTAATCTAGAGAAATTTTTCATCTTCGGATCTAATGTTATGTCCCGATTCCCAAAAATAATCGCAAGGATTTCGAACCAAAGTGCAAACCTTACACCTTTATAGGGTATCCTAATGGCGTGAAGGGATATAGATTTTTGAACCCTACTATACATAATATTTACATTGAGAGAAGTGTTAAATTCGATGAGTCGTCATCAACTTCTACTTCCTTTGTGGCTAAGGTCCTTTTTCGCTCCGATTGCGGTGACTCTAACTCTTGAAATGATGATTATGTTACAGAGCCTACTCATCCTTTTCCCGATCCTCCCTATCCTCTTACTCCTTTGCCTTCTCATGCTTTAGATTCTTGATTCTAACAAGTAGTAATGATAAGGAATTTTCCCATCTCACTCAAGTGAAGAATATACACATTCGGAGCTGGGTGCTACTCCTGGTCCTCGATGAGCTAAGAAGAATAAAAAAGTTAGGAGAATGGCTTGGGATCATTTAGACAAGATATGGACTCATTCTGATTTTTTGGACCCCATGTCTTCTTCTCCTCCACTTCTAACCCTTAGTCTCTCTAGGATAATTCTTAGATTCATGAGTGGAATTCTTCCATGGATGAGTATTATTCCTCACTCATGAAGAACGATACTTGGGATCTCACCCTCTTCTAAAAAGAAGTAAAATTATTCATTCTAACTTGGGTTTACCAAACAAAGTATAGATCATATGGGAATGTCAATAAGTATAAATCGTGACTTTTAGCTAATGTTTTATCTCAAGTAGCTAAGGTATATGATTTAGAAGCCTTTTCTCCCATTATGAAGGTGACTTCCATGCAACTAAACCTCACCATTATTATTGTAAATATATGGTAAGTCCACCAAATGAACGTTAAGAGTGTTTTCCTCCATGTGGACCTAGAGGAAGATATCTACATGAAACAACATCTGTGTTATTTCCATGATCCCTCCCATGTTTACAAGTTGAAGAAGTATCTTTGTGGCCTTAAATAATGCCCTCAAGCTTGGTAGGTGGACTCCTTACTTTCATTAAGCTTCCTTAGGTGTCACTTTGACCCTAATGTTTACATTTATTGTAGGCATTCTCATTTTATACTTTGATGACTTATTGATAATAGGAATATCTTCCTCAATAATTTATTCCATGAAGATCACTATGCCAAAAAAATCTCTATATCGTACTTAGGTTTGCTTCACTACTTTCTTTGGATTCATATTTTCCAATATGACTCGATAATTTTGATTTCACAACCTAAGTATGCCCTTGACTTGCACTCGGTTTCACATGTATAATTATAAGCCTTCTCCTACTCATTTCCTTTTCAAGGTTGAGTTATTTTATGATTGCTCTACTCCTATGGTCGATGTAACCCTCTATCACCTTGTTATTTGGGAACTTTATTTACCTTACTCACACTCATCTGGATATTTTGTATGTCATTGTGATCATTTCTAGATTTATGTAGGGATCCCTATGAGTTATATTGGATATTATAAAAGAGGATCCTTCACTATGTTTGTGGCACTTATACGAGATGGCATTCACTATTTTCATGGGATAGAGATTGACTTTGTTGGTTTTACTGAATTTTATTCCACCAGTGATCTAGATCATTGTAAATCTACCTCGGGATACATTTTTGTCTTAGTTCGGGTCTATTTATTAGTTCTATCAAGAAGCATAATATGATTGGGATATCATCTATAGATGCAGAGTACAGAGGAGTACTTAATGTTTCCACATAAGCTTTTTGGTTGGAGGGAATCTTGAGAGATTTCGAGTATTCACTTTTGGCAACTTACCATCATTTACTATGACAACATGAGCACCATCTCAATTTCAAAAATATGGATCAACATTAGCGGATGAAGCACATATATGTCCATATACACTTCATACATGATTTTATTCATGATGACATCATCAACTTGTAGTATTGTCATACTTGATCGGGTTGTAGATATTTTCACCAAGCCCTTCATTGAGGTGAAGTTTCTTCACTTGAGGTATCTTCTTGGGGTGATGTCCTCTTCACCGCCCATCTTCTTCATGCTTTCCAGTCCTCTTATCCTCCTCTTATTTTCCAAAAAGATGTTTTTGCACATGGGTACCTTATCATGCCTTTAGTTTTTGGGACATGTATGGCACAAATTTCTTAGTTGTCAAAGGAGTTATCTTTCTCGGTTCTCAATTTCCATGATCTCTACCTTAGCTTCAATGAAAGGGGTTTTGGTGTATGTGACTTTTCTTTTCATCACTCGTCATCTTTTCCACCTCACATGGTGAGTCATCTCACTTAGTTGAGATCATAGGTCATAGGAGTTTTATTACATATGACAAATTCCATCATAGAATCTATCATTTTCATATGTGGTAGTGGCATAATAGGAGTTACATTCCATTTTGAAATCATAAATCCTCTTTCCTCATGGAGGGATGATTTTCCGAGCACGGAAGTTACATAACACTCTCATATGAACCCTTCTTTTGATCTATGAGAATGGGTAGACATATTCTTATATACATTATTTTATGTTTTTGATTAATGCTTTATGATTACTTAGATCTCTCACGTCACCATTGGATTGTAACCTCTTTGATGTGCATGGGATTCTATCTCATTCCTCATGGAATAATCTCACAGATCCTATGGAAAATTGTTTGTGATTCATGCACCAACTAGCATACTAAACTATATCCTACATTAAGGGAATACCATAATAGTTGTTACATAACCACTACGAAACACCCTTTTCACTTACCTATAGGGCCAAAGAAGTCCTATTTGAGGTGGAAGTCCCTTCACTTTGCATCTCCGTTTATGATATCATTCGGATGAAGAAATTTTTGAAGTGTGTATGCACGACCTCGACCTATTATATTAACAATGTGATAAATCCTATACTCATGACCAAAATTATAAATAGTTCCTTGGTAAACAAGATAATATACTTGTTCTTCTATGTACTTTCGATGTGGGTGACCTTATCCTTAAACTTTATTATACATATAAAAAAGAAGGAAAATGTACTAGAAAATGGTGGGGTTCTTACGTTATAAAATATATCATAGGTCCTAACACATATCATCTTCAAACCAATGAAGACCACATCTTCAAAGAACCAACAAAATCTTTTTCCTCTAAACATTTCATGCATAAAGGAACCTAGGAGTTTCGGTACTCGATTACCATCTCTTATTTTTCCTTTCAAACTCACAACTTCATCAACCTTCTCTCGATAACACTATCAACATCTTAGCTTTATACATCCTTGTTCCTCCTACCATAGGAGTGACGTTTCCCTAATGAGAATTCTCATCTAGACCTATTTCCTGCTTGGATCTATATACCTATGTGAAAATCTTATCATCATAGCATCTACCATACGATTTTTCACTTTTCAATGTTGTTACCTTTCGTTTTGATTTACCTCTATGACATTTCGACATTCATCCCATGGTACCCTAGCTAGGTGATTTATGTCTTATTTCACTGATGATCCTCTAGTGTTTCCTTTTAATTTTTCTTCTCTACGGTTCTTACAACATTTATTATTCCCACAAAGGAAGGACGAGTGACACTATCAAGTACACATTGGTGGGTATATTTCATTTCAACTAGTCCTTTCAACATTCCTTTATATACTTACTTTTAACATCTTTTTAGCATCGGTGTTTCAAAAATTATTTTTTTTGACCACCCCATGCTAAGATATTATCACATATGGTGATCAACGGTTGGGGCATATGTATACACCATATTTTTTAATTTTCATCTTTCATACCTATTACTAACAATTTCCTTGTGTAGATAAGGGCCTTTGATGCATTTATTTCTAGAGTGGGTGCCTTAAAGTTATTTCTAGAAATTAGGAATGGTTATTCACGTAACCATTATGGTGCCTTCTAGGAATGGGGAATGTTTATTCACATAGCCATTATGGGTCAGAGACGGTACACAAAGAGAGTGTCACTATTTGGTCTTAGCCTTAGGTTTCCTTGCACTAGTTATCCTTGTCTCTTAGGCATCATGCACACCATATTCACAAATTATTTCTTTCAATATACCATTTTACACTTTTTTATCCACATCCATGATCCACAACACACTATTTTTACTTTTTATGACACATCACCTCTTTTCACTACCCTTGATATACACAATTGCTGCAGTGATTATGTCGGGTATATATACTCATCACACTTTATCTCTCATATGAAAAGGAATCCGAACATCCAAACTTCCATTTTATCTTCTCTTTTGTGTCATCTTCATATATTCTCACTTATCTTTTATTTCATCTTGCATCTTTCTTGGATTGGGTTGGAAACTCTTCTTCTTAGATGATTTCTTTCACTATTGGGTCATCATATAGTGAGTCTCGGATAGGAATGGTCTTCCCTACTCCACCTAATAGCTATTTTTCTAGGTTTGTTGCTTCTCTATTGAGATAGATGCATCAACAAAATCCCCATAGGTACGTGTTAGTGCTTTAATCCTTCTTTATAATTTTTCATAGATTAGCTCAATTCTTTTTCTCATTATTTTATGTTACCCTACTATTTTTATATGCTTTGATGCAAGTTAACATATTACTCTTATCCATTATCATCTCTTTAGATATCCCCATTTTCATTTTATTCATATCATGCATGTTTATTGGTTATATATACCTCTCCATACCTAACTACCGATATCCTAGGAGGGTTCCTTCCTCTATCTTAACTGCAAACCTTGGAAACCCTAGGTTGACCTAGTGTAGGGATTACTTCCCTCTAGATATGCAAGCCTAGCACTCAATTTATCCCATTTAATTATATCCCCTTGTATTCTGGTACATGTGTGTTTCCCACTGTTTCCTTGATACCCTTGTAGAATGGATGATTTAGGAGTGCATGTTGTTGAATAACATTTTGGCCCACATACAGCTTCATATTATTTCCCATTATTTTTCCTCCCAAACTACTTATCTACAATGGTAAAGGGGATCCTAAATAACATGTGTATTTTCATGTCACTTGTTTTGACCATTCTTTAAATGATACATTACTTACCAAGCTATTGCCTCGCAATCTCAAATATTTTCCTTATAATGGTTTTATAAATTACACATGCATTTTAAGCGCACATTCAACTGCTCTATCTAATAAATTCCTTGCATAATTTTCTATCAACATTAGTGACAAATTATCCTTTTCTTGAATGGTTGAGATATGGAAAGGCTCTAATCAGCCCATTAGTGATCATGTCTTGCATTATAAGACTACACTTTCTAAGATGGAAAATATATTGGTTGATATTGAATTATAATCTATTTTTACTCAAAACCTTCTATTTATCTTACAAGAATAAGTGATTTTTTTAAGTTCCATTCATTTATTCATCTGTGCCAAAATTTTAAATATCATGAAACTAATCTCCTCAACCTGAAAAATCTAAAATATGTTTCTCATCCTCCCAGAACCTCTACTCATAAGTTACAACCCAAGACTACCTTTAATAAAATAAAATTATTAATGATAAACCTGATGTTCTACCTATGGTCAATGTCATGTCATAACCCTAGAATTTACAATTGTAATCTTCTCAATGGAATTTCACCCATGTTACCTACTCGCCTCAAAAATTGATTCAATAATTACTTGAGTGTAACCTTTTATCTCTCCCTCCACTACTTGAGGCTGATCTAAGTGCACTTCATGGCAAGAAATTTGATGTCACAACTCATTATGGCTACTACCGATGTATTGGGAACTCCACTAAAAACTAATTTAATCTACTTAATATTTTCCAAGATCTACATTATAATGGTGCTATTAAATACAAGACTCCATCTCAAACCAAGCGTATTAATGACAATCCAAAATTAAAAATATTTAGTAATCCACTTCGAACATAATTTTTACGAATCTAACCCAAAATTTAAAAATTATTACCATGTTGTCCCATCTCCCCCATCGCGATAACAAATTTGAAATGATTGGGACTATTATAACTATGTCCTCCTCATTGGTCATCAATTTGATGATATTGATATGACACAAAGTTAGATTTATCTATTATGCATTATACATCCCTACTTCAATCCATCAACACTTGATACAAAACATCTCAGTTGATAGTACTAACCACAAAAATATGTGCATTTCTCTCTTTCAAAGTTCTCTTGGGTATACTAAAAATGATGCTACCATTAATTATAAGAAAATTGGCCATATTATATTACCCCGATAGTTGGATTGTAACACCTCAAAATAATTTCCCAAAATCTAGACCAAAAAAAAAAAAAAAGAATAAACAATAACTACAAAAATATTCATATTAAATCACATAAGTGAAATAAAGATTATAGAGAAATCAAATATAAAACTTGATTACAAAATATTAATTTAGTTTGATTCAGAAACTTATATATATTTTTGTATAAACCTTTTACAATTGAGAAGGGTTATTCAATTCTCCCTTCAGTCGACTCATTTAAGAGTAACCATATAATCTTTAGTATGTTCAGGTTTACTTTTTTGAAGGTTGATACTTCTACGTTTTTATCCTTAAATGTCTACCACGAAAGTAAATCTTTGTATTCAAGTATCTAACATATCATTAAGGATATGGTGAATAGAAAATTTAATTATCCACTTGCATTAATTTTCCAAAGTTTCTCGTTGTGCATAAACAAAGTATATCAAGACCTCACAAAACCTAGAGATATAGTCTTTCATCACCAAACATTTATCTTGAAATATTTATCTGAATCTTTTTGTTTATGAAGGTGAACTTGTTAAGGAGGAAGTATTCTTTACAGGACCATCTTCGTAGATGAAAAAATATATAACTAACTCGGGTTTCTTATGGAAAATGGAGAGACCATATAATGGAATTCTTTCTATTACGTCTTCTTTCCATTTTTGGAGCTACCCATAGTTAGTACTATGTCAAGGTATATGTATGATGATGTGAGATTATATTTATTTTACATCATACTTAAGTAAACTACCACAGCATCTTTACTTCTTATTTTTATGCTTCGAGAGTAGGGTTATTTAATTGAAACTTAGTCATATGAGGTTAGTAAGGGATTCTTATATCATTTTATTATATTAACCTTAAATTTTGATTCTATCAAAGTTATAGTTTAGTTCATTAGTTGATTTATATAAACTCATATTAATGATATTATGAACTACTAATAAATTAAATTTTTAGGGCATCTAAACGTGGCGAGAAAAGTTTACTTTCACTATACTCACAAAACTCCTTCATCTTTTCAAAACAATTTTCTTTGATACAAATTAGGTCGACATTTTTTCACTATCACCCTCTATGGAAAATATATTGTCTTCATAAATGATAATATTCATAGGAGATTCAAGAATCTCTTTTCCTTTGCATTTATGATCTTCTTCACAAAATAAGAAAGAGGAATACTTACCTTCACATTTTCTCTCATCCATCCATGTATTGAGGAAGACATCAAGATAATTTATTTGCTTTGTATCATCATCAAACATTGGTGCATGGAAAGGAGAAAACAACCTGCATCGTGTTGGAAGCACAATGAACTAAGGGGGTGAATCAATCCTATAACTTTCTTACTTCATTTACTATTATTTTCAGCATCCATTAACATCCATTCAATCATATACATTCAATAAGAGTTTATTAGGTGTGCACCATACATTCAAATGAACATAACACATGAGAGAGAACACATAGACACAAGATGTAAGTGGGAAACCCTCATGGGGAATAAAAAAACCATTTCTTATATTACACAAATCAAGGACTCAAGTGAATATTACACATCACAAGATATTTCTTTAGTGAGGCACCAACCCCACAAGGAACACCAACCCTTAAACCCTTATTGATATTACTCACAACAAGAGACTCCTATGAATATGAATCATCATAAGATATTTTTCAGAAGTATGATCACTAAAAATATGTTGATCCCACAACTGGTTGTGATCCAATTTCAGCTCACAAATACATCAAACCCTCATCAACTTCTCTCTCCTTCAACTCACTCTATTATTCTTCTTCCATGGACTGATTTTTGATTCAAACCCTTACACACATACTCTTCAACCTTATTCATACTTTCACACACATCCTCATCTCTATATTGATGTCCTTTAATAGCTTTCACTCTTTTACCTTGGTCACATTTTTCCCTCCATACTCAACTAGTTCAAATTTGAACCAAAGCACTTGTTGTATATCCTTCTCAAATCAAAAACATAACACATGTCGGAGTCATACATAAGGATATAGGCTAATACATCATTAAAATATAACACCAAACTCACCCAAATTCATAAAATGGACCCATTTAGGTCAACCATGGACCAAGATAGCTAAATAAGCCAAAAATGGCTTAAAACCCCATCAATAAGCTCCTCAAAGACCTCTGTTATGTGAAAAATTGCATATTGAGAAAATAGTAAGTTCTAAATGTTAGTAAATAATTAAAATGAAAGGAATTAATTTCTAAAGTTATTTAATCAAGATAAAAGGAATAAAATTAAAGTTGGAAAGAAATAATTAAATGTGAATGAAATATATAAAGAAAGACCCATTTTAAATAGGGTGGGAGATATGTACTTAAAACCCCCTTTAATATAGGGTGGATAAAATAAATAGAGGATGTGTTCAAAAGGTTAATTAAATAGTTATTGGGTACCATTTGAATTATATAGATAGATAGATAGTTAGATATTAAGGTTGTTATTAAAGGGTGTGTTGGTTGAAAAACCTACCCAGTGAAAGTTATTTAAACCAATGGTGAATGGGGATTTAATATACCCATATGAATAGAATGTTGGTGCTCTAAGTATTCCTACATGATATCAAGTGAAGGCAGGTGGTGGGCATTGGAGAGGGGGACTTTATAGAGGTGAAGTATAACCCAAGATGGTTCCTGGCCAAGGAAAGAAGATTATTTGTTACATATTTCCTTCGATAATGCATAGTATAACCTAGGAGTTTCTGAGCCACACATAGTCCTCACCTAGATATGATAAAGTATTTCTTTAACTTTAGATTTATGAATTGGGAAAAGAAATATCACATTTTGGTATAGAGCCATTAATCCTATAAGGCTTGTGACATGGGTTAAATAATTATATAAACAAAGGTAAATAAATCAATATCAAACTTATTTAAAAATTAAACTATAGAATTTTTAATATAGAGTTCAAAATTAAATGATTATATATTTAAAATAAAAAATAAAAAATAATAATAGTAAAAAAATAGAAATACCAAGGTTAATGAATGTGGAAGAATTACATAGCCTAAAAAATAAAGGTAAGAATGTATTTTTTTATTAAATATTTTATTATTTCTCTATAGTTGACAAATGTGCAAATTGAAATAGTTTTGGGGTGATATTCAAATTTAAAAGGAAGGTTAAAAGGTCGGGATAAAATTTCGACAAGAATAGGAAAATAATTCTTCCTATTGGTTTGAAATTTACCCTTGTCCACCGTGTCTTGGTATACCCCTGTAAATGTATATTTTTCATTTTTGAAAATAAAATAATCTATATCCTAAAACCCTTTAATATTTACTTAGATATATGATAAGTTGTATATTCCTAACCTATGTTCTAAACCGAAGTGCTAAGTTGTATATTTAAACTAAAAACTTATAACTATATCCTAACCCGTTTTAAAAGTTCTAACCACTTTAAAATATTAAACTTACCCTTATATTAAAACCATCATATTTAAGTGTGACCATTTATCTTTTAAAGAATCAAGTAAATTCAATTTACCTAAGGTCTTTTACAGGAGACAACACTATGGTAAAACTCTAAATTAAATTAAATTTTTCTATTGGTCCATAAATTTTCCATGTTCCCTCCCTACGGTAAAACTCTAAATTGTATTTTTACCTTATCATTTCAAAAATAAAATTCCTTATGTCTAATACATTACCCTTTAAATAAATGGGTTACATTTGAATTGTAAAAACTATAGTCTATATACTATAACCTAAATACCTATGTGTATTAGGCCACATTCAATTTAATATTTAGTATTAAATTTATCTAATATAAATTATACTAAAGTTTAATTTATAAGCCCTTAAACCTAAGCTAAAGACTAAAACTATAACCTAATGCATAGTTTAGAAGATTTATGTGTATTATTCTCTATAATATTAAGATATTATTGATTTTCAATTTATATGTAATAGTTACTCTTAATTTAAATGTGTAATTTACTATATTATAGAAATTAAAATAATATTGAAAAAAATTGAACAATGTTTAAAATTTATTATTATTTTTATGATATTTTATAAATATTTTAAAATTATCTCCATAAATATTCATAATATATTATTAAAAATAATAATATATGTGTATAACACAAATATACATTTTTAATATAAGAAAAATACACTAATCATTCATTTGTAAATAACCACCTCTAACATCTTTCCAATTATAAATGAATTCTTACTTTGTAAATCAATAAATATATTGATATCTATTATATTTTAACTAAAAGCTTCACATCCACTACTATAACGTGGATGAGTAATTAAAATAAGGTAAGATTCTAGGTTTCAATGATAATTTTAACAATACACTAAAAATCTACAAAATTTCCGATATATGAGGTGACTATTTTTAGGTAATATTAAGTACAACTATAATTACCACATTTTATTGTATTTTCAAATTGTTAAAAAATTAGAAGAAATGACAATATTTTAAATGGTATTATTGTTGATTATAAATATTTTTAATAAAAAAGTTTCATTTGATTAAATTTATATTATTCATTAAAATTTAACTTATGTTTGGCTCTCCAATGTGGACAATTCACAATTTTAGTTTGAATCTTCCTTACTTTTAGAAAAACAAATTGAATTTTTTAGGTTATCCATAAATAATATTTAAATGTGTTTATTAGATAATTTAAATGTGTTTTATTCACAAATTATATTTGATTGTGTAATTGATAATTTATAATTTTAATTTAAATAAAAAAATAAAAGAATTAAAAAATGAGAAAATAAAGATAAATATATTTAGGATGGGAGAAATGTTATGTGACAAATTCCCTATTGAGAAAATATTAAGTTCTAGAAGTTAGTAAATAATTAAAATGAAAGGAATTAATTTCTAAAGTTATTTAATCAAGATAAAAGAATAAAATTAAAGTTGGAAAGAAATAATTAAAGAATTAAATGTGAAAGAAATATATAAAGAAAGACCCTTTTAAATAGGGTGGGAGATATGTACTTAAAAACCCCTTTAATATAGGGTGGATAAAATAAATAGAACTTCTCAAAGATGTGTTGAGAAGGGTAATTAAATAGTTAGTGGGTACCATTTGAATTTTATATATATATATATATATATATATATATATATATATGGATAAAATAAATAGAACTTCTCATAGATGTGTTAAGAAGGGTAATTAAATAGTTAGTGGGTACCATTTGAATTATATATATATATATATATATATATATATATATATATATATATATATATATATATATATATATATATATTAAGGTTGTTATTAAAGAGTGTGTTGGTTAAAAAAACCTACCCGATGAAAGTTATTTTAAACCAATGGTGAATGGAGATTAAAGATACCCATATGAATATAATTTGGGTGTTCTAAGTATTTGACATGATACTAAGTGAAGGAAAGTGGTGGCCATTGGAGAGGGGCACTCTAGAGAGGTGTTCTAATTGGTTCTGGTACTCTAGACAGGGTGAAGTATAACCCAAGATGGTTCTGGCTAGGGAAAGAAAAATATTTATTACATATTTGCTCTTGATAATGTAGAAATAGATTGAGGTGTTGAATCCTATATCACCTAGGAGTTTCATGAGCCACACATATTCCTCACCTAGATATGATAAAGTCTTTTCTTTAACTTTAGATTTATGAATTGGGGAAAAGTAATATCACACCTCCAAACTCATCACCATGATTAGTCAAGCCTCGAAAGGTCTCAAATTTTTTGAAAAAACCATAAAAACATCATATATTATCATATATTACCTTGCACTAATAAAATTCTTCATAACACTATCAAGAAGGACCATTTCTTTTATAACACGATTGCTTCCAAGAACCAATCTTTGTCACATCTTCTCAAGATCACACCATAGAACCTAAACTATACCATGTATATTCTCATTAGGAATCCACTGATTTGAAGAACACATCCATATTTTTATACCTCATGAAACATCCATCATTATAAACCACACTTTTTTTTCCTCTTCACTAAACCGAACTACCCGAAATTAGTTTTGGAAATGCAACTTGTTTTTACCCTTACTACCACTTTTAACACCACAAAATTCCTTAACTAGTGACAAAATTCATCCCTATTTACTCTCTAATGTATAGAAAACATCAACTAATCCAAAACATGTTTCTTCTACCTTCATCTTCTATCCAAAGCAGTTGTCTTCTAAAAAAATCAAACTTGGTTTTCACAAGCTAAACTAGTTCACCTATAAAAACACATTATCAAGAGACAAACCATGCATCATTGGAAATGTATATGAATATAATTTCTATAACATCTTACATTTCCTTCCAACTCTAAGTGGAAGGCCTTAAACCAATTCAATCTTTGCAATGCTGCTCAAAACTACCCTTTACAAGCCCAAAACCAATCCTAATAAATAGGGAAATAATTTCCTATAAGATTTCAACCATGAACTGAAACTATCATGGAAATCTATTGAAACTCCCAAGATCCAAATAATGTTAATTTATTTCATACCTTCTTTAGAAAAAAATTCTAAAAATCGAAGATCTTTGAAATAAGCCTTTTTGAGTGGTGCCCACATATAATCACATGCTCTAATATACCTTTCTAGAAATATGGATGAGTCCTAGATGACCTAAAATCATAAATTTTTAAAAAATAAATCAAAAAAGGATCATTAAATATAAAATTTCTCCAAGTCGCTTTTGACCCGAGGTTTCAAAGCCATAAAAATTTGTTTACCATCTTAACATTCATTCATAAAAGCCTGGTGATGAAACCTCCTAATTATTTTTTAAAATATTATTATCTCAATGGAAAATCAGACCACAAATTTTTTGGGTCCCATTCAAAGTATATAATTCACAACGAGCATCGAAGTAGCTACTCAAGTGGAAAATGCATTCTCAAACACCCTATTTCACCTAAAACATTATAACTTGCAAAATTCTCATCATGGAAACCTAAAATTTTTCTCAAACCATAAAAACACACCCTACTAACATCTCTAAATCTCACCAAGTCATAAATATCTCTACAGCTTCATCTCCCATCAAATTTGCATGACTAGGCCTTAGGGTTTGCATGTTCTAAACCAAGAACAAATGAAACAATACTAAAACCAAGCATGAAACCTATAAAAATAAACATACATGATTAAAATTACTTTACATACCTTTGTGATCAATCTAAAGAGCTCACACATACCTGCAAGTTATTATCATGCTCTAATAGGCTTCCAAACACTGGGATTAAGCTTAGTTTAGACCTAGACCAAGTGGACTAACACCATGACACTACTTCCCAGATATCCA
This sequence comes from Taxus wallichiana var. yunnanensis, assembly GCA_018340775.1. NCBI lineage: Eukaryota > Viridiplantae > Streptophyta > Pinopsida > Cupressales > Taxaceae > Taxus > Taxus wallichiana. The sequence goes on along the minus strand of CM031238.1, from coordinate 511,903,107 downwards.
AAATTACATAACACACTTGATACAACATTTCTCACACCTCTTCATGCCTCCATGAGATCACATAGCTCTCAAACTGATTCTCATGCTCCATTTAGCCTCCAAGCACCTAGACTAGGTCTAGATGAGCACCTGTAACTAGGTCTTCCACTTGTACCTACACTTTGAAAATAATGTGAGTGTATCCACACTCTCCTAAAATTCTCTCCATACTTCTAATATTATCCTCAAGTCACCATGCATCTTTGATCACCATATTTCATCACCTAGGATAGCTAGTCACCTGATTAGGCTTGTTAAACAAAGAAATTCTCACCTTGTCCACTCTCGTCATCATGACACATTCTGAATGTCCATGTCAAAATCTCACTAAGAATCTTATACTACTTAGTCCATAATCCTCTTTATCATTAATGATACCTTACATCAATGACAACATCTAAACTCATAAATGCCAATAATCTCCCCCTTTGTCATTGATGGAAAACAACCTAGTCTTCTCCCCCTTTTTACATTACTAAAAAATTACATACATGAGCATCATGGTAATCATCTCCTTTAACCTCTTTATAGCTCTTCATGTGTGAAAAATTACCAAGGTCCTCATACTATTATACGCACTGTCATTTCTCACAAAACTATCTTTGACCTCTTTTCATCATGGAAGCACTGTAACAAACCTAGGAAGAGCTATGAAAAGCACTCATAAATGCAAAAATATATGATTCATGGATTATAACATCTTCTTACCTTCTCCATTACTTATCTCATCTGGTATATGCTCAAAACTGACTTAAGACCTCCATATCTTGATGACACACAACCCTTAGAACTGAGATCCCTAAAAACATCCTTCTATGCATCTTGGAAAAACTTTTCCTTGCTCTAGAATCTCCCATACATCATGAATTAACTCCTTATAGCTACCCATAGGATTATTCCATCCATTTTTAATTGAAATTACAAAAATTTGAGCTCTTACCTTGTATACAAGCCATGGGAATGAATTGGAATCATCATCATTTCCTTGAAGTAATTATTCAATGTTTTCAATCTCTTTGTATGTTATTATACTTGTTTGACTAATAGGTATAACTATACAAACGGCCAACGTTCTATCTTTGCTTACTAGGTTTTTAATCACCTAGATCACTTGATCAAAGTCAAATTAGGATCCTCCTACGTCAAGAATCTTTCTCGATCTTGTAGCATCATATTCATACCTCCATTATTTTAGCACAAACCATACAAACTCAAAACTCACCCATTTCACTTGTCAATTCTATATCTTTCTTCATGCACTCTTTATGATTCATCCACACTCCTAGATCATCCGTAGTATGTATTTAAGGACTCACAACCTTTCGGATATAATGTCAACATCTTTCACAATTGTATCTCACTTTTGTAACTCAAAATTATTCTACAGGTGATCCGGTAAGGTGCAATATATACTCAAATTGTAGAAATCCATCATACATACACCTGCAGACACCATAAACCCTTCCTAACCAATATTATTTCCAACTTACACACATATTTGAGTGTCAAAACTTGTTCCCCTATTATAATAATCTCTTACGGACCCATATCCCACCATTATAGTGCAAAATTTTCTACAATGCCTTAGTAAAAAGCAACATTCATATACAAAGAAAACTATCACCTATTCAAACACTACAACTTTTATAGTTTCTTCTTCTTCGTTTTAAGAGGACTCAAACTCCCCCTCAACACATACCTTCATATAATCATATTATTTTCTTTAAATCATTGTAACAACCAAAAAAATACAATTCTATACTCACCTTTAAATTTTGATGCATTGGCATAGATCACATAGACTACTTTAAAGCTCAACTTCTTGATTTTGACTTAATAGCCATGAGAATCATCCTAGTTTTCATACACCTGCTCAAAATTTCTATGCATACCTAGAGATTCTTTGTTTCAGTTCTCTAACATAGACTCTACCCTCTCAAATAGTCACATCTACCTTGAAAATTTTTATTTTCATCTTCCTTGACCCCATATCATGATATACCACCCTGTTTAAGCTTTAATAGTCTTATAAGCCATCAAGACTCCTTGTTTAAACCATCATTATAGGCTCAGAGACAACACACACAAACTTTTAACCTTGAATTACTCTTGAGAAACTTATTTTCTCTCACAATTGTTCTCACTTCCACTTCTAAAGACTTAATCATGTTATTACTCCTCCATACATTGGAAGTACCACTTAAGTCACATGGATTAAACTATGAAGCACAAGGAAAATCATGAGAATACCTCTATAAATTTCTTTGACAAAATGTATCTTAGGTCTTACCTTTAAAAGTTTCAACTCTTCAATGTATCCCTTCCTCGCTTCTAAACATGCCTACTTCCAATCCTCTAACCACTTTGATGACCTCAAAGCACACAAAGGAAATATATTTCCATAAAGACATGATTCCTATAAATTTACACTCATTAGCCATATATTTGAAGACTTACATTCACATATTTTGAAACCGCGTGCTCTTATCAATGTATCAACCTTTGAGTAAGGAAAGGTCCTTTATCTCATTTGTACCTTGATTGTGGAATTTTCTTCATCTGCTTTTGATCAACCAACTCTTTCACCAACTAGTTTCTTCCTCAAAACCTCATGCACATATTTCAAGATACCTATATCACTTTTACCATCAACATGGACCCTTATTTTATACACACAAACTCCCTCATGTTCTTCAATATCACCTTAATACTAGCATCTAATACTTACTTGTCCATGACACAAATATTCTTGACTCTATCACACTCCTTTGATGATGAAACTCGACTTTCGAACACTTAACACATTGAGACTCAAATGTCCCAACCACAAAACTCTATTTTTCTAGGGTCAAGGATTCCTTCATGAATGATAATCATCACATCCACACTCCTTTATTATTTATAAAACATCAAATCTTGACTGACAACCCATACTCTATTTTGAAAAATTAATGGAATAGCCACCATAGACCCATTCAAAGGATTTCATGACTCATTGGATCCTTCCATAAAATATATTTTTATGAATCTAGGACTAAGACCAGACAAATTCAATTTCAAGACAGATTCATACCTTCAATATTAGTTTAAGTACCTTGATGTAATCTCATATCATTTCAAATAGTCTTTCAACCTTCGAGGAGTCGGTTTATGATGTCTTCACATAGTTTCTTCAATCCTTGAGAGCTTAAAGCAAGAAATCATCATCTAAGATCAACCAATTCTAGATAATTCATTTCATTACTATCAAACCTTAATTAAATTCAAAACATCTACACACCTAAGTAAGGTCAAACCATTTTTTGGTTATTTAGATAACTTCAAGACTTTTTCTTAGACTGTTTCATTTGAGACCACATTTTTTATTTTCTCAATAGGGATGACACAAACTTCAAGATTCATAGCAACCACCTTGGAGAGAATATTGATCATAATAGAGGTCAAATTCTTTGATACTTTATTCAATATTTCGATTACAAGGTTTACATACTATCAAAGCTTCAAGGATATCTACCATTTTTATGTGAATTATAAAATCTTTACCTTCATGTCTTATCATTGTTCACAACACTTCTTGACCCTTAAAATTCATATCTTTACTAACTCAATTCCCCAAGATGAGTTCCTTCCTTTACATGTTTATATCTTCAAGACACGGTCCTTGAAAACAAAGTAACATTACATAGTTATCTTCTTAGAACTCATTCGAGAGACCATTCAAAACAATAACACAAAAGTCTTGGAGCAATATTCTTTTACATATCAGACCAAGTACACTTATGCAAAAAATACTACTTATGAAAAGTAACAAGACAACATACAATTACCTTCCTTTGATGAAATGAAAAACTAAACAACCTTTAACTGAGAAAATTCTCACTAGAGATCTCAAAAAATCTTGCACTCATAAGTTTATACCTTGTAAGGATTTGAGAAAAATGATAAGCTAGACAAGGGCATGAAAAACACTCTATTGTCAAAACTTCTACAAATCACACTAATACATAAGGACATAAACTATACTAATATGACCTCATATTTTAATTCTAAACATAGACATGATTGCATACTTCACTCCTGAACCTTGATACGCAGATGCCAATCATACACTAACTACCCTTGACTAATAAGGCCATGACTTCTAGCTTTGATTGGTTATTCAAACAAGACCTTCACATCTTTAAAAATTTCTTAACACACTTTGAATATGATAATACTTATAATACATGATAGGACTCAAACATACCTTATTAAGGGCTCCATTCATAATATCCAAACCTTAACACAACATACACCTATCAATAACAAGAACTGCTAAATATAGACCTCATGTATAGATCACACCCATACCTTATCACTCTTAAAGTGTCCCAAAATCCTATTTTATTCAACTTCTCATGTACTAGAGAATGTATTTTAGTTAGGAACATGTGACTTTCCTCAACCTTGACCTTTCAACCAAATAAAACATACCTCCTTAATTTGATTTGGGCTTGATGAACTTGTCTTCCATCTTGATTGAACTAGTCCCTTCTTTGACAAACTTCATTTGATCTATATTCTTATTGAGCACCTCTAATTTGTAAGTATCCTTCATATATTTCTTTGACTCTTCAACTCTCATATTCTGAGAATCAGTTCTCTTAACCTCATTTTCTTGATCAACCATCTTCTTAGCCTTAGGATTTGACATGACATTCTTGGACTCATTCATGGAACTGATTTTCCTCTTGAATAATCTTCCATTTTGAGGTTGAAAACTTATTTTAACTCTTAAAGATTCACCTTGGTGAAAAAAACTAGTAATGTGTCCTTGTTTGTGACACTTAAAACACACAACACCCTTCCAAATTCTAGGATCATATACACTAAGATTCCAACCACAATCCTTATCCTTGTGACCATACTCACAACATGAGTAGCATTCACCTTTAAAGATACTTTCACCATTCCTAGAAGACATTCTTCTGTAATATTTAACTCTATGAACAAAATCATAACAAATATAACAATAACCATTGAAGGAAGCACCATACCTTGCTGCATTAGGTTGTATAATAGAATTATACCTTCTTAAATCATTCCTCTTTATCTCCTTCTTAACTACTTGAGAACTTGTTCCACCTTTGTCATCATTTTCAAATTTATCTTCTTTGAAACCTAGGCATGTCTTATCACTAGCAACCCTTTGACTCTCTAATATCTCACCAATAGATTCAAATCTATTCTCCAACCTGTCATACATATTCAATCTGTTGGATGCACCTTATAAATTATATTCTAGGGTTTTCAAATTTTATTCATAGTTGAAATGAGCTTCTTCTTTGACCTATATGGCTTTAGTCACTATCTCAACTTCTAATTCCATACGAGTGTCATTGTACTCACACTTTAATTATATTCTATTTGGCGATCAGGGTGGTGTCCATAGCTATTTGAAAAAAAAGGGGATAGTCATAATCATTCCCGATTACTTATCTAATAGTGTAATTAACTTAATACTATACTAATTATAATGAGGAAATGAAATGAATCAAAAGAAAATACTTATTAAAGACATAATTGAATGAACTAAAGATAATGCAATGCTAGAAATTTAAATGAATGTGAAATGATAGAAATGAAATAGTAGTAAATCCTCCCTTCTCATTAGGGAGGAGTGGCCCTTGCTCCTTCCCTTCAATCAGATTCAATGTTACAAGTTACACAATAAACCTTTACTCCAAATCTGCAATTTTATTGAAAGAATTACTCTTTCTACAATAATCAACTAACTGAACCAAAATTTGAATTGTCCTACATTATCTCTTTTATAGTAGAGCAATCCTAGTCCCTCTAGAAGAGAACTAGTTTATTTGCAATTAATAATATCTACTTAATTGGACGTTGACTAAAATAATGACTAACTATCATAAGAATTATAGTTACGGATGTATTAATTTATGCAGTGTTTGATTTGAACTAATCTTGTTAACTATATATTAAGCCCATAATTTGATCCTTTGAGAGAGTCAATCAGTTTTGGTAGATACAGCGGATCCTGGATTGATTCCAGAGAATCATGGTGATCATAAATCCATAATTTTCTATCTGTTACACGTATTTTGGAAACTAGAGTTAAACTGGGAGTGACTAGGCCTCATAATCTACATGAAGGTAGGTTGAAGTAATGACACATGTTTCATGCTCATGTCATTGTGTTAATTGATGTGCTAGTTGTATCAACTCACATTTCAGCCATCTAAGCTATCCATCTCCTTTGTGTAAGTCCCTTCCTTCAAAGAAGTCTAAATTAATGAACGAGACAAGTCATGCGTTCCTCGACAAGTCATGCACTAATGTAAATATGATTCCCGCACCATAAGGTGAGACCTACGCCGATACACAAATGAGTCTTGAATTAGTTTGTAGTTAACTCCTACGATGACTCAACTTATGGTTTTTCCAAATATCTTGTTAATAGTCATAAAAGGATTCATTTAAGCCATATTTGAAGAAGCAATAACAAGATAAAAATAACAAGAATATGCACAACATTTCCTTCCAAAACATAGTAAATTATTAACTATAAAACGTCAAAATTATACATCGTGCAAAATGATACCAAAATAACACATGGTTTTACATGGGATAAACATGAAAAAATAGGGGTTCATTACCCCCATACACATAAGATTGAGTAGGTATCTTGTTACCTATTAAATAGTTCGACTATCCTTGAAAAATTATACTCATTGGTAAAGGTTTGTCATGTTTCAACCAATTCAATATTACATAACCCAAAGAAATCAGTAACTAACTTCCTCCAAGTGTTACAACTTATCTCGGGATGATCATATATGGAATTACATTGTGGTACTAGTGCAATGACTAATGGAGACATCTACCTCATTCCAATCCACTTCCCTTGCATTTCTAGAATGATTTTGCATAAGACCTTGGCCCTTTTAATGACCAATGGAGGTTAGTAGGTGAGATCACCTCCTTATAATTATCTATAAGAAGTTCATACCTTACTTGACATGCAAGAAAATTTACATTGAACATTGGGATTACTTACTCCCTGAAATTTCTCACACAAGTTCTCATAATATCTTTGTATTGGTCCACCAACCATAAACAGTATACTTGAGGTTTAAATTTGTTGAAGAATGGAATTGGGGTAGGAATATTATGCCTCATCAAGAGGCCTATATTATATTCTTCTTGAACAAATGTTCCTCTTTGTTCCCTCCATTCAGATTGGTTCCTTATAGTAGATATAAATGCCCTCAACTATACTTCACCCACATAGAAATTTATGGGGATCTCAATCTTCTTAGGAAGAATAAATTTGTGAACATAAAATTCACAAAGGAGATTATTTTCAACATCACTTCCGATGCATAAGCACCAACAAATTTCCTATCATCATCAAACTCTATATCTTGCATAGCACGGGCTCTAGAGATCTATCATTTTAAAAATTGTTCCTTCAGAATAGTGCATAAAAATTAGATGGAGTCCTACATGAAAGAACCTGATCATACAACCAAAATATAGTAAGGACATTATTTTTGAGAAAAAATTTCTCCTCCTTCAAGATCTTAATATCATCCGTAACTACTCTAATCTTATAACATTCCTCCATCCATTTAACCATACCTTTCAAGACAATAATCTGGGGAAACACGAAATCTATCTGAGTTGTTTTCTCATTAGTAACCACATGCTCTATTTCCTACCTATTTTCTTAAAAACTACAAGGAATACATTAAGATCATCTTTCTTGGCTTACAAGGAGTGGATTTGTTGTTCTTTGTCTTCTAAGGCTTACTGGAGTTGAAGAGTTGCCTCTTCTTGTTGCTCTACAATTTGATGTAATTTTTGGATCTTCTGATTTCTCTTGGATTCCATATGGGAGAAAATATACTCCTTAGCTTCAAGAAGGCATTGGAGGTATGTAATTCTCTCTTGGGCTAAATGTAGTTCAAATTCGACATTGGATAGAGATAACACTTATGGGAGAACTTTATCTAGATCTTGCTAAGAACTAAGTCCTCCTTCCATCATTGTTGTTTTACCTTTGTCTAGGACAGAAGGTTGAGCGGAAGTGGTAGGGGTTTGATCACATTACTTTTCTTCAAAAGGAATAGAGGGTGACATATATTGATGAGGATACATGGGTGGTGTCTTGAGTAGGGTATGCTTACTTTGGTCATTGTTTCCCATTCTTCCTAAGAAGGAACAACTTCAATTGAAGTATCATTGAGGGCTTGTCGCTTGAGTATATCTAGAGTTTCTAGGGTGTTTCTTAAGTCACTCGAAGTGGAGGGCTCTCACTCTAGGACCAATTTAGACTCTAGGGCACACTTCTTCTGAAATTTCAACCATTTCTTAGGGTCATGCCTCTTCCTAACAAACTGATGTTTGCAAATTAAATGTATTAGGCCCTAGAATTTTAGGTAGGATGTACCCCAACGGAATTTCTTAGTGGGTGAGGAAACAGAATCATACAAAAACTAAGGAAATTTTATTTTATGCTAGGGTTTAATTTAGCCATGGTGAGGTGTATTTATATTCTCAACACAAGTCCCAAAATGATCTCATATTTTCCTTCACAGGTGAAATATTTGATTACCCATTTAGCAACTTCTACCCAAGGCTTAGGTAGAGTATTCATTTTTATACCTTTTGCTTTCCCCTTATTTTCCACTACCAATTCTAATTTTTCCTTTCTACCAATTGAAAACCTTTTAATAATTTCATAATACAATGTCATATTACTGATTGATAAACATTCCTCTAGTATTCCTGAAAGATGACTAATTACGGTGTAATGGATGAAATTTTATTACCTTGACTAATAGAGTACCCTTCCTCAATTTTTTGGAAATTCCATCTATCATTTTTGTGTTGAATTCCTCATATGCAAGCAAAAATCAAGTCACCTTGGATTTTGAAATATTTCTACCACTCTTCATCGGCTAACAATTCTATTGAATTGGTTTGCTCATTCCTCATTTTGGGTCCCATGACTGGTTTAGAGCATGTAAGCTGAAAATAAAGGGACACAAGACTAGAAAGAAAAAAATTTCATAGATAGGAATAGGCATAACAACAAAATGAGTATTAGCACAAGAGTGTAATGGAAAAATTTGGAAAGTGACAAGGGGATGAATTGGTTATAAATAAAATAACATGAATTGGGAAAGGTTTTACAAATCCTAAGGTGATAATGATAGTTATTGGGTATATCTAGCGATTATTATGAAGGTGGATGGAGGATTTTGTGGGGATATGTGAAGCCTAGAAATATATCTTAAATGGAGTAGGTAAAAAATTTGCATGAGTACCATAATGAACATTTCATAAATTAAACTTTTCAACATTTAAGAGGGGAATATTACACATACCTCATTAATTTTTTCTTGTCACATCATTGGCCACCATCTCAATGTTGATTTGATCTTGCATCCACACATTTTCCTTAATTTATTTCTTTCATGATTCAGGAGTGGTGACCGCCATTACTAGTTTTCACCCACCTAAATTTATTGTTTTTTCTTCATTTTTCAATTTTTTCTTTTTTGGGACAGTGAAACCATTTCTAGTTTTCAGCTAATGCCCGAAAGGATTATGACCACCATTTCTAGTTTTCAGTCATCCCCTCTTTATTTTTGGTGAAAAAATAGATCAATTCTGAGTTGAATTGGAAAAAGAGAATTTGTCCAAACAATTCAGAGTTGAATCTTCTTGAAGCACTTTCTAAAATTATTCTTTGGATGTTGGTTTATGGTATAGCCTCAATATATGTCCATTAACCATCATCATTTCTTCTTGACATCAATTGGAATTAGTTGAATTGTACCATTGTGAAAAACCTCTTCAATTTTATATGGGCCCATCCATCTTGTCTGCAATGTCCCCTTGAAATATTTTTATTTTGAATCAAATAACAGAGCCCAAACTCTTTTTTGAACTTTCTTGGCTTAATGTGCTTTTCATGCCATACCTGCCTCTGATGTTGGATGATCTATGTTTGATGTAATGCTTGAAGTCTCATCTCATCCAACTCATTTAATTGAACAATCCTTTCTTTTTGTGCATCTGAAAATTCAATTCCTACCTCAGCAATTGTTCTCAAGGTTTGAATTTCAAATTCTATGTGAAGAATGAGATTCTTCCCATAAATCAAATCATAGTGAGTAAATCCTATGGCTCTTTTCCAGGTAGTATTGTAGGACCAAAATACTTCAAGAAGTTTTTGAACCCAAATTTTCCTTGAGATATCCACTTGTTTTTGTCAAGATATTCTCTAACTCTTTATTATTAACCTCCACTTTCCCATTTGATTGTGGATGGTATGGTGATGACTTCTTATGTTTTAGTTGGTATGTTACCACAAAGAACTGATTACACCTAACATGAACTATGGTCCTTGATCTGAAATAATGGATCTTGGTGCTCCAAATCTCTGGAATATATGCTCATATAAGAAATCTGTAACTTTTTCATCTCTAGCATATTGTAGTGTTTGCACCTCAGCCCATTTGTGACATAATCTATGCACACCAAAATGTATTCCTTACCTTGAGAATTTGGTCAATTGGTCTAATGAAATCCAATCCCCACTTCTCAAATGGTTCCAAGAAAACTTGAGGTTGGAGTGGCATTTCAAATGTAAATGTTGGTTTCCCCATCCTTTGGCATTGATCACATCTCCACACATACTTCTTGACATCCTTGAACAAGGAAGGCCAATAGTAACCAGCTCCTAAAACTTTGTGAATGGTCCTTTGAACTAAATAATTCCCTCCTGATGGCTCATCATGACATGCCCTAAGTATGTCAAATACTTCATCTTCAGCTACATTGTTGTGTAAAACATGGCTAGGTCCACATTTAAAAATAATTCCATTGAACCATATATACATCAAACTTTGTTTAATCAATTTCTTCTTTTTCTTTTATGTGAAAATTTTTGGAGACTTCAAATAATTAACCATATTTTTATACCAAGGAGAGGTAGTAGAAACTACAAATAAATGTTCATCTGGAAATCATCATTGACTTGCTCTTTTTCTTCTGAGGTGGTAAGTATTGAAATAAAATCAACTACCATGTTTGATTTTCCTAGCTTTTCAATGATTTTAATGTTAAATTCCTATAGTAACAACCACCTTACAATCCTACCATGCACCAAAGGATTATTCATTATATAATTAATAGATCGGTTTTTAGTGTGAATAATCACTTCATAGTCTGTGATATAATGGCAAAACTTGTTGATTGCATATACAACTGTAAGAAATTCCTTCTCCGTTGTGGTGTAGTTCCTTTCAGTAGGGGAGATATTTTTACTTGATATAATAAATAACATGCATAGGCTCTCCTTCCTCTTGTTGTCCAAGAACAGCCCCTACTACTTCGTTGGAAGCATCTATTTATATGTGGAAGGGAAGCTTCCAATTTTGGCCTCTCAAGATTAGTGTGTTTATCATTTTGTCTTTAAGAGCTTCACAATATTTTTGGCATGCTTATGTCTATTTAAATTCAGAATATTTATTTAGGAGAGAAAACAATGGAGAAGTTATTTTGCTAAAGTCTGAAATAAACCTTCTATAGTAACCAACATGGCCAAGAAAACTTCTTACATTTGTTTGGTTTGTAGGATATGGGAGCTTTACAATGATACTGACCTTGTCAGGGTCCACCTTGATTCCTTCAGCTGAAACATGATGGCCTAAAACTATCCCTTGTTCCATCATAAATAAAAAAATTCATGGTTTAAGGATAATTGGTGTTTTTCACACCTAGAAAGGAATTTTCTAGATTGTCAATTGCCTCTTGGAATGTTGCTCCATAAAAAGTGAAATCATCCATGTAAATCTCTAGACAAACATGGGTTATATTATAAAATATTTCCAACATGGCTCTTTGAAAAGCAGTAGGAGCATTACATAAACTAAAAGGTAATACCCCATAAGAAAATGTTCCCCATGGGCATGTAAAAGTGGTTTTTTGGTCCTCAAGTGCCACTATTATTTGATTGTACCCACTGAACCCATCAAGGAATGAAAAATACCTTTTGATTTATAGATTGTCTAAAACTTGATCAATAAAAAGTAATGGAAAATAATCCCAATGAGTTTCCTTATTTAACTCTCTATAATCCACACAAATCTTCCAATTCCCATTTCTTTTGGGAACTATACCTAATAGATAAACCCATTGAATGTCAAGGATTGGATAAATGAATCCCACCCTAAGAATCTTTTCAATATCATTTTTTTTAATGTCTATTAAGGTAGGATTTAACCTTCTTTGGGGTTGTTTAACTGGTCTAGAATCATTGGTGTAGATATGGTGTTTCCAAATACCGGGATGAATACCCTTCATATCACTATATTCCCAAGAAAAATCTTGAGGATGAGAAAATAAGAGTTTAAATATGGTATTATCTTCCTAACAAGTCAACCAACTATTAACCATGTTAATGTAATCCTAGGGAGAATAGGTAGTTGTTTGGTACCTAGATGAAGAGAATCTACAATAGGATACTCTCTCAATAATGCATTCAATGGACACTTGTGGGGAAGTAATTTGTGAACAACAGTGATATTTGGAAAGATGGAATCAATTAGATCTATATTTTGTGCAAAAGGACAAATGATAGGCTAGTTGTTTTCATCCATAAAATCATCTCTTGTTTCAATTAGTTGTAGCATAGGACTAGAAATAGCTCTAGTGCAAGACTCAGGTGTAGGACTTATTTTCTAGCGAAGGACTTATGGTCACCATTTTGGATTTGGTCTAAGTTTTCTTTAATTATGACCATGGCTAGAGAAGAGATGATGTCCTCTGAATCATCTAAATTTTCCTTACACCATTGTTTATTGTCTATAGCAAAAGGTTTTGTAGTAGGGTAAATTGATAAATTTTTGGAATCATGTCCATTTGTAATCACCATATTCCCTATTCTGCAATCAATGAGGGTGGAAGTAGTGGCTAACCAAGGGTGTCCTAGGATTAGAGGGTATCCAATCTTCCTATTCTTTATTTTTATGATCACAAAGTCTACTAAATAATCCAATGATTTGATGGTGATGTTGACATTTTATATAATTCCTTTGTATTTTTACATACTTTGGTCTATTATTTGTAAAACTATGGAGGTTGACTATGGTTCAAGAAGTGATAGTGTGGACAAGGTATCTGTGGTCATCACATTGATGGCTACTCCTAGATCAACAAGGACATTTGGTATCTGGACATCTCCTATGCGAACTGTCACAATAGGACTTCCAGGGTCTCCATATTTAGGAGGGGGCATATTCCCTTCCAGTATACTAGCAATTTTCCCATCAACATGGATGGTTTTAGGTTGATTCTTTCTTCTTCCTGGAGTCTTAAAATAGAGCTATTTGATGGTTTTGTTTAACTCAAGAATTTCCTTAAGAGCTTGTAATAGGGGAATGCCAATACTCAATTTCCTCAGTCCCTAAATCAATTATGACTTTGGTTGTTTAGGAACTATAGTGTTTTGTTTTTCCAAGAGTCTAGATGGAAAAGGAATATCAACACTTGGTTGAGGTGTTTCTTCAACATTAGGATTGGGTTGTGTTTCTTCTAGATTTTATGTATCTTCAAGGATTTCCTCTATGACAAGGGATGAAGGTTTTGAGGTAGCCTTACCTAAATGTAGCAAGATATTCCTACAATCCATAAATTTTATTGTATGACTTTTATCTTATTCCACAGTGTAGGTTGGGTTACCATACCTCACATTTTTGGGGGTTTGCTACAATTTATGCTGATTTCTGTGGTTGGTTAGGTTATTCAATTGGGGTAGCATTTAAAGGTTAAGTTAACAAAAAAATTACCTTGGGGTCTTCTTTGATTATAATATTTTTTCCCGGATCCTTGAGGTACATTCCACTATTGTTGGTGTTGAGGATAAAAGTGTGGAATGTTTATATGTGGAACCCATAGTTGTTGATAGTAACTTGGTGGTGCATTCCACTATGGGATCCACTCCTGTGGGACTTGTTGAGTCCAAGGTTGGGGGTATGACCATGGTGCATTCCATTTATTTGGGACCCATTGTGATTTTGGCATGTAGGAATGATTTTGATTGGATTGGAAATTCCCTCCTTGCCTTTGAGCCATATAATTTAACTCATATTTATCTTGTGTGTTTTGTTTTAGATGGTTCTTTAGCAAGGGAATCAATCCACATTATTCTTTGGAATTCTTTAATTCACATAGAAGATAGGTGTTGGTCTTATCTAAGGGGAATTCCCTCACCCATGTTTGTTCCTACATCTTAGGCGAAGTAGATGAAAAAGGATTTTTATTCCCAATTTCTCCCTATCCATAGTGGTATTGAGTTGAACTAAGAGGTCTTTTCTTAAATATGTAATTTCTTCCCTTAGTTTGGATATATTTTCACTGGCCATTTTTACTTTCTATCTACAAAATTTGGGGCAATTTCGGGAGTAATTCCTACAAAGGTCAATAATTTATGTAAATTCTAGTTTGTTCATGTCTCCCTTTCCCGTAAGGTTGAATGTCTCCTATGTGTCTTCATTAAATCCTTTGAGGAATAAGGTTTTGAGTAGATTAATATCTAAACCAGTACCACACCTCCTGTGAAGGAAGAGGAACTGATCCAGATAATCTTCCACACTCTCATCCTCCTTATGTTGAATTCTAAAAATTTATTCCTTCCTATCCCGGACTCTACAGTAGTCTTGGTACTTTTCCAAGAAAATTATCTCCATATCCTCCCAAATATGGATAGAGTTAGGGGTTAAGCCCATAAACCATCTCATAGTTGTTTCTTTTAACATGGATGGAAATAACTTGAGTTTATAGGAATTGGAAGTGTAATCATAGGTTTGGCACAACACTTTGAATTTAAAAATAAACTAGTCAAGATCTTCTAAGACTAACCCCCAGAAAGTTGGTAAAATTGAAGGGGAGATGTTTTTCATAAGATCCTGATCATTAGGATCTAATTTGATGGGGTAGGAAAACTTTCTTCCAATGGGAGGGTTTCTATTTTCTGCACCATTGGGGTTATCTACTTCATCAACCATCTTTGGTCAGCAAGTTGTTCCACAGGATGGTTTTGAGGGGGATTTTAAAATTTTAATCTAATAAATCTTCCTCTACAGTCCCTAGGTCTAAACATAAAATACTATCATACTAAGGATAGTTCCCTAAATATCAATGTTTAACTTGATTTTTGTGTTCCTCTTACTCAAAAGCATAAAGTATTCTTGTTGTCACTATAAGGCCTTCTTATATCAAAAGAAAGAGTTATGGAAATAAAATTTCTAAATGGAAACTTACCAGAAAACTAGGAAGAACTTATAGCTAGCACCTTAACATTTTATAACACCTTGAATTCCCGAAAATAGCACCAAAAAGTGACGAGTGTCACTGTACTATAAATTAAGCTCGTAATTGGATCCTTTGAGAGATTCAATCAGTGTTGGAAGATACTGTGGATCCTAGATTGATTCCATAAAATCGTGGTGATCATAAATACGTAAGTGTATGCTTGTTTCAAATCTTTGGGGAACTATAGTTAAATTGGGAGTGGTTATATAGTTAAACGGGGAGTGGCTAGGCCTCATAATCTACATGAAGGTATGTTGAAGTAATGGCACACATTTCATACTCATGTCATTTTGTTAACTCGATGTTCCAATTGTATCAACTCATAGTTCAACCATCCAATTTATTCATATCCTTTGTGCAAGTCCCTTCCTTCAAGGAATTTAATTAATGAACTAGAGGAGTCCTGCATCCCACGATGAATCCTACACTAATGCATAGGTGAGTCTGTGCCGATGCACCAATGATCCCTACACTAGTCTCTGTAGTTAACTCTTGTGATGACTCAACATATGATTTTCCAAATATATTGTTAATACTCATAAAATGATTTATTTAATCCATATTTGAAGAAACAATAACAAGATAAAAATAACAATAATATACACAACATTTCCTTCCAAAACATAGTAAAGTATTAATTATAAAACATCAAAATTATACATCATGTAAAATGATACCAAAATAACACAAGGTTTTACATAGGATAAACATGACAAAATAGGGGTTCATCAATTCCAAACCCTTGATAGTTTTACCATGATCTATCTCCATGCAATTTATCTAATCTTGTAAGCTATGAATCAACGAATCTTCAACTTCATACTTCTTCTTTAAAGCGGCTTCAACACCTGAAGACTTGTCCATTGCTTGTGATTCAAGAGGATCTCCTTCAAGTTGCCAAACTTGACTCACAATGACCTTCCTTGATACCAATTTTTGGAAACACAATGGAATGAGAGGGGTTTCAATCATTCCTAAAAATTTCTTACTTTATTTACCATTATTTGCAGCATCCATTAACATCCATTCAATAATATACATTCAATAAAATCTTGTTAGGTGTGCACCATACATTCAAATGAACATAACACATGAGAGAAAAATATTAAACACAAGATGTAAGTGGGAAACCCTCATGGGGAATAAAATCCATTGAAAACCTTTATTGATATTACACAAAGCAAGGACTCAAGTGAATATTATGCATCACAAGATATTTCTTTAGTGAGGCATCAACCCCACAAGGAGCACTAACCCATAAACCCTTTTTATATTACTCACAACAAGAGACTCCTATGAATATGACTCATCATAAGATATTTTACAGAATTATGATCAATAAAATTATGTTAATCCCACAACTAATTTTGATCCAAGTTCAACTCATAAATACATCAAACCCTCATTAAATTCTCTCTCCTTAAACTTGTTCTATTCTTCTTCTTCCATGGACTGATTTTTGGTTCAAACCCTTACACAAATTATCTTCAATCTTATTTAGAATTTAACATAGATCCTCAGCTATATATTTATGTCCTTAAAAATATTTCACTCTCTTAGGTTGGTCACAATTTTCCCTCCATGCACAACTAGTTCAAATTTGAACCAAAACACTTACTTTATATCCTTCTCAACTCAAAAACATAACACAAGTCAGTCATACACGAGAAAGGATTTGCATGGTTTTAGGAGAAAGAAACATAAAAATATTCCATCTTCATACATATATTGCATTGAAAATATTCTTGGATCCAATGAAAACTTTATCGCCTATTTAGAATCATTTCTACTTGAAGCTTTGGCTTGATGCTTTATGAAAATGAGAAGCCAATCCTCCATGTTCTTGAGAGTGGAAATTTGAATTTATATCGAGAAAATTCATCATCCTTGAAATAAAACATGAATATATCTCTTGAATCAGTGGGGAACTTAAAGGAATTAAGAAAGACTTATCTACTTTCTTATCAACGACTTCTTTGAACCTTTCACTTTGTTGTTTTGAGTGAGTGCTTTCAAAAACAGATTCATTGGCATAGAGGTATTCATCATCCTTGAGAAAATTTTACATAATGGAAACATGTTCAATATTATCAGGATCTTTGGAAGGGTGAGTGCAATCTGATTTTTATAAGATCCTTTCACCTTTTCACTTTATTTCTTAAAACAGTTGTGATCCACACATACCAATTTGAAATTGATCTTGACATCATTTTCAAAACTTCAATCCATGGTTTTTCCATGGAATAATTCATCACCCTTGAGTAAATTTTGTAGTATGAATTCTTGTTCCACATTGGTAGGGCATCCAAAGGTGGTGAGAACAAGTTGACCTTCACTATACTCACAAAACCTGTCATCTGTTCTGAACAATTTTCTTCAATACAAATTATCTCGACATTTTTCTCACTATCATCCTCCATGGTGGATATGTTTTCTTCATAAATGAGAATATTCATAGGATATTCAAGAATCTCTTTTCCTTTACATTTATGATTTTCTTCACAAAACAAGAAAGAGGAATACTTACCTTCACATTTACTTTCATCCATCCATGTATTGAGGAATACATCAAGCTCATCTATTTTCTTTGTATCATCATCAAACATTGGTGAATGGAAAGGAGAAAACAACATACATCGTACCTATCTTTAATTTTCATGTCTTGAGTTAGGATTTCAATACTAGGTTGAGGGTCTTCAGTTTTTTCCACATTCTTCATAATGTCTTGCAGGGATTTCTCTTCCAAGTCTTTCATACACTAATTCTCACCTTTACTATAAATTTTTTTATTTGAGCTTCAAGGAGATGATTGAAAATATGATCCATACTTTTCCATGATTCATTTGGAAGATCCTTTTTACCTTATCTATGTTTTTATCATCCAAGGATCACCTTTTTTCAAGAATGGGCATACTTGGTTCTCAACATTCTCTGACAAGGAGAAGAGATCCAAGCTATGCAGGAAGGGAACACCTTTGAGCTCAAGATCCATTTCATCATGCTCATGATGGGAGGTAGAGAACCATGTTGGGGAAGAAAAACCTTTAATTTCATCTTGATCATTTCTTGTAGCATCTTCTTATTCATAAGGAAAAGGAGAGATTTTGTACTTACTATGATGATCATCATTGTGTTCCTTTAGTAAAGGTGGTGAAATCAGCTCTTCAGAAATTTCATGCTCAAATTTTGAATCCTCCTTAGTTTCTATAAATAAATTTAATTCTTCCATTTGTTCCTCCATCATTAAATCAGGAAGAGAATTTTATCCTTCAACTATCTCCGTTTCATCATTTAACATTTCTACATCACTGAAGAGTCAAAATTAGAAATAATATTATCCATGATTACCTCAAATTCATCATCTTCAGTCCATGATGAAGGATGAATTTCTTGTGCTTCTTCATTGTCATTGGAGTCCTTGGAAATAATTGGATCACCTTTTTGTAGAAAGAATCTTCCTCTATTAAATCCATTGTTTCTTCAACGGGCTTTACCTCGAGCGAGAATGAGTTGATGAATGGAGGTTCAACTATCATGTCTTCTTCATCATCCTCCAAGGTGCTGATTTTATTTTCATTAGAAGGTTCAAGGATATGACATTCATCAAAAATACACCAGAACATTCCATGGATGAATACCTCAAAGTGGGGACAATCCTCAAGGTCTTCTTGAGTTTCTTCTTTCTCAAATTTTTGAAGTGCTTCAAAATGTTTGTACCTTATTTTCAAGACCAATTCATACTTCCAAACTTCATGATAGGCTTTGGGACCAAAATTTCCTTCTTCCGCACTCGAATACTTTGTGCATATTATCTTTGTAGACACCTAAATTCGGTATCTATCCCTATAATCACCCCCATGTGTACAGTTGATTTTAAATCATCCCATCTCCCCTTAGTTTAATTAAATGCCCTTTTATCCCATCCATATTAATATTTTTTAAGTTTAATTAATTAATATCCACACCATAACATGCCCATTTAAATATTATTAATTAATTATGTCCTATCAATTAATTAATTACTCATTAAATCTTCATCCATGCCCTAATTCACTTTCTATTTAGGATGCTTTCATCTTAAATGCTCATCCCCTCACTTTTTCCTAGATTTCTTCCTATCTATTTGTATGCCCTAACTACCCATTATTTATCCCCAAGCTATCTAATCCCACCTACATGCTTTAAAAATACTTACAACTCTTAAAAACATGAAATCGAGCCAAAATCATAGAATATATCCCATTGGGAAAACCTTCACCGCATCGGCGGTGACCCGACCGATCGTCATCGCCCACTATAAAACTGAATCCTACCTTTATATTCTTCAATTAGAAGGATGTAATTTTGATCCGTCTTACAAATCGAGCATCCTTCCTCATGCCTAAGTGTTCTGAGACATTTTACATACTTTCGCACATCCCTTTAGCATTCTTGCATCACTCATGATCGTCATTCGTAAGATTTTCCATCATTGTTATCTTGATTTTTGTATATCTATCATATTATCATATATTATTTGTTCCTAACCTTTTGTAGGTATAGAGAAGATTCTACAACATCCAAGGAACACTCAACAACCTTCTCCTATAGCCCCTTTACCTATAAGTTGTCATATTCATCCATGTATCCTCGGCTTTATATTTCACTCGACACGGTCATTATCGATTCCTCCAGTGGTCGACGTCAACCAGGCAATGTTCATCTAATAATCTATCCAAACTATTATTTCTGTCCATTTTACTACCTCTATATCTATGGTTCTTTTCTACATATCCTCTTACAACAGATTCTGAGACCTTTATCATTTTCTAGATTACACTTAGACCTCCTAGGTCTACATATTTTATCTATAGGTTCAAATCCATCCCTATCGGGTCATTTTCGGCCCGCATGTGCACAATCTAGGTCATTGTCTATCAAGACCAGGTAACATTTAATTTTTTAGTTATTTCAGGTCATATTAGATTCTATATAGATTTTAATCATTTTTAGTATAAGTGTTATTTATGTTTCTACATGTTATATGTTGTTCTTGATTTATTTCACTCTTTCTAAACAACGGGGTTGACATCCATGAAAGGAAGCCACAAGCTTATTGGATATAGCATTTTCTGGAATCCCAACACAAATTTATCTAATCAATATTGTTTTTATTGTTTGCAAGTCTTCTTCATCTCACAACAAGGATTAATCAATTACTCGGTGCTCATATCACATCACATCCGAGCTAATTTAAACCCTCCATATTTTCGATTTTTCTAGTTTCTTTAGTAGCTAGTTCATTTAACTTCATTAAGAATGAGAAACATGGAAAACATTCCTAACACACCTGGTGGGACCACCCTTTAGGTGATCTCTTACATTTATTGCTTTTTCTTTTCCTTTTTCTATCTTCTAAAAACATGCAGCATGAGGCTCCACTTTATTGTTTTCTCGTGTTGGGTTTGTGGCTTGGATCTCTCATCACTCAAGAGTGCAGACAAATAGGAAAAGTGTTATCCAGGTATTCCTCTTTTTCCCTATTTTCTCCTTTTTGCATCATAATTTTCCATTCTTGTTTGTGTCCTCATCGAATATCACACTTTGTTTTGAGTTTTAAAAGAACATTTATTTACATCATGCTTTCTCATATAGTTTAAGTAGGGGTTTAATTTACTACATATCACATCTTATCACACACAACCTAAAAATCACAAACCAAATCACACATCAAAACACTTCCTTTCCCATTAGACTAATTGGGATTTGATCGCCCAATAGTAAATTCCTCAGACATTCCCTAGTCATAACTTACCTGAAACCAGACATGCTTTTCCTTCTCCTATGTCCTTCATTATCCATCCCCTTTTTCTTTCACACTTTCTTAATCAAAACATAAAACAAATTTTTTCTTGACTTGTCTATTTAAAATGGAATAAAACTTCTCCTCAAACATTTCTCAACAATCCACCATGACCCCATCCAAACCTTTGGTTTCTCCTAGGCCCTCTTCCAACCCCATCTATGACTACCTTCATTTTAGACCCTCTACTACTCCACCACATCGCCTAGTAGATTCCACTCCATCCAATAAGTATTCTATCATCTCTACTTCATCTAGCATGACCATGCCTATCCAGCCTATTGACATTCCTCTCTCTCTTGTATCGGATCTTCCCGTTCAATCCCCATCATCCTATCATGATCATGCTTCTCCCCATCATATATCTCCTCAATCAATCCAATCTTCACCACCTGATATCTTTAGAAAACCCTTTCCTAATCCACCACTAGAAAATTCATTTTCATCCTCTACACCATATCAATTCAATCCCTTTTCAATCAACACCATACATCAAACATCTTCCACCACATCTATTTTACCTCCTTCATCATCTACCCCTATCTTAGATATTGTTCCTACCACCCCTTCAAGGGCTATCCTCACATCCACTATACCCACAATCACCCTACCTACCTCCTTAACTTCCACCACCTCTCTTTCATCTACATCCATTCCTACTCTTACCACATCCACATCATCCTTGACTGCACCTACCTCTCTATCCACACCTATCATGCCTAAACCATTGACCACATCTCTTCGAGCACACCCATCACTACCCTTATATCTACTACATCCACAAATCCACCCATGTATACCTTGACATCCTTATCACATATTTCCTTGCCCATGCCTACATCATCTATTTCATCCCAATATTCTACATCTACCATCCCCACATCTACATCCCCCATCGCATCTTCTCAATCCACATCCACATCCACAATGCCTCTTAAGAAACAAAAAAGGCATTCATACTTCTCCTACATAACCCCTCATTTCTACATCGATTTATCCACCACCTATATCACCTCCTTCTCACATAGACCTCATCAATCGAATCATCCAAACACCCCTTTCTATTTCTATAGCCACACCTACTCCCATTATTGATTCCACACCCACATCTACCCCATCTACTTTGTTAGACTCTATTCCCCATCCACATCAATTCCACCCTTTCCTATCATACCATCCTTGGAATCCATATCGGTTCCTCTTTCCGTGCTCTTTCCTACACCTACCACATCGACTATCATGACCACATCTCCATTATCTCCCTCTTCTTCTACATCACCTTCATCATTTGAACAATATTGGAGATCACTTCAACTTGTAGCAACTATAGGTGACCCTCCTATCTCATCAACATAACCGGGAAATACCGCATCGAGCTAATCTTTCTTCCTTAGAACAAATCATGTAAAAATTGCTTCCCCATTAGCCACAACCCCACCTTCATATCCACTGGTCAAAATTATTATCATCCCTACTAAAGGAACTCCTCAATAATCCAAATCTAAAAACCTTGGCACCCTTCCACAATGATCTCTTGTGCATCCCCATATAAATATCAACATTCCTCTAACCAAGACCAAATCTACATCATCCATTCTAGGGCCACATCCCTCTATCTTAGGACCACCTCCTCCATCATAATCAATCAACCAATCTAAATCCAAACCATATGATTCCCTCTTAGGACCATCTCCTTCATTGACAACACCTCCACCTACCAATCAGTCCAAGCCTACATCATCCACCGCAATTTCTTCTTATAAACCACCTGGACCTCGAGTAGTCCACCTTCATCCTCTATATATACACCATATCATAATACCCCTCCCGGTGCATACATAGAATCAGATTCAAAGGTCCACCAACACCTAATTCCTACTTTTGTCATCACGCTCCCACCTATCAGGGCCTTTGACCCAAACCATCTGAAGCCCTCATGGTTTTATCCCCATTACATCTATGTTTATCATCGTACTCTGTAGGTCATGACACTAAGCATTGTAAGGATCTTCATATTATTGTCCACGATCTTATCGAGTGAGAGGACCTCCTTGATGAGTCTCCTTCTCCATCTACTACTTCATCCATGACCCATCTTACTCCTTTTACCACATCTCCATCCATTCAGCCTCCCTAGTCTCTTCACCTATCCACATCATCTTCTATTATCCCTCCTCCACACATCATTCCTCCTGATGAGGGTCCTCCTTTATTCATTGATTCTATTTTCCTTGCTACACCATCCCCCTAACATCCATTTCATATCTTCTAACATCCACTATCTTATCCATATCCCTTTCACTGGGGGAGCATCCCCCCTTTTTCTCATTGATCCTTCCACGTATTCTCCCTAATCCATGTATCTTATCCCCATGGATCTTTTGATGCTAGGGGACATCTTTCTAGGATCATTCCACTTCTGAATTTGTTTCTCCCCATACATGACATCATCTCATCCAACCTATCTTCATCCAATCTTATCTATCTTATTTGTTTATCATCTTCTCCTCTTGCGACCACCTATGTGGCCATATCTATGTTTCCCTTAGAAGCACCATCGCTTTACCTAAATACCACCATTGTGGCCATATTCATGCCTATCCTAAAGGCACCATATCCTTACTCTAAGTCCACTTTTGTGGCCATTATTCTTGACTCCTCATTTCAAGGTGTTGTGCATATTTTACAATCTTTATCCAATTCATCTCATTAAATCCTATCTAAACTTATCTTCTTCATACTTGTCCCTCTCTTGGGGGACCATTTACTCTCATCCTAAGTCCACTTTTATGGCCATATTTATGCTCCCCTTGGGGCATCATATTTTCATTTTAGGCAATCATCTCTTCATCTCGTTAGGGACGTGTATCTTTGCTATCTCAAGCGCATAGTTTTTCATTCATCTTCTAATCCTTTGCAATATATTATCCTATCCTAATGTGACTTCAACATTGACGACCTCACCATTAGAATGTCACTACTCTAGAAAGGAGCCAACGTGGAAAGTTTTCCCCTAACTAGATTAGACCATACATTATTACACACAAGTATGGGTCGGGAGCCTATCATTTGGCCTCCCTTGATGGTAAACCAAAAGTGGAACCTCTTAACGCATTGCACTTGCAACCATTCTATTGCTAGCATGTCTTCCAATGCTCTTAGTCATATCTTTAGATCATTCCTCCATCCTATCCCCTTCTATATCTCATCATGATGATTTGGAATTATGTGGTCTTCATCACTTCCTAGATGTGACCTTAAATATGGGCATCACGGCTCTACCCATAACATATTCCTTATGGATAGGTTCTTCCTCTTGGTGAGAAATCCATGATCATTACATTCATCACCTTCTTATTCACATATTATAACCATATAGAGGGTATAGGGGTGTTTCTTGTACATTCTTTATCCCTTCTTAAGTGGTCTACCTAACTAGTCCTAGCTCTCCCCATGTAAAATAAAAACTCATGGATGCTCTTGTCAAAATCAAAGTTATCAAAAATAGACTGATTCCTCAAAGGATAGTTGTTCATGCAAAAAAAGAACAAAGAAAAAGGAAAAGCATACAAATGAAATTCAAAAGTAAATCAGAAAGGAATAGACTGATCCCTCAAAGGACGACTATCACATATTATTCTTTCCATCTATATTATGTATAAAGTAGACCATACCCTCAAAGGATGGCTACTATTTTATGGAATTTGAAGGCTTTCCACATTGATCAGCCTTCCACTTTATTAGCATCCTAAGAAAGTTTCCTACATTAATCATTTCTTCTAGTAATATTCCCGCATTGATCGAGTTTTCTCTTTCCCTTATCGAGATGGGGCATAGTTATAGGGAACACCACTTTTGGAGAACCCTCTTCCTTTGTAAAGGTGCATCTTAAACCCCTTTATCATGTTTATATTAGTTTTGTGAATTTATCTATTGCTTTCCCAAGATCTTTTATATATCTAACCGTCATTGGTTATATGCTAGCATTTTTTTGCTCGCATGTCCTTGTGTTACTTGGATCCTCTTTTTTACCTCCAATGCAATTAGAGGCATATTTTCCTCACATGTTCCTTGATATGACGTGGATTTTTTCATACCTATAGGTCACCACCATCACGTTACATTCTATCCTTGATCCTATCACATCTATCTTTCATCCCTACTTTGTTTTTTTGCAAGACATCTTTCTTTATCTCAACCATCTATAGGTTATCCATTTATCCTAAGCACACTTACTCCTACTTGTGTTCATCATTAGTCACATAAATTTTCTAATTTATTTTTCATTCACATCACATTTACCATACACATCCAAATTAACCATCTAATCATACATTTATTTCACCATCATTATCAAATATAAAGACAAATATGCATCTCATCACAACATCATAGCATCTAATCTAAAAACATCATCACAACATTTAATCTAGAACCGTCATCACAACATATAATATAATTCATCACATTACATAATAAACACATAATGATCCATGATAAAATCACATATCATATACATATATCAAAAGGTGTATCAATACATCATAGCCAACCTCTAAGGGCCCTCTCTCAAAGCAAGAGATGTTATCAAAATCTGTAAAGTGTATATCTGAAACTCTCAAATCCTCTCCTATAGGGGTATGTATAGAACATGATCCTTGCACATCTCTACCACCCTTGTGGCCTCCTCCCTCTTGGTTTGGTTGGGCCACACTCATAATACTCCTAGATGGTCCTGTTCCTCCTATTGTTGTCCTCTGGAGGTGCTCCTAGTAGTGTAGTGTCTTTAGAAGCTACTAGAACAAAATCCCCTTGTAACATCTATCCTTTACAACTAGTGCTCTATATTTTTCCATGTAGATCATGTTGATAGGTGAAACCTACCCCAGCCCATGTGGAGCTTCCTGAGCACCACTCACCGACTCTGTCACCAAAATAGTGCACGAGATCATCAAAATCATCTCTGTAGGCCTCCCTCTATCTGCAGTAGTGGTCTCTATCATGTATAGCTTGGTGCCTCTCTTGAGTGACTACATCCCATTATTACTGAGTTATGTATCTCTCCACCCTCATCTTATCTAACTTGGCACATAAGCGTTCCACCGCTGTAAACTCTCCCACTACACCATCTCTGCCTCCTCTAAGAGCCACCTCTACATCAATCTCCATCTCCTCTACCTCCTCCTCTCCTCCCTCCTTAGAAGCCTAAGTTTCTCATGATACAGTATGCTAATCAGAGTATCCCACTCCCACTCCTACATCATCATCATCATCCCATGGTGTAGCCTCCTCCACCACTGGGTCTACCATAGTAGGACTTGACAGACTCTCTATTTAGCTCCTCCCTCCTGTATAATATCGGATCCTAAGGCACCATCTGGATGACTCCAAAATGTCATTGAACTATATTAAAATTCACATCCTCAATGATCTTCAGTCATCTCCCCTATATCCACCTTTTCCTCCTCATCCCTTCTAACTCCACATCTACACCAGGTCATGCAAAAAAATCTTTTTATGGCATCTATATGATTTGATTGACATCCAACTCCACAAGAAGATCCACATACCAATCAAACCTCCTCTCACTCCTGTCACCAAAGGCCTGATTAGCGCTCCACCTCAAAAATCCCACCTCTAACTGAATATGGTCACCAGTGACAAATGGAAGTCCTAGTGGCCAAATCACTGCTATGTGCTCATACGCCCAATAGTGCAATAAGAAACCCACATCCAAGCTTGACCTTTTTCTACCCTCTACATGGAAATCACAAGGTAAACTCAACCAACAAGGCGGAGACCTAAATGAGAATATTATCTAGTGATCAAAAATATCTACCACTATACCAATCGGTGCTAATGAAAATCGAGCTCCACCAGAGTCTAGAAGATCATAACATGACATAGCCATCATCACCATACAAATCAAATAGTTGCGTGATACCCTAGCCTCATATCTCAACTCATATGAAAAATCCCTAAATAAAACTTGTTCTAGGGCACATCATCTCCAAATAGTCACGTCAACACTACTAATCGATGTCACCTATGATGGGGACTATATTCTCCCCACTGGATCGATAGCCTGAAGATGTGATATATATCCTTCAGGGTGATAGTCATCTCCCCTGTTCTAAACCATGTTGCTTGGATATTTTTTCAATCCAAAATATGAGGTTCAACCACAGTATATGGGATTAAATTCCTCCTCAAAGACAGGTGAGGCTTCCTGCTTATTACTAATCTAAAACACAGCAAAACAATATATACAGTATTCACACTAATCTAACCATTGGGGTTGGGATAGAATCCTGAAATCCATATCCACACATTGGGAAGACATCATTTTTCTAAATGGACAGGGTCAGAAATTATTACAATGGAAGAAACACAATGGAAAGGAAATGAGAGAAACATATTTTCTTTCGAGTAAACACAGAGCACGAAATAATCATACGAGCTTTAGATCATAAATATAATGTCTGAAATGATTAGAAACACTAAGATGCTAAACAAAGAATAGCTTAAGATTATGAACGTAAGAACAATGTCTTAAGAAAGATATATCCCACAACACAAAGTTTGCAAAATAATATCAATTCCTATTCTTCAAAATGATTAAAAGAAAACACAAAGTTTTTCTTCTTTCCAATAGCTCCCAATATTTCAAAAATCTTGACCCTTTGGAATGCATAAGCATCCCTTATTTATAATAAAAGGAGTAGAGAGAAAATAGGATAAATCCTAGAAAATAGTGTTCTTTAAAAAGAGTTCTATTTTGCTTGACTCTCACGCAGGAGACCAAGTCAAAATATGATTCAAAAATGTGACGAAACAGAAATGAAAAAGACATGTCAATTTCAAGATTGAAATGACACATCGCATCAGGACTTAATCTGAATCGTCATCTTTTGCTCCTTCATCTTTCTCTTCCTCCAGCTGAGCCTGTTTGTTCTGAAATTCTTGGAACTTCCGAATTATGCCTTGCATTTCATTTTCGTCAGGCGCAGTGGAATGATCATTCAAAACTTCACAGGTTTCATGAGTATCACTGGCACTGCCGGGAAGCTTTTTCAATCTTTTGCTGAGTCTTCTCAAGGCCTCCAAAGAATGTTCAATCCTTACAAACCTGTCGATGATTTCAATACCAAATCCATGAGTTGGTTCATGTTGAAACAGAGACTCTTGGACTTGTTTGAAAATATTATCAGCTGATATGATGCCTGAATTTCCAACTGACACTTTGGCACAGATTTTCAGCAATTCTTCTTCCAAGTCACTTTTTCCATCGATCAACTGATCTCTTGATTCTCTCAATTTACCACAGGCTTCGTTGAGAATCTTCACCCTGAACCTGATGGCTTTGGTCAGCTGGAAATGCTTATCCGCATGTGGGATGATGCCTTCTTCTACCAAGAGATGTGATGGCATTTGCTTTAATGCCTGGAGAGCTTCAAAAGTCAAATCAAGATGTCCAATTTCTTGGGAGAAATCATCGTCCATCTTCTCTCCATCACTCTGAATGTTCCCCAAAGATTGATAGACTTCCACGACATCTTGAATCACTTCCTTCCCCTGTTGGAGCAGCCTTTGGATCCATTCATCGACCACCCTTCCTTTTTTATTAATCTTCTCAATCGTAGGCACTGATGAGAAATCGAATCCGACAGGGACAGAAGAAGATGGTATGGATTCGAGGGGTTTTGAGAGCTTAAGCAAAACCTCGAGTCAACTGCTCCACCTTTCCTTTAAGCTCATCTCTGCTGTCTTTTGTTTCTTTCAACTTCTGGCACAACATGTTTGTGGCATCCCGTGCATCTTGTTGTGCTCCTTCCGTTGTCACCTCTCCTAGAGCCACCCTGGTTATCTGATAATCAGAAGTTGTTATGTCTTCTTTAGTTTTGTCAGTCGCGGGAGTGGTGATCTCTGTGAACTTATGCCCTGAAGCGTCCACCAAAACCCTTGAAACTGTTTTGGGTTTCTTGGCTGATTTAGTAGTAGAAGCCTTGAGTGAGCTGAAATCAAAGGCTGGTATGGGTACAATCACCTTCCTCTTCCTCGGAGTTTTCTCAAGTAGCCATTGTGGCGTATCAGAGGGAGTTGCCACTATTGTAGGAGTTGGTATCATACTTTCAGGGGGAGAAGGATCTATTAGTGGAGGGGAAACAATTACCAATGTGGTAGCAGATTCAATAAAAAGAGGCACAGGAGGGGGCGTGTTGGTGATTACTTGGGTCCCAGCAGAGAGGGGTGAGAGTCCAGAGAAAATGCTGGCCATGACTGAAGAAGTCGATGGGGAATGAGGAGGTAGAAGTGGTTGTGAGGGATGAAGCGCAGATCCAGACTCCAAGGTCTGGGATGCAAGAGATAAGGTCTCTTCAGTTGGGCAGTCAACAAATGGTGAAACCGTAGGTCAAGCTTCCTTCTCCTTGCAAAGAAATTTCTCCTATTTCTGGTGGTTTTGGTGATTCTGGCACATTCACCATTTCAACTGGAGAAACAATTGAAGAGATTTCTCTTTCTTTTCTCTTTTGACAAACTTGACCTTTATAGGCCCCTTAGAAGATCTTTTGTCCTTTCCCTTTTTGGAGGGCCCCACCTCTAAAGCAACCAACTTTGAAAAATTATCATCTTTAAAACTCATTCCCCAAGAGGTGAGCCATGCTTTGGTGCGTGCAAGAATTAGAGCTGACCTATCTGTAATGGAGGCTTTTTCACTAATTGACCAATCAATAGGTGGGAAAACATATTGATCTTCATTCAGTCCATCATAGGAAAGGTCCAGAACACTTTCATTATCGCTAGTACCTTCTGGTAAGTTAGCAAGCTCAAGTTTTTAAATCTCAGCAAGTGTCAATCTGCTATGATCTTTTCTTCAGACAGTAACCTCATCACGTAGATCGATCCATATGTCCTCTATGCTTGGTCTATATAGGTGCAGAGTTCCATACGCCCTGAGGACTCCTCGAATATCAAACCTGTCTCGGGGCTTCATGTGCTTCTTCAACTTATCTTGAAGCTCGTGGACAACATTCTTGGCTTTCACCACTGTCGAACAAGTATACCTTCCAATAGAAATTGGGAAAGATACAGCGGCCTTGTGTTTACTTTGTTGAAACTTGTGAAAATCCAACAATTGCCTAACCAACTCCATCAAGATTAGTTTGTCCCCTGGATATCCGGGCAAACAGAAAGGGTCCCCTAGGTACATGACTACTCGAAGATATTTTAACTTCTTAAATTGCAAGAAGACACAACCCCATTTTGAAACTTCAGCCCATGCCTCATCAGATACTCTAGTTTTCCTTAGTTCGGGACTTAACCTGCAGATGTTCTCATAAAAGAAGGCATCGTTTACCCTTCTGAATTGGTCTTGAGACCCTTTTCTTGTCAATTGAGGGAAATACTGATAAATATGTTCTACTGTCTTGTTTCCCTTGGTGTCCAACCCGGGATAGTTCCTCATGCCGGCCGCTGCATAGGTGACATACGAGGACATGTAAAATTTTCCTGTAGACAGGACTGTTGTCATTTGAGAATCTATCTCATTACTGATGAGAGTACCCCAATCAATTCCTTGTTGACTCTTCTTAATAGTGATCATGAACTGATACATCCACCCTTGGAAAACATTTGATTTAGGAAAACCAAAACCCGACTCAACAGAGTGATGATATCATTGATTTCCTGAATGAAATCACTTCTGGGAACAAGTCTTGGGAACCTGGAAACAGCCGGTTTGGCTTTGATCAGGAACTTCTTATTCACGTGCTTGATGCAATCCTCCTGATCATTGTCCCAAGATTTTTGGGCTGACTTGAGATCCATATCTCCATATTCTTCAAAATTAGGTAGCTTAAGAAGGTCATCAAAGTAACCTCCGTCCAATTTGATCACAACTTCTCCCTTGGTTTTTCACAGGAAGCAGAGTCATAATTTGAAGCACAGGCCAAGATGAACTCGGGGCACTGAGCGGACATAGGGAAGCCTGCCGCAAGAGGTAGGCCACTGTCGACTATCGATTTCATCCATGGAGTTTGAGAAGGGCTCTTGACCCTATTCCAGAAATCCTCCATGTCTACGTTTCCGAGCTCTGTATCTCGGATGTCGAAATTACAGTCAATATAGGATGGAGACTCCACCTTCCTGAATTTGTATTTCATCCTCCCTGACTTTTCAGTCTTTTCTTGTGATGGACCAGGATCCAACATTAGGGATTTTGGAGGAGAGTGTCGGAGATCAAAAGATGTTGAACAACTGCGAAAACCACGACACACCGGAGCTACCGAAGACTTGAAATAACCCGACACGCTGGAGATGTCGAGACTTGAAATAACACGACACACCGGGAGAATGTCAAAGACTTGAAAAACCCGACACTTCAAATTTTCTGATATACTGCGGGTTTTGAACACTGCAAAGCACCCTGCGAAACCCGAGAAGAGGGAATAGGGTATTTGAAACATGCAAGTTTTTCCTTCACCATTTATATCCCGAACATATTTTTAATTGTAATAACATTCTGAGGGATAAAACAAAGTGCTAATTCCAAAGGGGGAAAACCCTAAAACATAAACCTGATTTGAAAACAATCCCCAAAATGGAAAAGATAAAAACCCCACAACAACCCTGATAAGAAACTTGGAAGAATTCCTTACACAATTAATCCACAAAAACCACAAATAAAGAATGAAGAAAAATACCTCCAACCAGGACAAGGAATGATAAAAAATGAGCAATGCAATGGGCGCACGAGGTGAGTTTCGGGCCGGGTCGAAGATGCATGCACGACAATCCATGAGGTAAAAAGTATGTCTGGTAAAAATGATGTGGAAATCCGAATATATATAAGAAAATTCACATTTAATACACTTCAGTTGACATGTGCCAACTACCCAACAACTTGGCATTAATTCCATGTCAGCATGCTTGGGATATTCGGAAACCCGACACAAAGGTTTTTAGAGTAATTTGGGTTTCGGGTTGCGGGAAACAATCGACATGAAGCATGATGTTTGATAGCCTCAGAAACCCGAAACAAAGGAGTAAACCGGGTTTCGGGGATCGGAAGACATGCGACATAAAGCATGTTTTGACGAAGGCATGTTTCGATGCTTGGAAGATCCATGAAACTGACTCACCTTATTTGATGCGGGTTTCGGGTTTCGGGAACACACGACATGAAGAATCTAAGACACATGTTGTCTTGCTTGTGAAACCCGAAAACCCGATTATCTCTCTGAAAGGTAACTTTTAGAGAACCAGCTCAAAAATTTCTTAGGGTTATCTCATTTTTTGGCATAAACTCAAAAATGAGATAACAAACCAAAATGTTCATGTCTACATATCCCATATCTCTACTAATGTTATCATCAATCCCACATCTCATGGGATCCTCTGGTAGTGCATGAATCTACCTAATCCAATGAGACAGATGATCCCACTTGGAATTTGTCACATCTCCCCTAATCTACTCATATAGAGAAGGCACCCAATATCTCAAATATAGGGTCTCCCTAGCTTACAATCACAAATAGAACATGAAAACATTAGATCCCCAATCCAAATCTATTCAAACTGCATTAATGTTCATCCAAAATTCAATATAACCCTAGCTTATCTAATCCTACCCCAATCGACATCGACCTGGTTGGGTCGGTTGCATTATGGGGGTCAATCGACACACCTTAGAGATGGGTCGACATTGACCCGCCTTGGTCACTACCGACCACCCCTAGCATCATCCACTTTTTGCAAAAAATGTAAAAAATAAATTAAATATCAAATTTAATTAAAAACTAGCATGGTTTTTGTTACTCACCATCCTCCACATCCTCTGGCATTTCCCATGACTCCAACGGCCTCCATATCTCAATTTTCTCGTTAATCACTTTTCTCTCTCTCTTGCCAAGTTTGTGCTTGCAAATTAACAACGTCGACGTCACCCCCCCTAGGCTTATATAGCAACTGACTTTGAGTCACCATTGACCCCCTTGGGTCACCATCAGTTGGATCTAGTCACTATTGAATCCCCTTAGCTATAATTATTTTGGTATTTCCCCCTTTTTCTTCCATAATTTCCTCAGGCATCATCTATTGTTGACCTTTAAGTCCACATTTTTGTCATCTCTATTTTCCCTCGGGCATTTTTAATCCAACATTCAAATTATTCCTCCTTCAGGCATATATACTTTCTAAGTCCACATTTGTGGCCATCTCTTTTTTCCCTTTAGGCATTTCAATCTTTTCATACTCCCTAAGCCCACCTTTTGTGGCCTTACTCCTCCTTCGGGTATTTTTGTGTCACAATCCTATCTAATTTACGCATGAAGTCCTCCTTTGAGGCCATATTCATTTTCCCCTTTCGGAATTACATTCATCATATCAAGTGCACTCGTGTGGCCATAATAATTCCTTTCTTTGTGGCACCTTTTTCCATTCAAATTCCACCTTTGTGGCCATATTTTACCCACTTAGGGAATTTTTTTATTTTTGTCTTTACGGCCATATTTTTCCCCTTTGGGGCATATCATTTCATCACTCACTTTTTATTTTTCCTTCTCGGCCATGTTTCATGTCCTACTGGGCACCATACCTTTTATCCTCGTCCCTTGTGGATATATACCTTTTCACTCAATTCTTCGTGTACGAAGGATTTCACATACCTTTTGCATTTAGTTGTGCATATTTTGATGACTTTCCTATGACTTGTTGGTCATCCTAGCTTGCATCCATACTGCAATGATCTTCACCCACTCACTTTGGTCCATCGAATGGTATAGCATGTCTCTGTTGAGACCGCAATTTTCCTCTACCGGTTTGATATTGGATTCACCGCCATAGTTTTTATGGTTATTGTGATCCGTTTTACTTGGGGAATCTTACCTTGGTAATAATTTTACCCATACTTTCTTCGCCCACCCACCCTTTTTCATTTACCTTTTTCAAACACGTCATCTATTTCCCTTTATTTCATCGATCCCGCATTTAAGGGGTGCTCATCATTAATCATTTTTATTCGCCACCAACTCTCATCATTTTTATCTCATGGCTTTCCTAGCATAAACCACTCAACAAAAAGGAGAAAAATGTAGACACCTAAATTCAGTATCTATCCCCGTAATCACCCGCATGTGCATAATTAATTTTAAATCAGCCCATCCCCTTAATTTAATAAAATGTCCTTTTATCCCATCCATATTAATCTTTTTTAATTTTAATTAATTCATTCCTATTAATTAATTAATTAATATCCACACCATATCATGCCCATTTAACTCCTATTAATTAATTAGTTCCTATCAATTAATTAATTAATCATTAATCTTCATCCATGCCCTAATTCACTTTCTATTTAGGATGATTTCATCTTAAATCCTTATCCCCTCGCTTTTTCCTAGATTTCTTCCTATCTATTTTTATTCCCTAACTACCCATGATTTATCCCCAAGAAATCTAATCCCACCTACATGCTTTAAATCACCCTTCCAACTCTTAAAAACATGAAATCACTCTAGAAATCACAAAAGCTATCCCATTGGGGAAAATTTCACCGCACTCGGAGATGACCTAGTCGTTGTCACCCTTATAAAATTGAATCCTTCCTTTCTATTCTTCAATCAAATGCATGCAATTTCGATCCTTCTTGCAAATTAAGCATCCTTCCTCATGCTTGAGCATTCCTGAGACATTTTATAGGCCTTCTACACATCCCTTTGGCATGCTTACATCACTCACAATCATCCTTCGTGATATTTTCCATCATCGTTATCTTAATTTTTGTATATCTATCATATTATCATATATTCTTTGTTCCTAACCTTTTGTAGGTATAGAGCATCTTCTCGTAACATCCAGGGAACACTCAGCATCCTTCTCCTACAGCCCCTTTTCCTACATGTTTCCATATTCATCCACTTATCCTCGACTTTATATTTCCACGATACGGTCGTCATCAATCCCTCTTGATTGTCATCGATCAAGGCTTTATTCATCCAATAATCAATCCAAACTGTCCTTTCTCTTATATTTTCATGCCTCTCTATCTTTGGATATTTTCTACAGATCCTCTTATAGCACTTACAAACCTTTATCAGTTTCCAAATTGCATTCATACCTTATAGGTCTGCATATTTTATCTACATGTTCAAATCCATCCTCCCAGGTCATCGTCGACCTTCTTGCGCATAGTCTAGATCACCATCTACTCAAACCAAGTAAAATTTAATTTGTAATTATTTCAGTCATATTATCTTTTAGAACAATTTTAATAATTTTTTAGAATTAATGTTATTTTTTTGTGTGCATGTTATCTATTGTTCTTGCTTTATTTCACTCTTTCTAAACAATAGGGGTTAACATTTGCAAAAGGAAGCTAAAATATTCTTGGATCCGACATTGTTCGGGCATCCCATCCATAAATCTATCTAATCAATATCATTTTCAATTTGTTTACAAGTCTTCTTCATCTCACAGTAAGGATTAATCAATTACTCAGTTCTGTGTCACATCGCATCCGAGGTAACTTAAACCCTCCATCATTTCTGAGTTTTCTAGTTTCTTTAGTAGTTATTGCATTCAAATTCATTACAAATGTGAATCTTGGTAAACTCTCTTCTCAAAATATCCATTTCTTCATCATTGTATCGAAGAAAATCATCTAGAGGAAGGAAATGAAATAAAATGTCATGAATTTCTTGGTCAACTGCATGAAGTTGAAAATATTACCTTCGGTAGATTCTCCACCCTCATGCCACTCATACAACATCTCATATCTCTTGTGAATCCTCTTCATCCATTTCTTGGATTCTCAATCATCTACAGTGAGATTCCCATTTTCTTTCTTTTAAGAACACTCTTTTTGTATTACAAACACCATGACTTGATGACGGGGTCTTCACAAAAGAAATCTTCTCCATTCTAGAAATTATTTTCATGGATACTGCAGAGATGGTATAAACCTTCTTTCCCTTAGCTTTCTTAGATTTGTAAGAGACGTTCTAAAATGATGGCTGATCAAATATTTGCATTTCTTGGTAGTCATCATCTTCTTCTTCTTCACTTTCACTCATTGGTACCAAACTTCAATATCTAAACTTTGACATTGTGTTGTAGGAATAAAATCTTACACGAATTCATTCCTTGATAGAGTCACCTTCAAAAATTAGTTTTTCTTTGAATTTTGATTTTTTTAATACCTTTTTTTGTATTTTGTAGAGATATTTGTGGTTGCAAATGGGTGAATCTCTCCCAAGCAGAGTCACTAAAACTTATTGGTGAAATAATTTTTCGTATGACAAATTAGGTGTTTCCACCAACTCTCACCAAGTTACACCCCTCTTTTTTTTGTGTATGGGGAGGCTCCATTATTGAATGTAAACTAATATACTCCTATATAAATTTTATGTGGTGGCCAATGATGTCGGGTATCACATAATAACACTTCACCGAACTTGTGGAAAAAAATTTGTATGGGGTACAAGGGAGAAATGGCAATGGTGAGGGGTGAAGGAAGGAAATTAGAAAAAGGAAGGTTGTTTCTATGAGTAGACACAAGTATAACTCACACCTAATAATCGGAGTAGTTCAACATTCAATTAGTGGAAAATAAAATGAATCTATCGTTTGAGAAAAATAAACCCAAACACACCATTCTTTGGATTCATCCATCAAAGATACAAAGATCTTTCTTCATCACCATACTTACTAAGTGAATATAAGAGAGAAAATAGAGGAACACATGAAAATAGAAATGGAATAAATTTAGCTTTAATTTCTTGTGCATTGATGATACAAAGTTCAACAACATTAAATCCACAATTTCTATAGAGTGGAAATTCTCAAAATCTAGGATTTTCATGATCCTTT
The DNA here is from genome assembly GCA_018340775.1 of Taxus wallichiana var. yunnanensis. Taxonomy (NCBI): domain Eukaryota; kingdom Viridiplantae; phylum Streptophyta; class Pinopsida; order Cupressales; family Taxaceae; genus Taxus; species Taxus wallichiana. Next base: position 511,865,969 of record CM031238.1, on the reverse strand, counting down.
GGAATAGAGAATCCATCCCAATTTATAACCTCGTGAATTTACTTTTCATCTCCCCATGTGACTCTTCATGATCTTATTCACTTGTGACTTTACATATTCCTAGAAAATGAGAAATAAATTCCCTTTTTATAAATTAAAGGGACTTTTATAATTCAAATTTATAAATTCACTTAAGTGAATGGGAAAAAATACAATGATCGTGCTCAATGAAGAATTAGAAAGGGAAGAGAAGGAAGAGGTAGAAAGAGAGGAGAGGGAGGAAGTTTTCTATATCTGGTGAAGAATCTCCTTACAGTGAAGAACGTTGTTGATTCAAGATTCCATATGAGAATTTTATGGAGTGGGTTCATGTTCCTTGAATTCCTTTCCATACTAGGCTACTACAAAAGCCAACTTATCTTCCTCTCAAATGAAAACAAATCCCAAGACCTTGATCCATGCCCTAGGAATATTAACGATCCTTTTACATTAACAGAGCCATCCCTTATGATCCATTACAATTACAGAAATGTAACTTTTGATATTGTCCAGGGACTCTAAGTTATCTTCATTGAAGGAGAGAGATTCACTGCCTCTTTCTTGATTAGCTCTTAGGAGGAATTAATGATCTCTTTTGAGGATGAATCCTTAGTGAGTGGTGTGAAATCAAGTTTATAAAAACAATTGTATACATCATGCAAGATCTCAAAAGCATGTTGTCTGCAAGCATAGATAGCATTTTTAGCATTACATATCTCACATCCATGATGTGGAAACTTGAGACAACTTCTTTGCAGTTGATGCAAACACATTCTTTTCACAAGAGTGTGAGAATTGAAGGATATCATATCTAACACCAATGGGAACACCTCATCTAAGTGATTTCATTATTTTGAAAAATCCTCTTTTTCTTTCTTTACTTTTGTCAAATTTAGAAGAACGTACTTGATGACATAAATGACATCTGTAAACAATGCCTTTCTTTGTTCAATGATTTTCTTGATCCACTTCTCATTATTTTTCCCCTACATCATATATCCTTGTGCTTTCTTGACCACCTCGAGATCAACATTTCTGATTGGAGGAATGAATTCTCCTAGATGGGAAGATGTTGAGTCGGTTTTAAGAAGGGTTAAATGTGAGCACTGATAACTTTTACATGTTCCTCCAATTGCACAATCATTTTCTTGTATTTTTGTTTCGATCGAGGAGGTGGGAAGTGGAATCCTTGGATAGATGAGAGTCACCCTCATGTGAGGCTTGACCTAGTGAGATGTGGTTCAACTCATAATCTGATGGAGTTATGTCCTCAATGGGATTTTCATTCTTAGTCCTGGTAACTTCACCATATTGATTTCCTGAAGTGCCACTAAAGAAGCAAGATGTTATCTAGGCTTTCTTTCTTTGCTTGGACTTCATTTCTCATGAGATTACTTCAAGATTGGGAATGATAGAAAGTTTATTTATCCTTGGCTCATTCTCAAGAATTTATTAAATCCATATAAAATAATCTTCGAGGATTTGACATGATTTACTCACTAGAGCACTTTCAACACTTGTTGTGGAACCAATTATTGACCATCATGGGGAATATTTTCCATTGGGAAGACATACCTAGATTATTTTGAAGAGATGAAGGCTACACTGAATCACTCTTGCAATGTTTTACTTCAACCAACTCACATTGAGCTCACTCAAATGGCTCAACTCACTTTGGCCAACTCTCCCAACTCACCTTGGTTTAATTAGCCCATTGAGTTCATTTAGCCAACTCACTAGGCAGGTGTGGATGGCTCTAACATGATTAAAAATTTATTTTCAACCCTATTTATTTATAATTTCAATAGATATTTTAATCTTAATTTAATGCACATAATACTGGTTTCTCAACTGCTACACCTCGTGAAGTTTTTCCTTTGTTCCTAAACACAATTGCGACCAAAATGATGCCTCAAGACCTCTGTGAAGGATGAATTACCCTATTTTATTTATGAAAACATAATAAAACCCTATGAATATGTTGGAAAGTAGAGATATGAATGAAAAGTGAGCCTAATTGTTACATTTTTCACCATAAACCGAGATTTTCTATTTTTAGTAGGTTGAACTAGGACTTGTTATTTTGGGATATTTCACTGTTTTACTCAAATTTGAACTTTTGATCCACCGACATGTTCATTTCCACTATGTTGACAATTCTCTTCTATTTTTAGAAACTTTCTATTTTTATACAGTTTCCTTTTCTTTTTCTTTGTTCTTATTTTTTGCCTTTTGGTCAAAATTGTTTAGTTTATCATTTTCAATATTTTCTGAGTGCACTATTCTCAAAGGATTTGGTTTTTAGGAAAGATTCTATTTATAGTAAGTGAGGGTGCTAGATACTTCATATTTTTATAAAATTCACTTTCCCACATCATATTGCAATGAAAAAAAATTCACTGGAATAGGATCGCCTTTTGACTTCGTGCTCAAAATTGCAGTCAAATCCGATCTACTAGGATGATGGGAAATTGAAAAAACATGAGTTAAGGAAGAAAAATATGGTTTAATGCCATTAAAAATTCAAGCAACCCATGATTTTTTTATCAATTACTTCTTGAAGGCACCTAGGAAAGATGAAAACTATGAAAATATCATTCAGTTTCATTCATTGGATTGGGAGATATGAATTTTTCTAGTTTTCAAGCATGTAGTCATTCTAAAAAAATTGGCATGGTATATGGATAAACTATAGGTTTCTTGGGTGTTTCTCAGACGTTTTCATGAGGAAATAGATGGTAAATGGAGTAGATATGGATTGTAATGGATTTTTAAAATTTTCGCACCACTTCTCATGCACACACAAGGAAGGAAGAAGCGGTAGTTAAAAAAATTTAACATTTTTTTATTTTTAAACATCTTGGAAGGGGAATATTATTTTTTCCCTAAGGTAAAATACATAAGTGGCATAAAAATATACCCTCATGTGAGCATGACAAGTGGAGATCAATGATTTCTCGGATGGGGAGAGAGAAAAAGTAAGCAAAAAGCACCCAGGGCCGAGATTGGGTCGATTAAAAACCTTGGAAAGGGATAGATTGGAGCACATTTTCTTATCCCAAATATCCCAAATGGGTGGGATATATTATGTATAAAAAAATTTCCTCATGTAGGAGTGATAAGTGGCAGGATGTGGTTTGGCGAGGTGAAGAGGGGAAAGGGTGAAAAATGTCTGCGGAGCCTTCCTGGGGTCATGTGAAAAACCAAGGGCCAAAAATCATGGGGAAATTTTTTGTGTCTCAACTATCCCAAACAAACATGATATATGGGGAAGAAAAATTTTCCCTCACCCTAGGCTGACAAGTATCACTTTGTGATTGCACGACAAGAAGGGCTAGAATGAGGTGAGCAGGAGCTTAAGCCGACATCATAGAGCTTCACCGGGGTCATGTGATGGACCAAGGGGCTTAACTGGACTGGGTGAATTTTTGTGTCCTAAATGTCCAAAATGAATGGGACAGATGTGGTAGAAAAATGCACTCTCACCTCATGCTTGACATGTGTCCACCTGTGAAAATGGTTGTCCCGAAAGCTTACCTTGAGGAGATCCTTAAAGACGAAGTTTCTGGAGCTCCAGGAGGACTATTTTGGAACTTATAAATATAAAATTGACTCCAAAAATATTTCTAAGATGAATAGGATGTGTCCCATCATCTAATTCTACCTAAAACCCCTTAAAATATCCCTGTTTCAAGAATACAAGGTGTGTCTCCGATGAAAATGGGTTGTGGTAAGAAGAGCTTTAGTTTTGTAAAAATATAAAACCACCATAATTTAGAGCATTGAATTATATTTCCAATGATATATTGTTTGACCTATAACTCCTTACGAAGCTCCTAGAATCACCTTCCGAAGCTCAAGCACTATTTTGAACTACAAGCTCCTTCACCTTCAAAAACCCACTTTCATTGAAATTATCCCTAAACCTTCAAATCTTCCCTAAAATTTAATAAATCACTTGAAATATGTTCTTATATCCTCAATACCACTTACTAATTATTTTGGGCCTTCAAATCTATCCCAAAGGGTGCACACCTATCCCGAAAAAGACTAGAAATAGTCTTTCTAGATCTATTGAAGAATATTCCTTGAGAAGCACTACATCGGAAGAACTTCATGAACTTTTTTCATATTTACAACACTTGGAAAAGGTTATTAAAACACATATGATAAATTTTAGGATTGGGATAGGCATGACACACTTTGAAAAATGATCTAGAGAGGTGATGAGGAAATTTTTGACACTAGGGTATAGTTGTCATGTTTCAACATTGAATTTTTCCTTTGCAAAAAACATGACAACAACTAGATCTAACTTGGGGACTTTTTGTAGATCAATCTCAATGAGGATAGAGCATACAATAATCCTATAATCTCCAAATCACTACGTGGACCAGTGTCTTGTCTATTGGGCTTATGGATTCATTTCTTCCAAACACACACACGAACAAACACACAGAAGGGAAACACAACAAAATCGAAAACAACACACAATGGAAAAGGGAAATTATATTACAATGGAGGGATATTTATAGAGGCAGGTAAATAATTTACACGTTTGGGAGAAGTACACACAATCATGGAACAATGGATCAAAATACAATCTCCAAAGTTCAAAAATCATTATCTAATCAAACCATGCTCCTTTGATGTCTTTTCACAGTTTGAGAAGAAGGATACTTACTAGGATTCCATCTTCATACATATATTACACTAAAACCATTTTTACATCCAATGAAAAAAAAATTACCTATTTGGAATCCAACTTAATGCTTTGTTAAAATGAGAAGCTAATCATCCATGTTCTCGAGAGTGGAAACGTTACATTTATCACGGAAAATTCATCATCCTTGAATTCCACCACAAATTTATCACTTGAATCAACAGGGAACTTAAGATAATTGAGACAAGCTAAATTACGTTCTCATCAATGATTTCTTCAAACCTTTCACTTTGTCTTTGTGAGCAAGTTATTTCAAAAACAAAGTCCACATTGTTGGCATGGATGTCTTCATCATCCTTGAGAAAATATTGCAGCATGGAAACATGTTCAAGATCGTAGATTCCTTGGAAAGGGTGAGTGAAATCTGATTTTGACAAGATTCTTGCACCTTTTCAATTTTTTTCCTAAAATAATTGTGATCCACACCTACCACTCAAAAGTGGTCTTGACATCATTTTCAAAACTGCAATCCTTGGTTTTCCATGCAATATTTTTTCTTCCTTGAGTTAATTTTGTAGTATGAATTCTTGTTTCTCATTGGTAGGGCATCGAAAGGTGGTGATGACAAGTTGAACTTCACTATACTCAAAAAAATTCTTCATCTTTTCGAATAATTATCTTCCATACAAATTATCTCATCATTTTTCTCACTATCACCCTCCATGGTGGACATGTTGTCTTCATAAATGATAATATTCATAGGATATTCAAGAATCTCTTTTACTTTGCATTCATGATCTTCTTCAAAAAATAAGAAAGAGGAAAACTTACCTTCACATTTTCTCTCATCCATCCATATATTGAGGAAGACATCAAGCTCATCCATTTTCTCCATATCATCATCAAACATTAGTGCATGGAAAGGAGAAAAAAATTACATCATACCTATCTTGCATTTCCATGGCCCGAGTCAAGATCTCAAGACTAAGTTGAGGGTCTTCAATTTTTTCCGTAGTAGTCGAAATGTCTTGTAGGGATTTCTCTTTTAATTACTTCATACACTCATTCTCACCTTTACTAGAAAGGTCATTGCATTGAGCTTCAAGGAGATGATTGAAAATCTGATCCATACATGTCCATGATTCATTTGGAAGATCCTCTTTTACATTCTCTATGTTTTTGTCATCTAAGGATCACCTTTTTTTTTTAAAAGAATGGGCATACTTGATTCTCAAAATTCTCTGGAAAAGAGAAAAGATCCAAGCTATGTTAGAAGTTCACACCTTTGAGATCAAGATCCTTTTCATCGTGCTCATGATGGGAGGTAGAGAACCATGTTTGGTTAGCCAAACTTTCAAGATCATCTTGATCATTTCTTGTAGTATCTTCTTATTCACAATAAAAAATAGATATTTTATACTTACTATGATCATCATCATTGAGATCCTTTGGTGAATGTGGTGAAAATCGCTCTTCATAAAATTCATTCTTAACTTGCTCATCCTCCTTAGTTTCTAGAAATAAATTGAATTATTTTCATTTTTTCATCCATGATTGAATTGGGAAGATAATTTGATTCTTCAATTGTCTCCATTTCATCATTCAACATTTCTACATCACTTGAAGAGTCAAAATTAGAAAGAATATTATCCATGATTACCTCAAATTCATCATCTTCATCTGGGATGAAGGATGAGTTTCTTGTGCTTATTAATTTTTGGTGGAGTCCTTGTAAATAACTAGATCACTTGTCATATAACAATAATCTTCCTCTCTTGAATCCATTGTTTCTTCAATGGGTTGTGCCTCAAGCCAAAATGAGTTGATGAATGGAGGTTCAACTATAATGTATTTTTCATCATCCTCCAATGTGCTGATTTGATTCTCATCGAAAGGTTCAAGGATATGACATTCATCAGAAGTGCACAAGAATATTCCAGGGATGAATACCTCATAGTGTAGACAATTCTTGGGTTCTTCTTGAGTTTCTTCTTCCTCAAAATTACAAAGTGCTTCAAGATGTTCATACCTTATTTGCAAGGCCAATGCATACTTCCAAACTTCATGATAGGCTTTGGGATAATAATTTCCTTCTTCTCACACTCAGAATCCTTTGCACATATTTCTTCATCACCATATGCAAGAAAATCATCTAGAGGAAGGGAAATGAAAGACAATGTCATGAGTTTTTTGGTCAGCTACATGAAGTTGAAAATATTACCTTCAATGGATTCTCCACCCTCATGTCACTCATACAACATCTCATATCTCTTGTGAATATTCTTCATTCATTTCTTGGATTCTCGATCATCTACAGGTGAGATTCCATTTTATTTCTTTTAACAACACTCTTTTTGAATTGTAGCCACCATGACTTGATGATGAGGTATTCATAAATAGAAATATTCTACATTCTGGAAAGTCTTTTCATGGCTCTTTGTAGAGAGATGGTGCTGACCTTCTTTCCCTTATCTTTCTTGGCTTTGCGATAAACATTCTAAAATTAGGGTTTATCAAAGATTTGAATTTCTTGGCAGTCATCATATTCTTCTTCTTCACTGTCACTCATTGGTACCGAACTCCATTCTCTATACTTTTTCATTTTGTTGCGGGAAGAAAATGTGACACGGGTTCATTCCTTGATGGAGTCTCCTTCAAAAATTGATTTTTCTTTGAAATCTTATTTTTTGTCATTTTATATTTTTCGAGAGATATTTGCGGGTGCACATGGGAAAATATTTCCCCATTAGATTCTTTTAAAACTTTTGGCGAAATAATTTGTCATATGAAAAATTAGGTGTTTCCACCAATGCTCATGGGGTTGCGTCCCTCCTTCTTGTGTATGGGGAGTCTACAATTATTGAATCTAAACTAATATAGCCCTATCTAATTTTTTGGGTTGGCCAAATATGTCAAGGATAACATACGAACCATTCACTAAACCTTTGGCAAAGTTCTTGTATTTGGTACAAGGGAGGAAATTGCAACAGTGAGGTATGAAGGAGATAAATTTGATAAAGGAAGGTTATTGTTGTGAGTAGGCACAAGAAAAATTCACACCCAATAACTGGAGTAGTTTGACATTAAAATTAGACTAAACCAACAATGAAGCTATCTAGTGAGAAAAACTTACCTATACACATAATTCTTTAGATTCATTCATCAAAGATACAAATCTCTTTCTTGATCACTATACTTAAAAAGTTCATATAAGAGAGAAAATAGAGGAACACATGAAAATATAAATGGAAGAAATTTAGCTTTTATTTCTTGTGCATTGATGATACAAAGTTCAACAAAAATAATCCACAATTGCTATAGAGTGGAAATTCTCAAAATCTAGGATTTTTAGGATCCTTTGGAATGGAGAATCCATCCAAATTTATAGCCTTGTGAATTTACCTTTCATCTCCCCCACATGAATCTTCATGATCTCATTCACTTGTGACTTTACATCTTCCTAGGAAATGAGAAATAAGTTCCCTTTTTATAAATTAAAGGGAATTTTACAATTCAACTTTATAAACTTAAGTGAATGAGATAAAATACAATGATCACACTCAATGAAGAATTAGAAATGGGGAGAAGGAAGAGGGAGAAAGAGAGGAGAGGGAAGAATTTTCCATATCTGATGAAGAAGCTTCTTGTGATGAAGAACTTTGCTTATTCAAGCTTCTGTGACGAAGAAATTTGTTGATTCAAGCTTCTGATGAGAAGTTTCCATAATGGGTTCTTGTTCCTTTAATTCCTTACCGAATCACTTATAAGAGCCAACTTATCTTCCTCTAGAAAGAAAAACCCATCCTAACACCTTGATCCATGCCCCTAGAATCCCACTAATATTTTTCATTGACATGATCCATTGCAATTGCAGAAATGCAACTTTTTATATTGGCTAGGGAATCTAATTTATCTTCATTAAAGGAGATAGAGTCACCTGCCTCTTTCTTGACTAGCTCCCGGAAGGAAGCAATGATATCTTCTAAGGATGAATCCTAAGTGAGTGGTGGTAACTCAAGTTTATGAACAAAATTTTTGACATCATCCAAGATCTCAAAATCATGTTTTCCATAAGAGCCCAACTCAAATATAGCATTCTTGAGAATTATGTATCTCACGTCCATGATGTGGGTCAAAACTTGAGATAAGTTCTTTGTAGCTGATGTTAATACATTCTTTCTCATGAGAGTGTGAGAATCAAAGGAGCTCATCTCAAACATCAGTGGGAACACCTCATCCAAGTGATTTACCTCTTTTTCAAACTCCTCCTTTAATTTATTTACTTTTTCAAAGTTTCAAGAATGTACTTGATGAGATAAATAACATCTGTAAGCAATGCCTTGCCTTGTTTAATGATTTTCTCAATCTACTTCTCGTTAGCCTTCCCCTACATCATGTATCCTTGTGATTTCTTGACCACCTTAGCATAAAAACTCTTGATTGGAGGAATGTATTCTTTTAAAATGGAAGATGTTGAGTTAGGTTTTAAGAAGGGTTAAATGTGAGCACTAAGAACTTTTACATCTTCCTCTAATTACATGATCACTTGCTTGTAATCTTCATTTCCAGCAAGGAGATAGGAATTGGATTCCTTGAATAGATGAGAGTCACCCTCATGTGAGGCTTGACCTAGTGAGATGTGGGTCAACTCATAATCTGAAAAACTCATGTCCTCAATGGGATTTTAAGTCTTAGGCCTAACTTCAACATACTGTTTTCCTAAAGTGTCACTGAAGAAGTGGGATGTTATATGGACTTTATTTCTTTACTTTGACTTCAATGCTCTTGATCTTTCTTTGAGACTGGGCATGATAACAAGTTGCTTTATCCTTGGCTCACTCTCGAGCATTTATTTAATCTATGGAAAAGGCTCTTCAAGATTTGACATGATGTCATCATCAAGCACTTTCAAGAACTTGTTGTGGAACCAAATCTTGACCATCATGGGGAAGATTTTCCATTGGGGAAGATAAAAATTATTTTGAAGATAAAAAGGCTGAAATAAATCACTCTTGCAATCCTTTAATTTAATCAACTCACCTTGAATAGCACACTGAGCTCACTCAAATGGCTTAGCTCACTTTGGCCAACTCTCCCACTCATCATTGTTTAATTAGCACATTTATCCAAATTCACCAAAGAGGTGTGGATGGCTCTAACCTGATTGAAAAGTTATGATGACCACCCTTAGTTTAAATTTCAATGGATATTTGATTCTTTTTAATCTTACTTGAATTTACAAAATCCCTAGTTTCTAAACTATTTCACCTCGTGATGTTTTGCCTCTGCTCCTGGACACAATTATGACCAAAATGATGCCTCAAGAACTCTATGGAGGATGAATTTCCATGTTTTAGTTATGAAACCATCATACAACATTTTGAATATGTTAAAAATTATGGAGATGAATTAAAATTGATCCTCTTGCCACTTTTAACACCTAAAACGGAGACTTTCATTTTTAGCAAGTTGAACCAAGACCTGCTTTATTTGGGGATATTTCACCTTTTTCTCAAATTTGAACTTCTTGATCCTCTAGCATGTTCATTTCCACTATGTTGATGAATTTATTCTATTTTTATAAAGTTTATAATTTTAGAAAGTTTCCTTTATTTTTTTCTTTATTATGCGTTTTTCCCCTTTTTGTCAAAATTCCCTACTTTACCATTTTCAATATTTTGTGAGTGTATTGTTAAAGGATTTTATTTTTAGGAAAGTTTATATTTATAATAAGTGAAGGAACTAGATAATTACTGTTTTTAGAAACTTTACTTTCCCACCTTGGATTGCAATGAAAACATCTTCACTGGAATAGGCTCACCTTCTAGACTCCATGTTCAAAATTTCGGTTTGATCCGTCTGCTAGGAATGATGGGAAATTGAAAAAAACATGAGTTAGAGAAGAAAACTAGGGTTTTTTGCCATTAAAAATATAGGGAACCTATGAGTTTTCTATCACTTGCTTCTTGAAGGCATCAGGGAAAGAGGAATATTGTGAAATTTTCATTTAGTTTTGTTTAACAAATTAGGAGATATGAATTTTTCTAGTTTTCAAACATGTAGTCATTCTAGAAAAATGTTGGATTGGTGTATGGATAAATTTTTGGTTTATTGGTTATTTTTATTTTATTTTTCATGAGGGAATGGATGAAAAAAATTGTGAATATGGATTTTAAAATTTTCTAGCATCACTTTTCATGCACGTGTAAGGAAGGAAGAAGCAACGATAGTTAAAAAATTTAGAAATATTTTTAGTTTTTAAACATCTTGGAAGGGGCACATTTTTTCCCAACTACACCAAAGGGATGGGACATATGGGACAGAAAACTTCAACCTCATAAGATCATGAAAAGTGGAAATCAATTATTTCTTGATAGAGGAGAGAGAAAAAGCAAGAGAAAAGCACCCGGGGGCCGAGACTGGATCACATGAAGAACCCCGACAAGGGTTGGAGTGGGGCACTTTTTGTCCCAACTCTCCCAAAGGGGTGAGACATATAGGGTGGAACAATTTTCCCTCATTTTTGAGTGAAAAGTGGTAGGATGTGGTTTGACGAGGTGGAGAGGGGAAAGGGTCGAAAAATGGCCTGTGGAGCCTTCCCGGGGTCATGTGAAAAACCAAGGGCCAAAAAAACCTAGGATGCATTTTTATGTCCCAATTGTCCCAAAGGGACATGAAATATGGGGTATAAAAATATGCCCTTGCCCTAGGATGACAAGTGTTGCTTTGTGATTACATGGCGAGAAGGGCTAGAATGAGGTGAGAAGGAGCTTAATCGACATCATAAAGCTTTATCGGGGTCATGTGATGGACCAGTGGCATTATTGAACCTGGGTGCATTTTTATGTTCCAAATTTCTCAAAGGGATTGGAAAAATGGGGCAGGAAAATGTGCCCTCACCTCATGTTGACATGTGTACACCTGTGAAAATGGATGTTTTGAAAGCTTACCTTAAGGAGAGCCTTAAAGAAGAAGTTTCAGGGAGCTCCATGGGGACTTGTTTGGAGCTTATTTACATGGAAGTGACTCCAAAAATCCTTCTAATATGAATTGTATGGGTCCCATGATCTCATTCTACCTTCATCCCCCTTAAAATATCCTTTTTCTCGGGACCATAGGGTGTGTCTCACAAAAATGGGTTTTGGGAAGAAGCACCTTGGTCTTGTGAAAAATATGAAGGAACCATCATTTACAGAATTGAATTATCTTTAAAATTATATTTTTTTTTACATATAACTCCTTACAGAGCTCCCAAAATCTCCTTCCACATCTTAGGCACTATTTTGAATTGCAAGCTCCTTCACCTTCAAAAATCCGCTTTCAATGAACTTGTCCTTAAACCTTCAAATATTCCCTAAACTTTCCTAAATAACTTTCAATATGTTCTTAGCTCCTCAATACCACTTCCCAATAAATTTGGGGCTTCAACTCTATCTCGGAGGGTACACACATGTCCCAAAAAGGCTAGAAATAGCCTTTCTAGGTCTATTGAAGAATTTTCCTTGAGAAGCACTTTGCATCGGAAGAACTTCATGAACTTGTTTTTATATTTCAAACACTTTATCATGGTTATTACAACATATATAAGCACTTGCAGGACTGGGATAGGCATGACACATGGGGGAAAATGATCTAGAGAGGTGCTTAGGAGGGTTTTCAAGGAAAATTGTGACACTAGGGTATAGTTGTCATGTTTCAACATTGAATTTGTCCCTTGCAAAACTCATGAAAATAGAAGGGGAACTTGTTAAGGAGGAATTATTCTTTACGAACCATCTTCATATATGAAAAGATACATAGCTAACTCAAGGTTCTTATGGAAAATAGAGAGACCGCGTAATGGAGTTCTTTCCATTTCTCAGAACTACCCCTAGTTAGTAATATGTCTAGGTATATGTATGATGATGTGAGATTATATTTATTCTACGTCGTACTTAGGTCAACTATTACGGTGTCTTTACTTCTTATTGTTATACTTCGTGAGTAGGGTTAATTAATTGAAACTTAGTCATATGAGGTTAGTAAGGGCTTATTGTATCATTTTACTATATTAACCTTAACTTTGTATTCTATAGAAATTATAGTTTAGTTTAGTTGTTGATTTATATAAACTCATCCTAGTGATTTCATGAACTACTAAGAAATTAAATTGACTTAGTATACTAATCAATCTCTTACTTAGAGATATTAACATCCTTTATTCATAAGTACCTATTTATTTATTGTTACTGAGAGTTAATAAATCTTAAATGATTGTATTGAATACTTAGCTTCTTTATTGTTATATATGATTAAATTCAATATTCATTTCCATAATAACTTCTTATTATGAAAATAAAGATAATATCATTATTATTTCCATTTAGTACTATTGTACTTCCTTAACATATTAACATCCCATATTGCAGTTTATGATACTCTACTTAGTTCATTCCTTGCTAGTGTTTACCAAAATTAAAATTCATTAAGATCTCATAATAAGTAATATCATATTCTTTCACAATTAAAATTCATTAAGATCTCATAATAAGTAATATCATATTCTTTCACCCTAAGAGTCTAGTGACCAATTGATGGATTATTATGAACCATATTACACAATTTATAATATTTTATCACAAGAAAGACAATGTCTTCTAGTACACTTAATAACACAAATAATTATTCAAACTTCTTTAATACAAAAACTTTTACAATATTCAAGCATAACTCCCTTATTACAAATTTCAAAATTATAGGTTTGCATCGGGTCATCAACCCTTATTTTGTTCAATATTTCATCACGAAATCGTACAACACCCATGTAACCTAATAAAATGGTAAAATCCATAGATGGAAAGATTTATGATCATATACATCAAGTTATGGAAAACAAATTAAGAGCTTACTTTGTAGCTTCATTGTCTTCATGTACAGTCATTAAAATGAAATATACAAGTTTAACTTCATAAGAACACATGAAACTCGCTTCCCAACCTTCAAACACATTGTTACAATAATATATTAAAAATTCAATTAGACTAAATGTATGTTGCTAATGTCTTTATTGGATTAGCTTTATGCCATCCATCAAACAATATCCTTTTATGAAATCAAATTCCTTATTAAGGTATTTTCATACAAACTTCATGAACACAGATACAAACCCACCATACAACAATTATTCACAATCTAACACAATAATCAGTCCTTAGATAAGCACATGATCTACCCATTATTGTTCAATCAATATAACCTTCCATGATACATGACTAAATATATCCCAATCCCATTTACTTACTTTTGACAACCATATTTCCCTACGCTATTTGAAAATTAAATGACTACACTTATCATTTTACAAACTACATAAGAATCCTTTGAAAACATTCAAACTCACTTTCCTTAATCTATTGTTTCCCAAAATATGTCTTATTATATAACTTGAATAGACTCATTTTCAGAACACATATACATAATATATATACAAGTTTCAACTAATAATAAAATATAATTTCAGCAAGCATTTACTCATATGAAAATATCTCAAACACCAAATAGAAACTGACTCAACCATATTTAAGGAATTAAAACCATTACCATACTCTACAAGATCTGTAAGCTCGAGTTTAAATAATTCAACTTTATTAAGGATATAACATCTTAAAGAATGAACAACATTCCTTCAACGTAGTCAATTTTAGAGTATTCTTTTCCGTGTTAAAAATCAATGCATAGCCCATAATAGCTTTCAAATTCTCACTACTAATTTCCATTCAAAATAATCAATCACATTCAAAGACAAGATGGACTCTTAGGACCCATAACTCATCTACCATATTTTTTAAAAACAATTATACCCAGTCATGTTCTTTACCACCATGGAAAATAGAGTATATTCTAGTGCCTTAAACACACAACCAAAGCCAATAAAATGAAACTCGTTTACGAGATCACTAGAAATACTATTAAATTCATACTAGTTTATAAATATTTATGTAACTTCACTTGATTTAAACTATCTCCATATAATATAAACATATCAAGCTATTGTTTCCTCACATATCCATGTAAGCATCTATACTGGGTCATTTCAGTATTCAAACATCATATAAGAACTAACCCAATTCCTAAATATTTCATCACAAGACAAATAGGAATTCCCATTCAATATCCTTCATGCGATTATCCATATATTTTTATACCCAGTTTAACACATTCCCACTTACAAAATGACGTTTCCCAGTTCCTAAATTGATCTTAAGGAAGAAAAACAACAATACTCACTTAATATTTCATCACACAGTCCTGCAATCAGTTATATTGGTTCGCAATACAAAACAAGCACAATAAACTTCACCCATTTCATAATGCCTTTACAGTATGGGTTAAATACAAAATACCCATTAAACCTTATTCTCATATTCACAAGAACCAACCATACCCAATTAAAATGCTTCCCATGGCCATAAAATAAACTAAGATAGCTCATAGAATTAAGACATAATTCCACTATAATCCAACTAGTTCATATTTCCTTCACTAATGAGGATAAATAGCAAAACCCATCTCATATATTGACATGCAAATCCAAATACCATAAAAAATTAAACCATAAAACAATATTCCCATTTCTTTTAGCATTCATACCAAAATAATTACCAACTCATTCATATCAAACATGCAATAGAGAGTGAGAGGGAGCTCATGCCTGATTTATACGTGTTTTTGTCAATCTTCTTTTCCTTCCTAAAATCTTATTTAAAATAAAAAACAACAATACTTGAGATGAAATCCTCTTCTTTGCCACAAAATAGCTCCATATTCAAGCTATCAATCATGCATATGACCAAAAATGAGAACAATGACAAAGAAATTCCTCATTCACCGTGACCCAAAAAAATAGCAAATCCAAACAAAACCATGAAATGGACCAAATGACCTAATGCAAACAAAGAATAGCCTTATCTAGCTTCTCGAGGAAGCTAATCGATCCCAAGGAGTCTCGAACTCATTAATGGAAATTAAACCAAATTATGTCACCTTTTCAATTTTCCACCTAATTCCCATTACTTACCATTATTTCCACGTAAGATATTCCCAATACTTTCCAACTTAACTAGTTTAAGATTATGCATGTCTAGCTAAAAATTATTTGTCTAGCTAGCATGGTTTCCACCTAGGTCTAGATTTATATTCCCTTGTCCCTAATTAATAATAGTTGCAATTTAGACCACCACTAATCAACATTTTATATGTTTATTTGCATGTATTAAGATTACATATGCCACTAAAATAGTACCCATACATATATTTACTTTTTTATTCAACTCATAACATTAGTTTATGTCTCACTCCAAATCATTACCTTAACCTTTCATGGGCAATCATAAATTTTAATGCTTGTATGCCTAGAATTCATAGTGCAAATGGTGTAAAGGTTTAAATGACCTCTTATCCAAGCACTTTCTCATGCAACAAAGGAAATCAAAAGTAGTATATTGTATATACATACAATTTTTATATGTAATTAATACATGCATTGATTTCTCGAAAGTGATGAATCAAATTTTACGACCATTATCCAATGGTGATACCAATTATTAACAAAATGGTCGGTGCGAGCTAAGAATCCTAGTTAGTGGCTTCATAAAATATGACCATGGTCAATTGACCACTTAGAAAATTTTCAAGGTTAAAAGAGTAGGATGTTACATGGACCATCCACCTTTTCTTTCACATTCCCAGTGGCCTCTTCTCTTGTGTCATGTGATATGATACTTGGTTTCTCTTGACTTTGCACATTTATGTCTATCTTTTCTATATTGTATTAATGTGTTGAGTTCATTTACAATAATTAGGTATTCATCATTAGAGGAATCCCATTCGTCACTCCTCCATCATCACAACTTAGCCTAACACATACATCCACTCCCTTTTGTACTTTTAAATCTTTTTTAATAAACGGGTACTTATCATACTATATTTTTTCATACAATACATAATTCTCCTTCTCAGCCACCTTTGATACACAATTATCATCAATGGGCACATTCCCTAACTCTATGACTCAATCATCTTCTACTTCTACTACCTCTCATGGGTCTTCCCACTCTCACTCACCTTAGTAACCTCTGATATCCTACATGAATTATACATAAGCATACTTCATCTCTTATACCACTTGAGGTGCTTGCATACCCTCCACCCACTACATGTGGTGTTCCTCCTCATGAGACCCTCATCAGATAGATCTTGCACTATCTCCCTTCTTGTGCATAATTATTATTTATAACACTCCAAAAATATTCAATCATAATCTAATATAATTGTTATCCAAAATTCACCCCCCAGGGTAATTTTGATAACATGCATCAGAATACTCAAGTCCCAGGCAAATAGATTGATTCAAGGAAAAAAATCATGTTTCTGGGGTCCCCTCGGCCTTTTTCTAACTCTCCTGTCCAAGAAGAAAAGAGCAAGTTCTAAAAAAGGGTGAAAAAGTTGACAAAAAAACAAGCTTGGGGCAGAAAAAATCATGAAAATCGGCTAAGTCCTAGTCCTCGCAGCAATCGGGACAGTTGGGACGTCGGGGCACAAATCGGCCGAAAAGCCGCAAGGCGGTCTGCGCAGCAAAGGGACATCCGGGCCATGGGGATGCACGGGACGCGAAAGGGTGAACCAGACGAAGGTGAGAAAATCGACTAACTGTTGTGCAGATAAGGTTGGGACATCTGGGCCAAAAGGACGTGAAGGACGTGAAAAGGTGAAGCGGCCGCAAAGAGGGACAAGGAAGCCCATTTCGGGTGGTTCGGAAGAATTTGTCCCAGACAGTCCGGGACAGTTGGAACAAAGGGACGCGTGGGACGTGGAAAGCCGAAGGAGCCGAGAGCCAATGAAAGCGTGCCACATGTCTTCACCTCAAAGAGGGACAGGGAAGCCCAAATCGGGTGGATCGGAGAAGTTTGTCCCAGACGGTTTGGGACATCCGGGCTAAAAATACGCGAGGGACGCGAGGACCCGGAAAAGCCGAGGACCAACCAGATCACGCCACATGTCCTAAGGCGGGGAGAGTGCAGAGCTCGAGGAGGACATAGAGAATTTGGCAAAAGTTTTGGCTGAAAAACTAAAAGGTAAAAGATGCCCCGCACCTGTCCAACCAACCAAAGCGTGCCACATGTCCCAGTGGCGGGGTGCGGGGAAAAAATGAAAATTTTTCCAAAGAGTTAAAAACATCAAAATTTCAAAGGGAAACCCACGGAGGCAGAGGAGAGAGAATTACTCATCCAATCAGCACCCGACACGTGTCATCCAAGCGGCAGAGCGCGGGAAAAAATTCAAAATCCGTTTTGGCCTGGTTTTTGCCCTAAATCTTCAGACCTTCATATCTTTTGATCCAGAGCTCGGATTTGCACGTTCTTTATATCAACGGAAAGCTGGTGAAATTCTCTACATGATTCTGAGGTAAATCTTGAATTTTGGTTCAGTGTGGAGAGAGAAAGTTAAGAAATGGCTCTGACGCGTGATAATGACCAGAACTGGCATTCAACAACCAGCTTTAATGCAATGACGGTTAAATCGTTTTTCGCTGGCATGACGATCTGCCATTTTGCTAGGATCCACCGTTTCTGCCATAATGAGATGAGTTAAATGCAATCCAGAAGTGGTTATGGTAGATTCAACTTTCCTCTCTCTTCCCTCTCTCATTCTTCTTATATATTGTAAAGAGGGGTTCTTTAAAAAGGTCGAACATTCTGTTTTGCTCCTCCCTTCTTCTCTCTATCAGGCGAATTTGTGGAGTTCGAACCTCCCATTTGAAACTATAATGCGACTCTACCTCTTGGCATTTTGTAGTGTATTGTATCAATCCTTGGAGCAAGTAATGCATGTCTGTGGATGATTCTCAACCCTCTCTGTGTTCATTTGCATCCTCCTGGTCTTTCACTGCAAATTTTGTTATCTGTGCATGATCTTGCATCACATTTGAATGGTCTGTGTTTATTGGCAAGATAGATGTTCTTCATTCCTTGGTGCATCACCTCTGTTAGCTTAGGTTTATTTTATGCATTTTCTTACCCTGTCTCCTTGGCAAGTTAGATTAGGTTTTGAGTGAACCTCTGCATTTTTCGTGTGCATCTGAACAGAGGAATAGGAACCAGCCTTCTCTGGAGAATCCTTTCTCATCTTTACAAGTCCCACACTTGGAGAAAGGATTCCATGTTGTGCAATCACACTGGATGCTAGCATGATCAACCTAGAAATCTGATCTGCATCCGGGCTTTGTGATTTTGCCTCAACAGTTTTGGCACGCCCGGTGGGACACTAGAGTCTCATTTTTATTGCAGCAAAGTTGATGTGCATCTGTTGTAGTTTTTCTTGCTTGAAAAGAGCTATTATTTACATATCTGGTGACTCCAAGGGGAAGAATCAAGCTGGTTTCAGCAATGTGCGGCACGAAAACTCATGAGAAGAGTCACCACAAGGTCAAGAGTTGGAGAAGAAGAAGTGATGTTTGAATACCCGCAATTATCTCCAAGAAGAAGGCAAAGAGGAAGAAGGATTCAAAGGTCTCCATCTCCACCAAAAAAACCCTCTCAAGTCCTCCACAGTAGTAGGCCTTTCATTCGATCAACAAGGGTTTAAGACCAATTAGAATGGCACAAAACAACCCCTATGTCAACTTCACAGGCAGCAGCCCACTTGCCCTCAATGCACAACATCGATTCCTATTGCAGCCTTGAAGAACATTCCATACTTCACTGGAGAAAATCGGACTATTCCGGGTGATCATGTTAAAGATATTGCTAACCTTTGTGCGATCCATGAAATCAATGAAATGCAAGTGGTATCAAGTCAGTTCTTGGCATCTTCATTCAGGGGAAAGCGTTTGATGGTTTAGGAGCCTTGGAGTTGGTTCTATCACAAATTGGAATCATTTGTGTATAGCACTTCATGAGCAATTTGGAGAGAAGGGAGACAACTTGTCTCTTTTGGAGCAGGTAACAACCATCAAGAGAGCTCCCAATGCGCGGTGATCGATTTCAACTTCAGATTTCAAAAGACTTGGGAGAGAATTCCGGTGTGCGGTCGGGCCAACGATAGCGAAAGGTGCTTTTCTCTACTATCTCAAAGCTCTAAATTCTGATATTTCTATGTTGATTCAGTCCATGGGAGGCATAACTATCCCTATGGCTTATAGCATTGCCATTAGGGCTGAAAATTGCTTGATCCAAGATGGCAAACTTGCCCTAGACCTCCCATGCCACTTGTTTCCAAGTTTAGAGAATCCAAACACCAATCAAGCACCTAATTTGGCTCCTTCTCCCACCCCTAGAAATCGAGTTCAAATGAAGCTTCCACTTCATCTCCAAGTACCCCAAATGAGCTTGAGAAGTCATGAAGCAATTGCAAAACCTAGGCAACGAGGCTGGTTACTCTCAAAAGGTAGCGAGGCCCCAGGTTTTAGACCTTCTTATCAACCCCAAGCTCGGCCTAACAGGCAGCCATACCAACCACAAAGGCCTCCTAATCCATTTCAAATATAAATCAAACAAGGCCTCCTACCCGATAGACCATTCCAGCCCTATAATCCAAATGCCATATCTGCCTCTAAGGCATTGGTGCCAACACAAAACAACATTGCCCAAGAGTATGATTGGTGTTTTCCATGCAATGAGCCTCATAACCAATCCATGTGCTTCAATGGTGCTTTGAATCAAGCATTAATGGTGACAACTCTTGGTGTGGAGGGTGAGGACGATCGAGAAACAATCAACAACAAGAAACATTCCAAAAGCAATCAGCCCCAAATGACACCACATTGGTAAATTGGCAAGTAGAGGATTTTTGTGGCATGAATCAGGTAGTTTCTCAAGGTGTGGCTGCCAACACAAGATCAAAAAGGAGGAATTTGGGTGAAGAACAGCCATTAGCCCCAACCAATCCACAACCTTCCATGGCTCCACAAATGGTTGGCAAGCAAAATCTAATTCCAAATGCACAAGGGCAGCCAGAACAGCCCTAGGCCAACTCAAATACCAATTGTTGCTTTGCCCACATGCAAGGAGTAAATGTACAAACCAAGGGACAACAAAGAGATCCTTCATCACCATTCAGTATCATTGATCAGATGAAGAAGACAAACGTCAATATATCAATGTGGGAATCCCTATCCATCCCAGGCCAAAGAGATTTGCTGCAAGCTGCCATGAAGGACTGGCCAACTTCAAATCAACGAGTCCAAAGGCAAGAGAAAGTGCTTACAAATGTTGCACAACTGACAGGGGAAATCATGGAGAATAGCAGGTAAAATGTTGAAACCCCCCTTTCATGTTTCATTGATCATTGGAAATCAGCTAGTGCACAATTGCATGATAGACTCAGGCAAGTAGCTCGGTAATGCCTAAACAAATAGGCTGATCAGCTAGGGCTCCGAGTATGAAACAATATCCAAAGGGGTAGTGCAGCTAGATGGGACAGCGATAGCAACAGTTGGAGTGATTAAAAACTTGAGTCTTACCTTGCATGCATGTCGAATGTTGTTGTTTTACAAGATGTATCAGTCACATAGACCTTCCACCACTCTTTTCCCTTTGCTTGTCGAGGACTTCACGACCAAGATTAGGGGATATTTGTCTCTGCTGATTGGTCACACATCTTTGTTCGAGAACAAGGTATGGAACCAAAGCTACAATCAGTGTCGAAACCTATTGCAAACTTCCATATTGAGCCTTACACTCCAAGTCGATTAATGCCAATTGCTCGGCATTTGATCAAGAAGACCACCCAAGCAACGATGATGAGGCGACACCAGGTTGGAAGCATCCGGATCTAACTCTTGATGAATGGGAAAACAAGATACATGCATTTGATCCTTATCGAAGTGGAAAATCGAGCTAGGGTCTATTGCATACACGAAGAAAATCAGCCTATTCCTAGCATCACCAAGCCAAACCACAAGGATGACAACGAGGTATGGCGGCTGTTTTTGATGGATCAAGGAGTAGACAAGGTGAAGGAGGTGGAGCCATGCTTGTTTCACCTCGGAGTAAAGTACTATTCAGCTTTTAGATTTCAGTTTGCATGCTCCATAACAACTTTGCTGAATATGAAGCCTTGGTGTAAGGGTTGCAGCATTGGGCAATCAAGAGAGAAATAAAGAACTTGTAAGTCTTTGGTGACAGGTGAATTGATTGTAAATCAGGTCAAGGGACAACATCTTGCCAAAAATGATCTTCTCAAGTGCTACAAGAATAGGGTGTGGGACCTCGTGGAATATTTTGAGGGTTTTGGCATCAAATCCATTCCTAGGAAAGAGAATCAAGTGCTTGGCAGGCTTGCGCGATGGGGCAGCCTTTGACATTGTGAAAGCATTCAACAAGAAAAGTATAGCCAAACATCCACGTGGTTGTGAGGCCTTGATGCTTGGATAACAATGTCAGTTGGCAAGTGTTTGAGAATGACCAGCAAATCATCCATTTCTTGCAAGAAGAAGTTGAGTTCTCAGCTAAGAATCAAGAAAAATTGGAACAACAGTATGGTGACCAAGTGGTACAGCTAAGAACTAACAAGCTGCCCAAGGGACTTATCACTTTGGAGTCCATTTTTAACCCCAATGATCAGTTTAGAAAGGAGAAAGCAAACATTCAAGTCAAGAGAGAGGATTCAGTATCCATCTTGGTAGAAGAGAACAAACCATTGCAAATTGGAAGGATGACAACTGAACAAGAAAGGTATGAGTTCATACAGCTATGTCAAGAGTTCCCTAATGTGTTTGCTTGGAGCTATGAAGACTTGAAAGGTTTCAATCCCAACTTAGCTCAGCATACCATCGAATTGGATCCAAATACTAAGCCTGTCAGGCAGAAACAAAGACCATTAAACCCACACATGGAGCCTCTCATGAGAAAAGAATTGGACAAGGCTGATTGAGTCGAGGATCATATTCCCGATCAAGCATTCTAGTTGGGTTTCCAACTTAGTTCCATTCAGAAAGAAGAGTGGAGAGATCAAATTGTGTGTTGACTTCAGAGACTTGAATAGAGCCTCTCTCAAGGACCATTACCCACTCCCTTCCATGGAGCAAATCTTGCAAGTTGTGGCTGGCTCGAGAGGTTTTCACTACTTGATGGCTACTCGGGCTACTGATCGGATTATGGTGAAGGAAGAGGACCGATTCAAGACAGCCTTCACAACCAAATGGGAACTTTTGCATACGGAAAATGCCATTTGGGCTGTCCAACTTAGTGCTTTACCTTCCAAAGGGCAATGGACATGGCATTGAAAGGTTTGATTAACAACGTGGTGCTGATTTACCTTGATGATATCACTTGTTTTTTCCAAAAATGCAGCGAGACCACCTCTCTCATTTGAAGACAAGTCTTCATGAGGTGCGGGAGATTTGGAGTGTCTTTGAATCCTAAGAAGTGTATCTTTCTTGCACATGAAGGAAAGCTCCTTGGCCATATTGTCTCCAAAGAAGGATTAGCAATTGACCCGAGAGAGGTTGAAGCCATAAGAGCACTACCATTGCCAAGCCACAAGAAAGCCCTTCAGAGTTTCTTGGGAAGGATAAACTTTGTTCGGAGGTTTGTCCCAGATTTTGCAGCCCTTGTCAAGCCCATCACCAAAATGTTAAAGAAAAGCATGGCTTTCAAGTGGAAAGTAAAAGGAAAGGAGATTTTTGAAGCAATCAAAGAAGCTATCTCTCAAGCACCAACTCTCATCAACCTAGACTTCTCCAAGGATTTCATCCTCTATGCATTTGGAGATAATGACACTATTTCTGCCATTTTGGTACAGCAGAACAAGGATAATGATGAGCAGCCAATTGCCTTCTTCAGCCGGAGCCTAGATGACTATGAGGTGAGATACTCTTTTATTGAGAAGCATGTACTTGCGAATCGAAGCTTGAAGAAATTCAAGCATTTAATCTCAAACAACAAGGTCCAGATTGTTGGTCTCACATCTTTGGGGTTAAGGACTTCCTCCTCAACAAGGATTTGAATGAGAAAAGGGCAGGTTGGATCACCGTGTCATGGAGTATGACATTGAGATCAAGATCACCAAGCTGGTAAGAGGAAAAGGATTGTGTGAGCAGCTGGTTTTGGGAAGCAAAAGAATGTAATGAAGAAGAGGTTGTTTTGTGATCAGTCAGGACAGCCATGAGCCAAGTGGCAATCAAGAAGAAGAAAATGCTGCCCCCACTCCTTGCTGGACCCAAGATATAATGCACTTCCTAGGCACGAGCCTATGCCCTCAGAGATGAACAAGACCCAAAGGAGACACTTCAGTTGCAGGTTGTCCCGTATGCCATTGTTGATGGAGTTTTGTTCAAGAAAGATGTGAATGGAGTGCTTTGAGGTGCATTAGCACAAATCAGATTCAAGGGTGTTGGAAGAGTTTCTTGGTGGACCAGCTGGTGGTCATTTTGCACCAAGAGTGACAGCTCTAAAAATCATGAAGGCTGGTTATTATTGGCCTAAGATCTTCAGTGATTGCTATGCATGGATCAAGAGGTGTAAGAATTGTGCATTCTTCACAGGAAAAGAGAGACTTGATGCCCTTCCATTACATCCAATCTCAGTTGACCAGCCATTCATGCAATGGGGTTTGGACTTCATTGGAGTCATTAATCCCAATTCAAGCCAAGGGCACAAATGGATTTTGACAGCCACAAACTACTTCACCAAATGGATAGAAGCAGTAGCACTCAAAGAGGCAAATGAGTCTAGCATCTTAGAATTTTATGAGGGATAACAACCAGATTTGGTGTACTGCTTTCTGATAATCTCGATAATGCATTGGCATTCATTGGATCTAAGGTGAGTAGAGTGGGCTATCAAGAACGATCTACCTAAGCACTTCATCAAACTATTACCCTCAAGGTAATGGCCAGGCCGAGTCTACAAACAAGAACTTGTTGAGGATCATTAGGAGGACTCTTGACGAGAATCAGAGGTCTTGGCATACCAAACTGAAATCAGCCTTATGGGCTGATAGGATAACTCCCAAGAGATCCACAGGTAACTCTCCATTCAGGCTTGTCTATGGAAGAGAAGCAATCTTTCCCATGTCACTTGAGTTGCCAACATTGGAACTCATGAAGCATTGGAGTTGCTAGAGTTTGAGCCCATGGAGGTGAGGTATGCGAGTTGATGGAGCTGCGAGATCGGGAATCGGGCATCCCAAGCAATGGAAAAGGATCAAGCTTTGATCAAAAAGACCTTTGATAGGAAGGCTAAGGATAGATCTTTTCGGGTTGGAGATCTAGTGTTGAAATGGGATGTGGATAGAGCAAAACCGGAAGGCATTCAAAATTTGATGCCATTTGGAGTGGCCCATACATGGTCATGAAGTGCAAGAACAAAATGCTTTCAATTGGCCTCATTGGATGGTGAAGAATTACGATTCCAGATAAATGGAATCTATCTCAAGCATTATTCTAGAGGAAATTCACTACCTTGTAAATATTAAATTAGATTTTCATTCCTCCAGTGCTTATGCACATTGTTTTGTTGTAGGTTAGTTTTGTCTTCCCTAAGTGCTTTGCACTTACTTGCTGTCCATGGAGATGTTTTGTAGTCCTTGCTCCCATCGGGTGATATTCCATCTTCCTCCTTACACATTACGAGTCGGTTAGGGTTCTAAACGAGAATATTTGATGACTCCATGCCCAATGGACTGCTTGAGCAAGCTGGTATCTTCTACCTAGCGCGGCGGTGACCCATTTGAGTTGCCAAAATTGTTATCCAAAATTCACCCCCGGGTAATTTTGATAACATGCATCAGAATACTCAAATCCCAAGAAAATAGATTTTTTCAAGGCAAAAATCATGTTTAGGGTCCCCTCGGCCTTTTTCTAACTCTCTGTCCAAGAAAAAGAGCAAGTTCTAAAAAGGGTGAAAATGTTGCAAAAAAAAAGCTTGGGGCGAGAAAAAAATCATGAAAATCGGCTAAGTCCTAGTCCTCGCGGACCTCGGGACGGTTGGGACGTCGGGGCGCGAATCGGCCGAAAGGCCGCCAGGTGGTCCGCAGCAAAGGGACATCCGGGCCATGGGGATGCGCGGGGCCAAAGGGTGAACCGGCCAGAAGGTGAGAAAATCGACTAAGCTTTGTGCGAGATAAGGTTGGGACATCAGGGCCGAAAGGACGCGAAGGTGCGAAAAGCGGTGAAGCGGCGCATTTCGGAGGAAGAAGAAGCCCATTTCGGGCAGTTCGGAAGAATTTATCCCAAGCGATTCGGGACGAGGTTGGAACAAAGGACACGTGGGATGTGGAAAACCGGAAGCCCGAGCGGAGGATCGGAATGAAAGTGTGCCACGTGTCTTCGCCTCGAAGGGGACGTGGAAGCCCGAATCGGGCGGATCGGAGAAGTTTGTCCCAGACGGTTTGGGACATCAGGGAGGGTAAAAATTTTACGCGAGGGACACGAGGACTCGGAAAAGTCGAGGACCAGCCGAGATCACGCCACGTGTCCTAAGGCGGGAAGAGTGCGAGCTTGGGGAGGACTTAGAGAATTTGGCAAAAGTTTTGGCTGAAAAACTAAAAGGTAAAGATGCCCCACTTGCACCCATCCTCGACAAATCGTGCCACGTGTCCCAGTGGCGGGCGCGCGGGGAAAAAATGGAAAATTTTCCAAAGAGTTAAAAACATCAAAATTTCAAAGGGAAACCCACGGGAGGCGGAGAGAGAGAAATTTCTCATCCAATTATCACGACACGTGTCATCAAGCGTAAGCATGGGAAAAAAATTCAAAATCCGTTTTGGCCTGGTTTTTGCCCTAAATCTTCAGACCTTCATATCTTTTGATCCAGAGCTCGGATTTGCACGTTCTTTATATCAATGGAAAGCTGGTGAAATTCTCTACACGATTCTGGGGTCAATCTTGCATTTTGGTTTAGTGTGGAGAGAGAAAGTTAAGAAACAGATCTGACACATGATAATGACCAGAAAGCGGCATTCAACAACCCGGCTTTAATGCAGACAGACGATTCGCCGTTTACTGCTGAAACGATCCGCCGTTTTGCCAGGATCCACCATTTCGCCATAATGAGATGAGTTAAATGCGATCCAGAAGTGGTTATGGTAGTTTTGAATTTCCTCTCTCTTCCCTCTCTCATTCTTCTTATATATTGTAAAGAGGGGTTCTTTAAAAAGGTCAAACATTCTGTTTTGCTCCTCCCTTCTTCTCTCTATCAGGTGAATTTGTGGAGTTCGAACCTCCCATTTGAAACTATAATGCGACTCTACCTCTTGGCATTTTGTAGTGTATTGTATCAATCTTTGGAGCAAGTAATGCATGTCTCTAGATGATTCTCAACCCTCTCTGTGTTCATTTGCATCCTCCTGGTCTTTCACTTGCAAATTTTGTTATCTCATGCATGATCTTGCATCACATTTGAATGAGTCATGTTTATTGGCAAGATAGATGTTCTTCATTCCTCGGTGCATCACCTCTGTTAGCTTAGGTTTATTTCTATGTATTTTCTTACCTGTCTCCTTGGCAAGTCGATTAGATTTTGAGTGAACCTCTGCATTTTTCGTGTGCATCGAGCAGAGGAATAGGAACCCGGCCTTCTCTGGAGAATCCTTTCTCATCTTTACAAGTCCCACACTTGGAGAAAGGATTCCATGTTGTGCAATCACACTTTGGATGCTAGCATGATCAACCTAGAAATGATCTGCATCCAAGTGTGCGTGATTTTGCCTCAACAATAAGAACATCCAAATATGAGCAAAAATACAAAATTGGGACATGTTCTAGTTTTCTAGGATATCATGTTACTTTATACATTATTTTGGTTATAATTATTTGATACATAGTATATCTATTCTTTATACATATGCATTCACAAGGCATCTTAATCTTGATGCGGGACACACATATCATTACGTGATGATAGGATTTATCTTGGTTCCTTACACTACTCTTTTGGGGGCATCCCTCCACACTTAAGATGTGTTGTTTTCATTTCATGTTACTTTACACCTTCCTCTTCGTGATTATTTTCATATAGAGTGTTTATTTCTATATACTAGATCAATGCACTATTAAACATGTCTTGTGTAGTGCTAACTTTCCATTATTATCTCTATTGTGACTTTTACTAGTTGTTATACATTTTTTCTATACTATTTTCACTACTTGTTTATATGGATTCATTCATTCATTGATTACTACATAAATTTCTATGATTTTGATGTTATGATTGTTGCATTTATATAGCTTAAGGACCTTACTTGTCTTGTGACACCGTGAGTATCCCATGTTTGTGGATCATCCCTATTTTCATGTATGCACTTATTAATTAGATTGGTTCATATTGTGCCTTTTATTATGATTGTCTTATGAGACCGTGAGTGTCACATGTTTGCAGATCCATACCTATATTTGATTATGCTTTTTACATTTTTTTTACTTGATTGCACAATGTTATTTTTAGCTTGCACTAATGATTACACTACTAGTTTTTATATGACATTATTTTTATGCTAATTATACACTTGTTTTACTATGCAGTAGGAAATTCATTGTTGTTACTAGTTTCTTTATATAATGTACTTTCTTGTTTCTTGTTGTATGTTTTTTCTCTACACCATGGTTGCCACCATATGCAACCCTTTTTTCAAGTACATATTTTCAACAGTGGCCACCACTTCAGCCTTCCACATCCTCCTAATTTTTATTAGGCATATAGTACATGGGTACACATCTTTTTTTTGGAGATGTGCACTCAAATTTATCATCATATACACCTAGAAAGAGGGTGAAATCGATAGGGTATTTCTATAAATACAAATATATTACGGGACATAAGAACAAATTTCTACATGGCTCAAATACTTAGAAAAGACCATAAATACTTGAAATGTGGCAAAATTTGTACATGGTCAAAAATGTATTAAATAATAAGGACCATTGTACAATCTTGACCTCTCCATACATTCCCAAATGGAGGAAATTTCACTTGAAATAGATTCTACCATACATTTATAGGATTTCTATACAAGTATAGATACATATTACATAGTTCAAAGAAATTTATAGGGGTCATAAGTACTTTATTCCTTCATAATGTAACTTTAGATATAATTTCATAATGGATTTGTGGGAATGGAGCCTCCATCTCCTATAAAATTATCATATTTATAATGGTCGACTTAAACATAGTATCACCTTATGGGGCATAACATAGGTCATTTTATCTAAGTTTTATTAGAACAAAAAATACATCTTTACTGCGAATGAGTGTGGTCTATGGTTTAGTGGAAAGCACATAATCAAAACTAAAATATTTGTAGATTGATCTTTCCTCCTCTCTCTTCACATTCTTGAATGGGGAAGGCATCAAAGCACATGGGTTCTTCATAGTCTAATACTTCATATTTTACTATCTTATATGGCACAACATTGGGGCTTAATCATCCCCAATCCTTTGATATCTCAAATCGCACTCAAACTCTCTAAGGCATGACAACAATAAGATCTCTTCCCTCTACAAAACAAATAGTTTCATCATGGAAAATACCGGAAAAACACATCACAAAGCCCCTTCGAGTGAAGGAAAGTGTGTGTAAACATTCAAGCATGTTTTTGCTTTAAATGTGAATTTTTAATTACATACCTAAAGGTGGAAATGTTAAACACTAAAATTTAGTAAATTGTCATTGTGCAATGCCAATTTTTACCTTGTATCCTTTTTATACAAATGTTCACATTTCATATCTAATCTCATCATCTCTTTATCCACTCTACAACTTGATTACCTTTACATAATCCTTTATTGAAAAATATGGAAATATTATTCATTCAAAGAAGCATAAAAATATTATATTCATTACACAACTTTTAGTTTAGGATGTTTTCTCTCCAATCCAAAACGTAAAGAAGGGTCGAGAATGTGGGGTTTGGTGTTGACCGATCTGCATATCATTCCATTCTTAATCATTGACTCTATTACCAATGTTAAATCATTCTTTGTGTCATTTTAATTTCTTAATGTCTACCTTATCATAATATCTCACTGTTGAAGACTATATAAGTAGGTCATTATCACATTATAACTCACCTAGAATTATTACAAGATCCTATTGTAAACATTATCCCAAAATCACTCAAAGGTTTCTTAAATCCACTCAAATTAGTTACACATCATCTATCACACTCTCTAATAGAATTATGAAGCATTGAAGCAGGTCAATGATTCTACATTCACCCACCTACAATCATGCAAATATCATAGATCCTTGTCTTAAAAAATTGAAAATTCATCCAACGCATTGCATAAGTGTTTCAATCAACACAAGAGTTAGGACATATAATTAATTCACACCACATATCACTACTACTTTTGTGGGTACATTATACACTATTCAATTATCCCTCTATCTTGGTGTTAAGAGACCATGGAAACCTTGTGGAGTTGTTTAGCTTTGCATACTTACACAAGCACCTAAAAGAACTACATGAGGTTTGATTTTGTATTGAGGACATGTAGTGCATTGTTGGGATTAGTTTAGTAGTTAGGAATTTGACCACCCATAGTAGTACACACATATGTATTTCTCTTTATGTTTGTTAATTCTCTTATGAATAGTCTGCGAGTTATTATGGTTTCTACTTTGTTTTATATCATTACAAGTCATCCCAGGTTATGCAAAGAAGGAAGACACATAGGGAGCACTAGTACCCAGGACAAGAAAAGAACCCAAAAAGATGAATAGTTTCACTATCTCCTATTCAAAGACCATATAGTATTTATTCCAGACTTTACTGATCGTTTCATATACCATACATATCTTGTACGATCTTAAACCGAGTAAGTTCTCTACTTCTAGAAACTCCTGTAAAATCTAAAATTTCAGGTTTTCCTATTCCAATACTTGGTACACTAAGATCATTCCAAAATATTCCTAAACAAGATAAGTCCCTCTCTCCTCTTGTATTCTAAGTAATTTAACCATTATTTATCATTTTCTTAGTTCATTTCAAGTTACGAATGAATTTTTTAGATAAGCATAATAACTTTAGAAGTTAATTAGATTAGGGTATAAACAAATAGTCATTTACTAATAAATGAAGGTGGTGCTAGTATGATTTGTGTGATTTTATGATTGGGTTTCTAAATGATATAATTGATCTAATTTTGTGTCTCCATTGGTAGTGGCATGTCATGTTGAGTAATCTCAAACCTTATTAAGAAGGTTAAAGTATAAGTTTCTTTCTTATCACCCTAGTTTAGAGTATTGGGTGGGGGATGAAATCTACATACTAAAGAACCATGGCCCACATTTAAATATTTATATATAACATGTATAAATACATAGACTATATCAATAATGGAAATGGTAATAATAAGATACATAAAAATTAGGAATTAAATAAATGAATAAAACATGTATAAATGAAGTGATAATCAATATTAATAAAATTTAGTAGTGGATGGAAGAAGAAGGTGGCAAGTGGAAATATTGAAGGTGGTTGGTAATTGTAAGTACCCAAGTAAACTAGTCTGAAAAAATTGGAAGCAATCTGAGGCATGTGGATTGTTCACCTAAATTCCAAGAAAAATGTTTGCAAGGTTTACAGGTCTAAGAGCCTACCTTGTTTGCAAGGTTTTCAGAAAGTGGGGTTGTTGAAAATGTATGGGAGACTATATGAAAACTCAATTGGGATGATGTTTATTCACCCCTCAATCTTGGCAAGCATCCTTCCATCCTAAGCCAAAATGGGAGTTTTGAAGCAAAATATTAGCATTCATCATATAATAATAGATGGATAATTTTTAAGAGGTAGATGTAAGTGGCCTTGTAGATAAGAATGGAAAGTGTGGAAGCATAAAAAATGAATGTAAAATATTTGAAAAAATGGCTCAAAGAAATTCGGTCTCATTATAACTCCATGATGGAAGAATATGCACAAATGGGTCTAATAAAAGGCCTTGGAAACTCTGAAAATTTTTCATGATGGTAGAATATGTGAACATGGGTTTGTAAAAGGACCTTAGAAACTCTCAAAAGTTTAAATTTTGGGTAGAAGTGCATGCAAAAGTGGATCTTTCATAGATCAAATGAGCCATGTTATGAAATTTCTTGATCATTTCTTTGTTATAAAGAATAGATCTATGATTCTACTAGTTAGGTTGTTATGCATCCCTTCTCATAGGTGTTAAAATAAGCATCCTTTTTTATGTGTAAAATTTATATGATTGAATGATAACAATATTTTTTATACATTTTAGTAGTGTTTGGATGCTTATTATAAGTAGATACTAGCCTTTTTGTTTTCTATAATACAAAAAACCACCAAAAACGTACACTAACTTAATGTGAAGTGAATTAAACCTTAATGTGAAAAGTAAGGTTTTCCCCATACTCATGTGAAAAAAATTATTTAATAAACCTTGATTTTTAAGGATCTTTATGTGTGATGTAGAACTAGAGTTTCAAAGCACATTTACATTTTACATGCAAATTACTTCTAGATCTCCAAACCCTAGATTGCTCTGTTCCCATTATATTGCATGCTTTCAAACTTCTATAGCACATTTTAAATTTATTTAAAAATTTCTCTTGTAGTTTTGAATCCTCAATACACTTTCCCAGTGTTCAAAAACTTTCTAGGTGCATTAGCACAAACAAAAATATTTGAGGCTTGCGTGGAGTTTTGGTTGTGTAGACATGCCAAAAACCTACCAAGGTCTCGGGAAGAGAACTAAACTTCCCAAAGAAACCCAAAATCCTACAAATTTCTTATACAAAAAACTTATATGTTTGAACACATCTAAACATGTCATATTCTTATATGTTATTGGTGATATTTTGTCTCTCTAAACCCTTTGTTTCAAGAAAAAGTAAATTGAAATTTTTCCTTTTACAAAAACAATGTTTTCTCTCTATTTATCTGTCTCTCTAAAACTCAAACAATTAAAAGAAAATATAAATTTTTTGTTATATTACTCTCTAGAAATTGGAAACATGTTTGAATAATGAATGTGTATGAAAAAATTGTGTTCCTCTCACTCTGCACCTTGATTATGTCAAATGAACTATGAAACCTATTAATAATGATATTGTTACCCTTTGTGTCTCTCAAAATGTTGAGAATTGAATTGTAGGATTTCATATTTAGTTAGGAAGGTTTAATCATTGTCATCTTTGATCTGACCCATGATATTATAGGGTTATAGGTACTACAAAGTAAATTTCAATGTATTGTGTCATCATGATATGTAATCACTTTAAATCTATACTTGTAATTTTAAACATGAAATGTCACTCTCTTATATTCAAGTTGTAAAGTTAAATTTGTGTGGTGTTATCAAAATTATCCAAGTTTTTAAACCAATGAAACTAGACCTAATATGGTTTTCTTACTTTCCAAGAAACTTAGCAAGTTGTAAAATGCTCTTAAAGTTCTAGTTCCTCATTTGGTATTCCTTTTTGTTTATCAAAATTTCATAGATTCGAAGAAATATTGAAAATTCATGAAAATTGCATTCAAAACTCCAAATTCCTATTTGTTTTATCTCCCTTTGTATTTCATACTTTCCTACTTCCCAAGCATATTTGAAAATTAGTTACAAATCACTCTTGAAGTTATGAAACCTAAAATACAATAGCCAATAAATGGCAACCTTTTAGAATTCTCGAGAATATTTTCAAATAAGTTGCAAATTGCTCTTAGAGCTTTGAAACCCAATTTTCACTCTTCCTTTTGTTGATCGATTTCCGAGTTTGATGCACATTTGTAATTCACATGAAAATTGTTCTTGAATCTACGAAAACCGAAATGGTCTTGGTAGAGTGTAGGTTATAATTTCATACTTTCCTTGCAAATTTGGAAAATTCATGCAATATACTCGCTACCTATGGATCTTGACTTAGTCTTGATCATGATTTTGGAACTTTTGTGCACATTTGATATTTATATGTAAATCGTGTTGTGAACGTCTAAACTAGAAATGTTATGAATAGAGTGTAAGTCATATGTTTAGATCTCTTGTGAACTTTTATAATTCTCTTTAAAATTTAAAATTGACCTCAAACACTAGGTAAACACAAAAATTCCAACCTATATACTACTAACATGTTTCAAAGCTACACCAGGTCTTAAGCGGAGATCTAACATGCCAAAATAATCCAAATTCCTGCAAATGTAAGTAAAAAACAACTTTATGCCTACTTATAGACTCTTTGAAACATGTCAAATTTTTGTTGAGGTCTTAGGTGGAGATCTAACATTCCCACCAAGGTAAGTAGCAAAATTGAAGATTCAAAAAAATCATGAAACCCTAAAAGAGAGTAAGGTGGATATTTTAATTGCACTGCAATGATAGGATAACACCCTAAGAATACTTTTATCAAAGAATCAATGTGTAAAACATATCTAGCATTCCACCTTTGAAGACATCGTTGGATATTTCAAGTGTTGGATTGATTAAATTTCTCACCAAGTTATATGGTGGACTTCTAGCATGCATGAGAAACCCAAAACCCCAATAAGGTCTTAATTAGACCTTATACTATAAAAGCAACCCAAAAATCTTTTAAAGTATATAACGAGACTTTGGAAGGTGTTTAAAAGATTTTTTCTAGGTTTCCTTTAGGGATATTCCCTCATTTTTGTATGATATTTTTTTTGTAAAATAATTTATATTTTGGTAAACACTAAATAGGAAAATGCATAGTGTTCTTAAGGAACTTAATAATACTTTTAATTTTCTACAACCGAAGAATGAAAGATTTATATATTTGAGATGTTTTAGATCTATAAGCTTGTGCAATACCAATTATAAGATTATTTCTTAAATCTTGCACTAAGGATGTAGGGTATCCTTCCCAACATCATTTTAGAAGTACATTACGGGGCCTTTATTGATGGGATACAAATCCTTGATAACATAGTTTGGATCCATGAGGATCTCCATTCTATTGATAAGTAAAAATGGAAGGCATTTTCTTAAAGATAGACATGAGAAAGGATTATGAAATAATTTTCAAAAAAATATGATCGAATGGGATTCCACGAAATTTTATGGATCTTATTGTCTCTTGTATATCATCACTAAAGTTCTCAATCATCATGAATGTATCATTGGTTGGGTTTTTCCTATAAAAACAGGGTTAACAATAACACAATATATAAATGTTATATCTCATCAAGAGTTTGTGGATGACATGGTTACCCTTGGGGAAACATTAGTTAGGGAATCCAATTGTATCAAAATTCTTCTTCAAGACTACGTTGAGGTATCGGGAAAATATATCAACTCTTAAAGAGCTTTATATTACTTATTAATGTTCTAGACAACAAATGACAAAGAATTTCCAATATCCTTGGGTGATAGATTCAACATCTCCCAAATACATATTTAGGAATGCCTTTGTTTAAAGGGAAGATGGATATCATTTTTATAACCCCCTTCGGATAGGTTTCAACACAAAATAACAATTCATAAAGGATCAGTCCATTCTCAATTTGGAAAAATTCAGCTCCTAAAAATATTTATCCAAAGTCTCTCGATCTAGTTGATGTCCATTTTAAAAATCATGGTAAAGTGTGTAGAAGAATTAAATAGATCCAAAAAATATTCCTCTTGTCAAACATTGAGAATATAGATAAAATTCCACTCGTGGCATGGGAGATACTTATTTTCCTAAATTCTCACAGGGGCTTATGTCTAAGAAAAGTCAAGGAAATTAAAGGCATTGATTGCTAAATTGGGGAGGATAATGATGAAGGATAATATCCTCTGGGGATAGAATGTTAAAGGCTAAATATTTGACTTATAATGAGGCATAACAATTCCTCATTTTAGAGGATCTCCCACTAGGGTCTACCATCCGGAATAATTTTGTTAAATACAAATACCTCAAAAATGGGAGTAGGTGGAATATAAGAAAAGGTGAAAAGGATTTTTCTATGATGATGCTTGGATTGACGGTTCCCTCTAGGATTTTCAAACTAATGGCATGAGATAAGCCTTTTTTCAACAATGCGATTAGGGTGAGGTTCAAGGACTATTAGATTAGAAAGGATGTGGGATGGAATTGGAGAAATCTACAAATGAAATCCTCAAATCTAGGAGTGGAAATATTGTTGGGAAATGTAAATCGGAAAAAAAAATGGGTATCATATATGTGATGTGCCTAGAGAGGATGATTTTCTCTAGTTTTACGGGAAGATGGGAATTTTAGTGTCAAGGCACGATGTTTTTGGATTAGGGATAGAGAGGAAGGATTTCCTTTGAATTTATTGTGGGATAAAAAGTTTACTTCTAAAGATAATATGTTCTTCTAGATCATGTCTCAAAACAAGATTTTTATGGTTGATAACCTAATGAGAATAATTATATACATCCCCATAGTTTTTACCTCTATGAGAAATAATTTTAGA
Organism: Taxus wallichiana var. yunnanensis; assembly: GCA_018340775.1. Classification (NCBI taxonomy): domain Eukaryota; kingdom Viridiplantae; phylum Streptophyta; class Pinopsida; order Cupressales; family Taxaceae; genus Taxus; species Taxus wallichiana. Next base: position 511,829,910 of record CM031238.1, on the reverse strand, counting down.
CCTTTAGTCACTTTTTAACGCATTACCCTTTTATTCATGGGATATTTGGTAAAATCCTCTTGATGTTCAATCTCACTTGAGTTATGTCTAGTTATATCTCTAAGTGTATTCTATAATGGTCACCTCCTTCTTTTCTCCCCACTCAAAAAATTATGGGTACGTTTCCTCCCCATATATTATTTGGGGTGTGGAAGTGAATGAATAGAATAAACTTTTAGAACAAAATTTAGTGCAACAAGGATCGAAGGATGAATTATTGAGGAAATATAAGAAAATAAATTCTTATACCTAAATAAGGACATTAAATACTAAAACAATAAGAAATCTGGTCTAATAATTATAAACGATGGAGGAGAAAATATGAGGAAATTTTTCGATGGAAGTTTAGTGTATTGGATTAAGCCATTAAAGGGGTTGTTTAAGATCAAATTTAATGGACCATCAGTAAACCAGGAAAAACTAGGGAGGATGTTTGTTAAGGGATATTTATAGATCCTTATTTGTAGTCCATGTGGTTACGATGGGAAACCAAATAAACCACTATGTGGAAGCTTTGCAGCCCTGCAGGGGATCTAATTGGCTAAATGCATCAATATCAAGAAAATATCATTCAAGAAAACTTGTTTAATATAATTAACATCCTAGAGGATGATGTCAAAATAATTTGGTCTATTAACAACATTTTCTTGGACATAAAGAAATTGATATCTGATTTTGAGAATAATAAAAATTTTCATGCCTATAGGGAACCAAATGTTTATGCATATTGGTTTTCCACTTAAGGAGTGAATACCGAGAACCTCACCTCACAAATTGGATAAACTCTTTTAACATACCCATTGGCATCATAAATTAGATAGATAGAGAATCTAATAAGCATGATAAAGACTAAGAGTAAAAGGAGCATTTGTAAGCCAATAAAAGTATTAAGAAATAATAATTCCAAATTCAAGTGAGAATGTTCAATCCTAATTTTCATAACAATCATTGTACTCAATATAATGAGCTTTGATTCTCGATCTCATGTGAGCATTCCATGGAAGGAGGGTGAGAGGACAAGTGACCAATTGGCATTTTACTAACATAATTAAAAATCTAAAGCGATTATAGGATTTTATTTCCAAATTGATTAGGGGAAATAATGTGTGTAGAATAATTTGTGTGAGAATAAATTTCACTACCATGGGAGGAAATCATGTTTTCTTGGAACCCACATCATGTTACGATCTCAATAAAAACACCATATGTGGACTATTCTCAAAATAGGTGCTCTTAGTAGCTACATTGAAAAAATCAAAGGTAATTATCCAAGTCTATCGTTTGGGTTTTCTAGGATGCGGAAGTCAAGGTTTGTTTTGGTGTTCATTAGAGGAATCAAAATAGAAGTGAAATAAATTTCCTTTACGGATGTCACTATGATGAAGACCAAGAATTTAAATGTGTTTAAATACAAGAGGAAACAAGAATATTTGGAAGCTTTCTACAAACCGAATGAGTGCATCCACGAGATGGGGTATGGAATTATCATAATATATATCTCTATGTTGTGGGACAAAGTATGTTGTTAAATAATTAAATATGTCATGGTTGAGGGTAAATCCAGAAAATCCATTCCCGTCATTTTTATCTTCTCAACCGTTTTTCATACACTAAAGAATTATGAGCATACCATTTTATCTTTTTATGTATTTGGAAAAATGATGTTGGATTATCAATACGAGAAGAATGATGCCCCTATCCACTGGACCTCATCCTTTTCTTTTTCTCTTCTCAAAATTAATTATTATCCCTACTTGTTATGGTTAAGGAGGATTCAAGAAAAATGAAGGTTTTGGATGAGTAATCATCCTCCTATTCAATGATATTGATGACGACTTTTTTAAGGAAGAATCTACATATGACTTAGTGTAAGATTAGGTTAAATCTAAGGTAAATAATAAGGTGAAACCAAGGGATCATAAAAAAATTTCATAGAGAGGATAGTCTTCCCCTTAGCGAGGATAAGGAAAAATTGGACCAAATACCCCAATGGAAGCTCAAACTATGCACTTTCTGAAGTAGGAGCAGATATTCATGGGATATTTAATATTATATAGAAATATTTTGATATACAAGTGGGTTTTATAAAGAGATTGGTCTCACCATATATAAAGTGAAGAGTTTAAGCATATACTGATCATAGGTCGAGAGAATTAAAGCTAATAATGTTATCCTTGAGCAACAAGTGGAGCCAATGGAAAACATTTTGGTTGAGTATAAGGAAAATGGTAGACACTCATCTATTTAGGCCCTTGAAAATATTTACAAGACATGTAACATGAAAGAAGACGATAAGGAGGTCCAAAATTAAAGAAAAAGGGAGGTTGAAGAAGAAACAAGAGGGACCTAGCATAAGTAATATGGGACACCTTAGAAATAAGGAGATGAAATATATAGATGAAACCAGACCTAAGGGAACAACCAACACTTAAAAGGACATAAGGGACTCTAATAATCCAACGAATACTATGCCATAATCTTTGGTTGGCGGGGACTATGCTTATCTAGAACTATTAGTTAACTTTTTGTATTCCTTGTTTATTTTGTAGGGTTTTTCTATTATCCTAGACTATGTTGGTTTTATGGGTTATTATTAATGTATCTTTATATATTTTAAGTGGTTATGGGACCCTTTCAAATCCCTTTCCTAGTTACCCCTATAAAAATCATGAACAAGAAAATGTAAATATGTATGTATCATGTATTGAATTTTTGATTAAATTGTAAATTGTAAATGAGTGTATCGAGACTCATTTAAGGGGTTGATAATATTTTATTAAATATAGTTCCTAAGAAGAAATGTCTTAATGCGGTCAATGAAAAGGAACACCAAAAATTATTGTAATGGAGTTTATTTTCTAAACCTTGTCATATGTTAATTTCTCCTCTTGGTTGAGTTGTGATAAATCTAAATGAGCCATAAACATTATATGAATGATTTAATGTAAAAATACAAGATAATAATCAAATACATGTGAAAGATGTGCCTTAAAGAACATGACTAATTTCCTTTTTGTTATGCCTCTCTAGTTTAGCTTATGTGACTTATCCCATTACTATAGCGTGTTGACTTTAGAGTTTAGTAGGAATCTACGAGAGCGTGTTATTTGACTATTGGGTCATGATTTGTATGGGTGTTTGGCTAGATGCTTGGAGTCATTTGTCTTCTCGGATTGTTCAAGACTTGGATAAGATGGATAAGAATTAGGGTTTACTCATTTTCTTGTTAATCGTATAATAAATCATTCCCCTCACCCTCTCCTCCCTAGTTGAAAAAATGTCGTGTTTTGATAACTCCATTAAGAATTTGATAGCATTTTCTATTGAATTTTGTGAGCCCGTGTTTTACCCATTATGGAGCATCCAATTGTAATTATGTGTGGGGGTGAGATGTAACACTATGTTAGTAGAGGAAAAAGGGTATTCTAAGGAGTGATTATATCTTTTTGGAGGAACCTAGGGAGTACATGATTTGTCTTTAGTTGAGGAAAAAGGATAATACTTACTTAATTAGGGAAAAATGGATGTTTTCTTTCCCAACGGTGGAATAAAATGTGCTATGAACTCATGTTTCTTAGAGGAACCAATGGCATATTGTGCCTGCTTTATGGAATTAAAAGGGTGTTAGTCTATGGATTCTCTCCCCTTTTGCAATTATTATTAGTAGACTTGGTTGTGTGTGTTAATTTTAGAGCAATTTCTTTCTCCTATTTTGTTCCAAGAAAATTTCATCTTATTCGTAGTATGTTTTAATGAGAGAATGTGTTAATTGTAGTTTTTTTCATTACATATTGAGTATGGTGGAAGTAATGTACTTGTAATCATAAGGTATCAAAAAAATATCAAGTTTGGGATATGAATTTAGTTGGTGAATTTTTGGCATTATATAACTACATTGTGCATTGCACTGCAGGCTAGGTAACCCGTGGAGAATTCAAGGAGGTTACATTTTAAATCTCTTTCGGGACTAACCTATATTGATGGGTGTTTTGGGATTTTTTGTGAATAGAATAAACTATGTATCGGGGTTGAGACAAAATAGGATACAAAGGTTACAACTAGGAGTGTGACAATATAGATTGGCTTGAAGAAGCCAAAAGTAATGTGACAAGTTGAATTCACATAATTGGTTAGATAGTTCTCATGTATGTGTGATTTAATTACCAATGTGATGAGTGATAGATATATGGATAAAATGAATCGGTTATGTGACGATTGTTGTTATTAAAATGATTTGGTTAGATTCATATAATCTAACATGGAAATTCTTAGGTAAGTTAAAAATTATCCAATAATTTGGGTGCACTCGGGTTCACCCTTGGCATCAACATATGCTTGACTTTTTAAAATAGCCATTAATTAAAAGCCTTTGGTGGATGATACTTATATGTTGGGCCCATATATGTGACATTTTGATGTAAATTTTCATTGTTGTAAAATTATCCCTATTAAATTGTTGATTATTTTGTTATAGGATGAGTTGTGATTGCTTTCTCACAATCAGTTGTTGAAAATTTCTCTAACTCCAAAGCTTGTGTAGATTGATCACTATAGAAATCAAATAATTATTTTTAGTTCTTTATGCCTCAATCTATATGGAAGCTCAATCCCCCCTTAAATGAGGGATGAGAAAATAAATATGAATCAACTAGGTGTAAAGTTGAGCTTAGCCAAAATCTTCTTAGTCTCATCCTCTAAGTATTCTTCATAATCGTAGTCAAATTCAATATCATCATTCTCATCTTTGGTACTAGATTTTGTGTTATTCTCTTATTACTTTTTGGCTTGTTTACTTTCTTTCTCTTGAGATGTCACTTCCTTGATAATGGAAATGGTGTCTTCCTTATATGATGTCTCTTTCAATATTAACACTATATGCTCATTGTAATTAAATGTGAGGTACTCATTATTTTTGTCCACCATTGCTTCCATTTGGCTTACTATTGTTTCCTTAATATTGTGTTGATTTTATCATTCATAGGCCTAACAAGAATGTCATGTGGATAACCTTATGTCCAAGTGTTGCAAACAATTTGATGTGCCCTTGTGATCCTACATGATGGAATGTGTATTGAAATCCATCCTCCTCATGTCCTAGTTGGTAAAGAAATTCTATGTTTCATGTGATTTACAAGTGTGCTCTTTTTCCACTATTATCCCTTATTGATATTTATTTCCCATAAAAACTTTTATGAACATGAGTTCCAATTCATGTTACCTATTCAACGCGTTTACTTGAGGGATTTATTTCGGTACATCATCTTGTTGAGGATTACCTTATCTTGCATAGGAGCCTCTTTGAGTACATGTTCCTTAAATGTACATTCATCAAGATGTTCCATTAAATTTGCTTTTGACCGGTCACTTTTCTTCACATGATTTTTGGTTAGCGTTGTTGGTGGGGGTGTTTACTCAATATGTTATTTTTATTTGGTTCCCATGTCCTAATACTTTGTAATTTTCTACAATATTGATTTATTGTAATGTGGCCATAATTAACAAGATTCTCAATCTTATTTTGCAAAGATCAACATTCATCTGTAATAACCCCATCCATACTATGATATCCGCAAAAAAAAATCAAATTGTTATTTTAATTGGTATTTAGATCCAAAGTATAAAGTAGGTAATGTAATAATACCTTCATCTAACAACTTTTATAATATTTGATTAATATGTAGGTGTATTAGTAGTGGACTTAGATGATATTTTCCCATGGGATTTTAAATTGATAAAAGCACATGAGCCATTAGCCTTACAATACATAAAATTGTTATTTAAAAGGATTTTCTTTCTTGTCATGAACTTATAAAGTTCATTTAATTGCAAATCCATGTGAGTGATAGGTTTTAAGCTCATCAACGGTGCACTTTAAATAATAAAATTATCTTAAATGAATACACATAGGTTCCTCTAAGGATTCAACAAGCTTATGAGAGGAGTTAAGGGACACGAATTGGTTCATCTTGTCATATAAAGGAGGGATAACCCTATCATGCAATAAAGGAGCAATGCATGCCATTATAAATTTATACAAAAAGAAATAATATGATGTTTCACTCACCAATTTATGAATTTGAAATAGTTTATTTTTCTACAAGTATAAACTACTATGAACCAACATTTTCAAAATTATTTGAGGAGGTCAAAAAAGAAATGACTATTCCCATAATTTGTTGAGGAATTGTAGGGAAACAAAAGAGTTGTTTTATCAATTTGATGCAATAAAAAGAATCCAATAATTTTGGAAACAGATATATTCTTTTCCCATTAGACCGATTTCATTGAAAGGAGAAAATATGATATGTATTTTACAAAAAAAGAGGTTTTTGATCAACTTGATGTAACTAAGAAACACATACAAGGGTTATGCAAATAGAGTTGTCTTTAATCAAATATCATCTTAACAATATGAAGAGAAACAACCCTAATAGAATAAACTGGAGAGGAAAAAAAAACATGAGACCTTAAGGGAAATGATGATAGTGAGAATTTGTTCATGTAATAAGGGGAATTAGAATTTAGACCTAAATCTAAAACCCTATGGGTAAAGAATGAAACCCAAGGTTGAAGAATTTATAAAGGAGAAACTTCACCAAAATGTAATATAAATTTATGTTTTTATTCCTAATTTAATATATTGTGCAATAATGATGATTCAAAAGTTAGACAAATAGTCATAATAACCTTGAATCATCCAATGGGTAGTGGTGTAACGGTTCTTGGGTCTCCTAGTAATTAGGAGGTCCAAGGTTCAAATCTCGGCTCCATGTTAAGGCGGTCTATTACCGATGATTTGGATATCCTGGTGATAGGGCACCATGATAATGTGGTTTAATATGTGGACTAGCCGAGAGCTTAAAACTTCCATCCTTACATAGTTTCACGACCGGTGTGGGTTGGTGATGCCACAATGGGCTAGGACCCCTCCTAGGTAACCTAACCAAAACTAATAATATCCTTGAATCATGTTACTCTTATATCAATGATAGATCAAAAAGTACAATTAGGGGTTTTAGGTTAAAGAAAGGAACATGATTGTACAAAAAGTGTGTGACAACATTCTCATAATGTGTACGAAGTGGAATAGGGTGTCATCAAGTTTCTCATAAAATATTCCAATATGGAACTCAATATAGGAAAAATTATGTGTATTTAGACACCTTTGTGACCGAACCTATCTCTTAAGGCTATAAAATTTTCCTCTAGATCTACACACTCAATCTCAACATTGTGATATGGTTTGTCTACCTTTAGAAGTTGGTTTTCTATATCAATATCCCTTCAATGACTATTTTGATGAGATGTATCTTCTTCTTGGTTTGAAACCTTAATCTTGTGCCTTAGACCTAAAAATGGGGTTAGTAGACTTTGGGTTAGACTATCTCATCACGCCCACATTGATGTGATGAGCATTACACTACATATCGGTACCCAAAAAGGGATTAATCTTATATATTTCATCAACCTATAATGAGAACCATGTGATGTAGAATAAACAATAAATATGGATCCCTTGATCCGACTCTCACACATGGAAACATGCCTTTATACTTCATATTTTGTTCATGTTTGATCTAAGGAAACAATATAAATGACTTCATATTTCAGGTGGTTTATTGTTATAATGGGTGCTCTAAGGAATAGAATAATTCAACACTTTCTCTTGACCTTCTTATATTGATAGTAGAGGATCCTTGGATGCCCCAATAGCTTATGGTTTGTGTCTATTTATATGTGATCATTTGTATGATTTCCCTCTCAATTGACCCAAAAGTAACACCTAGGCAAACCAAGTTAAAACCCTTTTGAAAAGTGACAGTTAGAAGTGCAAGAGGATAGGTTCATAGAGTTTGGATAGGTTTGTGGATGAACATATCTTAGAGTTACGAACATGGCCATGATGTGAAAGAAATCAATTCCGAAAACAAAGAAAATCAGTATAGAATTTTTGTAGCATGTGCAAGGATTCTTGCGGTGTTGGGAAAGGATGTTTCTAGTGGGACTAGGATGCAAGATATAGCAAAAGGATGCCTATAATTAGTCACTCACATATAAATGATACAAATGTTAGAATAAATGTCAAATTTTGTATTGTCCAAGTGCTTAGACTATATTTTAGGTAATGCACTAGCCTCCTTTCCACTCTAAAACTCGTCCATAATTTTTCACACCACCCTTTTTAATATGCCTTCTTTATCCTTTTGTATCCTCTCTTTTCCTCTAGGCCCTACTTATTTATCTATTTTTGCTTTCTTCTTAATTTCTCTCTTTTTGTATCCATTCTACCTTATCTTATACTCCATAAGTCCACCTACAAGTTAATGAACTTTTGAATTTGTAATTAAATGTTTTCTTCTCTTTACTGACCTTCGCAATGTTCTTTAATATGATTTTAGTAAATTCACAATCGATTTTGCATTCCCATTCCCAAAAATCCTCTTCTTAACTCTCTTTAAACCCCTCATATCGAATATAGAATTCTCCACATCCCCCATTCATTGACCCTAACTACTTCATCACTTGAAAAGGGTGCAACACCCTTCGCCACTATGAACATCTTGATAAACAATGGTAGATTTCTCAAGAAATGTATTATGTCCTACAAATAAATGGTAGTATGAGGTGTCAAATGACACATATCCTTCAATGGAATATTCAATTACTTAGTTGTCTAAGGTTTTCCTTTGCCAAGAATCCAAAGGTGCTCTAGTCCACGGTCTAACCATTACAATGTTTCAATTTTCCCTTTTCCACTACTTGATTGCTAGCAAAATAAAAAGGTTCTTCAAAGCCTCTTAACCATTCAAAAACAATCCTAAAAACATATATTTCTCCATAAATGTTATGAAAAAAGAAATATACATTATCCTTCCAATTGTGGTGGTTTAGTATATTGCAAACTCCTTGATCCTATTGTCAAACCAAGTTTCAATTCTCTTTATGAAATTGTAGAATAGGGCGGAAGCTTTGACAATTTCATTAATGTTTAGGAAATCAAATAAAATGGTGCATGATGCAATACTTATAGATATTGGACAACCAATGTATAGACAAACAATATGTTACACAGGTGCAACATAATTACTTAAGCTTCCAAAACACATCCGGGAAACAGGTACAAACAAATATGTTGTTGCAACAATGCAACAATAAACCTTCACGTATGCAATAAAACAATATAACGGTTATATAATCATAACCATACAAAATTAATAATAAACTACCTAATTACAATGCATAATTAATATGTTTACCCTAACATTCCCCCTTAATTTTGCATTGCCTCAAGGGATGAGGAGAGGAATTCTCTGAACAACTCAAATTTGTCACATGCAAGTGAATTTGTGAAGATATTTTCTCATTGTTCAGTTGTTGGACAAAACTAAAGCTGTATATTGTTTTTCAAGACATGTTCGCGTATGAAATGTACATGTACCTCAATGTGTTTTATTCTTTCATGAAAAACTAGATTGCGAATAAGTTTGAAAACACTTGTCATTGTCAACATACAAGGTGGTTGGTTTTCCTATGGTATTCCTGTATGCAATGAAAAATCACATTAACAAAAAACAAACAAATAATTTTCCAACCTTCCTGTAACCTTCCAATGCAAACCTCAATAAGGGTCTCATGTGAAACCTTACAAATGAATGTCAGAAATGATTTGTAGATGCTCTTGAGTACTCTCCAAACTTTGAATACAAATGCTACCAACACAGAGAATTCAACAGAGTTTTTGTACTTCAGATTCAAGAGGATTTGTAAGGAAGGTAAGCCTGCAATTTATAGAGGTAGAAGTAGTTAAATTTGGTTATACATAGATGAATGAATATGCTAAAAATAGCATTGTGGGAAGTTGCAATAGTGTCGGGGGCAATAAATGAATTAATTACAAAAATATGCATCCAAAAAGGTGGTTGTACGTGCAATTTAATTGCCCCCACCTTTCTAGGATTCTAGAAGTGCAATTAACTAGGATAAGGATAGGGAGTCCAAGTGGAGTCTAAGTGGAGTCTAGGTGGAGTTTGATCAAGTGGCAGATGACTAGGATGTGCACACACTTAATTAATTAATTATTTAATTAATAAATAATAATTAACTTAGCTAAAGGGGTACTAAGGATACATGGGATTAATTTAATTAATCCAAAGGGGTACAATGTGTATTAATTAATTGATTTAATCAATTAATCACAAATGGGTGAATAACAGGGTGTACTAGGATAACACTGGGAACAAGTGGAAACAGAAGTGTAATTTTGGGGTGTCTACAATTCCAAGTCCTTCAAGTATGTGACGTAGCCATATCACTTCACGAGACATGACTTCACTGCGAACGATACTCAACTTCTATAGAAGAGCGAGAAATAAAGTGTTGTTTCTTGCTTCCTCATGATATCGGTCTAGATCCCAAAAGAATACAAATCCTAAAGTGGACTTTATGTCATAAATATTACCTGCATGATTTGAATCTGAATATCTGGTCAAGAAGATTTGATCATTATTCTTGTATTCTAGACCAAGATCTACGAGTTCCCTTGAGATATTTCAAGAATCACCTTGTTTCCTTCCAATGACAAACTCGAGGTTGTTGCATGAACTGGATAGATAGCTCACCGCAAAGCCGATATCCGGTCTATTGTATGTGAGGTAAATAAGACTCCCAATCAATCTGCCGATAGAGAGTGGCATTTACCATAGGAGATGGATTTGAACAAGATAATCAGCAGTCTCATCTCCGTCTTGTAGCAATAGGTGTGCAATCCATCATCCTGAATTTCTTGAGCATAGTCTTGGTATACTTCATTGAGAAACAAAGATGTGATTCTCTTTCGCCAAACTTCCAATCCAAGACAGATAATGCATCATCCTAAGATCTGTCATGTCAAATGATCGTTTAAGAGAAATATTGCACCGAGTAACGTTAGTAAGAGGCATAGCCTCAACCCACTTGGTGAAATACTCAGTGGTAGTTATAATAAATGTGTGGCCATCAAAAGATGTCAGATTTATTTTTCCAATTAAATCAAGTCCCCAATATGAAAAAGGCCAAGGTGAAGTAATAGGTTGTAAGGCTTGGGATGGTGCATGAATGAGATTAGCGTGTTTTTGGAAAGCATGATATTTCTTCACAAAGTTGCATGCATCTTCCTCCATGATGGGCCAATAGTATCAAATGCATAAAATCTTCTTTGCAACAACTATTCCACCGGTATGGACACCACAAATATGTGAATGTACTTCAGCTAGCATCGATTAGCTTCATCCTGATTGAGACATCTTAAGAGAGTCCCATCATAGCCTCTTCGATACAAGGTGTCGGCAAGAAGGGTGTAGCACAAAGCACGTTGTGTTAAGGATCTTTTATTAGCTAAATTAAAATTAGGAGGATAGGCTTTAGTTTGAATGAAGGTGTATACACTTTGTGGTACCACAGGTGATCATGACCAACAATCTCACAAACCATGGTAGACTCTAGCAATCCAAATGCGGGCACCAAAAGATGTTCAACAAGCAACTCATTGTGAATTTGATTAGTGTCGAACGAAAGAAGGGAGGCAATAGTTTCCATGGCATCCGCTACTTTTTTTTGTATGCGAGGAACTTGTGCAAATTTGATAATCCAGAAATACCCTCTAAGGCTATCAACCATTCTTTTATAAGGTAAGAGATTTTCATCTTTTACCTAATATTATCCGTTAACTTGATTAATGACTAGAAGAGAATCACCAAGAACTGTCAATTCTTGTAGGCACCAGGAGATAGAAAACTATAAGCCTATAATCAATGCTTTATACTCTGCTATGTTATTTGTACAAGGGAAACTGATACAATAAGATTTAGGTATGAGGTCTCCATTCGGTGTATGCGAGATAATTCCTACTCCGAACCATGGATGTTGCAAGATCCATCAAAGAATAATGTCCATAAGTGTGTTGCTTCTATGTACAACAGGTCTTCATCTGGAAATTCAAAATTTAACGGTTGTGAACCCGTAATGGTGTTGCAGCCAGTTGGTCTTCCAGTGCTTGACCTTTGATATCCTTTTAATTGACAATTTTGATGTAAAATTTATTTGAGTAGTGCAATACATCTAGACATTAGTCATGTTATGACTGGGTCTCGAAAGTAAGTACTTAAGAGGATCAACCCGTAAAATTATCTTGGTGGTATGATTTAGGAGATAGTGTCGCAGCTTTCCAAAAGTATAAGCAACCACTAAACAAACATTTTCAACCTGCGAATACTTGGTCTCATGTTCAAGAAGATTTCTTCTCAATTAATACATAGCTTGTTCCTGGCCCTTATCATTGTGTTGCGCCAATAATGCCCCAATGGCATGTTCTGTTACAGATGTATACAACAACATAGGCTTATCCTCAGTATAGCGGCATGAGTCTTGTCGGAGATGCTAGGTATTCTTTCAATTTTGCAAAGGTGTCTGATCTTGTGTCCATTTGAACTGGACATCCTTTTTGAGCAGCTTGGTTGAAATGATGGAACTTATCTCGCGAATTGAAAGATGAAGCGACAAATAGATAGTATTTTTCCTTGTAGGCCCCTTAGTTGTCAAAGGTTACGAGGAGGTGGCATATCTATTATAGCTTTGACCTTGGTAGGCTCCACTTCAATTCCTCTTCGTGATACAATGAATCCCGAGAGTTTCCCTGAAGTGACCACAAAGACACATTTTCTTGGATTAAGGCAAACCTTGTATGCCCTTAACCGCTCAAATATACACCTAAGAACTGATGGATGATCCACCCTAGTCTTTTATTTAGCAAGAATATCATCGACATAATATTTCATTATGTCATGAAGAAGGTCGTGGAAAATAAGCTGTCATGGCACATTGATAAGTTGCACTAGCGTTTTTAAGGCCAAAAGGCATGACCTTGTAAAAACATTTCCCCCATGGGGTTGTAAATGTTGTTTTATGTTGTTCTTCTTTAGCAATTTGAATTTGGTTATACCCGTAAAAGTCATCCATAAGGGATAACATCTCATGGCCCATAATAGAATCGACAATCATGTCAATATTAGGCAAAGGGAAATCATCCTTAGGACATGCCTTGTTAATGTCATGGAAATCTATACAAATACGGATTCTAGGGGTCTTCTTCGCAACTGGTACCATATTAGATATCCACTCTGAGTAGTCAATGCATCGTATGAAGCTTGCATCCAATAATTTTTGTAGTTCGGCCTTAACGAGCAATGCGACCTTAGGATGTATTTTACGTAGTTTTTGCTTGATAGGTTTAGCATCTGGGTGCACCAAAAGGTGATGAACCACAAGAGAAGGATCAATGCCTAGCATATCTTTGTAAGACCAAGTGAATACATCCTGAAACTCGATTAGAAGTGTTGTGAAGGATTTCATTTCGATTTCGATAAACCGGCACCTAGTTGTTACAATTTTGGTTCATCTTCGGTTCAATGTTAATGGTTGTTGTCTTTTCTACCAACAGCTTAGAAGTGTCATTATCTTGAAATGATGTTGGAGGCTTGCGTAGATTGTCAGATATTTTTGGATCCAAATCTCCTCTCTCTAGTGCCTCTGAAAGGGTTTCACTAGGAAATGGGTGCTTTTCTTTCTTTTTCTTTTTCATTTTTTGCTTCTCGTATAATGCCTCAGAAAGGTTTTCACTATGCAAGATATATTTTTTCTTTTTCTGTGTTTAATTTATTTTTATTTAGGACTAGAGATCGTAAGTTCTTCTCCGAAGTAGGTGGTAGCATCAAGGTTTATATCAAAACCCTTCTTGTGATCTGACAAGAGAAAAGGGTCTTGAGCCCCGAGGAACTTCTGGATGGCCTCATCGTTTTGAAAGATATCCATGGAAATATGACATTATTGGTCTTAATCAATGAGGGAAGGATAAACAACATCAAGGGTTCGAACGGATAAGTATTCAAGGAAAAGTGTAGTCTCGGCTAGGTCTTCGAAGAGGCTATGTGTGGAACCGGTCTCAATTTTGGAATCTGAGTCCTCATCGCTAGGTAACACATCAAAGACTATAGGCCTCTTCTCATATGTCTCATATCCTAGACCATATGTGTAAAGATTAGACTTGATATTCATAGGTTCAAGAACACCATGCCCTTGTGGGCCAAGGCCTCTTCCTTTCCAGTTCATGTTTTTCATCATTTTATGGCCCTTGGTGTAATCAATGGATTCGTAGCATTCTGTCATCCTATCATCGTATAGCCAAGAGTCATCGGAGATTGGAATATTTTCATCTTCTAGATATCCATATCATCTCCAAAGAGTGTTTCCAAGATAGTAAGTTGGAGGTTCTTGTAAATGAGGAGTGTTAGGATGCCCATAGCTACGAGGTGATAATGGGAGTTTGCCAACAAGAAATGTATTTTCAAGTGTGTACTCGCCTAAGCCTTTATGAGAGAATGTAACTTCAGGTGACACTTTAGATGTAGATGCTTTAGAGGAAGATGCAGAAGCATGAGGGCTCAATATTATATCAGGGTCAATATGGTTGGTAACAATAGGAGTTGGGCTAGGTTCACTAGTGTTATGAGCAGATGGATAATAATTTACCTTTTTGTACCTTTCTTCAAAAAACTTACAATATTCAAAGGGGTCAGTATCACCACATAAGGTGAATTCTTTTCCATTATGTGGAAACTTTATGCATTGATGAAAGGTGGAAGGTACTGTGTGCATCACATGTATCCAAGGTCTACCCAAAATAAGGTTATATGATGTTTCTGCATCAACTACATGACACATAGTGTCAAGGAGTCAGTGGGCCTACTTGTATGGGAAGAGTGATGGTACCACAAGACTGGCACTCAGTATTATCATAACCATGAATGGTAATGATATTAGCATCTAAGTCATCTATTTTATGACCAAGGCAGTAGAGCATTTTTATAGAACAGATGTTAAGAGCCGCTCCATTGTCGATAAGAACTCTCTTGACTTTATGATTTGTAACGTAGGCCTCGATGTACAAGGATTTATTGTTAATCAAATTTGGGTTCAACATATCTTGAGGGCCAAAAGATAAGATATGAGTTTCGTGTAAGATTTTTATCATAATTTGAAATTGTTGAACATTGAGAGTATGAGGAACATGCGATTCATTTAGAGCACGAGTGAGAATATCTCGAAAATCTAGGTGACTCTTTTAACAAATCCATTAGAGAAATATGTGTTGGCGTGGTTGATAATTGTTTGATAAAGTCATACTGACCCGGAGTGGAATATTTGGCATTAGAATTTGACTTTTGATTTGAAGGAGGTGTTGGTTTGGACATTTGAGGTTCTGCAGAAGATGTACAAGGTTGGTTTGCCACAAGAACCCATATCTTCCGTTGGCATGTGGTCACAACATTACTCGAAGCTTTTAAGTTAATGGTCATCATTATAGATGGTACTTGTTGTTGCAGACTCACAAAGCACCCTCGGATACGATCGAGCTTCTAGGTTGATCACTCTAGCATCCAGTGTGATTGCACAACATGGAAACCTCTCTCCAAGTGTGGGGACTTGTGAAACTGAGAGAGGAATCTCCAGATTAGAGGCTGGTTCCTCAAACTCCTCTGATTTAGATCTATATTTTTGCAAAACTACAGAGGTTTGAAACCTAATCCTACTCTAAAATCCAAGGAGACAGAGATAGAAAGTGCAAAAATGAAACTAAACTAACAGGTGATACACCAAAGGAGGAGTGGTGAACACTTCTTGTTCTGCAGATAGACACAGATCATAAAATGCAACATAAAACATCATGCACAAGCTGATAAGATGTAATCAGAGGTCTGAAATGAAACAAGCAACACAAACAGAGGACTGAAAACTGATCACAGAGCCTGTATTGTCATTTCCACTGTCAAAACCCTTGTATTACAACATCAAAAAGGTAGAAAACCTGTTACAATTTTAGAAGAGGTCTGATACTTGCAAAAATCACTTGTTACAGGTGAAAGAAGAAGCTTGCTATCCAAAGAAATGTTCCCCCTTAGAAATGAGCCAAATCTGGCTTTTTACATTGCATGGGTCGAGCCCAGGGGACAGAAAACGTACAGAAACATGGGAACCCATCCCTCCTTGACTGCAGATGCATTAAAATGGCATGGGGGACCTTACAAACCCATACCCTATCATTTTGACCGGATTACAGGAGAATGCGACCCATTCTGCATTAAATGCAGTCGCTAAAATGTCACTTCTGGCCATGAACATGCGTCAGAGCCGTTTCTCGATTTTCTCTCTCCAGACTACACCAAAATTCAAGATTAACCCCAAAATCATGTAGAGAATTTCATGAGCTTTCCGTTGATATAAAGAACGTGCAAATCTGAGCTCTGAATCGAAAGATATGTCGATCTGAAGATCTAGGGCACAAAACAGGTGAAAACAGATTTTTAAATTTCTTCCCGCGCTCTGCCACCTGGATGACACGTGGCATGCATTGATTGGTCGCGTGATTCTCTCTCCTTCCCTGCTTCATTGGACACGTGTCCTCTTTTTATTGGCTCGGGTCAGTGCTTGAAACCTCGCCCTCTGACCTTTTGGACTTTTCTCCTTGTGACACGTGTCATGATTTGGTTGGTCCGCGGGTCTGCCGGCTCTTCGCGCCCTTCGCGTCTTTCTGTCCCGGATGTCCCAATATGAAATTTCTGTTTTTGGGACGAAAAAACTTCGAACCACGTCCTTTGCGCTACCTTTGTCCCACTTGCTCCTGGTGCAGGGACAAAATCTTCCGATTTGCCTGGTTCGGTTCGGCCAAGTTCGCGTCCTTTATCTCATGTCCCAAAGCGAGCTAGTCAATTCTCTTCTCCTTGGCCGAACCAGCTTTCCGCATCCGCCGCGTACTTCCGGCTTTGATTGTCCACTGCTATAGTTCCTCATTTCGGCCGAACCAGCCGGTTCGCGTCCTTCGCGTCCATTTGTCCCGGATGTCCCTTTGCTTCGCGGGCCGCCTGGAGGCTTTTCACCGATCCACGCCTTGATGTCCCAACTGTCCCAAAGGCGGCCTGGAGTAGGACTTAGCCAATTTCGTGATTTTTTCCTGAATCGACCTACTTGCTTGGAACTGAAAACTCTGATGCATGTTATCGAAATTTACCCTGGGGGGTGAACTTTGGATAACAATTTGGTGACTTTTCGGGGTCACCTGCCTGCTAGGTGAAAAGATCGGTAGCCAGAAGCAGTCCATTGGGCATGGAGTTATCAAATATTCTGTTCAGAACCCAACTGACTCAGAATGTGTAAGGAGGAAGATGGAATGTCACCTGATGAAAGCAAGGACTGCCAAACATCTCCATGGACAGCAAGCTGTGCCAAAGCACTTAGGGAAAACAAAACTAACCTACAGCAAAACAATGTGCACAAGCACTTGGAGGAAAGAAAATCTAATCTAATATTTACAGAGGTAGTGAACTTTCCTCTAGAAGTAGCGCTTGAGATAGATTCCATTGACTGGAATCTGCAGTTCTTCACCATCCAATGAGGCCAGTTGGAAAGCATTGTTGTTCTTGCACTTTGTGACCATATATGGGCCACTCCAAATGGCATCAAATTTTGAATGCCTTCCCGGTTTTGCTCTATCCACATCCCATTTCAACACTAGATCTCCAACTTGAAAAGATCTATCCTTGGCCTTTCTATCAAAGGTCTTCTTGATCAAAGCTTGATCCTTTTCCATTGCTTGGGATGCCTGATTTCTGATCTCTTGCAGCTCCATCAACTCTGCATACCTCACCTCCATGGGCTCAAATTCAAGTAACTCCAGCTGCTTCATGAGTTCCAATGTTGGCAACTCAAGTGACATGGGAAAGATTGCCTCTCTTCCATAGACAAGCCTAAATGGAGAGTTACCCGGATCTTTTGGGAGTGATCCTATCAGCCCATAAGGCTGATTTCAGCTTGGTTTGCCAAGACCTCTGATTCTCATCAAGAGTCCTCCTAATGATCCTCAACAAGTTCTTGTTTGTAGACTCGGCCTGGCCATTGCCCTTAGGGTAATAGTTCGATGAAGTGCTTAGGTAAATACCGTTCTTGACAGCCCACTCAGTCACCTTAGATCCAATGAATACCAATGCATTATCAGAGATTATTGTAGCAGGTACACCGAATCTAGTTGTTATCCCCTCATAAAAGTCTAAGATGCTAGACTCATTCGCCTCTTTGAGTGCTACTACTTCTGTCCATTTGAAGTAGTTTGTGGCTGTCAAAATCCATTTGTGCCCTTGGCTTGAATTGGGATTAATGACTCCAATGAAGTCCAAACCCCATTGCATGAATGGCTGGTCAACTAAGATTGGATGCAATGGGAGGGCAGCAAGTCTCTCTTTTCCTGTGAAGAATGCACAATTCTTACACCTCTTGATCCATGCATAGCAATCACTAAAGATTTTAGGCCAATAATAACCAGCCTTCATGATTTTTAGAGTTGTCACTCTTGGTGCAAAATGGCCACCAGCTGGTCCACCATGAAACTCTTCTAACACCCTTTGAATCTGATTTGTGCTAATGCATCTCAACAGCACTCCATTCACATCTTTCTTGAACAAAACTCCATCAACAATGGCATACGGGACAGCCTGCAATCTGAAGTGTCTCCTCTGGGTCTTGTTCATCTCTGGAGGGCATAGGCATGTGCCTAGGAAGTGCATAATACCTTGGGTCCAGCAAGGAGTCGGGGCAGCATTGTCTTCTTCTTGCCTGCCACTCAGCTCATGGCTATCTTGGATTGTCAAAACAGTTTCTTCTTTGTTGCATACTTCTTTTTGCTTCCCCAAAACCAGCTGCTCACACAATCCTTTCCCTCTTACCAGCTTGGTGATCTTGATCTCAATGTCATACTCCATGACACGGGTGATCCAACCTGCCCTTTTCTCATTCAAATCCTTGTTGAGGAGGAAGTCCTTAACCCCAACATGTGAGACCAGCAGTTGAATCTTATTGTTTGAGACCAAATGTCTGAACTTCTTCAAGCTCCTGATGACAGCAAGGACATGCTTTTCGATGAAAGAATACTTTATTTCGTAATCTTCCAAGGTTTGGCTGAAGAATGCTATGGGTTGTTTTGAACCTTCTCTATTCAGCTGTGTTAAGATAGCTGAGATTGTGTCTGATCCTCCAAACGCATACAACATGAAGTCCTTTGAAAAGTCTGGGTTGATAAGAGTTGGAGCTTGTGATATTGCATGCTTGATGCTTTCAAAACTCTCTTTACCTTCATTGTCCATTTGAATGCCAGACTCTTCTTCAACATCATTGTTAGAGGCTTCACAAGAGTGGCAAAATTAGGCACAAATCTGCGGACAAAGTTTATCCTTCCTAAGAAGCTTTGAAGAGATTTCTTGTGGTGTGGCAATGGGAGCGTTCGGATGGCTTCAACCCTTTCAGGATCAATTGTTAGCCCTTCCCTAGAGACAATGTGGCCCAACAATTTGCCCTCGTGTGCCAAGAATATACACTTCTTTGGATTCAACGACACTTGAACCTTCTACACCTCTGAAACACTTGTCTGAGGTGAAAGAGATGGTCTGTTGCATTCTTTGAGAAGATAGTGATATCATCTAGGTATACCAGCACTATATTGTTGATTAAGCCTTTGAATGCCATATCCATAGCTCACTGAAATGTTGCTCCGGCATTTGATAGGCCAAATGGCATCTTCTTGTAGGCATAGGTGCCCCATTTGGTGGTGAAAGCCGTCTTGAATTGATCTTCTTCCTTCACCATTATCTGATTATAGCCTGAGTATCCATCAAGTAGTGAGAACCTTTCTGAACCAGCTACAACTTGCAATATTTGCTCCATGGAAGGGAGTGGGTAATGGTCCTTGAGGGAGGCTCTGTTCAAGTCTCTGAAGTCAACACACAGTCTGATTTCTCCATTTCTTTTTCTCACTGGCACCAAGTTTGCAACCCAACTTGAGTGTTTGATGGGGAAGATGATACTGGCCTCAATAAGCTTGCTTAACTCTTTTCTCATGAGAGGTTCAATATGGGGATTCACTGGCCTTTGCTTTTGCCTAACGAGGCTTGGATTTTGGATCCAGCTCAATAGTATGTTGTGCCAGCTTTGGGTTGAAACCTCTTAGATCTTTGTAAGTCCAAGCAAAGATATCTGGGAACTCTTGACAAAGCTGAACAAAGTCAGATTTCTCTTGTGAGGTACTTACTTTGCTAATCTGCAATGTTTTGCCTTCTTCCATTAAAATAGGCTCTGAATCTTCACCCTTCACTTGAATGTTTTCTTTCTCCTTTCGGAACTGATCATTCGGGTTGAAGATTGACTCCAAGGTTATGAGGCCTTTTGGTAATTTGTTAGTTCTCAGCTATACTACCTGATCACCATATTGCTGCTCCAACTTGTCTTGATTTCTGGCGGAGAACTCAGCTTCTTCTTGTAAGAAATTAACAATTTGTTGATCATTCTCGAAGACTTGCCAACTTGTGTTGTTATCTGGAACAGCTGGTCTCACAACCACCATTTGATATGAGGCTGAGATTTCTCACTTTTGATACTCTCTAACATCAAACGCAGCCCCAATTGCTTTCAAGTCATCGTCACAATGCTTCATTCTTTTTCCTTGGGATGGAATTGATGCTAAAAGCTTCAAAATCTTCAATAAGATCCCATACCCGATTTTTGTAGCACTTAAGCAGATCATTTTTGGCAGCATTTTTTCCTTTGACTTGGTTTACTGACCAGCTCACTATCACCAAATACTTGTAAATTCCTGATGCCTTTCTTCATTGCCCAGGTGCGATCCATGAATTAAGGCTTCATACTCACCGTGTTGTTTGAACAGGAAAACTGGAAACGGAAGGCTGAGTAATACCTTAATTCTTGCGGTGAAATGAGCATAGCTCCTCCTCCTGCACCTTATCTACTCCTTGACCCATCAAAGAACAATTGCCATACTTCATTCTTGTCCTTATGATCTGGCTTGGTGATGCTGGGGAGAGGTTGATCCTCTTCATGTAAACAATAAACCCCTAGCTCAGATTCTTCTATTTCTTGATAGGGATCAAAAGCATGCACCTTGCTTGCCCATTCATCAAGAGTCAAATCTGGGATGCTTCCAACTTTGGTGTCGGCTTCATCTGTGTTTGGATAATCTTCTTGATCAAATGCTGAGCAATTGGCATTGATTTGGCTTGGAGTATGAGGCTCAATATGAAAGTTTGCAATTGGTTCGGATCTGATTGTGACCTTAGTACCATATCTTGTTCTGAACAACATGTGTGACCAATCAGCAGATAAGTAGCCTCCAATTTTGGCTGTGAAATCCCTTGATAAACATAGGGCAAAGAGTGGTGGCAAATCTATCACTGACACATCTTGTAAAATGGTAACGTTGGGGCATGTATGCAAGGTAAGATTCAAACCTTTAATTACTCCCACGGTTTCTCTTGTCCCATCCAATTGCACTACCCCTTTAGATATTACTTCATATTGGAGACCCAGCTGATCAGCTATTTGCTTGGGCATCACTGAGCTACTTGCCCCAATCAATCATGCAATTGTGTACTAGTTTATCCCCAATGATTAATGAAACATAGAAAGGAGGGGGCTTCAACATTTTACCTTGTTGTCCTCCACGACTTCCTTCAGGCTGGGCAGCATTTGTAAGCACTTTGTCTTGCATTTGAACCTGCTGATTCAAAGTTGGCCAATTCTTCATGGCAGCTTGCAGCAGATCTCTTTGGCCTGGGATAGATAGGGATTCCCACATTGATATGTTGACGTTAGTCTTCTTCATCTGTTCAATGATACTGAATGGTGATGAAGGATCTCTCTGTTGTCCCTTGATTTGCACATTTACTCCTTGCACGTGGGCAGCAACAGCTGGCATTTGAGTTGGCCTAGGGGTTGTTCTTGGCTGTCCTTGTGCATTTGAAACTGGACTTTGCTTGCCAATCATTTGTGGAGCCGTGGAAGGTTGTGGATTGGCTGGGGCTAATGGTTGTTCTTCACCCAAGTTTCTCCTCTTTGACCTTGTGTTGGCTGCAACACCTTGAGAAACTACTTGATTCATGCCACAGAAATCCTCTGCTTGCCAGTTTACCAATGTGGTGTCATTTGGGGCTGATTGTTGTTGGAATGTTTCTTGTTGTTGGTTGTTTCCTTGACTGCCCTCACCCTCCACACCAGTAGTTGTCACCATCAATGCTTGATTGAGAGCACCATTGAAACACATGGATTGGTTATGAGGCTCGTTGCATGGAAAGCACCAATCATATTCTTGGGCCATGTTATTTTGGGCTGGCACTAATGCTTTAGAAGCAGATACGACATTGGGGTTATAGGGCTGAAATGGTCTATTAGCGGGAGGCCTTACTTGGCTTTGATTTTGATTTGCAGCCTGATTTGGTGACCTATTTTGTTGGTATGGGGGCTAGCTAGCACATCTTGTGCTTGAGGCGATATGGTCTAGCACTTTGAGCTTCTTTGTCTTTTGATAGTAACCAGCTCATTTCCCAAATTTTGCAACTGTTTCATGACCTCTTGGAGTTCATTTGAAGCACTAGAGGATGAAGTAGAAGTTTCACTTGAACTTTGATTTCTAGGGGTGGGAACGAGGCCAAAGTGAGTGCTTGACTAGTGCTTGGATTTTCTAAGTTTGGATACAAGGGCATGGGAGGCCTAGGAGCAGTTTACTAGCTTGAATAAGACAGGTTTTCGGCTCTAATGGCAATGCTTATAAGCAGCAGTAGGTTGTGCCTCCCATAGATTGAATTAACATAGAAATATCGAATTCAAAGCTTTAAGGTAATATAGAAAAGCACCTTCTGTTGTTGGCCTAACTGCCACTGGAATCCTATCCCAAGACCTTTGAAATCTGAAGTTGAAGTCAATCAGCTTGCTCATTGGGGGCTCTCTTGATAGTTGTCAGCTGCTCCAAAAGAGACAAGTTGTCTCCCTTCTCTCCAAATTACTCGTGAAGTGCAATACACAGTTGATTCCAATTTGTGATAGAACCAGCTCCAAGGCTCCTAAACCATTGCAATGCTTTACCCTTGAATGAAGATGCCAGTAACTTGATAACCACTTGCATTTCATTGATTTCATGGATTGCACAAAGGTTAGCAATATCTTTAACATGATCACCTGGAGTAGTCTGATTTTCTCCGGTGAAGTAGGGAATGTTCTTCAAGGCTGCAATAGGAACTGGATGTTGTGCATTGAGAGCAAGTGGGCTGTTTCCTGTGAAGTTGACGTAGGGGTTGTTCTGAGCCATTCTAATTGGTCTTAAAACCCTTGTTGATCTGAATGAAAGGCCTACAGGTGGAGGAGTTGAGAGAGTTCTGTTTGGTGGAGATGGAGACCTTTGAATCCTTCTTCCTCTTTGCCTTCTTCTTGGAGATAATTGCAGGTATTCAAACAACACTTCTTCTTCTCCAACTCTTGACCTTGTGGTGATTCTTCTCATGAGTTTTCAGGCCTGCACTTGGAACCAATTGATTCTTCCCCTTGGAGTCGCCAGATATGCAAATAATAGCTCTTTTAAGCAAGAAAATGCAGCAGATGCACATCAACCCTGCTACAATAAAAATGAGACCTCTAGTCCCACCGGCATGCCAAAACTGCCAGCTGTTGCGACTCACAAAGCACCCACGGATGCGGATCGGGCTTCTAGGTTGATCACTCTAGCATCCGGTGTGATTGCACAACATGGAAACCTCTCTCCAAGTGTGGGGACTTGTGGCCGAGAGAGGAATCTCCAGATTAGAGGCTGTTCCTCAAACTCCTCGATTTAGATCTATATTTTTGCAAAACTACGAGGTTTGAAACCTAATCCTACTCTAAAATCCAAGGAGATAGAGATAGAAAGTGCAAAAATGAAACTAAACTAACAGGTGATACACCAAAGGAGGAGTGGTGAACACTTCTTGTTCTGCAGATAGACACAGATCATAAAATGCAACATAAAACATCATGCACAAGCTGATAAGATGTAATCAGAGGTCTGAAATGAAACAAGCAACACAAACAGAGGACTGAAAACTGATCACAGAGCCTGTATTGTCATTTCCACATCAAAAACCCTTGTATTACAACATCAAAAAGGGTAAAAAACCTATTACAATTTTAGAAGAGGTCTGATACTTGCAAAAATCACTTGTTACAGGTGAAAGAAGAAGCTTGCTATCCAAAGAAATGTTCCCCCTTAGAAATGAGCCAAATCTGGCTTTTTACATTGCATGGGTCGAGCCCAGGGGACAGAAAACGTACAGAAACATGGGAACCCATCCCTCCTTGACTGCAGATGCATTAAAACGGCATGGGGGACCTTACAAACCCATACCCTATCATTTTGACCGGATTACAGGAGAATGCGACCCATTCTGCATTAAATTGGTCACTTGAAATGTCACTTCTGGCCATGAACATGCGTCAGAGCCGTTTCTCGATTTTCTCTCTCCAGACTACACCAAAATTCAAGATTAACCCCAAAATCATGTAGAGAATTTCATGAGCTTTCCGTTGATATAAAGAACGTGCAAATCTGAGCTCTGAATCGAAAGATATGTCGATCTGAAGATCTAGGGCACAAAACAGGTGAAAATGATTTTTAAATTTCTTCCCGCGCTCTGCCACCTGGATGACACGTGGCATGCATTGATTGGTCGCGTGATTCTCTCTCCTTCCCTACTTCATTGGACACGTGTCCTCTTTTTATTGGCTCGGTCAGTGCTTGAAACCTCGCCCTCTGACCTTTTGGACTTTTCTCCTTGTGACACGTGTCATGATTTGGTTGGTCCGTGGGTCTCGCGCTCTTTCGCGCCCTTCGTGTCTTTATCCGGATGTCCCAATATGAAATTGCTGCTGGACGAACCGGCCAGATTCACGTCCTTTCGTACCTTTGTCCCACTTGCTCCCGGTGTCCCTCAAAATCTTCCGATTCGCCCGGTTCGACCGGTTCGCGTCCCTTTATCTCGCATGTCCCAAAGCGATTAGTCAATTCTCTTCTCCTTGGGCCGAACCAGCTTTCGCGTCCGCCGCGTACCCGGCTCGATTGTCCCCGTCTTTATAGTTCCTCATTTCTAGAACCAACCGGTTCGCGTCCTTCGCGTCCATTTGTCCCGATGTCCCTTTGCTTCGCGGCCGCCTGAGGCTTTTCACCGATCCATGCCTTAATGTCCCAACTGTCTCAAAGGCGGCACTGAGTAGGACTTAGCCAATTTCGTGATTTTTTCTGAATCGGCCTACTTGCTTGAACTAAAACTACGATGCATGTTATCGAAATTTACCTGGGGAACTTTGGATAACAAGTACTTCCTCAATAAATGAGATAATTGAATTGAAATCAACGTTATTTGCAGAGGGACCTTTGTCAGTATTTTTATTATCACCGCCATGTTTGGGAAATGGGTTTGAGAACACCTTAAGATTGTCATTGGGTGTTTTATTTGGTGATGGTTCTTCAACAGTGATATCTCCACTATCAATGAGGTCTTGGATAAAGTGACGTAAGCAAAAGCATCGATCAGTTGGGTGACCGTCAATGTGATGAAAATCACAATAAGTATCAACTTTATACCAAGTAGGCTTGGGTTCTCCCTCAACCCAAGGTATGGTGATAGGATAAGTAACCATGTTTGCATTAATGAGTTGTTGAAGGAAACTTGATAAAGGTTCTCCCAAAGGAGTGAAACAGACGTCATTTAGAATCGAGAGAGAGGAAACCTCTTTCTTTAGAAATAATAAGAGGTTGTTTACCTTTGTTTGGTCTAGTCTGAGTGTTTTGGATGTTGTGGACATTGTGATTGTGTGTAATACCATCATTGACCATATTACGATTGCAGTTAACATGTTTAGATTTGTCTTGGTGAGAGCTATTAGGATGATTACTATGTTTCCCATTGTCTTTTGAATGAGCTTTAATCAAACCTTTTGCGATAAGGGATTTTTCAATTTGCGATCCTTTCTCAATAACTTCTTCGAAAGTATTAAGGCAATGCATTTGCATGTGAAAGGATAGCTCATTGTTGACATTAGGTACAAAGATGCTCACAAGCTACTTCTCGGGAATGGAGCATGGGAAATGCATAACAATCCCACGCCATCGTTGTAGGAATTGTGCGAAGGTTTCATTTTTCCGTTGTTTGGCATTACAAAAGTCCATCATTGTAATTTCGAGTCTACATTGAATGAGAAATGTTTGATGAACTTCTCTCGAGAGGTCCAAAAAGTTTGTATAGATCCCCAGGAGGTGTAGAAACCAGTCCAAGGCTTGTCCTCCTAGACTTCGTGGAGTGAGATGCATTAAAAGACATCACTATATGTCACCTCTTGGAAAGCCATATAAAACTCCTTGATATGTTCTCCAGGGATCATTCTTGCCCTTGTATTTTTTGAATTTGGGCATCTCGAAAGATTTGGGAAATGGGACGCGCAAAATGTCCTTATCAAAGGGGTAAGGACACAATTCTTCAAAGTTGAATTGTTTGTGTTGATGTTGCATACCTAAGATCGTGTCCTTCATCATTTTTCATTCTTAGGAAAACTGTGAGTTATTATGTAAGAAAGATAAGGAACCATCACTTGTAGAGTTGTTATTATCTATGGTGTGCATGGTATGACTTTTAAATGAAGCATCGCTAGTTTTCTTTGGTGCCTCATTGTCATGGGATTCATTGATGACTTTAGAATTTAAGATAGCAAGTTGTTTAATCATGTCATTAATTTGATTCATGAGGGCTTAAGTAGGATCAGTGGCCGAATCAGTTGATTTGCCTTTGTTCCTTTCGTCATATTTTCTTTGTTTGATTCATTGCCTTTGATGTTGTTCGAGGTGGACTTGTTTCGATCATCATTATTCGTGTGACTAGGGCCTTGCCTCATTGTCATTGTTTGTCAAAATGAAAGGTTCACCCTTGTTAGGTGGTGGTTTTCCAAGTAATGTTTGTAGGCTATTTTCATCAAAATCAAAGGGTAATTTTTCTCCCATCTCAAGGAGATGAAGCAAAAATTGGTCTTTATTCATACGTAAAATATTTTCAATGTGGGATTGTTCTTTAAGTGAGATGTCATTCTGATCATCCTCAAAGTTTTGGTCATTATCACTATCAAAATTTCCAAAAGGATTTAGATGTCGTTCACCCCTTCTAAAAGGACTATAATCTTTGTGTCGTGTTCCCACCATTTTTAAAAGAGGGGGAGAAAAAGAGAGATGCAAAGATAACTCAACCCATAGAAAAGTGAATGCAACGATGGAAGAGAGGTGTGCGATTAAGTTTGATAATAAATTGTCCCTTAACAAAGTGAATGCTAAGATGGGCAAGAGGTTTGGAAGATATGAGTGACGCAACCCTTAACAAAGTGAATGTCAAGATGGAAGCGTGCAAAAGTGTTTGATAAACTCGACCCTTGACAAAGTGAATGCCAAGATGGAAGAGTGGTGTGATGTGATGAAGGTTCTTGTCCTCTAACAAAGTGAATGCTAGAATGGAGGAGGGTTATAGTGAAAAAGTTTGAATGTGTTCAACCTCTAACAATGTGAATGTTAGAGTGGAGAAGTGAGGATAGATTGATTGCAAGTGCACTCTACCACTTAGCAAAAGTGAATGCTAAATGGGAAGAGGGTATGAAAAAGGAGTCAAATCGTATGCGATGTGCTCAACCCTTAACAAGAATTAGTTAAGAAGGAAGAGGCTAATGAAGGGATAAGACTCAAATACTGATAGTGTAAATGTTGGAAAGAAGATATGATGAAGTGTCTAGAACGCAACAAATATGTTGTCAAGTTAGAGACATGAAGAAAGCAAACGTATACAGTTTAACAATGATGTTGTCAAACTAAAGGATGCAAGAGGAGACAACAAGTCCCTCCTCTTTAATGGGAGAGGTTCCTTTATTGAAAGCAAGAAAAAAAAATGTACAAATCTACAACTATCAATGTTTGGATCTTGGTATCCTGTAGTGTTTTCATACTCAAAAGATCATCAATCAGAAGGAATGGAAGAATAAAGAGATGGGAGAAGGAAGAAAACAACAATGCTTTTAGGAAATATAGATAGCAGAGTATCTCCCTACTCACATTGAACCAAGAAAATATAGAAAAGGATCAATTACTTCACCACCGGTGCAAATCTGCAGACACAAAGTTCTAAAGATTTACACAAACCAAACACAAAGTTTCTATTGAATGTAAAACAAACGATCCATTGAATCGAGCAGAGACAAAGAGAGATAATAGAGGAAAAAGAAAGAAATTCTGTATTGAATTACTTCCAAATTTACAACGTTCCCAAAAAACTAGAATCCCCTTTTCCGTGGCCAAAACCATGTTCTTATAACAATCCGTGTACATCCATACTTTGTCCCCAAGAAAAGAATATCCAAAGGAATAATGTTTGTTACAGATCCACTTTTGGAAAGTGACATGAAACAAATGCACTCATGAAAACTAGAGGTTCAAAAAGGTGAATATTTCAGGTGTTCGAGCATGATTACTTTAGTAGGGGGCATCTCATGATTTTCTTCTTTATGTGGTCCTGCCATTTCCACCTTTTAACCACTTTCATAGCACTCAAGTGCTTACTGGTAAGTTTTCTCCCTTTTTATCGCATATGCCCGATAAAATCCATTTTCTGATGATCAAACTTTACATCCCTTTAAACTTATCAATTTGGCTCCATAATAAACCAAAAATGCATCTCATGGAGAAACAACAAGAATACAGAGAAAAAGAATGAAGAATGATCCATTTTTGTGTTTTGCAGAGCTCTAGTTCGTTAATGGCATTAAAAACCAGATGAGTACATTTGGCTATCTTTTCCCCCTTTTACCTTCAAATTTGGACCCTACACATGGCAAGATCCAAGCAACAATGGCCTTGGGGGAGAAATCTGCATTTCCTGACATTTGGGAGAAAAAGCGCGATTTCTCATTTTGCTTCACCCCCCCGCAGTTCTGCCAAAAGCCGGACACGTGGCACCATCTGAGTGGTTGAGGAAATGCGGTTCAAAGTTGTCATTTAAAATATTTTTAACAAAAGCTCAAATTCTCAAAACCTCCTCCTGCCCACTTTGACTTTTCAATGTGAACATGTGGCAAACCACGATTGGAAAAAGGGGTTACGGCTTAATTTGTAACATTTTAACCCTTTGGTGAAAAAGGCTCAAATTTCTCAATTTCCTCCGCAGGCCCGCTGTTCCAATTACATTCTTCAACACGTGGCATCATGTGACTGGTTGCGGGAATGCACTTCATTTTTATACTTTATCCACTTTTGAAAAGGGGAAAAATTCCAACCTTTCCCCCGAAAGTCCATGCCTGCGCCATTGACTTTTCAACGTAGGCCACGTGCCCCTTTCTGATTGACTGTGGGCCTCAACTTAGAATTATCCCTTTGCATGAGCAGTGCCGCGGGCCATTTTAAAACTTTTCGCCCTTTATGGAAACAAGGCTAAAATTCCTAAAGTTCTCCACCGTCGACCCACAACACATATGAACTGAAAAATGGCCACGTGTCCCCTTCAACACGTGGCATCACCTGATTAGTTGCAGGGATGTGCTTCACTTTTTATCTATATTTGAAAGGGAAAAAAATCTAACTTTTTCCCCGAAAGTCCATGCCTCTGCCGTTGACTTTTCAACGTGAACATGTGTCCCTTTCTAATTGATTGCGGGCTTCAACTCGAATTTATCCTTTCGCATGGGCGGGGCCGCGGGTCATTTTAGAACTTTTCACCCTTTCGCCATAATGCCTTAGAGAATAAAATGGATCCATTGCCCCGAACTTCCGCCAAAACTACTCCAACCAATCAGGGACCGAGGGGATGTGGGGCAATCAAATCTGACATTTTTTCCAAAATCACCAAAAGTGATAAGTTCAAAAAGGAACCCGTCTCAGCTACATCCAATGGGAAACAAACACGTAGCTTCACCTTTCCAAGCAAGAATTTGACAGGAAAATAACGTAGGAAGTTGCAGGAAATGGGAAAACGCCATTTTTGCTCCCGATGAAGAATTTCTTTCTCTGCAAAAAGGTTAAAAATGAAATATGCAAGGTCCCACGCATTCCAAATGCATAAAAGAAGAACTAAAATCATTTCCCATCCATTGAAAATAGGTAAAACGTTTTAACAACAAAATTGAGGAAATTTTGATTTAAAACATCGTGGGAAATGAAAACGAGCATATGAGGAGTTTAAAACATGAATTTCTTCTATGGCAGGGCTCCAATTTTCACGAAATTAGATTTGAAAGGGTGGGGAAAATTGAGAGGACAACAATGTTCTAGTAAAGCGGTCGAGTCGTAGCTCTTAACCGAACCTACAAAGACAGTGTGTTTTGAATGTGGTGTCTTTTTATCTTTTAATTTAAATGTGGTTTGATTGTACTCTATTGACAACCTGCGGTTAGTAGTTTTTGAATGTTTAATCCACCTTGTGTGAGAGTGGGTCCTACAAACAATGATTAGAAATTTTTCTGGAATGAGGTAAAAAAACAAAACAAAATAAACAAGACAACAAAAGCAAATCCATGTTTTTAATTCCAAGATCACTTAAAAGCGCAATGAAAGAGCATACGTGTGGGTTGGCTTTGGTTAAGTGAAACGTTAATTCCTCAAAATAACACAAAGAAACGACCACGTTTCTGATTCTCAAAATCGCTTAAAAGCATGAGGGAAGAGCATACGCG
Source organism: Taxus wallichiana var. yunnanensis (assembly GCA_018340775.1). Lineage (NCBI taxonomy): Eukaryota > Viridiplantae > Streptophyta > Pinopsida > Cupressales > Taxaceae > Taxus > Taxus wallichiana. Next base: position 511,799,229 of record CM031238.1, on the reverse strand, counting down.
TGATCATGTCACGGTTAGTCTCACAAAAACAAAAGAAAACGATAAACGAAAAGTATGCAAAAACACGTTAGAAAGGGTTAGTCGATAAACAAAAATGATGAAACATGTGCACAAGTGATTAAAAAGGTGACAAAAATTGAACCGAAAAGTCCAATAACACTAAAGTTTCAATGTTGACAAGTAGTGCCCTATAGTGATTAAAAGCTTCCACGAACCTAGGGTTAGCACAAGGTTAGTAGAGAAAAAACCAAAACAACAAACAACTGCAAACACTCAAAATAAAATCAGCAATACAATAGAAAAACAAAATTATGATTGCCTAGAAAACATCTATTGTTGTCAAACCCACAAAGCAACACAAAAAACAACAGAAGCACTCCAAGAACAAGATTAGACAAACAAATAATTTACAAACCTTTCAGCCTTCCAATACAAACCTCAATAAGGGTCTCTGTGAAACCTTGCAAATGAATAAAATATCCCTTGTGAGATACCCCTTAAAAATGCACAAAATATTGAAAAATTGCAGCCAAATAAAATATTGATCTTTGCAGATTTTTACAGTTAGGTCAGCGATTAATAGAAAATTAATATCTCCCAAAATATCCACCCAGATTACTTGAAAAATTAAAGAGAGCTTGCTAACAATATAAAGAACATAAGAAAATTGTTTTTGGAATTTTTCAGATAATAAAATGCCGCCAAAAATTACATTGTGCCCTAGATAGCTAGAAAACTTCTAAAATTCATAACTCTTCGATTACAAGTGTAAAAATTATGAGATTTTGGAAATAACATTTACAAATATAGGAGATGATATTCCAACCTTCAGATCTAAATTCGTACCACTGGAAACCCCTCAAATAAATGTTACAATCTCCTAAACAAGTCGCCTAGCTTGGAAAAAGGGTTGGAAATTGATGAAAATGCCTTCAAAGTGATGCTAGTCCCTACTCAAATGGTTGTCGTAAATCTGATCTAAAAACCCTCTGATTATCTTCACCAAATGTCTCCAAAACCCTCTAAACCCTTCCTCTAAAACCCCTAAAAATATCTCTATAAATTAGCCCCGAAAACAGCCCCAAAGTGACAAGCTAGGGTAGATCTCTCACTACCGAAGAATGCCCTGCTAGCTAGGGATGGATCTCTCACCACCAAAGCTAGGGTTCCTATGGGATTTCACTCCACAAGCTATAGATTTGCAAACAATAGTTACACATGAAAGAAGATAATTAGATATGCAAGAATGCCTTTCCTTTCTCCCCCAACTCTTTATATAACTTCTCCAAGGCAAAAGAGCCCCAATAAACCCTAGTCGCATTTTTCCCTTGGAAGGGTCACTAAAATAAAAATAACTTAAAGTTTTTTTCCCTTTTTAAGTCGCCATGGTCCAAAAGTGACCCCCAAACGCAAAATTAGAATATTAGTACTATGTGGCCCCTTCCTAATGACTAAACGTAACATCTAGTCCTTCCAAAACAACTTTTGCATATGTCAATGAAGAATTATAACAAAATGGACTAGATATTCATACCCAATAGCTCCCAGCGTCCAAAGCCCCTTGGGTATGACCAAGGCTTGGACTCGAATTGGCCCTTAGGCCTTTGGCGTAGGAAAGGGAACATTACAATGAATGTCGGAAATGATTGTGGATGTTGTTGAGTACTCTCCAACCTTTAAATACAAATGCTATCAACACAGTGAATTCAGTAGTTTTTGTACTTCAGATTCAAGAAGATTTGTAAGGAAGGTAAGCCTGCAATTTATAGAGGCGAAGTAGTTAAAGTGGGTTATACACAAATGAATGAATATGCTAAAAATAACATTGTGGGAAGTTGCAATAGTGTCGGGGCAATAAATAAATTAATTGCAAAAATTGCATCCGGAAAGGTGGTTGTACATGCAATTTAATTGCCCCCACCTTTCTAGGATTTTAGAAGTGTAGTTAACTAGGATAAGGATAAGGAGTCCAAGTGGAGTCTAAGTGGAGTTTGATCAAGTGGCAGATGACTAGGATGTGCACACACTTAATTAATTAATTATTTAATTAATAAATAATAATTAACTTAGCTAAAGAGGTACTAAGGATAATGGGATTAATTTAGTTAATCCAAAGGGGTAAAATGTGTATTAATTAATTGATTTAATCAATTAATCACAAATGGGTGAATAACAGGGTGTACTAGGATAACAATGGGAACAAGTGGAAACAGAAGTGTACTTTTGGGGTGTCTACAATTCCAAGTCCTTCAAGTATGTAACGTAGCCATATCGCTTCACGTGATGCTTCACCTATAAAATGATACTCGACTTCTATAGAAGAGCGAGAAACAAAGTGTTGTTTCTTGCTTCCCCATGATATCGGTCCAAATCCCAAAAAGAATACAAATCTTGAAGTGGATTTTCTATCATTAATATTACCTGCATGATCTAAATTTGAATATCCAGTCAAAAAAATTGCTCATTTTTCTTGTATTCTAGACCAAGATCTACAGATTCCCTTGAGATATCTCAAGATTCACCTTGTTGCCTTCCAATGACAAACTCGAGGTTCTTGCATGAACTTGGATAGATAGCTCACTGCAAAGTTGATAACTGGTCTAATGTATGTGAGGTAAATGAGACTCCCAATCAACTGCCGATAAAGAGTGGCATTTACCACAGGAGATGGATCTGAACGAGATAACTACAGTCTCATCTCCATAGGTGTAGCAATAGGTGTGCAATCCATTATCCCGAATTTCTCGAGCGTAGTCTTGGTATACTTCAACCGAGAAACAAAGATGTGATTCTCGTTACGCCATACTTCCAATCCAAGACAAGTGAGTGCATCGGCCCCGAGATCTTTCATGTCAAACGATCATTTAAAATCTCTTTGTTGCATCAATCATATTCACTAAACTGTCATGATGACTAGATCGTCAACATAGATAACAACAATCACAATCTCCCCCTTGCTTTTTTGAGGTAGAGATTGCGATCGTATTGATTTCGACAAATCCATGTTGTACGAGATGCTCGTCAATTTTGATGTATCAAGCCCGGGGTGCCCGTTTAAGGCCATACACAGATTTCCTATGTCTCGCATACCTTTGTTTCTTGACCGGTAAAACATATCCCTCAGGTTGAGTCATGTAGACTCCTCTTGTAGATCTTCGTTCAGAAAGGCACTTTTCACGTCCATCTGATGGACTTTCCAACCAAATTGTGCAGCTAGAGCAAAGATCATCCTGATCGTTTTGATCTTAGGCGTGAGAGAAAATGTCTCATCATAATCAATGTCTTTTTGTGCATACCCCTTTGCTTTGGGGTCTTGCTTTGTACTTGTCTATGGTCCCATTTGCTTTGTACTTTGTTTTGAATATCCATCTACAACCAATGAGTTTCTTCCCTAGTGGAAGATCGACAAGTTGTCAAGTGTTGTTTTTCATTACTGATTGATACTCAGCGTCCATGGCATCTTTCCAAGCTTTCGACTGTAGCGCTTCTTGGACTGTAGTGGGCTCATCAGATTCTATAACTCTACTCATCAAAGAAAGTTTACTTCTTCTCGTTCTTTACTTTGCGAATCCTTGGTCAAGTGGTGGATGTATCCGGAGGACCATCTAATTTTCTCTGCTCACGGTTCGAGATCAACCAACTCGATACCAAATGAAATTGTAGAACATGGGCGGAAGCCTAACAATTTTATTAATGTTCAAGAAATCAAATGCAATGGTGCAGGTTGCAATACTTATAGATATTGAACAGCCAATGTACATACAAACAATATGTTGCACAGGTGCAACATAATTACATAAGCTTCCAAAATGCATCTAGGAAGCAGGTACAAACAAATATGTTGTCGCAACAATGCAACAATAAACCTTCACGTGTGCAATAAAACACTATAACAATTATATAATCATAACCATACAAAAGTAATAATAAACTACCTAATTACAATGCATAATTAATATGTTTACCCTAACACTTTATTCCTATAACAATCACAACTATGGCATCACATCATATTTTTGTATATCAACAAGGAAACCATTGCTAGCTCTACTTGTAGTTCCTTTTCCACACCACACAATTCAAATTGATTCGCTACCCTATTCTTGAATATTTATATTGTCAAAGATTTTATATTCATATCACAAGTTGGATGAAGAAAAACTTTTGGATACGCTGTGTGGAGAAGATTAACACCAACATTTTGGTTCACATACTGGAACCATCGTCAGGGTGAGCATTTGCTTGAGAGAAGAGATGAAAAGAAAACTAGTATAAATAATTGATTTGACCAAAGGACATAATGTTCCGAAAAGATGTGAAAAAGACAAAAGTAAAAAGATAAAATCAGCAATTAAAAAGAGGATTAAAATAAATTACGATAGAATACTTAAGAAGAAGGCGGAAAACAAAAAGGAAGGGGAGTTAAAGAAAAGAATGATGGAAACACAAGGAAGATGGAGCCTAGAAAAGCGGATGAGAAAGACACACAAAAGGTCAATGAAGAGAAAAAACACTTGAATAAATCAACAAACAAGGGTGGGGAGGTCAGAGGTAGACAATTTATGAAAAAGGGTTTCCAAGACTGACTGAGCTTCCATCCATCGTCTCGATTTAAGTTGTTCGGGTGTTTCTCAATCTCGACAACTTCATGCAACTTTTTGTTTTTGTAACACGATTATATAACTATTAATTTTGCATTGTCATGCTTTGTAAAGTCTTTGTGTTCTGCCAAAGCTGATTTACCAACCCAAGTAAATTCTAAATCTTTACAATGTTCATGAAGCCTAGTTTTTAGTGATCTCTTCGTTTCACCAATATTTATATTGTGTTTTGGTTTTACTTGTTTTATTAAATATGCAAGAATTCTTATTAAATATGCAAGAATTCCTTAATAATTAGTAGATCAACTCATATTTATGAATTATGTGGTGTAAGTGTCTCAACAAACTTATATTATTATTCGCTAAAAGTCCCTTACTGTGTGCTAAAAGTCCACAACATATCTAGACATTTATCTTGGCATCTTACCTATGTTTGTTGGGAAAAGGTGGTACCAAAAAGAGCTTTCCTTAGAGAGATATTTGGAGTTATAATAATGATATTCTTAGCGTGGCTTATATCAATCCTATAAGTTAAGTAGGGCATATACAATCCAATGAAGGACTTTGTAGAATGATCCTTGCTCGTCTCTTTCACATTCTAGTTGGAGAGATTTGAGAGATTAAAGGGAAGAGGTTGAAAAAATATCTTTATGGCGGAGTATGGTACACCTTGCTCTATGATTGGACAAGAAAAGGAGGGTGAGTGATCTTGAAGAGAGATGACAAAGGCATTAAGGCTGTTTGGGAATCATGGTCTTTTTCACGCACAAATCTTGGGCTGGTTAGCACTCCACCAAGGATTGGCAGTCAAATCGCGACTTCACAACTTGGTGTCACATATTCTTTATGAGGAATCAATTGGTCATACCAACGCTTTTGGGTATATCACGACTAATTAATCATTTCCGATGCTCTCTTCTTGTGGATACTTGGATGATCAAGGACAGTTGCAAATCTCTATGGCATACAAATTAGCGATAACTACAAATCTATTGCATAAAATTTCGTAGTCTTCGATTTTTTCTTGTGGAAGTTAAGATGTAAGGCTACTTTCAAGAAGAATTTGCACAAATTTGGCTTTGTTTGTCATAAAGATGTTCACCCGATGCCTCTAGCAGACTAGCACTGCAAGCTTAGAATTCAGTATGTTTGGATTTGCAGGGAGGGATTGTCCCGACACCCCTATTGTCAAACTGCTAATTTTCATTTCTCATATGTAATATAGATGCATTTATTACTCTGCCGCAACTCATCACACACTGTTACCAAAACTTACATCTTTCCCTTTGGGAATATCTGTAACTACCACTTAGTACAAATAATACGAAATCTTTGAATTATTACAATGCTGCAACTCATCACAAACAGTTATCAAAAATCGCATCTTTCACTTAGGGAGTATTTGTGAAGTACCCTCCTGCACTAAAGGAATTTTTGTACCATAAAAAACATAAGTACAGCACTGACTGTACAAGGCTCATATTTCAGGTTGCAAACTAAATGATTAACAGAAAACTTCCATCCATGGTGCAATATACGGGTACAAAGAGAGTTTGCATGGCCAATGTGGTGCACTTCTATCTCTTCTTTTGGCTTTAAGAGAGAAAGGGGGTGTAGATGTTGGGAGGGGGAAGGGGGAAAGGAAGGAAGGAGAGAGAGAGAGAGCGACCCTTTTCACATTTGAATTCTTCTTGCTCATCTCTAATTAATCACAAATGTCAATTTCCACGGAAAATCTAGCAAAATTGCAGCTATTAAAATGTCTGATATTTATATAAGGCCTTCAAAACAATCTCATAAATCTGGGAAAGTTCTGTTGACAATTTCCATAAAAATATTAATGGATAACCAAATAGGATTCTGTCATGATAATATCAGCAGAAACCATACCTTTACTCCGTATATATGCCATATTGTTTCATCAAAGAATTCTAACAATTGCAATTGTACTAATTTATAATTCATGGGTGCTGACCAGGCTATGAACATTAAATATCATTTTCCATTTGCCCCATTAATAGATAATATCTTGAAATCTAATATGTGGATAACTCACACTTTCCTCGTTTGTGAGTGTGACTTCTGCTTCTAAAAAAGAAAACCAGTAAATGCCTTTGACATGGTAGTTGTCGATGAGATATTTAAGACATTGTCTTCCGTTGATTGCAACTCATACTCCATCTTCATAAAATTGTAGGAGGAACAGAATCCCAACAATGTCTGCAACCATATTTGTGACGCTCCATGCTACATGCCATGTGAACCCAAAGTGATTTCCTTAATTCACTAGTCTATAGCCGTTGAAGGCCAAAGATCGTATGTCACAGAGAGATACCATTATGTAGAAATTCATCACAACAATGTATTCTACTTATCTGATTTTTCTTATTGGCAGTGATTTTCCAAAAAGTTTCTCAACCTCCTGCACTTCCATATTCAGATCTCCCAAAAGATCCATTTCCTCTTTACTCAATTCTAGCAAGAAATTCTGCTCATCCTTCTCAATTTCCTGTATTCCCTTTTCTAATCTCTGTAATAAATTGATTTCTGTCCTTCCAATCTTTTCAGCCTCTTTTTCTAGTTGTTCTACTTCTTTTGCGATTGCCTGTTCTCCCTCCTCGACCTTTTCTCTAATCTGGTCAACAAAGGAGGTTCAGGGCCACATGTGTTGTCTGTTCTCTTGAAATTTTTGAAGTTCAATCCCACCCTTCCTGCAGCTTTTTCCAACTCAGGAACAATGCTGGAAGGAAGATCTGGACTTCGTGTATAAATAACAGAACCTCCATATCCATCCCAGGCATCATTTTTACCTCGATAATAGACAAATATGTAATCATCTGGTTTATTTTCCATTTTGGATGAGAGTATATACCTGCATACAAATTTATAGTCTTTAACAGTTTAAAATGTTAAATAACTTAAAGGAAGACAACACTAATTGATTAGAGATTCAAGAGACCAAATTATAATATTTGCAACTAGATATAAAGAAAGTGATCCAAACTGTCTATACTGATAAATACCCATCATATTATTGTCACTTCTCTTCATACGAAAAGCTGCATGGTTTTCCTTTTTAAAGACAATGCCACAAGCCCTAACCAGATATATGCAGTCAAGGAAAAATAAATTTATCCACTTCGTGTCCACTATCATTCTTGCATTGACAATAAGCATGAAAGATGAGAGATAAGTGACAACCAACCTTTCACAAAATGAGGGAGGTGGATATCACAATCCTAGATACGTAAACGTTTTACTTGACCTGATGATGAAATTAGTGCTACTTAGAATGTGCAATTGATTGTAAGCTTTGATTTTGTCGATAAAGATTACATTTATAGGTGTGAACTGCACGATGGGAGCTCAAGTACTAGGCCCCATTGGATGAGGAATGGATCTAGTATTGTGAAGCGTGGGTAAAAATAGAGTATAATTATTAATAGGTACTCCTAATATGGACAAGGTCATCCAGATCATAGGAGATATACAAGAGATGACACTCTAAATTGTTAGAATCTAGATGGGTTATATTTGTGGGTGGAAGCAATATCAGATAGTTCTTCAGAAATGGACATTCGGATAAAAGACATGAGAAGATAATTAAATTGCAACAAATTTTTTAATTAATCTATGGATCTTGTCTATGGCATACTCTTGAGGACCTACGGTTCTTTATCTTCCACTAGCTACTTCTATGTTTTGATATGCTATACTAATTATCTATCTAGATATGTATACATATTATTACAAGGCCGCAAAGGCTATAGAAATGTTATGGAAGATTAACAGTTTCTCTTCCACACAACTTCATCTTCTGCTAGTTGGGCTTAATGCCCTCAAAAAGGTACTCCATGTGGGCGGTGCCCCTCCCCTTGTGAGGGGAACCCTCAGGTAATGTGGGGCTTCGCCTTTAAGGATGAAGGTAGCAACGTTGTTGGCACTCAGTAGTACCATGTGTTGTGAGTTATCCTTAGCATTTTGTTTATATGTATCTGGAACCCTGACAAAGATCAAGTATGGTTTGGCACGCGCTTGGGTCGCGTTGTCTGATCTACACAAGTTTTTATCCATTTCTAGAAATGTGTGCAGAATCAGATGGAGATGGATTAACGATCTTGAGAAGTCATTTGGAAGTACATCAAACCATAAAACATGAGAAGTCATCACCGCAAGCCATGAGATTGGGCTTGGTGATATAAATGGAACTGTATTGGGAGAATTCACATGGATTACAAGGAGTCTCTGCCATTAGTGGAATATAGTGTCTCATAAGAATGTGTTGAAAACAACTACCAAACACTTCAATTGTGGATAGACAAAGAACCTATGGAAGCATATAAATACTTGCCAACCTAAGAAAGAAAAGAAATACTTTATATTGGACTGACATACTTCTCGACATGTGCAACGATGAAAGAGAAGAGCAACAATGTACGTTGGGAGTCTATGAAAACACATTTTTGTAGCACCCAAAAGGTTCCAATTGGGCAAGCTAGGAAGACTAGCTACGAAACAAATGTAGTTCATCTTACCTTGCTCATGTGGATTAGTCAGAATGGTAGAAATTAAGGTGCAACCTTGCAAGTTGACTCAAATCATACTGCGAAGAAAAATCCAATTGCTGAGGGAAAGAGTTGCGAAGAAGTCTTCTCCCATTTTCAATTAGATCGTGTAAGTGGAAAGCCGCAAAGAAGTTGGTCTCATAGGGACACTATTCTCGTCTAACGCACTAGCTTGGGGGTGGTTTTCATGGACGGATGCCTTATAGGTGCAAGGTGAAGCAGTTTGATGGAAATTTAGTGCACAAGCCTTAATAGGAGTGCAAACTTTTGAGTTGAGTATCAGGCAGGGAAAGCCTTTTGCCTCGTATTTGTCATTTTCATATATGGTAAAGAATCTCATATTTCCACATGCACTTGCATTAATTGTTTCTGCATTACTGTAACTTTTTTCTAAGTATTACACTCAAGTAAATTCAGGCACTGGGGTGTTAGGATGTAATGTCCCTTTTCCCACTTGAGGACCTGATCCTGGGCTTCTTGCCATCCCCTTTTCCATGGTAACGAAGTAGAAGAGTTGGGAAAAGGAATTGAGCTTCCTTTGCATTTATTTTCTAATTTTTAATGTTTCTTTTTTAGTGTGTTTTTCCTTTTAGCAGGTCGGCTGGGTTTGGTGCATTGAAAAAGCAAATTAAAAGATTATAATGACTTTATATGGGTTGGCCATGTCCTTCTAAGCCTTGGTGCCAAAGTTGGAGGTATAAAAGGAGGTGAAGGCTTCATTTGCACACATCTACTTTTGGCGAATTTACTCTAATTGGACTTGTGGGCTGATTGCTCATTGTTCTTCCACTCTTGGGCGGAAATCCAAGTGTGTGGCACTTCCAAGAAGGACGGAAACCCTTCTTGTGGTTGGTTGGGGGATGAAAACCCTCCTTGTTTGGGCTTGAAGGCAAATTGCAGATTTGAGAAGAAGTCATAATCTGATTTTTATATATATTATTGAGCCTCTCCTTTGTGGGGCGACTTGCATTAGTGTATGGTTTGGTGCCATCTAGGGCATGGAAATCAGATTTGAGTTTATATTTGGTTTCCTCATTATTTATAAGGTTGGAATCAATCATTATTTGTGGAGTTTGGGGTTTCTAAACCCTCATTTCATAATTTTATTTGCAGCTGTGCTTCGCTGGTTTTTAATTAATTTCCAGCAGTGTTTTTATCATAATTCATATTGAATATTGATTTGGTGGATGCCTAAAATACATATATCTATTTTGGCAAAGTTGTTTGAAGAATTTCAAGTGTTTTGTATGCTTTTCTGTACCGCTGTCCTAAAAATCTGATCGCTGTTCAAATCTGGGTTTTATTTTCAGTTTGCTGGTCCTAAAATCAGATTTGCTAATATTGGGGTTTGAGCTAATTTCCTAATTTTCAGTTTCAGACCTTGAAAGGGATATTACATAGGAACTAACTACTTCATACCCATGCAAAATACTTGAAACCATAGTAACAAGGTCTGAAATTTTGTGGGTTCAAGAAGGTGAAAGCCTCACTAATGTTCGGAATTTCAAAAAGGTTTGGTTTGAGTATATAACAACAGAATATGAAATCCTCTAATCCCACTGGGAAGTGCAATGAGTGGAAATGATGACTAGCCTCTTTTGGAATGTGGGCATCATAAATCACCATCCGCTGCAAGATGATTGGATATGTTCTCCGCTTGCAAAGATGACTCCCAAGGAATCATAAAAAAAAAAACATCATAGGCGAATAACGATTTGGTTAGCTATTCCCACAGAATATCAAATCAGCGATTTGGAATATAAATGCCCCAAAGGCCCTTTCATACCAACGAACCTAAGATTGATGAAACCACCAATTGGTTAGCATTGCACCTATTACAGACTAAAGTAGGGCTCCAGAGCTATACAATAGGGAATATACAAGACAGCAGATCTAGTAGTCATTTGGACTTGATCCAAAGCCATAATGAGGCTTCAAACTGATGAACGAATGGATCAAATTCAGTCATAATTGGAAGATGCCAATTGAATTGATCAAGAATTCACTAAGGAGTCAATTGAACTAACTATAGACTCAACAAAATGAATCATGCTCATGTTACAATCACAACAGCAAAATCATGGATATAGAATATGAAAATGATATAAAAGAAATATTTCAATGCCCAATGTTCACGGTATTTCAGAATTGGGTACATCACACGATCATACAATATTAAAGAGTGTCATTCGATTACAAGTCTCCATGAAAGTATAGGACCACTAGGCTCTAAGATTACAATTTAAACATCTTCAAAGTAAAAACTGTCTGGATGAACATTAATACAATTAGGCCCTAGGGCCAACATCCTAATCGAGTGCATATGAACTATCATTTCAATAATATGCACTATACATCACGAGTTTCAACACACATGCGCTTGGAAATAGAGTATATGTGACAAAAAATAAGGGTTGATGTCACAGTTAACGTGTTCACCTACATTGACAGATTTGGTCAAATATGTTCAGCCCTCTTAATAAATTTGAGGTTTGATGAAAATACTTGAGGTTTGGTCAAACCTTGTTACTATGCTTGAAACACCAGAAGGGCCAAAAAACCAGCAAGTCAATAAATTTTTCTGAAGAAATTGAACCAAAAAAAACTTTCGATTGAAGTAGGTTATTTGGGCATTCAAGATCACACAAAACCAAATATTCCACAACTTTTAAATGATTCTTAGTTGGATACCTGTAAAGGATTTGAAGCAAGAGATTTGGGGGATTCACTAGAGCATCAAATGAAGGTTTGAGACATTGTTGGCTAACCACTGCTCTTCTTGAAGCAATCAACGTGGGTAAAGCTCACTTATGATTGTGACTAATATTGTTTCCTGTTGCACCAACTGCTGCAAGAAAAGGCCAAATCTCTGTTTGAAATTCCATAGTGTCATGCTACATTTGATAGGAAGAAACAACATGTTGTAGGGAGACTTTCCTTGTGTTTAGAACCCATTATCCTACTAATATATACGTTACCCAAGTGAAAGTTTGGGTGCCAAGGGATACCCCACAAGTTAGTAAAAAGTTTCATACTTGACATAAAAGTACTATAATGCCTTGAGACCCATAACTAAGGCAATAGTTTCAACTTATAATAGGTTTTACAAATGTATGAAATAGTCTACTACCATAAAATCCAAAACTAATGCAATAGTTTGATGCAGGAGCATCCGGGTCCACCGGCAATCTTGCATCGATTAAAAATGTGTAGGGATGCATTTGTGTAATCTAGTCAATGTGTTTTCCATTTTTGCATGGTAGAAGTTGATCCAAGGAAGCATCAATACTTCAGCACTTCAAGGGAATCAAGTACATCATAGAGGATTAGTTTCAGTAAGCAACATGGCTCCAACTCAATTGATTGAATCGATCAACTATTAGTAGGATTGAGGGTGCAATTGTAGCCGTAGATGACCTAAAACTGATAGTCCTGGTGCTAAGGCAAAAATGTCATGGAGAATACCTCTGAATTGAAATATGATTACATATTCAGATTCTCCTCAAAAAGTTGTGCACTTTAAAAAGAGCGGCACTAGATTTTGAGCTTGTATGCAAACGTAACAGTCTCTAGAACTTTCAGCACTCTGCATAGCGGCAAAACTGTCGAGCAGTTTAGAAACCATTGGTTTGCACAAAAGGGCGGCTTTGCAACCATCAGAGTGATTTCGTAACTGCCACTTTGCAAAAAGTGGCAATTTCACACACATCAATTGTAAAAGGGAGTAACAACCCAAAACTCGAGATTTGTCAATATCCTGCATTTCCAAGATGGTGGGGAATGTGAAGAGGCATTGGGAACATCATAAATTAGCAGAGAAGATCTTGAATTCTCAAGAGGGGAGTTAGTTTGGAGGGAAAGGGCAGGGAATGTCCAAGTCTAGAATAGTGTAGACTCTGTAAAGTCCATTTAAGGGACTAATATGTACAATGTTTTCATCTTCATTTTGTTTCATAAAGAAAGTAGTTTTGTGTGCTTGAAATATTTTTGATTCAGCCATTACTGCAATAAAAGGATGAGATTTTGGTTCCGTGTCTGAGTGTCTGGTGTTTGTGGGTGTGTCTATTGAGAGATTGAATCTAAGTTGCAAGGAAAGGCTACCATTCGTTTGGTCCTCCTCTTACCATACCTGCATCATTTGATATTAGAGCAAGATTGTGTCTTTCTTGTTGAGATGTGGCAATCTAGTGGGTGGATACAGGTGTGAGAGAAGCCCTGCAATTGTAGAGAACTGTGAGAAGAAATGGCACACAGAGGAGTTCCCCTTGGAAGAGGAGGAAGGTCACCAAGAGTTGCAAACTTAGCAAAGATGATGAGAGGAATCAAAGCTAATAGGATGTTGTGGAGACTGCACAACAGAGAAAAGTTTTAGCAGATGTAAGTGAAGATGAGAAAGAAGAAGCACTTGAGGTTCAACATGAGGAACTGGTGGATGAACCAAAAGATAGAATCTTGAAGACCATTTCCATGATGAAAGGAAAGCCGAGGTTGTACACCCTTGGTTACTTAGGAAGTTTTTGCCTTGAGGATCTCATTGATTGGATCGCTGAGTTAAATATGTATTTTGACATGAGCAGATGGGGGATCCCAATAGAGTGAAGTTTGCTTGAACATCTTTGTGGTGGGATCATGTGCAAATGGAAAGAGTTAGAAGAAACAAAGACAAAATCAGGTCTTGGGTTAGGATGGTGGCAAATCTGAAGAGTAATTTTATACCCTCTGATTAACAACTGAGTTTGTTCAAGAAATTGCATAACTTGAAGAAAAAGAAGATGAATGTAAAGACTACATGGAGGAGTTTTATAAGCTCACCGTTTGGGTTCTTCGAGTTGAAGATGATGAAGAGAAGATCTCATGGTATGGGAATGGCCTTCATGTTTCTACATAATATGAGTTGGGATGAGAAGATCATTGTTGGTAGAGGAAGCATACCAATGTGCTTTGAAGGTGGATAAGAAGTAGTTTAGAAGACAATAAAGTACAGCAAGATGTAGAGGGAGGATTGCAAAAGGAAAAGGTCAGGAAAACATTGGAAGACGGCAGCATACCCATGAAGGCAGAGCAAGTACTTCTCATAACAGCAGCTATGCACCAAGAGGAAGAGGAAGAGGCTACTTTGGTAGGGGAAGAGGTAGAGGATTCGTGGGTACATGATATAGGTGTGGAGATTTGGACATAGAGCATCTGAGCTCCCACGAACACAATAAAATAGTAGTACAAGAAATAAGGCTGGCCATCACATTGTACAAGTGGATGAGGAGAGTGTAGCATCACCCATTCACGTATAGGAACCAAAACATGGAGAAGCCCTAATAATGAAAAGAGTGCTGCTGAAATCAATCAAGGAGGAGAATGAACAATTGCAAGAAGACTCTTTTTAGAATAGTATGTAAACTTGGAGGTAAATGCTACAAGGGGATTGTTGATACTGTAGCACAGACAATTTGGTGTCTAATGAGATGGAAAAGAAGCTTGGGTTGAAGAAGTTTGCACATCCAAACCTATACAAAGTGTCTTGATTGCAAAGAGGACATCAAATCTTGGTAAGCAAGCATTGTTTGGTGAATTTCAAATTGGGTCATATAGAGATGAGGTATTGTGTGCCATTATGCACTTGGCAATTTGATGGGAAGGCTATAGATGATCGTAGAGCCAATACATATACCTTTTTCAAGGATGGTAAGAAGTTTACATTGATACCATTGAAAGAAAGGGGGAGAAGTGAGCAACAATCGTAATGTGTTGGTGATTTCCGGAAAACAGTTTTTGAGAGAGGTGGAGGAGAAGGCATGCTTTTTTTTTTTTCATTCCCAAACCCATATAGGTTTGGGATGGCAGGTGATGTGGATGAAATTCCACCTAAAGTGAAGAGTTTGTTGAGAGAATATACTGAAATTTGCTCCAAGGATTTGTGGGATGGGTTGCCAGCCATGAGAAGCATTACTCGTCACATGGACTTGATCCCCGAATAGAGCTTACCAAACAAGGAAGCATATAGGTTGACATCTATGGAAAATGAGGAGGTGAAAAGGAAAGTACAAAAGCTATCGAAGAAGGATTTTATACTAGAAATATAGGGTCCATGTGAAGTTCCAACTATACTAGAACCAACGAAAGATAGAGAATAGCGCACGTGCACGGATTCAAGAACCATCAACAAGATTATGATCAAATAGAGGTTTTTATTGCCGTGGATGGCTAAATTGATGGATTGCTTGAAAGTTGAGTGGAACTAGGTACTTCACGAAGATAGACTTGAAGAGTAGATATCATCAAATTTGGAGTAGGGAAGGTGATGAGTGGAAAACAACATTCAAGATAAAGGATGGGTTGTATGAGTGGCTAGTCATGTTATTTGGGTTGACAAATGGACCAAGCACATTCAAGATTCTCACGAACAAAGTGTTGAAACCATTTCTTGGTAAGGTTGTTAAAGAAGTGCAGTTTTATGAAGGAAGAGTTGGTTTACTTGGGTTTTTGATGGACCCTAAAAAGTAAGAGCCATTAATGAATGGCCATCACCGAGGAGCTACGTTGTCGCATTCAAATTTGTGGAGGATAAAATTTCATTAAAAAAAATTGTTGCCAAAAATCAGGAATAAAATATTATACTTGTTTTTTTAGATTATTATATTTGTTTTTTTAGATTAAATATTCAAAAAAGGAAATAATGAATTTTAACAAATTTTAACGAATTTCAACAAATTTTAACACTATTTCAATGAATTGGTAAATCCTATTTGATAGTTGGAAATTTTCGTTTTTAAACTTATAATTCACCAAATGTGGAAATTTGAAACTAGACTGAGCATGATTGAAGCAAAAAGTTTTCCTAGGTTGGAAAGTTTTAATAGGAAGTTCATCGGGAACTTTAGTGTGATATGTTCATAGAAAAGAGTTCATTTGGACAATTGCAGCAGAGCGCATCTTTCAGATTTTAAAGAAGGTGACCAAACAACCAGTTCTAGCATTACCAGACTTTAACAAAGTATCACAAGTTGATTGTGATGCTAGTATTACAGCGGTGGGTATTGTTTTAGATCAATAAGGCAATCACATTTATCAATTCAGCGAGAAATTGAATGAAGCTAGGAAAAAGTATTTAGTTTTATTTTTATGCAATTGATCAAGCACTAAAAAAGTGGAGGCACTACTTGCTACGAAAGGAATTCGTTCTATACATGGACCATCAAGCACGGCAGCTTATAAACAAGTTATGTTCAACCAAAAGCACATGAAGTGGGTTGAATTTCTTCAAAGTTAGTCATTTGTTTTGAAAAGTGGAAGTCCAATAGAATTGCTAAAGCATTGACTACGAGATGTCTTTTGTTGCATGAAATGAGGATAGAGGTTGTTGGGTTTGACCCTACAAGAGAGTGATATGAGGAGGATTTAGATTTAAGAGATGCTTGGGCAATGTATAAGAGCCCAACTGACATGGATAGAACTCCATGGTTGGATTTCTTCATACAAGAGGGATTGTTGTTTAGAGAATAGTTATTTTGTTTACTTCATGGTTCAATGAGAGAAAAGCATAGCAGTAGATAAGCTTGTCACTTTGGAGTGGATAAACATTGGCGCATTTGAGTAAGAGCTATAATGGCCAAATATAGGTGTGGATGTGAAGAAGTCCATGAAAAATTGTAGAGTTTTCCGAAATTCAAAAGGGGAAAATCAGAATACAGGTTTATATCAGCCCTTGTCAATACTAGAAGGACCTTGGGAAGATGTGAGTATGCATTTCTTGGGCTGCCAAGAACTCAAAAAGGTAATGACTCTATCTATGTTGTTGTGGATGTATTCTCAAAGATGGCACACTTTATAACTTGCAAAAAGACTAGTGATGCCACCCATGTTGCAACTTTGTTTTTCAACAAAGTAGTAAGGCTGCATGGTTTTCCAAAGAGCATTGTCTCGGATAGAGAGATGAAATTTGTTAGGCATTTTTGAGGAACAATTTGTGAAAGTTGAGCATAAGGTCAAGTTTCTGTTCAGCCTACCATACCCAGATGGAAGGGCAAACGGAAGTTGTGAATAGAAGCCTTACAAATTTGTTGAGACACTTGGTTGGGAACAAGCCAAGACAATGGGATACGATTCTAGCACAAAATGTGTTTAATTACAGCTCAGTCAATGGAAGTACATCCAAGAATCCATTTCGAATTGAGTATGGTTGCAATCCTAGAGGTGTTGCTGAGTTGAGACACAATTTATTTGAATAGAAAGGTGTTGTAGCAGAAGACTTTGTTTTGAGTATATGCATGTGCTATATCAGCAAGTGAAGGATTTGGAGAAGAGCACGATGAGATACATGCATCATGATGATCTCAAGA
This sequence comes from Taxus wallichiana var. yunnanensis, assembly GCA_018340775.1. NCBI lineage: Eukaryota > Viridiplantae > Streptophyta > Pinopsida > Cupressales > Taxaceae > Taxus > Taxus wallichiana. The sequence goes on along the minus strand of CM031238.1, from coordinate 511,781,730 downwards.
GGAAATAACAAGAATTTGAGGTTAGAAAGGTTGTTTTGGCTCATTTGAGAAAAGAATAATTCCCAAGAGGAATGTGTGACAAGCTCAAGTGGAAGAAAATTGGGCCATGTAGGATTATGAGAAAAATTGCAGCGAATGCAAATGCGATAGAATTCCAAGAAGGGATTCAAATCTCTCATATAGTCAATGTGGTGGATGTGTACCCTTGCCACGAGGAACAAAAAAGTGATAAGAATGCAAGTTCAAATTCCTCAATGTCATATTGGAAATAACAATTAGCTGAGAAGATTGGAGAGGACATTGCGATGGTGATTGATTCCAGAATCATCAAAGAAGATGAGAGGCATTGAGTGTTGAGAATACTTGGTCAAATGGAACAACTGAAGATGCAGCTTGGATGAGTGGAAAAGAGATTGCCAAACATGGAAAGATAGAGGAAAAGCTCAGGGAATGTTCATGAATAGGACCTCATGGTTCATTTCACTTATCCAAGGTGTATGATGCAAGGGCATCCAGGTCCACAAGCAATCTTGCATCGACCAAAAACATGCAAGGGTGTGTTCATGTAGGCTAGTTAGTGTGTTTACTGTTTTGGAATAGTAAAAGTTGATCCAGGGAAGCATCAAAACTACAAGGGCATCAAGTACATCAAAGAGGATTACTTTCAGTCGATAACATGGTTCCAACTCAGTTGTTTGAGTTAATCTATGGTTGGTAGGATTTAGGGGTGCAGTTATTGCCGTTGATGACCTCAAAATGATAGGTTCTTGTGCAGAGAAAAAAACATCGTCGGGGAATACCTCCAAATTGGAATGTGATTACATATTTGGATTCTCCTCGAAAAGTTATGCACTTTCAAAAAACAGCACTAGATTTCGAGGTCGTGTGCAAAATTTATGGCCTCTAGAAGTTTCAATACTTTGTGTAGTGACAAAACCACCAGGGCAGTTTTGCAACTGTAAACAGCAATTTCAAAAATTAATCTGCACAAAGGGCCGTATTGCAACTGTCGGGGTGGTTTTGAAACCTCTGGTCATGGTTTCGCCCATATCAATTGCAAAAAGGTAATAGTGGCCTTGAACTCAAGATTTATCAATGTTGTGTGTTTCCAATATGTTGTGGAATGTGAAGAGGCACTAGGAATGTCAGATTAGCAAAGAAAATCTGAATTCTTGAATTGCAATTTAGTTTGGCGGTTAAGGAGAGGGAATTTCCATGTCCAGAAGAGTGTAGAGATTGTGTAAAGTCCATTGGAGGGATTGATATACAGTGTCTTCATCTTCACGTTGTTTCAATAAAGCAAGTAGTGTTATGTGTTTGAAATATTTGCAATTCAGTCATTAATGCAGTAAAAGACTGATATTTTGGTTCTGAGGGTCTGGTGTTTGTGGGTGTGTCCATTAAGAGAGTAATTCTAGGTTGTGGGGAAAGGCTGCCATTTATTTGATCACCTCTTATCCAATCTGCATCATAGTTGCATCATAAAGCGGTTTTTTTCCTAGGAAAATAAGTCAAAAGACAAGGAATATTAAGGTCGTTTAAATAAATATTCCACACCATAATTTGGTTATAGAAAACATTACCATCAATATGATTTCAGCATAATTTCCGAAAGAGAGAGAAGATATGGTGAGAAATCACAGAACTTGAAGCGGCATTTTTACATACAAGAGAATATGAAAATAAATAAATGCATCCATCAAATATATAGAAATTTCAAGTAAGTTTACATGTAATAAAAATGTTGTTACTTTCCAAAATGAAGAAAAATAAGAATGGTACAACTGAATCCATATACAGGAGGTTGAGTTATAGAATAAATTATATAATACAAAGAGAAAACTACACCAAGAGATAAAAATAATAATTACAAAAGATGGCAAAGACAAAGCAAGGAAAAAAAAGTCATCATATCAAATGTAAGGGAAAATGTCATATAGAAGTTCATCAGGAAGGGGGAAAATATACTGTTCAAGAGACTTAATGGGATGAACGTAGGAAATTGAATAAACATGAAACTGCAAATATATTGCTTCTGTTTCATGGTCAGTTAAAAATGCTAAAAAATTGGTAAATAGACATGTCTTATTACCACTGAGTAAATAAACTTGAAACACATTTGTTTTCCTTAGAAATTAAACTATGATTTTCAGATAATTGGCTGTGTTTATCTTAAGTTCGATTTAATGTGTTGAACAAAGGATATTTGATACACTAAAATGGATCACATGTAAGTTTGATCTTACTAGGGGTGATGGATGGCCAGGCTCTTCCCTTCCAACTATATCCATCTACTGTATTAGGGGCTAAGCCAACAGGGGAGCAATGTCAAATCACAAAAATAGAACCTTTTTCAACAGCTTGGATGATATTCCACCTATGAACCACTGAGCAACCCATCTTCATTGGCATTGACTGTAAGTTTGCAGGGACAGTCATCTATATATTTCTATAAACATGTGCCAAAGAGTAGCAGAGTTTCTACATGTGCAAGAGCAGTGATAGATCTGTGCATGATTCCTTGTTGGGCTCAACAGATGAAATTTCAAAGTGCAAAAGTGGTGAGAAATCATTTTAAGCATCATATATTACTAAATAGTGAAAAGGTTGACTCATGCTATACATGGATTAATATAGGTCAAGCATTATCCCTTGGCAAATGTTCCCATCTTCAATCCCAACACAAAAGGAGAAACTGGATGTATTTAAAATAGAATACCAACTGCTGATATACTAGGTAGCCGGTACGGCCCCTAGCGACTATAGGTACGGGTATGGTACGTACCGGGTACGGGGTACGTGTCCAGTCCACAGCGGGTACAGGCAGGGTTCTTCCTGCAAGGCCCAGGTACAGCCGAGTACGTCTGTGGACGTACCCGGGCCCTGCAGGAAGAACCCTGCCTGTACCCGCCGTACCCGCCATGTTTTGACACGTTTTTTTTTTTTTTTTTAAATTGTTTTTGGTCAAAAAAAGGTCAAACCGACTTTTTAAACATTAAATTATTCTTTTAAACCCTAATTTGTGCCCCCAAACTCTATAACAACAACAACAAGTCATTTACCTCACATTTGCATTCTTGCCTCTTATTTGCATATTTGACTCTCACCTTCAATTTTTCCACTATTTTCAATTGCTTAGGGTTGATTTCAAGTGCCATATAGTTGAAGGAGCTTGCAACAAGTGACAAGGAGTTCAAGGAGCTTGCATTATTGGTGTTGGGTGTATTGAGGTAAGTATTTTGTGATTTTTTAAAGTGTTTTAGTTTGTTAATTGTATTTAATATTTTATTATTTTTTAGTTGTTTTTTTGGTTTGTTTTTTGTTATTGTTTTAACTTTTAAGCTTCATTTTTCTACATTTGATTTCATTTAAATTTAAATTTTAAACTTCCAACATTTTCTCAAGACTAAATTTGTTTTCATTTTTTTAAATGCATTGTGCAGTTAAAAACTTAAAATGGCTGCGAGTTCTAGTTCTGTGGGTCAAAGTAGTAAAGGTCTCCTTAACAAAAGTGATCCATCCTCCCCCCTTTGGAGCTATGTCAAACAACTAGAACAATTACCAGGTGGAGGGGGTTTTGTTTGGGTTTGCTCACAATGTAATATGCAATTTAAGAGCTCCTACAGTCGGGTGAAAGCCCATTTGTGTGGGGCTATTGGCCACGGAATTAGAACATGTGGAGGGTTGGATGGAAAGGGGTTGCCACGTGCAAAGACCCTTGCATACATCAAAGAGCAAGAGGAAGCAGATGCAACAATGGCATTAAAATCCAATCATCCTATGGCAAGAAAAGGAAGATCACATAGCATTAGCAAGCCACCTGTTTCTCCTTCTGTTGATGTTGTGGCCCCAGATCACCCATTTTTGTCTACACCTATTGCAACTGGAGGGGAAGAGGATTCACCTCTTTCTCGCAAAAGAACAAAAGATGTAGGCCCATTGGAAAGGGCATTCCAGAATGAAAGCAGGGACATAGCTAACCAAAGTGTTGGACGCTTTATTTATGCATGTGGTGTCCCATTTAATGTTGTTAGATCACCATACTGGCAAGATATGGTGAGATGTATTAATGAAGCCCCTAAAGGGTACATTAGCCCAGGGTATGAAAAGGTGCGCACCACCTTATTGTCAAAAGAAAGAAAAAAAGTTGAAGACTCATTGTTACCCATCAAGAATCAATGGCTCGAAACAGGAGTGTCCATCGTTTCTGACGGATGGAAAGATACAACAAATAGGCCATTGATCAATGTGGTTGCCATGTGTCCTAAAGGGGCAATGTTTCTCAGGGCTATTGATTGTGAGGGGCAAGTGAAAAATGCCCAATTCATTGCCAACATCCTTATAGAATCTATTGAGGCGGTGGGGCCTCAAAATGTTGTCCAAGTTGTAACAAAATGACTACTCCATTGCATCTTCTTGCTTTTGCCTTGACTCCAAAATACTATAGCGTAGAGATCCTTTCTTTGCCTAGGAGGGTCCCACCATATAGGGATGTTGAAGTTAGTGAGGGGTATAAGGCGGCATTTGCTAGAATCTTCCCAGATCCAGAAGTAGAAGACATGGTTAGAGGTGAGTTTGTGAATTTCATATCCTCCAGGGATCACTCCATTAGCGCTCTTCATGACAAATACAGGATGGATGCTTATTCATGGTGGTACCTCCATGGACAAGCATACCCTACCTCATGCCACTTGCAATAAAAGTTTTATCACAAGTAGGATTTTAATTTTTTTAATTTCTTAACTCTTTCTTTTTTATTTTTATATTTATAAGTTTAAAATTTTAATTTTGCATTGACTTTGTGGCTTGCCTCAATAGGTTGCGAGTTCTTCTTCTAAGAGGAATTGGGGTACATATTCATTTATCCACTCGGTTAACCGCAACAAGTTGGAAACCAAAAAGGCAAAGGATTTGGTCTTTGTGCATTCTAACTGCGCCTTCTATCACATAAGAAGGATGAGTACAGAAAGGGCCAACAAAGTGTTGGGATATAGACCCAAAGACTCCAAACTTGGATGTTCCCATTGCCCAACTTTCATTGCTAGACCCGGACCTAGATAGTACTTTGCGTGAGCTGCAAAGTGGGGCTAGCGGGAGCGGCATTGCTGATAGTTCTGGTTGTACTCCTGGTGCTTGTGGTTCTAATGAACCACGTGATGGTAGTGATGCTCTCGTTGAAGACATTGGAGAAGATGCAGAGCCATTAGACTATTACTAATTAGAATGTTGATGTATCTTCATTTTTGTGTTTACAATGTTAGATAATGATAATACATTGTAACATTTTGATTTGAACAATGTACTGGTTATAAGTTCGAACAATGAATTATCAATATGTTTTAACTTTTGTCGCTATTTCACCTATGTATATTTCAGATTTGTTTAATCTATGCATGTGTAAGGCTGGAATTTTGCTTATCTTGTTACTTTTCAAAATATTTTTAATATTTTATATGTATATTGTACTGCCGTACCCAAGTGCCGTACCCGGGCCCCCAAAAAAATTGCCGTACCAATGTACCTGGATCCCGAACCGTACCCACGTACTGCTACCTAGCTGATATATAATCACCCATTAATATTCATTTCATAGTCTCTGAAGTGCAAGAATCCTGAAGCAAACAGGGACCCTTCCATTGTAGTCCACTAAATGTCTGGGACTGCATATGCATGTTTGCTCAATAGCACAAATTATGAGACAGTGACCATGCCATCTAGTGCTTAGGATGTGAATGAACTCAACGCCAAACCTATTACCAGGCACAACCATAAGTTGAATGTTTTGCATCTGTTCGAACGTCAAAAACCAAATGTGGTGCATTTTATCCTATTTGAATAGCATTTTCATCAACTGGACTCAAGTTTGTGATGTAAGTTTTGCTTAGAATTATATTAATAAGGAAAATATTATCTGTTAATTATGACATCTTTGAAAACAATGTCCATGGAAAGTATTGTATTTCATTTTATGCTTTCCTTGTTTACATCAGCAAATTTCCAAATAGAAGCGAATAAACCAAATAAAATAAAATATATGGTTTTTTCATCCATAATTAGGGTCCATTTGATACTACTAGAAATGGAAAATGAATGAGACAGTAAGTCCTTATTTATTAGGATAGAATAAAATACCAGTCATCCTGATAATGAAGATACTCATTATTATGATTGTAGAGCACTCGGACTGAGATGGATCCTGCACAAATCTCTGAATAGCAGAACGAGTGAAGAAACCACCATCAGGGGTAGATATCCTCCATGACAACTTTGCTGTGAGGTTCTTCGATGTTGGATAAAATTCATGAACTTGGCAATCAAATGTATCAAATGTTGGATTCAATCCACTACTTATGTACCACTTGCCATTGAAATCTGCAATGTTAAATTTTTTAACTAGAACAGAGGGATCTGGAACAGGGAATGTCATTTCATCGTTTTCTGAGGAACACACTTTTTTCGGGACACTGCACATTCATTGAATCGATCTACTACACTGTTCTCAAATAGATCTCCACAATGAATCTACAAAACAGGTATCATACAAGGATACTTCCAGTTAGTGAACTTTGATCGGCGTCATACATTAAATCCAAGGAAAACTATATGATTGTGTGTGTGAGAGTGAGTGAGAGAGAGAGAGAGAGAGAGAGAGAGACCTGACATTCTGTCTCATCAGGACGATTATTACATGTTTGGAGGCAAGCAACATTTGCTGCACATGCTGGGTCTGCTATGCACTGTGCCAACTCCACTCTACAAAAAGACATGACCAACTTTAAACAAAATAAAGATCAAGTACAACTATAAAAAGGAAACTAATAATGTGAAGCTGGAAAATTGTATTTGGAACAAAAGAAAGATCTGGATTCACATATCGCAGTTTTATAATGCCCTTGCTGCACGTAAAATGTTTGGTAGCATGGAAAAATATTGTATAATCATGGAAGCACGTGACTGAAATAGAAAAAGCGTCCTAGGGTTTCCATCAAAGACACATTGGAAGTGAAAAGGTTAGAGAATCAATTTATATGTTCCATATTTTTCCTATTGAAACATCACTCTTTGGTCTTTTTGATAGTGGGGATAATGGCTAGTTGTAGAACCCAAAATCTGGTCTGAGCACTTGGCAATATGGCATTTGGCACTTATTCTGACATTTATCCCATTTATATACAAATGACCAATTATCCCACATCCTAATCCTACTAGACAACAGCTATTCTCCAGCTCAGCTCCTCAAGAATCACTGCACCTATTACAAAACACATATACAAACTTCTACTTGTCTCAGAATTGTTTCCTCGCACACCTGGGACAGGTTTTGTAGGTCTAGGACAGTTTTGGCCACAAAACTTCCACGAATCTGTCCTTGCACTTCTAATGGTTATCTTTTCAAATGCACAACTTAGCTTAGTCGTCGTAGGTGGTAATTTTGTGACTGTCAAGCAGCAAGAAATCATTTGAATGGCTGCACATATATAAACACATCCACCCTAAGTTGTTAGGAGCATCAAGGAATTATCTATTTCGCTCTCTCTCTTAAGAAGTTCAAGGAAAGCATTGAAATATCCAATCCCTTAGAACACTATCACTACAAGCGACTGAAATTCTAAATACATCTATATTTCTGCCCTAGATCAACCATGAGCCAAAACTGAAGTATCAAATGTGTGTTGCCAAGTGTGGGGCAGATCAAGGGCTCCATCTTCTATTGTTTTATTTTATATCACATGCATCTCGTCATAGGGTTGGGAGAACTACATGTGGCTTGATCCCTCTTCGAGTAGTGGTTACAAACCCTTATTAAATTTTAAGAGCAAGAGCTAGGGTTTTAAGCAAGGAGAATCCATATTTTAGCACAACATAGTCATCACACAGAAACAAACCCAAAAATCAGACCTCCATAGATAGATGAACTAGATCCCAGAACTCGTGTGTAGGTACACAAAACAAGTTTGTAGCCCAAGGGACAGGATTCAGCCACAAAGGTGTTGGTGTACCCAGATTTCATCCTGAAATTTGTGACAACCCTATTCGAAAAAATTTCGTACTTTTAAAATAACGGGTCGTTTTGTGTTTTTATTGCCTGAAAGTTCTTGTATTGCGTCAAAATATTCCCAAAGAGCCATATTAGCCTTTTTTGCCAAATACCCAAATGCCCAAAATTGTTATATTCTGTCGTCGAGATTTGTCTGCGGGAAATTCGTATTTAATTATTTTGAGCCCCGTTTGAGGCAATTTGCGCTCCGTTTTGACCCTGTTGTGATCGAACATGTTATTATTCCTATGTACCAGAAGGGTTTTAACAAGGAATAAGTTTTGGGCTTTATTTATGACTTTTTAGCAATTTTTCATGTTTTTGTGTTGTCCGTTTCGTTTTCTGTGAAATTTCTCTAGATCAATTCCTTTGCCGAGTTAGCCCGATTCTTGGCCTGGAGCAGTGAAGAACATATACACACGTTATGCCCGGAGGAAGTCACCATCGGAGGTTTGGTTCACTGGGAAAAAGCGAAGTCGTGCACTAAAAAGCCCTTGCGGGGTTGGACGCATTTTTGGAAAACAAAGGATTTAAGCTGCAGTGGGAAAAATAGAAGCAGCAGGCAGGCGGGAATTTTGTAACTACCTAGCAGGGTACTTTTTTCCATGATAGAAAATTCACTTAAGCTGCAGTGGGAAAATTAGAGGCAGCAGGCAGGGGGGAATTTATTGTCTGCCTTGCAGGGTAAAAATTCCCATGGTGAAATAAAAGAAAAATGACTTAAGTGAAATCATGGGATTTTATTGCCCGTCATGCAGGGTAAATAATCCCATTGTCAAAGTCAAATCACTTAAGTGGATCATGGGATTTCCGGGCTGCCTTGCAGGGTAAAAATTCCATTGCCATGTGTTTTTAAAAATAGAATTCTATTATGCTAAAAAGTGCGACCCACCTTGGGTGAATAATAATGCATTAAATAAATATTTGTTAATATTTATTCACCCAATTTTGGCACCCAGGCTTGTGGAAAAGTCAACAAAGGGAAATGGACAAAAGGAATTTAAAAATAGAATTCCAAAATTAAATAAATTTAATTTATTTAATGCAGCCCCTTTTGAGAAAGAAATAATACTTTTTAAAGTATTAATTGATTAAATTAAATTCTATTTTCAGTGGCTATGGTCAAAGCACACTGTGAAGCTTAAGTGAAGCAAAGAGTGGATGATTAAATTGATTAAATTGATTAAATTTAATTTAATGGATGGTTGTCCTTAATCATGCAATTTTAGCACATCAGTTAAAGAGAAAAGCATGATTTTTAATTAATTAATTGCCAGGAATAGGAAGGGCAATTATTAATTATAGAATTATGAGGGTTATATAAGCATGGGCTGCCATAAGGGTGAATTAATTAATTCACAGGTGAAGAAGTGCGGCCAGAGAAAAAGTGCACCCCATATTGAAGAGGATTTTGCTTAAAAGAAGATCAAATCAAGGCTAAAAGCTTCCAATTTTGGCGCATACATTGAAGGAGGTTGATTTGTGTTTGCATAATTGTTTGCATAGGTGATACAGGTGCTCAGGTGATGTTGGTAAAATTCATGTTTGCTTTGCATGCAAATAAAACATCAAATTTTGGGGCAGCAGGCTTGAATTATGCAGATTTTTGTGATTAAAATTCACTGTGCATGCTCCGGTTGCCATCTTTGTCTGAATTAATTGCAGGAGTTAGATACAGGTGCTTTTATAAAGAAAAGGAACTTATATCAATGTCCAATACATTGAATATTTCCTCCGAATCTAAAGGATTATCCAGATCTGCACCAGTTTTGAAGAATTCTAGTCAAATAAGAAGAAAAAGAATTGTTCAGACAAAGATAGACAAAGCTATGGCGAAGAAAGATGAAAAAGAAAGCACAACAGAGTCATGCATCACTTCTAAATTTGCAGATATTGGAGACACGGATCTAGGCTCGGAACCTCTTGCTGAATTGATAGACAGATCCAGAGCAGGAAAGACTTCACTCATGCGTGCAGAAAAAACTTCACTCATGCGTGCAGATTAAAAGCAGTGGAATTATTCAAGCTGCAGCTTTTCCATCCACAAAACCCGATTGCCAAAGTTTGTTATGCAGTGCGAGATCCATATCTAGATGCGGTATGCGGATCTGAAATCCATATGCAGATCCAGATCCAGATCTCATAGTTGCAAAAGCTTCCGACACAAAGGCTTCATCCTCTTGTTTCAAATGCAACCCATGAAGAAGTCAGTGCGTGGAAAATTCCTTCCAAGATCTTGTGTAAATGCTCCCATCTTCCAGTTGAAGCCTTCATTGAATTTTCATTCATCCGGAGTGCTTTCCAGAATTTTTAATTGCTCATATACAATTAAAAATAAAGATGATGAGTTATCTATGGCAAACATTGCATTGATGCATGTACTAGAGAAGAACTGCAAAAGCTTCAAGGATAAAAGAGAAGACAAGGCGAAGGCAAAATCCATTGTTTCCAGATCCAACTTGTTGTTTCCAGATCCAGCTCGCTTCCAGATCCAACTTGTTGTTTCCAGATCCAGTCATTTCCAATTCCATCCGTTTCCAATTCCAGCTTGCTTCCAGATCCAGCTGCTCCCAGATCCAATTTGGTGAGAATCAAAGGCAAAAGAATCAGCTGCATGCAGACATGAAAAAGGACAAAACTGACAGCTTTCCTCTTCCTTCTTCGTTCTTCTTTCCTCCGACAAAGTAATTGAGCGATCAATTAAATTATAAAACTTAAGTGATTGGCTTAAAAGCCATTACTTGAAGAAGTCAACTACTTGGAGATAGGTGGCGGACGTGCAAAATAGAAGGTTTTATTTTCAGTTACAAATCACATATGTCATGCAAAGAGGAATTCCAGGATGGAGATTGCTAGTTGTTTCTTTCCTCCGACTTCCACATGTGTCAGTTCAACTAAAGCTTCCAACTTGTAATTGCCCCTCTACATTCTATAAGTAGAGGAAGAACCTTCGGGTTAATGATCAGAATTTGTAAGTTAAAGAACCTTATGTTCCAGGACTTCGTCTTTGAATCCCTTGAGAGCCACTTGAAGCAAAGGAATATACAGGAGCATATTTCCGAAGAACTTTGTGTCACGGTGTATTGTGTTTCTTGCTTTTTATCTTAGATCTTTTAATAGACTTTGTGTTATTTCAGATCTAGATCTAGAGCTACCTTTGCTTAGAATTCTGTGTTTATATCTATTGGTTTATTCTATGTGCATGCAATCAACTCTGCTATCTATTGATTGGGATGCACATCTTCTCCATTTCTTCTCTGTGTTGATATAATTCCTTTTCCCTTCTTCTATAAATATTTCATTTCTTTTAAACAGTTGTTTACTTGCTTTGCAGAACTGTTCAGTTATGGTTCATGAACTGAGTAGTTAAAGTAAAACCCCATATAGATATTAGCATACTTTAATTGACAAATCTGACACAGGAGCCTCACCGGTAAATGAGGGAGATTTATCTCATGACTGCCTAGGTTTTATGCTATGCAAAAAATCTAGCCAACAAGTGTCTAAGCACCCACAACCCCATCCTACACTAAGTTCCAAATCCTAATATTTTACGAGATAGTCGATCACCCCCGATCTGCTTTTCCACATAATTTGAGCTCTCTATCACACAACCTAATCACAAAAGACTAGTTCCTCTCTCTAACCCTAAAATCCTAACTATACTTTCATTATTATCATTCGCAAAATTGTTGGTAAATCCAAGAGTAGCATAATTTAGGATTATTTAAATTGTTTATTCTGGTTCTAAATTATCATTATTTAACAAAGATATCAAATTAGGTAATAAACCCTAAGTTTGCATTACATTTTGGTAAACCCACTTATCTATCGAACTACGAAATCATAGGGTTTCAGATTTCCAACCCATTCTTTCTAATTTTTCCTAGGATTTTTATCAAAATTCTCCCTTGTTTGTAAATTTTTTGCATTACAAAACAATCTAGTTTGCTCCTAGGTTCAAGGATTTGCTCCCCATTTATCTAAAACACCCAAAATCAATTCATAGGGATTCAATTTATGTTTATACTTGTGACTGGTTACACAAAGTTAGAGATGTCGAGATAAAATATTTCACCGAGATAGTACAATCTTGGATGAGCTTGAGATTATATTAACACCCTTATTAAGACAAATGGAATGATCATATTCGCAGCCACCCCTTGCACCCTGCAGTCCTATTTACTCCTTATCCATTAGATTTTCTTATGCCTACTTTACTCTTGTTAGAAGTTAGAACCCGCAAAAGATCCCGGCGTGCATTTAGCGAGTTTGTAAGATTCCTTGATGCATATATGATAACACAAATTGTTTTACTTTAAAAGCCTTTCCCAAAACCTCATTCGCAAGGCCCAAAAGTGGTTCTTTTCCTTACATCCCGCTTTAGTTGACTCATTCCCCAAGCTAAAACAACATTTCTTCACCCTATTTCACGCCAATGCAGACTATAATAACATTTACTTTAAACTAATTCTAGAAATCCAACATGGGCAAAACGAAAATGTTCACGAATATATTGTGCACTTTAGGGAGGCCTTAAGCGGTCTCCTTATCAACCCACTGAAATGGAAAAACGACAATTCTTTGTTAGGAATTTATTACCATATCTCATATTTGAGGGCCTTCACCCCTTTATTGATCCTTTGACCACCAAAGTGTGAGGTGATGATCAAGTATATGGAAATCATTACATAGTGTTGTTCCCTCAATTCAGGGTGAAGGCTGCACTGAATCCTTTAAGTTGAAGCCTCAACCTCCATCTCGCATCACTCCCTATATTCAAGCATGAGGATGTTACTATGGACCCTTTCCGCTTGCACAACCTTCTCTATCAATGCATGATGATGTCACTTTCACCACTCCCCTTGTTGAAGATCAACCACCCCAACCCATCGACATTCCTTCCTAACCACAATTGTAGACAAAGAGGGAAAAAGTGCTTAAGAAACCACGAGAGATGTTATAGATGATGCTTGATTGGAAATAAATTGTACTGTCGCCCGTTCAACATCGATCTAAAACTAGCTTTTCCAAAAATCAAGACAAACCTTTTTGTAATTATCATAGAATTTCTAGACATGATAAGGATAATTTCACCACATTACAAGAAAAAATCACCGAGCTTACCAACAATGGAAGCATTACCAATAAGGATATTGTCACTACAATGTCATGTGCACTACTAACCCTACTACCCATTTCTAAAAACACATTCACAATCGCAGCCATAGAAGGGACACAACTACGGTGCATCTTGATCAATGACAGAGTCGAATTCAATATGTGTAATCTTGATTTAGATCAACAAATAAGATGCACATTGCATAAGTGGCCCACATTTGCATGACTAGACAACTTTGAAGCTATTTTGCCAGAAATGCCCCCACCCTCGTATCCACCCAAACGCGTTTCAAAGCATGGAAACAGTACAAAAAACGTCTTGAAATGTCCCGGATGTTTCGGGAAGTTTCCGCATTCCCGAAGTTTCCAAAGATTTCCAAGAATTTTCCAGGACGCTTTCACACTTTTGATATATCATAAGAAAGAGTTTATTTTAGTTTGATGTTGTGTTACTCCACTTAATCTTTTCAAATATAGCCTATATTTCTGCTTAGAGAATTTTTCAAATGGCTATGATGCACATTGCATAAGTGGCCCACATTTGCATGACTAGACAACTTTGAAGCTATGTTGCCGAAATCCCCCACCCCCCGTATCCATCCCAAACGTTTCCAAAGATGGAAACAGTACAAAACGTCTTGAAACTTCCCGAAACACCAGGGACGTTTCCGCACCCCCGTATCCACCACAAACGTTTCCAAAGCGTATGGAAGCGGTACAAAACGCCTCGGAAACGCCGGGGACATTTCCGAAACGTCCCCTGGCATTTCGGAAGTTTCCGGCATTTCCAAAAATTTCCGGGACGTTTCACGACTGATATATCAAAAGAAAGAGTTTATTTTAGTTTGATGTTGTGTTACTCCACTTAATCTTTTCAAATATAGCCTATATTTCTGCTTAGAGAATTTTTCAAACCCAGAATAAGTTACAAGTGATCAAACAGTAAAGTCTTATAACATTAAAACTATACTAACAAGGAGGCACATTAAACAAGCCTAAAGATATTTTGGGTCAAAATAGTAATCCAAAGAAAGTAGGAAGAATCTAGCAGAAACCAAGAAATCCCGTGCTAGAAAGCAAGTTTTGGCTCGATTGTATTACTACTCCTTAGAATAGAATTTTCCATTGGAATCCTCAATCAAAGGAATACAATGAAGCGGTTACAACAATAATTTTTGAAACATGCATGCATGACAAATGATTATGAAGAAAATCTAGATGATATATTCTAGAATCTAGATTATAATCATGTATATATGAAACATTGAAATTGTAACCATGTTGAATGACGAATCTTTAGAACTTCAATGAATACAAAATATTTTGAGTGCTTTATCTCTTATGGTCCATGGACTAAAATTTTGAAAATGAGTACTATGCATATATATAAATATATATATTTATATTTTTAAATTTTTTATAATATATTGTATGGACATTTCCGTAACGTTTCGTACCCAAGGTTTTTTTGAAAATCGGTATTTCCACATTTCGAGTCATTCCCATACTGCACTCCGCTTTCCTGGTAACATAGTTTTGAAGGTGGTGTCCCCATTTCATCCTGAAATCTGTGACTACCCTATCCGAAAAAATTTCGTACTTTTAAAATAATGGGTCGTTTTGTGTTTTTATTGCCAGAAAGTTCTTGTATTGCGTCAAGATATTCCCAAAGAGCCATATTAGCCATTTTCGCCAAATACCCAGATGCCCAAAATTGTTATATTCTGTCATCAGGATTTGTCTACTGAAATTTGTATTTAATTATTTTGAGCCCCGTTTGAGGCAATTTGCGCTCCGATTTAACCCTGTTGTGATCGAACATATCATTATTCCTATATACCAGAAGGGTTTTAACTAGGAATAAGTTTTGGGCTTTATTTGTGACTTTTGGCAACTTTTTGTGTTTTTGTGTTTTCCCATTTCATTTTCTGTGAAATTTCTTTAGATCAATTCCTTTGTCGGTTTGGCCTAATTCTTAGCCTGAAGTAACTGGGGATCATATACGCACGTTATGTCGAAGGAAGTCACCATCGGAGGTCCGGTTCACTGGGAAAAGACGAAGTCGCGCACCAAAAAGCCTCTTCTGGGCTGGCCGCATTTTTGGAAAACAAAGGATTAGAGTGGATAATGGGAAAATTAGAAGCAGCAGGTAGGTGGAAATTTTGTACCTACCTTGCAGGGTACTTTTTCCCATGATAGAAAAGTCACTTAAGTTGCAGTGGGAAAATTAGAGGCAAGAGTAGGCGGGAATTCCTTACCTGCCTTGCAGGGTAAAAATTCCCATTATGGAATAAAAGAAATATCACTTAAGTGAATCATGGGATTTTATTGCCTTCCTTGCAGGGTAAATAATCTCATTATGGAAGTCAAGTGACTTAAGTGAAGCATGGGATTTTCAGGGCTACCTTGCAGGGTAAATAATCCCATTGTCATGTGACTCTAAAAAATAGAATTCTATATGTCAAAAAGTGCGCCCCCTTTGAGAAGTAAAGGCAGTCTTTAAATTGATTAATTTAATTAATTTTTCACCCAAAATAGGCGCCCCAGATTGTGGAAAAGTCAACAAAGGCAAAGGACAAAAGGTGGTTAAAAATAGATTGCCCTAAAATTAAATAAATTTATTTATTTAATGGCAGCCCCTTCATGTCAAAAAGTGCGCCCCTTTGGGAGAAAGATAATACTTTTTAAAGTATTTAATGATTAAATTAATTTCTATTTTCAGTGGCTAAGGTTAAAGCACACTGTGAAGCTTAAGTGGAGTGAAGAGTGGATGATTTAATTGATTAAATTTAATTTATTGGATGGCTGTCCTTAAACATGCATTTTATCACACCGGTTAAAGAGAAGAGCATGATTTTTAATTAATTAATTGTCAGAAATAGGAAGGGCAATTATTAATTATAGAATTATGAGAGTTATATAAGCATGGGCTGCCATAAGGATGAATTAATTAATTCACAGGTAAAGAAGTGCAGCCCAGAGGAAAAGTGCGCCCCATATTGAAGAGGATTTTTGCCCAGAAGAAGGTGGATTTAATACTTGAAAGCTTCCAATTTTGGCACATGCATTGAAGGAGGTTGATTTGTGTTTGCATAATTGTTTGCATAAGTGATACAGGTGCTCAGGTGAAGTTGGAAAAATTCATGCTCACTTTGCATACAAATAAAACATCATCTTTTGGGGCAGCAGGATTGAATAGTGCAGATTTTTATGATTAAAATTCACTGTTCATGTTCCGGTTGCCATCTTTGTCCAATTACTTGCAAGAATTCATTACGGGGTTTTTACAAAAGAAAAGAAGCTTTAATCAATGTCCAATACATTGAATATATCCTCCGAATCTGAAGAATTATCCATATCTGCACCAGTTTTGAAGAAATCCAGCCAAACAAGAAGAAAAAGAATTGTTCAGACAAAGATAGACAAAGCCATGGCAAAGAGGGATGAAAAAGAGAGCACAATGGAGTCATGCATCACTTCTAAATTTGCAGACATTGGAAACACAGATCTAGGTCCGGAACCTCTTTCCGAATTGATTGACAGATCCAGAGCTGGAAAGACTTCCCTCATGCGTGCAGTCAAAAGCAGTGGAATCATTCGAGCTGCAACATTTCCATTCACATCCCAGCTTACAGAATTCGTTATGGAGTGTGCTAGATCCAGATCCAGATTCAGATCCATAATTGCAAAGGCTTCATCCTCTTGTTTCAAATGCAGCCCGTGAAGAAGTCAGTGCGTGGAAAATTCCTTCCAGGATCTTGTGCATGTGCTCCCAATCTTCCAGTTGAAGCCTTCATTGAAGTTGCATTCACCAGAGTGCTTTCTAGAATTTTTAATTGTTCATATGCAATTAAAAATAAAGAGTTATGGCAAACATTGCACTGATGCATGTACTGGAGAAGAACTGCAAAAGCTTCAAGGATAAAAGAGAAGACAAGGCGAAGGCAAAATTCCAGCCGCTTCCAGATCTAGCTTGCTTCCAGATCCAACTACTCCTAGATCCAGTTTGGTGAGAATCAAAGGCAAAAGAATCAGCTGCGTAGACATGAAAAAGGACAAAACTGCAGCTTTCCTCTTCCTTCTTCTTTCCTCCGACAAAGTAATTGAGCAATCAATTAAATTATACAACTTAAGTGATTGGTTTAAAAGCCATTACTTAAAGAAGTCAATTACTTGGAGATAGGTGGCAGACGTGAAAAATAGAAGGTTCTATTTTCAATTGCAAATCATACATGTCATGCAAAGAGGAATTCCAGGAGGGAGATTGTCAGTTGTTTCTTTTCCGACTTCCACATGTGCCAGTTCAACTAAAGCTTCCAACTTGTAATTGCCCCTCTACATTCTATAAGTAGAGGAAGAACCTTCGGTTAATGATCAGAATTTGTAAGCAGCAACCTTGTGTTCCAGACTTTGTGCTGAAACCCTTGAGAGCCACTTGAAGCAATATACAGGAGTAGATTTCCGAAGAACTTTGTGTCACGGTGTATTGTGTTTCTTGCTTTTTATCTTAGATCTTTTAATAGACTTTGTGTTATTTCAGATCTAGATCTAGAGCTACCTTTGCTTAGAATTTTGTGTTTATATCTATTGGTTTCTTCTATGTGCATGCAATCAACTCTGCTATCTATTGATTGGGATGCACATCTTCCCCATTTCTTCTCTGTGTTTATATAATTCCCTTTCCCTTCTTCTATAAATTTTTCCTTTCTTTTAAACAGCTGCTTACTTATTTGCAGAACTTTCAGTTATGGTTCATGAACTGAGTAGTTAAAGTAAAACCCCATTTAGATATTAGCATACTTTAATTGACAAATCTGACACGGAGCCTCACCAATAAATGAGGGAGATTTATCTCATGACTGCTTAGGTTTTGTGCTATGCAGAAAATCTAGCCAACAAGGTTACATTGAGATCACTATGATATTGTTGTCTTAGACCTCCATGCATTGCCTTTAGGTTATGACAATCCCCATGGAAAACTTAATAATAATGGCACAAAATTGGTTAAATCACATAGAAATAACAATTGACTATGCAGCTCGTGTCTCATATACAAATACTCTAGCCATACAATAGTGGTACACCAAGATGGAAAAGGCACAAATTCTATGCTAGATTTTTTTGATGGAGTCTCGACATCAACTTCATGGCTAATAATTTGTAGAATGGCCCATGGTAATGTGAACTTAGCCCTCATGAGCACAAACTTGGTCACACTTTCGAACCTTCAATAGTTCAAGAATCCCTAGAGTCCAAGCCTTGGAAAAATGAAATGGACGCAGAGTATTAGGCTCTCATGTAGAATGACCCATCGTAATTATTGATCTTCCAACAAGGAATAAGGACATCGGTTGTAAGTCAGTTTTTAGACCAAATATAAGGCAAATGGCATCCTAAACAAGTACAAGGAAAGACTTGTTGTAAAGAACTATGCTCAAAAGGAAGGTATACACTGTGAGGAAAGATTTTCTCCCATGGCCAAGATAAAGACTATCAAAATGGTCTTTTCTATGGCTGCGTAGTTTGGATGGAAGGTCCATCAAATGCACAGAAAACTTGCTTTCCTCAATGACATCTAGAAGAAGTCTACATGACCCACCCAGAGGGATTTTCACAAACCGGTCAAGAACGTATAAGGTGTGCGGCTCATCAAATATCTCTCGTGGAATCAAGAAAGCTCCCAAAGCCTAGTATATCAAAATAGATGAACACTTTGTGCAACATGGATTCCATTGGAGTCCATACGATTTGAATCCTTACCTTGAAGAGAAAGTGTGGGAGATCATAATTCTTATTGTGTATGTCAACAATCCGGTCATCACAAGTATAAGTGGAGATGATTGATACAATAAAAATGGTCATAAGAAATCATTCAACATAGCCGATCTTGGGATTTTGCAATATTGTCTTGGTTTGGAGGTATGGCAAACAAGACACTGCGCATCCTTTTTCTTAAATGAAATATTCTAAGACTATGCTCGAGAAGTTTGGATGATGGATTATAAGTCCAACACCCAATGACACAAGAGCACATTTTTCTTGATTTATGGATCAGAAGTCCAACACCCAATGACACAACTTCATTTTTCTCGATTTATGGATTATAAGTCCAACACCCAATGAAACAAGACAACATTTTTCTCAATTTCGGGTGAATGTCACTGTCTTATTATCAATTGATTGGTATTCCCATTAACTTGATCTACACCAGTGCCAAATATTAACTATGTTGTCGATTATCTTTCATGGTTCATGCAAGAACCAAAGTTATGTCACTAGAAGGACGAAAGCAAGTATTGAGGTATGTCAATGGTACTATGAAGCATGGCCTGGAGTACAAGAAGAATGATCAGCTCTTTTTGATTGGCGATACAGATGCAAACCATGCAAGATCCATCAATGACATGAAATCCACATCTAGACATGTTTATTTTCCAGCATTCGGTCCAATCTCATGGGGAAGTAAGAAGTAAAGCATACTTTCTCAATCTTCCACCAAAGCAAAATACATGCAATAGGTGGAATTGTATGTGAAGTGATATGGTTACATCATATACTAGGAAGACGAGGAGTTCCGTAGAAACAACCAATGATCATGTACTACAACAATCAGGGTGTTCTACAGCTTGTTTGTAATCCAAGGTTCCATGTGCACAAAAACATTGAGGTTCAGTATCACTTCATATGCGAGCATGTTCAGCAACATGTTAGTCAGCTCCAGTTTTTCCCCACTCAAAATTAATGTGCAGACACCTTCACCAAATCACTTGCACACGTGAAGTTTGAGGCATTTCGAAATTTTCTCTTGCACTCTTGAGACTATGATGTATCATGGGGGAACGCTAGATAATTTATTAATACATCATAGAATAAATTACATAGGAGATAGATAGGTTGATACATTTTCTATTTTAAATATTGTTATGTATATTGTCAGTAGCATAGTTGGTTCCTATCAAACTTCGATGATAGATGGTTATCAGTAACCATATCTGTTAGATCTAAAACCCTTTAAATATGTATGATTCCCTATTGAATATTGAATTAATGAAATTGATTCTGATTTCAGAAAAACGGGTCTCAACTGTTAGTATTTTCAGAGACTTGGACCTA
This sequence comes from Taxus wallichiana var. yunnanensis, assembly GCA_018340775.1. Classification (NCBI taxonomy): domain Eukaryota; kingdom Viridiplantae; phylum Streptophyta; class Pinopsida; order Cupressales; family Taxaceae; genus Taxus; species Taxus wallichiana. Next base: position 511,761,458 of record CM031238.1, on the reverse strand, counting down.
GCTATTTCAACATTTAGAACCTATGTTTTGTTGATGGACTTCGGTCCAAGCCATATCCAACATAAAAATCTATGCTCCATTAATGATGTTAAAAAAAAATCAGGAATCTTCGCCTTGTTTTGAAGAATTTGGATGACAGCCATGTTATAAATACTTAAAACAGGAAGCCAACTCTTTATAAAGGTTGATGCCAAACAAAGAAAAGCTTTTGTGAGTATAAATAGATAGAATTTGGCTAACGATAGAAAATGATGAGATCGATCATACTCTATGCATCGTGATCTATTATTTCCATTCACAATAAGTTTAGGATTTCAACTGCAGAAAATTAAAAAGATTTTTCCGTGCTTGGAAATAGGCCACAAATATGTCGATGCTCCTTAATAAAAAATAGAAAGAATTTAATGACTTGTGTCTTCCAGTGATTTATTTTTCATTCAACGTAAGGAATGTTTTTGTGAACAAAGCCACATTTGAAATGAGGTTTTTATTACTTGAAATGCATATAGTGTTGTGTAACTTAAATCGAAATATGTATCATCCTACGTTGCTGTGGTTCGTCCCCTAGCCCCCCGTACTCTGCCTGATACATATCCGGTATGGATACAACAGGGTACAGATACGGATACGCCCTGTATCGCTGGGTTCTTCCCGGTACGCGTCCAGGCGCACCCGTGACGTATCCAGGAAGAACCCGGACGTACCGGGAAGAACCCAAGGAGAAATATGGTTTTTAAGGCATTAAAACTTTTTTTTTTGTTTGTTTTGACATTAATTGTAAATATATTCATGAAAGCAGTTGGTTCGTTTGAATTTTGAAGTATAGGGGCCTCTTTTTTTCCTTAGCTTACTTTCTGTTTTGTTTTCTGAAATATAATGAAATGAGAGAACCCTAAAGGCTGAATGTTTTTTATTTGCCATTTTCAGATAAATAGATATTTACCAAATCACAAGTGACAACACATTATATTATTAAGCTACATACACGAATGTTGCAAACAATTTTTCTTGGAACAAATCCACATTCCAACCCATACAAAGGGCCAGCTGAAAGTAAATATCCAGTGCGTTCATATGTTGAATATTATGGTTTAACATAATGATATTAATTTAAGTGCAGCAATGTGTCTGGATTCAAAATAAAATTGTAGGAAAAAAATTGGAACCCACAACCCTCTGTCCACGTGATCAATGAAATGTAAAATCTTAAGTATACAAATATTGTATGTTTTGAAAATTTGAACATTGATCCTAGCATATTTTTCAAGTTTTGTTTGTATTCATGTTGACATGATATTCGTATATCATATGTATGGCAGCCACATGATCAATGAAAATGTAAAGTCTTAAGTATATTGGATGTTTTGAACATTGATTCAAGTTTTGTATTACTATTTCAGTCTTTATGGATTAAAAATGAGTAAAATGAGTATATGTATATATATATATATATATATATATATATATATATATATATATATATATATATATATATTTTAATTTTTAATATATATGTACGGACGTATCCAAGACATATCGTACCCAAGGGTTTTTTAAAATTAACGTATCCGCGTATCGTACCCGTGCACCGTATTTGGTACTGCACTCCTATTCTGGCAACGTAGGTATCATCATTTTCAACATATATCATATAGCAAATCACAAATATCTATATGTACATAAATATACACACATAAAAACGTGCCTGAAAAAACATTTCAAATTTTATTAAAAAAATAATTAAGCAATAAGGAAGATTTCCTTGAATGACATTAATATGAGAAAAGAGATTAGATCTTTAAGACAATATAATACCTGCACTCTTTTAACAAACAAGCACATGTCTTCAGGGCATCAGTGGCAGAAGCAGGCAGATTAAACAAAAGAATCCATAATAGGAATATCATTGCCACTGTGGTTTTTGGGTTGGTCTTACAACTTGCCACATCTCGTAGATCTGATAGCCATGCCTTTGTACTTTTAAAAGCTTTCCAAAGCTGTAGAAATGTCTTTTTCTGTTCCATCTACTTGCATGAATGCTTTCTTCATCTGTGAAAAAGTGAGTCTGCCAACACGTGTTCACTTTTTGTGGGCTAAAAGCTGTTAAAACAAACACCTTCCTTTTGAAACCAGTGAGTTTTTCATTCCAACTTGGCATATTGTAAGATATGATATGGCCAAATAGCTTGTCTTTGCATTTAATCTTGAGTTTGCCACTTTTCTCACAAACTACAAAGTTAATAAATTGATTCTTAGGCCAAAGCTTACCCTGACACATTTCCAGCAATACAAAGCTGTATTTATAGATCTTTTGTCGCCAATCAGAGAAGACTCCTTAAAACTTTTCATAATTTTCTTATTCTGATAGAACCTACCAAGTGACAATGGAGGTGAGGCCATATCATTAAATGGATAACCTGCACACAGAGGAAAAATGGACATTCATTAAATCAAGACAATTCTCTATAAAGAATATTCTAATGTGCAAAGAAGATATGCTGAACAAAGAAAAAAGGTTAACATCATAAGGCCTTAGTTACAGAGTCCAATTGTTTAGCTTGGAAGCTCTAGTTTGCAGATATATTTGAAAGGCATCCACCTTTGAATTTTAGAAACTATTGTTTACTCCTTCCATGGGAGAAGCAGCTAGGTATCGATAAAAATATTCTCAGGCTATTAGTTTGCACATGTGTAAATATCTCAAGATGACTGTCAGGTTTTTAATATTGAAAACAGATCTATACCAACACCAACACCAAACATGTCATAAGTCCAAACTTAATGTAACAAACATTTTGGTGCAATATTTAATTAAAATTACACATCAGCCATGTTGCAATATCATGGCGTCAATTGCAATAATTGGGAACAGGAAAAACTAGGAGAAATATGATCTAATGCTCACTCTTTATTACTATGCTAGATGAAATGTATGCATAGCTGATCATTCCATTTGAGAATTATGGAGATGAATTCAATGTGATGAATGATGGAAAATGACTACTCCAAAAGGAAGAGAGAACATTACGTATGGGATGGTGGGGCTGGAAGGACAAGCGGTTGAACCAAATTATACAACGCCCCCAATGAAAATTAAATGTACCCATTCTTAAGCATTCAGTGACTAATGTCAGCTATCATGCTAAGGCATCCACACCTTCCCACTTTCTCTCATTTCTAAAGACAGTCTAAATTAGGATAGGCTAAACGAAGCTTGGTGAGTTCCAGTGTTGCTGATGTAGTGTGCCTTGGTAGAGTGACTGATGGTGTAGGCACTGACAGCTGAGTCCCTGTAGAAGGTGATGTTGCAAGTAATGCTGCTGTAGGTAACTCTGGGATTAGGGGTTCTATTAGGATGTGTGCTGACAGAATCTTTATAATGTAGTTCTGCTGTGGTCATGTGGGATAAGGCGACCTTCCATGGACTGGTGGTATGGAGGATTTGTGTGATGGTGCTGTAAGTTTGAAGGTTGATGGTCCTGCTCATACAAGTGATGAGTGTGGGTGGCCCTATTGGTAGTCCTCTCAGCGGCTTCAGTGATGTTTCTGGTAGCTTGTTTGGGAGTCCTTTTGCAAGGAGTGAGTGCAGCGAGAATGATGAGCTTTCTATGGCCAAAAAGGAGGACGGTCTGCATTCTCCTGTTGCTGGTATGGGTACATGGAAGGTGAGTGGGTGTGTGGATGGAAATAACCTCTTTGAGTTTGAAGTTTCAAAGAGAAGAAGAAAATCCAGAAGAACCCAATGACTTTCCCATAAATTTCCAGTAGGATTGTATACCTTCTTGTCGCCCATCTCAATTCCTTTTCTCCTGTCTTGATTTCCATTCCCTATAAGGACAACATTGTATGATCAGTATGGTTTGGGCATTGCTTCTGCTGCCATGGAAAAGTGTAATGTCCCCTTTTCTAAATTAGAAATACTTAATAATATTTTTAAGTTGAGCCCAGATAACTCTCTATTTATGGGCAACTTAATAATATTATTATTAAAATAAAATGTATTTTTAAATACTAAAGCAAAAAGAAGACCCTTAGCCTATTTTCATTATTTTCAGTTGACTAAAGGGGGAAGTAAGTTAATAATTTAATTTTAAGTGTTAAAGTAATTTTTGGCACTTTAATTAAATTATTAAAAAGAGGAAAAGTGCATTTAATTAATTATTTTTAAATGCCCAAGAGGAGCTGATACAAGGCCTATCAAGGATCACATTCAAGTCCACAAACTAGCAAAAACAACTCACTAAAACTGTCCTTTCACCTTGCAAGAAGAATAGTCTTCTTAATCCTAAATGGTCTCTCAAACTATGAAATTTTGTTTCTAGGAGCCTTTTCTGAGATTTGATCATCAAACACCCTATTCACCTGTCCTTTACATGCAATGTCAATATAGAAAAAGGTTGAAGAACAAAGAAATTTCCGAGTTATAAGAATTTTCTCCTTGACTACCCTGATTTCTTCTTGACTCCACTATCATCCAGAGGTTATAGTTCGGATCAATCTACAAAGACCCTAGACAAAGTAAAAACTGTTCTGAATACCCTTTTGGACTCCTAAGCTTCATGCCAAAATTTATCTCTCAATTCCCAAGGTATCTCTTGCTTTCTCTTGCTTGTTCTCATACAACTAGGTCTTGTTCCTTGTAGCCCTGTCACGAGGCATTTCTAGGCATAAATTTGATTTAGGAGGAATCTATACAAACCTAGACACTTTTTGAATACCCTTTTTCCTTTTGAAGGTTCACACAAAGTTTCATTACCAAACTCCGAGTTTAAACCTCTACTTTGCTAACTTGGGTTTTCCAATTAGGTCTGTTCTGAGGTTTCTCACTCCTACACTGTTAACTGTCATAAAAATCAGAGTTTTTGGTCATATTTAGACTCTAGTACTACCAAAATCTGTCTCAGGGGGTTGTCTAGATGATTTGGTGAAAGTTTGAGATCAATATTTGATAGTTAAGTCCTTCAAAACTTGGTTTTGCTCTAAACCCTACCTAGGGTTTTTTATCAGGCCCGAGAAGACTAACAATGTCCTTTATTAACTCCACAAACTTTCAAACTCTATAACTCCTTCAATAGGTCTGTATGGCCCTCCTACAGGTTCCTGGGCAGAATTCTTTCAAATCTAACACAAGAAAGTGAATAAAAATTTAGATTTACCTTCTAAAAACCGAGTTCTCCATACTCCTACAGGCCTGTGGACAGAATTAGGACTAATGGTTCATTATTTCAGTCTTCCACAGCAATAAACAAACAAAGCACCTTCCTAACTTGTTGAGTGAACACATTGGATCATAGGATTTCATCAAATTAACAGAACTTGAATTTTCCTTCTCTTATTCCAACCTTCTTGACTGTTTTCACATACACAGTCCTCTCATACAAAGAAAAACAGAGTACTTCTTCTATATTCTTTCAAGTGAGATCTTCCTCACATCTTTTCTCCTTCCAAAATTTTCCGTTACCTCCACAATACTCAACCCTAACTACTTTTGTATTAGTTTCTACTTAACAGGACTCAACAAGACTTATAACTCTAGTTACATGCTTGAATTAAGAGGCCAAAACAGAGTTTCATAACAAATTGCCAAGGAAGGATGTTATGAACCCTGACAAATGGACTAAGACTCACACTTGACCCTCTAAACCAAGTTTGAACCCAAAAACAAAAACACTATCAAACCAAAAGTGTCAAAAAGTGTAAAATTCTTCCTAAGAAATTCAAATTGAGTTTTTGGAGGGAAAACTCATATAGTTCAAAATTTGAATTTTGAAGCCCTCCAATGACCTCAAGTCACCTCAACAAGCCTACTTTGACCCTCCAAACATGATAGAAAGAAGAACTTGACTCTATGAGGCTTTCTAAGGTGATGCTCCTGCATCATTCTCCCTAGGAACAAGAAAGCTTCACCCATGAACTTCTGTTTAGACAAAGATGTTCTTCTTCTTTCTAGTTTTCCAGTTGTAGTTCACCTCCTTGAGCTTGTTCATGATACCATGCCATGAGTATACCATTTGCATGACCTGTGCACTATGTCTTGTATCATCATACTTGTCTTTTGAATGATTTGTCTTCCTTGTGTAGAAATTGTCTTTGAATTGTGTGTGGTCTTCACTACCACTTCCTCATCATTCCACCCCTGCTCCAATTGTAGATGAACTATTTCTTGACTGTTCATGGCTATGAAATCATCTTCTTTACTCAAATTTTGTCCTTCTTGATGCATCATGATCTCAAAAACTGAGAATGAAGACTCTTGCTTGCATACATCACTTATCTTCACTTGTTTCATCATCACCATCTCAACTGGTACACCTGCACAAACATCACTAAAAGAAGTATTAGATTGAAAACTTAGAGCTCTAACAGCCCTCTTGACCATCTCTTCCACTCCATTTTTTTCTTCTTCAACTAGGTGTTCTTGGTCTCCTTCTTGAACCTGAACTTCATCATCCTTTCTAGCAATTTCTTTTAGTTCTCTTCTTTGGACTGTCACATTCTTCCTTAGCAACGGATTGCTTCATGATGCCTTCATGCTCAGAATTTTGCTTCTTCTTGTTTAGTTCTTGTGCTCCTAAGAGCTCTTCTTTGTCCTCCTTTCCTTTGAGATCAGCATCTTCGTTATACTCATCTTTCTTGCTTCTTCTCCTTTGAAGATTATCTTGGTATTCTTCTTCCCCACTTAACCATTGCCTAAGCTTTTTGACTGTACTAGCCTTGTTTTCCATCTTACCACACTTCCTTTCAACTGTACTTATTGTTGATTCAAGATCATCTCTCTCTTCCTGCTGCAAATAAGCTTTCATACTCATTAACATGACTCTTGAATAGTCTTCATTCCACGCATGGCTGTCCTTGAGTGTAGTGTCCCTTTCTAGGGCACACTGGGAAATGATGCAATCACCACAAATCTGATCACACACAACTGTAAAGCACAAATATTAGAGCATAAAAATGATCTTGCAACAACCATAAACCAACCAGCAAATCCTCCCAAGTATGGTGAATCAGCCTATATAGATTTGAGGGCTTTAACCTTCATAAACCCTACCCCAAATATGAATTTCACAATCTGAAAATGACAGTCATAAACCAGCAACTGAAGATTGATTTTAGACTCCCCTTAATCACTACCAAGCAACTCCTTACACAGCAGAAGTCTCCTCCCAATGGAGCGGCTGGTTTGGGGAATTCGAACCCTTGAAACTAGGGTTAATTCAACCTCAAAAATTGCATAAGTGTGCCCAAAAATCTTAAATAAATATTAGCAACAACTTCACGCAGGAAAACTGAATTTTCATGCCCTAGATCTGGAGATATGATTTTATGTCAAACCCTTGTCTGCAGAAAATTATGGCAACTTCAAAAATTCATAACTCACTCAATAATGCTCCGATCCACACAAATAAACTATGCACGGACTCACAAAAATAAGGAGAACAAGAATATGAATGCTAATCATGAGAAATCCCCTCTAAAGTACCCAAAACTGCACTTTTACTAATTCGCCCAGCATAAAAACCCTCCAAAATGGATGCAAACCCCACACATGCAAGTCGCTTCAGCCCTAGAGGGCAGATCTAACCATGCACAACACCCACAAGTAATTCGCTCCACATGGAATAGGAAATATACACCGTGAACACAAAGAATATGCAAAATAACTCCCCAAGGAAATTCACTACAGCTAGGGCACAGACCAGCAATGATAACACACTTTATTTGCAGAAATAAACTTCAAATCCGATCTTCAATCCAACTCCAAATCGATTGGCAAAGAGAAAGCAACAATAGCAAGCTAGGGCATACATCCCATTTTCTTCAAGCATGAAGAATTCAATTTATCAAATGTTCAACATAACTCTCTAAGGCCATGCATCCTCCTTTTATAAGCTAAGGGGTGCAACATAAGCAGTGGCCGACCTAATCCCTTTTTGGAGGGAAACATAAGAAAACATAATTAAAATATAAAAGTACTAATCCTAAGTGTACTTTATGACTTTCTAATTTACTAATGACTCCCACTTGTAGCGCATGGCATGCCAAGGGGTTACAATGCAAGAAAATAATGCAACAAATATCTCAAAGAAGTCCCCTAGCTTAATCCTTGAACCCACGGGGAATGGAATGGGTTGAAGGTCTTCGACTTTCTTTATGTTTGAAAAAGGGGACATTACATTGAGAGGGTTTAATGTGTGCTTAACACCATTCTTCATGAGAGTATATGTATTTTCCCAACCATCATGAATAGCTCTCCTATCAAACTGCCAAGGTCTTCCAAGTAAGACATGACAAGCATCCATGGGCATCACATCACAAATAACCTCATCCTTATAACTACCAATCTGAAAACTAACAAGACACCGCTCATTTACCAACACTTGATGATTTCTTTGAACCTAATACACTCTATATGATTGAGGATGCACCAACCTTTTGGCTTGGTTTCATCAACACTCTTCTCATCATCAATGCCTCTCTTGTTTTAAGTTCTTCTACGTGTGATGGTGATCCCACACTTTCTTCTTCATCAGCATGCACAATCTGATTTCTAGCTTCACTTACCCTACTACCATTTGCCTGAGGGTTCTCTAGACACTCATATGACCTATGACCAACAAACTTATTACATTTGAAACACTTACCTTGAAACTCTCCTCTTCCTCTTCCAAAATTACCTCTTCCTCTATAGGAATAACTACCTCTTGAAGTGCTTTGTCCTTGTGAGCTACTTGCTTCCTCTTCTTGATTTTGTTGTTGATGTCCTCTATTTGTCTGTTGTCCTCTAACTCGATTCCTCTACCTCTACCTCTACCTCTACCTCTAGAATATTGTGTTTTCCTTCTAGACAACTTTTCTTCTGCTTTCAATGTTGCTTGATAAGCTTCTTCCACTATTCTCAAAGTGAACAAACTGATTTCATCTTGAATGTTAAGCCTTAATCCATTCAAATACCTTGCCACTTCTTCAACATCTCCCTCTATATGACCTAATCTCATAGCTAACTTATAAAATTCTTCAATATAATCAGCCACACTCATCTCTCTTTGCCTTAAATTTTGCAATTTCTTAAACAAACTAGTCTAGATAATCAATGAATGAACTTACCTCTTAACTTAGCAACCATCCTATCCCAAGATCTGATTTTATCCTTTCCTCTGCTCCTTTCTTCTTGCACAAAGTCCCACCAAATAGTTGCATGCCCTACAATTTGGTACAAGAAAACTTTACCTTTTTGTCTTCATCTATTCCCTCAAAATCAAAGTATTTATCCATCTTAGTGATCCAAAGATATCAAGTCTTCTCGGATGTAGGCTTCCTCCATACTCACGGTACCTTAATTCTTGGCTTAGAACTCTGCTCCCATGACTGCTTTCAAGAGTCTCATATCTGGTCCTTCCTCTTCTGCAATTGTTTCTTCTACCTCTTCTTCTTTATCACTTTCCTTTACTAAGACCATACCTCTTCTCTCGAGAAACCTCTAAAGCTCCCAATTTGTCCTATATGTTTCTCAATATGGCAACCCACTCATTATCTCTAGGTTGTCCTCTCTAACCTCCTCTGGTACTCTTCTTGGTGGCATTTTGATTGTCTTCTCTTCTTCTTGCGAACTTCTATTTCACAATTTGTTTCTCTTCTCAACTTGTCTATCTTTCACAACTTCTTATCAATCTTTCTTTCTTTTTCAAGAGCAATACCTGCTCTGATACCAATTGATGCAAGGCCTATCAAGGATCACATTCAAGTACACAAACTAGCAAAAACGACTCACTAAAACTTTCCTTTCACCTTGCAAGAAGACTAGCCTTCTTAAGCCTAAATGGTCTCTCAAACTAAAATTTTGTTTCTAGGAGCCATTTCTGAAACTTAATCATCAAATACCCTGCTCACCAGTCCTTTACATGCAATGTCAATATACAAAAAGGTCGAATAACAAAGAAATTTCCAAGTTATAAGAATTTTCTCCTTGACTGCCCTGATTTCTTCTAAGCTTCGTACAAAATTTATCTCTCAATTCCCAAGGTATCTCTTCTTTTCTCTTGTTTGTTCTCATACAACTATGTCGTCTTCCCCGTAGCCCTATCACAAGGCTTTCTAGGCATAAAGTTTGATTTAGGAGGAATCTATACAAACCCGGACACTTTTTGAATACCCATTTTCCTTTTGAAGGTTCACATCAAAGTTTTATCACCAAACTCCAAGTTTAAACCCCTATTTCGCTAACTTAGGTTTTCCAATTAGGTATGTTATGAGGCTTCTTACTCCTAGATTGATAATTGTCATAAAAATCAGATTTTTGGTCATATTTAGACTCAAATACTACCAAAATTTGTCTCAAGGGTTGTCTAGATGATTTCTTGAAAATTTAAGATCAATATTTGATAGTTAAGTCCTTCAAAACTTGGTTTTTCTCTAAACCCTACTTAGGGTTCTTTATTAGGTCTGAGAAGACTAAAAATGTCCTTTATTCAACTCCACAAACTTTTAAACTCTATAACTCCTTAAATAGGTCTGTATAGGCCTCCTACAGTTCCCGGGTAGAGTTCTTTCAAATTAAACACAAGAAAGTGAATAAAAATTTAGATTTACCTTCTAAAAATTGAGTTCTCCATACTCTTACAGGCCTGTGCTCAGAATTAGGACAAATGGTTCATTCTTTTAGTCTTCCACAACAATAAACAAACAAAGAAACTTCCTAACTCGTTGAATGAACACAATGGATCATAGGATTTCATCAAATTAATAGAAAACCTGAATTTTCTGTCATGTCCCTTTTTGGAGGCTAATTTATGAAGACCTTAACCCATTCTTTCCCCGTGGGTCTAAGGTGGAAGCAAGGGGAAATCTGAATTATATTTTTATCAATACTTAGGTAGTTGTCTTCATTTATTATCATTTATCCTATTGGAAGCCTTTTTCCTCCAATAGAAGAATTTAAGCAGCTTTAGTAGTAATAGTATTGTGAGCATGTAAGCTCCAATAACCTTTTAATATTTAAAAAACAATTACTTAAGGGGTCGGCCATGATGTAATGTTTGCTTTAAGCACTCCTTAGGCCTATTTAAGGAGGTCGCTTGGGCATTAATGGATTATGTTTTTGAGATTATTCTTAATTTGGTGAAAGTTGGCTAGTGTAGCCTTTTTGCTCTCTTTCAAGGACAAAAACCCTTGGGTTGAGGATCTCATTCAAAGACGAAAACCCTTGATTAGGAAACTTGTGAAGGACGAAAACCCTTCATGAGGTTTTGATTGTGCAAGCTGGTTGGAAACGCAATAAAGGATCTTTCTCTTGCATTTGTGGTCTTCTTTGATGCAAATTATAATTATTTCAAGTGGAGCGACCTATGTTGAGGTGGTAATTTGGTATGTGTGGTGACATTTTGACAAATCTGAAATTATCATCTTATTCTCTATATTTTATTAAGCCAAGTTTTCGAGTTTGGTGAATTTTGGAGATGTTCTACTATTTTTGCAAGCTCGGGGATGTTGGCTGGTTAGGGTTTCAGAATTAATTACTATCACATGCAAATCTGAGTTCTAATGGTCAGTAACTGATTGATAAGGGTTTCTTATTAATTTTGGCATGAGTTTGGAAATATTTTTGCAAGGTTTATCTCCTTTTCGAAGGGTTGTGCTTCCCTAGGAAGGTCGCTGCCCTGGGAAGGGTTTGTGATCAGTTTTGACAGGGTTAAAACAGCAGTGTTCTAAATCTGATTTGAGAGCTTTTGGCCATTTCCTGAGGTCCCCCAAAAAGGGACATTACAGTGGTATCAAAGCTCTTTCCTCCCAACCTGTGAAGCATGGCAGATGACAGCGGTATTCAGTATTATCAAAGGAGGGAAAAGAAGAAGACAACAAAGTCCGGAGAAGAAAAATTAGAGACGATTATGAAAACACAAGGAATGATGGAGGCATTGAGTCAACTTACCCTAGCCATCCAAAATTTGCAAGGTGGTGGTTCGGCCAAAGAGGGAGAGTCTTCCTACAACCCCCATGAATCAAAGAAGGAGAAAATTCCTTTTGCAAGGCCCTACAAACCCCAATTCATGGCTAAGGAGGAAGTCGCTCCACAAGGGAGCCCTAGATAAGCTCATGGCTACATGTCATTGCTTGAAGAATACCGGGAAATGTCGGAGGAGTTTCGGGAGGCAATGTCTCTCACGGATTTTGTCGAATTAAGGATGAAAGAAAAACATTACCGGCAAAGAACCCTAGCGCCAAAAGGAGAGGTGCAACATGCTTTGGGTAAGATGAATCTTCCTATTTTTGATGGCTCTACAAAAGGATCAGCTAGGGCATGGATTCAAAACTTGACACATACTTGTCTTTGAGACCTATGGCGGAAGAAGAAGCAATCAAATTTGCAACCCTTCACCTTGAAGGAGTTGCCCATGATTGGTGGCATCATGGTATGTTGACACAAGGGCATCACCGCATACATTCCTATGAAGAATTTTGCACAAGGCTCGTGGAGAGGTTCGAAAGAATGGATCCGGAAGCATACTTCCATGATCTTTCCCAGCTCAAACAAAAAGGTACGGTAGATGAATATATTGCTGATTTTCAAAAGATTTCAGTCATGGTAGATGATATTTCGGAAGGGAGACTCATGATATTATTTATAGGACTGACCAAACCCTTAAAGAGTTTAGTGAAGGCTTTTGACCCATCTTCCTTGCAAGAAACAATAAAGAAGTCATTGGACCTCGAAGGGCAATTCCTAGGACTGGTTTTTCATCAAAAATCATGGGTGAGAAAGGGCAGATCAGACCAGCAATAGGAGGGCAGCCAAAGGGTTCTTTATCTCAGCCTAAAGTACCAAATTTGGGGCAGCCTATGAAGCCTTTTCAAGGAGCTAACAGCCAAGAAGGAAGGAAGCAAGAAGACAAAAACCAAGAGTCCAAAAGCGAGCTGAGAAGGAAGAAGCTTTGCTTCACATGTAGAGATCCATGGTCACCCGGACATAGATGCCTTGGAAAGGGGAAAATACACTACATAGAAGTGATGTCTGAAGATGAAGAAGAAGGCAATGAAGTGGAGAAGGTGGCAGCAATTTCTGAGTTAGGAAAGGAAGGAACATCAAAGTCTGATCCGGTTATAACCAGCACTCTTACATCTCTAGAGAGTGCCCAAGCATACCATTCCTTCCGGGTAAGAGGACACATCAATGGTCACAAAGTGGTAGTTCTCATTGATAGTGGCGCTACCAATAATTTCATTAATGAGGGACTTGCAGACCAGCTGGGTTTGAGGGTGAGAAGTTTTGAAGGCTTCCAAGTAACCATTGCCAATGGAACCACCATACCTTGCACAAAGAAAACAGGACAGCTATCACTTCTCCTAGGAAATTATGAGGTATGTGATGATTTCTTTGTGATTAAGTTTGCTAATGATGAAGTAGTTCTTGGAGTCCAATGGCTACAATCTATGGGGGAATTCACCCTCAATTACCATGTTAGAGAACTGAAATTCTATGATAAAGACAAAGAAATCAGAATTCAAGGAATAGAGGATGAAGGAAATGAAGTGGCAAATGCTTGGGGATCACATTGTGGGTTGCTTTCACACATGGTGTAACATCTTGGTCATGACTGTTATTATGATAACTTTTATTTCTGACATTGCAAATGTTGCAACGAGAATTGCCGTGTGAAGGTGTATTCTTTGATTTTGAAAATCATGCTTGCAGTGAGTAAGTATTACTGCCCAGAATTCGTGCATACGGTAACTCTGCTTACTTGGAAATGATGTCATTATATTTTGTGAATTACAAGGTTGAGAACCTACAGAATTGCTTTTGTACTCGATGAATTTATATATGTTGATAACACACCTTGAATCAATTCCATTGATCCAAGGTATGCTTCAGCCTTCTTTATTGTCGTCTTGTCAATTGACTTTCCAAATAAAATAAAGTTTGGAACCAAGTCAGGGGTTTGTTGTAAATTTTAAAGCATCTGGTTACAGGTATACTTACCTGGCATCATGCTGCCAACGGCAAGATTTGATTCCCTGAATACATATAAATTGTAACGTTAGAAAACGTAAAATAAAAAAAAAAAAAAAGGGTTTTCATACAAGGATATTAAGGCATATATCCTGCACCATACGGGTTTTAAGCCTAAGGTGGTAAGACCTACTTGGAACCTATTATTGAATTGCTATGGGTTATGTTTTAACCTATGACATGATATTTATCCTATATGGATTTTTAAATTAAAAATTTGTAAACTAACCTAAGGTGAATCCTAAGGAAACCTAACTATAAATATTGTAACCTAAACTATTACCAATCCTAAGAGGGACATATGGGTTACATGGCAAGTGGGAGGAAAAAGGGGGAAGGTTTTAGACTTGATGGCGGACTTAATTATAGTCCTTGCAATTTTTAATCGCCAAGTTTGGCGGGAGCATGGGCAGTTAGAGGAATCTAACTAGCCATATGACTAAATTCGAATCACATGCAAAATTTTAAAATTAGAACTCACCAATTTTGAGTTGGCGGTGGCATGAAGAAAGAGGGGGAAAATGCATTCAATGCATTTATTAGCATTGGTTTTGGCAACCAGCCCGCCTAGGAAAGAGGAAAGTGGATTTTCATGGGTTATTGTATTCATTTGGTTTTCTAGGTTTTTGCTCTGCAATGGTTGTTCTTTCAAACTTGCAAATTCATTTTTTGGCCATTGTTGTTGTTGTTTTGATCACCTTCGGCTGTTTTTGAGCCTGTGGAAAAGAGGAGGCCGTTGGGAGACTTTGCTGGTAGTCGTTTGAAAAGAAGAATTTCTGAGGACTCGGCTGTGATTTTCTACAAGCCAACAAGAAGTTTTATCAGGCATGTTAAGCTCTTTCTGTTAAATAGCTATGATTTTCATTAACCGTTTCAATAAATGAATTCTGTTTTTGGAAATTCGTGGTTTTATGTAAATGTTTCAGTATGTTAATTTGGGGACTGTGATTTAAGTGCGAAATTGTCATTTAGAAATGATGCATACACGGAAAGTTGTTTCAGTTAAAACTGTAAATGGGTATAAAAATCCTCCACTGTTGTTAGGGTTTTAAAGGAAATGTGCGTTTGGCTTTGTGGTCTTTTGTGGGTTGAACTTGAAAAACGTAACATGCGATATAAGTATATTGTTCGCTGAGTTTATATGCTTAAAAGGTTGTGGATTTCGTGAATGTTTGGACAGAACTTTTGTGGATTTATCCTTCCTTGCCGTAATACATTTAATTGTGATGTGGGTTCTCTTTGAGATACGAGGTTCATCGTATCATTTTCACTACTGTTTGTTCTGAAATGTTATAAAGTTTCTCCTACTTTGCTTTCGGTACCCATGACTGAATGTTTGGAAATAACTTCTGGCTGAATCTGGAAAGTATATCAAATTGTTTAACTGAGGGATTGGTGTAGAACGTGCGGATTTTATGTTTCCTTGGAACTCATGGGTGAGTATAGGTTCTGCGAATTTAAACTTCTTGTTGTTTTCGTTAGAACTGAACAAGGGTAAATCCCTTACCTTCGTGATTGAAAATGATTTCTTCTTTTATCATTCCAATGAAAGCGGGGTCATGTTGTTGGGTTGTAAACATTTACTTGTTTTTATATTTGGGGTAACACATTGTTTTTAGTGAAGGAAATTAACAGTGATGGGTGCAATTGGAAATTTTGTTATGGTTTGATACTTTCGATTCAGTTGTAAAACGAAGTAATTAAATACTGTTCATTTTACAGTGGCTGATAAGATATTAAAATTGTTCCAGTTTTTGGTATGAAAAGAATTACATTATCATTACGGTTGCATATCACGGTTATATGTTGGTAATGTGTTGGAAAGAAGTAACGAGAATTTCTATCTCATTTTAATTAATGACTTCCGATTTTTCTCTCTTGACTGTTAATATTAGTTGATGTCCTTCCTTGCATAAGGTCGATCAGTTCAATCGTGTTAATTGGAAGATATTATAGAATTGTTAACTGAAGGAAATACTTCCTTTCTTTGTTTCTTTTTTAAAAATTTAGTAAAGAAATACTGAAATAAATTGTAACTAGCCTTCGGTGTACATAATTGCATTTCACTTTCTATTTTCTCTCTCTGAAATTGGATAAATAACTTGCTGTTTGTTGAATTCGAAAAGTGATAAGAGTTATTTTTATGATGATTGTTTACCTTCCTCTTCTGCATTTGAACTCGGTTGATGTTTAATGAGTAGTGAAAAGGAAAGAGTTTTGTTTAAAAATCTTAGTCATTTTACTATAAGGATTCCATTTACAAGATGGAACGGGACTGAATTGATTGTGTTCGAACAGTGAATTATTACTTCTTTCAATTGCTTCTATCAGAGAACAATTAGAATTAATATTCTTGGATTATTTGTTTAAATTCGAAATGAACTACATTCATTTTTGAAAGAGATGGTTAGGTAATGGATACATAATATTGCTTGTTTGCGGTAATTAATTGAGGAGTTATTAATCAATGGTACTGTTCGATTAAGATGCTAATTACTGTGACATGGTTGTTAAATTTGTTCATCCTTTTTGGTACTTAATTCTTATGTGATGTCCATCTTAATTACGGACGTTTCATAAAAGCAGAGTTCTTTTACTGAAACGGTTAATCAAAAGAACTTCTTTTTAATAGTAAGTGCTTAACATGCTCAGTTCGACGAACTGACCCATGCTGGCAATTCTTGCAGATGGAGTACCTAAGTGTTAGAAGAAGACATGACCTTTTAGGATGTTTCTTCTGTTTGACTAAAAGTTGGATCTTTTATGAGACTTTATTATTCTTCTCGAATGTAATGAAAAGAGGGAAAATTTGTAGTCCTGTTTGAGTTATTGATACTGATAGACAAGAATGAAGTCTGGCTGTTTAGACTTGTAAATTGTGTAAATTTTACTTGTGGAGTAAGAAAAAGGAATGGAGTGATATTTTACTATTGTACTATTATTGAATTGTGAAAATAAAATAGTGAACTTATTCCTATAGTTGAATTTGTACTTATATATACGATGGTTGTTACTTTTAAAAAGGATATAATGAGAAAGAGGGAATTGACACTCTACTCTTCTCTTAAATACAACTTTTAAGTTGGAATGTGCAAATGGTTAATACTTAGATCAATATGGACTATTAATTGCCATCTGTAAAAGATTAAAATACCTATGAATTTTTGTGTAAGTAATATTTGGAATTGGGTTCTAAACTAATGAATATTAAGGAAAGAACAATTAAATTCTGTATTCAGATTTCGTTAATGTCCTTGGGGTGTCTTGCCCGAAGGATAATTGGATGGAGGAAATCATATCTCCTTCTATTAAATCTTAAATTAACGTAAGGCAAGCACAAATAAATGAATACATGTGCATAGGAAATGGACCTCATTCAAACGAGGAATAATGTAAAGGAAACTTAAACTTAGAATCAGCTACGAATGAACTTAATCAAGTTTAGTAAATTAATCTTACTAATCAAACTGATTTGGGCTGTAAGTCTGAAGCTTTAATTAATGATCCAAGAAAAGAGATACAACTCTTCGGTAAGGAGAAGTGATTGTATATTAGCTTCATGACAAATTAAGTCATTCATGACTGCACCCTTTATGAATAAAAGATTAAAGGACCAGCAAGATTGTTGAACTTATTCATTAAATTACAAAAATAAGAAAGTGATCAAGCTCTTAGTGGAATATGTATCCCTAGATGGGAGGATTCCGAAGGATGTTGGAACCCGCCAACTGCAATAAGGTGTCCTCATGAAGGTTGGGCCTTCATGACGACACAATGTCAGCTGACATGTTGCGACACCCTTCCGAATCGAATCATCTAGGTCTACATAAACCTGAACTTGGCCTCAGCTCTACTTTAGACCAAGTTAGGAACATGTCCTTGTGTAGGAAGTGACTCGCGAAGACTAAAGGTAACTAGACATACGTAATCGACATGGGTCGAAGATGTATGTCTATGATACCCTTAGTCGTCACGAGTGACTCTCTACACCTTTTCATATTACTAACTTGGATTAAGGCTCAGCCTTGGACAAGAGGACTGACAGGAGTCAGGAAAAGACCATTCTAGATAACAGGTGAAGTGAGGTGAAGGATGTATTCCATTGACGAGTATGCCATCTAGGAATATGATCATGCTAAGCATGTGAAAATCTTTGGCCAAAGTAACGCAAGTTGTTGGTTGCGTTGTCCTAAATCACCTAGTTTAAGAAGCAGGATTTCAGATGAATATCGGTAATAAATATTCAGATAGGCCTCTTAAATGGAGCACTTCAATAACCGAAAAGGTAAAGGGAACCAAGTATACTTAGTATACAATGCATGGATTAACATGAAGGATCGGTAAGTAGCCGAGTCATGAAATGAGAGATCGATGAAACTCCGAGCCATGAAATGGGAGATTGGTAGTTCTTCGAGTCATTACAGCTTGCATATGGTTATCTGTTATATGATCGAATGGCATGGAATGTGTGTTCCATATTATGAATATGCGAACAGAGAACATTGATCTAAAAGCATTGTGTGTTCTAAATTATGTCATTTAGAACAGAGAACAATTATTAAAAACTTGAAACGTGTGTTCTGAATTATATAATTTAGAGCAGAGAATGTTATGCAAAAAAAAAAAAAAATTCCCTTGTTCTAGTGTCTTAAAATGGGAATGTTACACATGGAAGCTGATTGGAAAAACATTATCACAGCTGAATATGCCAAAAATCAGTTTGCTAATGACATCATGGAAGGGCATATGGTGGCAGAGAATTACAAGGTAATGGATGGGCTGATCCTCTATAAGAATAGAGTCTTTTTGATACCGGATTCCAAGATAAGATTAAGGATAATGAGGGCTGCTCATGATTCACCTCTTGCTGGTCACCAAGGATACTTTAAGACATACAAGCAAATCCGTGAAAGGTTCTTTTGGAAAGGGCTCAAGGAGGATGTCTTGCAACACATTCGGGAATGTGTAACTTGCCAACAAAACAAAGGGGAACATAACTTTCCAGCTGGGTTGTTACAACCTCTTCCCATTCCTTCTCAAAAATGGGAAAGCATCTCCATGGATTTCATTACAGGGCTGCCCATGACCCAAGGTAAGAGTTGCTTATATGTTGTAGTGGATAGATTAACGAAATATGCCCATTTTTATCCACTTCCTACCAAGTTTGATGCTCCTATGATTGCTGATGTGTTCTTTAAAGAAATTTTTAGACTCCATGGGCTTCCCAAAACATTGTTAGTGATAGAGACCGCCGCTTTATGAGTATATTTTGGCAAGAGCTTTTCCGCCTAAGTACTTAATCGACTCCAAGCACTAGTTACCATCCCCAAACGGATGGGCAAACTGAAATTGTGAATAAATGGGTGGAAGGATATTTGAGAAACTACATTTCCGGACAACAATCAACATGGATAAAATGGCTTCACTTGGCTGAGTTTTGTTACAATACAACATTTCATGTATCCATTGGAATGTCCCCTTTTAGAGCACTCTATGGGTATGAGGCCTTTTCCTTCATGGATTTGATCATTGGAGATAGTAGGGTTCCCGGTGCTAAAAACTGATCCAAGAAAGTCAAGACATCTTAAAGGCACTCAAGGAGAACCTCCAACAAGCTCAGAATCAGCAAAAACAATATGCAGACCAGCAGCGAATAGAGAGGTCTTTTGAGGTAGGAGACTTGGTTTTCCTAAGGTTGCAGCCCTATAGACAGTCCTCGCTTAAACAAAGTGGAGCTGAGAAGTTAAAACCAAGATTTTATGGACCCTACAAGGTGAAGGAAAGGATAGGACAGGTTGCATATCGTCTTGAGCTACAAAAAGCAAGATACATGATGTCTTGTCTCATGTCTCAGAAGGCATTGGGGAAGCATATTACCCCTTCACTACAGCTGCCCCCTTTAGATGAGGAAGGGAAGATCATTCTTGTTCCGGAAACCATCCTTGATGTTCGAGAGAGGAAGCTAAGAAACCAAAGCATACGGGAATACTTGGTACGTTGGAAAGGCCTACCACTTGAAGATGCCACATGGGAAGGAGCAGCTATCTTGGAGCATCCAGATTTTCAATTGCTTGGGGACAAGCAATCTTGGGAAGGGGGACTGTCATGTCCCTTTTTGGAAGCTAATTTCTAAAGACCTTAACCCATTCTTTCCTCATGGGTCTAAGGAGGAAAGCAAGGGAAATTTGAATTATATTTTTATTGCTGCTTAGGTAGTTGTCTTCATTTATTATCATTTATCCTATTGGAAGCCTTTTTGCTCCAATAGAGGAATTTAAGTAGTTTAGTATTAATGGTATTGTGAGCATGTAGGCTCCAATAACCTTTTTAATATTTAAAATACAATTACTTAAAGGGTCAGCCATGATGTAATATTTGTTTTAAGCACTCCTTAAGCCTATTTAAGGAGGTCGCTTGGGCATTAATGGATTATGTTTTGGAGAAAGTTGGCTAGAGTATCCCTTTTTCTCTCTCTCAAAAACGAAAACCCTTGGGTTGAGGATCTCATTCAAGGACGAAAACCCTTGATTGGGAAACTTGTGAAGGACGAAAACCCTTCACAAGGTTTTGTTGTGCAAGCTAGTTGGAAAGGAAATAAAGGATCTTTCTCTTACATTTGTGGTCTTCTTTGATGCAAATTATAATTATTTCAAATGGAGCAACCTATGTTGAGGTGTAATTTGGTATATGTGGTGACATTTTGACAAATTTGAAATTATCATCTTATTCTCTATATTTTATTAATCCAAGTTTTCGAGTTTGGTGAATTTTGGTGATGTTCTACTATTTTTTGCAAGCTCGGGAATGTTCGCTGGTTAGGGTTTCATAATTAATTAATTTCACATGCAAATCT
This sequence comes from Taxus wallichiana var. yunnanensis, assembly GCA_018340775.1. Taxonomy (NCBI): domain Eukaryota; kingdom Viridiplantae; phylum Streptophyta; class Pinopsida; order Cupressales; family Taxaceae; genus Taxus; species Taxus wallichiana. The sequence goes on along the minus strand of CM031238.1, from coordinate 511,740,600 downwards.
AAGTTCTAACAGCTGCAACTGATTGATAAGGGTTTCTTATTAATTTTGGCACGATTTTGGAAGTATTTTTGCAAGTTTTATCTCCTTTTCAAAGGGTTGTTCTTCCCTAGGAAGGTCACTGCCCTAGGAAGGGTTTGTGATCAGTTTTTGCAGGGTTAAAACAACAGTGTTCTAAATCTGATTTGAAAGCTTTTGGCCATTTCTTGAGGTCCCCCAAAAAGGGACATTACATTTTCCTTCTCTTATCCCAACCTTCTTGAATATTTTCACATACACAATCCTCTCTTACAAAGAAAAATAGAGTAATTCTTCTATACTCTTTCAAGTGAGATATTCCTCACGCCTTTTCTCCTTCCAAAATCTTCGCTCTCCTCCACAATACTCAACCCTAACTACTTGTGTATGTAGTTCCTACTTAACAAGACTCATAACTCTAGTTAAATGTTTGAATTAAGAAGCCAAAACAGAGTTTCATAACAAATGGCAAAGGAAGGATGTTATGAACCTTGACAAATGGACTAAGACTCACACTTGACCCTCTAAACCAAGTTTGAACCTAAAAAAAAAACACTATCAAACCAAAATTGTCAAAAAGTGTGAAATCCTTCCTAAGAAATTCAAATTGAGTTTTGGAGGAAAACTCATATAGACCAAAATTTGAATTTTGAAGCCCTCCAATGACCTCAAGTCACCTCTAGAGCCTACTTTGACCCTCCAAACATGATAGAAAGAAGAATTTGACTCTATAAGGCTTTCCTAAGGTGATGCTCCCGATGCCGGAGCGACCCAAAAGGAGAATTAAAAAGGGGAAAAGTAAATGTTAAAAAGGAAATAAAGGGTCCCATATGGTGTGCTCCACAAGGAAAAAGAAAGAAATGGCTATAAAATAAAATGTCAGGGCTCATCATAAGGATCATCTTGTGAATTTGACACTTCTCTTTTGGAAATTGGTGCATTGAGCTCTCATTTTCGGCCTTTGAGAACGAAAATCCTCAATAGTCACAACACTTGGGGACGAAAACCCTCATTTGTTACATTGGTGGCTTCATCCGGGAGCCACAAGTGAGCTTAAAATTCAGAATTATATAACGGTAAGGGTTTCCATCCATGCTAAGGCACAAATTCCAATTAGGGCACGCTCTTTTGGGGCTGCCACATTCATTTCCAGCTTGACGACCCATTTGGAGATTTCGAGACAAAATTTCGAGAGGTTTTGTGGTTGGAAAAATATGATCTTAATTTTGTTTGATAGCTGCCATTTTTGTGGTCATTTTGAGCTATCATTTGCATTTTATCTCCAATTATTTTTGAAGATATGGATTTTTAGTTTCAGTTGTTTTTGAGCAATAATTTAATTTCAACAATCTATATTTTGTTGTTGAAGCATTTATTTTGCATGATTTCATCAAGGGTTTCATGTTGTTGATGTATTTCTGAAGATTTGTGTGTGGGAAATACTAAAATCTGAATTTTACCTAGGTCATTTAGGGTTTTGGGGACCTAAAATAGGTCGCTGCCCTAATTTTTGCATCAAATCAGATTGTTGTCATAAAAATCAGATTTATACAATTGGTCATTGATTCCCGCCATGTTCCATTAGGGTTTTGGGGAAAATCCAAATTCCTCAAATTTGAGCCCGAATGGGACAATACAAGGGTACTAGAGCATCGTTCCTCCTATCTTGTATGAGGGTAAATTCAAATTTTCAGATTTGCATGAATACCAGTGAGGAAGGGTTTAAAGTCTATCAAAGGACTCCGGCAAAGAACATGGGGGATAAGGAACAAAGGCCTCCACCTTTCGATGAAATGAGCTACTTGCAAGAGTTAATGTTGAGGAATCAAAGAGACATGGAGCAAAGCTTTCAAAGGACAATGAGGGCTTCAATGATTGAATTGATCCAAGCCATCCAAGGTGCTCCAAAATTGAAAAAACTTTAGGTAAGGGCAGCTCTTCCGACAATGAAAGAACTTCCATTAATCCTCCCACAAGAACCTTCTATGCTAAATTTCTACAAAGGGAAGAAGAGGAACAAGCTAGAAGTAGGGCAGCAAGATGGGGATGATGAGATGGATCAATTCTATGTGGAATACCAAGCTTTGAGGCCAGCCATCTGCCAAGAGCTTTCTTTCCTTGATTTTTGTACCTTGAAGTCAAGGAATGGTCACAAGGGTGGAAGAAGACTTCATAATGATCAGCCCTAGAAAGATATTCAACAAAGGTTGGGGAAAATAACCCTACCTACATATGACGGATCAACAAAGTGTTCTGCTAGGGCAAGGCTCCAAAAGTTGGATACTTATTTGCCCTTGAATCCAATGTATGAAGAGGAAGAAATCATGGAGCATGAGCCAAGGAAAGAAGAAAAATTCGAGTTGCAAAAGTGTGGAGAGAATTTTTGCTTGAGGCCAACTCTCCGATTGATAATGATGATGTTCAACTTGCTGGAATTTTCCGAACAGCAATCAATGAAAGGCAAATTGATGGTGTTCTTGATTTTGCAAAACCTTGATGATGTTCCATACATGTGTCAACAAAATATCGAAGGAGTCAAGGCAGAAAAATCTTCACTTGTCAAAGAAGCGAAGGCAAAGAAGGGTGAGCTCCTTGTGGGCAACCCAAGGTATGATAGTGATGACCATATTTCGGATTTGTTGTTTCGTCCTATGTCGCTGCCATATTTTTGTCATCATGGAAAATATTTTAGGCAGCATGTTAGGTCTAAAGACAAAACTTGCAACTATGGGCATGTGGCTTCTTCTCTTCAAGGCCAAGATTGTTTTGGCACGGGGATTCCAGATGATCTTCGGAGGATCAAGCATGAGATGCTACAAAATGGCTTCATCATCCCTTGCACCAATAGGATCCAACAACTCAAGCTCACCTTGGGAAGGCACATGGTATTGAAGATAGAGATTTGGTACTTGAGATACAATGGTTGCATTCCTTGAGTGAATTTAACCAAAACTACTAATCTATGAAGTCAAGATTCAAGCTTGATTGGCAAGAGGTTGTGCTTCAAGGCATGACAAATAAAGCTACTCAAGTTGCTACAGCAAAAAGATGGAAAGAATTTTCATAAAAAGCCATGACATATGAGCAGCCAATGGTAAAAAAACTCCCACTTTCAGTCCTAAAACAGCAGTCACTTCATAGGAATTTCCAACTCCTAATCATTGCACATGTTCTTAGAAGAGGCCTTCCAATAACAGTAGATGTTGACTTCATAAAATCAGCGTTTGGAAGTGAGCAAGATGGATGTTATCTTGTTGTCCAAAGCATTATAACTCAACATGACAATGATGGTATGATTGTTGGTAGGAGCATTGATTTATGGGTTTTGAAGCATGCCGACATAAGTTGGATTCCAGCCACTGTCATCTCGATTTGGAGGAAGGAAATGCATGGTTACAGTTGTGTTTGGGGCAGCATGATTGAATTTTTGGAAATCCATCCCTTGAATGAAGATTGGGAGGTGGTTGCTAGCAATGAAAGAGAACTTGCCATCATGTCTATGAGGCATGAAGGAGGGAGGTTGAAAACTCTTGTTTTCTTTAATGAGTTTGTTTTATGTGCAGGCCCAAGAAAGGAGAAGAAAGAAGGGAACAAGGAAGAGCAGCTGAATTTGTTATCAACCCAAGCAAGTAATAATGAATATGAGATTGCAACGGAAGATGAAGAGATGTCTCCACAAGCCCAAGAAGCACACCAAAAAGAAGTTGATACGGAAACCAAGGTAAAAGAGTTGATTGACACATTTGGGAAGCTTCAAACAAATTTTTGGACAGCCAAGGAGGCTATTACAGCAAGGTAACTCTCTTGAGTATTCTACTTTGGGTCAGCTGTGCATGGTGTTTAAGTTTGCATTTCTGAGTTTGCTATTGAGTGAAGAATGCCATCAAGAGTTGGAGAATGGTGTGGGATACATCCTTCCTATTGAGGAAGTTATGAGCACCATAAGAAGATCTCAAGGGGCAGTCCACATGGATATTTATGCAAGGGATCCCCAACAATGCATGGAGGGAATGTGGGATGATGTGTTACTTCCGCCAAATGATAGAGGAAGTATATACAAGACAACCATGCATCAAATTGCCACCATTAATGCTGTTGTCATCATTTTTAGCAGCCCCCACATTATTTCAGTTGCATTCTTGTGTATGGTTAGAGGATGCTCTACCACCATAGTTGACAAGGTTGAAACGGAAAGTGAAGATGCCACATTGGAATGTGTTTTAGCTTTGTCAAGCTGCTGATTATTCCTCAATTTTTGCTCTATGACTAAGATTACAGCAGATTGGAAGGCTTTTTGTACAGCTGAGTATGCAAAAAGAAAAGTTGCTAATGTTATTTTTGAAGGTGAAAGTGAAGAGGGCAGAATTGCAGTAGCAGTTGGTTTCTTTTTCAAGGAATCTATTAACCTTCACGGGCTGCCAAAGTACATCAATAAGGACAATAGATATATGAGCTTGTTTTGGAAAGAGCTCTTTCATTTGACAGGTACAAGATCTAGATTATTGGAGCATTATAGCATATTTCTTCACTTTGGCATGATGGTACTTGGGCATGAGAGCTTGCATTTGCTTGAGGGCAAGCAAATTTGGGGAGGGAGGACTGTAATGTCCCCTTTTCTAAATTAGAAATACTTAATAATATTTTTAAGTTGAGCCTAGATAACTCTCTATTTATGGGCAACTTAATAATATTATTATTAAAATAAATGTATTTTTAAATACTAAAGCAGAAAGAAGACCCTTAGCCTATTTTCATTAGTCAGCGAAAGGAGAAAGTAAGTTAATAATTTAATTTTAAGTGCTAAAGTAATTTTAATTATTGGCACTTTAATTAAATTATTAAAAAGAGGGAAAAGTGCATTTAATTAATTATTTTTAAATGCCCAAGTGGAGCGACCCAAAAGGAGAACTAAAAAGGGAAAAGTAAATGTTAAAAAAGAAATAAAGGGTCCCATATGGTGTGCTCCACAAGGAAAAAGAAAGAAAAGGCTATAAAGGCAAATGTTGGGGCTCATTGTAAGGATCATCTGGTGAATTTGATACTTCTCTTTTGGAAATTGGAGCATTGAGCTCTCATTTTCAGCCTTTGAGGACGAAAACCCTCAATAGTCACAACACTTGGGGACGAAAACCCTCATTTGTTGCATTGGTGGCTTCATTTGAGAGTCACAAGTGAGCTTAAAATTCAAAATTTCAGAATAGCAAGGGTTTCCATCCGTGCTAGGGCACAAATTCCAGCTAGGGCATGCTTTTTGGGGCTGCCACATTCATTTCCAACTTGGGCGACCCATTTGGAGATTTCAAGACAGCATTTCAAGGGGTTTTGTGGTTGGAAAAATATGATCTTAATTTTGTTTGATAGCTGTCATTTTTGTGGTCATTTTGAGCTATCATTTGCATTTTATCTCCAAGTATTTATGAAGATATGGATTTTTGAAGTTTCAGTTGTTTTTGAGCAATAATTAATTCCAGCAGTTTGTATTTTGTTGTTGAAGCATTTATTTTGCATGATTTCATCAAGGGTTTCATGTTGTTGATGTATTTCTAAAGATTTGTGTGTGGAAAATACTAAAATCTGAATTTTACCTAGGTCACTTAGGGTTTTGGGGACCTAAAACAGGTCGTTGCCCTATTTTTGCATCAAATCAGATTGTTGTCATAAAAAAACAGATTTATACAGGTGGCTGTCATAAATTCCCACATGTTCCATTAGGGTTTTGGGGAAAATCCAAATTCCTCAAATTTCAGCCCAAAAGAGACATTACAAAAAGGAAAATACCTAGATGCTTATGGATCCAAGATGTTTAAATTTACGTTTTCCAATCTAGATATCGAGACGTCCCTTTTCTTAAACTTTATTACTGTGTCGTTCAAAGTCAATACTTAGTTGGCAGAAAATTGCTCCTTGCTTCTCTATTGTTTAGCAGTATTAGAAAGATCGCTAATTTGCTTTGAAGCATGTTCTTAAAGGCGCAGCCAAGAATCAAACTATGTATTTGGTATCCTTGTGATAACGTAATTTCCTTTCTTTGGCCATGTTGGGTGGCAATGGGAACGCTTTGTTTTCTAGTTTAGCGGGAAGAGTTGTTCAAAACCCCTATTGCCTCATCACACAAAAAGAAATGGTCACTCTCACCTATTATTTTAAAAAATTTATCAAAGAATTGCATGGGTAATCTAAAAATGGGGGTATTCAAACCAATTTAATTTCCCGTTCTCTATCGATACCTTAAAATTTATTCTGATTACGTGATTAATGGTTAAATTAATTGCAAACACACCGCAGAAATGCAAAACCAAAAAATCACAACATCAATAAACACCGGATAATAACAAAGTTTGTCCCACAATGGAATACATCTTTGGGTCCGCATAAAAGACGAATTGATATATAACCAAAAGGTGCAGAAAAATACAAATCTCTTACATCGCTTAATCACTACGGTCGGCAACGCCGATCGACCTAACTCGAACTCGACATTGTCTATCTTGACGTCAACTTGGCTCTCAATAGATGCCTCACTCAACCGGTAGTAAGGATGCACCGCCTTTCTTGGATGGTGGCACAATGTCTCTACAATGGCACTCTAGCCTTTAAGACAATAATCTCAAATAAGCAATACGAACTCTACAACTCTTTGGTCTACTTCGCAATAATGTCACCAAAATAAGAAGCTCTGATGGCCTCTCTGTGACTCTGCGGCTTTTTGGCCTCCTCCCAATAATATTATAGACTACAACTCTATGGCTTTCCTGACTCCTTGCATAATATTGTCAATCGCGACTCTATGGATTTCTATCCTTCTCGCAATAATATTTTTTACTACGACTATATGGATTTCCACCCTCCTTGCAATAATATTGCCAAAGTAAGCTCTTCGGCTCTTGGCAATGATGTCAACAGAATAACAGCTCTTCGACTTGTCGACCGATAGCTCTCCTCGCCATCGACAATGATGTCGATAGACTCTCTCGGTCTCCGTATCGACTAGCTTATCAACGGGCTCTCCCAAGACTGTGTCGACTAATGGGCTCGACCTCTTTATGATCTTGTTGGATCCAAAATTCAACCGGCACATGGCTCGCATCGTTACAAGATCATTCGTACTCTACCTCAATAATGTCGTTCACAAATTTGACTCTCTAACCGAAATGACAATAATGCCTCTACAATGGGCTCTATGAGTGATAATCCATGTGTCAAAGAACTTAGGGTGATCATCTCCAATCTTTGGCTCTTCATTAATCGACTTCGAGAAAATCCTCGTCTTGACTCTCATGCGAGCTCTTTGCGTTACACTATGCACTCCACGACGTCGACTTTGTGAGCTCTGCGCCGGCCATCTCCCAACTCCTTTTAGCAAGCTATTATCGCCTTGTGCTCCTCCCCGATCTTTTCGAGCTCCTTCGTGCTCCTCCTCACATGGCTTGAGAGGCTTGGAGTTGGTTGAATGAAAATGCCATGGAATGGGGCCTTTATATAGCGCTTCATGGACCCGAAATGCATGGATAATGTAATGTCCCCTTTTCTAAATTAAAAATAATTAATAATATTTTAAGTTGGGCCCGGCCAATTCTTCATTTTGGGACAACTTAATAATATTATTATTAAAATAAAAGGTATTTTAAAATACTAAAGTAGAAAAAGACCCTTAGCCTATTTTCATTATTTTTAGTCGGCTAAAAGGGAGAGGTCGTCCCTCTTTAAGAGGGAAAAGCAAATGTTAAAAAAGAAATAAAGAGGCCTACATGGAGCGCTCCACAAAGAAAGGAAAGAAAAGGCTATAAAAGCAAATGTTGGGGCTCATTGTAATCATCATCTTGTGAATTATATACTTCTCTTTTGGAAATTGGAGCATTGAGCTCTCATTTTCACCCTTTGAGGATGAAAACCCTCATTGGATCCTATTGGGGACAAAACCCTCAATAGTCACAACACTTGGGGATGGAAACCCTCATTTGTTGCATTGGTGACTTCATCCGAGAGTCACATTGGAGCTTCAAAATTCAGAATTTCAAAACGGAAAGGGTTTCTATCAATGCTAGGGCACACATTCCAGCTAGGGCATGCTTTTTGGGGCTGCCACATTCATTTCCAGCTTGATCTACCCATTTGGAGATTTCAAGATCATTTTTCAATGGGTTTTCGTGGTTGGAAAAATATGATTCTAATTTTATTGGATAGCTGATATTTTGTGGTCATTTTGAGCTATCATTTGCATTTTATCTCCAAGTATTTAGGAAGATATGGAATTTTGAAGTTTCATTGTTTCGAGCAATAATTAGTTCCCTTGATCAGTAATTTATTGTTGAAGCATTTATTTTGCATGAATTCATCAAGTGTTTCATGTTGTTGATGTATTTTTGAATATTTGTGTGTGGAAAGGCTAAAATCTGAATTCTACCTAGGTCGCTTAGGGTTTTGTGGACCTAAAACAGGTTGTTGCCCTAATTTTTGCATAAAATCAGTTTGCTGTCATAAAAATCAGGTTTTCTACATGTGGTTGGCATCATTTTCAGCAATGTTCCATTAGGGTTTTGGGGAAAATCCAAATTCCTCAAATTTGAGCCCAAAAGGGACATTACAAGTAAATAATTTATTCTTTGTTTTATAATCCCGTATAAACAAATTTTAGCCTTAATAAGGCTTGCATAATATTGGGGATTAAATCCCGTCAACTTGCTCCCACATAGACCGGTCTCCATGTATTTTAATAATACCTTGGGGATATCTCAAATCCCACCATACATGCACTTAGAGTGGATTAAAATCCACGTAGCCCCCTTTAATAATGCAGTTGGGGATAAATATTAAATACCATTATCCATTTACGTGGGTCAACCCACTATAATCCATGCAGGGCACCTTGCAATAGTCTCAAATAGGCTTTGGCAGTTTCATCATAGGCGGATATGGGTGGGTTAAAGCCCACATTGACCGCCTATTATTCTTATAGTGCCCACTTCCCTTTAACACTTTTAGATACTGATCTTGATATTGTTGATCTTATTATGGACACTATTATGTTTTGTTTTAGTATGATGGATAAATGTTAGATCATGGATTATTATTGATCTGGATTCAATTATTATGCATGATGATTATTAGAGACATTTTTATATGTGGATGATGGTATATTGTTTGACATGGATATGTGATGGATAATTGTTCAGACATGTGATATTGGATAATGTGAATAGAACTAGCATGAGAATTAATTGATGATGATATAGTTGATTAATTAAACTGAAAATGATAATGTTGATTTCTTGATGTTGTTGTGATTCATATGAATAGATGGTTTTGTTAGTATATTTATATCATTTTGGATGTTCTGATATGGCCACGAGGCCGAAGGAGGTATTTGCGTTTTGCAGGTTAAAATATCACAACAATGTCAGGGGACTAGAGACTAACCATATTGGAATTCTGGGTGAATTCAACAAGGTCACCATGGCATTGTTTTGTGTGTGTGTTGTGTTGTGTTAGGGATTCCCATGGGGGATTTCCGCTATATGTGACCATGGGTTTGTGTAATTTATTAATGTGGTTTCTTTATTAATGTTGCATGTATTTATTTTGTGATGTGTTACCCTTTTCATTAGTTATATATGTTGTGTTAATGTTGTGAATAATCATGTGTTAAAATAAATAAATCAATATGTCATAGGAATGTAATAAATAAAGTTGTTGCTCTTAAATGTAATATTGTAAGAGTGTGTAAGAAAGGTTGTAAGAATGTGTAAGAAATATGTAAGATAGATTTGGAGTGTGAAACACTTCATCCTCTTGGGAAATTCGAATTTGTCCTTGGGGGCTATATTTGGAGGCTTGTGGGACAAGTTAAACTTGTCCCACACCTCTTAAAATTATTCACCAACCATACCTATGGTTTGAGGTTAAATTTAGATCTTTTAATGCATTTTGAAATGACTAATTGTAAGTTTTAATTGCACTTCTCTTACATGTTTTAAATTCAGTCCTTTTGGGGTATGGGTTATTTTGGAGTGTGTAAGTTATATTGTCATTTTATTTATTATGTTTAGGTGAATGATGTTGACTTTGTTCTTGGGGTTGAGGAAGAATGATGTGGCATCCCACATGGATCCACATCATCCTTTTCTTCCCTCTCCTTTAAAATTTGAACCCCTTGCTTGTTTGAGGTTGTTGAAACTTTGCATACTTTCCTTGGGGCGAATTTCTTGCTGTTTTGGAGTCTTGCTTGTGGAAGGAGATTGGAGACCATTGCATGCTTGTGTGTTGCTGATTTCTGGACTGTTATTGTGGCATTGGGAAGCTTGTTGATCTTGGAACAAACTCCATTATGGAGAGGTAGGAACTTGAGCCTTTTTAAAATGCTTTCTTTCTCTTGCATGCATGTATGAAATGGTGATTGTTATGTGTGTGTTGGCTGGTTGGGTAGACTGCTTAGGACATGGTGTAGGAGAAGGCTATGGGGATTTCAAATGGGGGCATAAGGGAATGTCAATGGCATCAATTTTATTGTGGAGGGAGTTTGGGATTGGGATCCACCATGGAAAAGAAATAGCTTGCATTTCTTACTCTTGGGGGCATAAGGGAGAAACTTTGGGGGCATAAGGAGGGGTTGGGAGGCATAAGGTTTATGGGATATGATATGTTATATTGGCGGTATGATTATTGGTGGATGCCCAATTCCCAATTGGGAGGCATAAGTAGCTTCCCCCATAGATCCTTGCTCTTTTTGGCTTGCTTGATGAAGCCTCAGTTTTGTTTGCACTTGTTTAATGTAGTTGTGAACTACATTCTTCTTGAAATGTGTTTTGAATGTGAAAATGTTGCATGTTTGTTGTGGAAGCCTTTGTTGCCATGTGTTGTATTGCATCTCTTATTTCAATATGGTTGGGGCTCGGGGGCCAATGAGGAAGGATGGCTTCTCCCTTCTCATTGGATGTCTTGGTTGGATGGAAAGCGTTGCCTTCCCCCTTGTTGTGATCAAGATGAAAAGATGAAGAAACTAGCATGCTGTTGTTTTGGAGCAAGAGGAATATACAGTTTGACAATCCTTTCTTTTGAACAAGTTATTGTAATCCTTCCCACTTTGGAGTGGATGAATTGTATAGCTGTTTTGTAATGTGAAAATATTTGTATTGAAAATGGAAGATTGAATTGTAATGTGAAATGTAAAAAAGTTATATTCTACTCTATTTTGAAAGGAAATGTGAAAAGATGTTATATGCAGTGCATTCTGTATTTAGAAATCAAATGGAAAAGAGAAAATTGTAAAGTTGTATTGATAATGAATAAAGGATTGCATTAGTTCTCAAGATTGTATTGTGTATTGGATTTGATTGCTGTTGAAGGATGAAATCTCTGTTGAAAAGAAGAATGCATAGGAAGGAAGTATATTGTTTTTGCATCCTTCGAACTATATTAAAATTGAATTCAGAATTTATAATTTTGACTTGGGAATGAATTGCTAGAATCAGCTGAATGTATTAGACTATATTGGAAATAAGTTGTTACATTTAAATGATGGAATTGATAAATAGATCCCTTAAAAATTTGATCACTGGCATTGTAAATTCTAATACTGATAAATCTAAACAAAATGCACAGTTCAGACTTGCACTTAATAATCAACTTAAAAATGTTATGGAATAGCATGCTAAGACACTAAGGAATTCAATTTGACAAAGAAAACTTAAGAAAACAACTTCACCATAGCAAATTCGAATACAATCCCTCTAACACTCATTTTCCTGTCATTTGACAGAAAAATACAAACTTGAGTCAATTGGACAAATCAACTTTCCGAAAACACTCTAAACCCTCCCTAGATCAATTCTCCATGTCTTGCTTGACATGTTGAGTGAAGGAGGAAACCGAATTTTATCAAAAGTGAAAGTTGGAAATTACCAGCTTGCAAATTAAAAGCCTGTAGATTGGTTTCTCAAAATTGACCCTTTAAATTTCATCAAAAAGTAAAATTGTTGTTTCTTGTGCAAAGAGGGCATCGAGAGCTTTCCAAAAAGTCCTCGTTTTCCCAAAACTGAGCTTCCTAGCAAAAGTTATGGCACTTTGAAGTTTTTGGGCCTTGGCGGAAAAATTTGGGAAAATTTTCCCTGGCGGGCCCGCGGCCCGAAATTTTCTTTTTTTTTAAATCCTTAGGAAAAATTTTGAAAATTTTTGGCTCGGAAAATTTTCACCTTTTCCTCTGACCACCAAGCACCCAATCGTAGGGCTGCCACGTATCCTCATGAGGTAGCGGCGAAGGCGCGGCATTTTATTTTGTCCTTAGCCTTTTTGAAAAATTTTGGAAAATTTTCTTCTTTTCCCCACCGCCCACAACCAACTAGAGGGTGCCACATGGCACCTTGGGGTGACAATGAGGAGGGAGAACTTCATTGCCTTAGAAGTTTTTGCCTTTGGAAAAATTCCATAAAACTCTTCGCGGCCCCGCACTCCCACCCTCGCCTTGGTGCGACCCCTCCACGGACGTGCGGACCCACGCGCCTAATGTTTCCCTTTCTCCCCTTTGTCCCTTTTGGTGAAATTCTCCGCATCTCCCCGCCACTCCGCGCCCCTCCTTCTCTCTTCTCCCCGTAGCCAACCATGGAGCGCCACGTGTCCCCAAGCGAATCCGTGGCACGGAGCGCTGTTTGGTTTTTTTCCTTTCTTGGGTGAAATGCCCCAAATCCTCCCGCCACTCCGCCAATTCCCTCCCCCTCTCCCGCTTTGCACCAGGACTCGACACATGTCCACCAGGGACCCGCGGAGGCGCGGAAGAAACTTTGCATTTGTGCCGCACGATGGGAAAAATTCCCCAACCGCCCCGCGACCCGCCAACCCGTTGGAGGTGCTTTCCCCTCCTCTTGACACGTGTCCCCTTGGGAAAATTTGACCTAAGAACTCCGCCGCTCATATCTTGAGTTCTATAAGGAGTTAGGAGGAATTCTTTATATCACCGGAAAGGTGAGAAAATTTCCTATCCATTGGGAATGGTTTAGGAAAATTTTGGAAGCGTTAAGTATGAGAAAAATCTAGTTGAAACTTTGAGCCTGTTAGAGAGTGGGTATGGGGGTAGATTTCTCCCTGAACCTAATTAAAATATCTAACCCTAAAATTTGAACCTTGTGAACTTGATATTAGTTAATGAAGGAAACATGTCTTGGTAAATTGGTGTTGTTCTGGAACCTGCCTGTGGCAAATTGTTGTCTTGCAACCTGGTTGTGGACACTCTTAAACAAAAAAAAAAAAATTATCCCATAATTTTCTAGCTAACCCTAGGTTGTTTCTTGTGTCTCAAGTGGTTTGTTTAAACGGGCACTACAATTCTCCTCCCTCTTTGACCACCTTGGCACGTGGTCCTTCTAAAGAGATTTAGCATATTTACTAAGCGCTTTGATATTTTTAATCCCACATTTGTGGGTCTTTACTCCTAACAAGCCTTTAATAGGATCTTCTTGCCCTTTCGCAATGGTCAACGGACCATATACTATGCACTTGTGCTCTAGCGTTGCCACGTTGCCATTGGAATATGGTGCTTGTTTAGAGGAGGCTAAGTTAAAACTGTCCTTCGTGGATGAGTTGGCATGTGAGTTGGGAACTGACCGCTTGGTGAGTTGGCTCCTTGTGTGGGCGTTGCACTTGGCCACTCCACGCGGACTTAGTGAACTCAATGACTTAGTATGAAATGAGCTCGATGCATAACTCGTCTACTAGCTCAATGACCTACTTGGGAAATAACGCGTTGACCAATTAGAATAATACGGCAGCCGGGTCCCCTTCCAAAACAAAAGTGGAGTCCCTAGTTGTTTTTCCAACTGCCGAAGACCGGAGGCGAAGACAAACTTTTGCCACTTTATTTTTGCTCCACAGATTTTTGCTTATCACCACTTGTCGACTCCACGTCGACCATTTGTGATCTCGCAATGTGCCTTGGCGCTGTTGTACCTGTGCCTATTTATCCACTAACACCTTTTCTCGTGCGAATGATATCTTGCGCATATGGTGTCCATTCTAGCACGTTCAAAATGCGTTGGAAAGATGACTTTGAGATCTTCCTTAAGCAACAGGTTCTGGGAGATTTTGGGAACATCCAAAGCATGAGTTGACCTCCGAATCAATGGGTCCAACAATAGAGTGATACTATCAATTAAATGCACAAAAGTAATGTCAACTTTATAATCCCTGTAAGTTTGAGAATCATGCTCAATGTTAATGCAGTGGGTGATGATACATGTGGACAGTATTTCTATCTTGGCAATGTCCTAAGCCTGAGGTGTGGCAAGTGGCTATGTCTGGACTCAGGGGGATTCACAATTTCATTAATGAGGTACACTAATCTGAAAATCTTTAGAGACAGGAAAACATATTAATGGCAGAGAGCAAACTGGACCGAGTAGTCTCTAAGGAGTTTTGAGAGGGTAGAGTTCTGAAGGGCCATACCTGCAGGCTGCAACAATCATGCAAAACACCAACTCAAGAGTTGAAATCTGTTTGGGAATTACTAGCTTAGTAGCAAAAACTGTGAAGGGCTTCAACTCAACTGGCTAGTAGGAGGAACACTATCCACAGCAAATCCCAGCAAGAGGGCAGAACTTGATCCCTTTGTTGAAGTCTGAGCGCCTTGTAGAGAAGCTACAAAACATGCTAGTCTCTGGTGGGGACGAATATGCAAGGCAAATGATGTTAAAAGTAAAGGACGTGAAAATGGCAAAGTCCCAAAAATACATTGAGGAACCAGCTGCCCAGGTAAACCCAAAAGATGATGGTGCTGATGCAGCCTTTTGTATCATGTCAGAGCCACAGCCAAACAACTGACGAGCTGCTTTCTTCTGCTCCTATAACTCTTCCATAGTTTTTCAGTGTATGTGTTGCCTTAAAACATTAGCTTTCTCCTTTTGATCTTGTGAATCACCTTTTGTTCTGCCAAAAAATTGTTTGGCCTACACCTCTCCCAACTATTGTACGTCTGCAATATGTTCCTCAAATTTCAAAGCAGTTTCCTGTAACTTACCTATCATTCCACTTATTGCCAACTGTTCTTTACCCATCGTAACCTCCAGGACTTTCTATTTTTATACCATATATACCACATTTCCTTAGCTTTTAACAATTGATTAAATTAACAGTAGGCCTCCTTATAAGATTAGCTTATTGATCTGCGCTCTCCTGTGTGTGTTCATCTCTAATATCAGTCCGCTTTGTCAGCCACTAATGTTAATTTTCTCAAGTGTGTGGATGGGTGATTTCTGTTTTACAATCTCACTAATCTGTGAGTGAAGATTTGCTTGCTTCCAATTTATGCACCTGTTATGCTATGGATATGAGTGTGAAGTTTGCTTTGATTCAAATTAATTAGATGCACTCAAGTAAGTTCATCTTCTGGAATTACTCTTTACTCATGCTGCAACTTTATTTGAAATTCCTTGGTTTTGCTAATTTTATTTAATTTTTTTCGTTTTTTACAGAAATCATAAAAGCTTTTATTTAGGATTTTATTTTAAAGCCTTTAAATTACATTTTCATTGCTTTCAAATTTATTTTCTTCCAAAGTAATCTATATAATGTTTGCAAATAAGGCAACTGATGCCACTAAACTGGAGGGTTAAAAACCCTGCTGTTACAAAGGATTAAAATTCATGTCAACACTTCCTTTCTTTTTCCCTTTGAACTAAAAAAAAAAATGAGATATAGTGAGAGAATGTGCCTGTTCAAACATCAACTCCCAAAATGTTCACACAATGAATGTACTATTGAGAATTGATAAACCCTAAGATGCAAACTATATGAAATAACACTGAATGAACAAACATTAATCCAATATGAATTTGCAATTCAAAAGAAGAGCTACGAAACACTTTGAGGATAGCTCCTTCAAAGTCGGTTCTACCAGAAATGGACCCTCAAAATCCTCAATGCGATTTAGACCACTCACCCAAGTCCCAGAGTTCGTAGGTGAGTGCTAGAGAAGAAAAGCACATGCTACTGCTCTAGGAATGAATGTAGAATACATAAGACCAATAGAGCAGCAAGGAAGAGTGGTGATGGAGAATACATAAGACCAATGAAGTAGCTCTGACACAAATGGAGAGAAAATCAAGGTAGTCCTAATGACTTCAAAGTGAGTGGTGTAAGAACAAGTACACGGCTGTGCTCTGCTTCAAAGAATCACAACCCCTAGAAATCAGAAAATGGAGGGCCGGAGAAGAAGTACGTGAGTGCTCAACCTTTGCAATGATTAACCTAGCCTCGTGGTACTCTGTTGTATAAAGCGAATTAATGCAGTGATAATTGAAGTTGGTCATGTGCAAAAGTTGTTTTAGAGAGCATGAATGGTACTAGTGTCAAGATGAATCATAAGGATAATTTTATAGCCATTTAGATAAGTATTTAAGGCTAGAGAAAGGACAATGATGGCATCAACCTTTCCTAAAGGAGCGGAATATGCAGATTTATCCATTTGAATCCAGAAAATATGCCAATCACACCTCATGGCGGTACCAAGCTTGTCTCACAAGCTTTTGATGTGACAGTGTCACAGCGTGAATTCTCTACACGTTGTGTTGTGGCTCCGTGAATGCTCTTTATTAAAATGGTTGAGGCCTTTTCAAGATACGGACATCAAAAGAAAAACAAGCAAAACACCTTAGATTTGGTTTTTTCTTCTCTTTTTTAATTAATGCCAATTTATCCTCTATGTTCGTTTTTATAATGCATCTTGATTCCTGTTGTCTTTAGCTTTTGTTCTTTTTTGAGTATTTTAGCCCCATGAAACAATGCAACTAATGAAACAATGCAACTAATGAAACACGGAGGAATAATATCCACCTTAGATAAATATTTTTCTATGTATGAATTGCTTGAGCAAGCAATTATGCAACAACAAAAAAAAACTTTTGGGCTACTTTATATTTACAGATAAGGAAACTCTCTCTATTAAGAGAATATCAACTGGATCTGATATAATCCGTTAAATTGCTAATTCAATAGGCATTACATTAGTATGCCTTGAAGAGGACTCGAACCTCCACGGTGTTTGGCACAATATTTTAGTCTTATGTATCTACTATTTCACCATCAAGGCATCCCAAAAGTAAGAAACTTTTTTTTTAAAACCTATAAAATATTATTTCATGAGAAAAATATTTGTACAATTTCGACTATGCCAGGCATGGAAACTATTAGTCCAATCCTGAGCATTATGAAACAAAATAAACTTAATGAACATCATGAAAGATTATCAAGTTTCAGAATAGCTTTCATATCTTTTTGATCTCATTGAGGCCACCACAAAGGGGGATCTCCATAGCATCCGATGTCATGATTATCCAAAGCCCAGTTTGCTAGAGCATCAGCCACCTGATTTTTCTGTCTAGAAATATGACTGATTTGCAGCGACTGAAAATTAGCCTGCAAGCCTTTGATTTTCCTTTTTTCACGTTCAATCTGCCAATTTGAACTCCCTAGATTCTCTGAAGAAGTCAACATCCTAACAATAATCTTGGAATCTGATTCCACTTGCACCTGAGTCCAACCACACTTAATAGCCTCTTGTAAACCTCTATAGATAGCTCTAATCTCAACAACATTATTGGTAGTAGTTCCCAGATTTTCCCGGAAGAAAGCAGCTCTCCCATTGTTGCCT
This sequence comes from Taxus wallichiana var. yunnanensis, assembly GCA_018340775.1. Classification (NCBI taxonomy): domain Eukaryota; kingdom Viridiplantae; phylum Streptophyta; class Pinopsida; order Cupressales; family Taxaceae; genus Taxus; species Taxus wallichiana. The sequence continues at coordinate 511,722,953 of CM031238.1, read as the reverse complement.
TTCCCGGATTTCCCCTAGAAGCCCCATCCGTATTCAATTTACCTACCTGCAAAGGAGGAGGAACCCATTTTTGTTGTTTATCTTCTCTTTTTTAATCGTAAAAGCAAGAAGCCGGGAACTAGTAGGCTGAAAAGATAGCAGATTACATATGTTACTCCATTTTGGAGTAAGAGAAGAGGGAAGGGATACTTTCTGCTTGATAGTTTCTACCATATTAATTATTGTCTTCTGCCAAACGTACCCCTTTTTTGTGATCTCTTGCTTGAAAATTCTTTTATTCCATTCCTTCCATATATTCCAAAGTAACAAAGAGATACATATCCATAAGGCAGGAAGTAAGTTTTGTCCTTTTGGAATACCTTCTTGCCATTCCTTCATCAGTTGCTCAAGAGAATGAAGTCCTTGGTAATGTATACCAAATATATTCGCAAGAGATTGCCATAAAGGAATAACCCACGGACAAAGGAAGAAGAGATGATGTCTAGTTTCCTCCTCATTCCAACATAGTGTACATCTGAAAGGCCCATAAAAACCTCTCTTCATAAGTCTATCTCCTGTGAGAACTCTGCCATGTGCCAAGAGCCAAAGAAAAAAACTAACCTTGGGCCATATAGCAGGCTGCCATATTTGTTTAAACATAGCTTGGAGGGGATGAGGATTACCTCTAGTTAGCTCTTCATATCCAAAATGAATTGTATATTCTCCACCTGATGAGTTCCCCCATCCTATTTGATCAGGTTCATTAGAAAAGGAGAGTGAATATCTTTTCAAATTTGGTTGATCAAAGCTTGTTCTGGTTGTTGTAAAGAAATAGGCCATTCATGAGGAGATATCCAACATCTACCCATTTCCAAATGTTGAGACATTTGTTTAGTATAATGCATAACTCTTGTCCATCCTTTTTGATGCATTGCTTCCATCACATTACTTAGATGAGGAAATTGATGGATTAAAGGAGGTTGAGCATCCCATGAATCCAGCCAAAAATATGCATAATTCCCATTATTCACTATCCAAAATAACTTTGTTTTGATCATACTTTCTCCCATTTTAAGAACTGCCAGAATCGGAGATCCTTTTGTTGGAAGGGAACATCTAATAATATGATTCGGTGGCTGATTTTCCAGGTATTTGCCTCGATATTAATAGCCCATAAATCATTTGGAGAAGTGATTAGCCTCCAATAAAGTTTACCAACTAGGGCCTGAGCCTGTTTAGCAGCAGATCTGAAACCTAGTCCACCTTCCTTTCTAGAGCGACAAAGAGTTTCCCAATTTACTAATGACCATTTTTTCTAATTTTGTGTCCCACTCCACAAAAAGACCTGACAAATAGAATCAATTTTTTTAAATTGATTTAGGAATATTGAGGATAGATGAAGCATAAACTGGAACTGCCTGAAGGACAACCTTGACCAAAGTCATCCTACCTGCCGTAGATAACCATTTATTGGTCCATTTTTGTATCTTACCATTTATCTTCGCTATTAGCCACTCCCAATCTTTACTCTGCTTTGAATAAAGCGAACTCCCAAATACTTGATAGGAAGAGAACCTTTTTTGAAATGGAAAATCTTGAGAATTTTCTCTTCCTGTTGTAAGGAGCAATGGAAGAAAATAATACTAGATTTGGCTTCATTGATCAATTGACCAGTGGCAGAAGAAAAGACTTGAAGAATTTTAGCCAATTGCTTAGCTTCCACTATGGTAGCCTTCCCTACCAAGGTAGAGTCATCAACAAACTGAAGGTGAGAGAGAGGCTTTACAGAAGTAGCAAGTTGCACACCTTGTATTCTCTTATCCTGACAGAGCTTTGTTCACTAATCTTCCCAAACATTCAGCCAAAATAATAAATAGAAAAGGGGACAACGGATCTCCCTGTCTAATACCCCTAGAAGCTCCAAAAAGGTTGGTAGGTTCTCCGTTAAGTAACACAGAGAAAGAGACTGAGGTTAAACAAGCCTCTATCCATTTAATCCATTCCTCAGAAAAGCCAAATTTAGCTAGAACCTGGCTGAGAAACTTCCAATCAACTCTATCATATGCTTTGGATAAATCCAATCTAATAAACATTGCCGGTGATTTTGGAGTTCCATAGAATGCAAGAGTTCCGGGCCAAAACAATTTCATCATGAATCTGACGACCAAACAAATCCACCTTGTTCGGGGAGATAATCTTATACAGAAGAGGTTTAAGCCTTTCTGCCATAACTTTTGTAATAATTTTATACAAAACATTGCATAATGCTATAGGCCTAAATCCCGAAATCTCTGTCACATCCTCAGATTTCGGAATGAGAGAGATAAATGTTTTGTTTATTTCCTTAAGCATAGATTTTGAAAGTCTTGCCTCTTCCACAACACCGAGTAAATCCTGCTTTATTGTATCCCAGAAAGTCTGATAAAATTCAATCGGGAAACCATCTGGCCCCGGAGTTTTTCCTTTTCCCATAGTAAAAACAGCATTATATAGCTCCCGCTTTCGAATCAAGCTAAATAAGCTTTTCATTTTCCTCTTGGGAAATCAGCCTAGGCAACACCTCTAAAACTTTTTGCTGATTTTGTAGATTGAGAGGTTGAGCTGTAAACAAGTCAGTAAAAAACAAAACAGCCTCTTGTTTCATTCCTTCAAGGGAATAAGTCTGTTGTCCCCTTTTTTCTTCAAAGAAGAAATATAATTATGCGCCCTTCTATGAAGTAATGATTTATGGAAAAATGCAGAATTTTTATCCCCTTCATTTAACCATTGAATTCTAGATTTTTGCTTCCACATTATTTCCTCTCTAACTTCCCATTCTGATCAATTCTGTTTTTAGCAACTATTCTTTCTGAATAAGCTCGCTTGTGATGCCTGTATGGCATATTTTAGAATTAATCTCTTCCAGTTGTTGGAGAATACCTGTTTTCTTAGCCTTAATGTCTCCAAACTCAGTCCAGTTCCATTTTTTAAGTTTGGTCTTAAGATAGTCCAACCTCTTAACAAAGGAGTACATCTAAGTCCCATGTCTTGGCTTTCCTTCCATCCACCACTGTTGAATGCATTGTCTAATATTTTCATGTCGCAGCCACATCAATTGAAATCTGAAGGGTACATTATGCCGAAAAGATTTCCCTATCTCAAAAGAAACAGGCCAATGATCTGAGCCAATGTTGTTTAGAAGTGTTGCCTTGGAACAAAATTTTGGAACCACCATTCTTCAAAAACTAGAAATCTGTCAAGTCTTTCCATAATACATTGTTGACCTTGTCTTCTATTATTCCATGTCATAACCCCATTTTCAGTTGGAACATCCAAAGGTTTAGTGATCGTATCTGTTGGGACATAATTGTAGAACTAGCATCTAACTGTTTATTCCCACCTTGTTTCTCTTGTAAATTGAGAATAGTATTAAAATCTCCCCTAAGATAAGAGGAATCCCTGAAAACAGACTAGTCATACCTGAAATCTGGTTCCATTGTTTCTGTTTAGCTCCTACTTCCAAGGGGCATATATATTTATAAGCACAAAATTTTGGTCATCCACTTTAGAGTACATATGAGTTAAGAGTCCTCCTTGAATAGCACAAGAGTTCGAACCATAATAGCCTTTGGGTCCCATAAAGTTATAATACCTCCAGAAGCTCCTTGCGAACTCAAAGCTATATGATGTGCTTTAGGCCATACTCTCTCCGAAATAGCAGCCATAAGATCTATAGAGGCTTTAGTCTCTTGAATTAACACCACCGATGGATGATTTGTATGAATCATTCTTTTTATCTCTTGAACTTTAGAAGGGCTTCCTTTTAGCCCTCTTATATTCCAAGTGATGATCTTCATGATGGGGGAGTTTGGAAAAATTGGGATAAATCCCTCACCATCCCAGCATTACTCAACTTCTTGCCCTCATTTTGAAGAGATACCTGATTACTCAACTTCTTGCCCTCATTTTGAAGAGATACCTGATTTGGTTTACGTCCTGGTTTAATATTTTTATCAATTTTAATCTTCTTACTTTTATCCTGAGCCACTCCCAAGGTAGATTCATCAATTTGCTTACCCTTATCTTGATCAAATAGAACAAGAGCTTTATCCATATTTTCAGGAACTGCTGCCTTTTGATCTGCATCCAAGAATTTGTCTTGATATTTGGTTTTCCGCTAATAACTTTTTAGAATTTTCCCTGTATTGTCAGAAGTTGTTTGTTTTTGATAAACTACCAACTGATTTTGGTGTTCTTCCCTTCACTTATCCATGTTTTGTGCTTGCTGAAGAATTGTACATGAATAAATAATCACATATTGTTATATGTGGTATAGAAAATGGATAACAAGGATGGCATATTGGAGTATTCATATCGATTTGTGATATAGGTCTAGATCTAATAATATCATATTACAATTCCTTTTACTTTCTATTATCATAGGATTATTCATTATTTTTCATATATAGGTGCACAATTGGTCCGCTGTATGGTGGACCACATCCCAAGATGTTGTAAATTGAATCAAAAGACTGAAACATGTATCGAAAGGTGGTTGAAAAGCATGAAAGACAAATTAATTCACAAAGTGATCCCAAGCACAAGGGTTGTGACTAGGCAACACGATGGGCTAAGAAAGGTATCGCAAAGCAACTTAACCAGCAGGAAGGGTGGCAACACTATTGTTAGGTATGCAAGGGTGAACACAAGTTGTGCTTGTTAAAGAAGAAGTTAAAAATAAGGAATCAACATAGTATGCATGTAGAACTGAAATGTATGTGTGCTAGTCCAAAATACAACATTATGTTTTTCCCTCGAGGCACAAGCAGTTGTTCTATGAGGAAAGAGGTCATAAAGTTCTTGAGAGGTGAACTTACATCTACAAGAAGGGGTAGAGATCATACGTACATCTACTTTTGTCGATGGTCCTATAAAATTACGATGCTACCGTTGTTATCATGAAGCAATCAAGCAAACTTCAGACCTCATCAAAAAGGGGAAGAATCTTAGGGATTCAAACATCCCGAACTCAAAGGTGAGAGACAGGCCAAAGAGATTCAAAGTTAAGCTGAACACGGGAGGTGCAAAGTTGAACGGTGTCGACAATACAACGACCATAGCATGGTACTCTAGTAATTTATTCATCTCTTAGGGCAAGATGAAGCTGATTTTCATGGTTTTGACACCTTAAGCATCGGAAATTGTCAACGTCGATGTCATGGGACCCAAGTAGATTTATCACAAATTCCTTCATTTGTATGAATTATTGTTGAGCGGCAATATGTAGATAGGGAGACAACAACCAAAACCAACACGAAAAGACAAACTTGACTAGGGATAACTAGTCTTAATGGTCATGAAGCAAACACCACAATGGAATAATACCAATAGATTCATCAAGACAATACGAGAAAGAAGAGGGCAAGGGAAAGAAAAAGTCGAGGTTTTAGACAAGACAAGAGGCCAAAAAGCTAACAAAATCAGGGAAATGCCCCAAGTACTAAGAACAACAATAATCACCTACAAGGAACCAATGAAAAGGAGTTAACTAGTAAGTAATGAGGGAAGGGTTATCTGGCGGTAGACTTGGTGCAACCCACTTATGAGAGCCAATAAGAAAATATGTGAAGAGCTATTGGGTCTCACATAGAAAGAAAGGGAGCAAAAAATACTAGATGTAGAGAACATAGGGGCGGCCAAAGACGGCAGTAGACCTTAGCTGCCCTCAAGCCATAGCCCTAATGAGGCTAGGGATACCAACACATGGCATCCAAGAGAAACACTAGGGAACGTAAGGAACACATAAAAGACGCATACACAACCACACACCCTCACGAAACACAAAGAGCAAACCAACTCTACAAATAAATAGGGTATCAAAGACTTGTTACCATAATTCATGCACCAAGGATTTGTGCCAATGGAGAGATAAGATGGAGTTGCATGGAAGTAAAATAAAAGAGATATGGGGCATGCTAAGATAAATAAAGCAAGGAGTTGTTGTTCTATACTTGGCGCTATGGAGGGATAAAAATAAAAAAGGAATAAATAAAGAAAAGCAGTCCAGTTTCTCCTTGGCACCAAACATAATGATAGAAATGGTTAAAAATAGCAGCCCATGCGCCAAAGGAAGATAAAGAAGACTTTGCATGGAAGAAACCAAAAGGAACTGTTCTATTTTTAGGTGCATGGAAAAACAAATAAAATAAGTTGTTCCTAAAGTCTGCGCCAAGGAGGAGAGGTGCATGGAATAAATAAATTAAAAAGCATTTATGTTCTATTTTTAGAGTTTGGCACCTTACATGATGGAGGGATTAAATAAATAAAATAACAGGAGTTGTTCTAAGTCAAAGGTTGGCGCCAAAGGGTAAAGGTGAGGAAAAGACAAATAAAGCCAAAGGATAAGGTGCATGGGAGTAAAACAAATAACTAAAAGGCAGCTCCAGTCCAAAAATAGAATTTAATGAATTAAACAAAAGTCAATTGTTGTCCCATGTGGAGCCAAAGATAGAAGAGACAAGGAATTAATTAAAAATGGCAGTAGTTCAGATCTGTGCCAAAAGGAGAAGGAAATAGTTGAATTAAATAAATAAAATAGCATGCAACAGTCCATTTTAGTTGTTGGCGCCAAGGCATGGAGGAATTAAATTAAAAAAGGAAGCATGTTGTTGTCCCATGCGCCAAAGGGTAGAGGAAAATAAAATAAATTAAAAACAGCAGTCTATTTATTGCAGCCAGCAGTCTACTCTGGGCAGGGAACAGCCTATATTGGCTTATTTTTATTGTTAAATCATAGGCTTAAACAGCTGATTTTCTCTAGCATCTTCGGTCTTTGTACTTGCACCTCTAGATAAAATAAAGCTTCGTTTTTTGCCCTCTCATATCATTGTTTTCAAATTGTTCATCATGTTTGTTGCAGGATATTGTATTTTCTTTAGTGTGTGAATCTTTAAATTCTTTGTGCAGAGTTACATGCAAGTATCAAATTTTTGGTGTATCACCCTTATTTCTCATTTCCCTCATTCCTTCTCCCTTTTTCTTGTCAAAGTTTTCGTAGATGATTCACAAGGGAACCAGCCCTCTCTAGAAGTTCACCTCAGACATAGGTTACCCACAGCCTTGAGGTGTTCCAATTTTGTCAACGGAGAGAGAGTACACACACCATTCTCTATCGGGTGCAACTTCTAGGTGACAACAATTTCTGGCACGCCTGTGGGACCAAGTATTCAAAGAATTGATGTTGGTTCAGCAGTTTGCAAAGCAAAAGGTATTAAAAAAAATCAGCATCTGGCAACTCCTCGGGTTTTCACAGACATATTGGTTGCAAACTAGTCAAAGCTAATGCCAAAAGTGACCACCAGGTCAAAAGCTAAAGGTACTCCTTTTGAATTTATTCAACTACCTTTACATTCTTATAAAAGAAGCAGATTTTATAAATCCTCTCCATATACTTACCGAGCTAGCAAGCTAAAACAATTGCCCAAAATCCCACAACTTCCCATTCCAAATTTCCTAATGGCTCTTCCTAGAAATGAAGTTTTTGTGACCTTTAATGATGGCAGCCCCTTGAATATTACTGTATACAATGATATCCCTGCTTCCGCATTAAAGAGTTTACCATTCTTTACCGATCTAAATCCTTGCAATGGTACAAAAATCTACCTTTTAATTCTATCAATTCTTGGGATCAATTAGGAACATCCTTGTGTAGCCAATTTGAGGACAAATTTGACCACCTATCCCTGATTGAGCAATTGAGCACAATCAAAAGAGCCCCTCAAGAGTTCATGGCTGATTTTAATTTGAGATTCCAGAGAACTTGGGAGAGAATTCCCGTGCCATTAAGCCTACAACAGAGCATGCATTCTTGTATTATTTGAGATCCTTAAACAATGACATTGTTGTCCTAGTTCAATCCATGGGGGTAACACAATCCTGTTGCCTTTGATCTAGCCATTAGAGCTGAAAATAACCTCATACAAGCTAGCAAAATTGCACCTAGACCTCCCATGCCTATCTTTCCAACTATTCAGCCACCGACTTCAGCTATAAACCCAATTCCAGTAGCATGATTAGCCAAGCAATTACCAATCCAAATCAGCCCACTAAGTTGAGTGAAATAAAAGGTATTTTGCAAGCTTTTGGAAATAAATTTGTATCTATTGAGAGACAGTTTGCTCAACCTTACAAACCATATCAGGCTCCATTCCAATTTGCTAGACCCTCATACCCAGCATATCCTACAAGTAGGCCTCCATATCAAGGTCCAACAACCATTAAAGCTGATCCTAATGCTCCTTCTACATCTATGGCTCTTGTTCCAATGCAGACTAATCTAATTCAAGAACCCTTTTGGTGTGCTCCATGTAATCATTCGCATGATCCTTTTTCTTGTGCTAATGGAATGTTAAATCAAGCTTTGATTGCACAAGGGATGATTCCACAACTTTCAACAGTTGAGGCTCCTCCTCAAGGGGATTCTACTGAAGCACCAAAGCCACCAAAGGCAAATTTGGTAAATTGGCAACAAGAGGATCAACATGCAGCTAATACAAGGGTATACAAAAGAAGAGCAGTGGGAAAACCCACAAAGGTACCTAATTTGCATGGATCATCTTTTTTATCTCTTGATAATACTAACAAGGTTATTGCTATCCCTAATGAGAAAGAAAGACAAAAAAATCAGATTCAAAAGGGCGGCTTGGAAGCACAAAAGAATCAGGAAAAAGAGGTTGAAAGTGTTCTAAAAGGTCAAACAAAAGGGGGCAACTCTTCCCTTAATATCATAGATCAAATGAAGAAAGTGGTTTCCCCAAATTTCACCCTGAAATCTAGGACTACCCATTTGAAAAAAATTCATCCTTTTTAAAATAACGGGTCTTTTGTGTTTTTATTGCCAGAAGATGTCTGTATTATGTTAGGATATTCTTAGTGTTTCATATGGGCCAATTTCGACAAATACCCAGATGCCCAAACTCGTTTTATCCCTCCGCCAAGTTTTGTCTATGGGAAATTTTTATTTAATTATTTATTAAATAAAAATTGCCCCATTTGAAGTAAATTGTGCTCCAATTGAGCCCTGTTGCGATTTTTGCAAGCCAGTATTCACTCGTCTCATTAGGGTTTTCACCAGGAATGAATCCTGGGCATTGTCTGCAACTTCTGGCAACGTTTTTCGCTTTTATTTATTTCTTTTGCATTTTTCTTTGGTTTCTCTGTGAAATTCCCTTAGGTCAATTCTTTCGCCAGTATAGTCTGTTTAATTTCCCGAAGCATCTGGAGATCATCTACCAACACAACGCCAGAAGGAATCAGCCTCAAAATGCAAGCTTCTAACCAAAAATGATGAAGTCATGCACAAAAAGCCTCTCCCAGGCCAGTCGCACTTTTTGGAAATGAATAGGTTTAAGTCTGTAGTGGGATTTTTGGTAGCAGGTAGGTGGGAATTTATTACCTGCCTTGCAGGGTGAAAATTCCCATGAAGTCAAAGTCAATTAAGCTGCAGTGGGAAAATTAGAGGCGGTAGGCGGCGCGGAATTTCTTACCTTGCCTTGCAGGGTAAAAATTCCCATTATAAAATAAAGAAAAATCACTTAAAGCACCGATGGGAATTTTCCGCCTGCCTAAGCAGCTAACTTTTCCCATCATAAGGTTTTATTCATCCAAACAAGTCGCACTTTTTCAAAGGAAGCTAATTTTAATACAAGTCGCACTTTTTGGAAAGTCACTTAAGCTGCAGTGGGAAAATTAGAAGCGAGCAGGCAGGTGGGAATTTATTACCTGCCTTGCAGGGTAAAAATTCTCATTATGGAAGTCAAACAACTTAAGTGAATGAAGGGATTTTTAGAGCTGCAGTGCAGGGTGAATAATCCCATCAAAGTTGACTTCTTAAATTTAGAAATCACCCATGCTAAAAAGTGCGACCCCTTTGGGCATTAAATAATGCTTTTAATGGCATTTATTAATTGTTTTTATTCCTAATTTTGGCGCCATGGATAAATAGAAGGTCAATGCATGATGTTAAGTCAAAGTGAACTGAAGGTAGCATGCTAAAAATAAATAAATTTAATTTATTTAATGGCAGCCAACAGCATGCAAAAATAGGCGCCCAATTTGGGTGAATAAACATCATTGTTTATTAATTAATTGCTAGGAATAGGAGGGGCAATTATTAAAAATAGAATGTTGAGAGTTATATAAGCATGGGCTGCCATAATGAAGATGTAATTAATTCTTTTAGCAGAGGATTGCAGCCCGATAGGTTTTGGTGCCAAAGGAAGGAGGTTTTTGCATTAAAGCGTGTTTTTCATTGCCAAGAAGCTTCAAGGTTTGGCGCCTAGGGTTGGAATGACTTGATTCTTGCTATGATAATTATTTGCATGTTGGTATAAGTGCTCGAGTGAATTAAATAATATTTTTGCTTGCTTTGCATGCATGCAAAACCTCAAATTTTAGGGCAGCAAACTTTATATGCAAATTTTGGTGATAAAAATTAAGTATTCATGTCATGGACTCCATCTTTGTTTGAATAAATTGCAGGTATTCATCACAGGTACTCAAATCAATGTCAGGTACATTGAATATATCTTCCAAATCAGAAGAAATTGTCAAATCTGCACAAATTGATCCAATTGCAATGGATTCCGACAAAATTAAGAATAAGAACTCAGACAAAGATTGTTCCAGCCATGATAAAGCATGATGAAAGAAAGGATCAGCAGAATCATGCATAGCTTCCAGATTTGTTGAAGTCAATGATATAGACACAGGCCCTGAACTTATCACCAATTTAATTGATAGATCCAGATCTCATAATTGCAAAGGCTTCCGCAAAAATTCATCCTCTTGTTTCTAACGCAGCCCGTGTAGAAGTCATTGCATGGAGAATTCCTTTCAGAAGCTTGTGCATGTGCTCCCAATCTTCCAGTTGAAGCCTTCATTGAATTTACTTGTGTTTGCATTCACCCAGAGTGCTTTCCAAAATTTAAAATTGCTCATATGCAATTTTAAATAAAAGATGATGAGTTTTGTCTGAATTATTTACGGCAAACATTGCACTGGTGCATGTACTAAAGAAGAACTACAAAAGCTTCAAGGATAGAAGGGAAGACAGTCAAAGGCAATACCCGCAAGCAAATCACAATCAGCTACTTCCAGATCCAACTTGGTGAGAATCAAAGGCAAAAGAGTCAACTGCATGCAGAATATGGAAAAAGAACAAGACTAGAAGTGTTGCAGACTTTCTTCTTATTTCTTTTCCTCTTTCTTTTATTTTCTCCAACAAAGTAATTGAGCAATCAATTAAATTATAAAACTTAAGTGATTCGTTTAAAAGTCATTACTTGAAGTCAATTACTTGAAAACAGGTGACATACATGCGAAATAGAAGGTTCTATTTTTCAATTATAAATCATGCATGTCATGCAAAGAGAAATTATAGGAGGAAGATTGTCAGTTGTTTCCCTTTTCATAGCTTCCGCATGCGAGAATTCATTTAAAACTTCATATTTGTAATTGCCCTTTATACACTATAAATAGAGGAAGAACCTACGGATTAATGGATCAGAATTCATAATCAGCATTCTTGTGTTCCAGACTTTGAGCTAAAACCCCGATTTCTGCAAGCATAGGAATATAGAAGAGATTTTCGGAGAACTTTGTGTCAACAGTGCATTTTGCTTCTTACTTTCTTTCTAGATCTGTTCATAAACTTTGTGTTATTTTAGATCTAGATCTGAAAGTTTCCTTTGCTTTGAATTCTGTGTTTAATGATCTATTTGTTTTAATCTATGTGCATGCAATCAACTCTGTAAACTATTGCTTAGGTTGCACATCCTCTCTACTTTCTTCCGTTTCCTATTATTTTCCTCTTATGCATATTTTTCCTTTCTTTTACAGTTGCTTACTTGTTGCAGAACCGTATAGCTATGGTTCATGAGCTACACAGTTAAAGTAATACCCACAAATAGATATTAGGATATATAACTGACAAAATCTTACACGGGAGCCTCACTGGTAAATGAGGGAGATTTATCTCATGACTGCCTAGGTTTTCAATCGTGCAAAAAAATCTAGCCAACAGAAAGCTCATGTGAGCTTATCCATGTGGGATACGTTGACTATTCCGGGTCAAAAGAGCTTGTTACAAGATGAGTTGGCCAAACTATCAATTACAGTGGATCATTCAGATAGAGCTAGTGCAGTACTTGCAAATACAGATCAGCCCTCTAAGGCTGAATTTCAGGCAAAAAGGATTGGTAAGCCTCCTTTCTACCTTTCTTTGATTATTGGTGATAATTTGGTCTATAATTGCATGGTTGACAGTGGTGCTAGCAGTACAATTATGCCTAAGCAGATAGCAAATAAGCTAGGACTCAAATATGAGCCACATGACAAAGGGGTTTTGCAGTTGGATGGCACAACTACCAAAATAGTTGGTATAATCAGAGATCTGAAGTTAGGTTTGCATGCATGTCCAAGCCTTCCAATCTTATAGGATATTATGGTAGTAGATCTACCTCCATACTTCGCTTTGTGTTTATCTAGAGATTTTATAGCTAAGATTGGAGGATATTTATCATCGATTAGTGCTATGTATTTTTCAGCACAGGTATGGCACAAAGGTAACAATTAATTCTGAGCCTCTTGCTAAGTTTCATATTGAGCCTTATGTGCCTAATGCATGCAATGTAAATTGTATTGTTTTTTACCAAGAAGATCATCCAGTTGTTCATGATACAGACACCCACTTTGAGAGCATACCAGATTTATTATTGGATGAGTGGGGAACTGACCATCATGGTTTTGATCCTTATAAATATGTTGAAGAAACATACATTAAAGATGTTGGTTTGGGAATTTATTGCATGCATCAAGAGGATGTTTTTTTACCATTATTGGTTAAAACTGATGAGATTGATACATGGTTATGGAGTTTATACTTTGATGGCTCTAGAAGTAAGAATGGATCAAGTGCAGGTAATGTTCTGATATCCCCAGATGGTCAAAGCTATTATTCTTCTATTTGATTTCAGTTTAGTTGCACATGCAATGCAGCTGAATATGAGGCATTAATCCATGGTTTACAGTGGGCTAGGATGAAGGGAATTAAGTACCTACAAGTATTTGGTGACAATGAATTGGTCATAAATCAGGTGAGAAGTATGAATATTGCAAAGAATCCCTTGTTGAAATCATATAGACATAGAGTTTGGGATCTTATAGAGGATTTTGATGCATTCAATGTTCAATCAATACCTAGAGCTGAAAATAAACAAGCAGATAGATTGGCAGTTGTTGGGGCTGATTTTGATATTCCTAGTGAAGTGAAAAGAAAGGATAATCAGCCTCATATTAAGGTGGTTGTAAGGCCATCAATTCCTGATAATAATACTAATTGGCAAGTGTTTGAGAATGATGAACAGATTGTACGTTTTATTCAAGAAGAAGCTGAATTTTCCTCAAAAAATCAGTCTAAATTGCAGCAGCAGTATGGTGAACAAATCTTGCAATTAAAGACTAATAAGCTGCCCCAAGGATTGGTAACCCTTGAGAGTATTTTTAATAATGATGATCAGCTGAAAAGGGACAAAATCAGGATGTCTACTAAGCAAGAGAACTATGAGGACATAGCAATTTATGATGGAAAGTTTTTGAAGCATGGAAAGGTATGTAATTTGGAAGAAAAGCAAGCTTTTGTTCAATTATGCAATGAGTTCATTGATGTTTTTGCTTGAAGTATGAGGATTTAAAAGGTTTTGATCCAGGATTAACTCAACATACCATTGAGCTTGAGCCTAATTCCAAACCGGTAAGGAAAAAACAAAGACCTGTTAATCCAAAGATTGAAATTTTGATGAGAAATGAACTAACAAAGCTTATTGAGTCTTGTATTATCTTTCCTATCAAGCATTCCTCATGGGTTGCAAATCTTGTACCTGTGAGGAAGAAGAATGGAGAAATAAGGTTGTGTTGATTTCAGGGATCTAAACAGGGCTTCACTAAAAGATCATTATCCATTACCATCAATGGATCAAATTCTAATAACTGTATCAAGTGTAGAAAGGTTCTCTTACGGATGGTTACGGTGGTTACAATTAGATACAAGACATCCTTCACTACTAAGTGGGGAACATATGCTTACAAAAAGATGTCTTTTGGGTTATCCAATGCACGGGAGCTACTTTTCGAGAGTCATGGGTATGGCTTTCCAAGGTTTGATCACCTCGATGTTTTGATTTATCTTGATGACATTATTGTTTTTCTAAGAGTATTAATGACCATTTGAGCCACTTGAGGCAAGTTTTTTAAAGGTGCAGACAGTATGGGGTTTCTCTCAACCCAAAGAAGTGTATATTTTCAGTGCATGAAGGTAAACTTTTGGGCCACATGGTCTCAAAAGAAGGTTTGGCCATAGATCCAGAAAGAGTAAGTTCAATTCTAATTTTATTTTTACCTTAACATAAGAAAGCACTTCAAAGCTTTTTGGGTAAAATCAATTTTGTGCGAAGATTCATTGCTGATTTTGCTAATTTATCAAAGCCTTTGACTGCTATGTTAAAAAAAGTATGAATTTCAATCGGACAGATGAAGGGAAAATCGGTTTTGAGGCCATTAAAGAAGTTATTGCTCAAGCTCCAACACTTGCAAATCCAGATTTTTCAAAGGATTTTATATTGTATGCATTTGTAGGGGTTGAAACTATTTCAGCTATCTTAACTCAACTAAATCATGATAATTTAGAGAAACCCATTGCTTTCTTTAGCAAAGGGCTACATGACTATGAGGTGAAGTATACTTTTGTGGAAAAGCAAGTACTTTCTGTTATTAGAGGCTTAAATAATTTCAAATATATGCTCTCTAATAATAGAATTCATGTTATGGTTACTCACCCAAGTGTGAAAGAGTTTTTGTTGAGCAAGGATCTGAATGAAAAGAGGGTTGGTTGGATCACAAAAGTCATGGAATATGACGTAGACTTCAAGGTAACAAAGTTGATCCAAGGAAAAGGGTTATGTGAGCACTTAGTTTCAGATTTGGAGTCAAAGAAAAGTTGTTTTTGCACTCATAAATCAGCCACAAGTAGCTGAAATACCATCTTCTATGAGTTGGACACAAGACATGATTCAGTACTTGCATGCGGGTATTCTTCCCCAAGGTTTGGATAAGACAAAAGGAGGTATTTCCGGTTACAAGCTATTCCTTATGCACTCATTGATGGTATTTTATTTAAGAGGGATATTAATGGTGTTCTTCTGAGATGTGTAGAACCTTCACAAGTTGATAGATTATTACAAGAATTCCATGAAGGTTTATCAGGTGGCCATTATGCTCCAAGGACTACTGCTCTCAAAATAATGAAAGCACACTATTATTGGCCAAGGATTTTTAAAGATTGTTATGCATGGGTCAAAAGTGTGCCTTCTTTATGGGTAAGGAAAATCTTGCGGCCCTTCCTTTTCATCTTATTTCAGCAAATCAGCCCTTTATGCAGTGGGGATTGGACTTTATTGAAATGATTAACCCACCATCCAATTTGGGTCACAAGTGGATTCTTCTTTGTCGCTGATTATTTTACCAAGTGGACGAAGCGATGTATTAAAAGAAGCGAATGAAACTAGTGTGCTTGACTTCTATGAAAGTATTATTATTAGATTTGGAGTTCCCTTTACTATTATTTCAGATAATGGTCTTGCTTTTTAGTACTAAAATTACAGTGGGCTGTCCAGAATAGTATTTACTTGAGTACATCAAATTATTACCCACAAAGTAATGGTCTTGTAGAGTCCATTAACAAAAAAATTTTGAAGATTATTAAAAGAGTTACGGATGAAAATCGAGATCTTGGGACACCAAACTCAAAGCAGCCTTGCGGGTTGTGAAATCACTCCCAAAAAGTCTATTGGTAATTCTCCATACATGTTGGTTTATGGCATGCACATGTTTTTCCTTTTGTTGGAGAGGGTATTTCAATTGTTTGTTTCAGAGGATACAAGTTGTCAGAGGTATGTGACTCCATAGTCCAATGGATGCAGAAGAATACTAATTTTTTTGTTTAGCAGGCAAACAATCCCGTGATGTCGCCAAAATGTTATTATAATTCATGCACCAAGGATTTGCGTCAATGGAGAGATAAGATGGAGGTGCATGGAAGTAAAATAAAAGAGATAAGGGGCATGCTAAGATAAATAAAGCAAGGAGTTGGTGTTCTATACTTGGAGCTATGGAGGGATAAAAATAAAAAGGATTAAATAAAGAAAAGTAGTCCAGCTTGTCCTTGGCGCCAAGCATAAAAATAGAAATGGTTAAAAATAACAGCCCATGTGCCAAAGGAAGATAAAGAAGACTTTGCATGGAACAAACTGAAAAGGAACTGCTGTTCTATTTTTAGGTGCATGGAAAAGCAAATAAAATAAGCTATTGTTCCTAAAGTCTGCACTAAGGAGAAGAGGTGTATGGGATAAATTAAAAAAAAAAAAGCATTGTCATTCTATTTTTAGAGTTTGGCACCTTGCATGATGAAGGGAGATAAATAAATAAAATAAAAGGAGTTGTTCTAAGTCAAAGGTTGGCGCCAAAGGGTAAAGGTGAGGAAGAGACAAATAAAACCAAAGGATAAGGTGCATGGGAGTAAAACAAATAAATAAACGGCAGCTCCAGTCCAAAAATAGAATTTAATGAATAAAACAAAAGTCAATTGTTGTCCCTCTTGAATTTGGTTCAGAATGAACACACAGAAACAAAATAATAATTCTACTATATCAAACATCCGCAGCATAAAAATTTATAAGTGTAGAGTTTCCTATAAAGTAGGAAACCAATTACTATACACGTAATATTGTTGTTATAACAATATATACTTTTAAACAAACAATTGACCAAATAATAACTACGTTGCACGGATACCTCAAAACCCCTACCGAATCCTGCCTGAGACGTCTCGGATACGGATACGCGAAGGATACGATACGGATACGGCCTGGATCCGCGCAGGATACTCCAGGATACGTGGCGGATACGTACAGACGTATCCGCCACGTATCCTGGAGTATCCTGCGCGGATCCGGGCCGTATCCGCCTTCAAAAACGTTTTTTTTAAGTTCTATTTCATTTTTTTAAATTGTTTGACATTAATGAGAGTGGAGCTAGCGCAAGTGGCACACATGAACTTGATTTTGAGGAAAATCTAGATGATATATTCTAGATTTGTTTGTATTCCTATATCATATGTATGGCAGCCACATGAACAATGAAATCATAAATGTAAAATCTTAAGTATATTGTTTGTTTTGAAAATTTGAACATGGATCTAGTTACTAGTATATTTTTAAAATTTCAAGTTTTGTTCGTATTCATGTTAACATGATATTCGTATATCATATGTATGGCAGCCACATGATCAATAAAAATGCAAAGTCTTAAGTATATTGAATGTTTTGAACATTGATTCAAGTTTTGTATTACTATTTCAGTTTTTTATGGACTAAAAAATGAGTAAAATGAGTAGATGTACATAAAAAAAAAAATATATATATATATATATATATATATTTTAATATATATGTACGGACGTATCCAAGACGTATCGTATCCAAGGGTTTTTTAAAATTGACGTATCCGCGTATCGTATCGGTATCCAAACGGATACTCGTATCCGTATCCTGGCAACGTAGAATAATAACCATCCCAGCTATTTACCAAATGTAAATAAGTGAACACTAAAATTCCTAACATTCCCCCCTTAGTGTGAACATGGGATAAAAACACCATCTTCAACCAAGCAGCATGCCACTCCATAGCCTACACATGGTCTCGATCCTCAACACTGACTATGGGAACTACATCATCCATGAATAGGGACCGATCAACCTATTCGGTGAATACATGAATTGGGACCGTTCAACCAATTCACATCAACCATCAAGTCAATCTGATCAAGAACACTTCCTACTATAGTATCAATGGTACAAATCTCCACATCATCATCATCACGGGGAAACACAAACATTGTACGCACACAAGAACATGGATGCTCATCTGTTCTTATTCATCACACACAAAGAAAACAAATGTCACTAAAGTAGTATACGACCTTTGAGGTAGTGACGAACTCGAGGACATTGATTCTCCTTCATCCTCCATTGTCTCCATCTTCCATAAGATTATAGATGCTCAATACAGATAATCTTCATCACTTGGATAATCAATAAGTTCATTATCACTTGCAAGGTTAGAATAATCGTCTCAATCATCTTCTTCAGCAGCTAAAGCCTTTTGATCCAACTTATCATCTAAGACATCTTGAGTTTTCCTTACAATTCACAAAACCATCCCGGTTGTTTACAGTAATGGCATAGAAGGTGTTTCTTTGAAGATTTGAATTGATGTGTATTTTTCTTGAAGGATGACTTATTTTTTGCAACCATTATTGTTTCTTCTTCTGGTACAGACCTTTTGATTTTTTCTTCTTCATCAAGCAAAGAGGAAATTAAGTTTTCTAAACTAGGATTGATCTTACTAAGAGTAAAAACAATATTCGAATACTCTTTTGGCAAACTATTTAGTAAGATTGCGTTAGCATCTTCTTTATCCAACTCTGCTTTTATTCCTGCTAATTGATTCAAAATGGATCAAAACTTACTGATATGTTGAACCATATTGTCGTTTTCTCCTATCTTTAGCTCAAAGAGTTTTTGTTTCAACGTCATTGTTGCACTACCTACTTGAAATCCAAATAACTTGTTCAATGTCACCCAAATATTATTAGATGACTTTGTTAGATGGATATGATGCAAATATGCATCAGATAGACCTAGGTCGATAATCGTTATTGCTTTCCTATCCTTTCCCATTTCGCTGCTTCACCTACATCATTCGGTTGTTTTATTTTTCCATCGGCAATATCCCATAAGTCTTTGTCGATTAATTGTAGTTGGGTTCATACTTGCCATGTGTGAAAGTATTTCCCATCAAATCTTTCAATTAGATTTATCTTTTCCATTTTGAAACTTCACAAAATCGACAAACTTGAACCAGATAATATAAACCCTTTATATTGCTAGAGACACTTGACTTTAATAAATAAAATATATCAGAACTTGACAAAGAACCGACTCACTAATATTGATCATAGGGATCCAAAATAACTCTACTTCATCGATCAGTCGGCACAAAAAGGAAAACGAATACGGACGGAGGTTACATCTTTTTAGTAACAGGACCGCCGCTCATGCAGAGCGGCGATTCTGGCCGCCGCCCAACCATGTCGGCGGTCCAGGACCGCCGGTGCACATTAGGCGGCGGTCACAGCTCTTTCGGACAGAAAATTAAATATGAAACGAATAGCCTCAGAATTTAAAATGGTTATTCGTGTCTCTTCTCCTCCATGACCTTTCCCATTCTCCAGTGCACGGGGGACATGAGAAAGGCTATAAATATATGTTTGTAGAAGAGAATAAGATCATCGAAGCATGAAAGCGAGTGAGCAAGAACTTCTTAGTCTTTGGAATTGTGTTTTGTAGAAGAAAGGAGTGTTGAGACAGAGCAAGCAAGTAATTGGGAGGAAGTGTGAGATATTATCTACTTCTCTTTC
This sequence comes from Taxus wallichiana var. yunnanensis, assembly GCA_018340775.1. NCBI lineage: Eukaryota > Viridiplantae > Streptophyta > Pinopsida > Cupressales > Taxaceae > Taxus > Taxus wallichiana. The sequence continues at coordinate 511,703,404 of CM031238.1, read as the reverse complement.
ATACTTATTGTAATTTTTGTACTTATTGTTTGAATTGGCCAATAAAAGTGGGAAGAAAGAGCAATTGCCCTTCCCGACTAGTTTTTCCTCCTCTGGAGGTTTCCAGGATAAAACTTGTTGGTGTTTGTGAGTTTATATTCTTTCCTTTCCTATTGTTGATTCTAAGCACAAGCAAAATTCATTCACTAGCTATCTCTGTCATTTTCTAATAGAAAGTAGAACAACAGCATTTAATTTGTGATTATGTGGATAATTCCAAAGTTGAAGAGTTTACAAATCAAATATACAGCTGGCAAATTTTGTTGTAGACGTGGAATTTGATCTTGGTGAGGACGTCAATCAATGGGAAGTGGTTGGCGGTGGAATTGATTCTATTGCAGCGTTTCTTCCCCCACGTACAGATTAATTTCGCAGCAGACTTGACATATATTGTGTTGTTAGAGATGCATGAAAGGTTGCCAAGTGTTGATGCCAAGAGAAGCCGAGTTAACTTTTTATCTCCAATTTCTTGTAGAAATACGGATCTGGCGGATGTGAGTAAATACTCCAAAACTGACGTCCACCTAAAACTGCATAGAGATAAAATTGTCCTTCAAAATGAGGACCGTCACATTATGCATGCGGGCTGAGGACCATTAGACTCTATCCATGCCTCTTACAAAATGTCGGAACACTCACAGCTAGCAATCCACGTTTAAGTCACATTACATCTGTTTTAATCTTGTTCTGACTGAGGCCTGAATATTTGGCAAAAAATAGTGGTCAATCTACACCGAATGCAAAACGAAATGGATCCAAATGAAGTGTTGGGACTATGGATGGTGTACAGGAAAATGACAAGGATGCTTCCACTCCAAGACTTCAATCTGATTTGCATGCAATTGTTCAGATCAATACAACGATTCCTTAAATTAATATCTCCATGGCTCTGAAATGTACCTGCTCTGATACCAAATCTTGAATTTGGTTCAGAATGAACACATAGGAAACAAAATAATAATTCTACTATATCAAACATCCGCAGCATACAAATTTATAGGTGTAGAGTTTCCTATAAAGTAGGAAACCAATTACTATACACGTAATATTGTTGTTATAACAATATATACGTTTAAACAAACAATTGACCAAATAATAACCATCCCAGCTATTTACCAAATGTAAATAAGTGAACACTAAAATACCTAACAGTCCCATGTGGAGCCAAAATGGAAGAGACGAGTAATTAATTGAAAATAGCAACAGTTCAGATCTGCGCCAAAAGGAGAAGGAAATAGTTGAATTAAATAAATAAAATAGCATGCAGCAGTCCATTTTAGTTGTTGGCGCCAAGGCATGGAGGAATTAAATTAAAAAAAAAAGCATGCTGCTATCCCATGCGCCAAAGGGTAGAGGAAAATAAAATAAATTAAAAACAGCAGTCTATTTATTGCATGCAGCAGTCTATTCTGGGAAGTCTATATAGGTACAACCTATATTGGCTTATTTTTATTGTAATATCATAGACTTGAACAGCTGATTTGCTCTGGCATCTTCAGCCTTTGTACTTGCACCTCTGAATAAAATAAAGCTTCGTTTTTTCCCTCTCATATCGTTGTTTTCAGATTGTTCATCGTGTTTGTTGTAGGATATTGTATTTGCTTTAGTGTGGAATTCATTCCCTCTACCGCTGTCTTTTCCTAAACCCTTGAATTAATTTTGCAAAATAGTCTAGAGTTGTGCAGGTGTGTGAATCTTTAAATTCTCTGTGTGCAGAGTTACATGCAAGTATCAAATTTTTGGTGTATCACCCTTATTTCCCATTTCCGCATTCCTTCTCCCTTTTCCTTGTCAAAGTTTTCGTTTTAAGGTGATTCACAAGGGAACCATCCCTCTCTGGAGGTTCCCCTTAGACATGGGTTACCTACAGCCTTGAGGTGTTCTAATTTTGTCCAAAAGAGAGAGTACACACATCATTCTCTATCGGGTGTAACCACGAGTGACACCAAGACTCTCTGAGAGTAAAGTGCGATAAAGAGGAGAAGCGCAAAGACGATAAGTGCAAATGAGGAGATGTAATGTTCCCTTCTCAATGCTAGCTCTTTTTAAGACCTTGGGCCCATTCCACTTCCCGTGGGCTTAAAGGTAAAAAGCAAGGGAAGTGTTTAATGTCATAATTTTCAGTTGCCCTAGACCAAAGGGTGTGGAATCTTTCCCACATCCCGTTGGTGATCGGCTCGAATTCTTTGGTGGGATGTTGCGGTCAAGCTGAGCAGTCAAGTTTATGGGAGTTTGGGGTAGGATGGTTGAGCGAAGTGGACGAGGGATATGTGTGAGTCTCGTCGGCGACTCAAGGCTATCCGCGTAGCCCTTGAAGTTGATAAGCATAATGCATACCTTTAAGAGGAGGTGGCCAAATCAGAATCGATTGTTCGTCGTGGCAAGGAGTATGTGGTTAGGGTGCCCGGTTTGTTCCCGACTTTAGTCAATCCAAGCGAGTGATGAGGGCTTCAAGTTATTTTTGACTTCCTCAAGAGGAAGGTTGTTGTAGAGAAGGTTCTTGGCCTTCGTTGTCTTGGCACTACCTCGCTAAGGATCTGCTGAAATCATAAATTTGTTTAGCCTTCATTTCCGAGATCTTTTGCGCCTTATCCTCGGCGAGATAGGGTTGTGGCTGCCAAAGACTCTTGTTGTAAAGTTGTCCCTATAGTATGTCTAGTGGGGATAGGGAAAGATTGAATAGAGACCCCTCAAGGAAGAACTATGGGATGCCTTATTTTCTAAGCGAGAATGGCAAGTTCCTAGGTATGGATCGCCTTCCTGCAAATTCTACAAGGCCACATGGGATTCTATTGGCGAAGATTTATATTCTTTGGCTTCTGAGATTTTTTTCATGTGGGCTCTCTCGTAATCTCTCAATCAAGGGAAAAATCTACATTGTGGTAAAATGGAGAACTTTTTTATTTATGACTCTCAAAGTGACAAAACTACCCGAATTGGAACATAAAGGTGTGTTGATCGACGAAAGGACCCAAATCTGATTTGGAATTACTAGGATAAGGTGTGTTTGATCTGTAGGCTCTTTGATATACTTATCTCATTCGTAAATAGTGAACCAAACCAATGTTTCAAGCCACTATGGAGGATTCCATTGTTCCCATAGTTGCACTATCCCGACTCAGGAACGTGAGAGTAGCTTCCCAAGGCTAACTGTTTACCAATGCACCACATAATCAAATGGCCAAATGGCTTCCTATTGGCAAAAGAAAAAAATATTATACACTTCCTATATATCGTGAGGTACGTGGAAGCTAAAATGCATACATAGTGTTGTGTGATGTCCAAGTATGAGGGGAGTACCTCTCACACCACAAATCAAGTAAAACCAATTACCGCGTTGCCGAGAACAAAAACTTCGTATGGAGTTTTATAACTATTGGAACATGGTTCTATCCTAGGAGAATTTCAAAAAGGTACCAAATCAAACACTTAGTATCCCTCATCACCAATTTTTGATCAATTGAGATCCCTCAAAAGGGAAAGGTGAGAGCATAATAATGATTAATTGCAGTATGCCACTAGATCTGGATTAAAATTGCAAAAAAACTGAAAAATTGAAAAACTGCAACTAGTCTAAATACTTGCAACAAAAAATCGAAAAACTACAGATCAGATTTTTAACTTTGCATGCGAGAACAAGGTGAAACTTCTATTGTTCTAATACCATATTAGATTTTTGAATATTCTCCAAAATCATTGTTAACAACAATAATACATTCACCCACATATATACATATACTATAAATCAATGAAAGTTTAAAATAAAGAAATGACACAAATTTATAATTCGGATAGCATTACTACCTCTTTTTTATTAAAATCTCTAGTTTAAGTTCGCCAATATACCCATAACTCTCTTCTACAATGAATTACCTCTAACACTAGCTCTCTATGTTTTTATAAAAACAAGTAGAGACTATTATTAGGGTTTGGAGAGTAGTTAGCTTGTAGAGTGAATATACTTTAATCTATTAATAGCAGATTTTAATCAAATCAATAAATTTATTTATACTCGGTGGATAAGTGTGCATCAATGGGTAATTTATTTGCATATTATATTACAATTAAAAATTACAAGCGCCACTTAATCACATACAATAGTATATGGTTGATTAAATATACTAACATAATAAATTTATGGTCTTATTCGAGCTCACACTTGGAGGTTATCATGGCAGCATTGGGTTACTAGAACAACAAGAATAGGAGCTCCACTAACGAGGTTTATCTTAATATTTGGAATCTCAACTTTGGTCTACTTCGGTTTTCTACCAATCCCTCTTGTGATCCACCCACAACAATCTCTCACAAGGTGCTACCAACCCAAGAAGGGGTTAAATGTGCCAACAGTTTCGTCTAAGGTAAGTATCCCTAACCCTGGACTTTCTTTTATGTTGGTTGGTTGATTATGTTGATGTATCATGTTTTACACTAGGGTAGTGTAGCATATCTCTATCTTTTACATTACCGCTCTCTTTACATCACATGTTTATCATTAAATGCCATTACAACCCTTAGTTTAGAAATAGCTCTTGCTTACAACCTTGGCTCTTAGTTACAACCCTTAGGATCCTAGTGAGACCACATCCCCATATCTTAATTATAGGCTTTGGAACCCTATACCTTTGACACAAGTTTGGATTACCCTTTTCAGATCCACGACTATTACACCCTTGGTTATATCTTTGCTAGTGTGTTGGTCTTAGTATGGTCTTCTACTTATATCTCAGTCTATATTAAAGAGACATGGAGGATAATCATATCGACCATCTTAGCTAGCATATAAACCTAATTGTCGTATCTTTAGATTATACTCATTTTGACATCCTTGGATATTTATGTAACAAACAGATTTTGAGTATGTTGGGTGGTTGGGTTGTGCCACAATGTTTTGTACTAGCATGAATATTGAAAAAATTATGATTCAAAGTATTTTATAGACACTTGTTATATTCTAGAAAAGCATATGCCTGAATAAAATCATATGATGTTTTAACAATTTAAATGCTTTTGGATAATCATCGTGGTTCATATATTTTGTTATACTTTAATATTTTAAATTACAATACTCTTATTAGAAATTTATTTTATAGTTTGTCATACTTGAGGTACCATGATCTCATCCGGTTTATGTGCAAATTACAAGATCCATGTCGTGACTCTTTGAGGTGTTAGGGGTGTATAGCTCCATGGGTTGTTGAATGAGTGATAGAAATATATTCACGGTATTAGTCAAGTTGTGCATAAATAAAGTGATTAGGAAGTTTCCCATAGAGTTTTTGTGCATTGTTGAAGTGCGACTCGCAACTAAAGTGATACGGAAGTTTCCCATAGAGTTTTGTGCATTGTTGAAGTGTGACTCAAAACTTTGTAGTTTTGACTCGGATTTTTATTTAGAAAAGGTTTAGTTGTTCAATAATGTTTGGTAACCTTGTTTTCCTCACATTTGGCATAGACCTTCAACAATATAAACTTAAAGTGATAACGAAACATGAGAGAATGAGCTACAAAGCTGAGGAATGTGGAGTGTATTCCTTACTCAAAAATCTGTTATTCATCCTCAATTACATACCGTTTCATTTTTCTGAAGTGAGCCCTTTCTTTACACTTTAACCATACGATTTGTAGTATTAGTTGAGCTGGGTAGAAATGACATAGTTAGGAAGCTTCCCGTAGAATTTGTCACTTTGCACCTTTTGGAAGTGGTCTGAGACCTCCCAAAGCTATAAATTTTGAATATCCAATCTGGTCAGTACTGAACCTATTTTAAGGAATTTGGTATTTCAGCTAAAGGTTCCCACAGGTGTAACTTTTGCACCCAATGTCTGATTTTGGAAAAAAATAGTCAATCTTTGGTTTTGGACCTTCCGAGGTTGATTGGTGAAGTTTCTAAAAGTCCTAAGTGAACCAAAATCAACCTGATGTATATATCTTAAAGTGTATGTAGGAACGAATATGATGTATATCAAAATTTGAAAAACAATTTTAGGGAAAAAAGCTACCTACTACAGTTGGCATATCAAGTCACATTCAAAATGGTAACATGCTTCACACCATTCCATCTCATGTATAGAAAAGAGGCATCGAGCCCATGGAATTTCAAGTCCTAAGTTTGAGAGTTATATTAGATGGTAGAATGGGCAATACCGAGAGTTTGGAAGAACGATTACTGCAACTTAATGCCTTTGATGAGAAACAATTCTAAGCACTATCGTCCATTAAGTTCGAGAAAAGACATATGATAAGCATTTGTGGAAAATGCAATTGTAACCACGTAGGTTAGTTTGGCAATTTGTTAATAGAATGGACAAGAAAGGACAAAAATTAAAAATGGTGTGGAGTGGACCCTATAAGGTTCATGAAGTGTTTGAGAGTTGGGTTGTTCGGTTAGCAAATTTATATGGCACATTACATAAGAAAGTCATTAATGTGTCGGGTTGAAAAAAGCCATATTGAGAAATATCATGTAATGAACAACTGAAGAGTTATACCAAAAGAAGCTTTGTTAAAAAGTAGCAAAAGGCAAATGGGTATATGAAACCAATCAAACAACGCATAAAACAAGTCAAGACTCAAATACTGCTCAAATCAACATTAATTTTCACCAAACGAATTGACATTATGTTCATCTCTCGATAAACCAATCATCCAGCCACCATCCAACAAGGCAGCAAAGCAGTTACTATTTAGTGAACAAAAAGGCCATAGGAGCCTTACAAGGAGGTATATGCACCATCAAATGAGTGAATAAATGCTTTTCCATCCTAGAAGTCGACAAGATGAAGATTTGGTGACACAATGATGCTCACATCACTAAGCAGTTGCAATATGCAAGGATGTTATGTCACATGAGATGCAATGGTTCACCCAATTTGGTTGTTTGTATCGATATCAATGCCAAGGCATATTAAAAACATTCTTGTGGTGGGTATCATTGATGGTTTCCCGACAATAGCCCCATTGGATGGATTCCCAAAGAGTGGGAAGGATGTCAACACTAGTGAAAAAGATGAGGAAAAGACATCCATGAATGAGATGAAAATATATATAGATAGCTCGTCGAATAGGATGAGCTCAAGTGGTTAAAGTATTGTGGCTTCCAAAGTGGAGGCCCAAGTTCAATCCCTAGGAGAAATGATAGAGTGTTGAACTTGGATAAAATACCACATCCAACTTCTTGTGTGTAATGTACCTCTAAGGAAAAGGTCATGTGCAAGTCCCAGATTTATTTGACAGAAGAGATACCCCTCAGTTGTGGCATCTAAGCCAAAGGTATCCATGCAAGGGGAATTTATGATGCAGGGGCATCTTCAAATAACATCAATTAAGGCAAATCTCCTTAGTTATGAGTTCAAGGAGGTCAAACTGAGTATATGGAGCCAAGAGGGAGTGGGTTTTAGGAGGTCAAGAGTTTGGAATTTCAAAATTGTAGTTTCCCTCCAAATTTTCATTCAAAACATAAAGGCATGTAATGAGCAATATGGGCTTGTAAAAGATGTTTTTAAGTACTTCGGAGTTTGTTAAGGTCTTGTAAGTGTCTTGTTAGGTTGTGGGATATGTGTGATGAGTCTTTGTGTGGAAGTGGGTCATTAAAATACTTAAATTAGTGTAAAAGGGCAGTTAAGAGTCTAGAAGACATATGGAAGTTCAAGAGTCACAAAAAGATAGTCATGATGAGTCTTAGAAAGGCAGTTACATTGCATGGAGTAGGTGTATGCAAGAGAGAATTTGAATATAGGGAGGTTGGAGGTGGTGTAAAAAGACATTCCTCGTGTGGAGGACGAAGGAAAGAATGGAATAAAGAAGAATCAAACAATTTTGTATGAAGGAATACAGTGATATATACATAAGCACAGCTTTTGTATGTTATCTTACTTCTTTAGGAGTGATTCTGAGTTTGAGTTTAAGAAATAATGGTTCAACTCTATATTACTGTGAAGAAACAATGGTATGACTGATAATGAGTCTTTGCATGTATTTATCTTAGCCTAGTATGGTGGTCTAATGCTCTGTTTGATGATGCATGACTGTCTTAGTTCCAAACATGACTGTAGCGTCTCTTGAAAGGTAAAAGGATGAGTTTCTTAATTGATGCATGTGGAAATATGTGTGTACGGACTGTGACTGCATGGCTTGACAAGATTTGGAGGTTAAAGACTTCATTGGCATGTTGATAATCATAAGTAGGGTAACTGTAACTGTATGTTGCAATTTGAACAAGATCAATATATGTCACCTTGGGCATCGAATATGTTTGTGCATGGAATCCACAAGAAAGGATTGAAGAAGGCAGACTTAGAGCTATAGTAAGGGTTGAATCAGAGGAAGTTTCATTTACTTCAATATTGAGAACTGAGAGTCTCTTACCCTGTTCCAATGTATGGATAGTGAGTTTTCACTTGATTGGGGATGTAAAATTGAGTTGTCACGAGTTACTGGTAAGATGGACCTGTAGGAGAGGTTGATACAGACCCCTGGAACCAATTTCAAGCCTTGAGAATAAGTAGCATAGATTTTATAGACAAATTAAGCTCCTCGGGCTGGACTGTAGCCTACTGAATTTAATGGCCCAAATCAAAGAGTTGAAGCTTGAATTTTTGTAGAAGTAATCTTGGGAGATTCCTCTAATAGAATCAAAAGGAATTTTTATATTTCAAGGGTGGAATTAGGAGATATTAGTGACAGTTAGGCGAGGGGCAGTTAGACACAGTTGCAGACATAATAATGAAGGTACCTTAACAAAGGAAGTGTGAGATATACTAAGAGTTGGAGAGTGAAACTTCATAGGCATCGAAACCCTGGAAATGGGTATTTACAAAACTATAGAATGTGTCTTGAAGTTAACTACAAAGTTATGAGGGAGAAAGACTGACCCAGACCTAGTAGGGTCTTAACAAGCCAAAAAAAGGAAAAAGGTGAGATAGACAGAGAAAGGTGGAGGGTTAGGTCATCAAAATTGGTAGACACCTTGGGGTTGATGAAGGGATGCTAATGGAGTTGATAATTTGTTTTGGGCACTACTAGATCACTCTATCCATGATTGTTGCAAGCATGTTGTCTTAAGGGCATCTAGTAGGCAATCAAGGAGAAAGAAGAGTTGGTTGGTGTTTTTGGTTAGTTTGAGTCAATTGCATGTTGGAACTAAGTTAGTTTGGAGCATGTGAACAGGTTAAAGGAGCTAAGAAGCATTGGAGAAACAAAGAAGGCAAAAAGTGCATGTTAAACCAAGAGCTAGTGAAGCAAGGGGAAGAGCAAGTTAAGGTAGATAAGTGTAAAATTGGTTTGAATGATTTTGATGAGTGAAATGATGTCTGAGGCATGGTATGAAGTAGGTCTTGATGAGTTTTGAATCCACTCAAGGTAAACTTGATCAAACTAAGCAAGTTTGAATCCATTCGAGGCTTGTGCATGATCCTCTTTTGCAGGGAGTAAGTAGAAGTTGTTGTTTGTAAACCTTTTAATCAGTTGATATATGCATTAGTGTAATCTCTCTGCATCAATTTACCAAACCCATATATCTGTGTGCACATAGCTCAAAAGGAAAAGCCAGTCCTAAAAATACTTTCCATCAAATTAAAGTTCATTTGCAAATGGTACATAATGAGAAGCGCATAACACGGTGGTGAACTCTCCTATATGCATAAAACAATCGGAGGAAACACTATACAACAATATATTCTTAGTTAGCTAGACATTGCTCGAAATAATAATAAATTTGATGATATCAAATGGAAAATTAAAAAAGTGAAAAAGCCAAAGATGGAGGAGTCAAAGAAGGTCATTGAACGTGTTTGGCAGGTTGTGCTACTTGCTACAAACCTTGCTTTGTGAAACTCCCACAAACCCACAAATGAAATGAATAAGACAAGCTGGTGTCCTAGAGCTCATCACCATGTTATCGGTGCTAATAGACATGGAGTCACTAAATACCGTCATAGAGAATAATGATCAACAACAAAAAAGGTGATATAAGAAGGTGTGTCATTTCCCATTACGGCCGATACTCTACACTAAAATTTTTAGTTACAATATGGTCTTCAAGCAAGCCAAAACACCATTCCTCCAATAAAAAGAAAGCAAGTAGAAACTTGACACAAAAGCACAAATTCATAGAGATAATTGCATTTTCTTCTATAGGAGATCCCTTCTTTAGAGATCTGGTAGAATTTGTATTAACATATTCAATGTGCATTGGTCGAAATATCAAATCACCCTTTTGGGTAATTTGCTTGTCGAGGAGTTATGTGGGGGGAATTTATAATTGGGTTGAGTTTATATCAACAAATATGCAAGGTGTACTACATAATTACAAATTAAAAATATAAGATGTCTTTAAAGTAACCTTGTATACAAAACTCTTATATATTCTATCAAAAGAAAATTTCGGACACACAACTCAAATGTTGTGACCATGTTCCACACATTGACAATAGTGTAAATTGACAAGGAGTTAAAGATTCGGCATGATATAAGAAAAACACAAAGGCTATATATGAATATTTTGAAAAAAGTATTGTTGTCATGCAAATGTGCAACAGGAAATTGACAATTTTCGAGCATGACAACAATATCCCTGTGTCGAAACTTTCAAGTTTTACCCTTCCAGAGGCACCCCAGGCCTACCCATTCAATCTAATGACCTCTCAGTGGATGTTAACTCAATCCCCTAGGTGAATTAGAAAAGTCAAGTCAACCCCCTAGGTGATTTTAGGAGTTCTGAAGTCCGCCATTTTTGGGCAATGTTGGGAAGGGCTACCACTAGCCTTCCCGTGTGCTTCAGGACCACGGAGCGGAATGGATGAGCCAAATCTGATATGGAGATGAATTGAAGGTCTAAAAACATCATGGAATTGATTTTGGAAGATTCAAGAAATATTTGGAGGAGTTGGGGCAATTTCATCAAAAACAGGGTTCACAGGCCTAGGCAATGCACAGGACCAAAAGAGCTACTGAACTTCGGGAAGTGATTCCAGAGCTCTGGATGGAGTTAGGAGCTAAACGAGACATCGTCGGAAAGGGAATTCAAAGCTCTACAAGATGGTGAAATCATATTTTTCACAACACTTTGGCGCAATAGGTTTATATCTGGTTTTTTCCATGCTCAACTAGGGAGCCAGATCAAAAATCCGCTTTTCAGGGCTTAAATGGAGGAATCAAGAGCTGAGACCCCCACCATTGGATTCAAAAGGCCATTTGCAGTCAAAATCATATAAAAATTTTCCAAAAAATTCCATCGAGAGCTCAAGTTATCGTCGTTTCAAGTTGTCCTCAAGGTAAGAGTTTGGGAGTTAGTCAAATTTTGATGAGGACATGTGTCACTCCAGAGCCCGGCCTTTGATGTCCCTTTTGTCCCTCAAGCTAAGGGACGGTAAAATACACCCACCCCAATATGCCCCCTAGTCACACATAGAACCTTCTGGATCGTCAAATCGAGGCTCAGCTCCTAGGTGTTTGTCGGAGCCTATCCCCTCACTCGCTCAGATCGTGACAAGTGTCGCATGGAGGCGCAATGTGCAAACTGATGTCCCTTTTGTCCCCTTTGCCAAAGGGATATGAGGGACATGAAAATGCGCCCATCCCCTTGAAGCCCTTAGGTCATCAATGTGACCATCTTCAATGCAAATTTCTAGCCCCAGGAGCTAGTTGGAGCCAAATGCACACCATCGGATGCCCGCCAAGTGTCAGTTGGAGGTGCGATGTGCAATTTGATGTCCTTTCGTCCCTTAATGCTTGAGGGACATAGAGGACAGATAATGCCCCCACCCCGTGTATGCCTCCTCCTTCCTCATACGACCATTTTCCAACCCCCAAGTGCTTCTCTCAAGTTTTTAAGCCCTAATGCTCAACCATTGGATTTCCACCAAGTGTCGCATGGAGACACAATGATACAATTTGATGTCCCTTTTGTCCCTTAATGCTTAAGGGCCATCAGTGCACACAAAATGCACCCCACCCCTTGTATGCATTTTTGAATTCCTTTAAAGTGACACTTAGCTTTATTTCCCGCCGCTTCTTCCCAACTTCACCTGTTATAGCTATGTGCTTGCTTTCACTCGATTCACCATTCATGCTCAACCAGCTCTCTGCCATGGCAACCAAACTCTCCACTCCATGAAAATACACAGGTTCCAGAGGAAAGATTGATCAAAAGAATTAAAGAAACGAAGGACGAAGGAAAAAAGCGAAGAAATCTATCTGAAAACCTCCATTGTCGTGAGACAAAGATTCGGACATATCTTGTAAACCAAAGGTACGAAACAAAGAACCGTTTTTTGTTGCATTCTTCATTTTCGAGGCCATGAAAACCCCAAAGAATAAATCTCCTTTCCACAAGTATAAATTGTTCACAAAGAAGAAACCTCTCTCTCGGCTCAACGAAGACAAAAATCGGATTTCCCGTCAAACCGACAATCGGTTTGAAGAGAAAATTCACCGATGGAACGAGAAACAAAAACCTAAGTAACAAAACATTTTGGATACGAACGGCAGTGCAGTAGTATCGATACGCGAAAACGGAAGAAAAAAATTGACCCCGATACAACGTAGGATACAAAGAATACAAAAACTATATAAAAATTAAAAAATATATAAATTTCAACCTTCTAAATAGGAATTTAATTATTAACCACATATTATGCATATGAAAGACAAGCTATAAGCTAAATAAGTTTCTTTGCTTTATGTTTTGTTTTTGTGTTGTTCTTTTGTTTTATTGTTTAGAGTTAGCTTTTAGGGTTTAGATTAGAAGAATATTTAATTTTTTAATGTTATTGGGCTTTTAAAACATGAAAAAAACAAATTAAACAAGTCGTATTTTGGCTTGGGAGAGGCGAAAAAACTGTGGAAACGCCCGGGTATGGCCTATGCCCGTGCACTCCGAACATTTCCACAATCCTTTCCTCGCTCCCGCGCCGCTCTCCCGGTACGCTTTCCACAGGCTTGGGGGTGCCATATTGGCTTCTTAGACAAAAACCCATATCAAAAATATGATTTTTGTCGTGAATGGAGAAGAAAACCAAACCTGCAACTTTCAAGCTCCGTTAATGGTTGTCGTGTCCGTTGTTGCCAGTGAATGTTTTGAAATTTTAAAATCTCATGAACCGGTGATTGGGTAAGCCTAAGATTTCAAAGGAGTGATATTGGGCAAAAACCCATATCGGAAAACTTCGTTCCGTCGTGATTCGACCATCGAAGCTCACTTTCTAAAAATAGCAGGTCTTCTACATTGGAGACTATTATTTCGGGTAAGTCACCAACTGAAGAAGCTGCAAAAGAGGCGGTGAACACAAAAGCGGTATCGCAAGCAAAAATCATCAAATAGTCATCTTGGTCTAGAATTGACACTTACTAAAAATAGTAAGTGGTCTCACGAGCACCTGCTAAAAATAGAAAACTGGTCCAGAAAGTGGGAGGAACACAGGGAGAAAGAGAAATTCGAGTTTCGATACTCAATTAAGGTTCAAAGGAGCTGATTTTTCATACTTGCTAAAAATAGTAAGTCGTCTCATTGACACTTACTAAAAATAGTAAGTCATTCCAGAGGGTGAATTTCACGGGAGCATCTTAAGAGTTGAACATTCAAATTGGCAGCTACAGTTGGAGTTCGGAGAAAGATTTTCACACTTACTAAACATAGTAAGTTGCTTTTTTGTGCTAAGGAACCATGAAGTACAAATGGACAGACGAGGAAGCATACGCATCTTTTACTTGAGTATGAGATAGAAGACAATGATGTCTCCTATATGGATTTCAATGATATGAAGGCTCGCATGACTACCAAGGAAAGAGGAAAGATTGAAGACCAAGTATTCGCAAGTGGATTGTTCGTAGCTGCAGGACACCCCGTGTCTGTACAAAGTTTTGAGTTGGTTATGGCCTGCTCACACCACTATGAGCCCGAAACACGAACAATTCAAGCCAACAATGGTACGGACAATGGCGGTCATTAGTCCCAGAACCATCTCACTCACTCTGCAAATTTTGACATCACCTAACATGGTCATCTCAAAGGAAAGGGCCGTGCACGAGTGGGAAAAATGGATGCCTACGTGCAAGGGGTTACACTAGGGTCATGGATGAAAACAGGGAGAAAGCCCTCAAGGATGCCAAAGACACTTTCGAGATGTGAGTTTCGGGAGGGCTATTCAAATGCAATCACTCTCCTCAACAGGGTGATGGGAGAAGCGAACACAAGAGACTTCCAAGATTGGATGGGCCTTTTCATCTTGATGGTGACTAAAGGAAAACAGAGAATTGACTGGGACAAATCATCAGTGACAATCTACATTTATAACTGCTTTAGGTGCCCATGACAAAGAAGTTCCACATGACTTCTTACTTGGTCTATTTGCTCGCCAGCTCAAGATCATTCAAGGGATTGGCCCTCACACGAACATTGTTGCCAAGGTGCCCGCATTTGAGAAACTCCTGCAGTTGGTAATGGAGGAAAGTCACAGGCACTTCACCCGCGTGAATGATGCATTCATGATGTATGTAGTCCGAACATTGGAGGGTGATTTGGAGGCAAGGATGTCGCCACAAGCGGTGTCCTTAATCAAGAAATATGGCTCTTATTTCATCCAATTCTCGACTTTCTCCTACCTACGAGTTGTCGGCTTCGACCAAGCTCCGTTAAGGTTGCCCAAGTACCTTAGTGATCACATTGTACTATTTGAGTGTTACAGGCAGTTCATACAGGTAAATAATAGGCTCGGGAGCAAGAAAAAGAAGTTGATTTCATTCCCCATCTCTCTCGGGGTATTCACATGTAAGAATGCAAATGACACATCTCATCTGGAGGCGGCCTTCGCACATTTAACTTTGCATTCCTACACTGTCAAGCCCAATTTCGACATCCGAGATGATCCTGATTCTTTCCACATCCCAGACTTGTGCCATGATCCACAAATCGAAGACTATTGGGCCAATTGCGTTGATGAATTTGAAGTACAGAAAAGGATCATATGAGGATGACAATCGATGAGATGAAGAAATTCAAGTTCTCTTGGTATGAAGATATTTTGCAGGATGATGGGACAGAGATGTATGATCCTGAGTATGCGGCGGTCAAGGTTTCTCCATTGCCTCAAGTCAACTGGCACGTTCGCGAATCGGGGATATAAAGGAACGAACTGAGAAGGTGGTCAAGAGAACGAGGGATTGGTTCCAGAGAAAGAGAGCCATGATCATCCAATCACGAGGTATGCCCGCAAGCCAAAAATAAGCTTCTCGGCAGTCATCATCGAAAGTTGTGGAGGTTACTTCAAGTTCAAGACACTCTGAGCAAGTTCAAGACGAAGATCCACATAATTGGAGACTACCTCTCGTGAAAAGTCACCAAAGAAGGCCAGAAAGAAGAAGGTTCGATTCATGACAATGCAAGGGGAAGACTTGGATGCAGAGATGCAAGAAGAAGATCCAATGACAGAAACACAAGAGGAAGAGCAAGTAGTTCAAGACCCAGTCTTCAAACCACCACAAGAGGTCTCTCCTCTCATCGACACCAATGTCTCTCCCATCCAAGATGTGCCTCCTCTTCCAGAGTAGGGAATGATTGATGCACCTGTTGAGAGCTCGACTCTAATGAAATGTTCTCATCGATGCAAGAAACAATAATGCTTTGATGCTCACATTGTTCAACAAGTGGTGGCCCCTAATTTATCAGCAGATTGCCTCATTGGCCAAGGGAAAGAAAAAGAAGTTTGCACACATGGCCTCACGATTCTACAACGGAGAAACAAGTAATCAATATATTGAAGTAGCCCGACCAAAGGTGATCAAGCTAGTGGACGAGATGACACCGACCGATTATGAGATGAGCACAATACAACTAGGGCCAACTACTCGTGAAGGGGATTTGCATATGTATCGGCAATCTTACGCTCGCATGGTGGCAAGGAACAAAGAATATAAGAAGATCAATGAGCTAAAAGAACAGGTGCGAACTCTGTCGTCCTATGTGCAACATCTAGTAGATCCAAATGCCACGACAATTCCCATTGAAGAAGTTGCAGCCCATCGCCAGCCTTCAATCCAGAATTTGTCAAGAGCACGCATGAGCTCAAGATGCATGGCGAGCCAATAATGAACGGATTGCCTCAATTTCAGAAAAGGAAAATTTAGTGCTCCAAGAGGCAGTCAAACTCTTCGCCTACATGTGTGTGACAAAGAAACAAGGATGCGGGCACTTAAAGAAGACTTGGAGAAAGAAAGGGATTACTGGGATCCTTTGGGTCCAAAGTGGTAGTGAAATGAGCAACACTCGCTCTCAAGAGTTGATTAACAAGAAGGTTTTGGCACTCCTAAAGACTTGTCGCGCGTATGGGCAAGGGCCTTGACAGTCAGATTTGAAGCAATCAATCGGGTCATCACCGAGTTGGATGAAAAGGAGGAACAAGCATACAAATTACAAGATAGTATTAATCGTCAAATCTAGAAACTTGGATTACCTGCAATGGGAGAAGACACAATTATGCCGATGAGTTGATTTGTCCATTCGAGGAATATGTCAAGAAAGAGGCAGTAATCCATTGTCTTTCACTAAGGATACCCTAGAGTTCCTCTTAGAGATTCGGGCCGACATTGCACTTATCGCAAAGAAACATCCATCATGGTTCAAAAAGTGCAAAGATATCAACAACGTGTCTGACGGATGGACGAAACTCTAAGTTGTGTACGCATTCCTCATGCGGACAAAGTGGAACCCGCAAAGATCTCTCGTTTGAAGAAGGAATTTGGAGGAACAGAGATCTTCTTGGCAAGAGCACAAGATGGAGACCGGTCAGTGAGCGCGAGATCGAGATCCACGGGAGCGGCTCATTTTTTGCATAATTCTTCTTTCTTCTTCTTCTTCCTTCTCTCTCTCTCTCTCTCTCTCTCTCTTCTCTTCCCTCCCAACGTTCTCTTTCTTCAATGTTCTAATTTCGCATTGGGGTTTTACTTTTTGATATGTATTTAAGTGACTTTAGAAACATAATGTAACATTTAAGTCGCCTTGTTTTTATAAAAGGGACTCAAATATTTAATAGGAATATGAACAACCGTAAAAAGTCAGTATATGGCATACGAAAAGTCACCGGGAAGATGAAGAGTTGCTTCTCTTCTATAAATTGTAAGGAGCTCCTCATTTGAGGGTCTTCTCAGACTTCTGAGCTGTTTTTTGTGAATTCATGAGAAAGAGATCCTTGTAAAGAGAACAAAGAGATAGCAAAAATTTCTTCTATTTTCCTTATTCTCAAATGTCTTCCATTCTTATGTTATGTACAATTTCTACTTGAGCATCAATACAAGGAGTTTCTAGCCTTTTTTTACTAAGGGGTTTATTGATACTTTGTGCTCATTAAATTCTATTTGGTCTTGTTGCTATTTGCAGAGTTGTTTCTTCTTAATTTTAGTGCATGTGAAGAAAGTTCTAACTGGTGTATGCAAGACTCTGATTTTCTACTTGCAGCATTAGTTCCCCTTATCTAACATTCTCACTCCCTTTCCCGCTCTCCTAGCAAATTCCTCTCTTGCAGATATCTGCAAGCTTTTGCCGCAGGGTTAGTGGAGTGCCCATATTGGATCCCACTGCAAGGCCAACCAGGATAAAACTCACTTCACTCACGCATGCATATACGACAACTACACCGTTTAAGTAGAGGGACTTAGATTCCTAGAGCATTGGCAAGAAACCCACCAATTTGTCCCCAAAAATTTTCTCACCAACACGTAGAAACGTGAGGAAACTAACAAACTAGAAGTGCCTTTGCAGAGGACAGCAGCTCTAGGCCGAAGTCAACAATTCCCGTGAGACGATTCCTACAACAGACTTATCAAGGAAGCCCTTGAAATTGAGAAAAAAATGTAATAATGTTCAAACTAAGAAATACATGGATACCCCTAATTAATGACCTGACCACTAAGAAATTAAAAATAATAATAAATTAGCCATCTGATCTTCATATACTCTAACAGTTAATATAATCAAATTCACCAATTAAATTTTTCCAATGTTCATAATCTGACCTACATAATTCCAAATATAACTGATACTGGGTTGAGAAGTCACAATCCAAAATGTCTTTGTATTAAATACTATACCCAAATAATCCCAAAATCTATATTACTAACTGATAATGTTTGTGAGAAATTGTTTGGACCAAGTAGGCAAACAAGGCAGTTAATGGGAAGATCATCAAGTTAGTCACAAAGTCTCTTAACAAGGCAAACAAGTGTCCATACAGTTAGTCAGTCGGACTTGAAATGAGTTCAACTTGGGGTTTGATATATTTGATACACCGGAAAGGTGTCAGTTCCAAGCGTTACACTCAGAACTGATCAAACTGACCAGTTTGTTCAGCAAAAGCAACAAGCAGTATACGAAGAAAATGTCACTCCAACGTTGAGGAACTGCAACGTAATGTCCATCTGCCAGACATGAATAATGGATATATGGATAAAATGGATAATCAACCAAAGGAAACAAATCTTCCCGCTTTTGGAGGAATATGTAGAGAACATGAGTTGTTGATATATCAAACCATAGATACCATGTAGTCAACTAGTATTCTGGAAAACATGAGATGCAAGATCAACAGGGCCAAAAATACAATTTCTGGTCAACTTTATTAAGACATTATATTCATTAAAGGAGCATCACTATCTTGAATTTCAGGAAGCGTTGGACATGGAGGACTTGCAGACAGTGCAATGAATACATGTAACATGGTGTGGGCAAACGCGTAGAATAGCATCCAAATCCACAAATAAATACTATTTAACCTCAGCGAATAGATATGGCTGTGGATTTAACCAAATATTTTCATATATTCATCTGTTGCAGAGAAGGATAGCTAAAATGCAACTTGAGAAAGGGAATTAGAAACTGCAGTAGCACAACAAGATGGATTGTTAGAACATGCAACGAAGTGTAGTGAAGAATGTTAAATTTGGTCAGAGATTTAATATTTGTAACACACAAGAATATACAATATAAAACACAACACACAATATTCATTGAAATTGTGAAATATTTATAAATTAGTTTGATCCCATCCTTTGGGATCCATACCTTATCAGCATCCACTTATCTCTCACTTATTCACATAGTGTTCTATCCATTCAAAAAACTATCTAAAATAGATTTATAACTAAACCTATTGACCATGACTTATTCAAATTTAAACTATGGTGTAGCAACCATGATTTTCCTAACATTTCCCCCTTTATTACACAAACATGTTTTACAAAACTAGGAGAGAATAATCATAAGTGAATTAGGACACACACAGTTCGACATATTTACAATGAGTTCTGGGAACGACCTCACTACACTAATATGAACAGGGGTGCACTCAAATGTCCATAACAACACAATATTCGAAAAGGACACACTCAAGTATTCGCCTAGAAGCAGTGGTGAGATTGGGCTTCACCATATTTCCTCGGTGGAAGTTGGCCTCACTAGATAACAACATTAGTAGTAAAAATTGGCCTTCACCGAACAAATTCATATCATCTTCTATAGTAGAAGCTCGGTCTTTATCATCACCTTCACCAGCAATCACTGTCTTTGGTTTTGTACTAATTTTCGCACTGGATTGCACTAGAGCAATAAACGAGTCTTCAAGCTAACAATGAACTCAAGAGTGGTAGTTATCCTCCATCCTCCTCCGAAACTTGGATCAATTAGCCAAGTCGATCATGATGGTCTTATGGACCATGAACCGCTATATGAACTGCTTCGATGGTTCTAAGAGCGTTTTTATAATTTTTGTAACCTTTGTAGGAATAGAATTCCCCCTCGATGAAAAGACTAGTAAGGGTGTCAAGTACTACCAAAGATGCACCTATATACATAAAAAATTCCAACATAAGGATTTTTATATACAACTTTTACTGCAATTTTTGCAGAAACACACTTATATCTTACAATATATAAGGGCTGAAGAAAAACTCTTTTCCTGCAAGGTTTAGATTACAATTTACAGAATCTACCAAGTTTTTGTCAAAATCTGCCTCCCAAACAAAAAACTAATTTTAAGAACATTAAATCTCTGAACGGCAAAGGCGAGAAATGTAGTAGTTCTTAAAATAAAATAAAATTGTTCTCTACCACTGTTTGCTAGACAGTGCTGGAGATTCCTTGAGGAACAATGCTCAGCAATGCTCCAAAACAAGCTTCACTGGCGTCCTGCTTTGCTTTCAGATTGTTGCTCTCAGGTCCGCTCTGCGTTTATTGGGTTATGGCACTGCCTTAGGGTCCCAGCCTTATTTGCTCTTTGGAAAATTAGATGCAAGAAAGTTTTTGCTCAAGAGGACAGTTCCTTGCCTGCTTTCTGTTCTATGTGGAGGGACGAGGCTCGTCATCAGCTTCTTGCTAAAGGAGCGTTGTTGATCAAGGACGCTCTCTCCTTGGATCCTAAGTTATACTCTGATTTGATTTCTGCTCTTGTTGACATCAGGATAAGATTATGATTGTCATTGTATATATCCATCCTTGCTCTGTAAAGATTTTTATAAATATTTTTGTGTAGTATGATGTATCCTTCAAAATAAAAAAAAGAACAATTAAATCTCAAAAACTAAAGAAGCTGGAGCAAAATCCTTATACAAGAAATTTCACAGGAACTCTGGCCGCAGTCTGGCAATTGTTAGCAGACAAACTTCTTTTGGTTGAGGAGATGAGGAATTAATATAATTCAGATTCCATACCGTGAAATATTTTAATTTTTCTAATGCTTCTAATTTTTTGAAAAATATTTTGAACTAAATTCACTTTTATAAAACTACGTGGCCCTATATTTTTATATTTGCTAAAACTATATGCTAAAGATAAATAATAAAATTTAAAAGAGCGATAAAGTTGTGCCTGTCTTGAATGAACGCCATTCTTCTTGTCTTCACACCTCTTCTCGAGATTTGTTGTTTGTGTTTTAATTTGCTGGACCAGAAAACAGGCAAGTGCTTCTTTCAAATGCCCTTCCAGCCAAAATAAATATTTCTGCAGATTGTGGGCCTCTAATAGTATTAGCGCTTCACCTTGTATTTTTGCTGTGCCCTCTGAAATCACCCCACACTCTCCTATCTTCTCTTCTCCACTGCTGAAATCATGCTTCACTTCAGATCTGGATGCCCAACTTACTGGTCAATACAAGCACCTTCTCTTCCTGCTGCATTGATACAGTAAATTGCAACACTTCCTTGCTGCACTACACCTTTTTTTTAAATATAGATTTATATGCTTCAGGCAGATCAGGTGGAAATATCTGAAAAGAAGGCTGCATTTTTTCACAAAAGATGGGGATCAGCACAATATCATATATCTATAAAGACAGGGAGCATTACATGTGCATTAAGTCTCATGGCCCAGAAACCATTATAGTGCAATTTTTTTACAATCCAAAGGAATAACACAGAACTCAGGGTTTTCAAAGCAAAAGATAACTCTTCATTCTTACAGGTTTCTTTTGACTCTGCTAATTCTAAAATCTAAGCACATAATAAAACAATTAAGCTAAAAATATAAGCTCCTCATAACAATATGACAGTAGAAATTAAATTTCATCGACAAGGGGTGATGCAGTCACACTTAGGGGGTCCAATGAAGGAAATTCTTAGACCATGCATCCCACAAATTTACACATACAATGGATATTCACAAACTTATCTTTATTGCTCTCAATGAGAGATGACAATGCATGCACCCAATAATCCCGTGTCTTTTCAGACCACAAACACATTCAATGTTGCAACACCCGTCCACTCATGGACATGATTCAATCCCACAGTTGCCTCCCCTTATCTCTGCACACTCTAGAAGATCTCTACTCGCAGCTCTCTAATGGCTGCCTCTCTGAACTGTTTCTCTCCTCCAGGATGGAACCCGTTCAATGAATGATTCCTCCCATTATAAAGACATGCTCCAAAAATCGTGACAGAAGTTGGAATGGTTCATCTTTCAGTTGGCAGATAACTGCCATCTCCATGTGACTCTTCAGCTTCCATCATTTATACTCCACAGGCTGTCAGGGCGTTATTCCTTCATCTTACATTGACACATGGCACTAAGAATAACTCGAATCCGATTGATGCATGTATGGATGATTGAGTCACTTCACAGGAATGACTGTCTTTCAATTTCCATTGCACATGAAGCGAGATCAAGTATGCATTGGCTGTGCAGAATCATCCTCGTTTAGTTGCACAGAAATAATCCTGTACTGCAGATGTTTGCGGGAACTTTGCACATCGAAGATGATGCACAGATCCCAAAGATCGTAAGTGCACATCGCAGCCTCCTGGTAATACTTGCAAATAGGATTGATCATGTCCATCTTGCAGGGAAGACAATGGACAACGTTT
Organism: Taxus wallichiana var. yunnanensis; assembly: GCA_018340775.1. NCBI lineage: Eukaryota > Viridiplantae > Streptophyta > Pinopsida > Cupressales > Taxaceae > Taxus > Taxus wallichiana. Next base: position 511,681,021 of record CM031238.1, on the reverse strand, counting down.
GGACAAGACTTCAACAATGTTTTGCGAGTCTTCCATTCATACAGGACTTTGCACCTCACACATCTATGCAGAGCTGAGCGGACAGCTTAATGGTTGCCTGGAACTTTTTAAGGGACACTGAATCTTGCGCAAACTATATGGACGACTCCACTTATTGCAAAACCTCACACTTACCTTCATCAGTGCACTCTTGCGAATTACGTACATGAATCATGGAACTTGGACACTGCTTATTGAACTTATGTTTTTGGTTTATGCAAGACTTGTATGTGAACCCGAATGCTCATACATCATACAACCCAGGTAAGAGTTTTGTGAGCATGGTACTCACAAACTTGGGCTAAATGTAAGAACCATCTTTCTGACCTGAAGGATAAAGTCATGATGTGCCATCCCACCATGTGAGAAGCCTCTAAAGCCATTCACTTGACTTCTTCCTCCATTTCCAACCACCTGCTGGACCGAAAACCATCCTACGCCTAACTCTGACCACCTCTCTCTTTCCCCTGCCAATTCCATGTGCTTGTCCACATCCTCCAATCATCTCTTTTGATTCTCCATCCTCTTGTGGGTTTCTGCCCACTATTATCTATCCACCTAATGCAGGAGCATCCAGGCACACAAGCAATCCTGTGTCACCCAAAAATATTTAGATTTAGTATATAAAGACTCGCACCATGCCATGAAGCACTAGGCATGCCATGCAACACTTCATTCTAGTGAAACCCACACAAATTCGCCCATGCTGCACAAGCTTACCCAAGCCGAGGAAAATTGCCCAAGCCATATAACGCTAGCCTTACCCGTGCAACACCAAACTTAGTTGTGTAAGCTTGCCCAAGCTGTGCATCACTAAGATTAGACACACAACACTTGCACACAAAACCTCAAGCTGCCAAGTACCACCTTGCACAATGAAGCCATGCATCCCTTGCATAGACCACCGATGCTTCATCAAAGTCACGAATACTTACCTTGTGCCACAAACAACACTTGAAACTACTAGACACTAAAGGAAGCCGCAAAGTACAGCGTTTTGTGGGACTGCTTCCAATTGTTCCAATGATAAGATATGCACCTGACAGGATCTCTTGTCAACATCGATATAATTAAGGAAGGCACATGTGGATCCTGATCCATTCTCCATGGCCAGGGATCAACCAACCAATCAAATTGGGCCTGATCTAACAAAGGAGAACCTTCCTAAGCAGATCAACAGAAAATCAGTGACACCTGAGAGTATATTATGCAAAGGATCTTTACTTGCAAAGGCATCTTTGTTCTCCTACCAAAACATCTATGAAAACTATAAGAAGACAAGAACTTCCAACATCAATGGCGGTGGAGAGCTCAGTAGGAAGAAAGCAAAAAAGGGAGATTGAGTTTGTTCTCCAGATTCGGAAGGTGTTGTTTGAGAGATTGCTGAATCAATCCACTTTGGTTCTACAGAAGCTTAGCAGAGTCTTGTCATAATATTGTCATTTGAGTGTAATGCCATTGTGGATGAGTCTGTAATTCCTTTCCTTACATTTAATAGAAGAATATTTTATTGTTTCTTGTTTAAAGTTGTGTCTGAGATCTCACTCCAGTGACATCTAACTCTGACAAGGGTTGCGTGGTGTAAGGCATCCCTTCATTGGGAACCCTGACCGTGATGCACCATTTTCTGGTATCAAAGAGAAAATTTTGATGTTCTGCTAAAGAGATTGGTATAAACATCAATTTGGGTTGTGTAAGTGATCTTGAGATTTGTTGCTTTCCATACTAGGGTGTGGGTAGAAAGTAGTTGCAGACATCTTCCAGCATTTTGTTGGGTAGAAGGTGTAGATCACAGAAATTCGTTTTCAAAAGGTTGCGATGGAAGAAGAAATGGCACGCAAAGTAGTTTTTTTGCCAGAGCAAACAGCACTAAGACTTGCAAACTTGGCCAATGTGATCAAAGGATTGCAAGCCCATTAGGAGGCAATGGAAACTGTGTAACATAGAGGATTTCCTGTAGATGATGATGCGAGTGATGATGATGAGCATGAAGTGAGAGCACCTAGAGTCAGGGAGCTGAGGCAAATTGTGTAAATGAGCAAGAGGGCCAATCCTTACACGCAATCACAATGATTGGAAGTAAGCCGCCAATAGAAATTTCATGTTATTCTAGGAACTTGGATCCAGAAGATCATATTGACCGGATGGCAGAGATGGAAAAAAATTTTGAGTATGAAGATGTAGAAGATAAAAAGAAGGTGAGATTTGCGAGTACTAAGTTGAAGGGACATGCATCCTTATGGTGGGATCATGTGCAGACCAAGAGAGTTCAAAGAGGCAAAGATAAGATTAAGAAGTGGGATCGAATGGTGACAAAGTTGAAGGCTAAGTTCATGCTTGTAGATTACCAATCCCATTTTTTCAAACAGTTGTAGAATTTGCGTCAAAAGGAACTAAGCGTAAAGAAGTACATGAAGGAATTCTATTAGCTCAACATCAGAGTTGGACATGTAGAAGATGATGTGGAGAAGATCTCAAGGTATGTTAATGGATTGTGTATTTCCATTCAAGATGACCTAAGTATGCTTAGGCTAAGATCTGTGGAAGAAGCCTATCAATTTGTGTTGAAGGCAGAAGAGAAGTTTTCCCGAGAAGGCAATAAAATAACCCACAAGGAAAAGGAAAAAAGTTCTTGCACAAGGGCGGAAGTTTGCGTAGTGATGCCCGCAGTCGGGCACAAACAAGTGTCTCGCATGAACCAAGTCATGCACAATGAGGAGAAAGTTGATCTTCCAACGGAAAAGGATGTGGAAGAGGTCGAGGATTTGGTGGAACGTGTTTTCGCTGTGGAGAGGGTAGACATCGAGCATTCGAATGTCCTAAGGATGTGCAAAATAGTGGGAGAAGGTGAAATGATGCTACTATCATGTTGCTCAATGCGGAGACAGAAAGTCATGCGTCAAATAACAAAGTCAAAAGAATCGAAATGTGAAGAAGCGCTCATGATGTAGAGGGTGTTACGAAACCCGAAAAGGTAGAGAATGTACCCGCACAAAGAAAGAACATGTTCAAAACCATTTGCAAATTTAGAGGTAAGTGTTGTAAGGTCATTATTGATAGTGGTAGCACTAATAATCTTGTTCTAACGAGATGGTTGAAAAGCTTGGTCTAAAGAAGATTGTGCACCCAAACCCATATAAGGTGTCGCCGTTGTTGAAGGGGCATTAGTTGCTTGTAAATGAGAAATGCAATGTGCATATCAAGATTGGCACATATGAAGATGAAGCCCGAGTGATATAATGCACATGGACATATGTCATGTGTTATTAGGTAGAGCTTGGTAGTATGACAGACAACGGCTTGTGATGGTCATGCAAATACATACACATCGCTAAAAGACGATGGAGGTACACTTTGAAGCCCTTGGAGGACTCAAGTGTAGAGGTAGAAATAAGTACGCAAGTATTGTTGATTTTGGGAAAAGAATTCTTGAGTATTGTGAAGAGGGATGGTGAACGTTTTGCCTTCATTCCGAGGCTCACACAAAAATTGGGGAAGGTGGAGTTACGCGAATAGACGAGATCCTACAAGAAGTGAAGGAGATGTTAGGTGAATACACATATATCATGTCAAAGAATATTCCGGATGGTTTACCACCTATGTGTAGTATCAATCATCAAATGGACTTGATAACAGGGGTTAGTTTACCAAACAAGGCCACATATAGGTTGACCGCCTATGGAGAATGCAAAAATGAGGAAGAAAGTGCAAGAATTGCTTGAGAGGGGATTAATTAGAGATTCTTTGAGCTCATGTGCAATACTTGCAGATATCGGCACCGAAGAAAGGAGGAGAATGGAGAATGTGCACTAATTCTAGAGCCATCAACAAGATTACTATCAAGTATAGATTTCCATTGCCGCACATGGATGATTTGATGGACTGATTGAGTGGAGCGAAGTACTTCACAAAAATTGATTTAAAGAGTGGGTATCACCGATCAAAATTAGAGAAGGAGATGAGTAGAAGACTGCTCTCAAAATGCAAGATGGAGTATATGAGTGGTTGGTCATGCCACTTGGTTAACCACCACACCAAGCATGTTCATGTGGTTGATGAACAAAGTATTGAATCCTTTTATAATCAAGTTTGTCGTCTATTTGGATGAAATTCTAATTTTAGCAAGATGCGAAAAGAACACTTGATCCATTTGCAAAAAGAGTGTTTGGGCACTTATGAGAGCGAAGCTTTTGGTGAATCAAGAAGTGCGCTTTTATGTGGAAGGAGTTGGTATACTTGGGATTTGTGATATCTCAAGAAGGATTGAAGATGGATCATGAGAAGGTACAAGTTATAGTTGATACGTCAACACCCAAAAATGTCATGGAGGAATGATGCTTCCATGGCCTTGGAAACTTCTACATAATGTTTATTGGAGGATTCAATGAGATTTGTGCACTAATCACAGAAGTGATGCAAAAGGACAAATGGGAGTTTTTGTGGACCGTGGATGCAGAGTAGGCATTCTAGAAGCTGAAGAGGAAGGTCACAAAGTAGCTAGTGTTGGCCTTGCCTAATTTCAACAAAGTATTTCAAGTTGATTTTGATACGTGTAGAATTGCAATTGGAGTCGTGGTGAATTAGGGAGACCCATCGCATATTTCAATGAAAAGTTAAACAACACAAACAGGAGATATTTAGTTTATGATCAAAAGTTATATGCCATTATGCAAGCTCGGAATAAATGGAGGCATTATCTATTTCCCAAGGAGTTCGTTTTGTATATGGACCGTCAAGCACTGCAATTCGTCGATAGTTGGGGAAAGTTGAATCAAAGACATGTGAAATGGGTTGAATCTTGCAGAGTTACTCATTTAAGCACAGAAATGTGAGGTTGACCAGAGTTGTCGATGCACTAAGCAAGAGAAGCATCTTACTAATTGAGATGCAAGTGAATGTGGTACGATTTGAGGCATTAAAGGAGATATTTTGCGGAAGCATGGAGAGCATGCACAAAACCAATGAGCGTCGACCACATACCATGGTTAGATTACTTCATATATGAATGATTATTTTTCGAGGCACATAGTTGTGTGTATTGCAAGGATTAATGAGGGAGAATTTTATCCGCGAGATGCATTGCATGAGGAATGTTAGGTCACTTTGGAATAGATAAGACCTTGGCACAGATAAGTGTGAGGTCTTTTTGGCCGCAGATGGTTCAAGATTTGTGCAAATATGTGCGGTGATGCAAAGTATGTCAATTGGCGAAGGGGAAAGAGTCATAACGTAGGGTTATGTCAACCACTGCCAATACCTAAGATATCGTGGGAGCATCTAAGTATGGATTTTGTTTTGGGATATCCCAGAATGTAAAGGGGTCATGATTCTATCTTTGTTGTTGTAGATAGATTCTCAAAAATGGCTCATTTTATTGCTTGTAAGAAAAACCAAAGATGTGACACAAATTCCTAATTTGTTTTTTTAGGGAAGTGAGACTACATGGATTGTCGGGCATTTGTTCTATCTTGTAGGGATACCAAGTTTGTGGGCCACTTTTGGTGCACATTGTGGAAGAAGCTAAACACGAAGTTGCAATTTAGTTTTGTGTATCACCTACAAACGAATGACCAAACAAGTTATCATTAAAAGCCTTGGCAATTTGTTGAGATGTTTGATAGGAGAGAAGGCAAGAAAGTGGGATTCGGTTTTGCATAGCAAGCGAGTTCACATATAACAACTCTATCAATAGGAGCATGAGAAGTCACCTTTCCAGATTGTGTATGGAACAAGTCCATGAGGAGTTGTGGAGTTGTGAGAGTTTCGCTAGTGCGGAAGTCAAGACTTCGCACAATACATGAGGAAAGTGCACAAATAGTAAGATCATAGTAATGCACAATATAAGGAGAGCTCACATTCGGGGAAGCCCTTGGAGTTTCGAGTCATAGATTTAGTTCTTGTGCACTGCGTAAAGAGAGGTTCCTCCAAGGAACGTATGATAAATCCAAGAGGAAGAAGATTGGGCCATGTCAAGTTCTAAAGAAATTTGCGGAGAACACATGATTTTAAGTGCCGAAGGGAGATATTTCACCTGTCTTCAATATAGTGGATCTATACCATTACTTTGAAGGGCAGCCAAGTGAGGACGTGGACCACATAAAAGTAGGTTGGAGATACCAAGTACCAAAACAAAGGCATGTAGAAATCAAATACATTATGGACGACCATGTAGTGAAGACAACGCGCAAAAAGGAACGTAAGGAATATCCGGTGAAATAAAGAGGCGGGAAGTTGAGAATGTGTCTTGGCTTACTAAAGTAGAGATTGCTAGACTTGGTCGTTCCATTGCAGAGCCTTCAAAAGCCCGCTTGAGTAGGGGCTCAAGTTTCTTCTTACCCGAGGCTTTTGATGCAAGAATATTTGGGCACTTAAGCAATCTTGTGTCACCCAAAAATTGTTTAGAGTTAGTAAATAAAAACTCACACCATGCCACGAAGCTCCTAGGCACACCACACAAAACTTCATTCTTGGAGAAGAGCACAACATTGCCCAAGCTACACCACACTAGCCTTACCCATGCAACACTAGACTTAGTTGTGTAAGCTTGCCCAAGTTGCACATCATTAAGCTTAAACACACAACACTTGCGTGTAGAACCTCGAAGCCGCAGTACCACCTTACGTAATGAAGTCACACACACCTTGCACAAATCGTCAATGCTTGACAAAAGCCATTGATGCGTACCTTGTGCCACGAATAACTCCAACCCATTAAACACTAGAGGAAGGTGTAATGTACTACATTTTTGTGGGACCACTCCCAATCATTGTGATGAAGAAATTTGCAACTCCCTAGATCTCTAGTCAACATCGATACAATTAAGAAAGGCATGTGTGGATCTTGACCTATCCTTCACCACTAGGGATAAACCAAACAATTAGGTCAAGCCCGATTTAACAAAGGAGAACCCTCTAAGTAAATCAGCAACAAACCAGAGACACCTAAGAGAATATTTTGCAAAGACATCTTTGATCTCCCACCCGAACATCTATGAAAACTATTAGAAGACGGGAACTTCAAGAATCAAAGGTATCGAAGAGCTCAAATTAAAGAGACAAAAATGAGGGAGATTTAGTTTGTTCTCCAATTTGGGAAGGCGTCTAATGAGAGATTGAAGAATTGAGCCAATTTGGTTTTGCACAAGCTTAGGATAGATCTAGGATTTGGAATTCTCAATAGAATGTTGGCAAAGTCTTGTCATAAGGTCATGTCATTTGGAGTGTAATGTCGTTGAGCATGAGTTTGTAATAAATTTCCTTACATTTAATAGAAGAATATTTCATTGTTTCGTGCTTAAAGTTTTACTGCAGTCTTGCTTCAGTGAGACCTTAACTCTAACAATGGTTGCATGGTGTAAAGCATCCTTTCATTGGGAACCTTGACTGCGACTACACCACCACCCCCACCAAGCTCTCCTCTACTCCCATTTACCTTTCTAGTTTGTTTCCTTTTCTTCTCTCTTGATTCCTCTCTGAGTCGTTTCTTTCCCTCTTTATTTCTACCCATCAACATGTGATGGAGAACAAACTCACCTTCTCCTCTAATGCGGACAACCTCGCACTCGGCATTTTCTGGACATTCCACCAAAACAGCTTCTTTTGTAGTCTTCCTTTTTTTGTTGCACATTTCTCCATACCCACAAAAAAAGGGTATTAAGGAATCAAACAATCCCTCAATCATCTTCATCTCTTCTTCAAGTAAGAGATATATTCTACTTCTCCGTTGTCAAATATGGGACCTTTCTAACCCATCATCTCGGTTGCCACATCCACCCTCTCTACAACCTCGATCTTCCTTCAAATCCGTATCATGTGCACTCAAGAGCACATCCTTCACCTACACCTCCATGCCTTTAAAAATACATGTTTTTGTTGGCCTTCTCCCACTAAGGCTTATTCAATCCACTTCAAGGTTTGTTTGTTTTAAGGAACCTCCCCCTCTTCATTATCGTAGTGCATGGTGTAATCCATGTCATCCTCCTTTCTTTCTCCCAGTATGTGTAACACCCATGTTATTAATCATCCAAATTAAGGGGAAAAAATTTAGAAATTAAACCCCTTATTCACAATTAATGTCTTCAATGATTTTCATCTTGCAACAATTAAAATCCAGCATAATCAAATGTTTACAATCTATTTGATAACAAATGATAACCATGTGCAATTGTAAGGGTCAATTAGATCTACCCAATCCCCCTTAATTCACTATAACCGAGTGAGTATAACTTGTATACTTTTGGTTAAACCTTTTTAACAAGTTTTAAGAACTATGTGCAACTCCTAAGTGTCAACTTGGAAAACAGACAAGCTGCAATCCATCCGGCATCCGACACAACAAGGTTAGGGGTATGGTGATCGACAGTGTATTCAACTAGCTACACTACTTGGCCAAGTTTTCAAGCGTTGTTTTGCAAGCTTAGTTTCGTGACCGCACACAAGTCAACGAAACTTGTCTCCGTCACCGCACAACCATCTCTTCACAGTTATCTGGATCTCATTTCGTTGTTTAAGAAATTAAGTTTTTGTTTTGAAGTAGGAATCATGACTCATCCTTCTAATCGAAAGGATCCTATCAGTCCCATCTTAGGATCCCTATGGGAAAGATAGTGACCACATAATGACTTTTGTCATTACGTACTCGTTATCCTTCCCGTAGCCATCCTAAGTCATGTACGGTTAGGATTACGTAGAAAAGATCAACGATTCAAAATATCTACACTTCATTTACAATTTATTTATCTATTTAGGATAAGTAAATGAGTTCATCGTTATGATAGGTTATAAGGTATCGTAACACGTCATTCATTTCTCGATAGAGGTTTATAGTAACTCGTTAAATTACTATCTTTAATGAGTACCTCTTATCGTATTTTCACAACTTAAGGTTGTCGTTTAATATAGGTTAACCATGTCTCGCATTTAAATGATCCAATCACTTCCTAGTTAGTATTGGTCTTAATCTCATAAGTTTATCATTTAATATGAATAGTTCACTTTATCTCATTTAATCGTCATTTGATATGAATTGTACAACTTATTTGGTAAGGTACAATATTAATATAACGTAGTTTACGTTGTATCATTTTCCATAATGTACTATGTTTGTTAATGACACATTTGTTCATCCATAATGAAACTATAAAATCAATTATGATTACTTAACAAATATCAATAACTTATATTTATACATTGTTGTTAAAAACATACCTTAAACACTTTCATTTTAATAAGGTACAATAAGAATATAAACGTTGTTTTCGTTGTATTGCTTTCCTTATCATACTATGCTTGTCAATCATCATATTCATTCATCCATAATGAATCAATAAACCAGATATAGTTTCATAGCATGATATCAATTAATCTAATTCATACCTGTTGTAAAACAACATTAAAAACACTTTTATATCTCATAAAATGTGATACAAAATAGTATCTTTATTTGAACATAAGGAAAAGTCCTTATTTTTCCGAAATAATGACATACAATAATTCATGATAGTACAATAGGAAAATGCCTTCAATCATCTTGTGAAAATAATACTTTCGCATTACAATTAAATACAATAATCCTAAACGGATTTTTAAACAATTAATGCATGAAGAAATCATGCGTATATAATCCAATTAATCACTTCATAAATGTCACTCCGTCCTGCACATTGTAGGAGAGAGAAATGTATACATGGTCAGTTCTAGGAACTGGCATGAGTTATCCAACTCATATTTTTGTTGTATTTAATTGAAATAAAGGTATATGTTAAGGTTATCCTACTGGTAACTTATAATTTCTTAATTCATCAATTAAGTCTACATTTCATTGCATAATTGAAATGATACTACTTAATGATGCTATCACTCAAACAATCCAAGTTTCCAACTAGTCTAGACTGTTTAAATCACCTTCAATGCAAGTTATTATTACCATGATCATGCAACAATCAATTCTCTAAGATCATCTTATGAGAATAAAATAAACAAAGTTGACTTCTTTAATATTAAACATTCATATTATAAGGATTCACTATCTCATCAATCTTTTCAAAACAATGTTTGCAAAGGAGGTAAAACAGAATCATACTTTATAAATAATCATTCATTTCCAACAGCTGCCCTGTTGGCCTTTAATTAAAAGTCAAACAATCATTAATACTAACTCATAGTCATTGCTACAAAATGATACAATGATAAGTTAATATCATCCTCATATTAATCAATAAACATTTACCACCTATTGAATCGAGCTATCAATAATTTATTCAGACCAAGAGTACTATAGATACTCATTCACAAACAATATCCCAAGGAGATTGCCTGCAATACTATTTCATTGCAACTAACTGATATTTCTTAATCAGCAAGTTACAAGGAAGCTAAACATTATCACACAATCAGCCATATTAACAAATTTTACGAATGACCAAATCTTAACACCACTTATGGGAAACAGATTTATAATCCAAACAACAAGGCACACCAAAAACAGTCATGCCCAATATAAACTAGTTACAAGTTGAGCATGCAATTACAAAGGAGAACCAAAGATTCAACCAGTTAAAACAACTCAACCATAAGTGAGCTCTCAATATAAAACGTATTTAATCCCTTAAATGACGAGCTTCAAGTGCACTGATCTCTACTAAATACAACAAACCCATATGGTTGAATAATGTCATTCAATTTTACCAGGCCACAAGACCCTAATAAAAGTTAAAATAACGTCATATTAAACAACAATAGCCCCAAGTTAGCTTCGTATATACTATCCCTGGAACCAGTAAAACCCAGTTCTTATTCACCATCTTATTTTATTTACAGACTACCCAGAAAACTCCAAAACAAGAGCTCCTAAAACAAGAACGTATTTACAAAGAAAAATAATGGAGCTCTTCAACGAGCTAGTTTAAATACATTAAAATTTAGTGTTTATTCCTCAGATTCTTAATCAAATGCCAAACTGTAAAAAACCCATTTAAAATCCATGTTTCTTCTCAAACTTCCCAAAGGAAAAACAAAGAAACAACTCTCTAATACAGCAGCAAGCTCAAGCAATTTCCTCAATGCCCAGTCGACTATCAACAAGCTCAAATCAAGCGGAAAAATGTGGATTTTCCAAGGAAGAAAACAGTAAAACTCGTACAATTATTTTTTTGTCAAAACGACTACCCACAATCTCAAATCAAGCTGCTAAAAATAAATAAAACAAAATTTTGTACGCATTTTCCAGCAAGAGAAAAACAGTCTCAAATCTCATTATAAATTATGCCAAATTTCTAATCAAACCCAGCAAGTAGAAAAGACTGGTTTCATCACATATTTTCTTAATTTTCCAGATTTAACAAACAAAACATATGCCCAAATTTCAATTAAAAACCCATCAGTAGACAAGCAAATTTCCTCTATTATTTTCCAGTTTAGAAAACCATACACATTCCAATATTTTAATTAAAAACAGGAAGAGAATGAATAAGAGAACTCATGCCTGAAACTTGTTTTTGCCGTGTTTTCCTTTTCCTCTTCACTTTGAATCTACAACTTCCCAAGCCCAACAACACTCCAATCCAAACAGTAATACAGAATGCATATTTTCCATAAAATAGAGCTTCGAATTTTGCATGCAGTCGCCCACACAAATCTCATTATTTCCTCATGCAAAAACCTCGTGCAACTTCCAACAAACAATACCAAAAATGCGACTAGGGGAGAGAGAAGGCATGCATTAGCTTGCTTAGCAAGCTTCCAATTCCCAAAAACATATTTTTTTATTTAATGCATTTAATGAATGGCAGTGCCACTTGTGGCTTCCTCAAAAACCATAATCCTCTTCCCTCCAATTTCCAATTTGCACGCAATGAGTATGGTTTGTGACCATGTTAACAAATAAACAATATACCATAAATTATTACCTTATCCTTTGCAAAGTAGTCGTTGACCATTTTACACAATAATATTTAATCTTTAAGATTAATATCTGCCAAGCACTATGGTAGGTGACTATTGTTATTAAAATTTCCAAATTTATCCATTTACTTTAGCCAAGTGGTCAATGACCATATAACCAAATAAACAATAATCAATAACCCTTATTTGCCAATGGAGGGATCAACAACCAAGTTAATAAAATATAAAACAATAACCAATAAACAATTACTTCGCAAAGTGGTATAAGACCCATCAACAAAACCCAACTTAAATCCATTTTTAAACCATGAGGTCACTTGAACAATGCAATACCATCCTTAACAATTTCAACAGTAGCGAAATCCCTTTAAATCATTATCATGTAACGATGCAAACAAGAAGATAGTCATCCAATCAATTCAACATGTACAATAATGCAACCAAGAAGATGGCTATTGAAACCAAACAATCATACAAACGTAATATTTGTGTGTGTGTATATATGAATATATATATATATATATATATATATGCTTATACATGCATCTATATACGTATACGTATATGTGAAAACATATACATATACATATATATTTGTATATATAATAATATATGTATAATTATTAAATCAACTTATGTAATTAATTAAGTCATCATCCATCAAACACAGGAACAGAAAATCCATTAATTGTGGGGTGTGACAAGATGGTACAAACATATCCTATCGTGACATCTATAATAACTCACCCAATCACCAACTCCTTCAACTCTTCAACCTCTAACATGAAGGGTACAAAACCGCCCTTCCCCTTCCTCTTTGCCTTAGCTTCCCCTTAGGCCACACACCTTGCACCCATCTCTCTGGTACTCTCTCACTCACAAGCCTAAATTCTTTCCAGAATTTTCCATCACCACTATGTTCTCTACCCACCCATACAAGATCAAAAACTACCCTCTAACCAGTACTCTCTCACTAGAGGATGTACCCAAGTTCTCTACCCACCTATACAAGTTGGAGAACAACCTCTTCTCATTGAATTCTAGCCTTCTATCTATTCTTTCTAATGGAGGATGAACACTCGTTCCCTCATCCCAAAGTTGTTACCATCTCTCATACCAATTGATGCAATCACCGTTGGGGAGTCCAATGAAGGAGAGCCCTAGACCGTGCAGCCCACAAATTTACACACAACAATGGGCATTCATGTAGTCTTGTACCAATGAAAAACAACAAACTTATCTTTATTGCTCTTAATGAGAGATTACAATGCACACACCCAAATAATTTGTTACGTCTTTAAAGGCCACAAAAATGCGTAGTGTTACAACACACAAGTCCAATCGTGGACGTGATTCAATCCCACAATTCCCTCCCCTTAGCTCTACGCACTCTAGCACATCTCTACTTGCAGTTGTCTAATGGTGCCTCTTTAAACTATTTCTTTCCTCCATATAGAACCTGTTCAATGAATGATTTCATCCCATTATAAAGACATGATCTAAGGACCGCAACAGAAGTTGGAACGGTTTATCTTCCAGATGGAAAATAACTGCCATCTCCATGTGACTCTTTGGCTTCCATCATTTATACTCCACAAGCTATCAAGGGTGTTATACCTTCATCTTGCATTGACACGTGGCATTGAAGCATATCTCAAATCTGAATGACACGTCTAGATGATAAAGTCGCTTCGCAAAAATGACTATCTTTCAGTTTCCATCGCAAAAGAGATCAAGTATGCACCGCTACACAAAAGGATCCCCGTTCAATTGTGGAGACTTAATCTTATACCACAGAAGTCTGTGGAGCTTTGCGCGCCAAAGATGATGTGCTGATCTTAGAGATCGTGAGCACGCATCGTAGATAGGATTGATTGCAAACATCTCACAAAGAAGATGATGCGCAATGTTTGTGCAAGACTTATCCAATAATGTTGTGTGAGTCTTCCATTCATGCAGGATTCACCACTCACACATCTACATAGAGCTAAGCAAACAACGTTACATGGAACTTATCAAGGGACACAGAACCTTGGGAAAACTATATGGATGACTGCACATAACCTCATAGTCACCCTCAGAGTGCACTTTTGCAAATTGTGTGCGTGACTTGTGGAACTTGAACACTGTATTTAACTTATGTTTTTGGTTGACGCGAGATTGCTCGAAACCCGAATGTTCGTGCATCATGAGGCAAGAAAGAAACAATGAAGCTACCTTGATTATTTTCAATCTCCCATAAAACCTTCCATCACAGGCTTTTTCTTTCTACTTGCTCTCCCCTGCTTTGATATCAAATGTTAAATTTGGTCAAGGATTTAATATTTGTAACACAGAGGAATATACAATATAACTCACAACACACACTATTCATTAAAACTGTGAGATATTTATATATTAGTTTGATCATATTCTTTAGGATTCAAACCTTATCACAATCTGCTTATCTCTCATGTACTTACGTGAATGTTCTATCCACTCAACGAACCCTCTAAATAGATTTATAACTAAACCTATTGACCAAGAATTATTCAACATTTAAACTATGGTGTGATAACCATGCTTTCCCTAACAAAGAATACAAAATCCCGAACACCGCAATCAAGGACAACGACAATATTACCAAAGCTATGCTGAAGTTGTCCAAAGATGTAAGAGCATTAAAATCTCAAAGGACATTTTGTATGGGGTTTGATTCCTTGCTCCAATACGAACCATCCAAGCCAACAGATGTAATTACTATGTAACATATGCAAGTCATAAATGAGAGAATCGGGGCAAATACCCCTACTCAGACTCCACAAGTAGATGCCACCTCAAGTAAAGTGTTGTTGGTGACCACCGAATCCCAACACCGCCAACAAGACCAGTCACAATTTTGGTAGGAGATGGAGCCAGCTAATCAGCTAGCTTTGGCCAAAGTGACAGCAGTTATACCAGTAGAACCTCCTCCAGATAAGGACGCTATACCCTCTACAGATAAGGACATTTTGTTCACCATGTCCTTTTGTATTCCTTTTATGTCATTTATGATTTTCTCTGTCATCAACATCATGTTTTTGCACGATGGTATAGACTGCGTACCCTACAGTTGAAAGTTGAAACAGAACACGAATTGCACATAGCTACGATGAGGAAGATTAGTGGATGAACAATAACATCCTTATACAATGCAATGCAAAGTCAATAAGAATATAACGCAGCCAGGCACCTAGAATTATGTTTGAAACTGCAATTCAACTGAAAACTGAAGTTTATTAGTAACAAAGCATTGCATTATTGTGAGAAACTTACCCGAAATTGAAAGGGAGGAGCAGAAGAAAGAAGAAAGAAGGGAGTGTTCCAAATTCCAACTTGCAATCACCCTCGCATTATCTATCCATCCATCCATTTCGATGTCAAACTTAATTTGGCACACTCACATCCACTCATTCTCATTCTCTCCTCCTCCACAATGCTGGATGCTCTACTCATTTTGAGCTAACAAATACAGCGTATTAACTATTTAATTTAATTTATTGTTTAGAACGGAAAAAGCATTGGATGGGGTGGTTCTCACATTTCTCAATGTTGGCTTTGTCCGACCTGAAAAGTAAGGATTACGGAGTGTCCGGACATAATTTTAAGTAAATCTATTAAAATATGTTTACATCATTCAAGTATGTATATGTAAAATAGACTACCACAAAAATTTAAAATATATGTATTGAAATATATAAGTTTTTGGCTCTAGTAGGGTTCTTGGATGTTGTTCATCCATGCCACATTAATTTGTTGTCTTATTGCTCCTTCTTGGCCTTTTTTTTTTATAAAAGGTAAAAATGGTTGAGAGGACCCTACCCCATACAAAGTCAGAGCTCCATATGAGCAGATGAAATCATTACATGCCAAACAAAAAGATAGTATAAAAGTCCATAATAATACCTGGGTCCACCAAGAGCAATAGTAAAGAGTGGCTAAATAACAAACAACATAAAAAACAAAGAGGAACTAACAACACCGAAGAACTAACAACAAAAAAGACACAGGGTAGAAAATAAACAACCCCTCATTTTAGATCACTTATAGGCTTTTTCAAGCCCTTCCAATACTTTTGCCCATTCCTTAGCTAGAGTATCTATGTTGTCAGCCAAAGACACCAAGTCGAGACCTTCAAGAGTCGCCTTTCTTTTCTTGTCGTGATTATCTGCAGAAAGACTATAAGCATTAGCCACCGTGACCCAAAGTCTGGAGATGTTGCGAGTAGATTTGACCATGACCACACTCCACTCCATGTAGTTGTGAAGAATAGCACGAATGTGGTCCACCTCATTAGTTATGACATCATAGTTGGCTTTTAGAAATTCGACTTCTTGGCCTTTTTCATTCACACGCGTCGGGAGCCCAAAATCTATGTGCATTAATCACCAACTTTTTCATCACCCTTTGGGGCATATTGCATATTTAAATGGCACTTATTTTACCTTCCGCACTTTGGTTGTAGGGCAACAAAAAAGTGGCCCCCAGTGTGCGAGGAAGTTTCCCCAAGGTTTACGACAAGGTAATGAAACCGACTCAACCCTTATTGTTCTATTAAATATAGTTGTTGTGGAACCTATCATAAAATGGTATGAAGATTACAGTCTTATAACTTATTATGTTGGTTGCATTCCTTCCAAGGATTCCTTAAGGTCTTGGATTAGGCTCCATTGGGAACCTCTTGGTATCCGTGTCTCGCATAAACAAGCTCACGAAGGGTTTTTTTTTTTCGTTTAAAGAGCCTTCCCAGTGTCTAGGCCCTTCGAGTAAATCTTGTTATTGGTTTTTACATAATACTCTTTGTGTCCTCTCACCTTGGACCCGTCACTTCAAAGTCTCGACCAAGTCTCCCTCAAACTCCCTCTTTAGGTCAAACTATTTGGTCTTTTTGTCCCTCTCTCGGTACTTTATTCCAGGATATTGTCAAGCCCATTGGGCGGGTTATCTGTTTCGAACAAGACCGCTTTTATTCATTTTGACCTAACAAATGGGTGTGTTGAGGTCAACTTAACCAAGGATTTAAAGGAGACCATAGACATACAAGTCATCTTTGAATAATTTTCTCATAAGGTGGTCAATTTTAACTCCCAACACTTGTTTCAAGTTTTAGGTCCTTGATCACCGAATCAAGGATTATCCGCTATGGCTAGGCTCAAGCCTACTAACAACAAAGTCACAAAGAACAAGCCCAAGGTTATGGCTAGAGGCAAAAATTGGACCACTCTGACTAATAAAAAACTATCACCGTAAAGAAAACCAATTTTTTGTCACTTTCTAAATCCCCACCCACTACTCATCTAAATGACAACATTCGGTGTCTTTTGTTCACATGCCAACCACACACACTCACCCCGAACCCTTGTAGAGCTAGGAGACATCCAAGCAATTAAAAAGGTATGAAGTTGGGAACTCTATTCAACCTTATCGGCGTTTTCAGCAGGCCCACCCAGGGGTGGGAAAGAGTCGTCGATGGGAGTTAATGGGGCTAAACGTCGCTCCATTTCCTTAGAGGATTTTATGAAACCAAACCAACGACCACTTTTTCCTAACAACTTTTTGCTTTAGATAATGTTTCTAACCTGCGGGATGGACAATAGGGAGCTTAACATGGATGAAATTCCTTCATGAATTTCATATCTTGAAATGTTAGAGGTCTCACAAAGTCCTCACAAAAATTCTTTGTGCACTCTGCATGTCAAAAAAATTGGAAAGTTGGATTTTGTTTGTTTATAGGAAATTAAAATTACATTTCTCTTCTCGCAAGCAACATTAAAGTACATTTTTTCTAATTTTTCCCACTTCCACACTTTTCGTATCGCTAACTAGGGTAGTGTCGGTATCTCCATATCCCCTAAGTTTGCATCCTTAATTGTTGCTCACGGGGAAGATTTGTCTCATAGGGCCATATGGGTTCTATTAAATGTCAACAATTATGATTTTGGTATCGTAAATATCTATGATTCTAATGATGGTCCCGAATCTCTCTATAGGGTGCCCCCTCTAGATCTATGGGATCTAGATATAGCCACATTCGCTTGTTTTTGGATTAGTTATGGAGATTTCAATATGATTGAGCATTCAAGATGGAGAAGGTGGTCTATTGATGCGTTGGTGTCTTGGAGTGTGTAAAATTTGGTTTTATTTCAAAAATAAATGGATTTTAGTGGACCCACTTCTTCATTAGTTGGCATTTACTCCACAATCATGGTTATGATTTAATTTAATTTGAATTAATTGAATATAGTTTCATAGTAACTATTGTAATATATGCTTTTACAAATGATAAAATAGCATGTAAAGTATGTAACCCTAAGAAAGAAGGAGAGATAGGGAGACTTAGTTGATTTCGAGTGAACTTGAAGTGATTTAGGTAGGTGCGAGTATTGAGCAAACTATAAACAGGTCGTCATTGCTCACTTTGTAAAATATGGAATGCAAGAACATACCGGACAAAGGTGCCCACGGTAGGAAGAGGCGTCTGGGCATTAGCGACTGGATTTAGGTGCTAGTGGTCACGTAAATGCTTTGAATCTGCTTTCTTTTGTGTCGCTAGGTTTTCATTGTTGGCTCTATCTGTCACTTGATGTTTGCACTATGATCATCGAGGGTACCTGTAACCTATAAAATAAATTGACTATCTACACATGTCCACAAACCACATCAAATACAATAAAAAATATGTAAAATATGGAGTTAGAATGACCCGGGCCACACTAAAGAGTGAACTTATTGTTGAGCATTGCACTACATCTTAGAGCCCATGTAGTTCATGTGTGTGTGTGTGTGTGTGTGTGTAGAAATGGTGCCCTAGGATGCCCTTGTGCAAGTTGCACAAATGATAACAGTTGTAGCTAGAATGTAACAATGTAATAGTATGTGTGGATGGAATAGAATAGACTTCCCCCTCCTATGTAGTGTGCAAAAGTGATGCAACCCTTGTCCCTTGTATGGATGCTAGATGGATGCCTTTGGAGTGCTTTAGTGCCTTTGGAATGCAAGCTTAGGTGATGATAGTAATGCTTAGTGCTTGGTCCCTCATTTTGAAAGCATAACTATGTATTTATATGATTCCCTTGTTTAAATTTCGTAATTGACAATTAAAAGGTCGACCCAAGGTAATAAAATGTAATTAATAAGTGAAAGGGGCCCAAAAGGGGTAGGAAAAAGATAAAGAGGGACACAAGCGCCTGGAAGGACGAGGGAGCATCCGACGCCACTTGTTTGAATTGGGTGCCAATGTACGAAGCCATAGAAAAGTAAAACAATCAAATGTCAATGGGAGTAATGATGATGTAGCAAACCAATAAAAATGTAGAAGACAAAGAAAAAGGCTAAAGGTAGTTGTCAATTACTAGTTTTCTTGCTTAGGAACCATGTAAACACTTACATGCTTTTAGGACCTAGAAATGTACCCAAGTGCGTGATTTTGTGTCTACGAGTTCATGTGATCTGATTTTTGAGCTGAAAAAGATAAAAAAATTAAAGAATATTGGATCGTGCCCTACTCTATGAAAGCAACACAAATTCTATTTCAATAGCATGTGCATCTCCTTGATAAGTGTACATTAAGAGTGCATTCTTTCTTACGACTATCTCATCACCTTTCAGATCATCTAGGGAGGAGCTCATCTTAAAGTGCCACACAATCAATTTTATCTCGAACACGTCACTCTTACAATAAAAGGGGTTATCCATCTCATTTCCCAAATTTAGAACCCGGCACCTCACTCGCCATACACTACCGATTAGATTGGGTGGTGGAATGAGGCCATCCAACGCACCATCGATTCCTCTGCTACTTTGGAAAATAGGTGGCGCGAGTGCGTAAACAAGCTAACAAAGTGAACTTTGGCTTGAATTTCAAAGTGTTTTGAGATACCTCAAAAATGATCTATTTAATCTTTAGTTGCAATTTGAAGTGGCTGGTTTAAGGCATAAGCTCAAGCTTATCAAGCCATATTTGTCTAGAGGTGTTCAAATTCAGGCTAGGTTGCATTGGCTAAAGTTAAAGATCATGTGTCGAGGATTTTTCAAATACCTTCATGCCAAACAAACCAAAGAACAAATAAAAGTCATCAAAATGACTCAAGTTTGGCTTACAATTTTTCCTGACATCATCAATTCTTTTGTGGAATGCTATAAACTGGTGTTTCAAGCTCAATCCTACACTAAGGAATGTAAGGATGTGCTCCAAAAATTATTGGATGTTGTTCCATGCAAGCTTTCCCAAGTGACCAAAATTCAATGTGACTCCCCCTTATCTTTGAAGAATTATAGTCTACCTTACAATGCATGGTAGATGAGAAGGCCCTAGGATTGATAGATTCCTCTTGTGAATTTTATAAAGGGACCTAACACTTTGTTGGCCCAAATTTTCTTCAAGTCTATAAAGAAGCATTAGCCAATTGTTCCCTTGAAAAAGTTATTAACAAATAAAATATTAAATCATACCTAAGATGGGCGACTTGGAGCAATAAAGACTGATTACTTTGATTAATGTCTCCTCTGTGATCCCGCCCAAACACTTGCCTTGACTCGCGGCTCTGCCATATTCTTCTTGCGATCATTAAATCGAGGAGACTGGCTTCATTAAAGGAAGATACATTGTGGAAAACATCATTATAGTTTGGGAAGGTACGGAGTGGGCTTTTGCCTCTTACTAGAAAATTATTTTTCTCAAATTCGATTTTAACAAGGCCTATGATCATATAGATTGGTCTTTCATATTAGCTATGTTGTGGGTGCTTGGGTTTGGTGATTTTTTCATCCACATTGTGCAAACCTTATTTTTTGATGCTTCTACTTATCTTACCATCAAAGGCCAAAAATCTTCTAACTTTTCCTTATTTCACTCACTTTGGCACGGTTTCCCTCTTGCTCAATTCGACAGAGTTTCCCTCTTGCTCTATCTCCCTTTGTGCTTTAGTTGATGAGACTTTTGGATATTTACATGCTCAGGTAGGCCTCTCTAGGGTTGGCTTATGGAATTTGTCTCCCGATCATTCCACTCAACTTATTAATGGGCACTTCACAAAAAAGTATTTTCTAATGCTTGCTTTAAAATGAAGGTTCCTTCACTAAAGCGTTTGACTACTTCAACATCTTTTGTTTGGCTTTTGGATCATCTTTGCAATGGAGTAAAACCCTTTGTTGCAAGAAAGACACTCTCCCCATGTCGAATTATCTTAAGCAATACTCTTGGAAGCGGTTTAACATGGTGAGTAACACAAGTTTATGAATATTCCCTTCACCTTTGATTACATGCCTTAAATGCTTTGGAAATATGTTCTTGATCATGTTGAAAAAATATCTCTTACTAGATCACCAAATTACTTTCTCTTGCCAAAAAATTCAGATATGCACCAAGATTCTTGTCATCACCCATGCTTACTACTCTTCTTATTGGGCACCTTCCAAGGATTCATATAACAAGTTAACTAAATAGTTTCAAGACTTCTTATATGTCAACGTGAAACACATTAGGGGGCTTCATCGTATGGCTAGGGAAGTGTGTTTGACCCTCAGGAGAAAGGCTACATGGGTGTTATTGATTTTTTCAAACAAATTCTTTCTCTTTGTGCTAAATGGATTGTTAAAGATGTTGAAGGGTAGGAAGCATGGAAAAATAGTGTACAAATCAGTATCTCGAGTTTTGCTCTTTATAAAAAGAAGTGTTGGAGGAATATAGGTTTGAACACCATCTTGATCACTTAGGGTCCTATCTAAATTGAAGGAATTTTTTTTTTTAAATCCTATGGAGAGCTTACGAGGCAATCAAGCCATACTTACATTCGGTCAAACATGGATTCAGTCTAGGATCTCTTTCAATTACCATAACATCCGGTAGTCTCATATCATAACCGACAAAAAAATTCCCTTGCAAAACTCCCGAGTCAAATCTTTGCGTCCTTTTAGGAAAGGAATTTCTCTCATTTGAAACCTTGTGCATTCCAAAGATTGGATTCCCTTGTTATAGCTCAAAGTCAAATTTGGTTTGATTAATTCCAACATCCCTTCTACTATCAAAGTGCAAGCACTTCTCCCGATGTGATGCTTCACAAAATAGGTCTACAACCACTTGTTGCTTGGTAGAAAGATTGAAGATGGAACATAGACACCTATTTTAAACATTACACTTCGAGACTTCTCTACCAACTCATGAGCCCTTTTTCTTTTGCCATTTTTAATCTTAATTCTAGATGAAACCTTAACTCCTCTCCTCGAATGTGGCTTTTTTGCCTCAATCGAGTGTGGCATTCAAAAATGAACCCAAAATTTCTCATTTCCATTGGTTCCTTATTTATCAAGGCCTCCCACTTGGTGAAAGGCTTTAACACCTTGGCATTGTGAACCCCGGATGTCCTACCTATGGTATCCCTAAAACCTTCAAGCATATTTTGTTATTTTTCCCTCATGTTTAAGCTACCTAGACTTGGATACATTCATTGTTAAAACTTATAATCCATAACCTCTCACTTGGAAGATGGCTTTATTTGGAGTTTATTCTCAATGACCACTTAAATTGCTTTCTTGTGGAAAATTTTTAGAGTTATCATTCTTTTTCAATTATGGAAAGCTAGAAATGCATCTATCTTTAACAATGATATTATTTCTATTCAATTCCAATGTAAAGATAAAATTAATGTTATTGTTGTTATTTACCTTTAGGTTTAAGCATAGGCCAAGAATTTGGCTCTTGAGTTCTTACATCTTCAAGAGTTGCTCGCACACTAAGGGAGTGCTCCTTGCATAATGAGTTGGGTTCCATTGGATCCAACTAGTTTGGTTCACCACCGTTATCTTCTTAGTGCAAGTAATTCCATTCAAAAATTTGCCATCCTTCCTTGGGTTGTGGTTGTTTTCATACCTCGCCACCTCGTCGACAAAGGGAATGGAGTACCACCATCGCAGAGGAAATATGTGGCTCATCCCTCTACTTCTAGAAGTTGGTTCTGGCCACATGCACAAAAAAACTAATCACATAACACCGGAAATAATACAAGACTCCAATTTTATTCATCCAGGATGTTTTATTCATATGAGAGATTACATTATATAGAGATTGACCTTCCTATTATGGTGGAGTCAAATCTCATCTTGAATCCACTTACCTCTCCACAAATCTCTCAGCTTATCCCTAGGATAACTCACTCAATTCTATCTGTGAGTTGTTTATTATAACTTCACACTATATTATTATTAAATGAGTTTCACATCTCATTTAAATAATAATACACAACATAATTTATTAATAATGTTACACAATATATTCGTAACATTCACTCCCCTATTGTTTACATTATTAATCCCTATTACACACTCCCCTAATGTGAACAAGGTAGAGAAAAACATTCACACGTCTTCTACAACATGCCTGCCTCTGCATGCTCATGATCTTGGTACGCTGAACCTCTGTTCACCAAATACGAACCCCTGTTCAACAAAAATAGACCTCTGTCCTAGGTACGAGCCCCTGCTCATGAACCTCTATTCATCCTCTTCAAGAAAAACATGATGCTACTTTTTCTTGTGCTTTTATCTTTCTACTACAACATATTTACATCAGCAGGTTATAAAAGGAAATACAACTCTGAACAGGAATGTGACATCTGTTCTTATTACAAACAATGAAACACACAACTGAAATACTTGGCCACCAAATCAATACCACGGCCTCATCGATGGTGCCTGACGAGAGGTCGCCGATTGCCCTCCTGCCTCCGTTGCCTCCAGCCTCCATCTACTGCTGCTTATTTAGAATAGAAAATCGTCAGAATTATAACCATCACCCAAAGGTTCTTCTTTATCACTGTCTTCTTCTTCATTAGCAACCATGGCACTTTCTTCTATTTTTCCATCAAGTAAATCTCGTGCTCTTTTCTTGCAATTTATAGATAGATGTCCATCTTGTTTACAATAGTAACAAGTGATATGTTTCTTTGTATCTCTGGAAGTTGATCTTTGTTTAAAAGAAGATTTAAATCTCCCTTTATCATATGACTTGTTTTTACCATACATTGCAGCTTTCTTACGGTGTAACATTCTTATTTTCTTCATCTATCGGTGAAGAAATTAGATCTTCTAGCTAGGATTGATCTTGCTCAAAGTAAAAATAATGTTTGAATAATGAGATGGCATACTATTCAATAAAACAACTTTTGCATCATCATCCTCTACTTTAATTTTTATCCCTGATAATTGATTCAAAATAGACCGAAACTTACTTATATGTTGTACCATGTTTTCTCCTTCATCCATCTTGAGTCCAAACAAACCTTCGCTTCAAGGTCATCATTGCGCTTCCGGTTTGGGATCCAAATAACTTGTTCAATGTTGTCCAAATGAAATTTAAACTTTTTGAAAGGTCTATATGATGCAAATATGCATCAGACAACCCAAGTCCAATGATTGCTTTATTGCTTTACGATCTCTACTCTCCCATTTGGCCACTTCATCAACATCGGTTGGTTTCTTGAATGTTCCATCCGCAATGTCCCACAAATCTTTGTTAATGAGTGTCAACTGAGTTTGTACTTGCCAAGTGTGAAAATCCTTTCCATCAAATTTTTCAACATAACCCAATTTATCCATTATGACTCTCCAAAATTTGACACAAATAGGTGTCGGTTTAACCGAAAATACACCCTTACAATAATAATTAGCTTTATATTTATTCAAAATAATAAAGCATATCGATTTTAATTCATTTAGAAACCAGTCACTATTTTTTTTTTACGTAATAAATAGAAAGCGTCGAATTGTTTCCATAATTTCTCGTAAAATACGAAATGAGTTTACGTAATTTTTGTGTTTTACAAAATACAAATTAACAAACCCAAAAAAATTTAGTAAATTTCGAATCTGGGTTTTTGATAAAAACGTGAATTACCGGTCATTTTTTTTTCGAGATCGAATTCCGAAAAAGGCAATGAAAGCTTCAAAACTCTCATATCTCGCACTTAGAGGCTGCGATTTTGTCCCGCAATGAATCTCATAAATTTCCCTAGCTTGCTCGATACCAAATCTAGAAGTTGGTTCAGGCCAGCATGCACAAAAACTAATCACATAACACCGGAAATAATACAAGACTCCAATTTTATTCATCCGGGATGTTTTATTCATATGAGAGATTACATTATATAGAGATTGACCTTCCTATTATGGTGGAGTCAAATCTCATCTTGAATCCAATTACCTCTCCACAAATCTCTCAAACTTATCCTAGGATAACTCACTCAATTCTATCTGTGAGTTGTTTATTATAACTTCACACTATATTATTATTAAATGAGTTTCACATCTCATTTAAATAATAATACACAACATAATTTATTAATAATGTTACACAATATATTCGTAACACTACTATTACATCATCTTATTGGCTTTCTCATATGTAAGGAGAAAATTTTGTGGTCTCTCTACCTCTTGGTGGGGATTTATGGTTCTTCTTGCTATCCAATACCCTCTGATGGTTGGTTTATTTACGACCCTTCGGATGATAAGTTATCTACCATTGGATCCCTTCTACCTCACGACAAACCTCCCCATTTAGTGTTGTGTTTGCATGTGCCTAAATACTTTTGATGTAATGTTTTGATAGCCCATTGTTTCACCTTTTGACACATTTTTTTTGGTTCGTGACTCTATCCGACCACCTTTTATCGTAACCTATTTTTATAGTAATATAATTGTGATGGTTCGAATAAAAAATGTCTAGAGATATCAATCTTAAGTTTTTATCTCATATTTTTATACATTATATTGATTAATATTTTTATTATTTTTGTAATGCTTTTCTATTGATTAGTGATAAACAACATCAATCTAGCTACATTAATATGTTGCATTCAAAAATTCATTTCACGAAAAAACAAACTCCAAAATCTACCAAATGATCAAGATATTGCAATTTTTTATTGACTTTTGATTTAATTTAATTTGAATTAAATATAAATATTATAGAATTACTTGATGTATAAATGTTGAAATATAATAATGACGTAAGCAAACTAAGATATAAAATATGAAATCCTAAGCAAGAGATAGAAAAAAATGACTTAGTTGGTCTCCGCATAATCCGAAATTGATATGGGAAGGGAAAAGTGATGAACAGGATGCCAACAACATCATAATTGATCTCTGTAAATTTTGCAACTCACGAATAAGGTTAGACAGGGGCGCCCATGATAGACAGGGCGCACAGGTGCCACGACTAGATCTAGGTGCTGTGACTACGCGAAGCTCAGGATCTGGTTTCTTTTGTATCGTAAGGTTGTCACAATTGCTCTGTATTGATTTCCTATTGTTCGCACTATGATCGTCGAGGGTACCTATAACCTGCAAAAGCGATATTCACCTACACAAGCCCATAAACCACATCAAACCTAAAAATGAAAATGCATTATGGGGAGTTGGACAGACCCCGGGGGTCACCCCAAGAGTGAACTTATGACCGAGCATTGTACTACATCTCATACTCCATGTAGTTCTTGTGAGTGTGTGTAGAAATTGTGCCCTAAGATGCCCTTGTATAAGTTGCACTTGATAGCGGGTTATAACTAGAATGTAGTAATGTAGTAGAATGTGTGGATGGAATAGAATGAACTTCCCCTTCCTATGTTGTGTATGCAGAGTTGATGCAACCATTTTCCCTTGAATGGATGCTAGATGAATGCCTTTGAGTGTTTTAGGTGCCTTTTGGATGCAAGCTTAGGTGATGATAGTAATGCTTAGTGTTTGGTCCTTTATTTTGAAAACATAACTATGTATTTATATGATTCCCTTGTTTGAATTTTGTAATTGACAATTGGAAGGCCGACCCATAAGTGAAAAATATTCCCAAAAGATAAAAGAGACCTAAAAAGAGCGAGTAAGGTAGAAAAGGGTTAGGGGCACCAAAGGGGACATGAGCGCCTAGGCACTTTTTTCCTAGTTGAGCGCCGTGTCTAAAGTCATGAAAGATAAATGAGTTAAATTAACATGCAGTCTGGGCTGTAGGGTGTGTAAGACCAAATAGAAAACAAAATTCAACAAAGAAAAGAGGCTAGAGAAAGTTTCCAATCAATAGTTTTTTTACTTAAGAATCATGTAAATGCTAGTATGCTTTTAGGACCTATAAATGTACCCAAGTGTGTGATTTTGTGTCTACAAATTTTTGAAACAAGAATAAAAAGATTATAAGTGGTAGCCAAAAGGATGTCAAATTTAAGATTTAAATTTCCATGTGACAATCGAAATAGACATCAAATTTAAGATCAAACAAAATTTTGAACTCACGACATTACACTCCACAAACACCCTATTACCATCAGAATACACATTCGACATAATTAATAAGGGAATGCATCTAAGATAAATTATGTAAAAATAATGTTGATTACCAAATAGATGCCCTTTGTGCATATCTATTATCATAGTGCAAATTTCACTCTCTCTACACTATGAACTTAATTGTTAGGAATATTCCATGTTAATATTCACATTATAAGTGTTTACATATTGTAGCGTGGATTGTGTTGTAATATTTAGCTAATTAGTGTAATAATAATATAACAATAATGAGTTGTTAGATGCAACTCATGTATGTAGATTGTGTGAGACATTTGTGGGGTGGGTAGTCAAAGCTAATTTCTTGTTTATAAGAGCAACTTGACTTATACAAGTGTAATATCCGGTATGGTTGATTGAGAGAACAAATTATTATTGTGTCCAACATGTAGCTTTGTTTATGAAAATTTGAACCAAATTAATATTTGGTATCAAAGTGAATTCATCTTAAGCATAATGAATTTATGAGAATAAAAAAGGGGCAATGCCATGATTGTTGAGTTCTTTATGAGTGATAAAATATATGTAAGAATTTATTTTTGGTAAATAGTTTAGCAAGATTTTCTAGAAATAGTTATATTGGATTGAGTGAGTTATGATCTTAAAAAAACATAAGTTGGGTGCGTAGGAGAGCATTCTCTAAGTATTAACAATTTATTTTTTTCCTCCATCTACTATGTAACTCTGCCTACCAAACCATACACGAGATCTTTGAACCTTCCACTGCAACATCTTCTTCCTTGTTGGCACAAGGAAGAAGATAATATATGTCTAACAAAATTGATAGAGAATTGTTGACACAACTATTTACTATCCTTGTAATCACCTCAAGCCTACATACACTTCAATTCCAATGAACATGCGCTTCAACTTTGCATGGTTGTTTCACTCCACATACCTCAATATTTGGTATTGAAGTTGTCCATGTGACCTCCAAATCTCAAAGCCATTATATTAAAGCTTTCAATTCACCAAGGAGCCCCCAACAACATAAATTGGTGGAACAAACTTTTAAGTGAGTTTTTAATTAGCTATTATGTAAGTGTAGTTTAGTTCTTAGAGTATTTGTCTTGAGTCTATGGTCAAAAGATTAGAGTTAGAATTATTATAATAATGATGTCATTTTGTTTCTTATTTAAAAAATAATTACACATTATTACTTCTTAAACTATTTTAAATTTGTTGTTAGTTATTATATAGATGACTAAAAGTTGAGTATTAATTGTGTTGGGTTAAATTGTTTTTACATTCAAATCCATAAATGTCAAAAATCAAGAGTTGTTAGTCCAACCTATTGTTCTTGTCAACATTATTGTCATTTTAAAAGTAACCAAGTCAATATTACCTCTCGAATGTTATTATCGAATCGATTATAAAATCTAATCTTTGATTATATTTTAAAATAGTTGTTATGTGTCATTGTCGAAATAAATAAAAAGTCTCAAAGCTAAATTTGCTAAGTAGCAACGCTTCTTTGGAGGATAGAGGAGCTGGAGGTTATTCAACAACCTCTCATTAGCCACTAGTGATAGGGCCACATAAAAATTTGGTGGCATATTTTATTTTCATTTTTGTATGCATGAATAAGAACACAAAATCATTCATATTCACATGTTTTTAACTCTAGTATTTTCTCTTGAATATGTTTTGATATGGCGTGGAAGGTGTTGAACTATAAAAAATAGTTGTGTAGGAGGCCAACTAGCTGTAGAGACCCTCTGACTACAAAGTCCTTTGATTTCCATACTATTTTAGAAGATAGTTGGAAAGTGATAAGTTCATTGGAAGTGAAAACGTGATAAGTTCATTGGAAGTGAAAACGTGATAAGTTCTTGTATGTAGGTGATCATGTGCAGCAAGATCCAGAAAACAGTATGCACACCTGAAAGTATGTGGTGGCATACGATTATGTTTTCAGTGCCCCTTCCCCCATGTTGACACTGATGGGGAATTCTAGGAATATTTCATGTTAGTGTTCACATTGTAAGTATTTGCATATTGTAACGTGGATTAAGTTGTAATAGTTAGCTAATTAGTGTAAGAATAATATAACATTAGTGAGTTGTTGGAAATAACTTGCATATATAGATTGTGTGAAACATTTGTGGGGTGGGTAGTTAAATCTAACTCCTTGTTTATAGGAGTATCTTGACCTATAAAAGTGTAATATCATATATGGCTATGTTTCACCTGATTCTTAGACGTTTCTTTGAAGTATTGATGAAACAGATAGGGTAACAAGCATAGGAAGAATACCTGTTCAAATCTTTGGTTGATGGGTCGTTGCGCGTGTATGACTTCGAATCCACAATTAGTTGTGAGAGCTTCCTTTTGGCTAGGAGGAACTACCCGTAATAAAAGAAAGACCACCGTAAAGAGTTAAACAATATGTGCAATGTAACGCTTAGCATGTGTTAGATCCAGAAGCGTGATACTTCCTCAACAACCGTTAATCCACTTGTTTTAAACAATTTAATGCGGTAAATAAAGTAAATCCTATTATAGTTCGAAATGATTTAGGTATCTCACTTAAAACATAATAAGAAATATCTAATCTAACGAGGATAGGTTAGAGTAGGATCCAAAGGTCAAGTGGTGTTCTGGTCTCTACAGTCTCGAGATAGGTCTCGGGCATATCACAGTGAATGAGGGTGAGGTGGAATTAGGTGGGTAGGTCAGCATTCTCTGGGTTGTATGGGAAAATACAGAGATCGATGCTTTGGTTAAGGGTGACCAGACGGCGGTTGGGTGTAACCAAGGTGCATTCTTCGTGGAAATTTGGGAATGTCACAGAATGAGCTTTGGGTCTCCTTTGTGATTACACAAAGGACTTTGGTTGGTCGAATGAGGTATTGGGTGGTTTGGGTAGGATCTGGCAAGGTTTTAATGGGTATATGGAGGGGTGAGTGTTGGAGGAAGTCAATGGGTGGCTAGGTGAACAATAGGTGACAATATAAGGATGGAATGAAATAAACCAGAGAAGTATAACGTTATACTTACTTGGATCCTAGTCCTGGATGCCTGTGAGTGAGGGATGGAGGTGCTTGATGAGAGGTTGAAGGCTACAGGTGATCACAAATTGTAGGAGAGCTTCTGCATGGGCTGCATGTGCATTCCTCTTTGCTTGGTTAGATCAAATCATTGTTGGGATGGCTATGTAGGAAAAAATACTTGATCTCCTTCCTTGCATGCATGTTCTCGCTGAAATTCGCTCTCAGAAGATGTGATATCTCTCGAGAATGTGCTAATGTTCGTCAACCTTTTCCAATCTTTTGCCAACCTTGAAAATAAGGTTGTTTTGAGGGTTAAAAGGGTAACCGATGGTGGTTCCTACCTAACCGCGACGTTAGGGCTAATCGCGTCAGTCAAGGCGAGATTTCCTAGGTTTACTAAACTAGGGATATCCTCTTGATTTTCTTGGATCAAGTGTTGTTAACCCGCGAATTAGACTGGAAGATTCTTGTAATCATGCGGGAATGTGGTTAGAGAGAATGTAGGCATTGATTTTTGGGGTTTAGGTAAGTCTTAGTTAGTTATGACAACTTACTAAGAATAGATCTTAGGTGAGTTGGCTTGATGAAGTGTCTAGGTGAAGTGTATGTGTGGATATTATTTAAATTAATATATTTAAATAATAAATATGGTGAGGATAATGAATTAATTTAATTAAATTAATATTAGTGGGGTGAAGGGGGCCATGGCTAGGTGAATGTGATGAGGGGTGCTTATTTGTCGAGGGACCAAAGGGGAGTGTGACCTAATTTTAGTGTCTACATTTTTCCCTTTTTGTTGCATAGCTTGTATTTGGTAAGTGGCGCTAATAAAAATAAGATGTGGTTGCCCATGTGTGGATGAAGGTGATCCCCTCAAACCAGAATTGACGAGGCGTATGCGTGAAGCGGTGAGTGGTTTGATAAAAGGTAAATGTGAGGGAAAATGTAGGTGGGCATGGGGGGAAAAGGGTTAAAGGTCTACCCGAGAAATCTAAGTAATGGATCGGGTCGGTATCAAACGCACGCACACGTATAAACTTCAACACGCTACCAGGTTGAAGAGCAGGCAAACTCTACATTGTCTAAGGTCGATAGGTTTATCCAAACAAGGTTCAAGTGATTATGATATCCAAGGTATAGGATATGGTCAGGAAACACAATGTAGGTTAGGTGCAGGAATGTTTAGGTATGTTCTGGTACACCAAAGGTAGGGTCAGGATAAACGGTCACGTAATAGGCTAGGTAAGGTCATTAGGTCAACAACACAGGTAATGTGCCGCAAGGTATAGTGAACACATGAGGTCAAAGGTCATTGGTGACGGGTTAAGTCCAAATATCTAGGTCATGGCATGGGTAAGGCCAAGGTAGGGGTAAAATAATGAGTCCCCAAAGGAGGAAAAAGGGAGGTAGTAAATGATGAGGTCAAGAAAGGTGAGGTAAATGGGTAGGGTAAAGGTGGGGTGGGGTAAATGATCAGGGTGAAGGTTGGGTGAGGTAAAAAAGGAGGTAGGGGTAGGTAAAAGGGTAAAATTTAGGGCAATGTGCAGGTGAGGGTGACTAATGCCGTCACGGATAACCGATGTCGGTATAGGTCAACCGACGATGGTGAGGTAGGAACGCGATCGATGCTTGGTCAAGGGTAACCGACGTCGTTAGGTTAGGTTTGTTATAAAAATAAAAAATCCACATTTTTTGTTATTCATTTGTTATTTTGCGAAGTGAGAAAATGACAAAAAAGAGAGAAAAGAGAGAAAAGTGTCTAGATGGAACAAAATAATGAGTTGGTGGTGTGATCGATGAGTGATTGGTTGGTGAGCAGCGGGTCCACAGGATCATTGCGAGGGATTCGATTGGGCGGAGGTTGCGGGTAGCTATTCGGTGATGGCGAGAGTTCGAGAGGGATCGAGCGAGCCACCAAAGACAATGGGCTGATGTGCCACCGAGACGGTTGTAGTGCGACGAGGTAAGTGCTCTACTCTACGTGTAGTTGATTTGATAGATTAGAGGATTAGTTTATTGTTGTTTGTAGGTTTTGTTGGTTTTTCGTTTTTGTGGGTGGTAAAAAATTGAATGTGGGAATGGGGGGAATAGTGGGTAAAAATAGGAATGGGGAGGGTAATAAATGGGATAGGGGGTGGGTGGAGGTCCAAGGGTAGGTTAGGTCATTGTAGGTGGGTAAAAGGGGCAGGGGAGGTTTTTAAAAGGGGGTTTAAGAAATCGTGGGTTTTTTTACAACATGGAGTGGCGTCAATCAAGTTTGCGGATGTTGGTTAGGTGGAACTGTATCGGTCACCAAACAAACGGGATTGATG
Organism: Taxus wallichiana var. yunnanensis; assembly: GCA_018340775.1. Lineage (NCBI taxonomy): Eukaryota > Viridiplantae > Streptophyta > Pinopsida > Cupressales > Taxaceae > Taxus > Taxus wallichiana. The sequence continues at coordinate 511,648,429 of CM031238.1, read as the reverse complement.
CCGCTTAAGGGGTGATCGAGGTTGGTAAGGGTGAACCAAGATTCGGTCACCAAACAGTGACCAAAGTCGGTTAAAGGGTGACCGGGGTCGGTTAGGATGAGCCAAGGTCTGGCAGTCGAATTATTGGGCACAAGGGTCCAAAAGTGATCCGGGCTAGGTGGGGACATTGATTACCTAGTTGGGTATACTAGGGTGCAGACACAATGGAGGGTTCTCGAGGTAGAGGTAGCAGAGCTACATGTATGCAGTGGCATGGTCTGCCCGAGCCCATATGGGTGATGGAGGAGATAGAGATGGAGAGGAGGGGATGGTCGGTGGCAGCCTTTATAAGCTCAGTGGCAGGGTTTACGTGGCTAGTTGGCCACATCCCGAGCATGAGATTGGGGCCTTACAGCCCAAATACACAGCACAAAGGGGGGTACCACCACAGCACCACCATCTTAGCACCAGACTAGTCCCAGTTCACGAGCAAGAGCGGGCAGGTCTTGCAGGGCGAGTACGAGGTTGAGACCTATGGGACCACCACAGACCATGCCTAGTATCCAGGAGTACACGGATGCCCTATGTGAGGCTAGATATTATCGGACCAGGATGGCGGGCTGGGATAGATTTCATATCCTATGTCCGAGTACATGGCACAACAGGCATCCAGTGAGAGGACAAGATCCAGCATTCATAGTGTGGAGAGCACAGGGGGTCAACGAGGTCCGAGGCCTGATCAGGCAGAGGCTACTAGCACATGAAGACCAACTCTAGTTGAGGTGCCAACAGCAACCCAGGAGGCCGAGGGTACTATTGATACAGAGATGAAGGACATCCGCCGAGGTGCCTGATATGTGGTCACCTAGTTTTTGATGTATGATAGTTATTTTTGTGATATATACCAGCCTGAGTGCTAAGAGACAGTGAGGATGTATGAGTGGTTTTGTATATTTTAAGCATATACCAACCTGCATGCCGAAGAGATTTTGTATTATTTCATTATTTTGTTGTATATATGAGACCGACCTACGTGTCGATGACATTTTGTATTGTGTATCGGCCTGTGTGCCGATGATTTTGAGATGATGGACACGATGAGATAGCCATGTATTTTTGAGATACACATTGATTTATTTATATGATGAGATACATGGTATTTTTTGATGTGTTGATGTGTTGATGAGATTTTGATTTGTTATTTTGATATGGATGGAAAGTAGGTGAGTTAGGCATGATGGAGTTAGGTTGATTTAGGCCTAGATCGAGTCAGGTCGGTTAGGCATGGATCGAGTCAGGTCGGTTTAGGCATGGATCAAGTCAGGTCGGTTTAGGCATGGATCGAGTCAGGTTTGTTAGGCATGGTTGAGTTAGGTTTGTTTAGGCATGGATCGAGTCAGGTCATAGGCATGGTTGAGTTAGGTTTGTTTAGGCATGGATTGAATCAGGTTTTTTAGGCATGGTGGAGTCAGGTTTGTTTAGGCATGGTTGGAGTTTAAAGTAGTTGAAGTTGTGATTCATTATTTTATGCAATGAATGATAATATGGATCATATGTGAGATGTGTTATAATACATGCATGATGATGATAGAGAAATGGTAGGCGTAATAAATGTATGTTGTGATAATGTTTAAAATATGAAACAACTTGTTATGTATGTGGTTGAATTTCCAATTTTGGGTATAAAAGGGAAACTAAGTTAGGTGTGATGTAATGTGAGGCACATGGAAGATGAATTTTTAGGGTAGAGGATGGCCGAGCTAACCTCCAAGGGCCCCATGCCCTCGAGTGCTGCCTACATAGTCCCGGTGAAAAGGGACCTCAGGCCGATGTAGTTCTCCCATGAGCTAGGGAAGAATATGAGGAGGTATGAAAATGAGTTGGTAGGTTTTTAGGAATGGTGTGGGTTTTAGATCTGTTAGGTGTGGGTGGATTATAGGTAAAGTGATGTAGGTGGGGTCGATTATGGTGAAAGAAGAAGATTACCCCAAAAGTAAGCGTCGAGGACCAAGTCCTGTATAAGGTAATCAAAACGTAAACAAAGATGGCTAAAAGATAAGAGGGGGCAATAAAGCCACCTGATTGGTGAGGATCATACCGAAGTAGATCACACCTTGAAAGAGGTGATGAACGTAAGACCCTAAAGACATTACATGATTGATTGTTCTACGGTGAAAAGTAGTCACATGATCACCAAATGTCATAAGTTCCAAGAAGTCCCTTGAGGCAATTAGGAAATGAGAGTGGGAATGGTAAGAAGGGTGAAAGGTAGTTAATTTTTATATGGTATAGGTAGCATGCACTTCGGGCAAGAGAACCTAGGTCGTAATGGGCAAGTCCATGACTAAAAGGTTTTCAGTTTTAACTTGTAGTTGAGATAGACTGATCGATGTGGGAAGTCTATATGGGATGAATAAAATTTAACTCCTTGAGGTCTTCATGAAGTTGATCGATGTGGGAAGCTTCTGGTTGCTCTCATTTTTTTTTTTAAGAGCTTTACATAGCTGTCCTTCGAGGGAGCATGCTATTTATAGCAGCAATTGTTGAGAGGAAGATGTCCTTTTGAGGGAGTCATCTTTTTATTAGAAGTTTGACTCAAGGAGTTTGGTCCCATGTGAGGTCTTTGAAGTCATGGACAAGACCAAGGTGGAGAATAGGACTCTTGTTCAAAAGGCAAGGTGAAACGACCATGGGATCTCATCTAAAGGTAGATGAAAAGTATCCATGAGAATCATGCTATGTGCAATGTTGTGGTACACATATTCAAGAGAAGATAACAAGTGACAGGTACTCACATGATTCTTGTTTAATCGTTGGTGAGGTGTATGAAGTGAATAGCGCTCAAGGGATGAGCATGGAAAGAGACAAAAGGTGAGGTAGGATGACAAGTCAACAATAGAATGGTCGAAGATGCAAGGCATTAAGGGGCTCAGGTTTGGGGGTTTACCATCAGTGAAGATAAATGATAAGCACCCGATCCATAAGTATGAGTCACGATGTATGGTCCAAGCCAATTAGGAGCAAATTTTTCCCCATTTAATTTTTTTCTCGCTTTGTTACATGTTGATTTTCTTTCAGACAAGGTCACCGACTTGGAAGGTCAATTCATGGACACGTTTATCATAGGCACGTTTGATACGTTTTGGTAAACTTGAAGGTGATCCAGAGCGTTAAGATGATGTTCATCTAATAACTCTAGCTATGCTAAATGGTCCTAACGAAAGTCATCATCATTGAGCATGTCATGGAGAGAAATGTGGAGTGAGGGGATCTAGACTTCGAGAGGTAGGACTGGCCTGTATCCGTAGACCAGAGAAAATGGTGTGGCCGTAATGGAAGTGCGAATACTAGTGCGGTATGCCCACAGGGAAAAAGGAATGTGCATATGCCAATCCTTCCCAGTATCGTCAACCACTTTCATAAGAATTTTTTTTAAGGTTTTGTTAGTGGATTCAGCTTGGCCGTTGGTTTGTGGGTAATAAGGTGATGAGAAACTAAGATAAATGCCAAAGGCATCGCAAAGTTTTTGCAATGTTTTGTTTTTGAATTGTTTTCCATTGTCAGTGATGAGGTGATGAGGAACACCAAAGTGACAAATGATGTGGTGGTTAATGAACTCACATATTTTCTCAACTTTCATGGAGATGAGTGGTATGGCTTCCACCCATTTTGTATAGTATTCAATAGCAGTGATGATCCATTGATGGCGTTGGGAAGAATGGGGATTGATTTCTCCGACAAGATCCAAACCCCATTGAGAGAAGGGCCAAAGGTCACGAGCAACCTGTAAGGCATGACTAGGTGTATGATGAAGATTGGAATGTTGTTGCATTTTACACAACGTTTGACGTAATCACAACAATCATGATTAAGGGTCACCAAGAATAGCCTAGGCGAAGAATACGCTTAAGAACAACAAGGCCAATCAAATGACCTCCACATATGCCATCATGAACTTCCTTAATGGTATAAGGAATTTCAGAACTTGTGAGGCATCGTAAGAGAATACCATCAAAGCCGCGCTTATAGAGGAGTCCCCCAGATGACGTAATGAGAGACCTTTTTAAGGAAGGCACATTATCCATTACGGTGAGATCGGGAGGTAAGATGGAGAGAGAAAGGTAGTCGTATTGTTTACCAAAGGTCACTCAGGGTCGGGGTGACGGTTTCGATGGAGTAAACATCATGAGGTAAATAAGAAGGTGATTGGAGTCATTGTATGGTGACAAAGATTTTAGAATCGGCGGGTGAAGCGGTATTTGGGAAGCTAAGCAGGCCATGGTATCTATAAATTTGTTGGTTGAACGTGGGATGGTTTGAAGGGTGTAACGATCAAAGGTGGTCAAAATTATGTCTACATGATGTTTATACTTTTGAAGTATCTCGTTATGACATTGGTATATACCATTGACTTGGTTTATGACCAATTGAGAATCACCAAAGATGTTGATTGATTTGACATCTAGGCGTAGGTAACTTGAGACCTAGTACGAGCGCTTCGTATTCGGCAATATTGTTGGTGCATTCAAAATCTAGTTTGAAAGACAAAGGCATGGGTTCACCATCAAGAGGAATGAGGATAATACTAGCCCCACCCCCACGTTGACACTTGGAACCATCAAGAAGAGTGTCATTTGGTAAGGAGGTTCATCCAGGAAAGGGTAACAATTGACTCATCTAGAAAGTCAAAATTAGAGTGTTGATCCCCGAAATAGGTGCATCAGCCAATTGGTCAGCATAGCTTGGCCCTTGATGGACTTTTGATGAATGAATTTGAGGTCAAGATCAGCTAAAAGCATAAGCCATCGTGTGACACGCTTGATTTTGATAAGGTTTGGCGTACATGAAGTGTAAGGGGTCGGTGTTGGTCACAACATAGGTTTTGTGGTTGAGTAGGTAATGACGGAGTTTGGTGGCAATGAAAACTAAGGCTAAGAAATTTTTCAAGATGGGTGTATCGGGTTTCATAGTCCAAAAGAGTACGGATTATGTAATAAACCACCTGCTCCCTGTGTTGTTCATCACGATGAGCGAGCATGGCTCCCAAGGAATGATCGAGTGAATGATATGTATAGGTAAAAAGGTTGATCATATTTAGGTGGAATGAGTATGGGTGGTGGAGAAGGTATTGTTTTAGGGCCTCAAAATCTTTTGGCAGTCATCATCCCATTTAAAGGAGACATCCTTCTTGAGAGATGATGAAATGGTCGACATCGATCGATAATTGTGAAATGAAATGTGAATAGATTGCAAACTTACCTTGCAGGCTATGGAGTTGTTTAAGGTTAGTGGGCGGAGGCATTTCTAGAATGGCCTTGACTTTAGCAGGGTCAACTTCTATACCACATAGGGAAACGATAAATCCTAGGAGATTTCCTGAGAGAACCGCGAAGACACACTTCTTAGGTGAAGGCGGACGTAATATTTAATGAGGTGGTCAAAATGGTTTTAAGGACGTAAGGTGCTTGAGCGGCGCTTTAGATTTGGCCAAGAGATCATCCACATAATCTTCCAATATGTGATGCATGATGTCATGAAAGATGTAAGTCATAACCCGCTGATATGTGGCACCAACATTTTTAAGGCCAAAAGGCATGACTCGATAGCAGAAGGTCCCCCAAGGTGATGAATGAGGTCTTGTGTTGATCTTCTCTGGGGCAAGCAAAATTTGGTTATAACCCGAGAAGCCATCCATGAGTGATAAAGCATCTCATGACCAGCGGTAAGGTCAACCAACTTTATCAATACCAAGTAAGGGAAAGTCATCTTTGGGGAGGCTAGGTTGAGGTCACTAAGTCCATGCAAATGCAGAGTCCCCCCTACACTTTAGTGAAAAGGGACGATGTTAGAAATCCAACGAGGATAATCAATGGGTAAGATGAAGGAAATGGAAAAAGAAGGCACTGAAGTTCTTCTTTGATAGAAGAGCAATGCGAGGGTGCATTTTCCTCAGCTTTTGTTTGATGGGTTTGGCATCGGGAATGGTTACGATATTGTGGACCACTATGGTGGGGTCAATACCGGCATGTCTACGTAAGACCAAGAAAAGCATGGTTATGATCTTTGAGAAAAGAAGTGATGGCTTCCTGTTTAACAACATCTAAAGATTGACCAATCTTTAGGATGTGTGGGTCATCCTGAGTATGAATGTTGATCTCGATAGTCGATTCATTCAACATGGTTTGTGTCTCAGAGGGTAACGACCGATGAATATATGAGTCTTCTGCACCAAGGTAGGTGAGTATAGATTCATCATCCTGACATTGAACGAATGTTAATTGAAGGTGTATCATCATCGATCATTTCAGGATACAGAAGGGAAGAGTGGAAGGGGCCTCGCCCTCACATTGATAAGTCAGAGGCCCCAAGGAAATGGTGTTTATGAAAAAAAAAAAGTTAGGAGGGATAGATTCAGGATCCATCGACTCGCGGTGAGGGTGGTGATGAAGGCGGAGCAAGTGGAGAAGGTGGAGAAGGGCTAGTGTCCTTAATGAGTTCAATGCGGGCTTGTTTGGTAGGTGGTTCAGGGAAAGCCGATACCACTACTGGTCATTATGTTTGTAGGTGGTACATGGAATAATGGTATGGCGGCCTTGCTTGTAAAATCCAAAACCAAAACCCTTCCACACACATCAGTGCAGAAGGTGTGGGAAAAATGGTGATTGGTAAGTGATTGGAAGTCAGCGGAAAATGGGCGAGTTTGTGGCGGTGGTTCATGTGTAAGTGGTAGTATCAAGTCCCCCATAGGTGAGACTAGTACGAAGATGAGGAGGACCATAAAGGAGGCGTTCTCCTATGTGGTGATCATAACGAGGGTGTTGGTGAAGACTTCCATACTCTTGTGGAGTAAGGAATGTGTTGACACTATATAGGCGGTACTCCCCAGAGTGAGGCATTGAAAACACCTTCCAAGGGATCGGTGGTTTTATGTAGGTAGCTAGAATGGATGATGTGTCGAGGTCGATGCGGAGGTGGAGTTAACATATTGGGAAGTCGATGGGTCACCGTGGAGGTCAGGGGCAGCGGTAGGAATGGAGGAGGTATGTGTGGTTGAGGTAATGGGTCAGTACTGTGTAAGTGAGGTGTAGGTGTGAAGAAGTAATGGTCAGTAGAGGTAGATGGCTTAATAGGTATGAGCACATCATTGGGTCGGTAAAGCATGTTACATGTTTTAAAAGGTGATGGGTCAGCTGGAATGGTATAGGTGTGTCCTTCATGTTCAAACTTTACACAATGATGCAAAGTGGAAGGAACGCAACCCATGACACAATCCGTGGTCTGCAAGCAATAGTTATATTGAATTCCCCTCCAAGACGTAAATAGTTCTAGAATAGTGCGGGGCCCACGCGAATGTGGAGGATGATGGTGCCTAGTGTAGAGGTGATAGCATCATCAATGAACGCAACATGACCGACCGATGTTTATGCATGCAATTGTTCGGTATGCGCATTTGAGTGAATGCATGGGATGAGATGATGTTAATGCTAACGCCCCCATCAATCATCACATGGTGTACTCGTATGTCATCGATGTGAACAGAGATGAAGAGGGTGGGGTCCGGGTCATCATTTTGGTGTGGCGTGATCTCTTCCTCTGAGAAGCTAAGGGAGGCTACTTGGTGAATAGGGTGGGGTGAAGATGAAGGTGGTAATTTGGTGAGAGAGGCTACATGATGGGGTGTGATAATGGAGGCTACGGGTGTAGGGTCATTGGGTAAAACCTCAATAGATTGAAGAACCTCCATGAGAGCTTGACGATGGGATTCTTGAGGTTTGAATGAGGTCATATAAGGAAATCTTTGAGGGGAGATTGGTGTAATTGTTTGAGCATGGTGCGATGTGTGACGCCATTAGAAATGGGGTACGGGGGCAGATAGTGATTTTAGGTATGGGTGCAGATGGTATGTTGGGTATAGGATTGGTTGGTGGGTCAATTGCCTTTTCTTTACCTTATCCTTCTAAGCATGTGTAGTGACGTGTATCATGTTGATTTGAGGGGAGTCATGAAATGGAGAAGGTGTAGGATGAGTGGTATAACGACACGACGAGCAAAAACCTACTGAGGAGAAAACCCTTGTGAGGTGAGCTGGGTGCAACGACATTGGGGTGATGGCATGGCAAGTTCTCTGATGTGAACCATGTTAATTTCAAATCTTGGGGTGGCTCTAGGAGCTATGAGGGTGGAGGTTGTGGTTGTTGAGTGGGCAGTGTAGGAATGGGTGTCAGTGAAGCAGGATCCTCGTCGAGAAGGTCGTCATCATCAAAGTTGGCTTCCTGAGGACATAACTCGATCAAGACGGTTTTCAAGGCCTTGCAGCTTCTCCACATCGTGCCCTACACACATGGTATGGTAGCAAATTTTAGTATCATCAAACCCTTTTGGCTTGGGTTTGAGGGGGTCATAAGGTCTGAGTGGCGGTAATGTGATGACAAAAGTCTCAAGGAGGTTGGTTAAAATTTTGGCATAAGACCCTACTAGTGGATCACAATGGGAAGTGAATGTGGGTTTGGGTGTAGGTGTGGTTGATTGTTGAGGAATGGTCTTTGGAAGAGGAGGAGCGGATCGAGCTATGGGTTTGGGTGTCGCATGGTGGTTTTGGGTGTCAGCGTGTTTGTTTAGGTAGGGGTATAGTAGATGGACGGGTAGGAGGGTGTGTGGTTGTTTTGACTACCTTATTATGGGGTAGTGGAGTTTTGTTTTTGGGTCACACCTTCTTGGGTAAAGGTGATATGGGTGTACAAGGTCTAGAAGGAAAATCAGATGGGGGAAGAGGGCGAGTTACCCATGGGGATAATGAGGTGCTGTGAAGGTAGATGATGCGGGTCGTGCTTGGGGTGTGAGAGACAACGACTGAAGTGTAGTGGGTAGTGAAGCAATAGCTGAGGGTATTAGAGGTATGGGTGGTAGAGATGTCAGCAGGTGTGCATGTGTAAGTCATGTTGGGCATCTCCGGTAGGTTAGAGGTTTGTGAGGAAGGAATGGGTTGTTGTGTTTTTGGTTTATTGATGGGTGGAGGTTGCTTGACCATGTTAGGAAGTCCGAGGTCCTTAAGACAGATGGGATAGGTGAAGGTGTGATTGGCAAAGCTGGGGTATGAGTTCTATGGGTTTGGTGCTTTTTTGGGTTTGTCTTGTAGTAGGTGTGGTGTTGACTTTGGAGGATGTAGCTAAATCCATTTGATAGGTGGATGAGTAAGGTCAGTGGTCGGGGTGACCCCTAAGGTGGTAATAGGTTTAGTCGAGGCAAATGTTGTAGGTGTGGGGTTTGGGTTTAGATGTAGTTTGGGTTATGGGTAAGGGTGTATGTGAAGTTATGATGGGTGTCATGGAAAGGAGTTGTGATAGAGGTGGTTGTGTTTGGTTCGATTAGTCAAATACTTTTGGGTGGATAATGGAGGTATCAGTAAGGGACATCTGCATCTGTGTTGAGACCAGAAGGAAGAAGATGCCCCCATAATAAGGCTCTATCCACATAATCTAAGTGATCGGCCAAACATGAGAACGACATGTCTATAGGTGGAGTTGATGAGGACCTAATGGTGATTCCCATAAAATGTGTCTTAGAGATGGGAATTGGCTAGCTTTAGCTTCCGTGGGTAAGAGAGCCGAAAGTAGGTCTACAGGATTCTGGGTAGCTGATGGAGAATGCTCACCAAGAGGCAAAGGTATCTCAACTGGGTCTGTGATGGGTGGAGGAGATGATGGGTGCTCCTCTATAGGTGGAGGAATGGATAGGTGCTCTTTTGTGGGTGGAGGAGGTAATGGGTGCTCCTCTATGGGTGGAGGAGGTACTGTGGGTATCGGTTCTCTAAGTGGAGAAGCCAAAGGTGAAATGGTTTCGATGTTAGCGGAAGACTCCTCCGTAGGTAATGAAGGAGATGAAAGGTGTTCCTCTATTGGTGAAAGAACAGGGAGATTGGTTCCAATGCATAGAAGGAGGACTTCGGGCTAGAATCTCCTCTATGGAAGGAATATGGGGTATTTGGGAGGTGACAGGTGCATCATTAAAAATAGCGTGAACCTCACGGGTATGGGTATCATGAGTTGAGGTCTCACCGGTTTGATCAGATGAAGGAGCATGGTTGGGAAATGGTTTCTTGAAGATGTGTAGGTTTTGGTTGGTAGGTGCATTAGGATTATCCATGGTTAACTCACCTTTCTCGAGCATTTCTTGGACAATATTTTTGAAAGTGATGCAATTTCCATCACTATGACCCTTTACTCGATGATAGTTACAGAAGTCATGTTCCTTATACCATGCGGGCATGGGGCGAGCAGGGTCAAAACCAGTGTGTGGTTTTATGGGTGGAAGAGTGATGGCTCCAACTTTGATAAGATTTTCTAAGATAGAAGAGTAAGGTTCCCAATTGGGGTGTATTTCCATTCTTTCTCGTCTGAATTGAAAAGTCTGGATGGGTGAGAGATTAGATGAGGGGGTAGCCTGATTTGATGGATGAGTTGGGCCGGCCTTGAGTACCATAGCATTAGCGGTGCCCTTAGCCTTTGAATAATTGTTTTATGGTTTGGAAGAAGAAGAGGTATCATTCGACTTGAATGCCAAATTCTTATTGCGTAATTGGATTTTCTTCTCTTCGATGGCCCAATCTCTAACTTTCATGCCATAGTGAATGCTTCATCGAATGTTCGGAAGGTTTGGACCTAAGGTCAGTGAGATATGTCTAGCACAAGCCCGTGTGAAGAGCTCGATGAGTTTTGTTTGGGGCAGTTGGAAGGTGAGTTGATTGATCAAGCTACGCCAGCGAGTGACAAAATCTACGATAGATTCATCCTCATACTAACGCGTGGAGTATAGGTTGGTCATGGTAACCTTCTTGACGATATTGATAGAGAAATGATCCAAGAAGGCTTGGGCTACCTGATTGAATGAGAATATAGAGTGTCTAGGTAACCCACTATACCAATCTAATGCAGTCCAAAGTGAGGACATGGGAAAGGTTCTCAAGAGCAAGGCATCATCGTGAGCGATCAGATAACACCCGTGTTTGAATGACCGCAAATGCTACTGCGGGTCTTCTTTGCTATTAAAAAGATTGAATTTAGGCATTTCCCAATGCACGGGGTATGGGCGAATAGGAATAGATGGGTGGATGGGCTCATTGCAAATCTCGTCATAGGTGAGAGTGTGTTATGGGAGCTAAAACCGATGCCTCCAATGTCTCATCTTGTCCAACATCAATTTGATTAGGTCATTGGTAGGTCATGATGATTGGGGTGCCTCCTATAACGTGAGAGAGGGTTGGTTTTGGGCATATAACGGGGGTGGCACTCTAGTGTATGGTGCTACCATGTAGGTTGATTGAGGAAGAAGGTAAATGAAATAGGGGTACGTACCCAGAGTGAATAATGGATGAAATGGGAGGTTACTGATAGTATGTATATGGAGGTGGAAGGGTCATGGTAACCCTAGTGGCAATGGGGGCTAATGATTGTGGAATGGAAAGGACCACGTTCTGAAATGGGGTAGGGGTCACCAACACGGAGGTGGTAATGTAGCTACGGGTATGTGTGAGACATTAGGGGTGGATGAGGTTGCATTTTGGGTAGTTGTCGAGGGTATTGTGGATGTGGCGGGTGCCACGGAGGTGGCAGATGACGCATCATAAGGGTATAGGACCTAGCCATGCAGACGACTAGGGGTAAAGTAGATGCAGGCAACACAGAGCCAGATGGGGCTGATGCAGGAGTGGGAGCAAGAGTCGGGGGATAGATACGGGCATGTCATATATCAACTGACCCGAGGCATCTCGAGTGGATGAATGGGAAAGGTAAAACTGTACAAAGGCAGGGTTTTGGTCAAGGAGTCGTGCGAACTCCTCATCTCCAAGAGAGTGATAGTGATAGGTTGGATGGGATCCATGGCTAGTGATAAAATGGAAGGTGGTGAAGGACTAGGTGGGAGTGGTTGACAACTAGCATGAAATACGAGTGCGCTTTCTTGTTTTCGGTCAGCACCATGTGAACCAAGATCGATCGTAGTAGGGCTACTTCTCTCAGTAATGACACAAAAAAACAACAGGAACAGGTGAATCTGATGGTAAAAAGTGTATTAGGTACCAAATGTGGGTTGGGAAATGAAATAGCTAACCGATGCCGGTTAGGGAAAACCAACGCCGGTCAGGGGGTAACGCATTGCACGGGTCACCGAGAAAATGGATAAAGAGTGAAAAACAAGGTAGAGGTCAAATCTGATGTATGCCAAATCGATGAGTTTTACAATGTCAATGGGAATGATGGCAGTGATAGGACTGTGAAAAGTGGAAGAAGATGAATAAAATGTCCTTTGGGTAGGTTAACAAAAGGACCTAGAACCGATGTCGGTTGGGTATAACCGATGATGGTCAGAGGGTAACCAACGATGGTCACTGGACACCGGTCACTGTGAAATTGAAACAATGATGAAAGAATAGTGGTTGTGAATTAAAATCTGATGTAGAATCAGACCCAAAATTCTGAGAATGATGATGATATGGCCCAGCACACTCAGGTGAAGCCGAAATACACCAGTTGATGAGGAGCGTGCAAGGATGAACAAGAAAAATGAAGAACGTGATCTCTCACCTCAAAATGCAAGCCAAGTAGAAACACTAAGAAAAATGTGATCCTAGGAGTGCCTTTTCTATTATGTTTGTTTAGCTTATGCTATTTAAGGACTGACACATGAATTGTGAAATAGAGTTTTTGGTGAGGATGGCTTCCTACAAAGAAGGAGATCTAAAAGGTGAGGTTTCGGTATGTTATGGGGGGGTGGGCTTCATCTCAAGTATGACTCGACAGAGAACAACGAGTGGGAGTACCCATCAATCCTCATATCATATGATCGTTGTGATCACCTACAGCATTCCCAAAGATGTTGTTTAAGAATATGTGTTTGTTTTGAATTTGTGTAATTTGGCAAGACTCAGAGAGAGAAAGAGATGTGCTTTCTATGGTTTGTTTTTCAACCATCAGCTGGTCATGACTTCCAGCGTATAGGTTGCCCTCAATTAATGTGAGCTAATGCGATAAATCAAAATGGAATGCACTTATTTTTAAGCCCAAATCGAAGTGTGAAGTTGGATGACACAATAAGATGAAGAGGAAGAGGGATGCTCTTTCACTACAATGCAAAAAACACGAAGAAATGGTTCTTTTTAATTACACCAAAAGAAAGGTTTCCTTTAGAGCAAATAGAAAGAAAAGGTGGGTTACCAAGGAAGAAAATTAGTGTGTATGCTTTTCAGAAGGGAAACAAACACACAAATTTTCCTAGGAATGAATGAAATGCAAGGAACCCTGATGGGTCCCACCAAGCATGCCAAAATGTTTCACCTGATTCTTAGACATTTCTTTGAAGTATTGATGAAACAGATAGGGTAACAGGCGTAGGAGGAATACCTGTTCAAATGTTGGTTGATGGGTTGTTGCGCATGTATGACTTCCGAATCCACAACTGGTTGTGAGAGCTTCCTTTTGGCTAGGAGGAACTACCTGTAATAAAAGCAAGACCACCATAAAGAATTAAACAATATGTGCAGTGAACTACCTAGCGTATGCTAGATCCGGAAGTGTGATACTTCCTGATGGTCATCACCCACTTGCTTTTAAAAATTTAATGCGGTAAATAAAGTAAATCCTATTGTAGTTCGAAATGATTTAGGTATCTCACTTAAAACACAATAAGAAAGATCTAATCTAACAGGCTAGGTTAGAGTAGGATCCAAAGGTCAAGTGATTGGTTCTGGGTCTCTACAGGTCTGACAGAGGTCTCAGGCAGATCACAGGTGAATGAGGGTGAGGTGGAATTAGGTGGGTAGGTCACTGTTCTGGTTGTATGGGAAAATACAGAGACCAATGCCGGTTAAGGGTGACCGACGACGGTTGGGTGTAACTAGTGCCGGTTACTGTGGAAATCTGGGAATGCCACAGAATGAGCTTTGGGTCTCCTTTGTGATTACACAAAGGACTTTGGTTGGTCAGAATGAGGTATTGGGTGGTTTGGGTAGGATCTAGTGAGGTTTTAATGGGTATATGGAGGGGTGAGTGTTGGAGGAAGTCAATGGGTGGCTAGGTGAACAATAGGTGACAATATAAGGATGGAATGAAATAAACCAGAGAAGTATAATGTTATACTTACTTGGATCCTGGTCCTGAATGCTTGTGAGTGAGGGATGGAGGTGTTGATGAGAGGTTGAAGGCTGCAGGTGATCACAAATTGTAGGAGAGCTTCTACATGGGCTGCATGTGCATTCCTCTTTGCTTGGTTAGATCAGATCATTGTTGGGATGGCTGTGTAGGAAAAATGCTTGATCTCCTTCCTTGCATGTGTGTTCTCACTGAAATTCGATCTCAGAAGATGTGATATCTCTCAGAATGTGCTAATGTTTGCCAACCTTTTCCAATATTTTCCAACCTTGAAAATAAGGTTGTTTTGGGGGTTAAAAGGGTAACTAACGGTGGTTCTATCTAATCGGTGACGGTTAGGGCTAACCGGCATCGGTCAAGGTGGGATTTCCTAGGTTTACTAAACTAGGGAGATCCTCTTGATTTTCTTAGATCTCATGTCATTAACCCACGGATTAGACTAAAAAGCTTCTTGTAATGTGCAGAAATGTGGTTAGAGAGAATGTAGGCATTGATTTTTAGGGTTTGGGTAAGTCTTAGTTAGTTATGGCAACTTACTAAGAATAGGTCTTAGGGTGAGTTGGCTTGATGAGGTGTCTAGGTGAGGTGTATGTGTGGATATTATTTAAATTAAGATATTTAAATAATAAATATGGTGAGGATAATGAATTAATTTAATTAAATTAATATTAGTGGGGTGAAGGGGGCCATGGCTAGGTGAATGTGATGAAGGGTGCTTATTTGTCGAGGGACCAAAGGGAGTGTGACCTAATTTTAGACTCTAAATATTCACGAGTCCAATCATTGTTATTAACTACATGAGCATACATTTTCCTAAAACTTGTTAAATCAATATTACATCACGAAAAATGTAAAATAACACACATCTTTGTCATAAAAAATTAGAGGCTCTTTCAATTAATAAAGATGACTAAACACATGAGTTCACATAAAGTGAAATGGAAATATTACAAATATTTGTAGCTTTTAATAATGCATTTCCATAATTCTTGAAAGAAAAGGAGCACAATATATTAAGTGATCTAAATACTAAGATCCACACCTTACTACTCTATCAACATCATTCGATGAAATGAAATTATCCTCACACATCTTGTTAAGACTATCCTACCACAATTTTACACAAATCACAACAAAGTATCAAGTACAAATGAAAAACAACCTTTACATGCTACACCTTTTAAAGATTAATTTAAGATTGTTATGTAATGCACAACTAAAAAGTATTGTCGATTTGACACTAAAAGTTACTTTGATTAATTAAATTTCAACAATAATCATATAATATCATAATAATGTATAAGTACTTACAACTAGTGTTTACAATATGCTACAAGCCCGAAAAAACACAAGAGGAAAAATTTACTTAGACACACAAAATGGTATATGAGAGATAAGAATGTGCATAATGGGAAAATTGGGAGAAATTATCATCTAGTTACTTTATTATGGGAAAGATGACCTATAACTACACTCGGTATGAAGCCGTATAGGCCTACCAAGAATGTTTGTACATTCATTGACCTATTATGCATCTTAGACCTATTGGGAGTTGGGTTCTGCAAATTTTTGTTACCTTTGGCGGTCTAAAAATGTGTCTCATTGTAAAAACTGTAATATCCCCTTCTCGATCAAAGACACGATGGTTAAGGGAGGAATACAAGGGAAACTTGTCATAATAAATTAATTATAAAGTGCATCTTAAAATATTATTATAAGCACTTTATATTAATTTATTAATGATAAAGTTAAAATAAAAGAAAATATAAAGTGATAAAATAAAAAGAAATAAAATGATAAAGTCACTTTATTTTATTATTTTCCCTAAGGAAAATGACAACCCATGTGAAGAGAAAAAGCGCTAAAAAATTAAATGCATGTAAAAGTAGGTGATTGGTGGTTGGGGGTGGCTATTAAAGCCAAGATTGCTTATAAAAGCAAGTCAACTTGGCTTTGTAAAGCATCTACTTATATTTTCATATTTCACTTGTGCAAACTCTAGAGCTACATTTTTTTGGGAGTTCTCTTACTTGTGGAGGTCAAATTCTACATAATCCCTAACTTCGGTGGCAATAGATCCATTCCTAGTTGGTAGAGCATTCTTCGGTGAAGTTTTTAGATCCATATCCCTAGCTTGTCCATATTTGGGGATATTTCATATTTCCAGCCTTCTACATTCAAGTTTTCAGTTCAAATTTGGAAAAACTATTTTCCAGGTGTTATCTATCAGTTCCATATTTGAGGAGTAGTTTTAGGTGCCTTCCACCCATTGGAAAATTGTGCTTGAATATGCATTGGATATGTATTGGATTTATCTATCTTTTAAGCTATCATTTGTAACCGAGGTTATTAATTTTGTAAGTTTCATCTATATTTTCATCATTAAAAATTCAGATCTGGACACTAAAAATTGTTTCTCAGTTGTTTAATGTTCTCTATATTTTTCTACATCTTTTGAAGCTTCTAGGTATTGTTGAAAGTGAATATTTTGAAGATATATATATTTTAAGATTTTTGTACCTTGTTGTCTTGGAAAAATCAATATTACATCTGCAGATTTTAAAAAAAATTGAGTTTATAGTGATATCCTAAAATGGATATTTCAAAACCTAAGTTTCACACAATATTGAAACCATCTAAAAATATATGAATGAAACTCAAACCCTAACCATGGGTGGAAGACATTATAAGAAGGTTAGTTCTTAAGTTGAAGTGCAATCCATGCACTGCCTACTTCGATGGTACTTTGTATCGGAATCAAACCACACATAGTTCTCTACATAACATGCGATATCTAGATAAATGCAACTAGTTGACAACTTGAATCACTTTGAACATGCTTAAGATGATTGTGCTCTTGTTAAGATATTGAGTAGGTCTCTTTGGATGTTTAGAAATGGGGAATATGAAATCCTTGACGTAGTTGAGTGTTTCGTAAATGTAGTAGTGGCTGCCATAATTGTTGTGCATTAGCTTTGAGAAGATTTAGGAGCCTTATATTCCTTTTGTGTGTGTACTTGTAATGAGTGTTGATAGTGATTTATTATATTCTTGATAAATGTGCAAATGAGGTGATGTTAAATTTCTATATAGGGATATGAAGGTAATTTATCATGTAAAATTTTACTAAGGAAGATGAAAATATCCAAAAAATATACTACATTTGAAATCAAATTTGGAAGATGTGTCGGTCCAAAATTGTACAGTTAAGCCGAGACCCAATTCCACATCCTAACCTTAATGTACAGTTTTGGACAGAGAGATGGTGAATGAAATTTGGAAGTTGCATCATGATGGAAGAGGTTATACATTGATTTTATGAATTCATGTTCAATTTTTTTTGACACAATAGTGTATAAGAATAAACAAGTTAAGAGAGAGATAATGAGATGTATTTAGTGGGTATATGATGTAGGTGTTTGTATTAGCCAAGAAGAATAACCAAAACCAACAATATCAAAGTGATAAATTTTCAAATTTAAATGTCTACATTTACCCCCATTTAAGTATGAAATGAAAATTACATGCTTAAAGGAAAATGATACCTAAGTGTGTAGACACACTTTGTCTTCGCTCAAAGTTTTTATCATTCAAATGTGTTGGTGTTGACATGCTCCATGATGAAACCTACAACATATAGTGTAGTCAATGTCCATAATAGAAATTGAACTATGACTCAAATATAAATATAAAATCTAAACTTTGTATAAGGTGAAATAAAGAGATGTAAAACATGGAAGGAATACACATGGTTGTTTTACAAGGGGGAGAATTCATGTTCCTTGCTTCTAGTTAGAGATTGGGATTATGTTATTTAACTTGCTAAAATATTAGGGGTGATCAGTCCCTAATTGTGTTGAAGGAGAAACTGGAGTATTGGGTGCATGTAACCCAACATTGAATAGGAGGTAGAGAGAGAAGAAGAGAGAGGTATCAATGCACCCCTGTGAAGGAAGAATATTGTGTATCAAAGTTTTTAGTAACCCTGATATATTCCCCTTTGAATGAGGATAAGAAATACTACCTATGAAGAACTTAGCTACTTTGATACTTTCCATAACCCCATGGACCACACCACTATAGATGGATCTAGGCCCAAATTAGTATATATAGACATAAATTATAAAAGAGAATGGGTGCCCACATGCACTTCTCATGTGTCGTAGTGTTGAGTAGAATTGTGTAGGATATTGATTCGATGATGGGGAAGGATACTCATGTCCCCAAAATCCTATATCTTGTGGATCAAAAGCGAGTATTGTAATGGAGTAGTAAAATATTTTATACCCCTATAAAATTCTTTGAACTATGTCAAATAAGTTATGAGATAATGCCAAAAACTCGTATTCATAAGTAAAAATTTGAAACTGTAGAAAAATCCAATGTAATTGCCCCTAGATTAGAAACATATAGAATTTTTGTATCTATAAATGTTTATGAGGGGTTTTCCTTGTAAAAACATGTGCTTGAACACCGGAGGTATGTGTGTAGGTGTAGAATATAGCTCAATAAATTCCCCTCTTTTAAGGTGCGTGCGATAACACATTTGAGTGCAAGGATAAAAATAATATATGTACCATGCATTGTATATCTAAGAATTTGTAGAAAGATGTGAAATGTTGAGGTGGTGTATTCCTTTGAAAAAATATACCTACGAAAGGGGTTGCGGATAGTGGATACCATGGTGCGTAAAGAGACAAATTACCATAACAACAATAACAATAATCATAGTGATAACAATAAGAGAAGAACCAATAGTATTAAACACATATGTAACAAAACTAGTATAGAGATGTAACAAAATGGAGTGAGCAAGTTGAAGCAAGTAACATATAAAGAAGAGACACACAAGGCATGAACACCTCAGTAAACATGGTACACCCATGGTGTTACAAAGACAATCAAGGCACTTAAGATACATATAAGAGAAGAAATTTCATGCAATAAAGTCATAGAGCCACAAACATGGGACATCCAAGGTGTCACAAGATAGGAAAGACACTCATTACACATATAATGAAACAAACAAGTAGTAGTATAAGTAAGTAACAACCATGTATAGAAAATAGTGATAAAAGTAATATATTAAGTAGTAAGAAAACACATAAAGCAAGATATATTAGTGTTGCATAAGACATATGTGTTAGTATTATTAGTTCAAGAGATGACATGTACACAATATATGTAACCAAACATAACATGGAAGTAGAAATGAATTATAATGAAACAATAACACTTGTATAGTGTGGATGGATGCCCCCAAGAGAAGAATGCAAGGAACCAAGCTAGCTCATATTATCATGTAATAACTTGTGTCCCTTGAATTAAGATCAATATATAGCGTGAACGCATGGGTGTAAAGAGTAGAAAAGACATGATATCAATCAAACCATAGTGACAAATAACATATGTAATGTAAAGTGATAACAATGTAAGTTATGTGTATAGGTTCGGGTTTTTTATTTTTTACAAATATGTGAATATTTTTATATTTTTGAACTTAGTTATGTACAAGGGAAAACTTATGGATGGATAAGATTTAAGTATAATATTATTGTAGATGTATGATATTCATGGGATTCTTGATAAGTTTGCCATCGTGTTTTTCTAAGTGATAGACACCACAACCAACTAAATGTAGCAATAGTATAGAGGCCTAACCAATTACATTTGAATTTACCTTTTAATGCCTTATTTACATTTTTTATTCTTTTAATTTTCCTTAAGAACAAGATCACCAATATGAAACTCACGGGCATGCAACTTTTTATTTTAAATGCTTTTGATACATTCTTGATATATACACAACTATTCCAAACCTTAAACCCATCTATAATCAAGTATTTTAAGCTCATGTAATCATTTTTGTGATAATCATTGTCTATAATAAGATATTTGAATGATACTTATAGGTAGGGTATTTCCAATTCTAAGGGAAAAACGGATTTTACTCTGTATACTAGAGAGAAAGGAGTAGTGTCCTGAGGTGTAAAGACATTGGTATGGTAAGCCCAAAGAGCACAAACAATATTATTATTCCAATTAGTGTCATGCTTAACAATGATTTTTTGAAGAATTTTCATAATAGTTTTATTAGTAGCCTCCTCTTGGCCATTTCCTTATGGGTAGTAAGGACATAGAAGGTATGTTTGATTTAAAACTTAATGTGTAACCTTTTAAGCTGCGTGGTTCTTACAAGATGATCCATTGTCGATAATAATGATAGATGGAATTCTAAATTGATTGATGATGTGCATGAGAATTTTTTATAATATCTTATCATGTAGTGGATTCTAGGGGTATTTCCTCAACCCACTTAGTAAAATATACAATGGTTGTAACAATAAATTTGTGTCCTTGATCCGACTTAGGATTAAGTTTACCAACTAGGTCAAAACCACATATGGAAAAATGTCACACAGATAAAATGGGATGTAAGGTATGTGATGGGACATGATTTAGACTGTTGTGTTGTTGACATTGATCACAATTCTTGGCATATTCATGACATGCATGTTCCATTGTTGGCTAATAATTCCCTTGTCGGAGTAGTGTTTAAGACATAACTTTTACGCTAAAATGGTCACCACACTAACTATCATGTATTTGGGAAAGGGATGATTATACATTGTCAACCCATAAAAAACATAAAAGAAATATGTCAAATGAATGTTTAAATAGATAACCCTTGATAAACACATAATGAGTGGCTTCATGATGTAGGTGGTGACCTTCTTAGGGTGAAGAATTGGTTGGTAGTATTTGTGGATAAAGGAAGTTATATATATCAATGTACCATTCAGTATTGTTAGTGTTTCATGTGATGGATAAAACATTAAGTGCATTAACAATATTAGAAGTGATAGTGGATTGATTCCATTGGTAAATAGTAAATGTGGCACAATCATCTGTTATGTCAAGGGGAATAAATGAAGTTGCACTATCCATAACATTTGTAGGTCAATTGTCCTTACAGGATATTGGCTATGACATATTAACAAAGTGTTGAGAGAAACTACTTGATAAGAGTGTTGTATTAGATTACTCACACTTCCTTTGTTTTATATACATCTTGTACTTAATGAATAAGGAGTTGTGAATTTCCAATGATTTGTATGTTTTGTATTTGTAATGTTATGATAGTGTAGAGACCTAGGATTACAAATTTATATTCAATGATATTGCTAGTACACAAGAATCCAAAATGATATGTAAAGGGCATGGCCTTGCCATGAGGGTGACAAAAATAATGCCAACCCTTTCCATTTTAACACACTTGGAACTATATAAATACATACTCCATAGTTCTATATCAATGTTGTACATAGTAAATTCATCTCAAAAGGCATCATTAATAGGGGATGAGTCAAAGAATGGAGCTTCGCAAGCTAATCAACAATTACCTTTCCTTAAATGGATTTTTAGCAACAAAATTGATTTTAAATCATGTTAATAACATTACCCAACATGTAACATGGATGGAAATATGTGTGCGAGATAATAAGTATCGTGAGGGATCAATCTTGGTAATAATATGTATTTGTGTATTAAACATACAATGTCATAATTTATACATAATGAAGATCAATTCTAAACAAAGTTTTTCAATGGAGATATACTTATGCTTATAAGGTAGGAGATTATGTGTTTACACCCTAGTTAGATTATGTGAAATCTAAGATTAGTGAATTAGGTACACTAAAGGATGTAAGGGTTAACTACATGAGATTATTTTGATTAATTAACTTCCAACATTAATTACCAATATCAAAATAACACATTAATACTTGCAACTGATGTACTAAACAAGATATGAACTTGAAAACACAAGGGGATGAGTGAACTTAACTAATTATGGGAAGTTTTTGGTCCGTGAGCTATTGGAATAGGGAGATTTGGGACTCGTGATGCTTTGTTTCTTGAGTTGTATTGAAATTAACTCGGTGTGGAACCGCATACTTTTTCAAGGCCATAACATATGGTCTTAACCCTTTGTAAGGTTTTGAACTTACTTTGATTTTCTCTACAACTTCCCGAGATGATCACCTACCTGCAATGTTTGTCACTATTAAACCCTAGTTGTTGATCATGCATCGAATCTCTCTAAACATCTTAAATGAGGTCTCAAACCCTAACCATGGATGGGATACCCTTTAAGATAAATGTTAGCTAAGTTGTGGGAACCCTCACTCACTATTGACATTGACACTACTTTAAAGAGGCCTCAAACAAACATGTCATTCTCTACCTAGCATGTGATATTTGAATGAATGCAACTAGATTTGGCAACCCTCTTTGAAAATGTTTGAGTTGAGTTTGGCTCTTACTAAAATACTTGGAGAAGGGATGTTTGAGTGCTTGTAGATGAGATGGACTGATTCCTTGACCTAGTAAGAAGCTTGAACTATAGTGATTGCTTCCCTAATGACTTTAGATGTGCTATTGCGAGATTTAGGGAGCCTTAGGTGCCTTTTGCAAGTGTTGGAAGTGAGTGTATCAATGTAGTGCCATAGGATTTCTAAGTTAGCAAATGAGGTAGTGTTTACTTTCTTATATAGGGTTATGTAGGTGATTTATCAAAGAAAGGCTGACCTAGAGGGATTAAAATACCCAAAAAAGAATATGAAATTAAAAGAAAATTTGGAGAACATGCGATGCAAGATCATACAAGCCGGATAAGACTAGATATAATGTCATGACCAAATTGTGCGGCTGGCCTAGGGATCAAAAACATGTAATTTGAAGTTTGCAACTTGTCAATTGATGTTTGTATATGGATTTTATGTATTTTACTCTCATAAATTGATGAAATTTCAGGTGTGTAAGGATAAATAAGCTAGACAAGATACCTCAGAATGTGCTACGCGAGAATGAATAGGTTGTGTTTATCTTAGTAAGAGTGCATTGTTAAAACCAACAATATTAAAGAATAAATTGCCAAATTTGAGTGTCTACATTCCCCCTTTAAGTATGAAATGATATGTTATGATCTTGGTGTAATGGTTCGTTACATTAGTACCAGGAGCGACCACCTATGTTCAAATCCCGATCGATTGGTTACGTCGTGTATTCGGGGCCCGTGGGGCACCTAAACGTCGATGAAATGAGGATCGTATGTATGGGAGTGTAGGTGAAAACCCAACCTGAGGTCAAGATCTATGGAAGCATGGTGGGATGTTATGATCCTGGTGTGTAAATTCACTAACACCTCAAGGTTTTGATGTAACATTCGTTACATGATATTACATGATTAAAGGAAAACATACTTGAGTTTGTATACACACTTTGTCTTCACTCAATTTTTTTTTGCAGAGTCTTGTTGCATTGGTTTTGACAGAATCATGATGAAACTTGCAATACATAGTGTAGTCAATTTCCATGATAAATAATTGAACTTTAACTCAAATGTAAAATATAGAATGTAATATGTAAGATTTACATTTGCACAAATTTAATTAGAAAGAGATGAAAAACATGGAAGGACTATACTTGTTTGTTTTGTAGAGGGAGAGTTTCCCTTTCTTTTTTTGTACTTAAAGATTTGCATTTGTTGAGATCACTTTGAAGGATTGAGGGTTATAAGTCCGAATTTTATCAAGGAGAAACTAGAGTGTTATGTGCATGCAACCCAACATAAAATGTAGAAGAGAGAAGAAGAAGAATGAAGTGTTGAAACACCCCGCTAAGGAAGAAGATCGTGTATCAAAGTTATTCAACAAATTTGATATATTCCCTTTTGGATGCATGAGGAAAGAAAGGATTGGCTATAAAAATAACTTAGCCACTTCCATACCTTCCATAACCCAACAAAACACACCATTGTAGATGAATCTAGGCCCAATTATTTAAATAAGGAAAAATAATGGAAAAGAGAATGAAGGTCCCCATTCCCTTCCCATGTGCTACACAATTGAAGAAAAAATGTAATGTACTAAAATGCAGATGAATGAAGGAGACCCATGCCCCAAAAATTCTTGAAAATGTAGTAGAAGCCGAATGACATGGTGAAGAAGAATTAAAGTACTTCATGCCCCATGTAGCTGATCTGGATTGAGTGAAGTGGATATGAAACTATGTGAAAAACTTGTACTTAAAGCTACACTTATGAGTTTGTTGGGAATTTTGGTGTAACTTCCCTAGAAAAACCACGTGAAAGGGGAAAGACCATAAACATGTTCATATTTATCTAGGTTTTTGTGCTTGGATGTGTTTTTGAGTACTTGTACCTTTTTTATACAAATATGTTACCCTAGAATTTCACCTATGTTTTTGTAGGTGTAGAATATCCTTGGATGAATGTCCCCTATTTTGAGGCATGTGCAAAACCACGTTGAGCACTTGGCTCACAAAAAGTGTGGCCATGCACTAGGAGAGTGGTATTTCAAAATCTTTCCCATCAAATATTTTTGTTTCCTACATTTGGCTACATAGTGGTTAGACAATCCACAAAAAGTGCATGGATAATTGTGCCACATTTTCTGAATATCATAACCAAATTTCTTATACTGAAATAGTGGATCAAAAGTTTTACCATTTTCTTTATGGTTATGATAAGAATGAGGTGGAGGAATCTCATTACCTCATCTTTTTGATTTCTTACCAAGCCCTTCTTCGTACGATGATTCACTAGATGTAAAGGGGGAAGACACTTTGTTGTCAGAAGCTCATCTTCTTTCATCAATTTTGGAGAATTCTCCAACTTCCATTTTTCCGCCACTAGCATAATCCAAACCTACAAAATGAGGATGATCCTCAACCTGTATTGGATTAAATATACCTTGGTTGTTATTGTAGACACCTATAATTACGCTGAGCAATTTAATACTTAAATTGCGCTAATTATCTCCTTTCTTGCAAATTACTGACATATCGTCAAAGGCGCTCATCTTCTCTCCTATCATCATTAATTAATTACACTACGCTAATTAATTAAGTTGCATATCCAACGAATACCTAATTAACGACCTTTTGTTAATTAATCCTTCCTTCTATCTAGACTAATTAATTATTATTAATTAATTAGCTCCCCTTTCATTTAACCAATAAATCAATATTTAATTGATTTAATCCCCTTCTATAGTCTAAATCATGCTAATATTCCTCTAAAAGATTCTATAAGCTTGCACATCTATTAATTAAATCATCTTGATTAATTAATAGGCCCCCTTTATCCACATGGGTCACTAAAGGACAAACTAAACCCTCCTAAAGTTAACTCAACCCTATCTAAACCCCCCTTATCCACAACTAACTCAACATCCCTATTATCCCACATGCAAAGGGATGTAGTGGTTCCTTTATCCATTGGGATATATAAAGAGCCCCTCCTATATTTACACTTACACCTAAATTCCTTGAGAAGACAAAAGCAAAGCACATAACAAATAGACTAAAAGCTTTCCTTTGTTATTCTTGAGAATTCACCATTTGAAGAGCTAAGCCTCCTTTCTTGCATTTTCTAGCTAAGTGCTTGGGTCATATGGGGATAGTCAAAGGGTCTTGTAGCCAAGCTTTGATGAGCTCCCATTCCTAGGTTCTTGGATATCAAAAATAACCAATTTGATTGCCATGGAGTCTACATAGGTCCATTTGATTTTGTTGTTAATCAAAAGAGTAGAGGTTCTTGACAATTAGCATGTTAGTTTGATTTATGCTTTAAAGTTCTAATGCAATAATGTTATTGTCTAACCTTGCTTAACTCTTATCTTGATGGTGTTTTAGATTTTGATTTAGCTTTGTTAATTAAGACTACTAGGTGTTAGTTTTAATTTCCTTAACTTAGTTGAACAAAACCATACACACATTTGGCATGCCCGGTGGGACCTAGTCCCTTGGCATTTTAGTTTGAATTCTATTGTTTTGGCTAACTTTTGATATGCACATATAGTAATTAATGTCCATTTTCTTGGGATTTTTTTAAATTATATGTGTAGGTTCTTTTTCATAGTCATCATTTTAATGGGTTGTTGCCATTTTCAAACTATTTTGCTAAAATTTGAAGTATTGTGAAATTTTTGTGTTTTTTTACCATATTTTGGTTGCAGGAGTGGCACATGTACACTTATCTTGGCACAGAGCTCTTGCCCATAGCTCTCTTGATCTCTGAATTTGTGGACCACAGCACACATGCACTAACCTTGGCGCACATACCCTAACCAGGGCGTAGGCGCACTAACCCAAGCGCAGATGCCATTTCGTATTGTACCTTCACTATAACACAAAAACTTGTCGATCGATCGCATACACACAACCCGAGCACAAGTGGCATCTCTCACAGTAGCACATGCACTTTTTTGGTAGCGTAGACACTCTGCCGAAAACTATCACTTGTTTTGATCGATTGTGGCACACACACACTTATCGTGGCACGATGTCTCTCTCGGTAGCGCAGCACTCTGTCATTATCCCGACATTATCATTTACCTCCATGGTGTACACACTCGATCCTAGCGCACCCACCTTTTTGGTGGCGCAAGTGCACTGTAAGTCAAAAATATAGAGTGACACATCCGCCCTAACCCACGCACATGCCCAAACAGGGCGCATGTATCTTTCCATGTTATTAAGATTAAGATGTTAAGGTGCTAACTTTCTTACAAGTTTTATCTAATTAATACTTATTTTTGCAGGGTGTGTTTACATGCTTTTGCTAGATTAGGTAAACTTTGCATGTTTGCTTATAAGAATAAGATCACGTATGCTCTTCCCTCGCATCCCTTGGGGTGATCTTGGGAATCAGAAATGATTCTTAGGTCTTTTTGATGCTTTGAAATTGTTAAGAATATCTGAATTGGAATGGGTTAACTTGGTGTGTTTTGAATTAAAGTGTTTTTCCATTTGATATCTTCTTAAATTTTGGAAACATCACGTATGCTCTTCTCTTGTGTCCTTGGATGATCTTGAGAATCAGAAATGATGTTTACTATTTTTATGGAAAACTACTAAACTCATTGTGCAGGACCAAAACACACGCTTGTCAAAGAAAGGTGGAATCGAAACGAAGTCAAAAACTACTAATATAGTTGTTGTACAGGTTTTTCAAGCAAACCACACCTAATTAAACAAGATAAAAAGAACAACATATTCAAAACAATATATTGCAGGTTTTGGAAAAGGGTACACCCCTATCCGCTCAGCTGGAACATAACCCCTTTGGTATAATGCCTTAAGCTACAACAATGGGGGTGGTTTCAGGAACCCCAAAGTAGTCCACACAAGAGGGAACCTTGTGGAAAAAATGGGAAGTGCTCCGCACTACCTACTTGACTAGTGATTCCTTGCGAGATAGCATTACCGGTTGTCCATATGGCGAGCCCAGGGAGAGCACATGTGGACGCACTAGTTTCCCTTTGTGATCAAAGGGGGTAAAGTAAAGCCTGAGATACTCCCAAGATAGTCGGGACTATTTGGGTAAATCGTGCTCGCTTAAGATAACTTTGTAACACCTAGGGTGAGAGAACCACCTAGGAAGATATTCTTTGACCAATAGCCACTTTAACCATTTCAAAATAGTGTTGAGTTGTGAGCCATCTTTCATCATGAAACATGTGACGTGTTACTTTCGCTTAGTTTTTCACTTTCCTTAAGGCAAGGTGAAACTCTGCCAAAGTAAAGCCAGCATTTTTCATCACCATTTTTGACCTACTTCCTTCAAACTCTTTTGACACTTTGTTGATCAAAGAAATGTGACTACCTTTGTGTTACCAATCGATTGTTTCTGCCACTTTTTTGTCCATTTATGCCCATCCATGTTTGCATCTGGGTAAGTTAAATGTCTAAAGTGTGTAGAGGCATATTCATATCATTGGTGGCCTTTGTGATCTTGATACCCATGTCAAGATCATCATTATAGTTAGGCGTGGTTCATCATCTTGAACTTCCTTAGAAAGGTTACCTTGTTTGTATTGTATCACTACAATTTTGGTATTTACGTCTTGTTTCTTGTAAACTTGACCTAAATATCCATATTGTAAGGTTATGCTATACACATTTTAACAATTCTTAGTTATACTTTAAGCTTTTAGTTTGACTCTATTACTACCTCAATTTTGAAGAGTGCTACGTGTTACCACTTGTGCGTGTTATATCAATATCATCTTGATATCAATACCTTACTTTCTCACAAAGTTTGGTTAACATATCTTGGTGACATTGTTGTGTCACTCACAAATTGTAATTGGAAATTTTTGAGATATAGGTATTAATTAAATTTGAGCTTGCTTCTAGTATACCTTGTTAGGAGGTCACATTAACTTCTTGTATTTACTTACGTCTTGTTCATTCTCTTGAACTTGGCATAAGTGAGGACATCTTGTTAATTATCTTGCGACACCAAATACTTTTTGAAGCATAGTCTAGGAAGTACTTCATTCATTTGATAGGCTTAGGTACCAAACATTTGTGTCGTTGTTGATTTATCACTCTATCACATTGGTATTCTCACATTGCTTTACTCATTCATATTCTTGACATTCATTTTGCGTTTCACTTAGGTGTGGACACAAATTTTTGAACACATTTACAACTTACCTTAGTGAAACTATTGCAAATCATGGCTCCCAAAACACGATTAGGACTCAAGAAACAAACATACGAGGAACAACAAGCGCAAGCTTGGGAAGCCTCAAACAGACAAGGGTCAAACCCTTTTATTGGACATGATCTAGGGCCTCTATTTTCCACGGAAAAAGAGATAGATGACATGGTCGATCATAGTGGTAATGAATTGGAGTCCCCACATGTGAAATTTGACTTTTAACCCACCTTATTAGATGAGTTCCTTTTTAGAAACAAGGATAGGGTGCTAGCACGGGTTGTAGAATTGGGGGCCAAAATGCCCACTACAAATGAAACAATCCCACCTACGAATAATGCTAATGAGGAGGAGCAACCTCTTATCAACATGGAGGACATTTTAACACACAGACATGCTTCTACCTCCAACGCAGGAAATGATAATGTAGTGGGACATAGAATACCCTTTATCAAAGTACCACGTAGAATCAGGTCAGGACACGAGAAAGTTGAAGAACCTCCACAATATGAGGAAGAAGAGGAACATTTGGAAGAAGAGGTCACCATTCAACAAAAATTAGAAACCTTAGCTGAAAATTAGCCTTACTAACCTCTCATGTGCAAAAGGAAGTAAGTAAGAATGTCCAAAAACCAATGCCTAAGGTCAAAATCAGTGAAATCCATAGGGAAAATCAAGGAGAAGACAATGCAGATTATCATCGTGTATATATCCTAGCTTCTCCTACTAAAGAACAATTTCTTGCACAAGAAGTACAATCCATGAAGGCAACACTCACAAGCCTTCAAGAGAGCAATGTGGGGAGCATTAGAAAGTATCAATATGAAGAACTATGTCCCCATCCTTTTGACAAAGCTATGACACTTCAACCTTTCCCTAAAAAATTCGACATGCCAAAATTCGACAAATATAGGGAAAGGGAGACCCACAGACCATGCCAAATATTTCTATATGGCATGTCAAGAGGTGTCCTATAGTGATAATTATCTCATATGACTATTTCCCAAGAGTCTAGGAGGTCAAGCCTTGGAGTGGTTTACTTGTTTACCTCGGGGGTCTATTTTCACTTGGCCAAAATTGGTAGAAAGGTTTATGTGTCACTTTTCATACAATATAGAGAGTGATATCACCATGGAAGACTTATGTGGCACCAAACAACGTGCTAATGCAACTTTTCCAGCTTCCTACAATGGTGGAGAGGGATAGCTAACCTCTTCCCTTGCACTTTCCCTGAAAAATAGCTGGTATGTATTTTTGTGCCCAACCTAAATCCAGACATTGCTTTCCACCTTCAAATGCATTGTGTTCGCACTTTTGAGGAGGTAATTGAAAAAGGGGTTCAAATAGAGAAATCTCTTATTGCCAAAGGAAATCTCAAGTCACAATCTAAGGATAATCAAAGTGTTAAGCCTACGGAGAAGCCGAAGGTATTTAACAAAAACAAAAACATGGTGGGAGATGGGATCACTGATTCCAAACATGTGTACAAATGGTTCAAACTGGTCAACCTTTTAAATTGACCAAAGGACCTATTCAACCACCACCCAAGTGGAGAATGTTCACTCCTCTCAATGATCCTTTGTCGGTTATATTAAAACAATTAGATGCGGCTCACATGGTGACATATCCTACGACACAACCATTTGATGACAATGCTCCAAAACCATCATGGTATAAGGAGCATGACTATTGCGAATTACATCATGTCAAGGGACATAAAATAGAAAAATGTCTGTGACTTCATCACTATATCCAAGACCTCATCGACAATGGGGAGATAGAGGTGGAAAACCTAGAAAAATCAGACACCCAACGAAAAGATGGGGATATATAAAGAGCCATTCCCCAAACATGGTAAATCAGAAGAGTCAAAGCCGGATCGGGGAGAGTCATCCCAAAGTTATAAAGTAGTGAATTACTTATATACCAAGAAAATACAACAATCATTATGATTCACTTATTGGATGTATTCGCTCTCCTAATGACCATGTGAACACCATTTGAATCAAGGGAAAGGATTACACCATGGTAACAAGGTGTGCCCGCCTCGTGATTCCTGAACTTTCTCCATCAACCCCATAAAATGGTAGGTACAACCTCTTAGAGAAACTTGAGAAAACATGTCTGCCAATATTTCAATCTTGGATCTTCTTAAGATATCAAATGTACACAAAGACATTTTGTACCAAAATCTTCAGGGTCAGGAGTGCCACTAGAGGTAGATCCTACACATCTTCAAGCCATAGTAGCAAACATTGTACCAACTGAACACATTACCTTCAATCATAGGGAGATCCCTACTAAAAATCCAATGCATAATATCCCTTTGTATATTGAGGTAGTCATTACCCACCAGAAGATCAAATGGGTGCTTGTGGACAACAAATCAGGGTTAAACATCTACACGCTGAAGTTGGTTAAGTAGCTGGGACATACTAAAGCAGTCCTGAGTCAAACATCATCACTATCACCACTTATGACAACATGAAAAGGGATTCAACAGCACAATCACGTTGCCCATGGAAGTTGGTCCCACTTGTCATCAAATAAAGTTCCATGTTGTAGAATTGGAACTTCCATATAATATGCTTCTAGGACAACGATGGATTCACGCCATGTAGGTCATGTCATCAACATTCCATCAATGCATTAAGCTAAAGCATGAGGGACATACAATCATAATATAAGGGGATTTAGAGACCTTCGCTCACTGTAGAGCTCTCAATAGTTTTGCACATAAGGGTACATATGCGTGTCCCTCCACCGATATAGTTGTCCCTCTCCAATTTAAAGCCATGGAGTCTCGGATAGATTCAAATTCTCTCAGTTCTTGTGCCCATGGTGCCTCTACATCAACATCCCTTTTGATTCATGGGAGATGAAGGTTCTAGAATACGGTTGTGGAGAATATATTTTACAACAAGCCCTCCTAGTTTTAGACCTCTCATTGTCACCTAAGACTAGAGGTTGACCCAAATATCACTTCAGAAGACCTAGAAATGAGCACACTATTGGGTCATTCTTACTTGGAGGCTTGCTGGTTGAAGAAAAATTGTTATATCCACCTACAACTTGGGTCCCAAAGGATACTCAACCAACTTGCTATCAAACCCCTGAATACGAGAAATCTAGTAAAATGATGTACTCCATGGGCTATAAGAGCCTAGGATGTGGAAGGAATGAGCAAGGAAAACAGAACCAATGCCTCTCTCGCATTTTAAAATAAAGATACGGCATTGGAATTCACCCTTATAGAGCACACCCCAATGATCAAGATGCTACTTGTTCTAAATGGGAGGATAGCTCGGACTACCTAGACAGTGATACAGAATTCCCATTATAGCCAATATGAGGATCTTACCTCCATGAACCTATTCATGAATACCACTTTGTCCTAACCATAACCCCTACGAAACCTACCCTTGACCTTGTTTACCCTTCCCTTGTTGAATGGGACCAACAATGTCATACATCACTAGATCTATTTGAGAATGATGAAGCTATCACAGAGTTCATGGGCATTCGGGATACAATTCCCATTGGAGACCACAAAAAGGATTCTCTATTGACTTGGATACCTGCACCTACTTCGGTGAGGAGGCTGAGCTTCATGGTTAGCAAAACTTAAGAAAAAGTGAGGGCAAAAGTTCCAACATAAAGCCTTGGCAAAAATCAAAGTCCAAGTCACACAGTGAAAACCTCTTTGAGGCATTGGCCGACAAACAGTGCAAAAATCAAAGGAAAATAAAAGTGACCATGCCAAGGATGAAAATCTCATGGAGACATCCTTGGATGAAGATCTCAACCTTCCTCCCGATCCTACGCGTATGGAGGACTTGTCAAAATTACTAGTAGAGGAAACTATCGATGTCAACATTGGTACAAAGAGGACCCAAAATAGTCAAATTGGGAGCTTCACTCTTGGCACGAGAGCAAAAAACATTCACCATGCTACTACAGGAGTTTATAGATGTATTCGCATGGTCCTATAAGGATATGCCAGGCTTAGATCCAACTTTGGTCATGCATAACTTAGTTGTGCATACAGACGCTAAGCCTATTAAGTAGAAGCTCAGAAAGATGCACCCAAGGGTAGCTCTACTGGTTAAAGAAGAATTAGAAAGATTGCTTGTGGCAGGATTCATTTAGCCTATTGATTACTCGAATGGATATCCAACATCGTCCCTGTCCAGAAAAATCCCATGGGGTATTAGAATCTGCATAGATTTTAGAGACATTAATAAGGCTTTCCCTAAGGATGATTTTCCACTGCCAAATATTGATATGATTGTGGATTCAACAACATGATATGAGATGCTATCTCTTATGGATGGATTTTCAAGATACAACCAAATCAAGATAGTCTGATGAAGATTAGCACAAGACAACTTTTACAACTCCTTGGGGTACCTTTTGTTATCAGGTAATGTTGTTTGGGCTTAAAAATGTAGGAGCTACTTATCAAAGGGCAATGATAATTTTCCATGATATGATTCATGATATCATGGAAGACTATGTGGATGACATCCTCAAAAATATAAGACAAGAGAGGATCACCCTGTTATTTTGTGGCGTATCTTTGAGTGCCTACGAGAGTACAAGGTCCGGATGAACCCAAAGAAGTGTGTATTCGGCGTGCTATCGGGAAAATTGTTGGGTTTCATTATATCAAGAAGAGGAATTGAGGTAGACCCTGCTAAAGTGTCTGCTATTACTGAAATGCCTCCTCCTAAGAACATTAAGCAATTGTGCAGCTTGCAGGGAAAAATACAGGCTATTCACCGCTTCATCTCCCAACTTGCCGATAAGTGTCATTCGTTCACCCATTTGCTTGAAAAAGACGTTGCCTTTATTTGGGGACTAGAGCAACAAGGCCTTCGCTTTGCTTAAACAATACTTGGCCAATCCGCCTATCCTCATGCCTCCAACTCCTAGTGAGCCGCTCCTACTTTATATCTTCACTCAATTTGTTATTGGTGCGCTGCTCACCCAATATGACCTTGGTCACAAAGAAAAAGTGGTGTACTACCTCAGTCGTACTCTCATTGCTTATGAGCTCAACTATCCCCAAATTGAAAAAGCTTGTTTGGTTTTATTTTTACTTTTCAAAAACTTTGCCATTATCTATTGAATACCAAAACCAAGCTTATATCCAAAGTTGACCCGCTCAAGTACTTGTTGTCTAAACCCACCCTCACAGGTAGAATGGCTAATTAGATCATTCTACTAAGTGAATTTGACATAGAGTTTGTGCATTAGAAGTCGGTTAAGGGACAAGTACTCACTGATCAATTAGCAGAAGCACCTTTGCAAGGCACTAAACCTTTGAATTTGGATCTGCCAGATGCCTCATTACTATACATTGAAGAATCTGTCGTGTGGTAGATACACTTTGATGGGTATTTTACTTTTCATGGTTCAGGGGTAGGTGTGGTCCTCATTACTCCTTTTGGTGACCCCATACCTCAAGATTTTCACCTGGGTTTTCCTTGCACAAACAATATCATAGAGTATGAGGCACTTATCATAGGGATGAAGCTCACCATCAAATGGGACATCCACCATGTTAAGATTGTGGGTGATTCTTAGTTAATTATCAAGCAAGTTAATGATGAATACAAGGTTAAGGATGAAAAACTCATACCTTACAAGAAGCTGGTAGAAACTCTAAAAGAGTATTTTGTGTGCATCACATTTGAACAAATTCCAAGAGCATAAAACAGATTTGTAGATGCTATGGCAATAGTGGGTTCTATGCTCCATATTCTGCCAGGAAATAATGACATGTCATTCTTTGTAGAAAATTTATGTCAACTCACAGCATACGAAATGCCATAATCTTGTCTCGCTTGTGATGTTGTTGGTCTCATTCCCAGTGTATGATCTGTTTTTACCTATCTCAAAGACAACACATTTCCTCCCGACATCTCCCATTCCAAGAAACAAAGCCTAATTCACCAAATAGCCCATTATACCCTTTTAGGAGGTACGCTTTATCATCGTGGCTATGATGGGAATCTGTTATGTTGTCTCGATATGACAGAGTTAGTCAAGGTAATTAAAGAAGTACATGAAGGGGTGTGTGGATCACATACTAATGGAATGATTTTAGACAAGAGATTGTTAAGAGTAGGCCACTATTGGTCTACCATGGAAACTGATTGTTGCAACTATGTCAGAAAGTGTGTACTTTTTCAGAAGTATGGAAATTTTATCCATGCTCCATCACAACCGTTGTAACCCATCACCACCCCATGGCCATTTTCTAAATGGGGACTTGATTTGATAGGGAAGCTTACCCCTACTTCATCTGATGGCCATACCCACATCATCACAATCTACTGAATACTTTACCAAGTGGGTGGAAGCCATCCCTTTAACCTATGTAACAGGAGCTCAGATTTCCAAATTCATCATGAATCATATCATTTTCCGGTATGGCATTCTTGCAGCCATTATTATTGATAATGGAAATTCATTCAAGAATAAAATGGTAAAAGGTCTCTGTCATTGGTTCCAAATCAAGTTAAAATGGTCTACACCATATTATCCCCAAGGTAATGGACAGGCCAAAGCCATGAATAAGAATTTGGTGTGAATAATGGAGAAAATGGTAAGTAAGACAGGTCGTAATTGGCATTTGCAAATCCACCCAACTCTTTGGGCTTACAGGACCTCCATTCACACTCCTACGGGTGCGATGCCATATTCTTTGGTATTTGGGACGGAATCTATCATCCCATTAGAAATTGAACTTCCTTCCCTAAGAATCTCTCTTAGGGATTATCTGGATAAAGATGAAGATTACCAGTGGCTAGACTGGCTGAGTTAGAGCTCCTAGATGAGAAACACATCCATGCCCTTAATCACCTCAAAGTGTATCAAAATAGAGTCTCCAAAAACTACAATAAAAGAATCATACCTCACCAGTTTGAGGTTGGTGATTTGGTCATGAAGGAGAATCAATTCAACACAAGGGCAGAACGAGAAAAGAAAGGAAAGTTCGAACCACATTGGTTAGGACCTTATGTTATTATGGCTAAGTACGACACAAGAGCATACAAACTTGCTCACCCCAATGGTGATGAGCTCCGTGAGCCCATGAATGCCATGCACCTTAAGCGGTTCTATGCTTAAACATGGCACGAAAGTCTAAAAAAGCAAAAAAAAAAAACATGGTAAAATAATCAAAATACAAAAAATAAAAAAGAGAAAAATAAAAAGAGAAAACATGTCATCCACAAGTGAAAACCACACAATTTTGGCACTTTGGATAGGTCCTTAGGTGAAAACTAGTTTCCAGCACCTTGGGAGGATTTGTTGTTCACAAGCATCTTGCATCTGGGGGTACTTTTACTTAGCTTAGGGCTGGTTCCACATCTGCCTTCCGAGATTCCTTGTGAGCCCAATCTTGTCAAGCCTTGATCTAGCTTTGTCTCCTTTATTTGTCTATGAAGGGCATGGTCTTTGTCTATTCCCCATCTTACGCTGGGGAATTTCTGTGACTTCACCTTCCTGTTTATAAGCGCATGGAATTTTCCCTTGTATATTCCCCATCTAACACTAGGGGCATCCACACTTTCTTGGTTACTGTGCATAGCTCTGGAAAAATGTTAGAAAAACACAAAAACATTCAAAATATATCAAAAACCCTAAACAATAGAAAATTGTTTCAAAAAACACAAAAACAATAGAAAATTGTTTCACAAAAACATAAAAACAATAGAAAATTATTTCACAAAACACAAAAACAATAGAAAATTGTCTTACAAAACAAATCTTACAAAAACATTTACTTTACGTTCACTTGCATTTTCTTGTTTCTTGCTTTTCTTGATTGCTTGTATAGTTTTTTCGTGTTTGTGCGTTTGTTTTGTCTGTTTCTTGGGCATGCTTTGTTAGGATTCATCTTTTCTTGATTAGATTAGATTTACTCTTGCTTGTGCATATTGAAGTGTGTTTTTACATGCTAATGAGTCACATACATTGTTGTATTGGTTCATTATGTTCTTTGTTAGTATTTGATTGTGTTTGATTGTCGCATGTGCATCATTTTGTTATCCCATCATCATGATCCCATTAATATCATCACATCTAACATCATCTATACATCATATATCAAGAAAAAGCTAAGTATACATCATACATGAATGCTAAGCTAATCATCACATATCAAATGGGGGAAAGAGGGATTGCAAATATCACAATCTATCCCCCCACACCCATATCATCATATCATCCCGTCCACTAAGTCTGGCACATCACATGAGAAAATACATTTGATATAACTACAAGATCTATCATATGGAAATCAAAGCACATATACATGTCAAATCAAATTAGGATACATCACAAACACATCTATCTATCCATGAACTCCATCAAGAAATAACAAATAAATGTCCAACATCTCATACACGCATGTCATGTCAAAAGAATGTCCATATATATATACATGTGTGTGGTATATCTGTATCAAAAATGGGTATACATCGCTGCTATACATCAAAAATGCCTTCATCAGAGGCGTCAAAAGAGATGATATACATCAATCACCAAATACAAAATCCTTCATCAGAGGCATGTGTCAAAACTGCTATACAAATAAAGAATGGTGTACATCGAGCACAATCTACTCATAGCCTTCATCAAGAGGCGTATGTAAAAATACAATCATCAAGGCTGACTCGAGCCCTCCAATGGGGTGGCTGGTTCTGTCTTGTGGTGGTGGCATGACACGAGCATTGCTAGCTCTCACTGGCCATGGATGCTCCATTGAGGCCTAAGGCCTCTCGGATCTAGTCCCTCTACTCGAATGCTGGCTATAAGAAGGTGCCCGACAACTCACCAGCACTTGCCTCAAAATACAACGATCTGTAGTAGGATGCTCTTCCCTATGCTGTAGCTAGGTCTCTATGTGTCTAGATAGTCACCACTATACCATCTGTGCATCGGAAAGATGCTATCTCTACTAAGGCTCGGACAAGCTCAACCTGGCCCACTACATGCTCTGCTCTCAGCCTATTTCGCTCTAGTATCACAAGCTTGTACACAACGGGGCTGTGTCTGCGCTAATATAGGCCCATCACTGAGCCATCTGCAAGGCCATCTGTCATATTTGCTGAAAATGAAAAACACTATCATCTCCCTGGATAGCCTGGGACTGAGCCTGGTCTCTCTCTGCTCTGACCTAGTGTCTCTTTGCTAGAGCTTGCTGTAACTATTGCTATAGAGTGGCTGTTTGTGCCATAGTGCATTACCATAGGGCTTGTCCATGTGCACCTCTGGATGACTGTCCATGCTCTAGTACTTTGGGCCTAGGAAGCTGTGCGGGTGCTTGTCTTGGTCCCTGCAGCCTCAGTCCCTGTACCTGTGCGACACCCTGCTCATCATGTGGTAACCCATCAAATGGATCCTCTGGGTCATGGGTTACTACACCCTCTCTCATATCATTGCCATGCCAAATCTCTCTTGGTGGTCGAGTGCCTGCTACCCAAGCCTCCTCTGGGATAGTCAAGCGTCGGGGTAAAACAATAGCATACCAAGTCTAGTAATCTATAGTAGTGCTGGATCTCTAACCTATCACACTAGGTCCCATACCATGGAACCACCTATAAGAAATTGGCCTTGCTCAGGTCACCTATATGTGTGGCCCCATGGTCTGCTTCTCCGAATCTTGACGGGCATACCACATGTCAGGATGTGGAACCCCCTGTACCATGGCTAGCTGTTGTTGACATCTGTCTACCCTAAATAGCTTAATGATGTAACTATGATTACCAAAAGAAATGCTCCACTTTGTATGATGATCTTTGAGCTCTCTACTGCATCCTCTGACCACTGTATCTTCTTGTAGGGTCTCCATATGATATCTCTATCTAGCAACTCAATGAAATCTCACCGATACCTATATAAACTGCCTAAGTGACCTTATACGTCGCCACCTACTGGCACCCACGCCATATAAGATGGCTCCTCTGAGCTCGAACATGTAGAGTGCCTACAGGGCACCGATGGCTATGTGGTCCCATGACCAAATTTGTAGTAGCGAGGCAGGCCCCACCATCTTCTGATGGTGGTAGGTAATAAGATGTAGGTCCTAGTAAAGGTGCACCAGTATACACTATCCCCAACAATAACGCTCACCACTAAAGATCCCCTATACTAGTGTCATCACCCCTCTCGAAAGGATGTCCCAATCTTATCAGTGAGTAAAAACCCACTGATAAGTGCCATAACATATAAGGGCCCTCGGTGCAGTGTCGGTCAGAAATACACTTGTGAAACACAATAGTCATACTGCACAGTTATGTGGTTTATCATCTTGATCAAACAAATCCTCGACAATGCTTGCTCTAATCGCCCAAGGTCGAAGTATACTCGATCGATGAACCTAGGATGCTCTAATCGCCCAAGGTCATAAG
Organism: Taxus wallichiana var. yunnanensis; assembly: GCA_018340775.1. Taxonomy (NCBI): domain Eukaryota; kingdom Viridiplantae; phylum Streptophyta; class Pinopsida; order Cupressales; family Taxaceae; genus Taxus; species Taxus wallichiana. Next base: position 511,609,352 of record CM031238.1, on the reverse strand, counting down.
TATGCTCTAATCTACCCAAGGTCGAAGTATACACTTGTGAAACGCAATAGTCATACCGTCATGTGGTTTATCATCTTGATCAAAAAATCCTGACAATTTCTAATCACCATGCCATACATCCTCTAGAGTCATGGTCATCTCCCGAGTAGGGAGTCAGAAACACTGGCTCTCGCTGTGCCACCGCTCAGCCAATGTAGTTAGAAGCCGTGATCTAACGTGATTGAAGGCATCCGAGACACGAGGCCTAGGCCCACTGCCTCTAGGAGAATGGCTACCGCACGCCGGTCTCACCGATGCATGCTCCCCTCCATCTCAATGATACGTAAATGATGCTCTTGCATTTGAAGCACCTTTGTGAAATCTCTACAAAATCATTCCATTCGTCAGTTACTAACATTTCCTCTAAATTCTACTTATCCTTTTTAGGGTTAACCCAAAAATCCTAAATTTTCTTCTAAGTGCCATCATTTTTGGCATTTTCCTATCTATCCTCCATCTACCTAGTGTGCCTGCATGCCCTTTGGGGCATGTGCACCACCCTTTTGGTGTATGTATATGTGCACAACTGCCTAAGGGTGCTTACACCATCATTTGGGTACCTGCGTATGCGCAAACCTTTTGTTTGTGCGCTACGGTGAAGTGTGTGTGCGCAGATGCACACATGTGTAGCGTGTGCATGTACGCGTGGGTGTGTGATGTGTGTGTCTGCGCATGTGTGTATTTGGACTATGACACCTACACCACCATTCGGGCACCTACGCCACATTTAGTGCGTCTGCGCCTACGCGTATGTGCACCGGTGCGACCTCTAACCCTAATTCCTACTTCTAGGGCATTAATTGTAAAATTGACAAAGAGGATTCAGATACTCATAAAGATGTCATCGTCGGCATACATCTGCTGATACCCTCGGACTATGTCTTCCCATCTCAATCGGTCTCGTGCTATCACCATCGTCCTCGTCGCTGTCAGAGCCTCACGGTAAAAACTCAGCAGTGGTTGGTAACAAATGAATTGGTCACGGTGATTTACCCCCCAGTGGGGTATATCAAGTTGTTTTTCACCGAACGTGATGCCTGGAGGCTCGTTTTGACCGCCGTTTTCTCCTCTGTTCACCATTGAATAATTATTTTAATTAAATAATTATTTTTCTTTTATTTTTCACCGTGTTGGGGCATTTTTTCTGTCTAGTACCCCTTTCTTCTCACTAGGACAATTTTTATTGCTCCTAGGCAATTTTTCTTCTTCTCCACACTCTCGTAAATAATTATTTTATTTATTTTTCCACTATACAGGGACATTATTTGTCGCCTGTTGCTTCTTTCTTCCCCTAGGGCATTTTCTTTTGCATCTAGGCACTTCCTTCTATTTCTTCTATTTTCTTCTACTGTCCACCGCATTTTAGAAAAGCAGAAAACAATGTTATATATATATATCACATTTAAAAAACAAGGAAAAATTCTTCACAAAATCTTAAAAAGTAAAAACCTACAAAAATAGGTAACCTGCTTATTACGGCTGAAACTTGTGTCTTGCACATGGTATTCTTCCCATATCCTACTGGTTTGTTTCACATCTTCACCAATCAACATGACTTGCGGATCACTGGATTCACAACCATTCACAAAGCTAGCTACTTGCTTCGTCTGTACTGGGGCACGTCTTAGTGCCTGGTGTTGTTTCATTGTGCACAAGGCTTTCTACTTGGACCTAGTGTCCATTATCATTTCCCCTTGTATGTATCCTTTCTCGGGCATCATTTTTAACCCTTGTCATCAATCACGAACATGTGGATCTCTTCATCTTGATAACAAAACATTTGTACAATTGTCTTGACCATTGTTGGGTTGGATATGTGCGTTCGTACTTGTTTTCCCTGTTACATAAGTTTGTTTCCTTCTCATATTGCATTGCATTTTGTATGTTGCATGGGGTTGGTGTTTTCAGCAATGGACAATTGTTTGTAGTATGGATTTTCATGTCATTCTACTTTTGTCGTATGCTTATATTTTTCATAAGGACCATGACGTAGATCTTTTGGCAATGTGATGACACTGAAGTTGTTCCCATACTAAGGCTAGAGGCTAAGTTCTTCTCTCCACTTCTTCATATTCCTTCTACATCACTTTCCTCTCACCCCTAATCTCCCATTTCCCTGGGGCATTTGGCCCCTCCCCATTCTTCTATCTATTTCTCACCTTTTTCGATCGTCGATCGTCTTCCTTCATCACCCCATCGACACTCAAGGGGGCATCTCTCACTTCTACTATTTTTTTCTTCTACCCCTTCAAAATTTTATCCGTCTACTATCTTTGAAGTGGCGTTGCTTACCCACCCCAAAGAGGAAAAATGTAGACACCTATAATTACACCGAGTAATTTAAATACTTAAATTGCGCTAATTATCTCCTTTCCTACAAATTGGTGACATATCGTCAAAGGCGCTCATCTTCTCTCCTATCGTCATTAATTAATTACACTATGCTAATTAATTAAGTCACCTATCCAACAAATACCCTAATTAATGACCTTCCATTAATTAATCCTTCCTTCTATCTAGACTAATTAATTATTATTAATTAATTAGCTTCCCCTTTCATTTAACCAATAAATCAATATTTAATTGATTTAATCCCCTTCTATAGTCTAAATCATGCTAATATTCCTCTAAAAGCTTCTATAAGCTTGCACATCTATTAATTAAATCATCTTGATTAATTAATGAGCCCCCTTTATCCACATGGGTCACTAAAGGACAAGCTAAACCCTCCTAAAGTTAACTCAACCCTATCTAAACCCCCCTTATCCACAACTAACTCAACATCCCTATTATCCCACATGTAAAGGGATGTAGTGGTTCCTTTATCCATTGGGCTATATAAAGAGCCCTCCTCCTACCTTTACACTTACACCTAAATTCCTTGAGAAGACAAAAGCAAAGCACATAACAAATAGACTAAAATCTTTCCTTTGTTATTCTTGAGAATTCACCATTTGAAGAGCTAAGCCTCCTTTCTTGCATTTTCTAGCTAAGTGCTTGGGTCATATGGGGATAATCAAAGGGTCTTGTAGCCAAGATTTGATGAGCTCCCATTCCTAGGTTCTTGGATATCAAAAACAACCAATTTGATTGCCATGGAGTCTACATAGGTCCATTTGATTTTGTTGTCAATCAAAAGAGTAGAGGTTCTTGATAATTAGCATGTTAGTTTGATTTATGCTTTAAAGTTCTAATGCAATAATGTTATTGTCTAACCTTGCTTAACTCTTATCTTGATGGTGTTTTAGATTTTGATTTAGCTTTGTTAATTAAGACTACTAGGTGTTAGTTTTAATTTCCTTAACTTAGTTGAACAAAACCATGCACACAGCTTATTACCAAGGCCATTCCCATTAAATCCCATTTTAGTTAATAACTTAGATCTAATTCCTTTAGTGTGCTTTTCAAAATCACCAATTTTTTTTTTTTTTTTTTTACCTAAATCCGAATCGAACGGGAGGAGGAATCACGTGGTGAAAAACTTACAGTACACTCATCTGTCATGGTTTATGCACTCTGAATTAGAAGGCACATCCTTCTTTAATTCACCACACTTTGTAAGACCATCAAGAGCTCATCCTTGGATTCAAGCTCTGATTTCAAGAATTTAATTTGTTGTTCAAGGGAAAATAACTTACATCTCAAGAAATCATTCTCAGTCTGAATCTGTCTGTTCATGCTTTCAAGCTCTTCCAGCCTCTCTCTTTTCAAGGATTTCCCCATGGTTACTTGCAAAACCCGTCCTTCCAAACTTTGCACATTGCGAGATAGAAGATCAACAAGACCAAAATATGCAAGTAACAAACTGATATCATATGACATTGAAATCAAAACACCGAGTCTAACCATATCTCGATATCAAAATATGATTTGTAAATAATTCTCACCCCCTTATTTTAATTGTTTTAAATTTTTCCATATACTTAAAATATGATTAAGAAATTCTATAATACTGAAATGAGTTCAATTTTAGGTGCTTTAAAACTCATTATTCTCAGTTGATCTCTTAAACAATCAAAATTTTCTTCTTACAACTTTCCGTAAATGAAGTTGTATAATTATAAATCATTAATAAACTGATCTTAAGATGTCATAAACTGATCACAAACTGATTTATAACTAAAATAAGAAATCAAAATTGATTTGTTCATTCACTTTGTTTGTTTGTGGAAGAACATGCCAAAAATAAACTTAAATTGATTTTCTCGTTATTTTCCTTGTTTAAGTCATTAAATTCCTTTTATACTGAAATGGAAAACTAATTAAAACAACAAACTAAATCACAAAAACTCCACAAATTGATAACAAAGTTCACCCAAGTTGGGTTACATCTCCGGATTCACTATAAACGTGAATCAATCTATTAATTTATCACTTGAAGTACAAATTATACCTTTTATAAATGAATAGTACATCCAATCACTTGCATTTAAAGCTTAACATAGATTTATAGACTCATAACATATCTCATAATTCATCTCCAAGTTCATCTATAGCAAGGCTTCCAATAACATTTTTTTGTGAAACTGAGCTAGAAAAACTCTTCCACCAAAAAAATAAAACCACTTTATGGAAAAATAAAGACACAAGATTTCTCATCTCGGAATTTGGAACAATCTTCCAGCTTATGACCGAAACCGAAAATACATGTAAGTGCCTCAAGAACACTACTTTTCAAAACTGCTATGTTATGGACCAATTACCTAGTCTTTGCTAAAAACATGTTTAAATAAATCCGATCTCATTATATAACTTGGTGAGCTCTCCTGGTGTAGTGACAAGACTAAAATTTTGGGGCCTAGGTGGTAAGGGGGTCGAGCCCCACTAACCACCTTATCACCTTATTTTCCAAGTGGGAAAAATCCCACATTATTCGGGTGGTGGGTGAGGGCATGGTTTAAATATAGAGCGGGAAATTTTTGTTATGTGGATGCGGTCACAACTTTTTTGGGCCACGTTGATGGTTGTGGCTATATTTATCCACCATGTGGTGGCTAGTCGTTATTTGTTGGAATGATCGAGCTAAGTTTATATGGTTATGGATATGCACCGAGTTATTGGGACCGAGAGTTGTGGCGAGTTAGGTTGCCATGTGGATGGTCGGTGGATGGAACTCATTGAGTGGATAAGTATGTAGGGTGAACATTGAATTTGGTGAGTTGGTAGCTCTCTCGAGCTGGCCAAGAACTCACCGAGTTGGCTCATAATGAACTCGGTCCCCTACATTACAATTCCCTATAATATCCCACGTTTATAATGCAATGACAATATAAGGCATACATATAAAAATTTGCGGCAATGTAAATATGAAGAAAAGGTGGAAAAGGCACCCCTCCTCAAAAAAAGTTTGTCGACATTGGTTGAGGGCCCCAACCAAAGAAAATAACGGGGCCCATTTGTTTGAACATGAGTGTCGAATATGGGCGTTGTAAAACCACAAAAACCTTTTTATACTTTTTTCTTCACTTCAATTTTTCCACATGTCGCGACTTGATTGGCTAGTTGACCTGCTTCATTCCAAGTTTGACCAAGGTTTGACCAATGGTAACTTGAGCATACGATATCCATTTTGTGCGTTCCAATAATCACCGAAAGATCTCAAAATGATCTATTGTATTGTATTAATATTGGGTGATTTAGGGAAACTTTGTCTACTATTTTTTATCTCTGGATCATTGAGTTTAAAATAATTTAGGTACCCATCTGGCCAAATAAACTCATCACAAATTTTTAGGTCTCAACTCTTTTCCAATAAATTTTTATTCTTTGTTTACCATTTTCAACTAGCCCTAGTTTCTAGCCTTCTTGAATCCCTAAGCTTGTATTTTGGACCAACCCGGGAACTTCCATGCAAAATTAATTAGTGTTTAGAACACCCTTTATTCTCCTCTTGATTCATACCAAAATCCATCTCTTGACTCATATTAAAATTCACCCAACAACAATCTTTCCTTTTAACTAGGTCTCCTTTAGGACTCTCAAGAACTCAAAGCCAAAAATGATAACATCTTTCTCATACATACATATTTCATCATAAAAAAATTCACACATATTCTTATGGGTATAAATACATTACAGTCCAATTTTTACGAGAACCCAATTGTTAAAACCAAAATTGTTGAGTTTTTAGAAATTTGTCCTAAATCTAAGGACTTTGTTGGCGATAAACACTCAAAAATAAATAATTTTTATTATTATGATTGTTTTAAGGCATAAAATCACTTGGATTTTTTTAATTAATCTCTTACACCTCCATACAAAATTTCAAAATCTATCTCCTCATAAAATGTGAGTTATGATTGTTTTAGTAGGTCTGTTCATGATTTTTTTTGTTCTTATAAAAGGGTCTGATTGAGTTTTTGATTTTTTCCCTATCAAATCAACTCAAAAATTCTTGAAAATTTTCACACATCTCAAAAATACCTTTCAGTCCTGCCTCTCCAAAAATTATAAAGTTTCCATGTAAGGTTTTGAAGTTATGCAATTTTTCCTCTCTTATAAAACCCTAGGACAACATACAGGCCGAGAGGGCATATTTAGTCATAATTTTTGTTTTTTTGATTTTCAACGTCACAAATATCCTATGGATTCTATAGGAAATCCATCATGTTTCAAAATTCATTCACCCAAAAATATCCTTATGACATTTTTTTATCCCGATAAATCTCTCTTATATTCATTCTATGGATTATAATCACACCAAAATAATATCACACATTGTAAACCATTCTCAACATTGTTTCCTTCATGAATATGACTCCACTGTATACAACCATCATCAAAATTCTTCTCTATAGAATTCATGAACTTGTAATCATGTTTACAAATTATATGTAAACAAGACTATTCATAAAGTCCTCATTTATTCATCTATATACAAATTTTCATTCAAGAAAGCCTTTTATTGATAAAAACAATGACTTTACATAGCTTCATGATCCCTCATAAGATTTGTTACAGAACTTATCTCCTCTACCAACCTTCCACCACTCTTCCTCTCCTTCTCAATTCAAACACCTCTTGAAAAATAGAATGAGTGGAGGTAGTTAGGTGCAAACTACTAACCCAACTAAGATCGGGCTAACTAAAGTAAGGTTTAGGGTCATGTTAGCAATGACCTAAGTGATCATATATTTAATGACCCTATTACAACATTTATTAAACCCATTCCAACACATATACCTATAACATGCCTATGAACTAATTCAAATAGTCAAAATGATGATTTTGGAGGGGAAACTACAAATGGTCACTTATTACATTACTCAAAAGTCTAAATGGACTAATAACATACCATGACATCCAAATGGACCCTAAAACACCTAAACAACTAGGAAAACCAAAATTTGAACATGTACAAGTGATGCTCCCACATCACACTCCCAAAGTGGAGAGAATTAAGCTCTATAAAATGAAGGTCTTTCTTTCTTTTCTTCTAAACATGTTGTGCTTGTATGCTCCTCTTTCCTTCAGATTGTTCTCTTCTTCTCTTCATAATCAACTTTCTTCTTTTATCTTCATATTATTCTTCACAGCTTTGTCCTCTAGAATGAGGATTTCATTCCTCTTTCTCTTCATTTGAGATCTTTCAAGAGTTTTTTCTTTAATGTAATTTATCCCTTCATCAAGAAAACCTACACAAACACAAATACACAAAACCTTAGATGAAAAATAGAGAGACTTTTGAGTCTCTTCACATGCTTCTTTCACTTTTTCTTCTTGTTCTCCATCTCGTGCTTTGTTTCCACAACTGATTTTCCTTTTCTTCTTCATTTTCAATGCTTCCATCCATCATCTCCACTCTTGCTTCATCATTCTTCACTTCTTCACCATTCAAAGCACTTTCAAGTGCTTGAATCTCGACTCTAATTGTTCTTTACTCTCATATACAAACTGAAAAATGGATTGTTCTTATTATTTCTCAATCTCTTATTCACAAATGAACGCATCACTCACTATTTCTCTAATTTTGTCTTCATCTTGCTCACATGTATCCTTATCCATCCTCTTTATCCTTCTTTTCTCTTTTCTTATCCTTACTTTCAACTATATTTTCCTTTTCCTCTCTATGACTGACCTTATAGGCCACTTAACCACTTTCTTCAACACTATTTCCATTCTTTTTTTATTTATTTAAATTTTTCCATCAACACCATCAGTGCTCCACACCGTTCCTTAGCTCTCCGATTTCTTGTTCCATCCACAACTCTTTTTTTTCTAACTCTCTCATCCTCTCTTCTTTTCTCTTTTTCTCTCTCTTCTCTTTCTCTTTCTTCTAATTGCTTATGAACTTAAACAATTATGTAGACACAAAATCATGCACTTTGGGTAATTATCTAGTCCTGATTACATACTACTATTCATATGATTCATAAGCAAGAAAAATATTAATTTACCCATGTCTTTGGCCACCTTTCTTTACCTTCTATTTCTACTTCTAGTCTTACACCATTACTTGCTCAGTCTGCCTTTTTAGTCTTCGACATTGGTCATCCTAGACACTGGTGCCTAGCCAAGATGCCAATGCCAGACACCCTCGTCCCCTCTAGGCACCCCTATCCTCTTTGTACTTTGCTCACACTTTTTGGGTCCTTTCTAGCCATTTGAACATCTTATATTTTTGGTAGTCGACCTTTTCGGGGTTAATTACGAAATTCAAGAAAAGGAATCATATAAATATAAAGTTATGTGATCATAATAAAGGACCAAGCACTAAGCATTAACTATCACCACCTAAGGTTACATCCATCAAGGAATCTAAGAGATCCATTGCATCCATCTAGCTCCATTACAAGGGACACAAGGCTTAGTTTTCTGCATCACACTTCATAGGAGGGAAGTTCATTCTATTCCATGCACACATCTATTACATTTCTTTACATTTAGCTACTTTCTTGGTATCCAAGTGCATCTGGCACAAGAGAAACCTAGGGTAAAATTATACACACACAGAGAACTACATTGGGTCTGAGATGTAGTGCAATGCTTAGTTCTAAGTCCACCATTGTGACAGCTGAGGATAATCCGAACCCTCATTTTGCATCTTTCTTTTTAGGATTTGATGTCTATTTGAGGGTTTTGTAGGTATATGTTTCATTGTAGGTTCTGATAACTCCAAAATAATTGTGTGAATCCGTAGTGACAAAAGGTGAGCATAAACAAACATCTTATGACCACCTGATAATTTGGGATTTTCAGAATTTCCGAAGACCCAGTGCGCTTAGAAAAGGCCTAGGGAACCCATGGGCACCCATGTACCTCTCTAAGTGAACTAGTCTAGCCTCCTTCTCTAGATCTATAATTTTTGAGCTCTAGTGTGATGGTCAATGCTTTGTATTTCTCTATTTTCCAGCTCTGTGCACTTTCCGAACTTGGCGAATCAACTAAGTATTTTATTCCCTTCATTTTATAACTAGGGTTTCATATTTTCTTACTTAGTTTGTTTGGATCTACATTATACTTAATTGTTCATTTATTTACCACTACAATAACATCAAATTAGGCATATATTTCCATATTTAGCTTAATCATTTTGGTGAACCCGACCTTCGAAACCACCTTCCACTTAGATCTCTTCTCCTCTTATTACTATGGCTCAATCTTCTAAAGAATTTACTGAAGCCCATCTTAAAGCCCTTAATGATCATATCGCTAAGCATCCCCAAGATCTAGACTTGATTTTATATGTTGTTCGTGAGGAAGTTACAAACCTTGCAAAGTTTAATACTTCCACTTGCTAATCTCACCACTGTTGCTACTCAACCACTTGCTTCCACTCTTCCACCCATTTCCACCATTCCCATTTTTGTCCCTACTCCTACTAATCACTATACCCCACCTCTTGTTTCTCATACATGACAATCTCCCTTCCATTGGCACCCAATATTTAGCCTCCCTTTATCAAGACCTTCAAGCACAAATTCATCAATTACAACAGTTACTTCTCACATGTCTCCATCTTTGGATTCCACTCTATTATTGCATACTCCATTCACACTAGCCATATCCACTTACTCCCTTCCACCTAACATTTTGCACCCCTAAGATTCCCATTTTCAATGGGCATGGTGACCCACAAGAGCATCTTCGAGCATTCCATGTGGCTTGTCTTGATTATGTGGATGATCACACTATTCTAGCAAAGCTCTTTCCTCGTAGTCTCCAAGAGTATGCGATGTGTTGGTTCTATGACCTACCTGTTCATTTGGTAACATCTTTCACGCATCTAGTTGATGATTTTCTCACTCACTTCTATATCAACATTGGCTCCAAGATATCTTATGCTCAACTCACATAACTTAAGTAATAGGATCTAATGAACACTTAGCGAATTATGTTTTGTGATATAAAAACAACTTAGCTAAGATGTCAAATGTGCTTATAGACTCTGAGCTTCAGAACTTATTCATTCAAAGTCTACTACCACCTCTCCACTAGAGCGTTCTCTTTGAGACATCTTCCTTATTTAATCAACCATGCCACACTCTTAAGATTTGTAAAACCAAAATATTATTTATAGGAAAGCTTAACTATCAAGAGAAAACATCATCTTCTACATGTTTTCAAAGAAAGTCAACATTCAAACCATTTGGAACCAAACCAACTGACAAAAGAATCACCATCAACGTGGTATCCACCACCAAAGAACTTCAATTACAACCCCCTAGGCATGCATTTACAAAGTCGATTCTTGCTCCAAAAATTATATTACCACTGTTTAAGAGCAATATTATTATGCTTCCTCCACTCGGATTAGACCCATCTTGTCCAAAAGGTTAGAATTACAATGAGAACTTTCGATGTGACTATCATCAATGTGTGGGAAATTCTAAAAGTAGGTGTTTCAAACTTTACACCATCATCCAAGATCTTATGATGACAACAAACTTGAGCTTCCGGATCCTTGGTTTCTGTGCCAGGCTCCAATGAAAATCATAAGATCAAAATATTTAATAATCCACTTCCAAGACATGACAAGAAACCAAATGACTCCTTAGCTAATCACATATATTGCACAATGCCTCCTCCTACATCGGGGCTTTTGATTTCCTAGTTGCTCATACTGACACTTCTCCACCAGTTATTTCTTTCTCTGACCATGATTATCATGTGACATTCTCTTCTAATCACTTACACATTAGTGCTTCTATTAGATATATCCCTATCAATAACACCAAGGTTGATTCGTCATGACCCATCAACGTGTGTTCTATTCCAATTTTTGCTTATATTATTTATCCAGCTTCAAAATTGTATATCTAATGAACAATTCCTATGGTGTTATCAAGCTTCATGTTACATTTAGTCCTCTTACTATGCTAGTGCCCTTCCTTGTGGGACAAGCAGTTGATGAGTGTGACATGCTCTTAGGCCTCAATTGGATTTGTAGGTCTAAGTATATCATCTCCATGAATCATTTGCATCTAAAATTCATTCACAACAATCAATTCATTTCTATTAATGGTGTCCCTCCATCTAATCCATGGTCACCATCTCCTCTCATAGTTTCCAATGCATCACCTAGTCCATCTAGTGCATCATGATCTTTAGAGCTTAAAGCACACTCTACTCTTAGATCACTTGCTCACACACAATCTACATGGTCTCATCACTCTACTAGTATAATATATCAGTCTAGGCCCATTTCTAGGATAACTCCTACATATAGACATGCTTCATTGCCTCATTTTATTCCACGCAGTGTCCTTCACCGCCACAACCTTCTTTGCATAAGTCTCCATCACCTACACATTTTGTTACACCAAGGTACCCACACTACACTCATTAGTCATATGCATAAAAACTTCACTCACATGCGTAGTGTTTATATCATATATCATCACTCTTAGAGCATGGTCACACGCCTTCATCACCACATGCATTAGGTAGAGGATCTTCATCCTTTACTCTTATAAGATAGCTTGTTCATTGATGCAGCCTAGAATTCACCGGATAATACCCTAGATGCATTTGCGGCACAACACTCACCTAGGCTAGTGCTCACCCAAAGCACACAAAGGTACCAGGTCCCTCTTTAGGGTTCTTTGTAGTAGAATGTTAACATGATGAAGGCTTAGAGCATATAGATCCATAACTAATACATCATTATAAATGCATGTCGATCTAGATCTAGGAAAGAATAGGTTTAAACAATAATCATGATAGAAATAAGAACATGCACTACTAAATTACACACATGAATGACACTTAGGTTTAGTCAATATCTTCCATCTCTTAATTATCCCAATAACACGAAGCTTCTTACAATACTGAAATCTATGCCAATACACGTATGGATCTAATACGGTAATATAGAAACATGTACATGTCTCGTATACTTATCCCTCTCTCACACACACACACTATATTATATATCTCTCTATATCCATCATCTCCTTACTGGGTAATTCACTACATATATATAGGGTGGGTGATTTCCCTTCATCGCTTATCTATATCTATATATATATATATATATATAGGGTGGGTAATTTCCCTTCACCGCTTATCTATTCCAAAAATAGCATGCATACTATTAACAACCACACACCATTTTCATACATGACACACATGAAAGTGTGCTATCTATATATATCTACTGATAGTTAATTGAGGTGATAATCCTATTCTTATTCTATCTTCATGCAAAAGCACTATGAATCCGATCCTCCAGAAATAGACAATGTGTGGTGTGCACATCTCTGCATCGTTGGTGTGTTCTACACGACATCTTCTAAAAATAGATCTTCATGCTAAAAATGGCTAAGTCCTGAATGTTGACTTGTCCTGTGCGTGCAGGTTCTTCCTGTCCCTTCGCACCCTTGAACCTATCCTATTTTCCCGCGCGGACTTCTTATGTAAGTTCTGTTAAGTGTTCTCTGATCAACATTACCCCACTCTAATCTCATTGTCACTCCGGTAATGGGTATATGAAAAATAATGTTGAATAGAAAGAATCAGAAAGAATTTGAATGAATAAAGATTGCTTTTATGTCATAGCCTCCTCTGTTTCATCTTGAAGGATCAACTTTAGATAGTCCTCCTTTATTTCGGCCTCTAAGGCCTGTCACTTGGTGAGAGCCATCTCTGCTTTGTCTGGAATGTCCACAATGATGGATTCCAGTTCATCTTGCATTACTTCACCTTTATCATACTAAAAGCTTACGTAATGCTTGGATATTACAGCCATTCTTCCCTCCAGTACATCCATTTTTCTATGTCATGAGTTTCCCAAGCTCATTTAATCTTTCCTTGTGTGGCTCTTGTGTTGCTGTCAGGGCCTCACACTTTTGTTTTACAATAGTTAACCTCTCTGCGCAGCCCAAGGTATCATCCCTCATAGCCTTTTGGACTTCATTATCTTCTTCCAGAGTCTTTACCTTAATAAACACCTATGGAGTTGTGCATATATTTAAGGTATGATCTACTTTTTTCAATTCTTCTTGAAGCACTTGTAGTAGTCCATTGTATGATGCAACCTTTCTGACTACTGTAGCCTTTTCCCTTTCCACCTCTTCCACAGGATTCTTTGGTTGTGGCATTCTGATGGTGTCATCTTCCAATACCAAGTCTACCAAATTTCTAACATAGTGCATCATTGAGGGGAACTATTTAGGTACTTTGGATACCAGATGCGGGCATGCTTTTAGCACATGATCCCCAATGGCCTCCACCATGCTGATGAATGTAATATATTTCTTCTACTCTAAGTCCCTCTCCTAGGTTAGGCACGCTATCTCTATATCCTTTGTCTTTAGCTCCTCACACAATGCTCTTATTGTTGCATCTTTGTCCATGTTTCTTCTTGCAACTTTAGTAGAAACCTTCACCAATGCGTTGTTGACCTACTCATCTGACATAACAGTAGGCTTTATTGTTATGTGCCTGGCTTGAGGTGCCTTCTTCAGCCATCTCAACATGCATGACTCCTCGCATACATCAAAGTTAGGCTCATCCATGTGGGTGTGCATTGACCATGATAGTTTCTTTTGAGTGCGCATGGTTGCCATATCCTCATCCATTAGCTCCCAGCCGAATAAATCCTTCTATGCTATCGTGCTCTGGAAGCGGGTACATACAATCTTTCCTATGTCCTTAGCGTATCCAATGAGTGGTGCACTGTGTTCTCCACTCATCCTCTTTTTCCTTGGCCCTTTTGGAACTTGAGCTTCAAGGTTAGGAGTCTGCATAGTATCTTGAGTAGTCTCATGTGTGGTTTCAGATGTTTCCTTCTCTCCTTCTTCTCCATCTTTCATCTCTTCATCTTTTGGCTCTTCTTCTTTCTCAAGTGGAGTAGGAGATCTGGCATGCTCTCCTCCAATCCTTCGGCCTCTTCATCTAACTTCAACTTCCTTCTCCTTTTTGGCTTAGTGGGATCCTTGTGCGGAGAGAGACGAGGTGATCTCCTTACCATTTTGGGGTTCCACCTTGAGTCCTTATGCATCTGAATACTTTCTTGAACCTGTTCTCTCCTTGTTCTACCCCCGTATCATCTTCTTCATCTTGCCCCTATGGTGGAGTAGTGGCGCGCTGTGATTCCTTCCTATCTGAAGGTTGCCTCCTTCTATGCTCCAAGCCACCACTATCTTCACGCTCTTCTTCTTCATCTTCTACGTCAATGGTTTCTGTGGGCTTTGGCGCTGGTATGTTCTCCATAGTATGTTGACCCTTCGGTGGCCCTGGGAGTGTGAACTCATTCTCCACGTACTTATTGTTTTCCATATTAGGCTTCTAGTGAAGGTATACTAGTGCTACCCCAATATCTTTGATAACTAGACTCATGGGCTTTATGCTCAATACTTCTGAAATGAGCCTCTCGATATATGCACTTTTCCCTAGATACACATATTTATTCCTTAGGGTGTGGTAGCCATAGTCTACCTTCCACCGTTGAAGGCTAGGTGGTGCGTGTCTATGAATCTGTGGACTGATGTTTGAAAGTACCTTCTTTGTGAAGGCATAAGGAAATTTGCACCAAGGGCTCTAGGATCCATATTTCATTGGGAAGTGTGTGATGTAGAAATGTTGATATATAAAAACTGGACTTGTTTCCCTATTACCAAAGGTAGGTCCTTCGGGATGTGCCACTCTTCTTCAAAGGCCGTGCGGAGCCTGTCATACCATTTCTCTGCCCTTTTCTTAACATCATCTGTCATGGACCCTTTACATAGGTACTTGCTAAACCTTTTAGCTGGTGACTTATTCTCCATGGGGTATTCCCATATCTTCTCCTTCGGTCCGTCTGGTACTCCAATCTCCATGAATACCAGTGATAATAGAACAACTCCAAAGCTGATTTTTCCTCTCGTGCACACTTCCTCAACTATCTATTCTATAATGTAGCCTGTAATATTGTAGACTACCCTTTTGACATCCGCTTCACAACATGCAGCCACATGGTGTTCACCTGTGACCACCTCTCCTGGTCATTCAAATTTGTAACAAGATGTGTTCTTGCTTATACAACTGGATAATTCTTTAGTTTATCAATGTCCATACCACGCGGACCCTTCAAGTATCCCAAATCCTTCATGGTTTCTAGAATCACGACCTTATCTGTTAGATCAGTCTTTATATCCTCTCTTGTGGCCTTCAAACTTGTCATTGTGGATATCAGTGTAGATGAGATTCTGACACTGCGTCCTACAAAGTAGAAAAATCCTCATGTTGTTTTCTCATGAGCCATTGGTATAAAGGCTCATATAATTGGTATACTACAATTCTTTTTAGAAGTTTCTCACCTACATCATCATAAACCGGCATGTCATCTACCGTGCATTTGTTTGTCTTCATGTTGAGTAGGGCATCAAGTTCCTTTTTGTTCTCTATGGTCCTGTGGTTATATTCACTCACTTTGCTTTTTATTATATGTGAATCCCACTCTTGGTTGACTATGACGCCCTCTGGATATTGTATTTATGAAAAATTACTTTTAGGTGCCATCTCTTCCTCCTCTATAACTACCTTCTTCTTCCCCTTTGTTCCTGCAATTGCTTTCTTGGGTGCCATTTTTACCTTGCAATCCTTCTGTAGACACTTGCCTCTTCAACTCTACAATTCCCGACTCAAACCCTAGCTTGAGTTAGTGTGCCCTAGGTGAAATCACGTGCCCTAGCTCCTCTTTATCATCCTACTTTTCTCAAACCCTTCACCACTAGGGACACAAGCTTCTTCTATGCACATATCTACTTGTCACGTCTGGTTTCACACCCTTCACACCTCAAATCGATTACTCAACTCTTCACACTTATCTCTTTTTCAAATAATCTTAATTGCAATGGTAAAAATGAACTCGCATCCCATCCTTATATAGATTTTCAAATTTTGATGCATTTATTTCTTCTCCACCTACCAAATATCCTCTCATTCATTGACCAAATTTGTTCTTTCCACGTAGTACATATTTGTGCCCCAGCTATAACCTTCTAGCGTGCCTTCCTACCCTCTGGTCACAAACTTCTCTTCACCATGTGCCCATGCACCTGAGTACCTTATCACTGTACCTTATCTTGGTAGTTATCATGGCCTCTGCTTACCTCACATTATATTGTTCCTTCATTCATCTCCATCCTTGGTCACTTTTGAGAAGTAATATTTTTACTTTGACAAACACCCATAACAGCTTATTCCTTTCATCTCTTTATTCC
This sequence comes from Taxus wallichiana var. yunnanensis, assembly GCA_018340775.1. NCBI lineage: Eukaryota > Viridiplantae > Streptophyta > Pinopsida > Cupressales > Taxaceae > Taxus > Taxus wallichiana. Next base: position 511,592,667 of record CM031238.1, on the reverse strand, counting down.
AGTAGTCCTGTACCTTGATATCAATAACCATACCCCACACTAAAAGTATGTGCAGTCCATTGCGCATCAACATGCTCCATATTGTAGTTAGCTTCATGCGCACAAGTGTGCTTATTACACAAGAACAAAAACTAAATTGAAAAAGCATAGCGACAAAGAAGGAAACACATTAAGGAAATACAAAATTAAAAGCCTAATCTAATTGGTAATACTACCTTATTACAAATGCCAAGAATACTTATTTATAGTAGGACTTCACCTACTCTCGTTAAAGTAATCGGGTAGCCATGTTCCATCTAGTGCTTCTAATTGACATGCACATGTTTCTAGGATATAAGTAATAACATACAACCCTAACCAATGTACCTTAAGTTTGCCTGGATGGCGCAAGAACTTAGAGTCATAGAGAAGTACCATTTGTCCAATCTCAAACTTCTTACCCTTACGTTTTGGTCATGCCATGCTTTCTAGTTGGCCTTTTCTCGCTTCGACTCCATCGTCTTTGTGGGTCGTCACTCATCCAAATGAATCATCTTCTCAATACGCTCTTCTAAAGCCTGCTCATCAGCTAGACCTCCAATGCACACAATGTGCAAATAAGGTAACATAAATTCTATAGGGAGAATGAATTCTATGCCAAACACCAACTGAAACTATGTGGATGTTTAATATATTATAAGTTGTTCTATATGACCAAAGAACATCGACACTTTATCATCCCAATCCTTTCTTCCAACATCACAAATTTTTGTTAATGTCTGGCTCAAAATCTTTTTGAAAGATTCAACAGTTCTATTTGCGTGAATATGATAGGGTGTAGTCTTATGGTGTGCAACCATAAACTCATCTAATAGGATCCTAATTGTCTCATTCAAAAAGTGTGTACCCATATCACTTTTCAAGCTTAAAGGACATCCATATCTTGTAAGAACATTCTCCCATAGAAACCTAGCTCTGTAGCCGTTGTAAAATCCTTCGTAGGTGTTGCTTCTTCCTACCTTGTGAGATAATATATACAAGTAATGATATAGCGCGACCCGACCCTACTACGCAAGTGGTGGTGAAATAGGTCATAAAAATCGATGGCCCATTTTTCAAATGGTTTGACACTAGTAATAGGTCTCAAAGGCATCTCATCTCTTTGCCCTAGTTTACCTAGACACTGACAATGGTCACATGTTTTGCAATACGCTTTACAATCTTTATACAATGTCTCCCACCATAATCCAACAAGTAGGATCTTTCGGGCAGTTGCATCACTGCGCATAGTGGCCACTGCAATAACACCATGTGCTTCCTCCATTATATCCTGGTGCTCATTCTCTAATACACAACAGCGTAATACTTCATCTCTACCTAACTTGTAGAGGTCACCACTGATTAACATAAATGGTGCCACACATATAGCAAGTTGTTTCTTTTCTAATGCCTTCATTCCTTTTGGTGCCACACTAGTCTGTAGAAAGACATCAATGTCTTCTAATTCTGATGGCATGCATTGTAACCTATATAATTGTGCATCTAGCATGGTTTCTTCGAATGTTTATGCTTCTTCTCTTGAGTTAATTCTAGAGAAGTGGTCTGGTCCAGAGTTACTTTTCCCTGGCTTCACCACAATTGTGAAGTCAAACTCTTGAAATATGAGTAACCATCTGCATATGCGCCCTTGTAAGATAGGTTTGTTCACCAAATACTAAAATGCCATGCGATCTATATAAAACAAAAATGGTGTTACTAACAAGTACTATCGAAACTTGTGCAATACGTAGATCATTGACAAAGCTTCGCGCTTTGTAGTTGTATAATTATTTTCAGCAGGAGTCATCTTCCTACTAGCAAAACAAATTGAATGATCTACAATAACTCACCAAGTTGAGCTAACACAATGCCAATGGCCATGCGAGAGGCTTCCATATGCACATGAAATGGTTTATACCAGGAGGGAAAGCATAAAATGGGCGCGGTAGTAAGTTTCTCCTTTAATATCTCAAACGCGCGTGCTATTGCGGTTCTCCCCAATAAAATGTACCTTTTATTTTTAGTAATTCTTCCAAGGGTGTAACAAATTTGGCATACCCTTTGATGAACTTCCGATAATATCCTGTGTGACCCAAAAATCTGCGCACCTCACTTTGACTGGTAGGCACTTCTAGGCCTAGAATGAATGCAACCTTAGCTAGATCAACCAACAAACCTTCCTTATAGATTATATGTCCTAACAGTATTCCAAAAGGTGTAGCAAATATGCACTTCTTGATGTTCAAAGAGATACTCAATTGTCTACACCGTTAAAAAATTAAGCGCAGATTGTCACAATGATCTTTCACAAGCCCATATACTGTCCAATCATCTAGATAAACCTATAAAAAGTTGTGAATAAAATATTTGAATGCCTGAACAACTATCCGCGAGAATACAATAGGTACATTTTTTTAGTCCAAAAGGCATCACAGTATAGGAAAAACTGCCCCATTCAGTAGTAAAAGTTGTCTTTTCTTGATCCTCTTGAGAAATCCTAACTTGATGATACCTGGAAAACCCATCTGTGAATGAATATATTTTGTGCCCGCCACTCCTTCCAGTATTTCCTCAGTGAATGGTGTAGGAAAAGGGTCTATGACACATGCAACATTCAACTCCTTGTAATCTACACAGATTCGAATCCTACCATCCTTCTTGATACTTATCACCATAGGACTAACCCATTCTGACTCATCCAAGGGTCGAATAATCCCATATTTCAGCATCTTATCAATCTCTTCCTTCACCTTTTCATGTAAATTGGGATTCATTCTATAAGGTCACTTTCTAACTGGGCGTGCACCGTCCTTAAGCTTTATCTTCATTTCCCCAAGTGATTCATGCACGCCTTTAAGTTCATGATACCCTTGAGGGAATAAATCCTGATAATCCTTGATTCTGACCAATGATCTTTGCCACTTCTATTCTGACCAATAGTCTGCAATTATGACCTCCTTTGGCTCATCCTCCAAACCTATATTCACCTTTGTTGTCTTCATGGGTTTGTTATAGGCATGTGTATCCTTGTCTACACTATCCAAGACCTCGTGCACCCCTTGTGAATGTTCAATATCTAGGTTCTCAACTTCCTCATCATCCACTATGTAGACCATCTTTCCTTTCTCTTTCTCAAGGAAAGCACGTTCAAGTAGTATGGAGTCCATTTCTTCTTCCTTTTCAAAATGCGCTCCGACTCTGTCTCACCAAATAATTCTGAATATGCTCTTCTTCCTTTGCACTATGTCCCATAGTTAAGCACTTGACAAATTTTAATGCTTCTTCTACTATGGAGGTTTAGTCGAGAAGTAGTCAAAGGTTTGGATCATTCCTGCAGTCAAATTTTGCCAATTCCCAGTCTCTCTATGTAGTTTTGCATATACATACCAGGCATGTGCACATCCTTGTAGAGTAGAATACAATCTATGCACCTAGAGTGAAGGTGGTAATGTTTCCTGTCCCGTTGTTCGAGTCTCTCACACTGTTGAATGTGATGCTTGAATAGGTTGATCACCATTATAAGTGTAGATCTACGTAGGTGCATTGCTCCTTAAAAACCTAGTAGATAGGGTGGTTCCAATCTCCCCCATTCTATAAGATTATCTCTGTGGACTACCCACCAGCGTGTTGCTATCCCACGCAAGGTATACACTAACATATCTCTTCTCTTAATTTGATTTTTCCACTTTGTGCTTCCATGGCTTTCAAAAATACAAGAAGATCTTACCTTTGATATATCAAGGGACTATTCTACCTATCTATCAAATAGAACAAAGTATATTTTTACGTGCAACCATGCTTTTTACCTCACACCCTACTAGTTCATATGTACCATGAGCCCAATTTTCACAAGCAATACTTATAGTATCACTAATAGAATGAGAATCTTCCCACTGTAGGATGCATTCCTTTGATGGATCATTGACCGATGGGTCCTGAATAGCGCGTACATAGATTATGTTTAAGTCCTCTTCACTTAGAGGCTCAACATATGGTATAGAATTCCCATCATGTCAAAGGTATTACAAACCTTTCCTCCTTTTTTCAAAGCTGATATACCCCTTATTGAATCTCAAGTCAACATTATTCTCATAACACCAAGGGCGTCTAAGCAAGGTTAGAAAAGCTGTCTTCTTCCTCAAGTGCTAGTACCTCAAAATCCCCAGTGAACTTGGCCCCTTGTATGGTTATAGATGCATCCTTGAAAACTTCTATTGGAGTGGCCTTAGTCGGTTTACCATAAACAACACATTAGATGATGGATGTAATGGAGGCCTCCCCATTTGTACCCATGCATCTAATGTAAGCACATTCACTTCCGCACCTATATCAATCAATATGTTGCTCAACATCCATCCATCCACAACAACATTCAGATTAATTTCCTTGTCATAGTCAATGCTATCAGGGGGAAGATTTACATGTAGGATTTTCTGTTCATTCTTAGTGTTTGTGCACGAGGTATTCCCCTTCAACCAATTTCCTAGCAACAGAATAATATTCTCTGGCGCAACATTTTACAAACCTATCTGATGTCATCAATATGAGAGGGGACTTTTTCGCTTCTTTCTTCTGCTCTATCTTCCTTGACTACTCCTTTAAACAATGTATCACACCTTGAATATTCCTGAGGACCTCCATGGTCTCTTGATAGACTTCCTTCAGATGAGTAGGATTTGGGTATGTTGTATGTAAAACCTCCTCCTTGGTGATCGTAGGATTCTAGTGTAATTCTTCTCTTGCTCGCGCCACTTCATCTCATGTAGTAATATTCACTGTTAATGCCTCAGGTCCTGGTACTATCTTGGGAACCCACTAATCTTCTACATTATGCTTTGGATTCTAACCATCCAAACACCTTTGTTTTCTTGCTTAAGTTGATTACTCAGATGCTCATATAAGTCTGGGTACTCTTCATAGATATGGTTCTTTCTACAGAAAGAACATGCGATATTCTGGGGACATTCATGCCTATAGTGGTTAGGAGATCCGCATGTATAACATGTTCCATGAGGGAACTCACCTCTTCCTCCACCACGGCCTCTTCCTCCATATCCACCGCGATATCCATGTCCTCTTCTACGAACTCCTTCAAAATTACCCTCATTCCTGTTATAGCATGTTTGATTATGATCCCACTCCTAGTGCTCATTCTTACCCTTAAAATTATCCGTTACACTTTTCTGTCATACCCCAATGTCTATAGCATCCTGGATCTGACCAATCAACCTACAATCTTCAATATCATGGGTTGTGGACCAAATTTTTTATAGTAACAAGATACGTTCTTCCTTATCACACACTGTAACAAAGGACAATGACTAGCATCATGATTCAAAATAAATATCTCACGGTTCAACAATAATAAGTGTATAGATCTACGAGGGTAACTATCCTTGGTGTGACCTTCCACTTCACAATCTGTACACCAAATCCTTGAGTGTGTTTCATGGAATGAATTTGCTGATAGCTTCTCTAACTATTTTGCCATAGTTGCAATCTGTGCCTCTAAGAATGGACTAATGCCGTGTCAATGCTCCAAATTACCTTAGCACGTAAGGATGCTTCCAATGCCTCATGCGGATCAATGTATGTCTTATGTGATAGTTCTCTTCTTGAATGGTATAATCAATCCACCAAAATCCATTGTGCATGTTGGCTTATGTGAATATCATAAGAAAGATTAGATAGGAGTGTTTTAAAATGGGCATCATACTCACATACACTCTCAGTAGTGCCTTGCTTGATATCCTTGAGCATGCTTATACTCTTCTGCTCAAATTCGGGATATAGAACTCTTTTAAGAAAGCATCCTTCAGTGCTACATAATCCATACAAGTTTGATTAGGGTCAAACTTCCTATACCAACTATGTGCACGTCCTTGTAATGTAGTAGCAAATTGACTTGCCTTGCACTTAGAAGCCATGATCCCTTTCACACGCCATAATATTTCACACATGTGCACATGCTCAGTAGCATCCTCTATGCCTCTATACTCTAGAAGACAAAGAGACATCTCCATATAAATATTCTGGGGTTGGTGTGGACCTTTCCCACCTGATCCAGAACCTCCCATGTTTCCCTGCCTCTAGAACCACTAGATCCACGGGAACTAGAACCACCTATACCTCCTGATCTTCCACCTGTAGCTAGAATAGGACCTGTAGATGTACTCCCCTATGCTCTAACAGTAGTACTACACTAAACCCCTACAGTCTATGTGGTAGTTCCACTTCAGAGGTAAATCTAACATTCTACGTGCTTACATTACTCGTGCAGATGATGCACCTAAAAATGTTCCTTCAAATAACATTGAAGCTGTCTATCCTGCCATTGATATACTTGCTCTCTGACTTACTACAGTTCTCCTATTCCCAAATTCACTTGATGATTACTTGTCGTACTAGATACTGGAAAACCAAGCGCAAGGGCTAGGTCACCAGGTGGATTAAGATGCATGCCTGCGGCCCATGTAGTCTCTGTTGGCACATACACTGTAGATGGGGAGTTCTTGATGCTCTAGCTCCACGTCTGCGAGCTTTAAATCCTTCATGAGCCATCTCTCTCCCTAATTCCACTTTCTACAACAGATATGTTGCTTCTCTATCTCCCTCTCACATGCCTCATTATACTCAAGCCGCCTTTCCTCTCTTTGCCTTTATGCCACTAGGTCTGCAATCTTTCACCAAACCTGTTCTGCCCTTTGCGCGTGGTGAGGTTTAGTTAGCCATCGGTTTACTCTCCACATTCAAATTTACCATCAAGATCTTGATCACCAGTGGAATGCCTTGCAGATAAGCTCCTCTTGGATATCGTAAGACCTGGAATTCAAATCTTTGTTGGACACGAATAAGTGGAAACGGAGTACTCCAAGATATAACTATTTAGGACACCATGAAACCACACATCCACAACTTGAGTCCAAATTAGATCAACATCATAGAGGGATTGAAATTATTCTTGTGTCTAGACAAGTGCATGATACCTCTAATTCCACTTAAATGCATAAATAATCAACCACTCATATAATTCTACTGGAAAGATATCGACAAAGCTCTCATATAAACTATCATACAAATTTTGTTACAGCCACGGGCGTGCGTTAAACTCAGATCCAGTGTTGAACCGCTGTGCATATTCTTCCTCCAAGTCATGTATCCATTCTTCAATACTTACTAGAGTTAACTGGTACATCTTCATCGTGAACCATCCTGAAAACAATTGAAAAAGAGGTCCCGGAAATGGAACTAATGATGCAACCTAGAATTCACCGGATAATACCCTAAATGCATTGGCACATTACTCGAAACTTAGACTGAGCACTCACTGAAGCATGCAAAGGTACCAGTCCCTCTTTAGGGTTGTAGCGAATGTTAACATGATGAAGGCTTAAAGAATATAGATCCATAGCTAATACATCATTTTATAGTACATGAAAGATCTAGATCTAGGAAAGAATAGGTTTAAACAATAATCATGATAGAAATAAGAACATGCACTACCCAATTACACACAGGAATGAAACTTAGGTTCACTCAATATATTCTATCTCTTAATTATCACAATAACATAGAAGCTTCTTAGAATACTGGCAATCTATGCCAATGTGCGTATGGATATGATACGATAATCTAGAAACATGTACATGTCTCTATATACTTATCCCTCACACACATTGACACTATATTATCTATCTCTCTATATCCATCATCTCCCTACCAGGTAATTCACTACACATATATAGGGTGGGGACTTTCCCTTCACCGCTTATCTATTCCAAAAATAGGTTGCATGCTATTAATAGCCATGCGCTGTTTTCATGCATAGCCACACATGCAAGTGTGCTATCTATATACTACTGATAGTTAACTGAGGTGACAATCCTATTCTTAGACTATCTCCATGTAAAAGTGCTCTGAATCTGATCCTCTAGAAATAGACAATGCATGGCACGCATGTCTCTGCATCATTGGTGTGTTCTACACACCATCTTCTAAAAATAGATCTTCATGCCCAAAAATGGCTAAGTCTGAATGCTTTGACTTGTCCTGTGTGCATGGGTTCTTCCTGTCCTTTGTACCCTTGAACTGGCCTATTTTCCGCACGAGAATTCTTGTGTGAGTTACGCTCAAGTGTTCTCTCGATCAAAATTCATCAATAAACACTTAGGGGCATTACGCTTATTCTCCCCTAACATAAACACACAATCAAACTCCTAACTTCTAGCATCTTCACACCACACATGCTCTTATCGTCACTACCTAATGATGCACTCTTGTGCTATGGTTCACACTTGACTGTTGAGGGCATACTACACACATGAACCTCACACACTGCACACTATACACACCACACATTATCATACACTTGACCATATCACACATTTTACACTAGACACATTCACCACACATATCTCTAGCATTGCTTAGTCACACTACACATTACACATCTCACACAACACACATTCTACACATTTGACATTCTCTTATTACATCATCTATCACACATTTTGCATCTTACTCACCATACACATTCATGCTACATATTTCTTACATCTACTTTTATGCGCCTGCACTCATTACTAGTTAATGCACTATAGTCTAATGGTTCATACTTACTCGCCGAGGGTCTCATTCAAAAGTGAACCTCACATCATCACACCTACATCATTCTACACTTTGATCTTCACAATCAATCAATCAACCTTTTTTCTCACACTATGCAACCATATTCTTCATACATATTGTGATATATGCTCTTAGGCTAAATCATCACCCCTTTCTACCATCTTATCTATACATCTCGTGATATACGCTTTGTGATACATCATCACGCTTTCCATCATTTTATTCATGATCTATGATCTATGATAAATCATCATGACTCTTATCATCCTATTCATACATTTTGTGATATACACTTTGTGCTACATAATCACACTTTAGATCATTTCTAGCCATATCTTTTGTGATATACACTTTGTGCTACATCATCATACTTTCTATCATTTCCATCCATAGCTTTAGTGATATACATTTTATGCTAAATCATCACACATTCTACCACCTCATCAATTTTACTATGTCATATTTAATCCTTCACATTACACGACACCTTACAATCACCATCTTTCTTCTACACACATTTCCAACCATTTCCCGATGACACACTCTCGGTTCAGATTCATTCTTGATTCTTTGAGAGGGCATAAATAAATGAATCTCATTGCATACATACCCATCCACTTGGGGGAACACTTCTCTTACCATTCATACTACATTCCATTCCACCTCATCCACAACATAATACATATATTGGATAGATTTACTCTTGTTTACATTTAATTGTTATGTGTTCATCTTATTACACATGCTAGATAGATATCTTGTATGTCATTATCTTTATCATACACACATGTTTGTTTACTTTCCTTTTTAGTTGTGATCAAAGACTTTATAGATATATTACACACAACATGGATGTTTGGAAATGTACCTAGTACCAATCCCACAATAGCTCCTGGGGGCATCCACTTTCGTACATTATATGCACTATTTTTTCATTTTATTTCATAATACACTAGTTTCTCAGATTATACGTGCTTTGACATAATTTTTATCTTTCTAACATGCTAATGGGTGCTTCATGTGTAACATTTGTTATGCAGGACTATTTTCTTCCATGGTTGTTTGTTACATTATCTTCCATTGTATGCTATTGTTTGTGGGCTTTGCCCTTTGTCTTGTGTGCACACTTTCTTGTTTTCAGCCACTACGACCTTGATTGTCTTGTAACATTGTGAGTGATGTCCCATGTTTTCAACCTAATTTTTGTGGTCTACTTTGTCTTCTACCTACATCTTAGCTTACACATTGTCTACTCAAACACACTTGGTCTTATACATGTATGTTTTTCTTTTCTTGTACTAACACTTGTATCCTAGCCACTTGTTTGCATTTGCCTCGTTTCTACCAAGTACATTCTGTTGGGGTTAGACCATATAAGTTGTACAAATATAAATAAGATCTAAGCATACAAGAAATGAACACAAAAATAAAACCAGAAGAAACAATACACAAGATATAACGTGGTTCACCCAGTGTGGGCTATGTCCACCAAGAAACAACCAATATATTATTCCAGAGGATATACAATTGAAGATCTACAATCTTCCACACCTCACACGATGTACAATAATTTTCCTCTTACAAGCTTCTTTGAGCTCTCTCCAAGAATTCTTTCTTACAATTCATTCAATCTTCTTAATTCTATATTCTAACCCTAGTTTTCTAGCTTATATAAGCATATACAAACTTAGGGCACTTTAGCTATGCAATTACAACCCTTATATCACATTTTAATCAAAGGTTATATCTAATCCCATGTTTTAAATAAAAATATTTTGAACGAAGGTAACCGATGTTGGTTACCCCAAATGATGTCGATTTGTCCCAACGATCTTTGGTTGGTATGATAGGTGACCGATGTCGGTCAACTGATCGGTGCCAATTATTGTGTAAAACTACAAGTTGTAAATAAGCTATTTGTGAAGCAATTCAACTCCACATCTCAACAATCTCCCACTTGGAGATAAATTGTTGCACTGTAACGTACAAATCCATCCTTGGATCCTCTTCCTTGGATTTGTTTCTCCCAGTTCAAATCTCAAACTCAAAGACCAACAGAAGTAGAGTGTAGCTCCAACTTCTCCTTTACCAACGACTTTGTTAGCATATCCACAGGGTTTTCATTTGTATGAATTTTCTCCAACTGTAGCTGCCCATCCTCCAACACTTTGTTGTATGAAGTGATATATCAACTGAATGTGTTTCATTCTTGAATTAAATTTTGAGTTATTTTCTAGATGAATCACACTTTTAATATCCCTGTAAAAACTGTAATCCTCTTACTCCTTTCCCAACTCTTCCATGAATCTACTCATCCATATCATCTCTTTGCTAGCCTCTGTAGCTGCAACATACTCGGCCTCTGTAGTAGACAATGCCACAACCTTATGTAATCTTGAAATCCAGCTAACTTTCATACCACTACTATGAATACACATTCAATTCTCCTCCTCCTACCATCCAAATATCTAGTCACATCTGAATCAACATAGTAGCATAAAGAAGTATCTGATTCTCCATAACATAAATGCATGTTGGAAGTGCCTCTCAAATATCTGAGTATCCATTAGAGTGCTTTCCAATTCTCTTTACCTAGATTGGCCATAAATATGCTCAAAACTTCCATTACTTGTGCAATGTCCAGTCAGTACAAACCATAATAAACGTTAGAATTCCAACCGCCAAAGCATATGGAATCCGTGCCATGTACTCATCCTCCTCTTGTGATGTAGGACACCGATATTTTCTCAATTTAAAGTGTTCAACTATAGGTGTACTTACATGTTTTGAATTCTGCGCATATTAAAACTTTCCATCATCTTATTGATATGATGTTCATGAGACAAATACAATTTATTTTTCTTCTTGTCTCTGTGAATTTACATGCCAAGGATTTTCTTTGCAGCTCCTAAATCCTTCATTATAAATGTGTGAGCTAAATTTTTTTAAGCTCACCAATGTACTGCATACTAGATCTTGAAATAAGCATTTCATCCACATATAGTAACAAAATAATATAGCTCCCATTTTCAAGCTTCTTGAAATAAACACAATGGTCAGATTCACATCTCATATAACCATGCTCATGCATAAAACTATAAAACCTCATATACCATTGCCTTGGAGCTTGTTTGAGCCCATATAATCTCTTTTTCAACCTACGCACAAATTTATCCTTACCCCTGACTTCATACCCAAATGACTGCTGCATATAAATCTCTTCCTCCAAATCACCATGAAGGAAAGTCATCTTAACATCAAGCTGTTCTAAATGCAAATCTTCTACTGCAACTAAACTTAGAACAATACGAATGGAAGTCATCTTAACTACAAGAGAAAATATCTCACCAAAGTCAATACCTACTTTTTGTGTAAATCCTTTTACCACAAGCCTTGCTTTGTATCTTTTTGTCCACCCTCTTCCTCCTTGATCCTATAAACCCATTTGTTCTGCAATGATCTCTTACCTACTTGACAACTTGACTAAATCCCATGTCTGATTCTTTTCCAAGGAGTCCATCTCCTCATTCATGCCATGCTCCCACTCTACGTGGGTATCCTGTTGCATTGCTTCTTCAAAACTCTCGGGTTCACCACTATCACTCAACAATAAATAAAATAATGGAGTAAATATTTTATAAATGTTTACTTACCCTTTGGGACCTCCTCACGAAATATATGGGTACATGGGGCTCAATCGTGTTTTTACACATTCATATCAATTTTTGATAGTGGATCAAATTGGTCACCATGTGGTGACTCACTGGTTCCCCTATAACCGACACCGGTTCACCTAATCGACCCCGTACACTGTAGTAGTACGACATCTTTGGTACTTGTGTGATTGTTTTAAATATGAGAATGCATTTTCTTCAACAAAATTTTCACTCGGTTCATTCTTGGGTATCAAAACCTGATCCTTGTACATTCTCTTTTCATTCCAATCAATGTTACGACTCCTAACAATCTTAGCATCATCTAAATCCCAAAAACAGAATCCAAAATCACCAGAACCATAACCAATGAAAGTGCATCTCTTGGATTTAACATCCAATTTCTTCCTATTTTCTTTATCAACATGCACAAAAGCTTACTGAACCAAATACTCTAAGAAAAGAAAGATCTACCTCTTTTCCAGTCCAAGCTTCTTCTGGTATTCCACCATCCAGTGCACTTGAAGGCCCACGATTAATTAAATATACCACCATATCTACTACTTCTACCCAAAATTACAAGGGTAAACCAACATGTATCCTCATGCTTCTTGCACGTTCCATGATAGTTCTATTCATTATTTCAGCCACTCCATTCTCCTGTGGATTTCTAGGAACCATTCTTTCTCTGCATATTCCATTCACTTAATAGTAATAATTGAAAACCTTGTTGCAATACTCAACACCATTGTCAGATCTAAGACACTTTAACTTTAAATTTGTTTCATTTTCCACAAGGGATTTCCATATTTTAAAAGTATCAAAAACATCATATTTACGCTTAATACAATAAACCCGTACCTTTCTTTTGGCATCATCAATGAAAGTCACATAATATTGGGATCCTCCATGAGAAGCTACCTGGTTGGTCCCCACACATCTGAGTGCACAAGCTCTAATTTATACTCCTTCTTTATTGACCCAAATTTAAGAAACCTCACTTTATTTTGCTTTCCAAATATATAATGCTCAAAGAAATCAAGGTCCACATATTTCAAATCGATAACTTACCCTTACCCTTTAAGATCTGCATCCCCTTTTTACTCATATGGCCTAGCCGATTATGCCACATGCTTGCATCTAAATCTAAAGTAGATAAAGTAGAAAAGGAATTGGTAATACGGTAGAAAAATGAAATGTTCCTACCTTGTTGCCTCTTGTAACAACAAGAGCTCCTTGGAAACTTTCCAAGAATCGATTGTGAATTAGATTTCTCCCGGGCTTGCACAAAGCCTCACATCTTTCAATATCCATGTATTTCCATTCTGCAATTTAATATGGACTTCACCTTTACCAATAATCATGCATGGTTCATCATCTCCTTAATAAACATGCCCAAAATTATCTGGACATAATTTCTGAAATAACCATTATTAGGGGTAACATGGAAATAAGATTTTGAATCTAAAACCCATGTTTATATTTTATTATTGAAGGAGAGAATAAGGGCATCTTATATTACCTTAGAAGATGCAAAATTTGCCTCTTTACCTTTCTCTGGCACATTCTCTTTGTTTTCCTTGAACCAACCATCCTTCTTTGCATGTCCTTTCTTTCCACAATTCCAATGAAGTTATTCCTCTACCTTTGGAATTAGATCTTCCATTCTTTGACTTTGATCTCCCATTATTCTTACTCTTGGATTTATCCTTTTGTCTCCCCCTGTTTTCTACATTCAAAGCATTTCCAGATGATGACTCTCCTATACTTTTCCTACGTATTTCTTCATTCAGGATTATACCAATCACATCATCAAACTTCAAAATATTATTAGCAGATGTTGTATTACTAACAAGCATTACCAAATTATCCCAACTATTTGGCCAAGAACACAAGAATAACAATGCTTTCACTTCATCCTCAAAAGTAACAGATTTTAATTGATTTACAATAGAACAAAAATAGTTCAAATGATTAGACATAGATCCACCTTCTAGAATTTTAGAATTAAATAATTTCTTCATCAAATAAACCTTATTCGATGCACTTGGGTTTTCATGTAAATTAGCTAAAGCTTTCATCACGTCTACCATGGTTGCTGCTTCTATTATATTTGAAGCTAAAGATCTTTGTCAGACTTAATATTATAGATCCCGAGCCTTTATGTCAAGAATATTCCATTCTTCATTAGTCATCTTTGTATAGATAATCCTCCACCTACATCTTCCATAATTGATAAGTACGACCACAAAAATTCTCCACTTTGTATTTACTATATTTTGCCATTCTTTGCTCCCACTCAATTAGAAATCCCTCTATGAGTTAATGCATCAACACAGAAAACCCTCAAACAAAGCTCTGATACTAGTTGTTGGGGTTAGACCATACAGGTTGTACATATATAAATAATATCTAAGCATACAAGTAATGAACACGGAAATAAAACCAGAAGAAACAATACACAAGATATAACGTGGTTCACCCAGTGTGGGATACGTCTACTAAGAAATAACCAATATATTATTCCAGAGGATATATAATTGAAGATTTACAATCTTCCACACCTCACATGATGTACAATACTTTTCCTCTTACAAGCTTCTCTGAGCTCTCTCCAAGAATTCTTTCTTACAATTCATTCAATCTTCTTAATTCTATATTCTAACCCTAGTTTTCTAGCTTATATAAGCATATACAAACTTAGGGCACTTTAGCTATGCAATTACAACCCTTAGATCACCTTTTAATCAAAGGTTAGATCTAATCCCACATTCTAAATAAAAACATTCTCTACATAGGTAACCGATGGAGGTTGGTATGATAAGTGACCAATGCCTTCTCCTGTGTAAACCTGCAAGTTGTAAATAAGCTATTTGTGAAGCAATTCAACTCCACATCTCAATAATTTCCTTCCCTATAAGGAACAACTTCAACACATCGGTTGGTCCTCTTTTGGGCTACATTTTCCTTTAAGCGAAGTTACATGCACCCCAAACGAGGGGGCATCATTTGGGTGAATCAGTCACCCCATACGATGTTATACATAACACGGTACCAAGATAACACACATTGTCGATATTGGACATGGCTTAAAATCAGACTTGGGTCCTTAGTACATTGGCCTTTCCCAGATGCTTGAAACCGGGGGTAGTTACACAACGGTCTTTCTGGAATGCCCGATGCAGAGGGAAAATTACGAGTTCTTCAACATGTCATAAAGGCTTTTGACAGGGAAAAGGGTCCTTTAACATTGGGCATTTACACAATGACTTTTACATGGTAGATAGTCCTTCACATCTATTTACATACACCATCTGTAGTAGTGATCTACACAACAGGAAACAATTAAAGGTTGGCAGATGACACTAGAAATTTCTCCCTACACTTCTTCCATTACACTAGCGTGAGATCACCCAAAAAACTCGCACATCGACATCATTTATAGGATCCTTTCTACACTCTTTCCTCATCACGAGATCAAGTGCACATGTTTCTTTTTTCACACTTTTTCATTTTACATACTCCTTTATATTCTTTTTACACATATACATGTGTATTTGAATAATTGTCGATTCTCTTTGGAGGTCCATCCATATGGGAAGTGGCATCAACATCATCCACATTACACCGACAATGGCATCGACACCAACAATAGATACATTGTGACATCTACACATGTTTCTGCACGAGGTTCATTTTCATCATCACTTTTTACACTTTATCCTCCTTAGCATCCACACTTCACATTTTTATCACTCCATGCTTTTTCTAGTCCCTCGGCATGCTTGCATCATCAATCTACATGGTTATCAAGTACACATCTCTATCTACTTTATGTTACCAAGATTTCCGCTCACCAACATAAAGTGGGGAAAATATAGACACAAAATCACAAACTTTGGGTAATTATCTAGTCATGATTACATACTACTATTCATATGATTCCTAAGTAAGAACAATACTAATCAACCCATGTCTTTGGCCACCTTTCTTTGCTTTCTATTGTTACTTTCAGTCTTACACCCTTACTTTCTTAGTATTCCTTTTTAGTCTTTAGCATTGGTCATCCATGACACAGGCGCTAGCGAGGACATCACTCCAGGCGCCCTTATCCTCTTTGTACTTTACTCACACTTTTTGGGTCCTTTCTAGTTGTTTGAGCATCTTATATTTTTGGTAATCAACATTTTCGTGGTTATTTATGAAATTCAAGCAAAGGAATCATATAAATATAAAGTTATGTGATCATAATAAAAGACAAAGCACTAATAATTAGCTATCACCACCTAAGGTTGTATCCATCAAGGCATCTAAGAGCTCTATTGCATCCATCTAGCTCCATCAAAAGGGACACAAGGGTTGGTTTTTATACATCACACTTCATATGAGGGAAGTTCAATCTATTCCATGTACACATCTATTACATTTTTTTACATTCAAATTACTTGCTCGCTATCCAAATGTGACTAACAAAAGAGAAACCTAGGGCACAATTCTGCATAGACATAAAACTACATTGAGTCGAGATATAGTGAAAATCTCAGTTGTAAGTCCACCATTATGATGGTTGAGGATAGTCTAACCCCTCATTTTACATATATTTTTATAGAATTTGATGTCTATTTGAGGTTTTTGAAGTCTATGTTTCATTGCGGTTTTCGGCGACTCAATGATCATTGTCCGAATCGGTAGTGAAAAAGGTGAGCATCAACAAACATCTTGCGACCCTAATAATTCAGGTTTATGAGCATTTCTGTAGACCCGGTACCCAAAAAAACAAGCCTAGGGCACCCACGGACCCCCTATCCCTCTCTAGGTGCCCCAATCCAGGTCTCTTTTAGGTCTGTAATTTTCTGAGCTCTAGTGCGACAATCGGTGCTTTGTATTTCTCTGTTTTCCACCTCTATGTACTTTTCATAACTCAAAGAATCGATAAGTATTTTATTCCCTTCATTTTGTAACTAGGGTTTCATATGTTATTACTTAGTTTGCTTGGATCTACATTGTACTTAATTTTTCATTTGTTTCTCTACATAACATCCGATTAGGCATATATTTCCATATTTAGCTTAATCAAATTCCTTCACTATTTTTTCCTCCATCTTTCTTCTAGCAAGTTTGTTTCACCTTGCCCAAGCCTTACTTTTAGGTTCTTCTCACATCTAGTCTTTTGAATTACTCTTTTTCTTTTATCTCTTTTCTTAGAATTCTTACCACTCACTTGTCTCTTTCTTCATTGTTCTCTTTTTACTTCTTGCTCTCTCAGGAGCAACCTATCACTTAATTCAATTCTCTCAAGAAGGTAATTGTTAGCTCAAAAAACTTCAATTTAATTATCAAATAACTCAATTCACATAAATACAAATGCTTGTAAACAAATTTATGTTCTTACTCTTTTCCACTTTAAGAACATCCTTTCTTCTTATCACCAAAGATTAATCCTCAAATTACTCAATCATATTGCTTTGATACAAAAATGATTTATAAGTGATGGGCCCAAAATCATTCCACTTAAACAATAACCAATGATTATAATTAGCACCAATCAAAACACCAAAACAATGAAATAAGAACACCTTGCTCGAAGCATGATTTTTCTCAAAGCAGAAAAATGCATCAAATAATTGAAACCAAGGCTAAAAACATTTCAATTGCTCAAATATATCTATCTAACATGTTCATGTACTCCAAGTTTTAAACCATCAATTTTCATCAATCACATTTTAGACTATTCTTTCTTGCTTGTAGCCCTCGAAAGAGGAAAATTTTGTTGAATTGAGAAAACTACTGATGACTTATCCTTGATCATCAAATTATTTAGGTACCCATCTAGCCAAATAAACTCATTACAAAGTTTTAGGTCTCAACTCTTTTCTAATCAATTTTTATTCTCTATTTACCTTTTTTAACTAGCTCTAGTTTCTAGCCTTCTTAAATCCCCAAATGTGTAGTTTGAACCAACACAGGAAATTCCATGCAAAAGTATTTAGTGTTTAGGATACCCTTTATTCTCCTCTTTCTTGATACTAAATTTCATCTTTTGAATCATGATACAATTCACCCAACAACAATCTTTCCTTTTTTACTAGGTCTCCTCTAAGACTCTTAAGAACTCAAAACTGAAAACTAATAATATCTTTCTCCTACATGTGTATTTCATCATAAAAAATTTCACACATATTTTTATGGGTATAAAGAACCTACAATCCAATTTTTACAAGAACCCAATTGTTAAAACCAAAATTGTTGAGTTTTTAGAAATTTGTCCCGATCGCGTCTTTGTGAAAAGCACTAAAAAATCAATAACTTTTTCTTATAATGGTTTTAGATCTAACACAACGTGGAAAAGGTATGTATTGATCTGTTACCTCCATACAAAATTTTAGAATCTATATCCTTATAAAATGCGAGTTATGATCATTTCATCGTCTATTCATTGTTTTTTTTGTTCTCATAACGAGGTTTGGGTGAGTTTTGATTTTTTCCCTATATAATCTAATCAAAACTTATTGAAACTTTTCACACACCTCAAAAATAAATTTCAATCCTTCCTCTATAAAATTTTGTAAGTTTCCATTTAAATTTTCAAAGTTATGCAATTTTCCTCTTCTAAAACCTAGGAGAACATATAGGCCGAGAGGGCATATTTAGTCATAATTTTTATTTTTTGCTTTTCAACCTCTGTTAGAGCTCCTATGGATTCTACAAGACCTCCATCACGTTTTAAAATTAATTCACCCACAAATATCCTTATGACAATGTTTATCCCGATAAATCTCTCATACATTCATTATATGGATTATAATCACACCAAAACAATATCATACCTCATAAACCATTCTCAACAATGTTTCCTTAATGAATATGACTCCACTATGGTGAAACAATCTAAAAAATATTCTATATAGACTTCATTAACCTATAATAACATTTATAAATTATATATAAACAAGACTATTCATAAAGTCCTCATTCATTCATCTATATACACTTTTTCCTTCAAGAAAGCCCTTTATTGATAAAAACGATGTCCTTACATAGCTTCTTAAGCCCTCACGAGATTTATTACAAAACTTCTCTCCTATTAGAGTACCTCTTGAAAATGGAATGAGTGGAGGTATTTAGGCATGCAAACCATTAACCCAACTAGGATTAGGCTAACTAAAGTAAGGTTTAGGGTCATGTTAGCCATGACTTAAGTGATCTTATATTTAATGACCCTATTAAAACATTTATTAAACCCATTCCAAAACCTAGACCTAAAACATGCCTATGAACTAATTCAAATATTCAAAAGGGTCATTATGGAGGGAAGACTCCAAGTGGTCACTTATTACATTACTAAAGAGTCCAAATGGACTAATAACATACCATGACATCCAAATGGACCCCAAAACACCTAAACAACTAGGAAAACCAAAATTTGAACATGTACAAGTGATGCTCCTACATCATAACGGTAGATTCTTTTCCTTAGAATGACCTTTAAATTTTTTTCAAAAAGAGAGGAGGCTAAGGCAAACTAGTTCTCCCTCACCAGGATTAAGGGGGGAGGAAGGTTCACCCCTAGATTCCTTAGGTTTAACAACATGACTGCTCAACATTTTGTTAGGAGGATCAACCATAGGTTAGTTTTTGGAAGTCACGCATTTAGGAAGGGGAGAGATGAGGGCCCAACCTCATGGAGATGGAGCACAAGAGAGGGATTAGGCTTGGAGAGATAAAAGTGATTGCAAAGAAGAAGAATAAAAACCTTTTGGAGTGGAAGAACCTTATTCCCCAACCGAACCAATAAAGGTGATTATTTTAGCAAGAGAGCATTGTCAAAACCAGGTGGCGTCGAAAGAGTAAATTGAAAAATTTGAGTTTCTACAGTATGGGTAGAATAATAAACAACATGTTCATGATTTTTATTATCATACTATGATAACAAAGCTCCAAGTGCATGGTTTTTACTAGATATATAATACCAATGGTCTATCGGGAATAAGTGGCACCAAGATGGGGGGATTAAGAAAATATTAATTAATATCATCGAATCCTTGTTGATAAGCTACATCTCATTAAAAGGTGGTGTCTTTCTTTAATAATCATTTGAAGAGTTCGGTTCTATCAACTAACTATGCCAAAAGTATATGTTATCTATTTTTACCCCTCCCTCGCCTGGTAAAAATAGCCAACTTAGGATGATGAGTTTGAGCACTAGGCGAGCTTCACAAGATAATATGGAATGATACATATGATATTTTAAGTTTTGGGAGTAGTGCAAGTGGTTTTGGGAATTCGGGCTTTATAGATGCATGTTTCCTTTGGCTACGAGATCTCTGTGTATGGTGCGGGAAACCAAAGGTTCACAATAGTGGCTGCGGGTGACCAAAAGTGCACAAAAGTGGATGTGGGTGACCAAAAGTGCATAGCAGTGGCTACGGGTGACCAAAAGTGCACAACCACCGGCATGTGGGCCTTTGTGGTGCACAACCTCTCCACCAACCACCTTTTTTATTATAAAATTTGATTTTTGGGGCTTGTACTTTAACACTCCCACTCAAAAATGATAAAACATGAAGAGTAAATGTGGTGGGTGGGAGAAAATGAAAATGACATCTACAACCCCGAATTTAATGCCTAGGCTCGAGAATCCAAGTATAAATCAAAAAAGTGATCTGCACTAAAACAACCATAATTTTTGTTATACTTAACAAAATTGGACAAACTTATACTCGTTGGAATTGTGATTCCATCCTCTACAATCAAAAGTCAAGAAATCATAAATTTTGTGGGTGTAGGTAGGTAAATAATGCGAAACATCCCGAGTTAAAAATGGTCACTTCTAAGCAGCTAAAAAGAGCAATAAATGAAGGTATGGGTGCATGTTTCTTCTTCCTAGAAGGAAAAGGACATGATGGAATGGGATTTGCAGTGTTGAAGTCCCTTTTGCAGTGTATTAATGATTCTTGTTGGTGGTTGAAGAAGAAATATGCCCCCCTCTCTCTCACTAATTCTTCTATATTTGTAAAAGAGAGCTCATTAAAAAAATGAGTTGGACATTTTTTGGTGCTGCCCTCCCTTCTTTTATCTACGGAATGTTGTGGAGCTTCTTTTGTAGGCATTGTTGTAATGAATCTTTCCTCTCTTTGTTGTAATGATGCATTGTGCATACTCTGAAGCAATAAAATTAGTATGTTGTGACTATTTTTCGCCTTCTACTTGGTTATATTGTCTTTTTCTTGCCTTTCTCCATGCTTGCATATGAATGTAGATATCTTGTTCTTATTGCATGCTTAGATATGGTTGTGCTAACTTGAAAATGGTGTGTTGTGTGAATCTATCTTTGGTCTATGGTGCATCTTGTCCACCCTCTCCATTGCTCACCTTCCTCTGATTTCGGTATCAATATTATCCAATGCCCCCTTTTCTCGGTGCTATCATCTTTATAGTGTAGGATTTCTCCTTTTCACCCTTTCTCCTTCTCCCTGTCTCCTTGGAAGCCATAGATTAGGACTAGATAGGTGTTTTTATTGCATTAGGAGTAGTTTTAGCATAGGATTAGGAAGAGGAACCAACCTTCTCTGGAGGGCCATCTCAAGTATACAAGTCCCACAACTTGAGAGATGGTCCAATGTTAGCAAAAAGTAGGGATCTGTCATTGCCATATCCCAGGGTGCTACTTTTTTGTGATAACAGTAAAAAAATAACTGAATTTTACCCGGAGGGATTGTAATTGCTTTAAATTATGCATGCTTTGATATATCCACAATAGCTTGGATCTTTCTGGGTCAACCTTAATACCACAATGCAAAATTATATATCTAAGTATCTCGACAGAAATAAAGACACATTTTTTTGTGTTTTATCGTACATTATATTGTCACAATCATTCAAAGATGGGTCATAAATCATCCACATGCTTATTGTGTTGGGTAGATATGGCTAGTAAATAATCAACACAATATTTAGTAATCTTGTGGATATAATGATGAAAAACACGTGTCATAGCTCGTTGATAAGTGACACTAACATTTTTTAAGCCAAAGAGCATGACAATGTAATAAAAGGTACCCCATGGGGTAGTGAAGGAAGTTTTATCTTAAAATAATTATTTCAATAAATCTGGACATATTCCAGTGAATCTAGACTCCAATATTACAAATTTTGGTAGAAATTTATCACTTTTTTTGGTGTATAATGGATTCCATTTTTGTTACTATTGGATTCCATTATTACTATTACTAGATTCCATTAGTAGTACTATTGGATTCCAATATTTTTAATTTTGGATCCAATTTCTCTATTATTGTATTCTAATTTTGTTATTATTAGATTCCTATTTTACTATTTTTGGATTCCAATTTCACTATTTTTGGATTCAAATTTCGCTATTATTGGATTCCATTTCGCTAGTTTTGGATTCCAATTTCAATGCATTACATAAGGCTAACAATCATAGGTTACATAAGGCTAACAACCGCTAAGCTACATAAGGCTAGTGACCACTAAGTTACATAAGGCTAGCAATTGCTAAGGCATTTTATTACTAAAAATGTGGGCATTTTAAATGATTTCACCCAGATTTAGGTATAATGGGTTCTAATATTTTAATTTTTGGATTCCAATATTCTAATTTTGCTATTATTGGATTCTAATTTTGCTATTTTTGGATTCCAATTTTGCTAAGTTACATAAGGCTAGCAGCCACTAAGTTACATAAGGCTATTATTGGATTCCAATATTTCAATTTTTGGATTCTAATATTTCAATTTTCGATTCCAATATTTCAATTTTCGATTCCAATATTTCAATTTTCAGATTCCAATATTTCAATTTTTGGATTCTAATATTTCAATTTTTGGATTCTAATATTTCAATTTTCAAATTCCAATATTTCAATTTTGGAGTCCAATATTTCAATATTTCAATATTTATATTCCAATATCTATAATTTTGGAGTATAGAAAATACCAATATTTAATGTTTTGGACTCTAAAACCAATAATATTAGATTCTAATGAGAGCTATATTGTTCACCGCTCAGATGGAATATGTCCAGTTCTTGAAATAAGAGTTTTGATTGGTAGGGTTGATTTTGATTTGGTTATATCCCACCAAGACATCCATGAATGACAACATTTCATATCTGGTTGTGGAATCAACAATCACATCAATGTGGGGAAGAGTAAAACTATACTTAGAATAGTCCTTATTTAAATATTGAAAGTTAGTACAATGGTAGATTTCACCATTAGTATGGACCATATGGGTGATATTAGACACCCATTATGGGTAATCCACGACACGAATGAACCTTGCATCGAGTGGTTTTTGAATTTCCTTGTTAACCATTAAAGTGACACAAGGATGCATCTTGTAGATTTTTTGCTGCACTAGTTTGACATTTTCATGTAGCACAATATTATGCATAATAATATATGGGTTAATATCATGCATTTCATTATACATCCAATAAAATAGATCATAAAAATCATGCAACACCTATTGGATAGAATTCCTCTCAGTTTCTTCAAGGGAGATATTAAGGAGCACTAACTAAGGATCCTCACAAGTGCCAAAATTAAAAGAAAATGTTTCTTCACTAAATAACATGGAGTGGTCCTCGATATATGGATGAGTAGGGATAATATCAAGAGAATCAACTGGAATATCGAAGGAAACTCCATCTCTAAATTACACACCGGCATGTATAATTTGAGGAAACCTATTCTTGTGAAAGAAGGAAGGGATATCCTCATGTGACCCTAAGTATCGAATGAGGATTCCTTATTAGTAAATTCATCCAGTGATGGAATATCAGGCGATGCACTATCATCAATTAGGTTTAGCCTTAGTGGCTCCAAGGTTGTGTCTCAGTGAAGTTATACAACCCTCTTACAAATATTTTTGGGAAGCCAGATAAAATTAAGACTAAAAAAGTTTACAAAATTTTTGTACAGTATATTTGATGCCTTCCTTAGTATGTTGTGATGGAATAGTAATGGGATAATCAATACCACGACCATTAGGAACAAACCCTTATTCATTAAATCTATGTTGTAACATATAATGATAACCCATATCATAATCATGATAAGTAAGAGAGTGATATCATATATGGGGAGTAGATAAATCAGAATAAGTTGTATTAGTAAAATACTTAAAATGGGATGAATCATATTTGATGACATACACAGTACCTTGATAAGAATGTTGGAGATAATCATGACATGTAGAGGGGACAACATACATGACATACAAACCAGGGGACATCCTGGAATATATTGTAGCTAAGGTCCTTTGGCATAACATCACAAGATGTAGGAAGGATGCAAGAGCAAATGGTGATAGGCAACATAATTTTACAATATAGATGAAATGGTATTGTTGATGTGCGAGAGGTGCATGCCCAAATAGGGTTACATGCTCTTAATGTCCCCCTCATTTTAAGGTCAAAAATTTCTCGTCATGAGCTCCATGTATGCGGTATTATAAATGACCAATGAGGGTATTTTTTTGGACAATGTTATAGTCCTAGTGCCATTATTTTTACCACCTCACCATTTGCAAAATAAAATATACCTAAGGCTAATTGAATCCTAACTAATGGGTATTGCTCATAAGAAAAAATAGCGACTAGAGTATAGAGAAAAGAAATAACTACGAAACTGAATTTCATGAATCTAACTTATATAAATTAATCATGCACACCAAAATAACCTTTTTCGCAATCAATCTATATCTTACACAAACCAATATACAAGTGATACAAATTTTAAAGGGAAATTAAAATTGTGTCCGTAATTAAACATTCATAAACCGGACAAACCATCGATTGCCAAATGCACATCCATTATAATTTATCCATATCCAAAGCTTATTACATCCATTAAACTTGCAAAGCAATTTAAAATGTCACAACTAAGGGCATGCGAGTGATTATAATTCAATAATACTTCATAAAGATCATACAGAAAGGAAATGAAAACAAAAAAATTCAACTTGTAGAAAATATTGACCCAAATTACATTATCATTCATACATTCACCTCTCTATTAAATAGAGGTGTACATGTTTATTTATAAAAATGGGACCCTTAGGCTCCCTCCATTTAGAGTGTTATGCACACAAAATACTAAGACAACTGTCCTTTTACATAATATCCTAATTTATTCACTTAGGATGTTACATTGATTACTTGGATTAGTGTGCCCAAGGAATATTCCTTAGATATCTCAACAATCATTTAATTTTCCTCCTTCACAACTAGTCCTTTTGAAATCCCTAGGGTTTTTTATGAAGGCTTTGATTTTGAGGGTACTAGTGCATCCTGGATACTATTTAGTCGCCATCAAATTTGTTAAGGTCAATAATGGGTTTTATGAAGAGATTAGGAGTTTTTTCCATAAAGCTCTTTTGATAAACCATTATTGACTTTGAAACCTCCTCGAGGGTCCAGACTGCTTGAATATTTTCTTTTGCATGAGAGACTAATTCATTAACCTTTGAATCTTTTGTCTCATTTTCCTCATAAACATTCTTGTTAAAGTGCACCATAAACTATTTAAGATGTTATGAGAATTATTCCATGGTGATCGCACTCACTCTGTCCTCCATCCATGTATACTTTGGTGATGGTTGTGTTGGTGAATTTTTTTTCCCCTACAAATTATGTCATCGAACTGCGGAAGAATCCTACCCATTTTATTCTCCCAATCTTCTAGAGATGCCTTTATATAATTTATATACATTTGGTAAAGGCTAATGTATTATATTTTTGGAAGCACAATGGAATGAGGGGGTGAATCATTCCTACAATAAATTTTATTTCATTTACAAAACCATACATTCATTATTGAGTTGTCCATACATCATTCATAACCATACATGTGCATATTAGATGTGCATTAACCATTCACAATAACACAAGAAAAAGTAAAAAGTAAACCACATATAAGTTGGAAACCCTCAAGGAAAGAAAACCCATAGAAACTCTAATTATATTACAAAAAAAAAAAGATATTTAGTGAAGCACCAACTTCATAAGGAGCACCAATGCTTAGTTTAGTAGAGCACCAACCCTATAAGGAGCAC
Source organism: Taxus wallichiana var. yunnanensis (assembly GCA_018340775.1). NCBI lineage: Eukaryota > Viridiplantae > Streptophyta > Pinopsida > Cupressales > Taxaceae > Taxus > Taxus wallichiana. Next base: position 511,566,286 of record CM031238.1, on the reverse strand, counting down.
CAAACCCTAATTTAGTGAAGCACCCACTCCACAAGGAGGATACAACCCCATAAGATGACTAAGCACAAAATAAACCACCTGATGATGATGATATATGATTTTTTTGCTTCCAAAACTAATGGATATCACAATTTCATCTCATACTCACACCATCAAACCTTCATTTCTTCAACTCACTATATCTTCTTCTTTGACTTGTCTTGGATATATACTCTAGCACACATGATATATATCTTTCCTCAAACTATAAAAATATTCCTCTTCCTTAAAATCACACATTCAAACTTGTAATACACTTCTACTTGGGTCACACTTTTCCCTCTCACAAGACTAGTTCAAATTTGAACTCAAACCATTGCTTTATATGTATTTCATCTCAACAACATGAAGGAGGTCAGTATTTATCCTTTATCACAACTAATAAAACATAATAACATCCCTAAAAATTCATTACAATGTTCACATATGACCCATATAGGCCGGCCATGCCCAAAACCACTCATCTTGCACAAAAAGCTCAAAACCCCATCACTAGGATGAGCTAAAACCACTAATGCTAAAACCATGATTATTCAAGCCCCAAAATTCATCAAAAATGTGTAATATATCATAGAAAAATAATCTATGGTTATTAATTAGCTTGAACAATCAAATAATTCATGACATAATAAAAAAGGCTCATATCCTTCACTAAACAATTGTTTCCAGCACCTTATCTTCACATTTGGGCATCAAGACCACTCATGATAAAATAAATTATAGAATGTAACCACTCCATGGAATAATATATACCTTTAGATCACATCCATTAAGTTTATATCTCATGAAACATCTATGTGTTCAAACCACAACATTTTTCCTCTTCACCAAATCATACTTCACATAAAGCAATTTTCCAAACTCAACTAGTTTGCACCCTTTATATCACTTCAAAGACCTATAAATTCCTTAAATAGGAATGAAATTAATCCCTCTTAACTTTCTAGGTGATAGAAAACATCAAATCATCCATCTCATGCCTCAACCACTTCATTCTTTCAACCTGAGAAAACCTGTCATGAAAACCAACATCCTTCTTCTTCACAAACAAACCTAAATGACCCATAAAATAAACTCACCAAGAGACAATACATATACCAATGAAAATTCCTCTAAATCCTATTTCTAGAACATATTATAACTCCTTCCAAATCTAAGTGGAAGGCCTTCAACCAAGCTCATCTCTCGTAAACTGCTTCTTAAGCCTTCTAGGACTCAAGAACTAACTTTGAGCTCAACTTGCTCCATCACTCCAAAATCACTTCAAAACTTGAAAAAAGAATGAAAAATACTTAGTAATTATTTATAAATACTCAAGAACCTTCACTAATCATGAATAACTCAGAAATTCCACCTTACCTCATGAAGCCACTAACACCATGCTAGATCAAGCATCCTATAGATTTGATCCTCATACCATATCAAAAACATAAGTTTGATATAACACTAGAAATATCTATCATCCAAGATCACAACAAAACCTGAATGGAGTCCTAAATCCTCATGTAGCTCCTGCAATTCTACTTCTAGTATAGACTACTCAAAATTGCCCCAAAAACCAGTCTTCATAAATAGGGCACACTTTTCCATTTCAAAGCACCACCACAATCTGAAACCTTCATATACATGTATAAAACTCCAGGGATAAAAACAATGTGAATTTATATTTCAAATCTTTTGGACAATCTTACCTTAAACTAAACTTCTTAAAAACAAGCCATTTTAGGTGGGACCCATATACAATCACACACTCTCATATACCTTTGTGGAAATCTGGATGAGTACTCTACAACATACAATCATGTATTTTATAAAAAAAATCAAGACAGACTCAAAATACTCACTTTCCCCAACTCTCTTTGAGCTAGTGTTTAGCTAGGGTTTCAAAACAACTTATCTTCTTAACGATCTTTCATAAAAACATGACGATTAAACCGCCTCATTTTTTTGAAAATTTCATAACAAACCTATGAATCTATGCCAAAGATACTAGGTCCCCATGTACAACACACAACTCACAACGAGTATCGAAGGTTCACTTTTGCCTTAAAATCACATTGTGAAAAACTTGGTTTTTCCAAAACTGATGTATCTTTCAATTCCTTTTTCGAATGACCTAAATCTTGTCATGAAGCATCGTCAAAAACATCCTATAGCTTTCCATACTCACCATATATCCAAAATATCTATGAAAATCTCCATATAATCTCATTTACTTATGTTTACTTGTATGTTCTCACTTGTTTTCTTCCCAATGACCTCAAACATGCACTATACCTTTTATTTCTAGCATTAAACTCACCATAAAACTCATATACAATTACCACAATCATCTTTACCATGCTTGGATAAGACTTATCATCTCCAAATATCATACCTGCATCTCATTCTGCATGCTCTATGGATAGGGATAGGCCTAGAATGACCTGACTCAACCATGACAAACCATGAAATGACCTTGTTGACCTCATGCAAACTCATAGAAACCTCTAACACACCTCCAGGACCATGTAAGACATCATGAAAAACTTCAACTCACTTATGATACCTCAAACCATGACTCTGCCTAACAGACCAAGGTCCAGGACCTCATAAGACTTCACCAAACTTGACACTACCAATCAACCTTCATGTTTGACACTTATTTACACCTCACAAAGACTCACGTGACCTCATGCCATCCTTTTCCATCAATGGACTTGAAATCAATGACAACACATACACATAATGACCAATAATCTTCCCCTTTGTCATTGATGGCAATCACCTTCAAAAAAATTGATGGAAACCAACGAGACCAAAGCACCTACACGAACTCATTTCTATGTTTCGATACTTCTTTCCCCCTTTAAAATCTATGATAAAGGATAGACTGCAATAATACATGGAAATTGACAAACACAACAAAAAAACAATGAAGTAATGTACAAATGACAAACTTACTTTATTCGAATGCTCCCCACAGGACTAAACTCTCCTCTTTGACTCCTTGAATTGCAAAAACTGATTCATGTACACTGAAAGAGCCTCAACAAATATACCCCTGAATGTGTACTCTCCATATTTTACTTTATTCATGTTTGACATCAATTTATAGGACTTGTTCAGCTCAAACACACAATTTTACCTCCAAATTCAACATTTTCACCTTTTAGGACTATAGTCCTTGATCAAAATTCTTAGTGCAAAATTGACCAACTTCCTCTAGATCTAAGATCTCAAACATCACATGAGTCATCTCCTTATGGATCCTCCTAAGGTCATAACACCCAAATCTAGTGAAAACACAAAATTAGGCTTCTTACCTTGCTTAGATTGTTTGGTAGATGCTCAAGTCATTTATCACAATCTACGAGGCATAATTTAAGTATATTCTAACTCCTTTGCATGCCATCATACGTAACTAAGCACTTGTATCACATTATAAGCCTATAATCTTGTAATTTTCATCATTTCGGATCATTAGGGCTTATAAAATCACATCATGCATGATTAAACCATCTACTTTTCTTTTCCACTCTTCTTCACACCTTATTCCTTATTAGAGAGCTCAACCAAGCTCCCCTTTCCTAAGAACATAAATACAAACATCTAGGTATTCATTTTTATCTTATTCAAGTAGTACAACCCAGTTTGACACTTATACAGATCAACATAGACCTCATTTTAGTTTTGGAAACCTCATTTTCTCATGCTCGACATGGCTTCATCCTCATAATCATGAAACAAGACATTTCACTTATCGGAACCAACTATCACTGTCACAATATTTCTTCAAGCTGTAGTATCCATTCCCATAAAAGATACTTACCATTTTATCTTGAAGCATTGGCCCATGTTTCCCACACTTTGTTTTGAGCACGAGTTCAAGCAATTTTTGTCAACATCAACTTCTAACAACCATCACAAGCACTAATAACCTTATACTGACCTTATTCATTTGATTCAAGCTCGGGACTAGCTTTTTTAGCTTAAAAAGATCACACTTACCTATCAAAATCAGATTGAGAACATCACTATAATCTTTCACAAACTCTCATATACTTTGTTAGGCTATCTCAAACCTATCTTGAAGTACTTGTAGCATAAATGATAACAAGACAACAAAGATTACAAGTATAAGACACCTAGGTTTGCAAAAATACCGAGTCCTGGGATAGAGCACACACCATATGGACTTTAAAACAAACCTTTTCAAATTGTGTACACTCATACAATCTCATTTTCACTGTTGGTGCAAAGATTATCAACTAGATGAAGTAGAAGAGCTTCAAGAGCCTCATTAGACCAGTAGCATGTATCTTCATAACTATGTACCCTACAATTTCTTATTATTAGCACTTGAAATCCGATGCCATTTTCATAGAACTAGTTTCCTTGATCACAACCATGAATAACTTGTTCTTAAATTTGTCTTGAGATATTGTGATAATAGTCTAAATATGGATTTTCCATCTCACCCTTGTTTTGAGCACACACAAGTTGAGAATACACTAATTTGACTATTACATGTCTGCTTGAGATCATATCACCTCTCTATGTTGTCATAGACCACTTCATGACTTCTAACCACCATCAACTTATGATGACATCATCTTAAAGACACCAACATACTCATTTTTAGGTATCTACCTTGCATATTTATCTCTCTCAGTAAATATGTAGGTTACCATTCTATACCATTAATTCCTTGACAACCGGCCAACACACTTTTTTCATGTCTTCTTGAACCTTTCATCATTCTTCTACATCTTTTGAGACACAGAGCTTCCTTCTATGTTAATACACTGGGATTAATATAATGAACCATAAACTCGGTGCCAAGTCTTCACTTATACTTCTTACACACTTCATCTTCTTCATTTAGGAATGAGATCCTGACACACCTTTGATGATATTCATAGAATGATATAAACCAAAATTATAACCTTGTATTTACTAGAATGACTAAGACTTTGACATAATATACCTATTATGTTAGCATTTTTGAGACTCACATACTCTTACAACCATACAAAGTATTTTCCTCATAGGATGACACCACTTAAATTGGAGCACTTGACCTTAGCACAACCCACGACCTATACTCGGACCTTTTTATGACCATCCATATGGCCTCTTGAATAGTTCTCCAAGTTTAGATTCAGAATTTGGACACTTTTGATTGAAAGCAAGGACAAATAATTTTAAGTCCATTAATTATATCACCGACTAGAACATGACACAACACATATGCACCTTTGAATAAACATATATCTCTAAGATACCCTATTGAGTAGATACATAGACTTCATGAAAGGAAAGACTCTTTGCCAACAAAAACACAACATGAAACTAACTTGTCATAAATAGATCCTTCACATTCATCAAATTCAAATGGACTCCATCTCAATGAAATCCACATGATATATCCTGACAGAGACTCCATTTTATTTTATTCTTGCTTACACTAAACTTAAACTCATAAAACATGCTCATAGAGCACAACTTAACATAATAACACTCGAGTTACTTGACATTGATATACTTGCACCATGTTCCTTTGAATAACCAATTTCTTTTTCCTCAACCCTTTAACATAGTGTATGACCTAAACTCATATTCTTAAGGCTCTGGAAAAAATAATTAAACCTAGTTGAGAATATCAACTCCACATTTAGGTAAGTAATTGCACATTCTAAATTACATACTTCTTGAGACCAAATAAATAAAATAATACTATATGAGGGTCACACATACCTTGGAAACTTGACACTCACACACAAAATTTTCAAAATTTTGACATACATGACCAAAACTCAAGAAACTTGACTGAGTACTTCTTTCAAGATCACCACACTCCTTGACAAGATGACACAAACATGAACTCTCAACCCTAAAACAAAAAATTGATTCTTGACATTAATGCACCTTCTATATACCATTTAAGACAATTATCCACTTCACATACTACATATAATCTTACACAGGCTTGATATAGGCATTATAACACATGACATACCTATGACACATCATGAAAAAGACTTCTTGATGAACCAAATAGAACCTTATACGTTGAAATTTTTTGAACAATCCCATAGACTCAATACATATCTCAAGTCATTATAACTATCGTTCAACTCATATGAAGATCATACTTACTTGGGAAAAGGAACTCAAATCATCTTCAAATCATGATGAATATCCTCACATATCCTTGAATTAACCAAACTAAACATGAAGCTTTCACATCAAGACATACACCCTTTACTTAATACCACAACATGACCATTACTACAAGAAATATTTTTGTGATTATACAAGACCTTATACTCAGACTTAGACCTTAGAATCACCTCAATCAAGACACACAAACTATACAAACCAAGATGAATGGTGTAACTTTATAAACTAAGACGCCATACAATGACACAAACTCAAAGACATATGAATATATCACTTCACATACCTTATAGTGTTGAAAGTTTTCCCACACCTATCTCCTTCAAATTCTCATGTACTAAAGCATTGAGACACATGTGATATTCTTCAACTAGAGAAAACATGTTTCCTAGCTCTATCTTAGGCTTGTTGACTTTGTTTTAAAATTTGAAAGCACAAGAATCCTCTTTCTTAGTTAGTTTTGACTCTTCAAATTTCATAATATGAGAATCAGATCTCTTGATCTCATATATGGGAGTGATATTTCTCTTGAGAACTCTTCCATTTTTCCTATTAGTAGCTTGAAACCTGTTGGATTCCTTGGAGTTTCACCTTGGTGAAAAAATCTAGAAATGTGTCCTTGTTTGTGATACTTATGACACACAACAACATTCCTATTTATTCTTGGTTCAAACACAATTAAGTTCTAACCACAATCCTTATCCCTATGACCATACTCACAACATGAAAAACATTCACCTTTGAAGATACCTACATCATTCTTAGGAGACATCCTTTTGTAATATCTAGCTCTATGACCAAAATCATGACAAACAAAACAATATCCATTAAATGAAGAACCATACCTCATAGCATTAGGTTTTCTAACAGGTTAAACCTTTTCAAATAATCCTTTTAGTCATATTCTCATCTGATTGAGAGCTATAACCAACTTCACCATCATTCTTCACATGTTCACCTTTGAACCCTAGGCCTATTTTGTCACTAGCCACTCTTTGGCTCTCCAAGATCCCTTCAAGAGTTTCATAAATATTTTCTAACCTTTCATACATTTTCAACCTATTAGATGCATACTAAATCATATTCAAGGGATTTCAACCTCTCTTTATACCTGGAACAAGTGTCTTCTTTCTCCTTTAGGGATTTTGACATACTTTCAACCTGTGAGTCCAAACCCTTGATGGATTGACCATGCTCTATCTCCATATCCTTGATATGATATTGTAATCCATAAATCAATGAATGAGAAACTTCATTCCTCCTCCTTAATACAGCTTCAACATCTGAAGACATTCCCATTGTTTATGCTTCTAGGATCTCCTTCAAGTGATTAGACTTGTTTCTCAAGTACCTTCTCTGATACTAATTGTTGGAAGCACAATGAAATGAGGGGGTTGAATTAGCGCTATAATAATTTTTTTCTTCATTTACAAAATCATACATTCATTATTGATTCGTCCATACATCATTCATAAACATACATGTGCATATTAGATGTGCATCAACCATTCACAATAAAACAACGCAAGAGAAAGTACACAAGACACACAATATAAGTGCGAAACCCTCAAGGGGAAGAAAACACACTAAAAATTTTCTTATATTACAAAAATAAAATATATTTAGTGAAGCACCAACTTCAAAAGGAGCACCAAAACCTAGTTTAGTAGATCACCAACCCTACATAGAGCACCAACCCTACGGGGAGCACCAACCCTACAAGGAGAACCAACCCTACAAGGAGCATCAATCCATAATTTAGTGAAACACCCATGACACAAGGAGGCTATAAAACCTAATATGACTAAGCACCAACTCAGCCACCTGATGATGACGATGTCTAATTTTTTCGCCACAAATGATGGAGGTCACAATTTCAGCTCATACTCACACCATCAAACCGTTATTCCTTTAACTCACTATATCTTCTTCTTCTTGGACTTGTATTAGCTATAAAATATTGAAAAAATGATCTATATGTTTACTTAACTTGTAACACACTTCCTATTCCTTAAAATCATGAATTCAAACCTATAATACACTTCTACTCGGGTCACACTTTTCCCTCTCACAAGACTAGTTCAAATTTGAACTCAAACCCTTGCTTTATATGCATTTCATCTCAATAACATGAAGGGTGTCAGTAATGATACTTTATCATGACCAATACAACATAATAATTTTTTTTTTTTTACAACATTCACATATGACCCATATAGGTCGGCCGTGCCAAAAACCACTCATCTTGCATAAAACAAGCTCAAAACTCCATCACTAGGATGAGATAAAACCACTAATGCAAAAACCATGTTTATTCAAGCCCAAAATTCATTAAACATGTGTAATATATCATTAAAAAATCATCCATGGTTGTTAATTAGCTTGGACCAATGAAATAATTCATAACATAATAAAAAAGGCTCATATCCTTCACTAAGAAGTTGTTTCAAGCACCCTGTCTTCACATTTGGGCATCAAGACCACTCAATATCAAATCAAATATGGCTTAAAACACTCTATGGAATCATAAGGACCCGTATATAAAATCCATGGCATTTATACCTCATGAAACATTCATGTGTTCAAACCACAAAGACTTTCCTCTTCACCAAATCATGCTGCCCAGAAAGTAGTTTTCCAAAATCAAATGGGTTTCACCCTTTATGTCACTTAAAATACCTATAAATGAATTCAATAATAAATTGATCCCTATCCACTTTCTAGGTGATATCAAGCATCAAAACATACATATCATGCCTCAACCATTTCATTCTTTCAACCCGAGAAAACCTATCCCGAAAACCAACATCCTTCTTCACAAAAAACTGAATGAGCCATAAAATCAACTAAAAAGAGACAATAAATACACCAATATAAATTCCTTGGAATAATATTTCAATAAAATATTATAACTCATTCCAACTCTAAGTGGATGGCCTTCAACCAAGCTCATCTCTCAGTAAATTGCTTCTTAAGCATTCTAGGACTCAAGAACTAACTTTGAGCTCGACTTGCTCCATAACTCCAAAATCACTTACACACATGAAAAAAGCATGGAAAACAATTATAAATGATTTATAAGCACTTATAAAAACTTTCAAAAATCATGAAATACTTAAAAATGCTAGCTTACCTCATGAAGCTACTTAACACCCTTAGATCAAACATCCTCCAGATTTGACCCTCAAATAACGAGTCATAAATTTTTCATACCATATAAAAAAAAATTTTTTATATACCAATAGAAATATATTTGAACCAAGATCACAACACAATTTTAATGGAGTCCTAACTTCTCTTGTAGCTCCTGCAATTCCACTTTTAGTACAAACTGCTCCAAATTTCCCCAAAACTAGTCTTCATAAATAGGGAACAATTTTCCATTTAAAATCATAAAAATGATTTGAAACATTCATATACATGTAGAAAAACTCTAGAGATTAAAAATGTCAATTTATATTTCAAATCCTTTGAAAAATCTTACCTTAAATTGAACTTATTCAGAAATAGGCCATTTCAACCGGGACACACATACATCACATGCTCTAATACACCTTTTTGGAAATTTGGAGGATTAATATATAACATAAAATCACAAATTTTGAAAAAAAAATCCATACAGATCATAATACTTACTTTCTCCCAAGTCGCTTTGAGCTAGGGTTTAACTAGGGTTTCATAAAGCACCTTATCTTCTTAACACTCGTTCATAAAAACGTGACTATCAAACCACCTCATTGATTTTGTGAATCCTTCATAACTGACCTATGAAATTTGAAACATTCATATTCATGTAGAAAAACTCTAGGGATAAAAACAATGTCAATTTATATTTCAAATCCTTTGAAAAATCTTACCTTAAACTGAACTTCTTCATAAATAAGCCATTTCAACTGGGACACACATACAATCACATGCTCTAATACACCTTTATGGAAATTTGGAAGATTCATCTATAACATAAAATCACAACTTTAAAAAAATCAATATAGGATCATAATACTCACTTTCTCCCAAGTCGCTTTGAGCTAGGGTTTAACTAGGGTTTCAAATCAACTTATCTTCTTAACGATTGTTCATAAAAACATGACAATCAAACCACCTCATTTATTTTTGAAACCTTCATAACTGACCTATGAAGCTATTCCAAAGATATCAGGTTCTCGGACAAAGTACACAGCTCACAACAAGCATCAAAAGGTTCACTTTTGCCTTAAAATCACGCTTTGAAACACTTGGTTTTGCCAAAACTGATTTATCTTGCAATTCCTTCTTCAGAATGACTTGAAAATTGTCATGAAGAATAAAAAAACATACTCTATATGTCAATACTCACCATATATCCCAAATATATTTGAAACTCTCTAACCAATCTCATTTACTTGTGCTTATGTTAGCATATGGATTTACATGCATGCAAATGACATGCAACAATGTGGGAACGAAGTCCCTCCTCAATGAAGGTGAGGCTGCCTTTATTGAAAACCAAAACTGTATTTACATCTATACATTCAAAATTATATGTGGGGGTGTTTTGGAACATCAATGGAAAGAAAAAGTGAATGAGGGGGATGGAATGGAATGAAGGAAAGAAATGGAAAGGAATGAGTAAAAGCAACATACAAGAGTTAGGTAAAAAGAGCCTAATATTGCACGAAGAGGAAAGAGGAATAAATAACAAAAATAAAATGAAGTTTGAGTTAGCTAAACAAGAATATGTAAAAGGGAACACACGTAAACAAGTAGATAATCAGAGCTTGGTCACTGTGAACTAGAACAACATATTAATAACATTGACAATAAGATCAAAGATAATATTTGCATGCAAGATTCAAACACCTAACATCTAATGAACATAAGAACATCAAATGTTACAAGAGACAATGAATGAGACACAAAGTTTGTATTTCATTAACTCCAAAATGTTTTCACAAAAGAACACAAAGTTTCTTCTTGAAACAAAGCTTGCACACAAAAGTATTTCTTCTCCTCTCTCAAAGTCACCTTTACAAATGAGCCCCTCACCTCCTTTTATAACCCAAAAGTTGGTTACAAAGTAGTTAGGGTTTAACATGATCATTAAATAAGGCACCTAAGTGACCTTTTACTTTTTCTAGCCAAATTTACTAAAGATAACCAAAAATAGAAATCACTTAAGTTACCCACAGTTCCAAAACAAATAACAACATCCTTTTCTTAAAAATCCACTTTTTAAAATATACAATAGTAACTTCAAGTGCCTTATCCATTGAAATGGGGTTCGCCTGTCTCAAACGTATGAGAAATGGACTCTCCCACTTCATTAGATACCAATAAAATTATCTCCTTGAACCATTGGTGAAATTAGGATCTACCGCTTTTGCCAATTGAAAGGATCTAAACCTTCCCAAAGTTTCAAACATTTTTTCTTCTTCTAGAGGTTCATTTGGTCAAAGAATAGCCTCACAAAATACTTGCAATTCAAGAATCCTACTTGGCATATCATTTAAATTAACAATTTTGGATTGAGTATTCTCAAATAAGTTCTTTAATTTGATGCACCGCTCCATTGAAATTGACAAGAAATTGTTTGCGGGAGTGTACATGTCCTTAAAAAATTGTGAAAATTGCTCTTCCACCTGCTTCGATGAACACCTTTGTTTATGCTCATTTACGAGGTTGCAAGGAATCTCGTCTATGAATTCTTGAATCAAGGAGAGTGAAGTGAAATATTCATTGCAAATGCTCTCATAATGGATCATAGAATCCTCGAGAAGTGTCTTCCTTGATTTGAGATGTAGACACCAAAGAAAACATGTCCCTCGATGTTCAAATTTGATAATTCCTTCAATGGCTAAAACTAAGGATTCCATACTTGTCATCTCCTGCAAACTGGGCAATATCTCATCCAAATTTGATATGTTAGAAACAAAAGTTTCTTTGAAAGAAAGAATTGGATCAAGATATGCACTGACATCTTCATGAAGCTTAACCATGGTCTTGATCGTCCCTTGGCCTAAAACGAGAATCTCTGAAAGCCAAGTTTTAGTGACATGGCCTAATGTGTTTATTTCTTTTGACAAATTGAGAGTTTCTTCATCAGGGAAACCACTGCATCAGGTAATGGGAAAGCGGATGATATGGGATTTATCAAATTTTGAACATATTCCACCAATTGATTCTTTTCAGCCTTGAGCTGAGAGTTATGAGACTTATATTTCTCAAGTCTCTTTAAGACGATATCCATTGAATCTCAAGCCATCACCATATCATTTTATAATGTAGACCTCCCAATTCTAAGTCTAGAAACTTCATAATCAACAGCTTATGGCATCAAACTCCTTATCAATTTGTGGGATGATGAGATCTGCAAATCTATTTCCGTCATTATCCACCATTATTCGAGAAAGAACCTTAGGCTTCTTTGGAATGACGTCATTTGAAAGTTTGAAAAGGGCATCAAAATCAATGTCAATTGCCTTGACAACCCTCTTCCTTTTCTTAACCTTAGAATCAACCCAGGAAGGAGTATCATGCACTATTTCTGCATACAAAATCCTAGAGCTCAAATCAATATTCTCATTGTTCTCGACATCATGAGATCCTACTTGAATCCTATCTACGACCTTGATTTGAGGAGAAACAACCTCAATATCCACCTCCTGATTATTCGGGAGATTTTGGGAAATCCCTTCATGAACTACATGCTCAAGTGTTTGATATTTGGACTACCTGCACTTGAGTGGACGCTTGTTCGAAGCATGGCTGAGGATTGTTTTCCACGAGCTTTTGAGCACTATTAACAATGTGGGTAGAAGAATCTCTACTCGAGGTAGAAAATCCTGATACACACTCTCTTCCTTCTTTGGGGTTAGGATCTTTAGATTTTTATGCTCATGACACATTACTTGGCGAAGTGGATTTTGGCAACCACTCTTTTCTTGCTTGTTATGTATGATTGTATGGTACAGAGGTTGATCAAGAAGAGGCTTTGGTTGACTGAAGGCCTCCTCGTGTTGGAAATTTTTGTGATCCCAAAGCATGATCTTTAATTGATTGTAACTTGGCAAGTTCTCTGTCATACCAAGATATGCTTCTTTCAAGAATTGGTTGATTCTTGCTATCAAGAGAAAATTCATCTCTTTTAGTCCATTCGATTCGAGGCAATGGGGTAAAAGCAACTACATCATATGAGGGATCAATGACATCTTCATCATCATTTATGAATGAATCGGGAGGGTTATTGATGTGGAAGGCCTTGATCTGAGCAAGTGTTAGGTGAGAAAACTCTCATCTTCTTACTTCATGTTCGTTCGAACAGGCAGCCCAGAAATTTTCCATGTTGATACTTTGCTCCAAGAATCTTCTGCATATATCCATTGATATCAAACTGGGCTCTCTTCACATATGGATGGATTGTAATGAGAGCGAACTCTTTTTCCATGAGTTGTGCACTGAAAATATTTGGACATTGGTATTCTCCGATTTGGATTGGGAAATGAATTACTAAATGCTTTGCTTGTCCTGAGAAGATAGTGAACTCGGAATAGTTGTCGCACAAGTTCCATTAATGCCCATCTATCACTGAAATACTTAGGAATCTTCCACGGAGTACCAGCAAAGCCACTCACGTGAATGGAGGAAAATGATGAAAATTGAATAAACCATGTTCCCCATTGGGAAATGACACTCATGGCTTCTTTAGAAAATATTTCCTGTATATTCTAATTCAGGTTCCAAATCACGCGAAAGGTGAATGCATCGTTGACTCTTCTAAAATGGTGAGATCTAGTTTTGAAACTGAGTTGCGGGTAATAATGAAAAACACTATTTGATGGCCCATGACTCCTCTCATTTCAAGTCCTGAAAATAGCTTTCTTCTTGCTACTGCATAAGTCAGATACGATGTCATGTAGAAGCATCCAGTCATATTAACTTCTATCAATTATTTGTGAATGGTGTTACTAATGATGGTGGCCCAATCCACAAACTCTTTCTTGCAAGGATGATATAGATAAACTAATACATCCATGGGTGGAAAATCCTAGCAGAGGGTAAACCGAAAACTCAACTTAGGAGAGTAATCATGTCCCCAATTTCTTCCACGAACTCAATGCGGTACAATTCTTTGGGAAGCTTGTCAATTTGAGGCCTCTTGGTTACCAACCAGTTGTTATTAACCATCTTGCTCCATCTCAGGGGTTCCTCATCCGAAAATTCTTGTGCTGACTAGTGAGTGATATCCACATTCTTAGGAAAGTCAGGTATGCTGAGAAATTCCTCAATGTGCTCTAGTGTGATTAAGAGGAAAGGCTCACGATTATCTTTAAAAATTCCTCGTCTCTTAGGATCATAGTGCTCAACACAAGTGATAACCAACTCTGGACACTGCACCGAGACAAGAAATGCTGTGCTTGAGGTAGACCACTATGGTAAAGCCTATCCAAGAATATGGTTTTTCCTTCAGTTTTCACCCGTTCACAGAATTGTTGCACATTGATATGACCCATATTTGTATCAGTTATATTGTCATATGCTGATTTGATAGAACTGGGAGGAATGATTCCTTGGAATTTGTACTTGAGTGCAGACTTATTCGATTTCTCCATTGGCTTCCTCGATCTACCTGTGGATTTGTTAGATTTCTTGGCCATTATGAATTTCACAGAAGAATGACTCGGGCATGCAAAACAATACAAGCGAGGCTCGGGTCTCGCCTCCGAAATCCCCGGTCAAAAAACAATATGATTCGTTTTATTATTATTATTATTTAAAAACAATAATAATAATAATAACTAGTCTTGGTTACAAAAATTATTATTATTTTTTAATACACCACACCGAGACTAGGTTTGAATTCTAACTCGGGTGACAATGTTTTCTTTATTTATTTATTTTAAATAAATGAAATCACCCGATTTCAAAATCAATTTTTATTTAATTTGTTGGAGCGAATTCTTCCTCGTATGTGTGGAAATCACCTGATTATGATGACTGCATACTCTGGAAAATGTGTGGTGAATTTTTATCTTACACCGGGTAATATATCTGCGTGGAAATTGTTTCAAAAAGATGTGGCATTTAAATTAATCCTGACAAATAAATGTTCCTTCCTTGTCCTCGACATGGAATCTTCTTTAAGCAAATGCATGGAAATTAAAGGACTGTTTTTAATTTTCAAAGCGCTTTTTTTTTATATCTTCCACATGGTCTCGCCTTTGGATTTGGATTATCGTCTACCCCCTGGCTATGCATGGAATCTTCTTAGGCCTACGTGGAAACTAACTTCTTCCTCCCCCTACTGCATGGAACTTTCTAGTTTTCTCTGGCGTGGTGATATTCTTCTTTTATTCTTTCCTTGGTGTGCATGAAAGGTACAATTATCTCTCTTCTCCCTTATAACTTGCGTTGAAACTTGCCTCTTTGGCTATGTGGGAGATCCTTTAGTTTTTCAAATGTGTTGAACTTTGCTTTGTGTGAATGTGTGTGACTACTCCTTCTGAAACAAAAATGTGGTGATCTCCTCTCTCTCCCCATGTGGTCTGCTTTGATTTTGGCGTGGGATTTTTTTGCTTGGTTTCTGTGTTGTCCCAAAATGTGGAATCTCTAAACCACTCCTGTGTGGTCTTTTGGACTGGTGCGTGGGATTTTTCAAACCGCTCCTGCGTTGGAAAATTGTTCTCTGCTCATGCGTGGGAGTGTTGAGTTGTCTCGACCATGGCGTGAGCTCTTGACCACCATTTCACCTCCCCCGTGTCTTCTACTGCATGGAGACTGTTGTAAGACTTCTGCGTGGATTTATCCTTGGGAAAAATGTGTGGTATTTTGGCAAATGTGGGTTATTTTACCCTTTAGTCTGCATGAATATCCTTGGGCTACGTGGAAGCTGCATTATTTTTCCTTTAGGTGGAAATCCTCTTCAATATCTAGCTTTGTGAATGTGTGATGATTTGTTGAGGGATGTGATAAAATATTTCTATGTTTCATAGAAGAAGTGAGAAGCAATTTAGAAAGCCTCATAAAGCAATTTTAGAAAGCCTCATACGACTTTTTCCAATGAGTTCGATGGAGGAATTTATGAAGGTTAAACTGACTTCCCCTCTTCTCGGGTAGTGGAATTAATTGCCAGGGGAAATGGGGAAAGCAACGACCAATTGCCAATGGGAATGGAAAAGTGGGTTGGCAATATCCATTCAATTTCCCCATGTGGGAAATTGGGAGATTTCTTGCATGTTTGCCAATTTATTAATTTGGAAATTAGGAAAAGAAATCCTGGCGAGAATTTTAAATAATTTTTCGGAAAGGGGAAATCCAGGCAGGAAGCCAATTTGGCATTCCCGGCAATGGGAAGTGTAAGCTTATTTTTCCCCGGAAATTAAAATAAAACTTGTCGAATGAATTTTAATTAATATTTATTTAATTAAATACTCCAAAATTATTAAAAATTAATTTTATCAAACAAAGAGTAATTAATTAATTAAATATTAATTAATTAATTTTAACGCAGTTTAATGCCTGGCGGGAGGAGTTCTCGCCTGAAAAGGACGAAACGAAGACCAAAACGATCAAAAAAATGAGACGGTCATGATGAAAGTGAAAAATTTCAAAATTTCCATTTTTATTTTATTTATTTATTTTTATTTTTTTAAATTTTGTGCAGTCAAAATTAGTTGATAACAACTGGCTCTAATTGGGGACAAGGACTTCATGGACGCAACAATGGACCCAGACCAAAATATTCATGAACATGATCTCAACATGATGGGGCAAAAAAATGGGGTGACACAAGAGAGGAGACTGAAAGATGGGGAAAAGAAACAAACCAAAAGTCCTAATTACCTATGTACATACGAGGAACAACCCATTTTAAATTATATAGTGCTTGAGATATCGTCCACTATAAGGCAAAGGCAAATGAGTTCCATCAAGATACACCAAGTAATAGGTGTTATCTCCATAGAAATGTCTTATTTTGAATGGGCCTAGCCATAGTGAATCAAACTTCCCGTGCTTTCCTTTTGGTTCATGTCTTTTGTCCCGAGAAGAACTAACTCATTGATTTGAAATTGTCTCTCCCTATTTTTCCTGTCAAACAATTTCTTTACCTTGGATTGATGTTCCTCGATCTTGTTTTCCACTTGAATTCTCTACTCTTCAAGCTTGCTTATGAACATGATCCTTTTATCTAACGCATTGGCGAAGCATTCATCGTCAATGCCCGAGCCAATCATAATCTTTGGTAACTCGGTGTGATGGGAATTTGAGCATCGGTTCCATACAAAAGTTGAAAAGGATACATCCCAATTACCCTTTTGGGAGTTATGTGGTCATCCCACAATGCGTCATATAACTTTTTGTGCCAAGTTCTTTGATTTTCTTTGACTAACTTGCGCACGATAGTAATGATGTTCTTGTTATAGATTCAGCTTGACCATTTCCCTGAGGGTAGTAATATGAAAAATGAGACAAAGATATCCCATACCCATAAAAAAACCTATAATCTCTGCAGAAGAAAAATTTGAGGCATTTTCCGTCACGATCTTGTGTGGAATTCCATAACGAACCAATATATTTTCTTTGATGAAGTCACAAATTACCGCAATAGATGTTTGTTTCATTGGTATAGCTTCTACCCATTTTGTAAAGTAGTCGGTTGTGGTGAGCATGTGAGTATTACCAAAGCACTAGAATTAGGATTTAAAACCACGATGAAATCTAAACCCCATTGTTGAAAGGGTTCTTCAATGACAACTAGATTCAAAGGCAATGCTGCTAACTTTGGTCTTCCAACAAATTGTTATGAAGATTCACATTTTCTCACCCATTTATGAGCATCGAAAAGCATAGTGGGCTAGTAATAATGTGCTCATAGAATTTTATGAGCCATCACTAGGCCAGAGAAATGACCACCACAAGCATGATTGTGGAAAGCTTCCAACAATCTAGGATGTTGCTCTTTATCAACACATTTGAGGAACATGCCGTCAATTCCTTTCTTGAACAACGTGTTGTCCCAAATGACATACCTAACAACTCTTAGTTTGATAGCTCTTTTCTCTTTAGCTATCATATTCTCTAGACACTCACCATATGTGAGAAAGTAGGCAATATCAGAATACCATTCATCTGTGGTACTGACAAAAACTACCAATGGTAAATTTTCTTCAACTGGTTCTTCTTCAGAGTTATCTCATGGTTCATTCTGCGATGAGTTGGCAGAGTCCTCTTCCTCAAACCAACTTGGTAGGATTGATATCCAAATCATATTCCTAGATCTTGGAGACCCAATTACCTCTTTTAGATCCTGGTTCCTATTGTGTCAACATCGATTTAACTGCGGTGTTTGGAACTAAGACTTTGGTGTGAGAATTCAACACATAGTACCTGAAGTGTTTCAAGGCTCTCACCACTACGTACACATGTCTCTCAAGAGGAGTGTAATTAAGTTCATGTTTCTTGAATCTAGAACTCATGAATGCAATAGGAGATTCGATCCCCTCTTGATTGTGTTGAGTCAAAATGGCGGAGATTGTGTGCGGCGAAGCATAACAATAAATTATGAAATCCTTTTTAAAATCAGGACACACCAATGTAGGAGCTTTTGTAATAACACCCTTGATTTTCTCAAATGCCTCTCTACCTTCCTTTGACCATTTGAAGGATTCTTTTCCTTTCATCATATCAACGATTTCTTTAGTCAGCTTGGCAAAATCTGGCACAAACCTTCTCAAAAGTTCACCTTCCCAAAGGAGTGGACTCCAGGCTTACTTGTAGGCAAGGAAAGATTATTGATAGCTTGAACATGCTTAGAATCGATCTTAGTTCCTTCCTTAGAAACAATATGACCTAGGAGTTTCCCTTATGTAACTCCAAACACGGACTTTTTTGGATTTAGAGAAATCTTATGAAGTTTGCATCTTTGCAATATTTTCTCTAAATCTCTTAGGTGATCTTCTCACTTCTTTGAGAATATTGTCAAGTCATTTAGGTATATCACAATGATCTTGTCTTTATAATCTGTGAATGCCATATCCATAGCCCTTTGAAAAGTTATGCCGGATTAATCAAACCAAAAGGAATTCTTCTATACACGAATGTACCCTAGGGGGTGGTGAATGTGGTTTTATGTTGATCTTCTCTAGCCACTTCAATCTGATTATAACTAGAGAAGTCATCTAGCATAGATAGCATTTCGATCCGATTCTTTGCTGCCTCGAATATGGTCCATGACTAGCGATGGGTAGTTATCCTTCAGAGAATCCTGATTAAGATTGTGGCAATCCACGCAAATCCTAATTTCTCCATTTTTCTTGTGAACCGGTACAATATTAGCTATCCAGGGCAAATGTCGAATAGGAAAAACTATTTGTGCATCTAGCATCTTTTGAGCTTCATGAAATATTTTCCCTGTAATCTTGGGATTATATTGTATTTGCTTTTGCCTAAATGGAACTGCACTAGGCTTCAAGGGTATGGTGTGCTCCATTTCCTAGGGTTGGAAAGATTTCAAGTCTTCATATGAGTAAGCCAAAACGTCAGAATATTTGGTAAGGAGGCTTATGAATTTCCTATGCTCCTCAGGTGAGCAACACTTACCGATATTGACCAGGCGAGGTTTATCCTTGGTACTGATGTTAAATTGTTCATAGTCGGCATAATTCGCGAGTCCCCTACTCTTTTCTCTTTGATAAACCTGTCATGCTTGTCAAAAAGTTCTTCAAGTGAAACCAATCCTTTGGGAATTTTATTTCCTTTGAGATGGATGATGCCATCACCAGGATCTTTGTTCTCAACTCCTTCCTGAATGGGTGAGGTAGTTGATTCACGAAACACATAATCACTTCCTTCATAGTACAATTGTTCAAAGTTATCCCTCTTTTCCAAGAAAGCAATAATTTGTTGATCACTGAATACTTGCCAATTTTCTGCATTGTCAAGAACACTTGGCCTAAAAACCATTTCAATGGTGTATTTGACTTGATCAAACTCTGAATGAGGAATCATTACTGAAGCTGAGATTACTAGAGAATCTGATTTGCATTCTTTTCATGAGGGACATATTTTATGGAAAAAGCATCGAAGAATTATATCATGTCCCACACTTTATTTCTGTAGTGTCTTAAATGCTCATTCTTTACTTGGAACTGATTTCTTACTTATTTCACGATCAATTCCGTATTTCGAAAGACTTCCAAATTTTTTATCCCTTTCTCCTTTGCAACTTGAGGCCAAGGACTAACACCTCGTACTCTGCAGTGTTATTAGTATTTGAAAATTCAAGTTTGTAGGAAAAAAGAAATATTTTACCATTTGGAGATATGATCACCACTCCTGCACTGAGCCCATCGAGCAACAACTTCCATCGAACTCAAGAGTCTAGATCTCATTGGAATCTTGGTAAGTGATCTCGGGGTATGAATTTTGCAGGTCATCATATAGTTACCCATACACGAGCCTTAGAACAAGACTCGTGCATGGGGATCATTAGTTTTCGTCCTTTGTGAATTTTGCTCGAGTTACTCGGCATAAGCTTCTTCATTTATCCATTGATAGGGATAATGGAGTGAGACCATCCATTTGAATCTCACCACCCAAATCTTTGCAAAATTTCCTACTCAACAAGATTCCATATGAGGTGGGAATATCAACAACTAAAATAGTTACCTTAACTCACTTTTGAGGAATTGGGCTAAAACCATTTGGGCGTCTTTAATCTGCTCGATAAGAAGAACTTGTTTGGTTTCCATGGAGTAACACGATCCGAATGTTCTCGTCAAAGTCAAATCAAGAGCATGTGTTACCTTGGAGGGCATCACATTATGCGAGGCTCTAGAATTTATAATGTAATTGCTTAATTTACATCTGTTGATAAAAAAGGACACAAAGAAAGGTTCAATATTTTCATTTGAAGGTGTAGTGGCCACCACAATATTTTAAGTCTTCCCATCTTTGGGAGTTTTTAGAATTCCTTTGGAGGAATGAATAGTAGAGTCGCCTTTGATAAATTGGACCAATTTCTCGAGTTGATCCTTATTGGACTTCAAGTAATTTTCTTGTGACATGGAAATTTTTGTTTTATTGATATGATCAATAATATCAAATTTGGGCAAAGTAACCATACTTGATGTCTTAGATACTAGTTCTTTCAAACTTGATGATGACACACTTTTGACCTTTGCTTCAGGCTTGGTTGATACGGATGTGGGAGAAGAAACTTTCTTTGTAGCTGATTTATCGATCGATTGATTTAACAAAGGCCCTCCTTTCTTTAAGATAGTTTTGGCCTTTAAAACCTCAGTCACCTTGGACTCTTTAGGAGTCTCATTTGTCTTGGATTCTTTGAAAGTTTCCTTAGTCTTATATTCTTTTTGAAGTTCCTTGGAAACCTCTTTATCTCCCGCCTTAGTGGTATCCTGCTCCTTTTTCTGAGAGCGTGTGAAGACATCGAAGGATTGACTATTCATATCTTCTATAATCTCTTCGTATTCGTCTTCTTATTTTGAATGGTACTCAAAGAAATGATTATTACTTTCTCCCTCAGGATCTTCAACTTTAGGTTCAGATGTTCCATAATCCGGCTCTTCCTCATCAACCTTGATGACTTCAAATTCATCATCGCTTTCTTCAATGACATCACATTTTGAGTTAGTTGTGGGAGCTTCTTTGATAGTAAGCCTCATTAGAGCACCTGCAATCCTAGATTTTTTAGGAACGTATCATTTTATTGGGATGTCTTTGTAAGGAGTAGGTTTACTAATTTGAGCAACTTTCTTTTTTAAAGCCAACACATCATTAGCCAACTTAGTGAGTATAGCTTCAAGTGTTGGGGTTTCTTGACTCTTTCCTTTGAGGGATTTTTCTTGAATTTTCTTGCCATGATAAATTCATCTTCAATTTCTATGGCCAAGGATTGAGTAAGTTCCAAAGTAGCCACTCTATCCCTTCTCAGTTAATAGCACACTTTTGGTTGTTGTGTGTTAATAAAGAAACATTTTTTTCCATCAAGATTTGGACAAATCTTGGTGGGAACTTTGTTCACCATTTTGTTGAATTTAGCCACGAAATTCCTTATGGGTTCTGTTGGCTCTTTCTTCACCTGAGATAGTTGGGCAAGAGGAGCATGTTCATCTTCTGCCATTTTGAATCAATTTTCAAACTTAGTTTTCATATCATTCCAATTTGTGATACATCCATTGGGCAGATGATGAAACCAATCTGCAGCAACATCATGCAATGTTTCAACAAAGAGTCGAATAACAACATCTTCATATTCTACCTACAAAACAACACATGCGATAAAGAAAGTAGAAATGTGGTCATCTAGTGACGTCTTCCCATCTCCATCAAACTTGGGAAGAATATTCCTCGATCCTCTTGGGAGATCATGTCGAGCGGGTAGGGGCAATTGGCCTATGGCATTTCCCCATGGTACGTTGACTACCATTTTGGGAAAGGTGGTATGTGAAGGTAAAACAATGTGAGCAAGGATAAGTGCTTGACTAGTAGTGATTCCTTCATTGCTTGCTATTTCAGGACTTGATACAAGGCTTGTAAATCTACGAGGTGTGTTCTTCTTTGGAGGAGATAAATTGAAACCAAAATTTCCTTGAAAGTCAAAATGGGATCATATCAAACTTTAGATTTTTCTCCTCGTGTAAACCTCTTTCCTTCCGATTTGAAACAATTATTGTGAAGGGATCACCGCATGTTCTCGATTAGCTCTAGCCATTTATCTTTGCTCTCTTTCTTGAGCTATTTGTGTTTGAATAGCTCTAAAGAACTCTCATAGATTTCTCTTCTTCATTATCTAGTACTAATGCGGTGAGATGAAAATGATAATTATTCGTGCGCTTTTCCCAAATAGCTTGCCTCAAATATGATGATATATCTTCTTGATTATCTGTAAAAACAAGATTTGGTTGCAAGATAGGTGGGTTACCTATAATAGTCATATAACTTATTACCATGGTGGAAGAGGGCCACGTCGGTGAACAATGATCAACACTTTTCCAGGAGGTCTTCTGGCAACAAGTGCGGGTAATCTTCTTCTAAGGTCTTCAATGTAGATTTCTCTGTCAATAGCTCTATCAATAGCCAAAAATTACTGCAAGTTTTCACGGTTTTCCCAAGCTACAGTTTGAAGGTTAGCAACAATGTATCCTTGAAAATATTTGTCGGGCACAAGGTTCGGTTGAAGAACTAGAGATTGTGTAGAGGGGATAGTCATAAATATTTAACCAAGCACTGGTTAATGATTCCTGAATCCCCAACGGAGTCACCAAAAAATATTAGCATATGGATTTGCATGCATACAAATAACATGCAACAATGTGGGAAAAAGTTCCCTCCTCAATGAAGGTGAGGCTGCCTTTATTGAAAACCAAAATTGTATTTACATATGTACATTCAAAATTATATGTGGGGGTATTTTGGAACATCAATGGAAAGAAAAATTGAATGAGGGGGCTGGAATGGAATGAAGGAAAGAAATGGAAAGGAATGAATAAAAGGAACATGTAAGAGTTAGGTAAAATAGAGCCTAATATTGAATGAAGAGGAAAGAGGAATAACAAACACAAATAAAAACGGAGTTTGAGTTAGATAAACAAGAATATGTAAAAGGGAACACACGTAAGCAAGTAGATAATCAGAGCTTGATCATTGTGAACTAGAACAATAGATTAATAACCTTGACAATAAGATCAAAGATAATATTTGCATGCAAGATGCAAACACCTAATATCTAATGAACATAAGAACATCAAATGTTACAAGAGACAATGAATGAGACACAAAGTTCATATTTCATTAACTCCAAAATGTTTTCACAAAAGAACACAAAGTTTCTTCTTGAAACAAAGCTTGCACACAAAAGTATTTCTTCTCCTCTCTCAAAGTCACCTTTACAAATGAGCCCCTCACCTCCTTTTATAACCCAAAAGTTGGTTACAAAGTAGTTAGGGTTTAACATGATCATTAAATAAGGCACCTAAGTGACCTTTGACTTTTTCTAACCAACTTTATTAAAGACAACCAAAAATAGAAATCACTTAAGTTACCCACAGTTCCCGAAAACAAATAACAACATCCTTTTCTTAAAAATCCACTTTTTAAAATATACAATAATAACCAGTGCCTTATCCATTGAAATGGGGTCCGCCTATCTCAAGTGTATGAGAAATGGACTCTCCCACTTTGTTAGATACCAAGAAAATTATCCCCCTGAACCGTCGGTGAAATTAGGATCTGCCGCTTTTGCCAGTTGAAAGGATCTAAACCTTCCCAAAGTTTCAAACATTTTTTCTTCTTCTAGAGGTTCATTTGGTCAAAGAATAGCCTCACAAAATACCTGCAATTCAAGAATCCTACTTGGCATATCATTTAAATTAACAATTTTGGATTGAGTGTTCTCAAATAAGTTCTTTAATTTGATGCACCGCTCCATTGAAACTGACAAGAAATTGTTGGTGGGAGTGTACATGTCCTTAAACAATTGTGAAAATTGCTCTTCCACCTGCTCCAATGAACACCTTTGATTATACTCATTTACAAGGTTGTAAGGAATATCAGCTATGAATTCTTGAATCAAGGAGGGTGAAGTCAAAGCTTCATTGCATATGCTCTCATAATGGATCATAGAATCCTTGAGAATCATCTTCCTTGATTTGAGATGTAGACACCAAAGAAAACATGTCCCCTAATGTTCAAATTCGATAATTCCTTTTATGGCTAAAGCGAGGATTCCATACTTGTCATCTCCTGCAAACTGGCAATATCTCATCCAAATTTGATATATTAGAAACAAAAGTTTCTTTGAAAGAAAGAATTGGATCAAGATATGCACTGACATCTTCATGAAGCTTAACCATGGTCTTGATCATCCCTTGGCCTAAAATGAGAATCTTTGAAAGCCAAGTTTTAGTGACATGGCCTAATGTGTTTATTTCTTTTGACAAATTGAGAGTTTCTTCATCAGGGGAAACCACTGCATCAGGTACTAGGAAAGTGGATGATATGGGATTTATCAAATGTTGAACATATTCCACCAATTGATTCTTTTCAGCCTTGAGCTGAGAGTTCTGAGACTTATATTTCTCAAGTCTCTTTAACACAATATTCATTGAATTTTGAGACATTGCCATGTCACTTTCTAATGTAGACCTCCTAAGTCCAAGTCTGGAAACTTCATAATCAAAAAGTTTCATGGAATCACACTCATTATCAACTTGTGGGATGGCGAGATCTACAAATCTATTTCTGTCATTATCCACCATTATTCGAGAAAGCACCTTAGGATTCTTTGGAATGACATCATTTGAAAGTTTGAAAAGGGAATCAAAATCAATGTCAATTTCCTTGACAACCCTCTTCCTTTTCTTAACCTCGAATCAACCCAGGAAGGAGTATCATGCACTATTTCGCATACAAAATCCTAGAGCTCAAATCAATATTCTCATTGTTCTCAACATCATGAGATCTTGCTTGAATCCTATCTATGACCTCAATTTGAGGAGAAACAACCTCAATATCCACCTCTTGGTTATTCGGAGATTTTGGGAAATCCCTTCATGAACTACATGCTCAAAGTGTTTGATATTTGGACTACCTGCACTTGAGTGGACGCTTGTTCGAAGCATGGCTGAGGATCATTTGCCACGAGCTTCTGAGCACTATTAACAATGTGGGTAGAAGAATCTCTACTCGAGGTAGAAAATACTTGATACACGCTCTCTTCCTTCTTCGGGTTAGGGTCTTTAGATTTTTCTCCTCGTGACATGTTACTTGGCGAAGTGGATTTTGGCAACCACTCCTTTCTTGCTTGTTGTGTATGATTGGATGGTATAGAGGTTGATCGAGAAGAGGCTTTGGTTGAATGAAGGCCTCCTTGTGTTGGAAATTTTTGTGATCCTGAAGCATGATCTTGAATTGATTATAACTTGGAAAGTTATCTATCGTACCAAGATATGCTTCTTTCAAGAATCGGTTGATTCTTACTATCAAGAGAAAATTCATCTCTTTTAGTCCAGTCGATTTGAGGAAATGGGGTAAAAGCAACTGCATCATATGAGGGATCAATGACATCTTCATCATCATTTATGAATGAATCGGGAGGGTTCTTGATGCGGAAGGCCTTGATCTAAGAAAGTGTTAGGCGAGAAAACTCTTGTCTTCTTACTTCATGTTCATCCAAACAGAAGCTAAGAAATCTTCCATGGTAGGGTTATGTTGATACTTTTCTCCAAGAATATTCTACATATATCCATTGATATCAAACTGGGATCTCTTCACATATGGATGGATTGTAATGAGAGTGAACTCTTTTTCCATGAGTTGTGTATTGAAAAGATTTGGACATTGGTATTCCCCGATTTGGATTGGGAAATGAATTCCTGAATGGTGCTTGTCACTGAGAAGATAGTGAACTTGGAATAGTTGTCGCGAAAGTTCCATTAATTCCCATCTGTCATTGACGTATTTAAGAAGCTTCCACAGAGTACCAACAAATCCACTCATGTGAATGCAGGAAAAGGATGAAAATTGAATAAACCATGTTCCCCATTTTGAAATGACACTCATGGCTTCTTTAGAAAATATTTCCTCTATATTCCGATTCAGGTTCCAAATCACACGGAAGGTGAATGCATCATTGAATATTCTAAAATGGTGAGAGCTATTTTTGAAACTGAGTTACGGGTAATAATGAAAAACACTATTTGACGGCCCCATGACTCCTCTTATTTCAAGTCCTGAAAATAGCTTTCTTCTTGCTACTGCATAAGTCAAATACGATGTCATGTAGAAGCATCCAGTCATCTTAACTTCTATCAATTGTTTGTGAAGGGTGTTACTGATGATGGTGGCCCAATCCACAAACTCTTTCTTGGCAAGGATGATACAAATAAACTGATACATCCATGGGTGGAAAATCCTAGCAGAGGGTAAACCGAAAACTCAAATTAGGAGAGTAATCATTTCCACGATTTCTTGCACTAAATCAACACGGTAAAGTTCTTTGGGAAGCCTATCAATTTGAGGCCTCTTGGTTAGTAACTAGTGGTTATTAACCATCTTGCTCCATCTCGGGGATTCCTCATCCTAAAATTCTTATCTTTGACTGGTAAGTGATATCCACATTCTCAGGAAAGTTAGGTATGCCGAGTAATTCCTTAATGTGCTCTAGTGTGATTAAGAGGAAAGGCTCGTGATTATCTTTAAAAATTCCTTGTCTCTCAGGATCATAGTGCTCAACACAATCGATAACCAACTCTGGACACTGCACCGAGACAAGAAATCTTTGCTTTGCTTGAGGTAGATCACTATGGTAAAGCCTATCTCGAGAATATGGTTTTGCCTTGATTTTCACCCATTTGTAGAATTGTTTTTTTAATATTGGTAAATAGTTTTTTGAAAGGGACTATACCCTTGTGTACAAAAGAAGGCCTAAAAGCCGGAATAAGAGAGAGGAGCAGAGAAGCTGTAGCAAAGCACAAAAAAGTTACAAAGAAAGAACAACGAAGCCCGAAATTTATATAATCGAGACTTAACAAAGAAAAACAACGGCAAAAAAAAGCAAGCCTACGGCGAGAAGCGGTAATAAAAACAATAAGGACCAGCAAAAGTAGTCGGGACTACTTCTTGGCCGCTTGATCAATACTCATCTTTACTCTTTTCCAAGCATGATACATGCCCAGCGTGGTCATATGAGCAGCATCCATCTTATCAAGCTCCTCTCTGGTTCTTTTGCTCTCTTTCTCATTGCCCCAAAGTGTAACCGGGACACCGCTAAGTTGTGAAACACTTCTTGCATGACCTTCGATGAACTCCTCGATGGCCCTGAAGGCTGCAATATTATACTCATGCCTAGTCTTCATCTTCCCTAGGCGGGAGTCTAAGGAGGTCAGATTTTTGTATATGTCATCAATCATTTATTGCCAATGCTCCCTTCCCCTCAATGCTTTGTTTGCCTTTTTGCTTAGCAGGTTTTTAACCTCATCCTTTAGCAATTTAAGCTCAGCCTCTAAGGCCTCCAATCTCCTAGAAGGGTTATCCGTTGGTGCCGCTGGGACCGCACTACTAATGTTCGGCGAGATCACGAGCAATGTCCTCCAAAGGTTCAACCCCCTCGGCCCAGTAGACTCGAGGTTGAGTCTCCTAGAAGCCCCGGTGACATGTTTAGAGGTAGAGACGGGGGTGGGTGGCGGGGGCAGCAACGGGAGGAAAAGAAGGAGAAGCATGAGCAGCCGGCATGGGGTAGCGACCGAAGGCGGGGGCGTGCGAGGGCGCGGGGGAGACAGGGATCGGCAGCAGCGGTGGAACCCAACAAAGCCGGGCCGGGAGAGGAAAGGAGGCTGGGGGAATTTAACAAGGCGGTGCTTGTGAATAAGCAAAATAAGCCCTTGGTGTAAGGGAACCGCCCGGTATGCTACGGAACTCCAAAATGGAGCGTTAAAGAGAATTTAACAGAGATAGTGAGGAAGCAAACCAACCTACTCCTACGAAAGTGATTCAAAAGACAAGGTGCTTATGAGGGACGATAACAAACCCGCCTTCTAAGGATATGACCTAGATTTGTAGAATTGTTACACATTGATATGACCTAGATTTGTATCAGTTATATTGTCGTATGCTGATTTGATAAAACTTGGAGGAATGATTCCTTGGAATTCATACTTGAGTGTGGACTTATTCGATTTCTCCATTGGCTTCCTCAATCTACCTACGGATTTGTTAGATTTCTCAGCCATTATGAATTTCACAAAAGAATGACTCGGGCATGCAAAACAATGCAAGCGGGGTCGGGTCTCAGTCTCTGAAATCCCCATCAGTGCAAGAACAATATGATTCATTTTATTATTATTATTATTTAATAATAATAATAATAATAATTAGTCTCGGTTACAAAAATTATTATTATTTTTAATACACCACACTGAGACTAGGTTTGAATTCCGACTCGGGTGACAACCTTTTTCTTTTTAAAATTTTAAATAAATGAAATCAACAGATTTCAAAATCAATTTTTATTTAATTTTTCGGAGCGAATTATTCCTCGTATGCATGGAAATCACCTGATTATGATGACTACGTACTTTGGAAAATGCATGGAAAATTATTTTTCTTACACTAGGTAATATATCTGCATGGAAATTGTTTCAGAAAGTTGTGGCATTTAAATTACTCCGACAAACAAATGTTCCTTCCTTGTCCTTGGCATGGAATCTTCTTTGGTAAATGCGTGGCAATTAAAGGACTATTTTTTAATTTTCAAACTACTTTTTTTATATCTTCCACGTGGTCTGCCTTTGGATTTGGATTATCCTCTACCCCCTGGCTATGCGTGGAAGCTTCTTGGGCCTGTGTGGAAACTAACTTCTTCCTCCCCCTACTTGTATGGAAATTTCTAGTTTTCTCTGGTGTGGTGATATTCTTCTTTTATTCTTTCCTTCAGGATGTGCGTGGAAGGTACAATTTTCTCTCTTCTCCCTTATAACTTGCATTGAAACTTGCCTCTTTGGCTGCATGGGAGATCCTTTAGTTTTGCAAATGTGTTGAACTTTGCTTTCTGTGAATGTGTGTGACTGCTCCTTCTGAAACAAAAACGTGGTGATCTCCTCTCTCTCCCACGTGGCTTGCCTGATTTTGGCATGAGAAAATTTTACTTGGTTCCGTCTTTGTCCCAAAACGTGGAATCTCTAAACCACTCCTGCGTGGTCTTTTGGATTGGTGCATGGGATTTTTCAAACTGCTCTGCATTGGAAAATCTGTTCTCTGCTCATGCGTGGGAGTCTTGAGTTGTCTTGACCAGTGGCGTGAGCTCTTGACCACCGTTTCACCTCCCCGTGTCTTCTACTACATGGAGATTACTGTAAGAGTTCTGTGTGGATTTATCCTTGGGAAAAATGTGTGGTATTTTGGCAAGCGTGCGTTATTTTACCCTTTAGTCCGGTGAATCTCGTTGGATCACAAGCGTGGAAGCTGTAATATTTTTCCTTCAGGTGGAGATCCTCTTCAATATCTAGCTTTGTGAATGCATGATGATTCATTAAGGGATGTGATAAAATATTACTATGTTTCATAGAAGAAGTGAGAAGCAATTTTAGAAAGCCTTGTATGAATTTTTCTTGCGAGTTCGAAAAGGAATTTATGAAGGTTAAATCGACTTCCCCTCTTCCCGGGTAGTGGAATTAATCACCGGGGAAATGGGGAAAGCAACAACCAATTGCCAATGGGAATGACAAAGTGGTGACAATATCCATTTAATTTCCCCATGTGTGAAATTGGGAGATTTCTTGCCCATTTACCAATTTATTAATTTGGCAATTGGGAAAAGAAATCCCATGAGCAGGAATTTTAAACAACTTTTCCAGGAAAGGGGAAATCCGGGTCCGGGAAGCCAATTTGGCATTCCCGGTAATGGGAAGCGGAAACTTATTTTTCCTCAGAAATTAAAATAAAACTTGTTGAGCGAATTTTAATTAGTATTTATTTAATTAAATACTCCAAAATTATTAAAAATTAATTTTATCAAACAAAGAGTAATTAATTAATTAATTTTAACGCAGTTTAATGCCTGATGGGAGGAGTTCTCGCCCAAAAAGGATGAAATGAAGACAGAAATGATAACAAAAAAGTGATGGTTGCAACGAAGGTGACAAACCACGCAAAGTAAAATTTTTGAAAAATTTCAAAATTTATTTCCATTTTTATTTTTATTTTTTTAAATTTTATGTAGTCAAAATTAGTGATAACGAGTTACTTGCATGTTCTCACTGTTTGCTTCCCAGGACCTCAAACATGCACAATACCTATGAGTTCTAACTTAAAACTCACCATACACCTCATATACAATGCGAAAATTCTATTACCATGCTTGAGAAAGGCTTATCAACTCCAAATACCATAACTCCAACTCATTTTACATGCTCCGGAGCAAGGAATATGCCCGAAATATCTCATGAAAACCTTCAAATCACTTGGAAGACCTCAAACCATGACTTTTTCTAGCAGACCAAGCTCCAAGACCTCATAAGACTTCACCAAATTTGACACTACTAATCAACCTTTATGTTTGATCTTGATTTACACCTCATGGAGACTCACATGACGTCATGATATCCTTTTCCATCAATGGATTTGACATCAATGACAACACATATACACAATGGGCAACACTATTGATAACATGACAAGATCCTAACATAAACCCTCATTAGTGGCCCTTATGATGACTTGTTACATTTGATGTAGCACACACACTCTATTTAAAACTATGCGAGACCTTTTTAGAGAAGGCTTGTCCTTTTACTTGGCCTCAAATATCTCCTTCATGATATTGAAAAGGTAGAGTAGAACTTTCTCCAATTGTTTTGCAAGGTCTTGGGTACATTAGCCTTCTATTATGTCTTCGCCACTTTATTTCTTTCTGTACTCCCTAAACTATTTGTATTGTAAGCTTGATTGATGCTAAAATGAAGGATATAGGATCATCTTGATATTATACGGCTCGAGAGCCTTTTGTTTTCCTCTTTTTTGTTAGAGAAAACAAATCCTCTAATTTTCATGCTAGATGAGGGATTGATTGGTTGCTATCCTTTTCTTGGTAACCCTTTTCATCGTGTCAGTTCTAGGATTGAACTCAATTTTGATCTGAGGGTCCTCAAGTGCTATCCAATATTATTACTCCCTTTGTGAAACTATATCCTACTTTACCTAGTTGTATTCTTGTTCATGTGGAGGTGTATTAGTAGAGGGATCATTTCCTTCTCTCTATGAATTTGATCTATTTATTTTATTGCTCCTTGAGTTTATTTTTACTCTTTTAATAAATATACTTCATAGGCTACAAGAGGAGGACCTTGGGCTTTCCCATAGACTACTTCTTGAATTTCTATAGTATTTTACTCATTGGGCCCTAGAGAAGAAATGGAAGACCTTTCACCGCATTTGATTTGTGGCTCTGTATAAGACAATGTTCATCTTATTGACTCCCATTGGTGGTGGAACTACCTCTATATTCTTCATGTTTTGTTGTATTATGTTTCCATGCTCTTGGGTAATCCATACCTAATCATTAATGTACGAATCATGTCCATATGAAATATTCAATTGTCCCCTCAAAGATTCTAGATGCTTGGAAACCTTACACCTAAGATCATGTTTCCTCAATGAATGCTCAATAAATTTGAAATAATTCTTGTAAGTAGTAGTAACTTTGAGATCCATCCATATTTTAAATTATTTGTTTCAACCTGGGAGCATGGGAGGATGTGGCCTTAATTTCTTCTCTTTACATTTTTGGCTATTTCGTTAATAGCTTGGAAGGAAATTTATTTCTCTTCCATCTTTTTGACACATGATATGAAAATTGCAATAGTGGAGTCAAGAGTCCTTCAATCATGATGAATATATATTCAGGGTAGAAAAATGCAACTCCCATTTGTCAAATAGATTTCATAACTTATGATAAAATCCTAGGAATTGGTTTCTCCATCACCATTTTATAAATTCTAGGGTAGAATTAATTGCGATGTCCTCAATATGGGCCCTAAATCTATGTGCATATAAATTTGAATAATTATCATTTACCTCTCGAGAGAACCTAGGAGCACAAGGGGGAAAATCTACAATAAATTAGGATTCCCCATATTGTATTTATTATATATGAGTAAATAAAGAATGAATTCTTATGGGCCACATATGCCTCTCTCTATGAAATTAAATTCAATAATACAATACAGACCTAAGGCAAAAATCCAATTCTTAGCTATAATCGGCGATAGAAGGGTAACCCAAGAAACATATAATTAAAAGGTGGAAGGGTTTCCATATAGACGGTTCATTAATATCATTCCAATCCTCACCCTTGACCTAAAAATTTAAATAAGAATGTTTTTAAACTCTCATCATCCATATTATCAATGGGTTACTTTGCCTAATTTTGCAAAACTATTCTTATTTAATGTGTGAGAATCTATGACTCAATGGTAGTGGAGTTATACACTATATTAGCATTTACTAAATCATAATAAACATTAAAATACGAACCATAAATGAAATCTAATCTATTATCTTCACCTTTTGAATACAAAATTCCATTCTTTGGTTGAGTGAGGGTAAAGATGGGAGAAATTAAATCAAGCATGGTAATACCTTTGGTTTTTCCACTATTAAATGTAGTCCTGATGTATTAATGGTCCTTACATCCTTAGCCCTATGGAAATTGTTAGGTGACATTATACTTTCATCTATAGTATCCACCAACGTCATCTCCTATGAATGGTTGAGAATATTAGAGATTAGTGTGGGCATTCATTGTTAAGCGAGGTAGGATCTAGAACAACAACCCTTATTGTCCTCTGGTTTACATGTGTATCATAATGTCTCCACATTAGATTTCCCTAATTTGTTATCCATTGATTCGAAAAATAAAAAAGAAATCAATATAATCTTAAGACTATGAAAATTTGGAGTTTGTAAATGACTTGGGTTAATGCACCAACTTCAAATTGAGTAATATTCTTATTCAAATTGGTATGCCTATATTTATGGTGCATACTAAATTACTTGATGTTTCCTTTTCTTGGGAATGTTACTTCCTGAAATGTATGCTTTTAAATATGGAAGATGTTCTATGACAATTAAAATTAAGTACAATTATTAGCCTTAATTAAAAACTAGGGCTCGGGGTGCCACATATCAACCACACATGTGTTACTATGATTGAATCATAATTCTATGAGTCTTTGAGGTTTCCTTGAATTTATCTTCATGTTGCGAAATGTGAAGTGCAAACTCATGAAATGTGAATTGTGAGGAATGAAATTTGAAGTCTTAAATTTATGAGGTTTTATATTTTGACTATCACATTTGCGAGGTGTGAGGAATATATTCCATTGAATGCGAGGAAAATTCAATTCATTGATAGTGAAAATCAGAAGCTGAAAAGAATAAATTCTCAAAACTGTGAAGTATAAGAAACAAATATTGTTAAAGTGCGAGATGTGAGAAATAGTCAAATGTGAGAACTTGATGAATTTTGAGTGAAAACACCAAATAAACTTCAAGTGAGAATAATAAGGAAAGATTAAGTGTGAGAAATGAATAAAATATCTAAGTATGAGCAACAAATAAGTTCAATGTGCGAGTGCCAAACAAAGTTAAAGTGCAAGTATTTAGAAAACTTGAAGTGTGAATAATTAGCAAAGTTAACATGTGATAAATGAATAAACTTGATGTAAAAATCCTAAGAAAAAGAATTATTCAAAAATAAGGAAACACTTGTTTTTGTGAGGGGTATTACTCACCTTTATTTATTTATTAGGTTATTTACACCTCAAACATGGTTAATCATCTCACTTAGGTGAGTCATAGGTATTTTAGGGATTTATATGCAATGCGACATATTCTGTCATAGAATATATCATATGCATCATAATGTCATTTTCATATGGGAGTTACATGCTATTCTAGCATTGTAACTCCTCTCTCCATTTTTAGAGTATGAAAATTCTAGGCATGGGAGTTACACAACACTCCCTCTCACACTTCTTCATTCTTGATCTATGAGAATGTGTAGACCATTTTTATCTTATGCACAAGCTCCTTGAGATTATTTTTGATTTCTAATTACTTAGAGTATTCACATGTTTTCATTTAGGGTGTAACTCCATCGATGTGCACACATTTCAGGAGATCTTCATGCCCTCTTTCATGGTATAATATTTTAATCTCGGTAGTCATGTAACTTGCTTCATTATTGCTAATTACTCTTTATTTCGTGTTTGTTATTGACTCTCATTGTAAGTTTTTTTTATCCATATTAGTGGTTATGCATTATTAACATTATTTGGTTAACCTAGTTTTGTGGAGTTTGTGCTTGGTTTTGGTGTTTTTGTGGTTGTGTAAATTAGGGTTTTCATCACAAAATCTAGCTAGTTATAGTGAAAAGTAGCAAGTCTCTAAATCTGAGATTTTTTTCGGTTGAGTGGTTTGATGTAAATCTACCACGATCTCCTTCGCTTCACCTCTCCATTGAGATATCCATCTCGCTTCTGCATTCATGAACATTGTGCCGCCTCCTAGCAGCCCAAATCTCCCTATCAAGTTGTACCCTACTACTAGTTGTATGTACGAGCTCTCTGTCAAGCTGTCTCCTCTTCCACCACTCACTCGACAAATCTCCATTCATCTTGCCTTAGTGAGTTCAAATCCCTTACTTCCCTGTCTCACATTGGACCTCACCCATACC
Organism: Taxus wallichiana var. yunnanensis; assembly: GCA_018340775.1. Lineage (NCBI taxonomy): Eukaryota > Viridiplantae > Streptophyta > Pinopsida > Cupressales > Taxaceae > Taxus > Taxus wallichiana. The sequence goes on along the minus strand of CM031238.1, from coordinate 511,530,858 downwards.
CTTGGTTTTGATCCTAATAAGAGCAGGGGTTTTGTACTACTTTGTTGATAATAAAAACTCAAGCATCTTACACTACTTTACGTTATTCTTTAGTCCTAGATCACCTCCATTAAACCCTCTTTGAATTAGTCCACATCATCGAGCCATTGCTTAGATTTATTGATTTCATGCCATTCATTGATTTTATGTTAACCCTTCTGTGCAAGATGACTCATCTTGATCGCATGTGATCCCCACCAACTTGCAAAAACTAAACCATGTCTTTATGCCGTTAACTTAGCCGAGACACCATCTACCCAAATCGATCCCTAGCTCCTCACACCGATCTTGACTTGAGTCGACTTCCTCACAACCTCTCGTAAATAATATCTTGTCTTAGCTCTACCACCACCATCGAGCCAACTCATTTCTTGCTTGAAACTTGGCCCATTGAGTTGAGCCATTCCTTTGCACTCTCTTCCTCCTCCTGCAATTGTCAAACTTTAGTTTTAGGGGTTTTTCTCTAGGTCATGGATTTTTGGAATATAAGGTAAGTTTAAGTTTCAGAATTGAAAAAATTAGTTTTTATTGCTATTTTTAAAAACATAACACTTTTATAGACTCGTATTAATTAGGGGTATTGGAAAACTTAAAAGTAAGGTTTATAGTCCCTTTTTGGATTTAATTTGCTATTGAGGGTTATTGTGAAGGGGATAATGCATTTTTGGGAGCTTGTTATCACTTTTTGAAGAGTTTTTGTAATTTTGTGCTCTTATTATTACTTGCGGGTTAGTGTATGCATACATCACAACCTTGCAAAAAGAAGCCTAATCATGATGTAAGACATTTTTATCACACAACAACCTTATTTTCCCCCTTTCTCTCATTTACGACTTTATTGTGCTTATCACCATTTTGTTTCACTTGTACATGTTGAACTTATTATGGTATCCAATATTACGTAATTTCTTCCAATTAAAGGTGAGTGGCCAACTGTTTCACACCACATGAACACACCTAATTATAATCAACACACTAATTATAAAGTGCCACAAACAAGGAAGGTAAAACTATATTTTGGGGGTGTGTGCATTTCCTTATTTTCTGCATTTAATTTCTCTTTCCTTATGATGGATATCAGTACTATTACTTTTCTCATGTCATTTAATTTCTTTGAATGAAAATAAAAATGACTATTAAACTAAGGAGTAAAGGGTTGTATCACATCAATATGTGATTGGAAACCAAAATCGGTGATGAACTGAGAAATCTAAGTGTTTCAACAGATGTCATGAAGCCTTATGTCTTCTTTATATGTCTATCATGACCTTCTCTTTCAAATTAAGTCTTCCAAAACACCTAACGTAGCTTGAAAAACTCAATATGACATGTTTGGAAAACAAGATGACATGAGAACTCATAAGTTAGAGAAAAAACTCCTAGGTTTTACTCCTAGTAACTTTAATAACTTGTAAGTCTTCTTCTCCAAAATTTTCCATAAGATACTATTACTAAAAGAACTTGGAGTTAATAAGAATGATGACCAAATGATTCTATCCATTATTTCTAAACTTGGACCCGAATACTATGCCTTCATTTCTACATTTCACATAATGAAATAATATTTAGGCACTACTTGGAAGATGCCCTCATTTGAAATTTTTTCTTCCCAACTCATTCGAAGAACAGGACAATTTGATCCAAATGTGTACAATCAATTCCAAGTCACATTCCTAATATCAAGTAATGGTAAAGGAAAGGAGAAGAAACAAGATAAGAAATCATAGAAAAAGGACCAACCCAAAAAGGAAGCTAAGTCCACCCAATCCAAATCCAACACAAGTACTTCTTCCTCTACTTTTAAGTCTAAACCAAAGAAGGAGAAGTGCAAGTGTTCATATTACAAGAAGTTAAGACATGAAGAGCATCAATGCATGAGAAAAAAATTGACCACCTAACTCATTTACTTGAGAAGAATAATATAGGTGTTCCTAAGTCTATCAAGTAAAATGCTCCAAAACTTGAATCTTCTAAGGAAAAGGAAAACAAGTTTGAGAAGAAGAAAGGAAAATCCTTGTAGCTAGAGTAGATCCTTCATCGACATGAGTTATAGATTATGATGCCTCACACCACATGGGTTCCTCTCATGTTAATTTTTTTGACATGGAACCTTATAACATGTCCCAAATCACTTTGGGTGATGATACATCTATCACATGATTACTAGTATTGGATCAGTGGAAGTTGATGGTGGAACCTTTAATGATGTCTTTAGTTCTCCTTATTATCAATCTATGAAATAACCCATATTAGTTGAGGGATGCATGTGGAATTCAACCCTAATTCAATGATCATTAGAAAGATACATATTGAGTCTATAATGGTAGAGGGAAAGGAAGATCACTAGGTTTGGTTGTACATCTTTTCCCACTTTTCTCTTAACTCTTCTCCCACCACCTTACTAACTCACACAGATGATATTAGTAAGCTATGACACAAATGGTTTGTCCATTTAAACTATCGTTACCTTGAGCAATTGAGCCAACATGATATGGTCAATGGATTGCCTCGCGTTAGTTTTTCAAAGGGTATTTGTGAGGGTTGTGCCCTTAGGAAACACTCGAAGAGAAATTTGGAAAGGGAAAATCCTAGAGAACTTCTCATACCCTTGAGATTTTCCATAGTGAAATTTATGGACCTTTTCCATCTCCTTCATTAACTAGAGCTCAATACCTACTTACCTTCATTGATGAATTTTCACGTTATACATGGGTTTATTTTCTCAAACAAAAATTTGAAGTTTTCATCACTTTTGGGACTTCAAGGATCTCATTGAGAAACAAGCCGAAAGGTCTATTAAGGTTCTTGGAGTTGACATGGAGGCAATAGGTTTGATGATTTTTACACCTCCGAAGGAATTGCTTTGTAATGTACAATTTATTATAGTCCTTCACAAAATGGAGTTGTAGAAAGAAATTATAAAACCCTTAAGGAGATGGCAACCTACATGATCAAATCCAAATGCCTTCCTCTACAAGTATTGGGATGAAGCTAGGAAATATGCTTGCTACATTTAGAACCAAATTCTGTACAAAGCATTAAAATGGATGACACCCTTTAAGGCTTGGTATGGATACAAATGTGTTGTTGAGTACCTTTGTGTCTTTGGTTCAAATTTCATGGCTCAAATACCCAAGAAGAAATGTAAGGCCTTAGAACCATAATCCAAACCATACATCATTAGGTATCTCAAAGGTGTGAATATTTATAAACTTTTGAACCCCACCACTCATCGACTCTATATCAAGAGAAGAGACATCTCCTACTTCCACTTCTCCACCTGTAGAGGTCACTCTACCCCTCTTTGACCATGATTCAAACTCTTATGATGATATTTCTAATCATGAGCCTCCCATTCATGATCCTCTCGCTTATCCTATTCCACCATCTACCGATTATGACAATATTGATTATGAGGACTATGTCCCATATGAATCAAGTGATGATTTGACATATTCTAAGCCCAAATCTCCTCCTAGTCCTCACTGGGATAAGAAAACCTTATAGAGTGCTGGTTATTGGGTAAGGGATCCTTAAGATGAGAGATGAATTCATTTAAATTTTTCTTGGCCTAACACCTTCTTTGCCTCTACTTCCGATCCGCAATATTTTTAGGAGGTTAATGGGATTCTCTAGTGGGATTTTTTTATGGAAGAGGGATATTCCTCTTTTATGAAGAATAATACTTGGGATATCACCCCTCTTCCTAATGGAAGAAAAATGGTTTGGTGTAGGTGGATCTATTAACCAAGTATGGTGTCGATGGGAATGTAAAAAGTACTAGGTGTGACTTGTAGCTAAGGGTTTCTCCTAGGTTCCTGAGGTTGATTATTCAGAGACCTTTTATCCCATCACTAAGATGACTTCTATTCGTCTGACCATGTTGATGCTAATAGATGGGATTTCCACCAAATGGACATTAATAATATCTTACTTCATGATGACCTAGAGGAAGAAGTCTATATGGAACAACCACTGAGATTAACCTAAGAATCCTCCCTTGTTTGTAGACTTAGGAAGTCTATTTATGGACTTAAACAATCCCCTCAGGATTGGTATGCCAAGATGGACTCTCTTCTTGCTTTAGGGTTCACTAGGTGTCACTCTAACCCAAATGTTTACATTTTGTGGCAAGATGAGTCCATTCTTATCTTAGTTTTGTACGTCGATGAATTGTTAATTACCAACAACTCTTCCTCCATTATTGATTCTATCAAGGCTACATTATCCAACAAGTTCTTCTTAACCGACTTGGGTTTTATTCATTACACCCTTGAGATTCAAATCACTCAGTATGACTTAGGGATCATCATTTCTCAACCCAAGTATGCCCTTGATTTGCTTGTTAGGTTTAACATGGTTGATTGTAAGCCATATCATACTCCCTTAATTTATAGATCCAAGTTAGTAACCAATTGCTCCCTATCCCTTATCCGATGACACCCTTTATTACTAGTTGGTTGGGATCTTGATCTACTTAACCCATAATAGACTAGAATTATCTTTTATTGTTGGAATTATGTCTAGATTTATGCAGGAACCTCATGAGATGTATTGAAAGCAACAAAGTGGATCCTCCACTATGTTAGAGGAACCTACACCGATGGAATTCACTACTTTTGAGGGAATGAGATTGATTTAGTTAGATACACATACTATGATTGGGCCGATGATCTAGATCATAAAAAATATACCTCCAGCTATAGATTTTCTCTTGGTTTGGGTCCTGTTAGTTGGTCAAGTAAGAAGTAGAATATAATTTCAATATCTTCTATAGAGGTAGAATGCATGGAAAATTCAATGCTGCCATAGAAGCTATTTGGTTATAGGGGATTGTTATAGAGTTTGGTATTCAATTTTAGCGGTCTACCACCATCTATTGTGATAAAATTAGCACTATCTCCATTTGTAGAAATTTGGTTCAACATCGGTGGATGAAGCACATCAAGATACACATGAAATCTATTTGGGTTTTGTTCTGGAGATATCATTGATTTTCGTAGTGTTAGAAGTCATATCAAAGGGTTACATATATCTTTACTAAACCCTTTACTAAATCCAATTTTATTCACTCACTCACTCTTATTGGGATAAGGCCTACTACAACTTGCACATCTACTTTAGGCTTTATATTCCTCTTCTCGTCCTCTTTTTTTTCTAGAAATATTTCGGTTTGTACATGGATACCTCATCATGGTTTTTTTTGGGACCCATATGATGCATCTTTCTTAGTTTGTTTAGGTGAGATGTCTTTCTCTTTCTGTCTTGTCATGCCTCTTCCTAAGCCTTTATGAAGGGGGTTTTGGTGTGAAGGAGTATTATTTACCTTTATTTATTTATTAGGTTATTTACACCTCACACATGATGAGTCATCTCACTTAGGTGAGTCATAAGTATTATAGGGAGTTATATGAAAAATGACATATTCTGTCATATAATCTATCATATGCCTCATAATGTCATTGTCATATGGGAATTACATTCTATTATAGCATTGTAAATCCTCTCTCTATTTTTGGAGTATGGAAAGTCTAGTCATGGGAGTTATACAACACTCCCCATATGTAATTCTTCATTTTTGATCCATGAGAATGTGTAGACCATTTTTTCTCTTATGGACAAGTTCTTTGAGATTATTTTTTCTTGCTAATTACTTGGAGTATTCACATGTTTTTTTAGATTGAAACTTTGTCAATGTGCATGTATTTCAGAATCTTTGTGACATATATCAACACTTTTTACTATTATTGATAAATGGTTTTAAAGGGGACCATGCCCTGAGGTACAAAAGGGATTAAAATCTAGAATAGACAATGTAAGAGCAATGGATTTTTTAATAGTGGGGACACACCCAAGAAACAAAATCCTAAGAAAGCTAGATAAAATAGTAAAGTCCAAGGCGGGATAGACTACCAATATGGAGCCAAAAATTGCCAAAAAAATAATACAACTATAAAACCATAGGAAAATAGTACTTAAACAATCCAAAAAATAGGGGCCGCAAGATAGCTACTTGAGGAATTTGTGGAAGACCTTTTGGTAATCCACCATAGCCACAAAAAGGTTTAGAACTATTTTTGTTTAGGATCTTGGTTGCTTGAAGCTATAGCCATTTTTTTCACCTTTCCTTCCTTCCAGATATCTTCGAAATGCCACTAATGTCACATATTTTTTTAGCATGTATATGAATCAAATCAAGTAGAGCATAATGTATAGAGAACTGGGTAATTTGCTTGTTGAAAATTTGTTGCATTTTTCCCTCCATGGCCTATTGCTTCTTGGAAATATCCTCAATTTTATCCACTAGTTTAGAGTAAGAAGTAAGGTCAATGTCTTCTTTGTATCCCTCATTGAGAAGAAATTCCACATCCTCTCCAATACACTTAATTGCATCTTCATGTAACTTAAGTTATGCCCTCAAGTAATTCTTTGGCTTAGGGTTCTTGAGAAGATTGGCTAAAGTTAAGAAGGATTTCTATAATGGCCAAATAACTACCCTTCTCACTTCTACGAAGTACCCTTTTGGTCGAAGGAGTGGTTGGAGAGGGAAGACGAAGCTTGGGTTCTTAGTCTCGACTTTTTGTTGCAGAGGTGGTTGGGTAGGGGCTACAGGGTGAGAGGGGATATTAGTAACCACATCAGGAAAATACTCGTGTAAGAGGAAAATGACCCCTTGGTGGAGGGGAAGGCCTCTAAGGTGATCTTGAACATCAAGAATAGATTTTTCCATAGAATGGAGGATGTAGTGAGCAAGGATAACCTTGGGGGTATGATATAAGTGGTTCAATAAAACCATATGGTGAAGAGGAAATGTAGATACGAAATCATCTAAGGTTATGTATCTAACATCTTAGCTACTTCATCATACATAGAGAGAATGTATGAACAAACTAGGCTTGTCTAACCAATCTTGAGGGTTTCCTCCCCTTCAACAAAATTTTTCTCTTCCGCATCCTTGTCAATTTGTTCCTATAGAATTTTATTCCACCCATGCCCAAACCAGTGACAAAGGAAATAATGTTTTTAATTATAGTGAATTCCTTACCTTTGTAAGTAATAACCCTATCCTTCTAATTCTAAGAAAAGGTAATAGATATGTGTCTCTGTCGTGGCCTTTTATTCTCCTTATGAAGGTTGTGAATCCGTCCACATTGAGGGCCTTCCAAAGTGATTAATTTTATTTCCAGAGGGGTCATAGATTGATCCACATGACAGGGAGGTCCACCCATGGTGGAAGGAGCACAAAAATATAGACCACATGCAGGATGCGTACCATAAAATTTGAGCTTCACAACAACACAACTAACAATGTGGAAAAATAAAAGGTAGAAATAAATGAACCGTTTGGAAGAGACATGTTTCATTCATGCAAAGTACTCATTATAATTGCTTCTCATTTCCCTTTTTTCCCCACGAATACTATTTTTGAGTACAAGTTGGCTTGTATATCTTGCATAATGATTGCATTTGTAGTTTGTGAGATTTCATTGAACCCTACCATAATTTGAGATGATTAATAGTGACCCCTTCATTAGCTAAGGCATCGGTTACTTTGTTCCCCTCCTGGTAAGTGTGATGAATGTTTACATTGGAAAAAACTTTGCATATGTTCAATTTGATGGTCCAACTTGGGGCATGAGTGCCTTTAAGGTTATTAATAATATTAAGTGAATCCCCCTCTACAATTAAATTATTAACCTTGTGATCTTTAACAGTTATGATACCCTAGAGAGAAACGAGAGCCTCAACATAATGATTAGATTGGGTGCCTAGAGGACCTACATAAGAAACTAAGAGATGGCCTAGATGATTTATGATTAAGCCTCCACCTCCCACATTTCGTGGATTACCCTTAGAGGCCCCATAAAAATTTAACTTCTACCAACCTTCAGGGGGGAGGAATCCATTGAACAAGATATCTATCAATGTAGGGAGTTTTGACTTGAACCTTCTCAATGTCAATATTCCATTCAATCAAAAATCTCTCCTCTTCCTTGGGATATTTTGAATTCTTGGGGGCTTGAATTTCAATATATTCTCCTTGGATTCAATAGTAATCTCACTTAGGAGTCTCTTGCTAGATTTCTTAATATTTATGAAAATGATAGAGTTTCTGGCCTTCTAGATTCTCCAAATGGCATGAGGAAAGATAAGTCTCCAAAGCTTCCTAAGCATGCTATGCTTGAAAGGAGGTTGTCATTTCTCATAGGCCTAAACAATATCATTTGGGAATGTCTAGTCAATACCAAATCTAGCAAAAATGAGTTCCCACAAACCAAAAGCAACAGGACAGTGTAGGAAAAGGTGATGAATAGTCTCAACCTCCTTCCTACAATGAAAACACATATTAGGGATGGTAGAGCCTCTCTTGATAAGGTTGTCAATGGTGAGTATGCTTTTTTTCAGCACCAACTAGAGAAAATGATTGATTTTAGGAGTAATTTCTTTGTACCATATTTTTCTCCAGTCAAAGTCATAAGGAATTTCACTTATATATAATTGATACCCTATTTTAACCGAGTATTCTCCATTAAAAGACTTAACCCAAATGAACTCATCTTTGGATTGAATCTAAATTATTGGGATATAACTAAGAATTCTTTAGATGTCATCAATAAAGGTTCACGAGTATAGAAATTCAATATGAAGGTTCATCCATTGATACCTCCCATTGACACAACATATATAATCACTAAATTTATGTCCAATTGCTATATCTTGAGGATGTTTTTGAGCTCTTCTAGGAGTTTTGTTCTTAAGGATCTGAAAATCAACCCATTTATCTTCCCAAAAGAGAATGTCTTCACCATTACCCAAATTCCATTTGCAGCCTTTCTCCAGTACCCTTCTAGTCTTGACCAGATTATTCCAGAAGATAGAGCCATAGGGAAGAGTTTAAAAGTTTAAAAAGTTATGAGCTTTACCTTGGTCTAGATATTTAGATCTGATAAGATCAGTCTAGGGGTGGTCTTCCTTGAGGAGCCTCCATCTCATTTTGGAGATGAGGGAAGTGTTCACGTTCTAATATTTTTAATCCCTAATCCTCCCACTCTTATTTTCACAAGCCTTCTCCCGTGGATACTACATGTAATATGTTTTCTCCTTTGTACATGTCTAAAGAAGTTTCTTTTAGATTCTCTCAATTCTTTCAACAATAGCAGCTGGAATGAAGAACATAGACATGATATAGATAGGGAGATTTTGCAATGTGCTCTTGATTAGAAGACATTTTCAGCATTAGAGAGAATTGCTCCCTTCCAACCGAAAGCTTCTTTTGGAACCTGTCAAGAAGATAATTCCAAACATTCATAGACACTTTGTTAGTACCCAAAGGAAGACCAAGATAAGTAGTGGGGAGAGATTTTATCTCACAACCCAAGATGTGGGAAATTTTCCTTTCTCTACTAGGTGGGGTATTGAAGAAATATAGATTTAAAAAAAAAAAAATCTACTTGACTGAAGAATCTTCATAAGTATTTAGAATGAGCTTCATCATCTTAGCTTCAAGAAGAGAGGCTAGAATAATAAATATATTATCATCCAAAATTGTTGATGAGAGACAGTGAGCTCCAGAGAAGTGGGTTTACAGCCCTTAAGATAACCCAAGGTAATTTCTCTAGTTATGGTACGACTGAGACTATCTTCCATTATGATGAAGAGGAGGGGAGAAATAGGGTCTCCCTGTCTTATACCTCTATTTCTGGTAAGAAACCCACTGGAGTGCCATTGACAATGACCAAGAATCTGGGAGTAGAGATGTAAGAGTTGATAATCTTCCTGAAGTGAGCATTGAACCCAAATTTCTCTAGAACTTTGTCAAGGAAAATCCAAGAGACCTTGTCAAAGTCTTTATTCATGTCCAACTTAATGACCATAATTTTTTTAAATTTTTTTCCATAGAATGAATGGTTTCATGAACCATCACTATATCATCCTAGATGAGCTTGCCTCTGACAAAACCCCGATTGTTTTGAGATAATATTGGGAAGAAGCGGCTAAATTCTCGATAGTCATTTTTTTGTGAAGAAATAATATAAAACATTTGCAAGGCTTATGAGATTGAAATTTTTAGAGTCCTTAGCTCTAGTTTTCTTAGGAACAAAAACAATGAAAATCAAAATAAAGGTATGTATTTACAAAATAAAGGTATGTATTTACATACTACCAACTATTTTGAAAGTCAAAGTGGGTACGTATTTTTAAAATAAGTTTTCAAAATGGGAGGGTGTTAAGAAATATTAGGTATATTATCAAAACCACATATATTTATAGTAAAATGGGATAAATCATTAATAGAGATACCCAAATGATGTAGAAAATAAATATTGCAAATATTAAGTCCCGAGCCATTATCGATGAGATCAGGCTTAACCTAGAAATTATGGACATGGATTGAACATATGATGGTATTACATTATCAATTACATCTTGAGGGTATGAATAATTAGAAGTAAATAATATGTTACCCTCTTAAAAACAAGATCCTTTTGTAGAAATGCCTATACATATTTAAGAGATGTGCTAAGATGAATTCGGTATTTTAAAGGTACTTAAAGACTAAATTATTAAATCTAGGATTAAGTTGCATACATTTAAGGAATTTAATAGTAGGTTCATGAGGATAAGCCATTAATGTGCCCAAAACTAGAAGAATGAGGCCTAAAGAAGAATATAATAATGTATCAAAAGGAGGAGAAAACCCAAGGTAAAATATGGTTTGATCCAAAATTCTCGATTCAGGAGTTTGATCAACCACATATTTATAACCTTTATAATGTAAACTTATGGTTTTTATGTAATACATAACAATTGAAAGGTATTTTAAGGTTCGAAACTAAGAGCTATTCTAATTAATTAACTTCCAACATTAATCATACAATATCAAAATAACATATTGGTACTTGCAATTAGTGTTTACAATAAGATACAATCTTGAAAAACACAAGAAGAAAGATGTACTTAGCTAAAAAAATGGTACATGAGAGATTTAGATGTAAAAACTAGAGAAATTGGGAGAAATGAGCTTGTGGATGATTCATTTTGGGAAATGTAACCTAGAACTATAATGGTGCGAGAATCATACAGGGCTTCCAAGAATTTTTTTATGGTCTAGGAACTACTATTTGATAATTAACCTATTGGGATTGGGGTTCTATAACTTGTGCCCTTGATGGTATAGAAATGTGTCTCACTATCAAACCTTAAGTGTCACACAATCCTGAAACCATCTAAAATAAGTTGATTGGAACTCATGCCCTAACCATGGGTGGAAGGCTTTGCAAGAAGGTTAGTGTTTAGGTTGAAGTGCAATCCATGCATCATGTACATTGGCACTACTAGAAAGAGGCCTCAAATCACATTTAGTTCTCCACGTAACATGTGATTCACTTTGAACATGCTTGAGATGATGTTTTTCTTGATAAGACATTGAGTAGGGTTCTTTCGGACTCCTTGAGCTTGATGAGTGTTTTAGAGTTGTAGTAGTATCTGACCTAATGGATGTGCATAAAATTTAAGAATATTTAGGGAGCCTTAGGTGCCTTTTGTGTGTACTTACAATGAGTGTGTCAAGTGATTTGTTATATATTTTCTAGGTGTGTAAATGAGGTGATGTTAACTTGCTTATATAGGGATTCAAAGGTAATTTGTCATGTAAAATATGACCTAGGAAGATGAAAAGACATAAAAATAATGTATTTGAAAGTAAAGTTGGAATAATTGTTGGTCCAAGACTATATAGATTGGCTAGGACCAGATTCCACATCTTGAACTTACTATATGGTTTTGGACAAGGAGATGAAATATGCAATTTGGAAGTCACATCATGATGGAAAAATGTTACAAATTTACATTTGTGGATTATATTCATAAGGTGTGAAGAGACATTAGTGTGTAAGAACAAGAAAGTTAAGAGAGAGATATTAAGATGTAATAAGTGGGGATATGCTATAGTTGTTTGTCTTAGCCAAGAAGAACAACCACAACCAACAATGTCAAAATGATAAAGTGTCTAAAATTTCTTACACAAAAATATCATTGATCATTAAGGAACTTATGTAGCATGTTGTAAAATTAACTATAGTAGTTAACTCAGATCAAATAACACATATAGTTATAATATTCAATTAAACCATGGAAATTAGTACATGAATCAATACAATAATGTACGGTTTTATTACACAAGATGATATTAACATTGAAATAATTTTCCTATCTCCAATGGGACCCAATACTTCCATTAGATTTACTTCATTACAAAAATTTAGTAGACAACCTATCATAGAGAATATAGGCACTCAACCATGGGATGTGGATATAAACATTACACTACTATAAAAAGGTAACCCTTTAGATAAAAATATACTTGGATAAAAAGAAGAAACTTGTATGTGGTTGGTTATATGCTTTAAATATCCTTTGAGTGTATGTGAATAATCTTGTTGAAGAACATGAAAAATTTCCCTCAAGCATTTTCAAAATATACCTTTATGCATACATAGAGTAAAGAATCTACCCACAAAAAATGCCACCTGATATGAACTTACATATTTTCCTATGTGGATGTCATGCACTAGTACATGTCATTCACATAAATACATTAAACTAAATTACTATGTCACCTTGTTACAATGTAATAGATCAACATTAATTATTTAGTGTGTCATGAAAAACACACATGTGGAAACAACAAAACAATACACAAGATAATAATATCATTGACCTTACACCCCACACTCTTTCTCATGCTTTCTCTACCTCTTCATTTATTTTAGAGAAGTCAACTTGGATATGATTTCATTCTATTTTAGTTGGGGTCTTGATATTTATGCATTTGATGATTTTTTCCGTTGTATCATCTCATTACTTATCCTTAAATCCATGCATGACTTTGATGAATACATATAAAATAAAAAATCAGGGCTTTGTTCCTAATTTATTATATTGTGCAATAATGATGATTGAAAACTAATAAAAATATTCATAAAATACTAACATTATGATACTCTTATATTTTCTAACAAACTTACCAATGATAAATAAATAACCTACAACTAAGGCATTAGGGTTTGAGCTAGGAACTATTTTATACAAATCAATTGTGTGATAGAGTGCCCAAAAAGTGTACAAAATAATATTAGGATGTCATAAATTTTCTCATAAAATATCTCAACCTAAAACTCAACGCAAGATAGGTATTTAGGTATCTAGATACCTTCATTATTGAACAATTATCCTTGGGCTATAAAAATTTCCTCTAGTTTAGTGGCCCTTAGTTTTAATATTGGTATTTTGTTCACCTCTCTCTAGATATCTGATTTATAGTTTTTCTCTATGTGATGAGATATGGTTTCTCCTTGGACCCTAATCTTGTGCCTTATACCTAAAAAGGGTTTAGTAAACTTTATGTTGGAATATTTCACTAAACACACATTGTTGTGATGAGATTTGATATACACACAAATACTTTGAAGAAGGATCAAGCCCATGTTCTTCCCCAACCTATGATGAGACACATGTGATAAAAATAACAATAAAGATGGATCCCTTGATCTGGCTCTCACATTTAAAAACATGCACTTGATGCTTAGAAATAAATTTGTGGTTGATCTAGGGTAGAAATACAAAAGACTTCATATTTTATTAACTTCCTATTGTGATGGGTTCTCTAAGGATAAAATAATTTAATTATTTCTCTTAACCTTCTTAAATTAATAGAGTAGAGGATCCTTAGATACATATAATAGCTTAAATCAGATTTGTATTTATGTGTGACTACACATATGATTTCCCGCTTCAACCAAACAAAAATTACCACCTAGGATAGCTAAGCTAAGTTACCATTTTTAAAAAAGTGGCCATCAAAAGTGTAAAGGGAAATTTCATGGACCTTGGGTAGGTTCATGGTTGAAGCTATCTTGAACCTACAAACCTATCCAAGGTGTGAAAGGAATCAGTCTAAGATAATTGAATACCATACAATGATTTACAGAGAGAGATCAGAGAATAAGAACAATACAAATGATCTTAAATATCTAATATTATCTTCATATTAAAAACACCCATATAAATAGGAAAATATCCCCCTATAATTTAGGAGGTGGATATAACAACTCAAACCTCCTACGTGAGTTGTTTATAACTCACTTCCCCAAATATATATATTTGTTATTGTTGTTTTATATAAAAACTAATAACAAATTACTAACCTATTACTAACATTACATTTACCATAATAATAATTACACATGTAATTATTATTCACCCATACATATCAATGGAGCACTAACCATATATTTCCTAAAATTCCCACCTTAGTGAAAAATATGGGGAAAACTTGCCTTTGTACTTGCACATGCTTTCATGATTTGGTGATTTTCATAGGATGATCACAAACCCGACGGATGGTTTTACATACGGTTGACCATGAACCGAGAATGGTGGTTTTATAAATTGGAGTACCACAAACCAAAAAGTGATGGTTTTGTATATGGTTTACCAACAACCAAAAGTGGTGGTTTTACAAAGTGGTTTACCAAAAACAAAAAATTAATGTTTTACAAGTGGTTTACCCATAACCAGATCATGATGTGCCAAGTACTATTATCAACTCTCATCAATATCTCACTGCAGGGGATAACATAGGAAAATATGCTCACACATTACAAACTGAAAATTGAAAATGGAACATTGGATCATGTTCCCACCCTCAATGTGAAATTTTGACTTATTCAAATAAGAACAACTGAAATGTGAAGCAAACCGAAACTATAACTCAAAAACACAACAAAAATAACACAACAAAAATTAAAAGAAAACTAGAAACACACGTCACCAAACCATCTGTGTAGCCTCGTCATTGGTGACTAACGAGAGGCTATTTATTGACCTCTAACATTTGTTTTCCTCCTACCTCTAGTGTCTCGCTTAGAACAGAAAATCATTAGAAATATAGCCACATTCTTCTTTCATGGGTTCTTCCTATTTATGATTATTCTTCTTCTGTGATTATATTGGCTTCATTTGATTTAAGTTTTCCATTGAGTAGATCTTTAGCTCTATTTCTGCAATATTTGGAAGTATGTCCCTTTTTCTTGCAGTAGAAACACTCAACTTCCCCTTCATTTTTAGAGGAATTTTTATATTTCTTTTTCACATACATTGTTGTTTCTTCTTCTACATCTTCTTTAGTTCTTTTTCCTTAGCTAGAAGAGCTGATATCATATCTTCCAGTGATTGTGAAGGAATCTGTCCAAGAGTGAAAACAACATTGCTATATTTGGAAGGTAAGCTATTCAACAATATAGCTTTTGCATCTTCATCATCAACTATAGCTTTAACTTCTACTAATTGTCTAGTGAGAGATCTGAAATCATTAATATGACTAGACATGGTGACCCCATCATTCATTTTGAATCTAAACAATTGGAGTTTTAAAGAAAACTTGGCATTAACTGCTTTTGCTCCAAATAACTTGTTTAAGTTTTCCCACATTTCATGAGATGGTTTCTCTAGATCAACATAATGCAACTCAGAATTTGAAAGGCCAGACCAATAATGGCTTTGGCTTTATCATCCCTATTTTTCCATTCTACTAATTTACTTTGATTTGATGGAGTAGGTTCTTGACCATTCACAATTCTCCATAAATTTTTATTCATTAATTGCATTTGGATTTTGAATTTCCAAGCATGGAAGTTCAGACCATTGAATTTATCTAAAGGAACTGACATATCCATTGAAAAAACTAAAATACTTACTAAGAAAGCTATAAAAAAACTCACTTTTATTGATATGTACAAAGATCATCTTGAACTACGAGAATCGATGTTGATTGAGAAAAGAATCACCACCAATTTGTACAATCATTTCCAATTGCCACGATTGTCATCGATCATTGTTAAAAAATTGTGGCCTTGATTGTGAGCCGATTTTCAACAAAAAAGATCGAATGCGTATAAAGAGAACATGGATGCGAAAAAGGCTGCGTTGAGTCAGTTCTTGAATACAAAGATCTGTTTTAATCTCTTTCTTTCTTTTATAGACCACATGTCCTCCTTTCTTCTCAAGGCAGGGCACTCAAACAAAAGCAGATAAAAATGAAAGTAAGAAACCAAGTGAAGAAACTACTTTTCTAGACCTACACACTCGATACCAAATGAGATTATTAAAAAATTTATAGAGAGATATCGAGAGAATAAGAATAAGTACGAATGATCTTCAATATTTCCAATACTATCTTCATATTACAAACACCCATGTAAATAAAAAAATAGCCCCTATAATTTATGAGGTTCTTATATGACTTAAACCTCCTACATGAGTTGTTTTTAACTCACTTCCTCAAATATATATTTGTTATTCTTATTTTATATAACAACTAATGAAACATTACATTTACCATACTAATACTTACACATGTAATTATTATTCACCCATACATATCAATGGAGAATTAACCATGGATTTCCTAACAATAATTAGAAGTTGATATGTATGTTTTTGTAGCATGTACAATGATTCGTGAGGATATGAGTTGGAGGATTTTTTCATTTAGTTGGAATAAGAAGTAGGATAGAGCATGAGGGTGATTTAAATTGTTTATTTTGTATAAATGGGATTAATGTTAGAATAAGTGTCAAGTGTTGTTTTGTTAAGTCTTGGACCATATTTTGGGTATTGTAATTGATCTCTTATAATTTAGTGTCAATATATTATTGATTCAAACACTAGAACATTTACACTAATTAGTGATGCATCCCATAGTCACCCTATATTCACAAAGTTTTTTTCAAATTTAGTAATGTTTTAGCGTTTGGATGACTATATGACGACTTTACCTTAACACTTTTAGTCATGTGACTATAGTAACTTCCTATAGCCTAACCTTAACATGCCTTTAATTAGTCATGTGACTACTATTTTTAATATTCATATAACTAGGAAAACATTGACATGTTACTAGTGCATAACTAGTATTGTGATTGTAGACACCCTAAAAATGCATTCATATTTCTAGCATGCTTCCATCCAATTATAATTAATCAAATTAATTCTATCCTGCTATAATACACCCTTTTAGAATTAATTAAATTAATTCTATTACTTAATTCATATTCCTACCCTTTAGAATTAATTAATTTAATTCTATTATGCCTTTAAAATTAATTAAATTAATTCCTAACACCTTTTAGCTAATATAATTAAACATTTATTTATTTAAATCGTTAATTACCTCCTCACAATTAATAACTAATTAAATTGGTTATTTAATTAATCCTATAATCTAGTAAACTCCACCGGACTCCACTTCTAGATTCCTATAAAGGAGGGGGAAATAAACTAGCACATATAACCACCTTCCCAGTGTGTAAGCTGTTGGTTGTTCAAACGTGCACTGTGTCTTGGATCTCGAAAGGGTTGAGGTGTCCGAGACCACAATGGAACATCCCCAAGTTGTGGGACCTTGTGTGTTTGGGACGGATCTCCGAGAAAAGGTGGTTCCTCTATCTATTTCTCTGCTGCTAGTGCTACTCCTAGTCTTTGAAAGGGGAAACTAAGCAAAGAATGCCAAGGGACCAAGGAAAGAAGGATACCATGAATTAAACTACACTAAAAGGTGATATCACTATAAAAGAGGGGTGAACACTATCTGTTCTGAGTGAGAATGATAGGGAATACATGAAAGGAGGCTAGGCACGAGTAGTACAACAAAATACGCATTCGCCAGATCATTTTCATGGAACACAACCAAGTATGGAACTATGCAGAGGACTTGAAATAGCACAAAAATACATAATGTAAGAGAAGAGGCAAGAAAAAGGAATGAAAACATGTTAGGATAGAGAATAGTCACAAAACGATGCTTCTATTACATCTAAAAATGCACGAATCTGTTCTGATGATAAGGCGGCCAATATCCACATGCAAGATCCAAACATGGAGGCTCGCAACTCAAAATACAAAAATATGGAGTCCTTAGCAACATGCGTAAGGATCCAGAGTGTCCAACCCTTTATAATGAGCCTCAACCATGCCTTTATAGATTCAACATAGAGGGAAGAAGGAGAGAGAGAAGTGGGAAAACTTTAAATACCGCTTCACCACCTCGAGACACATTGAATCCTACTTTGAAAGATCAACCACTATTAATCAATTCCTCTCTCAAATCCACCCAAAATATTTCATGTCTGGTTCCCTATTTTCTTGGTGTGTTGAAGAAGGAAGAACGCAGTGAATCGAATCGAATCAGATCTAGTGGTTGAAGAAATCTGATTCTACTTTAATGGCCTAATAGACATTTTCCCATTTTTCACCCACTAAATCCTGTTAAGAATGATATTTTATGTTTCCATGACATGGAGGGTATTGAGATGTTTCCAAAAAGTCTTCTCCCACCCAAATATGAGTTTCTAGTCAAAAGATATGGCCATTTGAATATTTAGATCGCGGCGCGCAATATTTTAAAGAGTTTTCCGTATCGGGTCCATGTGGCAACCTCGCGCACCTTGGAGATTCAGCCCCTGCCTTCAATTTTAAAATGCATCAGACTGACATGTGGTGGCATCTTCAAGCTCCTTAGGATTCATTGTAATTTTCTTGAGTCTCTTTGCTTGGTGGGGCCAAAAGTCTGACCCTGGACACGTGGCGGCTTGGCGCTTGTTTGGAAACCCACCCCAAATTTTTCTTGAATTAGTACCATGTTGATGCTTAGAATCCTCCACTGGCCTATCCAAATGCTTTGAATATTCAACCCTGACCCTATCCTTTTATGAAACCGGACGCATGGAGGCTCCGTGCTCATTTAGAAACCCGCTCAGGATTTTTCCTTTGAAGGAGTGTCGGGTTGACATGTGGAAAGAAGGTGAACACATGGAATGTGGGCGCAAGGGAGAAGTGGAAGAAAGATGCAAAGAGAGGTGTGTGCTTTATGTGAGTAGGGAGACAAGGAGCAAGCACGCAAAAGGGAAACAAAGGGGAGGCACAGAGGATCGCGCGCAAGAGGAAGGCATACTTACAGAAGGCAAGTATGAAAACAAGATGTGGGAATTCAACTAAAGGAAGGTGCACGGAGGAAGAAAGAAAAGAGGACGCATGAAAGAATTGAGTCTGGGTAAGCATGCAAGAAGAATGACAAGGACTTAGCTGATTGAAGGTAATTCTATAGAGGTGCGCGTAAAGAGTGCATGACGGGATAGAAGAGAAAGTGGGTGCGCATGAGGAAGGTACACGAGGGAAAATGGAAGGAGACAGAAGAATGTAAAAGGAGCGGAAGGTGCCCAAGGTCGCACGAGAGGAACTACAACTATGCCAAGGTGTTAAGAGAATAATCTTGAGTGCATATGACCTAAAATGTGAAATACCAGAGTTAGGATGAAAATATAATTTATCCAAATAACTAGGAGAGTTATTTAGATAACCTAATTTTGGGATGAAAATTTTGGGGGGGTCATCTCCTACTAGATGAAGATACCAGTAGCCTTAGAAGTCCATTGGGCATGGATTCGGGTGATTAATTTTGAAGATGTGGTCTACAACTTGAAGAACACCTTGGAGTCACTTGAAGCTATGTCTAAACTCTAAACTAAACCTCACAACTACTGAGAGAAGATCTGCATTCAGGTAATAAAAGAGCATGCACAGGAAGCACGTGAGGGGAAAGAACTATGTATAAACAAAAAATGTGCATAGAGAACACTTGGAGGAATTAAAACTACTTTAATATATACAACATGATGCAACAAACCTAATGGAAGGGTTTGAGATAGATCCCATTTACTAGGATTTGTAGCACGCTTCCATTCGGATGAGTTAACTTGAAAGAGTTAGCTTCTTTGTAGGACTTGATGATGTATGGGCCACTCCAAAGTGCATCAAAATTTGAATGGCACCCTAGTTTAGCTCTGTCAACATCCCATTTTAGAACCAGTCCCCAACTTTGAAATCTTGAGGCCTAGCCTTTCTGTCAAACCATTTCTTTGTTGCTTGTTGATGTTGTTCTAGCTTGATCATGTCGATTTTCTGAGCTCTTCAAGATGAACCAGCTCTGCCATCCTAATTTCTCTTTGATCCGTGCCCTCAAATTCCAGCTTTGTTGGGCAAGCACCAATGAATTTAGTTCTAGTGTCAAAGGAAGGGCAACCTCCTTGCCATAGACAATCTTGTAAGGTGAAGTTCCTATTGCCTTTTTTATTGTGATTCTATCTACCCAGAGCGCGCGTAAGACCTTCATATGCCACTGTCTTTGGCTGATGTTCATTATGCACTTCATGATTCTGATTAGGTTCTTGTTTGTTGATTCTACCAGACCATTGCCCTAAGGGTAATAGTTGGAAGAGGTTTTCAGGTAAATGCCTAGACTTAGAGCCCAATCAGTGATTTTAGCACCAAGGAAGGCCTTTGCATTATCAGAGATAATGGTTTGAGGAATGCCAAACCTTGTGACTAAACCTTTGAGAAAGTCAAGGATGACTACCTCAGTTGATTCCTTAAGTGCAACAAATTTTGTCCATCTAGTGAAGTAATCTATAGCTATCAGCACCCATTTATGTCCAGCGCTTGAAGGTGGATTGATCATGCCTATGAAGTCGAGACCCCATTGTGCAAAGGGCTGATCCACTTGGATTGGTCGGAGGGGAAGCACTTGCCAATATTTTCTTTCCTACAAAGAAAGTGCATTCCTTGCATTTTGTGACCCACCTATGTGCATCTACAAACAGGGTAGGCCAAAAGATACCTACCATTATGATCTTCATTACTTGTAGTTTTGGCAGAGAAGTGTCCACCAGAGAATCCATCGTGAAATTCTACTAACACTTGCTCAGTCTGCGCACTGTTGATACATCTTAATAACATGCCATCTAGATTTATTTTGAAGAGAAGTCCATTAATCAAAACATAAGGGATAAATTACAACCTTAGATGCCTTCTCTTTGCTTTTTTCAAACCGGGAGGGTATGTGCCCTCGGAAAGGAATGTGATCATGTCCTTCATCCAGTCATGTGTGTTGGGGTCTATATTCTGTTCATGTTCTACATGTGGGAGGTCTTCATTCGAAATAATGAAGCCTCAAGTTCACTCTGTGCATCCTCAACAATCTACTTGCAGAGTGCACTGCCTCTTACCAACTTTTTGGCCTTAATAGTCACATCATATTCCATGATTTTTGTCACCCATCATGCTCTCTTCTCACTAATTTCTACTCCCATGATGAAGTCTCTGACAGATGAGTGGGAGACTAACACCTTGATATGATTTGTGGTGAGCATGCTCTTGAATTTCTTGAGTGTGCACATGATGGCAAAGACCTGCTTCTCCATGTGACTATATTTCAATTCATAATCCTTCAACGTCTGGCTAAAGAAGGCCACTGGCTGTTCCAACCCTTGTTCATTTTCTTGTGTTAGGACAACAACAATGCTTGCATTAGCACCATAAGCATAAAGGATGAAATCCTTTGAGTAATATGGATTGATGAGTGTTGGTGCACAAGCAATCTCTTTCTTGATCTTGTTGAAGATTTCTCTTCCTTCTGCTATCCATCTGAAGGCTATGTCCTTTTTGAGCATGAGGGTGATGGGCCAAACCAGTCCCAGTAAAGTTAGGGATAAAACACCTAACAAAGTTAATCTTGCCAAGGAAGGACTGTAAGGCCTTTTTGTGCACCGTAGGGAAAGGGATAGGATGGCTGAAACACACTCAAGATCAATCATGATACCATCTTTTGAAACCACATGGCCCAAGAGCTTGCCCTGAGCCACCGTAAAATTACACTTCTTGGGGTTAAGAGATACCCCAAATTATTTGCATCTCTTAAAGACCTTTTCCAAGTGCGCCATGTGATCTCGCGCTTGCTTTGAGAAGATAGTTATATCATCCAGGTAAACCAAGATGAACTCATTGATGTAACCTTTGAAGGTAATATCCATGGCATGCTTGAAATGTTGCACTTGCATTTGACAGACTAAAACACATTTTCTGTATGCATTTGTTCCTGCTTGGTTGTAAATGCTATTTTGAATTGATCCTCTTCCTTGACTAGGATTTGGTTAGAACCCGAATACTGTCTCGCATGGAGAACCTTTACACGCCATCCAAAGTCTCGTAGAATATGCTCCATTGAAGGCAAAGGATAATGATCCTTTAGAGATGCCTTATTCAAATCTATGAAATCAACACAAAGTCTGATTTCACCATTCTTCTTGTGTACTGGAACTAGATTTGTAACCCAGGTAGAGTATTTGATAGGAAAGATAATTTTTGCCTCAATGAGTTTTGATAGTTCCTTTCTCATGAGGGGCTCTATCTTTGGATTGATTGGCCGCTACTTTTTTCTGACGGGCTTGATACCAGGATCAAGGTCAATGGAGTGTTGAGCAACACTTGGATCAAAACCTTTGAGGTCTTCATACTCCCATGAGAAAATGTCACTGTATTTTTGACAGAGAGAGATGAAGGCTTGTTTTTCTTCATACGCACAAGTCCTGCTGAGCAACAACTCCTTTCTATGTGCAATAGTAATGGAGGAGCAGTCCTTTTACATGACACACATGTATCTTTCTTCATCCTTAAACTCATCATCAGGGCTGAAATTTTTTTCTAAGGTGACAAGCCCTTTAGGTAACTTTTTGTCTTTCATTGTATTGCTTGGTCACCATAGCTATCATGCAAGTCATCTTGCATACTTGATGAAAATTTAGCTTCATTCTAGATAAACTAGATGATCTATGTGTCACTATCAAACACTTGCTAGTTGGTGTTATTGTATGGAATGGATGGTCTGATTACCATCTTAATGTGCTGAGTGTTTCCTTTCACAAAGTCCTCAGCAAGAGAAAAATGTGAACCGAGCGTGGCCATTTGGTCAGCTTCTTTATTCATTCTACGTGGGACTACCTGCAGATTAAGGGCATCAAAGCTCTCAAGTAGGTCCCAAACTCTATGTTTATAAGATTTAAGAAGCTTATTATTTTTTTGGCATTTGTTGGTGACCTAGTGGATGACCAATTCTATGTCCCCAAAGATCTGCAGCGCTTTAATTTTCTTCTTCTCAACAATAAGCAAGCCATGCACCAACACTTCATATTATGCCACATTGTTAGAGCATGCAAACTACAACCTATGCGCGAAGAATAATTTCTCATCTTTAGGGGAAATGAGAACCACTCCTACTCCTTGCCATTTCTAGCTTCGTATCCATCAAAATATAACTTCCATAGACCAGTTTGAAATTTTTCTTTCATGAGCATGCGTGGAAGCATAACATCTTCTTCTAGAATGCAATAAGTACCAAGCCTAGTTTCATAGGCTTCTAGTTCTTCAGCATAGGGATAGAATTTATGATGCCTTTCCACCCATTCATCAAGTACTAGGTTTGGAACAAAGGGTGGAAGAGACTGCTCTTTAGGAACTGAAACTTGTTCTTCCTGGATAAGACAATTGGCTTGGAGAGGGGATGAGGCATATGGCTCTACATGATAAGAAAATATAGGCTCAGTTTGTATGGTAAACCGAGTACCATACCTTATCTTGAGTAATATATGAGACCAATCAGAAGATAAGTAACCACCCACTTTAGTAGTAAATTCTCTTAATAGACATAGGGAAAAAAAGGAGTCAGGTCAATAATTGACACATCTTGAGTAATTGTCAGGCTTGGACATGCATGAAGGGTTAACTCAAGATATTTGATGACTCCTAAGGTGGTTACAATTGATCCATCAAGTTGTAGGACTCCTTTAGACAAAGGGCTATATTTCAGACCTAAGACATCAGCTATCTTCTTAGGCATAATAGAAGTACTAGCACCTGAGTCAATCAAGTAGTTATGCACTAGGTGTTTGCCTATAATCAAGGACATATAGAAGGGTGGGGTTTTAGAAACTTTATTTACTTGTTTATCCTCTTCTTGAAAATTATGACAGAAGCGCGTGGCTTCGCATAATCGTGTTAGTGCTTGTGAGAGTTGCGCCAAAGTTTCATGCAACAGATCTCGCTAGGATGGAATGGTCAGGGCATCCCACATTGTGACGTTTATGTTTTTTCTTCATCTGGTAAAAAATGCTAAATGAAAGCCCCCACCTTGTGCATTTGGGGAACAACATCCCTTCTTGACTGTTCAGGTGTGGAAGCTTGAATTTTAGTTGGAGCAGAGGCTTGGCCTACCAAAGGATGGGCACATGCTACTTTAGAAGGAGCTTTACGCGGGACCTCCTGCATAGGGATTTGAATGCTTTTGCTACAAGAGGTCTTGTCTGATTCTTTTTCTTCTAGAAGATCTACTTATATTCTTTGGGACTGTGACCTGCATGCCTAACTCTAATATTCTTTTCTTATATCTTGTGTTGTCCACAACTTGGGCACACGGTCTGTTTGTATCTTCTGCAGCTTGGTTGATTACACAGAAGTCCTCCGCACCAAAGAACATCAAATTGGTTTCTAGAGGATCTTCTGGTCTTTCTGATTATCTGCTTCATGGGTACTTGTTGAGGGCTCACAAGATGAAGCATTTTGAATCATGAAGGCTTGGGCGTGCGCAACATTAGCACAATGATATTGACTATGAGGCATTTTGCAAGGGAAGCACCATTCTGAATCTTGTGCCAAATTGTTCTGAACTGGAACAAGTGCTTGGCTCACACTGGGTGCTAGAAGAGAAGGTGTGGGAGGAAAAACTTGTAAGGGCAGATGTGTATTAGGCTACCACCTATCATTCTAGCTAGTTGGGTGCGTATCTTTGATTTTCGTATTGATTCCGCCAAGGCTGATTCCCTTGGCCATGCACCTAATTGGAAATGCCTCTACAAGCTTGCACTTATTGTTTTTCCAACGATATGATTTTGTTTGACAAATTTTTGATCACGGCCTTCATTTCTTCATTTTCCTTTTGCTGTGATGGAGAATAGGATGTTGAGGCAACTAGTTGCACACTCTACTTAGGAGTAGGAATAGAGGCTATAGAAGGTTGGGGTGCTTGTGAAATTTCTGGGAACAAGGGCATGGGTGGTCTAGGAGCTAATTTTCCTACCTGAATAAGACTATTTTCTACCCTTACTGCAATACTATAAGCGGCTAGTAAGGTTCTACCTCCCATAGATTATATCATAATTGAAAAATTTCTGTTGAGTGCCTTCAAATAATAAAGGAAAGCATGTTGGGCTGTAGGTCTTACCACAAGAGGGATTCTATCCCAAGTCTTCTAAAATTTGATGTTGAAATTAGTCATTTGCTCATTGGGCACCCTCCTTGTTGTCAGTTACTCCACAAAGATAGGTGATCTGACTTGTCTTCAAAATAATTGCATAGAGCTGTTCCCAGCTCATCCCAGGTGGTGATAGATCCAAGTCTCAAGCCTCGGTACCATTGAAGTGCTTTACCTTTGAAAGAGGCTACAAGTAGCTTGACTGCTACATCATTATGTGTGATCAGATAGAGTGAACACACATTTTCTACATCCTGGATATGCTCCTAAGGGGTGACTTGATTCTCACCAGTAAAGTAAGGAATACTCTTGAGTGCACCATTTGGGATATCATGCTACATGACTAGGAGTAAGGGACTCCCTCCATCAAAGTTTACAAAACTTCTTAATTAAGGGGGTGGTGATGCACCATTATAGGGTGTGCAGGTTGTGTGTTTTAAGGAGGAGTTGAATGGGCATGACGCACTAGAGATAGAGATGCATGCGTGGGATTTCTAGAATGAACTCTTCTCGGGGATAGCTGGAGGTATTCAAAATAATCTTCAGCTATTGCACTTCTTCTTGTGTGCACTCTTCTCATGAAAGGCACTCAGGATCAAAAATAGAGATCTTAAATATTGGGAGTCACCATATGTGTTTGAAATGAGCCTCTTCAAAGGCTGAAACACTAAGTTCACACACCAAAACTTAGAGATATGAAATTTGAGCTTTCAATGTTGGTCCCACTGGGTATGCTAGAAACTGTTGGTTTCTCAAACGTGCACCCACATCTAAGATCTCGAAAGGAACGAGGTGTCTGAGACCACGATGGAACCATCCCCAAGTTGTGGGACCTTACGCGCTTGGGACAGATCTCCGAGATAAGGCTAGTTCCTCTATCTATTTCTACTGCTACTACTACTTCTAGTGCTGAAAGGGGAAACTAAGCTAAGAATGCCAAGGGACCAAGGAAAGAAGGATAACATGAAGTAAACTATACTAAAAGCCAATATCACCAGAAAAGAGGGGTGAACACTATCTATTTTGAGTGAGAATGATAGGGAATGCATGAAAGAAGGATAGACACAAGTAACACAACAAAATACACATTCACCAGATCGTTCTCATGGAACACAACCAAGTATGGAACTGTAGGGGACTTGAAATAGCACAAAAATACATTATTCAAGAGAAGAGGCAAGAAGAAGGAATGCAAACACGTTAGGATAGAGAATAGTCACAAAACGATGCTTCTATTACTTCCAAAAATGTACAAAATGTTATAATGATAAGGAGGCCGATATCCACATGCAAGAGCCAAACATAGAGGTCTGCAACTCAAAATACAGAAAATATGGAGTCCTTAGCAACATGTGTAAGGATCTAGAGTGTCTAACCCTTTACAATGAGCTGACCTTGCCTTTATAGATTCAACATAGAGGGAAGAAGGAGAGAGAGAAGCGGGAAAAATTTGAATCTGCTTCAACCACCTCGAGACACATTGAATCCTACTTTGAAATCTTAACCACTATCAATCAATGCCTCTCTCAAATCCACCCCAAATATGTCACGTCTGGTTCCTTGTCTACTTAGTGTGTTGAAGAAGGAAGAATGATGGATCAAATTGAATCAGATCTCGGTGGTTGAAGAAATCTGATTTTGCTTTAATGGATTGATAGAATTTTTCCCATTTTCACCCACCAAATCCTATTAAGAATGATATTTTATGTTTCCATGGCATGGAGGGTATTGAGATGTTTCCAAAAAGTCTTCTCCCACCCAAATATGAGTTTCTAGTCAAAAGATATGGCCATTTGAATATTTGGATTATGGGCGCACAATATTTTAAAGAGTTTGCCATACCGGGTCCATGTGGCAGCCTTGCGCACCTTATAGATTTGGCTCCGCCTTCGATTTTGAAAAATGCACCGAACTAACATGTGGCAGCTTTCGTGAGCTCCTTGGGCTTCATTGTAATTTTCCCGAGTCTCTTTGCTTGGTGGGGCTAAATGTCGACCACTGGACACGTGGTAGTCGGCACTTGTTTAGAAACCCACCCTAAATTTTTCTCTTGAATTAGTGCCATGCTGACACTTGGCATCCTCCGCTGGCCTATCCCAATGCTTTGACTATTCAACCCCGACCTTGTCCTTTTATGAAACTAGACATGTGGAGGCTCTGCGCTCATTTAGAAACCCACTCAGGATTTTACCTTTAAAGGAGCATCAGGTTGACACATGGAAAGAAGGTGAACACACAAAATGTGGGCACAAGGGAGAAGTGGAAGAAAGAGGTGAAGAGGGGCACACGCTATGCACGCGGGGAGACGAGGAGAAAGTACACAAAAGGGAAATAGAGGGGAGGCATAGAGGATCACGTGTGAGAGGAAGGCATACTTGTAAAAGGAAAGTATGAAAACAAGACACATACATTCAACTAAAGGAAGGCATGCGAGAGGAAGAAATAAAAGAGGATGCGTGAAAGAACTAAGTCTAGGTAAGCATGTAAGAGGAATGCCAGGGACTTAGCTAATTAGAAGGTAATTCTGCAGAGGTGCATGCAAGGAGTGCATGATGGGATAGGAGAGAAAGCAGGTGCATAGGAGGAAGGTGTGTGAGGGAAAATGGAAGGAGATAGAAGAATGCAAAAAGGAGAAGAAAGGCGTGTAAGGGCACATAGAGGAACTACAATTTGTACCAAGGTGTTAAAAAAATAATCTTGAGTGCGCGAGACCTGAAATGAAAAATACCAAAGTTAGGATGGAAATATAAGTTATCTAGATAACTAGGAAAGTTATTTGGATAATAGTAACTTCTACCAATCCAAATGTCTATTACCCCTTCAAATTTGCAATCGTGCATGCCAATTCTAATTGCTATTTCAGGTAATTAAAATTATGACACGAAGCTTAGTCAAACTCGATCCACTTTCCATGGCCTCACCCTCAGCTATAAAACCATTCCATATCCTTTGCAAATATCCCAAGAGAATCCCTAGAATCTTATGTAAATTATAGCCAACTTCTGGTAAAATTACCTCCCGCATCCTTGTGTATCCAAGCTCCTAGCATTGCATTTATCCTTTAGCCACTCACAATTCAAACATCTTAAGATTTTACAAGCCCAAGTGCTTCACAAATATTCTTTTCTTATATTACCTTGATGTTACAAATTTTATCTCTTGTAAAGTGTCTCCTAATTGTAATACTACCTATATAGTGTTTGAGGGTAATACCTTTCCTTAGTAGGAATTCAAGTAGATCCAAAAAATCATTTTTCATAGTAAACATTCCCACACTAAGAAAATGAAAAGATGTTAGAATATTTTTAAGCCATGATGGATATTCAAAAGGTTTATACAAGACTTCAACAAAATTGTAGCACCAATTTTTGCATTCTTTGGGAAAGGATGCTAATTTTGTATGGACTTAATGCTTTGTGAAAGTAATTTTCAAACTATAAAAAGGATGCTAACTACCTCTTTTATGTTAAGAGGACCTAACTGGAACCTACCTTTTCACATCCACATAGATGCGCTAGAACATGCTTTTGGAGTTTTCCTAGTTCTAAAATATGGTAGTCTGAATTATGTAATATACTATGTCGAAGATGATTTGTAACATGCATAATTGAACTATATAGTACTAGAAAAATAGTTCTTAGTAGTATTATATTCCATAAAAATTTCATACATTATATCACAAGATACCAAGTGTCTATTCACATTGATCATGCTTTGGAATAAATTAATTGGTAAACAAACCAATAGTAAGCGGTAGAATCATAAGGTGGCTGCTTCTCTTGCAAGAATTTGATGTCACCACAGTTGACAAGCCTGAAAAATATAATGTGGTGGCAGATTTCCTCTCAAGGATGGAGACCAATAGTGAAGATAAAGTAGTTGATGATTCATTTCTAGATGAGCACCTATTTAATATTTCTACAAGATCACCCCGGTATGTAGACATAACCAACTAATTGGTCTCGGTAAAACACCTCCACATTTTTCATCCTCTGAGAACATGTATTTAGTTGAAAAGAGTTTAACCTTTTCTTGTATAGCTAAACTTTTATTTTATATAGGTCAAAATCAAGTAATGAGAAGGTGTATATATAATGAGGATATATTTGATGTCCTCGAGCACATCACAATGAACCTTATGGAGGGTATTTTTCTCTGCAAAGAAAACAACACAAAAGGTGTTGAATATTGGCTATTATTGGCCAACTTTACATAAGGATGTAGCACTATACACTAAGATATGTGAAAAATTATAGATAATGTGAAATACCACTAAGTATGATGAGATGCCATTGCAACCTCAATTGGTTTTGATACCTTTTGATAAGTGGGGCTTAGATTTTTTGGCCATATAGATTCTCCATCTTAGCAGAAAGAGTATATCCTGGTCTATACAAATTACCTAACCAAGTAGATAGAGGTAAAAGCATTACCAAACTAGACTAGTGAGAAGGTGGCTAAATTCCTGTATAAGAACATCTTTACTAGATATGGAGTCCTAAGGGAGATTGTGATAGACTAGGGTACACATTTTACTGCTGATGTGATTGTTGATTTGGTCAGTGAATATGAAATCAAGAATAGAAAGTCTACACCATACCATCCCCAATCTAATGGCCAAGTAAAGGTTACAAATAGAGAGATAGAGGCCATATTGATAAAGACTATAGCACTCCACAGAAGAGATTGGGTATACATGATTCCAGAAGTATTTTGGTCATTCGATACAACATGGAAGACCACAAATAGCTTCACACCTTTTGAACTATTATACAAAAAGACTATTTTTTTGCCAATAGAATTTGAGCATAAAACATTGAGAAATGCACTTGATCTAGGAATAGACTTATCAGAAGCTCAAAGACAGAGAATTATCCAACTCAATGAGTTAGATGAATTGAGAAAGAAAATAGTTCATAACACAAAGGTAGTGCAAATACAAAGAATCAAATGGCATGGCCATTAAATAAAAATAAGACAGTTCCAGGAAGGTGACTGGGCACTTTTTTTTGACTCAAAATATAAGGATCACATAGGGAAGCTCAGAACAAGGTGGTTGGGCCCCTATCAAATTAATAATATATTCCCTAATGGAGTTATGAAGCTTAATACTATTGATCCTGTGAGATTCAAGTTGTTAGTGAATGGCCATAGCTTAAGATTGTATAAAAATCCATTTGATAAAGGATCATTTATGGAATTGTTCAGAGGAGATTAGAGAAGAATGAATAAAGAAAAATCAAAATTAACCTCAGAGGTTGAGCCTATTGGCTCACCTTCTATGATTGTAGATAATTGATGAGATTTTAGTAGCCTTAGAGCATTCAACTTGCTGAATACTTCAAGGATAAATAAAAGTTTTGAGGTCTACCTTTTTGGGTGATCATCAACATTTTGTTAACCCATTTTTATATAAGTTTTTGTTTTGCAGATTTTATTAACAAGTGATTGTAGGAGAGCATGATCTCCATCACAAGGAAAGAGTGTAATGACCGAGAGTCCAACTTACAACCACAAGAAATAATATCCTGTTTGTTTAGAGCATCGACATAACTCATGGTTACACAACAAACATCAAGAAGAATGCACAAGTGGATGATATACAAAGAATTATTGGCATCCCAACCAATTGGAGTTCCCTCTTTGGGAAGCATCTGTTTGTAGTAAGGAGAAGTCAACACAAGCTAAACCCATGCCCACAACATCGCAGGGAACTTGCATGCAACTAAAACACCAATTCAATAAAGTATCCACATCAATTATTGCAAGTCACAATGAGATAAGAGCATGAACTTATTAATTTAATGAAGCATTCTTAGATTAGTTATATTTAATTATGAGTTATGCCAAGTCATAAAGTATGTGACACACTAAAATACCACCTCCTTTGAGTTATGATGTGTACACTTAAGCCCTCCACATAAGTCAACATGTCATATCATTTTGCTTCATGTACTCAATGTTGTCACATCCACTTAATGATTACTCACCCCTAAACATATTTCTTATCCCCTTGGTAATAAAGTTCAAAGCAATGAAAATCCATCAAAAAAATCATTTTTGTAAAGTAATTTCAAGGAAAAATTATCTGGTTACATATTACACCTGGGAGAAGTTGTGTATCCACCATGGGAGGTGACATGATTAGATATGAAACTTTTACACATTTGTAACTTCTAAATCATCTTGAGATTGTGTAGTACTTTTAAGAATCATGGCTAGATGCAATACATTAAAAATTTCAAGGATTTGATGATGCACTTGTGGCAGAGTTTGCAAATACCTTGAACAATGGAGATGTAGAGGTAAAATGGTTAAAAATTAGGGTAAGTGATGAGATTTTAGCAGAGGTCACTGGATTACCAACTCAAGGAGAGCCATTTCTAGACAAAGCTATCCCATAAGCGGGAAGAAGAGAATTTTTAGATAATGACAATGATTTAATTTCATCTTTGCCAAGGTAATTTTAGAACATCTCTCAAGCCTTTATGGGCATAAATGGCCAATTTTTTCATTCAATATTTTACTTGTGAAGGGAGATATTTAAGGTTAAATACATTGTATTTAAATTTTTTAAATAATTTAAAAAATAATCATCAAGTGAATGTTACAAATTTCTTTCATGAGATGCTTAATAAAATGATAAAAGAGGTTCAAAGGGGTAGCGCAACTCTGTCAAAATCACTATTTAATAACTTGAGTAGTCAAACACACTTTATAGAGGATCACCCTCGATATCATGGGATGAATTTCGAGAGTGAAAAATATTGAAACCTTGTTGGGAAAGAGGATAAAAAGGAGAAAAAACACTGGAAGTTCTACTTCACATATACCACAAGATACACCACCTTCTTCCCCACCTTAAGAACCAATAAATTCTGAAATTCTCGCCTTCCATAGAAGAAATCCACTGCACCTATTTCACCAGAGAGAATATTTATCACAAAAATTTATTGGAATTTTCCTCCCTTGAAACCTCCACTTCAAAAACCAAAAGGAAATCCACTCATTCAGTTCCAAAACAAAATAGACGCTCCTATAGGATTAGAAAAAGAGGAAAAAAACCTCCAATTTAAGACAATCTCAACCCATCTCATTAGATTGTGATTTAGAAGCCGTAGAATAAAATTTTGAGCGTGAACCCTTGGAAAAAGAGTATAGAGATAGTGATCCCACATTAACTCAAGAGATAGAATACCATGGAAAACTAATAGAAGGACACGGAGAACTAAAGTAGAATGAGGGAACAATTCATGAAGTGAGACAAGTAGAAGAGGAAGTGGAAGGAGGAAATGAACAAGGCAAAATGACTGCAGATGATGTCAATGAACAAGTCATTGAGAAATTTGTTTAAAAATAAAAAAATGATAGTCTGAAATAAGAAAATGTAGAACCAATACAACCCCAATTATTATTCATGAAATCATAAAGGAACCTGAAAAACCATCTTGCAGTGAGATGGGAACATAAACTATAGGGCCCAATATTGAAAATCTGTTGCTGGAAAGGGATTCTTACATTAACAGGCTCAAGAAGAAATGGGAAAAGGAGAAGGAAGACCTTATCTCTAAACATAAGGAGAAAATGGAAGATAAGATAATGAGATTAGAAGGTTGAAACAAAAATAAGAGAAAATAACACATGTAGCATTTGACATGTTGATTTGTAGACCCCCATCAAATGTATATGCCATATACCTAAAAGAAAAGATGTTGTACCACAAGTTTACTTGCATAAATTATGATATGAAATATGACATTAGATTAGCCAGAATTTCTTCTCTATATCAACATAATACACATAAAGCGCATAATTTATTATGTGAGATATATTTACATAATGATGGCCTTCCATGTGAGAGAGATTGGATCCCAATAATGTATATTGGGGATGTAGGTTAAGGCATTATGTTCTTATATTTCAAATGAAATGGAAATAGTTAAGAAAATGGAGGCATATAGACATTTGGAGAAAATTGCACCACTATATATCATAGCCGAGGCAACACAAACAAATGCAATTGTAGAATAATATGAAAACTATATGGAAGTGGATGTAAACAATAACAAAGTGTTAAGAATGAGGATGGAAGCCCACACAAAATTCAGGAACATGATAAAAGAATATGTAGTTCAGATTATGATGACATGCGAGATCCGGATGGAGAAATTTATCACCAGTACTCCAAAGGAAATAAATACAATCATATCTAAATATACTTCTAATGTTATGAAGGGTGAAAAAATATATTGAAATATTAAATGAATGTGGGGATGATTGGTTTCTTATAGCTTATCATCCTCCAATATTTCATTTCCCAACCGCACCTTGACAAGAAATTTACCATCAATTAGAGGGCGCGAAAAAAAGTCTAGGCAGTTGAGGAGGATTTATGGATATTTCTTATCGAAGATGAATGAACATGAACACCCATATATTTTAGGAAAGAATAAAATTTCTAGCAAAAAAGATATGAAAATCTTGAATGAGGACATTCAAGTGTTTAAGCTTGGGTGCGATGAGCTATATTAATTTCTTTCATAACAACTCATATTTTGTATTTTAATAAGAACATTATAGCCATGTCTATGTATTTCCTAAGTACATTGCTAAAAATCACGATTACAATCGTGAAATTTTGACATAATGACTAATTGATGTAATTATATCTAATTGTCTTTATTTTGTGATATTATGTGTGCATTTATTCTTGTTATTATAATAAATTAATTGGATGATTATATGTGTTTATTCCAATCTTGCTTGTAAGTAATTTTTCATATGCAACAAAGGAACATATCCACAATAACGTGTCCATAGCTAAAGAACTTGTCCGTAGCATAAGGAAATCATTCAAAATAAAGAACATGCATTTATGAAGATATAAAACATCCGGTGATGGAAATTAAGTCCTTATGCACCATTGGAGAAGTGTTTACAACATAAATGTGGAAAATTGAGAAATAAATCAATATTTTATTTGGTCATTGATTAAGAACTAGTGAAGAATTGATTGATAGTTCAACACTTGTTGTGTGTTTCAAACACGTGTTGAATCTCTCACTTGTTCTGTTGAATAATCCTTGTTGTATTCTTCTTCTTCTTCTCACGTGATGTAAATGAAATGATATAAAAGAAAGTTTCGTGCCTTGTAATAGGGGATTTAAAAGTCATATTTTGAATTAGAGAAAAGAGTGAACAGAGTTAGAAGAGAATCAAAGTAATCTCTTTTGTTCCTAGATGTAATGTTTTATGCAAATCAATAAATAAATTTGAGTTCTATCATTTAGTTTTTAGTTACAAAGTTAGGAAGGGATTAACACCCAAGTTAGGGCCCACTTAAGGTCTGCTAAATCCCCTCCATTGTTTCATTTCATGCATATTTCCTTAGGAACAATATTCTCTCTGAATCTGCAACTTTGTTTTAGTAATAGCATTTAGCAATAGTCCATTTTCAAGTTGAAGTTTTATTTGACTTTCAAAATTGTTATGTGCCGTTATTTTCTTTCCAACCTCTTAGATAACCTATAATACCAACTACTTTCTCTCCAGAGCCTTCATCCCTTCTAGCACCACACCTATTTTTAAGAACACTATGATATCTTCCAAGTCTGAGGGCGTACGCCGTAATCTAAACAACTACGCGTCTGGCATGGTATCCTCAATGCTTTGTGTGTCCTCTCTCGAGTCAATCCTTGATAAGTGGTTAGGCCCTGAATTTCTCTTTCCCAGCTTCACCACCATTGTGAACTCAAAATCCTAAAATAGAAGGACCCAATGACATATGCACCCTTGTAGAATGGGTTTGTTGACTAAGTATTTCAATGCCATGTGGTATGTGTAGAATATAAATGGCATTTCCAACAAATACTACCTGAACTTATGCAGCACGTAGATCATTGAAAATTCTTTGCACTCAGTAGTTTTGTAATTCTATTTTATTGGTGTCAACTTCCTACTTGCAAAGCTCAAGGGATGATCAATAATTCCCTCACTAGGTTGTGCTAGCACTTCTCCCATAGCTATCCTTGAGGCATCAACATGCACATGGAAAGGCTTATCCCAAGAAGGAAAATGTAATATGGGTGTCGTGACAAGCCTATCCTTCAAAGTGTCAAACACCTTCTATTGCGCCTCTCCCCAATGAAATGTACTTTTGTGTTTCAACAATTCCTCTAAGGGCATGGTGATCTTGGCATACCCCTTGATGAACTTCCTATAATACCCCATGTGTCTAAGGAATCAAATGTGCACCGCACTTTAACTAGTAGGTTCCCTAATCCTACAATAACCGCAACTTTGGCATGATCCACTAGTAATCCGTATTTACATATAATAAGTCCTAACAGCTTCCAAATAGAGTGGAAAAGACACATTTCTTAATGTTGAGGGATATCCTCAATTTCGACATCTTTCAAACATTAGCCTTAAGTTGTCGAATGGTCTTTCACTAAACCATACACAGCCTAGTCATCTAGGTAAACTTGAAGAAACTTATGGATGAAGTCCTCGAATTCTTGTATCATAATGTGCAAGAAAACAACAGGGCATATTCTTCAATCAAAAGGAATAAGCGTGCAAGAAAAATTTGCCCATTTAGTGGAAAAAATTTTCTTTCTCTGGTCTTCCTTTGCAATTCGACTTCCTGGTATCCTAAGAATCCATCCGTGAAAGAGTAGACTTCGTTCCCGGATACTCCCTCCAAAATTTATCTAGTAAAGGGGGTTGGGAAGGGATCGATGACACATAATGCATTCAGATCTCGTATTCAATGTAAATTCATATCCTACCATCCTTTTTAATAACGATAACCATCGGGCTTATCCATTCGACTCTTCCACTACCTTAATGATACCGAGATGCTATCATTTTTTCTATTTCTTCCTTTACCCATACGCATAAATTTGGATTCATTTGATAAGGCCTCTTTTGAATCTGGTGCACACCTTCTTTTAACTTGATCTTCATCTCCCCCAAGGAATGGTGGATGCCTTTGAGTTCATGGTGCTCATGAGGGAAAAAATCATGGAACTCCTGCATAACAGATCAATGATCTTTTAAACTTCTTTTTCCGACCAATAGTCGCCGATGATAGCCTCCTTAGGTTCTACCTCTATCCCAATGTTAACCTTATTCATCTTCAAGGGCTCATGGTAGGCATGTGCTCACTCATCAGTGTTGTCTATGACCTTATGCATACCCTCCGAATGATTAACATCCAATGTCTCCATCTCTTCTCTGTCTATTACATAGACCATTTTTCCTTTTTCTTTTTCCATACACACGCACTCAAAATGTACTTCCTCTAATTCTTCTTCATTGAGGTGCGTCTCCAAATAAGGCTCACCTAGCAATTCTAGTAGCCTATCCTCTGTCATAGATCTATCTCCAATTAGAAGGTGCTTGATCATTTGCAACACCTTATCCACTAATGGTTTGGTACTCATATACTTGAAATATTAAATGAGATCAGCCACCAAGCTGTTGCTAATTACCCATCTAACGACGCATCTTTGAATGAATGTACCAAGTGCATGTGCAACCTTGTAAGGTGAAGTACAAATTATGTACCCAACATTTCGTGCTTCCCATCCAGGACTCCTCATAATCTTGGATATGAAATTAAGTAGTCTCTTTGCCATGGTAGTCCTATATAACCGTGGGCACGTTGCTCTGGAAAAAAATATAGAAAACATGATCCTCACTTCATGCCACTCTAGGAGGTTCTCTGATGTGTATCTCACTAGTGTGTTGTAGTCCCTTAGTAGGTTATAGCTAAGCATTCCTCTTATTTTGTCCTAATTTTTCCACTGAGCTTCCATTTCCCACAATAAAATTTTAGGGTATGCCCCTCCAGAGTAAGTTGGTAGCTTCTTTCCTCCTAGGTGCTTGATTGAGCGTGTCTTTATTACCCTTGTTATAGGTCCTTTTAATTTTACAAAATTAACTCATAAGTCCCATGCACCTAATTGTCGCATGCCACACTAGTGGTATCACTTAAGGATTGAGCATCCTCAAACTGGATAACTCCCTCCATGGGGTGAATTATCTCAGGATCTCTGATGGAGTGCACATAGATTCTATCAAGGAATTCTTCTCCCAATGGATCCGTATAGGGTGCTGAATTCCCATATGTCAAAGGGATGATCACCCTTTCTTCCTTGTTCTCAAAGATGATATATCCTTTGTTAAACCATAGGTTGGCATTGTTCTTGTAATACCATGGGTGCCCAAGAAATGCTAGAAAGTTGTCTACCTCGGTGAGCACCAAGACTTCAAAGTCTCCAGTGAACTTGGCCCCTTGGATGGTGATAACTACATCCTTCAGACCCCAATGGGCATTGCCTTAGTCTTGTTCACCATATACAACACATTTGAAGATGGCTGCAACATGGGACTTCCCATCTGATGCCAAAAATCTAAGGTAAGAAAATTCACCTCTACTCCCATGTCGATGAGGATATTTCTCAAAATCCACCCATCAACAACTACATTTAAATTAATCTCCTTATCATATTCAAAGTTGTGAGGAGAAAGGTTTACGTGTAAAACCTATCTTTTGTGCTCTACTCCGGTGTGTGGTACCTTCTCGAGCCATTCTCCAAGCAACGGAATAATATTCTCTTACCTTAACATTTTACATACTTTCTTGACC
This sequence comes from Taxus wallichiana var. yunnanensis, assembly GCA_018340775.1. Taxonomy (NCBI): domain Eukaryota; kingdom Viridiplantae; phylum Streptophyta; class Pinopsida; order Cupressales; family Taxaceae; genus Taxus; species Taxus wallichiana. The sequence goes on along the minus strand of CM031238.1, from coordinate 511,492,966 downwards.
TCATCTAGGTCATTCCTTGGAACCTCATTATCCTTCTGTTGCTCCACCTTCCTCAATTGCTCCTTGAGACATTGGATCTCCCCTTGTAAACTTTGAATCACATCTATAGTCTCCTGGTACACTTCTTTCTGATGGGTAGGGTCCAGGTACTTTCCATGTACTACTTCCTCTCTTGAAACTAGTGTCCTTGGTCTTGTCCCTAGCACACACGACCTCTGCTCACGTCGTCACTAGTACAAGTTCTAACTCTAACTCATGCACCACTCTTGGAATCCATTGTGAATCGGCCTTCTTGATGCTTACCATCGCAACACCCTTTTCTTTCCAGTGCTACTGGTTCATATGATCATAAAGTTTTGGAAAATCTTCGTACTTGTGTTTCTTTCTACACCATGAGCATTGTAACAGATCAGGACACTCACGGTTATAATGTTCTGTAGATCCAAAATTATAACACGTTCCTCACAGGAACTCACTCTATCCTTCACTATAGTTACCCCAACCACAAAATACCTCACAAAAACCTCTTCCATGCACCCCTCCATCTGCGTTCCCTTCATAACAACAGTCATCATCCTTAGAATCTTACAGGATAGTCTAGCACATACCTAGATCAATAACATCATGGATCGATCAATCATTCTCGTAATCCTTGATATTATGGGTTGTAGAGGTACATATCTTGTAGTAGCAAGAAACATTCTTCTAGATTTCACGTCGGAGTAGAGGGCGTCTACTTGCATCATTATCCATATGACAGATCTCATAGTCTACCGCCATAAAAGCACACCGAATTCCAAGGGAAACTATCCTTTGCATGTCCCTCCATGTCGCATTCTCACGTACACCAAATCCCACTACAAACTTCATGCGTTGAGTTTGTAGAAAAATTCTCCAAATGATTGGCCATTGCAGTAATTTGGGCCTCTAGAAATGGACTAACACCGGTATCAATGCTCCCAACAACTTTAGCACGCAAGGCATCTTCCAATGCCTCACATGGGTCAATGAAAGTCTTATACGATAGATCCCTTCTAAATGGTATTACCGGTCTTCCGCAAAACCATTGGGCATATTGAGAAGGATAAATGTCATAGGAGAGCTTTGAAAAGAGAGTCTTGAAACATGCATTATACTCCTGTACACTCTCTGCCATTCCCTGTTGGATCTCCTTCAGAGAACTGATGCTCTTCTACTCAAACTCTAGAATATGGAACTCTACAAGAAAAGAATTCTTCAATGCGTGCGATCACTATCACCGTTTAATGGGGGTCATACTTCCTATACCAACTATGTGCATTCCCTTACAACGTTGTTGCAAAATGACTTGCCTTCCACTATGGGGTAGTGATCCCCTTCACGTGCTATAGTAACTCACCCTTATGAACATGCTTTGCAGCATCTTCAATACCCCTATAGTCTGATAAGTGTAAAAACATCTTGAAAAACACTTGGGGAGGTGGCTGGGGTCCTTGTCCTCCTAATCCGCAGCACTCGGCTCCCTCGGTGTTTCCTCCTCCACCGAGATCCACCAGGTCCTATTCCTCTTGACCTACTAGATCCACCTTCTATAGTTGGAAAAGGTCCTAAAGTGGCCACGCCAAGGGTTCCTAACATCCCACTCGAATCACGCATTGATGGTTTGTGATATTGTCTCACTACTAGTTGTGTGTCCTGCGCCACTCCTAGATGTGATACCAAAACCTTGCGTACTTACGCCTTGTCTAGAGATTCCCCCAAATACAGGGAATGGATTGTGTAACCATGGCTGTTCCAAATGAGAAATTATATCTCATGGGCACATATTGGTTACCCCTACCGATACCAAATCAGTTAACAATACTTTTCCTTGATCTCAAAACCAAGCACGAGGGATTTTTCACCAAGTGGGTTCGGATGTGCACTGACGGATCTTATTTCTCCATGCCACAAAATCTCATCATAAGCTGAAAGGGCTTCTCTCCCATGCTTGCCAAGATGGGGTAGCACAAAATTCTCAGGTTCCACGTCCTCTACATGAACCTTAGCTCCTTCTCGCAATGTCTACCTTCATAGATACACCACACTTGTAACCTCACATTGTCTAGTCACCTCCCTTTCATGAGCTTCACTATACTTGAGTCATCTTTCCTCCCTTTCCTTTTTAGCTACAATGTCCGCCATCTTCCTCCACCCTAGCTTCCTCTCCCAACACTCAGAGAATCTTAGCCAGCCATGGGGAATGCTTCTAAACTCAAAGTAATGACCAAGATCTTCATATCCAAAGGAATAACACATAAAAATGATCCTCTAGGATCCCTCAAAAACTCAAACTCAATAAATTCTAGGCAAGAATACATTGAAATGGCATATTCTAAAGTATAATTGGTTAGCACCCTCTTCCACTAGTGATCAATAGCACGCGTCCAAGTCATATCTGCATCCTACAGCCTCTGATAGTCATCTTGGGTCCACACACACGATCTATAGTACCAACTTGATCTAGATGCGTATGTTGAAAGCCATTCATATAGTTCTACTAGGAAGAAACAAAATAATGTCTCATATAACTCATGGTATAGGTTCTCTTCTACCCATCTACGCACATTGAACTTAGGTCCAATGTTGAATCTTTGAGCAAACTCATCCTCTGTGCTCTTGAACCATGTTTCAACACTTTCTAAGGTTAGGCACTCTGTCATCACACATCATAGGGAAAAATATGCATGCCATTTCTCACAACAACTTCAAAAAGAGGTCCGGCAATGAGAACCAAAATGTAGTCATATTTTATACCCTCAGACTAATAGTCTAATCCCATGTGCCTTGGCCTATCACCCAATGGGCATTGGGTGCTCACTCGAGGCACGCGCGGTGCCAAGTCTCTCCTTTATGTGAGTTTCATGAGAATGCACCATCTAGGACATAATCAAATGCAAGACATAACGAACTATACCACATTCTTATGAACTTAGAAAGAGTTGTCATCTCATTGTTTACAAATAAGAGAAATAACAAGCAACACATGAAGATGGTTCATACAGAAAGGAAATGCATAAGTATTGAACATAGATGATTTATAACAAAGAATTATATTCATACTAATAGAGTTAATAACCCACATTACATCCCTTGAGGTCATAACAAATCCTCATATAATTATGCAGAGCCAAATTATGCATCAGAGCTATATTATGCTCATCATATTACAAAGAAGAATGAGAACCCATCCCCTTCAATGTGTTAAATGCTCATAGATCTCTCCTAATCCCTAGCCATAACATCCTCATTCTGTTTTTGTAGGGATTCACCTTTTTCTTTTCTTCTCTTCCTATATCTTTCTTCTACCAGGCACTTGTATTTATAACCTTAACACCCACTGCCATGCCTTCTAGAATTTACAAATCAGTCACCAAGTGTTGAAGTGGTCCTCCATGGGAGCATGCCTTCACTTGAGCTCTCCACTCTACATGATGATGCTATTCTATAACCCTCCATCACATGCCTGGAATATTCCCTTCTTGATCCCACGATCCGCTAGGTTGGCATCTTATCCAAAAGGGTCACACTTTTCTCGTGTGTTGCACTGGGGTTTCGAATATAGCTAAGTACAAAATCTATTTTTCCTTACACGCATTTAACCCACACACCCTTATTTGACTAGGTCCCATGCACCCATGTGCCTTCTTGTACCTAGCTAATATTTTAGGGCCCAACAACATCTGTAATCATTTCTACCTTTTTATATACCTCATGCACCCTAGCATTTTCCTCCTTCATCTCGTGCCTTAACTGTGCGCTGATTAGTTCCTCTTACTTCAGATCTTTTCTCTTTTCAATGAGCTCCTCCTTTTTCTTCTCCAATTCCCCTTCTAGGAATCTCACCCTATCATTCCTCCCAAAAAGTCTTTCCTCAACTTCAACTAAAACCTTATTGAGTGTATTATAGACTTTCTCATCAGACAACTCTTGAGCATTCACCAATGGGTTTATACCTTTGGTCTCTCGACACTTTCATCAACGCTCCTTGGCTAATTTCAAAATTAGGATCATCGACATGGGACTCAAAAGACCAAGATAGCATTTTCCTAGTTCGTGTGTACACACCTTCTACCTCAAATGAAGACATTTCTAGGAGTTTGTCTGTAGGCATGGTGCTCTGGAAGCACGTGCGTAGCACTTTTTTTGGATCATTGATATAACCCATTCCCTGCTCTTGTTCTACTACCACCCATGATAAGCTAAGATCTCCACCCATGCTCCCATATTCCTTCCATACACTCTTTTCTTCTATCTACTTGAGTATCTCATCTGTACTCCACTCCACTTCTTATTCCAATAACTTCTTGATTATGCTCTCGCTACTTCTCTCTCTCACCTCCTCTATCTACTCCTTGGTGAGGTTGGGGTCCTCTAATCCTTCGTATTTACTTATTCACTCTCCCCTTTTCCTTGAGTACCTTCTTCTTCTCCACCCTTCCCCTCACTTATTTCTTCCTCTGAATAATGTACATCATACATGGGATGATTCTAAACTTCATCCTCATCGTCATCTCTCTCGCCCTATAGGCTTCCAAGATTTCCATCTCCTTCGAGTCTGCCTTCTCCACTACCCTTTATTTATTCCTAGTAAGGATTATTCCTCTTCCTCAGCAGGTGATTCCCTTCTAGGAAACTCTTCTTGTCTTGAATCCTCTTCCTCAGGTGTCTTTTCCTTCTCCTTGATAGGAGACTTCTTCTTGTGCATGTATGTGCTTGACTTGGTGCCTGACTTCGGCGTGCCCTCTGATTGTGTTGTCTACACACTTGGTGTTTTCTTTTCTAGCACTTATTTCTCTAGGGTATCTTCCCTTTCTCTCTTCTTTGGTGTAGCCTTCTTCCTACCAGTGGGATCCTCAGGGATGGAGACATCATTCTCCAAGTAAGCACCCTTTTCATACTTGGGCCTAATGTGCAAGTATATTCTCACTGTGGCCCTTCTAGCAATTGGAAGCGTCAAGGGTTTTGTCATGCACACTTCATGGGAGACATAATTCTCTACATAAGCACACTTCTTTGATATACCAACTTCCTTTCAAAATTGTGGTGGTCTGGTCCACCTCACTAAGGTTGAACCTTAGTCTTTTAATATCCTTGAAGCAATTTACCACTTCTTGGAAATACTGTATGTATGGTGAAGGAGAAGGGTAATTTACACCATGGGCTCTTGGTCCCATCTGGTAGAGTGAACTTGCCAATGCAAAATGCTGATAGAAAGAGAACTCAACTTCTCCATTTACTAGCTCGGTATCCTCCACTCGGCCCCGAATGCGTCGCTCATTTTCTTGTACCATTTCTCTAGGTGTAATTTTTGTGCGGACGTCATGATATTGCATGTATATTTCTCAATTCTCTTTGTAGGGGAGGGATCTTCTTCTAAATACTCCCATATGAAATTATCTAGCCTATCGATCACTCCAATTTCTGAGAAGATGATGGTGAGAAGAACATTGCCAAACATTATCTTCTCTCCTTCTTGCATGGCACTGATGATCTCTTCGCAATGTAGGCGGAAAAGTTATAGATGGTCCCTTCTAAAATTTTCCGGCATACATTCAACCATGCCTTGTTTATTTGTGTCCACCTCTCTTGACCATTTATCTTGGTTACTAGGTGTGCAACCATTCTCATCACAGGGTCGGGATATCTGAGATATCAAAGTAACACGAACCCTTTTTGTAGTCATACTCCTCCATGGTATTCTTAATAGCCTCTTTATCCTCCAGGTCATCATCCAATGAATCCCCTTTGTAGATAAGGTTGGTAAACTTGGAGATGAGCTGGGGAGTTATGCGCATTCTACGTCCCATAAAGTAGAAGTGGTCCTTGTGTGTGCATGCCATCAACCATTGGTATAACCACTCGGGCTTTCCAAAATAGGGAAATTCAAATAGTTGCAACAGCCCGACCTTCTCCAATTTTACTTTCACTTCATCACTGTAAATTGGCATCCCTTCTAGTGTCCTTGTATCTATTAGATGCACCAGCTCTAGCGCCATTTCCTTCTCTGTGGTACTTGTGTGATGATTATAGTCACTCACGACCATCTTCCTAACATGGGATACCCATTCTTTCCCAAGTAACACCCCATCTGGGTATTGCATCTCTGCATACCATTCTTCATTGAAACTGTGGTGGAAGTCTATTTTCCTTTGCCCTTTCCCTTCTTAGGTGAAATGGTTACCTTCTTTGGTGCCATCTTCTTATCGGGTTAAAAGAATAAACTCCTTGCTCTCCTTCCTCACTCTGCTCAAATCTATGGCTCAACTCCATGAAAGAATCCTTCTATTCTCGTGCCCTAGCTGTAAAACCCTAACTTGGAAAACTCTTCCACAAGATGACGTACTTCTAATGAAACCTCCCTACACCCGTGTACTCCTTCTACTCTGGTTCACAGATCACCCTAATCACGCACTTCAGATTTTCACTCTTCTTTCTTCACACAAATATTTCTTTGTGGATGCCCTAGTTCGCAAGATCTCTTCAATCTCATAATAGAAAGGTAAATAATAACGTGCCCAACCCTTTACTTATAGCTTTTTGCCTATCTCCCGCACTAAATGCTATGCCACCCACCAACGTATTCAACATTAAATGCTGTTTTTTCCACTAAAGCCGATCTTAAGCTCCTTTACCCATGCGCCCAATCTAGCATGTAAAACACTCTACAACCTTCTAGCATGCAAAAATCCTTACTGATTGAAGAATCTTACATGCACACCAAGCGCTAAACGAACTTCTTTTCTCGACCTGATTTTTGCCCTCACCTACCTCTTGTTATTCTTGCACTTCTTATCCTTTGTATGTGGTATTTTTTTACAGTCTTCTTGACAAAAATTTTTTTGTCCAGCGTTTCCCCATGCACTCTTCTATCTTACACATGTTTTATCTTCCAATCCGGGCCATCACAACTACTACCAATTTTTCTCTCTTTTTTCTACTCCACCCCACACTAAAATAGATGTGCAGTCCTCTACACATACACAACTATTGAAAGTAATAAGGTTACTAGCACACAAGGTGCACAAAATAAACACAACAAAAGGGAAAAAATGACAAAAAAGGAAACATAAGGAAAAGAAAAGCATTAAGGGGAATCCTAGGCTAACTGGAAAAACTACCTTATTTACAAACACAAGGAAGACTTATTTATAGCAGGCTTAAGCCTACTCCCATTGAAATAATCAAAGTCTTGTCCCATCTATCACATGTAATCGGGAAATTTATTTAATCAAGAATGTATGGTCCCAACCAATGGAATTTCAACTTCCCAAGATGGCACACAAATTTAGAGTCATACAACAAAACCATCTGCCCAACCTCAAATTGTTTGTTCTTGATATGACAATCACGTCATGCATTTTGTCTAGCCTTTTCGCAGTTCTAACTCCATCTAGCAAGTGATTACCTCTCTTCTAACCGCATTAGCTTATCAATTCTTTCTTTGATTTCTTGTTCATTAGCCAATCCTCCTGCATGTGCTATACACAGTGATGGTAGCATAAATTCAACCAAAAAAATAACCTCCGTGCCAAAACACCAATTGAAATGGTGTGGCCTTGTTCAATCTCTTGTAGGTTGTTATGTATGCCCATAGAACGAATGATACCTTGTCATCCCAATCTTGTTTGCCAACATCACAAATATTAGTTAATGTGTGACTTAGTATCTTGTTAAATTCTTCAATAGTCCCATTCGCTTGCGGGTGATAAGGGGTGGTCTTGTGATGGGCTACCATAAACTATGCCAACAAAATCTTGATTGTTTCATTCAGAAAATGTGTACCCCTATCACTTGTTAAACTCAATGAACATCCATACCTGCTGATTATGTTTTCCCATAGGAATCTCTCCACTTTGTTGCTGCGGTCTGCAATCCCTCAGTAGGCGCTACCTCTTCTTATCTTGTCAATTAATCAAGGTCAAGTGATGATGTACTATGAGCATGTCCTTCACATGGAAGGTGAAATTGGTCCTACAAAGTCAATTTCCCATTTTTCAAATGGTTCAGCCCTGACTATTGGTCGCAAGGTAATTTCGTCCCTCCTTCCAGGTTTGTCAAGGTGCTGGTAATGGTCACAGCCTTGCAAAACTCAATACAATCTTGGTAGATACTTTCCCACCAAAGGCCTGCAAGTATAATCTTTCACGTGATTACATTTCCTGCATAGTGTCCTTCTCGCAATCCTACCATGCACTTCTTCGATGATTGCAATGTTCTCGTATTCTAATATGCATCAGCGTAGAACCTCATCACGACCTAAATTGTACAAATCTTTACTAATCAACATGTAAGGCACAATGCATATAGCCAACTAATTTCTCTCCAAAGCCTTCATTCCTTCCGGTGCCTCACCCTTTTTAAGAAACAATGAAATATCCTCTAAATCACATAGTGCTTATTGCGAACCTAATGAAATTATGCATATGACATGGTATCCTCAATGCTCTGCACATCCTCCCCGACTCAATTATTGATAGATGATCGGGCATGAATTCCCCTTTCCTAGTTTTACCAAAACTGAAAAACTCAAATTCTTGAAATAATAAGATCCAACAACATATGTGCCCTTACGGAATAGGCTTGTTCACCAAGTAATTCAAAGGCCATGTGGTTCATGTAAAATATGAATGGTATTGCCAAATATTACCTAAATTTATGTAGCACATAGATAATCGATGAAGGCCTTGTTCTCAATAGTTGTGTAATTATGTTCTGCTGGTGTCAATGTCCTATTGGTAAAACACAAGGGGTGATAAAATCCCTCGCCAGTTGTGCAAGATCGTTTCTAATGGTTTTTCCTAAGGCATCAACATGCACATGGAAGGGCTTATCCCAAGAAGGAAAGCATAATATGGGCGTAGTGACAAGCCTATATTTCAATGTGTCAAATGCCTTCTGCTATGCCTCTCCCTAGTGAAAGGCACTCTTATGTTTAAGAAATTCCTCCAAGGGTGTGAAAATCTTGGCATATCCCTTAATAAATTTCCTATAGTACCCTGTATGCCCAAGGAATCCGTGCACAACACTCTAACTGGTAGGCTCCCCAATCTCACAATAACTATAACCTTGGCGGGATAGACCAACAAACCTTCCTTACATATAATACTCCCAAATAGGGTTCAAAATGGAGTAGTAAAGACACATTTCTTAATGTTGAGGGATATCCTTAACTACCGAAATATCTCAAACATCAGCCTCAAATTGTCACAATGGTCTTTTACTATCCCATACATAGTCCAGTCATCTAGGTAGACATGAAGAAATTTATGGATGAAGTCCTGAAGGCTTGTACCATGATGCACGAGAACACAATAGGTGCATTCTTCAGCCCAAAAGGCATGACTATGTAGGAAAAACTTTCTCATTCAGTGGTGAAAGTTATCTTCTCCTGGTCTTCAGTTCTAATTCTAACATAGTGGTACCCTGAGAACCCATCCGTAAAAGAATAGACCTCGCACCCGACTACTCCTTCCAAAATTTCTTCAGTGAAGGGGGTTAGAAAAGGGTCAATGACACATACTACATTCAAGTCCCTGTAATCAACACAAATCCTTATCCTTCGTCCTTCTTAATACTTATGACCATTAAACTCACCCATTCTAATTCCTCCACAACCTCAATGATTTTTGATGCTATCATCTTGTCTATCTCCTCCTTGAACCATACACACAAGTTTGGATTCATCCAATAAGGTCTCTTCTGAATCGGGCGCACACACCTTCCTTCAACTTGATCCTCACTTCCCCCAAGTAGTGGTGGATGTCTTTGAGCTCATGGTACTGCGTGGCAACAAATCCTAAAACTCACACAAAATTTCAATGATCTTAGAAACCTCTTTCTCTCGACCAATAATCCCCAATGATAGCTTCCTTATGTTCTGCCTTAGAACCAATGTTAACCTTCTTTGTCTTTAAGGGATCATGGTAGGCATGTGCTCGCTCATACGTGCTATCCCTAAATTTTTGTTCCTTACGAATGGTTAGCATCCATACTCTCTATTTCTTCACCATCTATTATATAGACCATTTTTCCTTTCTCCTTTTCCATGCACATGTGCTCAAGCTGTGTATCTTCTAATTCTTCCTCATCAAAACGTGTCTCCAAACCAGGTTCACCTAATAGCTCAAATATCCTATCTTCAACCATAAAGCACTGCTCTCCCATCAGTAAGGTGCTTGACCACCTGTAACACCTTATCCAATGATGGATTTGTACTCTGATACTTGAAAAATTTAATGATATTAGCTGCTAACTCTTGCCAATTCCCTATCTGATGGTACATCTCTAAGTGAATGTACCATACACGTGCATAACCTTGTAAGGTGGAATACAACATATTCACCCATAGTGAAGGTGGTAAATATTTTGTACCTTCTATCCAGACCTTCTCACATGCTTGGATATGACATGAGGTAGGTTCTTTACCATGGTAGTCTTTTATGATAGTGGGCACATTGCTTCTAGAGAACCCGTTGGTTCCATTTTTGAGCTTGCACCATTTTGCCCTAAATTTTTCCTTCATTCTGTGTGCTCAAACGTTTTTCTATCAAATTGGTGGTCTCAGTAACGCTTTCCCTCTAGTCGAATGCCTTGAAATTCTTACGAACTTGTTGTTTCTCCCCAATTTGAAAGAAATCGCATGTGTGCCCTGCTTTGTGCCCTAATTTTTCCAAAATCTGTGAGCTCTATTGTTTTTCCTTTTTACCCGATCATGGAAGTTTAAAATAGATTAATTTACACTTGTATGTCATTAAAAATCCAATTCCATGATAAAAATGCTTTAAAAACATGTTTCAATTGGTCCAATTTCAAGAAATTTGTCATCCGTAGCGAAAATCAAATTCTAGGGCATCCTAGCATTTTCTCGTGTTTTGACTGCTAGATTTGTGTCATTTTCCCATCAATTTCTTCTTCAGAATTTATCGGCAATGTGGCTTATTCTAATTGGATGAGGGACAACGAAAAATTGTTTTAACTTATCGATTTTTGCTTTTTTGGCAAAAAGGTGAATTTGGTCCCATGGCTCCACTTTACTCTGATTGGTTCTAATGTTGCTTATGTGGCATGTTTTGATTGGAGGAGGAGCGGCGGGTTGTTTTGAGAACTTGTTCTTTTTTAGCTACTTTGGCTAAAAGTTTCAAATTGCCCCATGGCCCCACCAAGTGCTAATCTACCTAAATTCAAGCAACGGAGAAAATTTCTAAATTTTTCCCAAAAATGATGATGTGTCCTCTTTTGATTGGATGAGAAGCAGTGGGTCTTTTTGTGCCTTAAGGCATTTTGGAAAAAGAGTTAAAGTGCAAAGAAAATGCCTAGGGCCCAAAATGAATTAGAATGGGACATGTGGTAGGGTCAGAGGCGGAACTTCAGGCCTCGGGGGAAAATTGAGATTTTCCCCATTTTTTGGCATAAAGGCATAAAATTAAAAGCAAGAACGCAAGCCCGCAGCGAATCAGCAATCGCCACGTGTCGTGACATAATCGGAGGTATGGGTTTGTGGGGATAATTTGGAAAAATTCTTTTTTCCAAAAAAGGTGGAAATGTGTAGAATCGGTCCATGATTCCAATGGGGCCCACTTTGGGACACATGTCAAGCCCGTTTTCATGAGGCGAAGGTGCGGGGAAAAATATCAAAATTTCCAATTCTTCATGAAAAGTTTAAAAGGTAAAATGAAGCTCCTAGGTCCGCATCCAATGGAATGGTGCCACATGGCCGCTTAGAATAAAAAGGTCAAAAGGGTAAAAATGTGAAACCCATGCCCGTGCTGAATCAAATCTCGCCACATGGTCATTTCTTTTAAAAATGCAAAGTGGAAAAAGGTGCCTCCAAAGCCCATCTCTAATGGTTTTTCTCCATGTGGAGGGCGTAGATTAAAAGTTGAATGTCAAATCAATGGTAGTTGTGCATTGTTTTTGCTCTGCCACCATTTTTGCCCTAACGCTCCAGAAGTTTGGAGATGCATTTTTTGCATCAATTTTCATTGAATTTTTAACAAATTCATGTCATTTGTGCCTGCAAGGACCTATAAAATCAGTTTTGAGGATCAATTTGAAGATCAGAGATGTTTTTGAAATGAATTTTGCCCTAACCCGTCCAAAATGTGAAATATCACATCCAAAAGTTGTAGAGTCAAATTTTGGAGGGATAAGGATGAAATAATGAAAGGAAGGGGGTTTGCATGCTTTGAAGATGAAAAAATGCCTCCACAATGGATAATGATGTGAATTTTGCAATGATTCATCTCTTTTTGAGACAACTGGAAACTTTTTGGATGTGTTATGTTAAACGTCCCTGTCTGCGAATCATGAGAAATTTTTGTAACAAATTTGATCCTTTGGCATATTCTTTTCTTGGGAAAGAAGGCTCGAAGGAGATTGAAAGCTATATATTGTATGATTTTGTCCTGCAAAGGGTTGGAAGATTTTAAAAAGCTTGGAAAACTAAAAATTTCATGGGAAAATCTGGGAAGAAGCCCATTCTCTTAGTGACCACTTGAGAAACTCATGTAACTCTCTCTGTATCAGATTTTAAATCATGTTAAGTTGGTTGCATATGTATAGCCATTAACAAGCTCTGAGATTGTTTTCAAAACATTCCCCTGTTGATAAATCTAATCATTTTTGAGTTATTCTGTGTTGTCTTTGGGAAAAATATGTGAATGCTTACATTTCAAAATGCATTTCAAATTTGTGTTTCTTGTTTCTTGTTGCAATCTTGTGTTTAAAATATATCTTGATCATACATGGTATCATTTCTTGTGATAGTTTAGTGGCATTTGCAATCTCACATTTAGAAGAGATTTCATCTGATAAAGAGATAAACAAATTTAAAATCACTTTACCTTCCTTGACTTCAGAGATTGTTTATAAACCTTTGGGTGCACCTTAGGTCATGATTAAATAGTGATTGTTAAATGTTTCATTGGTTCATTCTAACTCAAGATTTTGTGATAGATGATCAAATATTGTGTGGAAAAGTGCAGATCTGGGCCTCCATTTGATGCACATATCCTGGTTGAAGGGATGATTAACCATTTTGATACTTTCTACTATTAAGTTTCTCCATATTTTTCTGAAATCCTCAAAGAGTCTAGTGGACCTTGGTTTGTCTTATCTAAACTCCCACCCAAAAAATCATTCAAAACAACTAATCCTACCCTGTTTTACCCCTTGTTTTGACTCTGTATACCCACAGAAGATCAAAATCCATTTGCTAAAGTATGCATAATAGATTAGGATTTCAAAATGTCTTCAGTAACCCTTGTCTTGCATTGAAAGTATCTCCATAATTTGGAAGTGAAAACTTGTGAAAGTCAGATTTGGAGTGTTGATCATATTTTCCCAAGGCCCTCTTTATACTATCTACACAAATTGATGGATATCTTCATCTCCTTCACGAATTGAGGGTTACAAAATAGGTTCTCTTACCTTGGTTGAAAGGCACAACCTAAAACAGTTAGGAAAAGATCAAGTCATATTTGAGTGCTATCAACCTCTCCACAAATCTGAGTGCTAGTTAGATCATATCCCAGCTACAAAACGACACACACCATGATCCATCTGTCTTCAAGCTTCATGTCATATCTTTGATGCTACTCGGACTGAAAAGGAGAACAAATTTGGGTACAATGTAACCTAACGAGAGACGCGGTTATCACCTCGTGCCATTCTGAAGGATCTCACGATGTGTCACCCACCAACGTGCTGTGGTCCCAAACATGTTATAGCTGAGCATTCATCTTCTTTCGTTATCATTTTTCTAATGAGACTACATTTATTGTAAGAAATCATCAGGGTTAGCTCCTCCAAAGTAACTTGGTATCTTCTTCCTTCCTAGGTTCTTGACTGCGCACTTTTGTTACTCTTGTCATAGATCCTCTCAATTGTCACCCAATTAACTCGTAAGTCCCATGCGCCCAATTGTCACATGCTATGCTGGTTGTATCACTCATAGACTGAGCATCTTCAAACTAGATAACTCCTTTTGTAGGATGAATTACCTCAGGGTCTCTAATAGAGCACACATAGATTTTGTCAAGGAATTCTTCTCCCAAGGGCTTAGTATAGGGCGTTGATTTCCCATATGTCAAGGGGATGATGACCTGTTCCTCCTTATTATCAAAACTAATATACCCCTTGTTCAACTATAGGTAAAAATTGTTTTTGTAACACCAGGGGTGCCCAAAAAATGCTAGAAAGTTATCTGCCTCGGCTAGCGCCAAGACTTCAAAGTCTCCAATGAACTTGGTCCCTTGAATAGTGATAACCACATCTTTTAAGACACCAATGGACATTGCCTTTGTCTTGTTCACCATATACAAAACATTCAAGATGGATGTAATGTGAGAACATTGAATTCTCGCACATGTTTCGATTAGAATATTTCTCGAAGCCATCCATCTACAACAACATTTAAGGTGATCTCTTTGTCATAGTCCAGGATGTGGGGAGGAAGGTTAGCATGCAGAAATCACCTCTCGCACTCTCTTCCAGTGTGTGGTACCTTATCCTGTAACCATTCTCCTATTAAGGGAATGATATTATATTGCCTTAACATCTTGCATACTTCCATAACCTTTCTCGATCTTTCTCGCGAACCTCAATATGCTTCCTTTTCTTTGACTACCTTGACTACTCCTTTAGACACTAGATCTCTCCTTATAGACTTTGAATCACATCCATAGTCTCTTGATACACCTATTTTTGATGAGTAGGGTCCAGATACTTCCCATGTACCACTTATTCTCTTGTAACTAGTGTTCTTTGTCTTGGTATCTCCCTAGCGCGTGTGGCCTCTGCTCACATCGTCACCAGTACAAGTTCTAGTCCTGACTCACACATCACCCTCGACATCCATTGTGAGTCGGCCTTATTTATGCTTACCATCCCAACGCCCTTGTCTTTAAGTTGTTGCTAGCTCATGTGCTCAAAAATTTTAGGGCACTCTTCATACTTATGTTTCTTTATGCACTACGAGCATTAAAACATATTAGGACACTCACGCTTATAGTGCTATGTTGACCCACAATTATAACATGTTCCATGTGGGAACTCACTTCTTCCTCCATGGTTGCTACAACCATGAAATCCTCCGCAGAAACCTCTTCCATGCGCTCCTCCATCTGCGCACCCTTCATAGCGGTGGTCATCATCCTTGGAACTACCTGTAAGGCTGGTCTAGCAGACACACCAAGATCAATGACATCATGTATTTGGTCAATTAGCCTACAATATTTGGTGTCATGGGTCATAGAGGTACATATATTGCAATAGCAAGACACATTCTTACGAGATCACGTGCTACAATAGTGGGTATCTAATTGCATTATATTCCCCATGGAAAATTTCACACCACCATCATGGGTGTAAAAAAATTTGAGGATAACTATCCTTTACATTCCTCTCTACCTCACACTCCGTGCACTATAGACCATTGTGAGTCTCAAGTGCCAAGTTCACAGATAGTTTCTCTAGCCGCTTCACCATTGCAACAATTTGAGCCTCAAGGAAAGGGCTGACACTGGTATCTACACTTCCAACAACCTTAGCATGTAGAGCATCCTCCAAGGCCTCGTGTGGGTTCATGAATGTCTTGTGCGAAATTGCTCTTCTGAATGGTGTTATCAATCCTCCAAAAAACCACTGAGCATGCTGAGAAGGATGAATATCATAAGATAGCTTTGATAAGAGAGTTTTGAACCATGCATTATATTCCCACACTCTCTACCATTCCTTGCTAGATATCTTTCAAAGTGCTTGTTGGGGTTAGCACACTAGTTATACATACAATATCAGATCTAAGCATACATGCAAATAAAATCAGATATTCTACCAAAAGAAATATACAAAACAAGAGACATAAATCAACAAATGAGATTTTACGTGGTTCACCCAAAGGTGGGCTACATCTACTAAGAAACAAGCCAATCTATTATCCAAAGATTTGACAAGATATACAATTGAAGATTTACAATCTTTCACACCTCTCGATGTACAATACTTTCCTTCTCTCAATATTTTGCTTCATCACCAAGAATTCTTCTCTCACCAACTTTTGCAATTTTTTCTTAATTCTTGTTAATACTTACTTCTAAACCCTATCTTTCATGCTTATATAGTATTTTATATACTTAGGGCACTTAGCCATGCAATTACAATCAATAGATATATTTTAATGCTAAAAATAGATCTAATTCCCGATAGTTAATTAAAAATCCTCACACAGTAATAGACGCCGGTTCTCCTTAACCGATGTCATTTCCTCTTAACCGATGCCGCCTTACTTGCATGACCGATGTCTATCCTAGCTGACCAATGCTGGTCCCTCCTAACCAATGATGGTTAATGTGTTTTCCAGCATGTTTTACATTGCATACTAATTTGAAGTAATTGAGCTCCACAACTCAAAAATCTCCCACTTGGAGATTAATTACTGCACCATACCTATACAAAATCATTCTTGGATCCTTTGTTAGCTTTGTTTCTTCCTCTTCAAGTCTCATACTCGAAGACCAAAAGAAGTGGAGTGTATCTCCAACTTCTCCTTTGTTAATGGCTTCATTAGAATATCCGTAGGGTTCTCACTCGTATGAATCTTTTCCATTCAACCGTCCATCGTCAAATACCTACCATATAAAGTGATACCTCAATTGAATGTGTTTCGTTCTCGAATGAAATATTGAGTTCTTTTCCAAATGAATTGCTCTTTGACTGTCACTAAATAATTTACAATCATCTTGATCCTTTCCCAACTCTTCTATGAACCTACTCATCCATATCATCTCCTTAATAGCCTTTGTAGCTGCAACATACTCTACCTCTATAGTAGACAAAGCCACAACCTTCTACAATCTTGAAATCTAGCTAACTACCGTCCCACCTACTTGTGAAAATATATCCAATAGTGCTCCTCCTACCATCCAAATCTCCAACCATATCTAAATCAACATAGCCACATAATGAAATATCTGAACCTCCATAGCATAACTACATGCTAGATGTCCCTTTCAAATACCTGAGTATCCATTGGACTACTTTCCAATGTTATTTACCTGGATTGTCCATATATCTACTCATAACTCCCACTTCCTATGCAATGTCTAGTCTGGTACAAACCATAAGCATACATGAGACTCCTAACTGCTGAAGCATATGGCACTCGTGTCATGTATTTGACCTCCTCATGTGATGATGGACACTGATATTTTCTCAATTTGAAGTGTCCAACCATAGGTGTACTAACAGGTTTTGCATTCTACATGTTGAACCTTTCTAACACCTTGTAGATATAATCCTCTTGAGACAAATACAATTTCTTATTTTTCCTATCTCTATGTATTTACATGCCAAGGATTCTTTTTGCAGCTCCTAAATCCTTCATAGCAAATGTGTGAGCTATATTTCCCTTAAGCTCACTAATGTCCTACATACTAGATCCTGCAATAAGCATATCATCCACATATAATAATAAAATAATATAACTCCCATTCTCAAGCTTCTTGAAATAAACACAATGGTCAGATTCACATCTCAAGTAACCATTCTCATGCATAAAACTATCAAACCTCATGTACCATTTCCTTGGAGCTTGCTTGAGCCCATACAAACTATTTTTCAACTTGCACACTAATTTATCCTTACCCTTGACTGCATACCCAAGCAATCGCTGCATATAAATATCTTCATCCAAATCACCATGAAGGAAATCCGTCTTCACATCTAATTTCTCTAAATGAAGATATTCTACTGCAACTAAACTCAATATAGTACGAATAAAAGTCATCTTAACAACAAGAAAAATACTTCACCAAAGTCAATACATGCTTTACATGTAAATCCCTTTACTACAAGCATTTTCTTGTAGCTTTTTATTCCACCCTCTTCTTCCTTAATCCTGTAAACCCACTTGTTTAGTAATGTCCTCTTACCTGCTAGAAATTTAACTAAATCCCATATCTGGTTCTGTTCCAAGGAGTCCATCTCCTCATCCATGTCATGCTCGCACTAGGACGTGGGTCTTATCTTGCATTGCTTATTCAAAGCTCTCTAGTTCACCATTATCGGTCAATAATAAATAAAATAGAGGTGTAAATCTTTCTAGAGGTTTACTTACCCTTTGTGACCTTCTCATAGGAGTTTGGTGTACCGGAGGCTCAATCTAGACCTCCTAGAAATTTTTATCCAAATCTGATAGTGACCGATGCTAGTCACCTCAGAACCGATGTTGGTTATACTAACCACCGTCGGTTTGTCTCTTCTAGAATCGATCACTGGTTCTGTTGACCAATGCCGGCTATGGATAAATTGACACCGGTTCTTTATGTAACCCTCTAGGTAATACTTTTAAATCCGAGAGTTCATTTTCATTCATAACTTCTCAACTGGTTCATCCTTGGGTACCAAAATTTGATCCTTGTACATTCTATTTTCATTCCATTCAACATCACGACTCCTAATAATTTTAGAATTCTCTAAATCCCAAAAATAGAAACTAAAATCACTAGATCCATAACCAATGAAAGTGCATCTCTTGGATTTTGCATCCAAATTTTTTCTATTTTCTTTATCAACATGCACAAAAGCTTCTGAACCAAAAATTTAAGAAAATAAAGATCTACCTCTTTTCCTGGTCCAAGATTCCTCTAGTATTCCTCCATCTAGTGAACTTGAAGGCCCATGGTTAATCAAATAAACCGCTATATCAACTACTTCGCCCAAAAATGTAAGGGCAATCCAGAATGTATTCTCATACTTCTAGCATGTTCCATGATTATCTTGTTAATTATTTCTACAACACCATTCTCTTGTGGTGTTCTTAGAACCATTCTTTCTCTACATATCCCATTCACTCGAATAAGAATCATTGAAATCCTTACTACAATATTCACCTCCATTTTCAAATCTAAGGCACTTTAACTTAGAATTTGATTCATTCTCAACAAGGGATTTTCATCTTTTAAAAGTCTCAAAATATCAGATTTACATTTAATACAATAAACCCATACCTTTCTTGTAGCATCATCAATGAAAGTAAAATAATACTGGGATCCTCCATGATAATCTACTTGAGATGGTCTCCACACATCATAGTGTACAAGCTCCAATTTATGCTCCCTCTTAGTTTCCCCAACTTTGAGAAATCTCACTATATGTTGCTTTCCAAAGCCATAATGTTCACAGAAATCAAGGTCTAAATCTTTCAGATATGATAAATTACCCTTAGCCTTTAATATCTACATTCCTTTTTGACTCATATGACCTAACCTGCTTGCCACATGCACACATCTGAATCTGAAGTAGATAATGTAGAAAAGGAATAAGTAATATATGTAGATAAATATAACGTTCCTACCTTCTTACCTCCTCGCCACAAAAAAGCACCTCGGTAACTTTCCAAGAGTCTCATGTAAAAGTAACCATGTAACTAGATTCACCTAGTTTCCCTGCAAAACTAAGATTCCTCCTGAGGCTTGGCACATGCCTCGCATCTTTTAATACCCATGTATTTCCATTCTACAATTTTAGATGAACTTCCCCTTTACTAGTAATACTACAAGATTCATCATCACCCAAATAAACATGCCCAAAATTGCCCTAGATATAATTTATGAAATAACCCTTATTAGGGGTTGTATGGAAAGAAGCTCCTGAATCTAAAACCCATGATTCAATTCTATTATCTAGAGAAATAATAAGAGCATCTTGCATTACCTTTGATGTAGTAAGATTTACTTCTTTACCTTTGTCTGGTTATTGGTTCTCTTTTTCCTTTGACCAACAATCTTTCTTTGCATGTCCTTTCTTTCCATATTTCCAACAAGTAATTCCTTTACTTCTGGATTTAGATCTGCTATCCCTTAATTTTGATTTCCCATTACTCTTATTCTTAGATCTCTCCTTCTTCTTGACCCTGCTTTCTACATTTAAAGCATTCCCAGATGATGATTCCTCTGCACTCTTTGTGTGAATTTATGCATTCAAGATTATACTAACCACATCATCAAACTTCAAAATATTATTAATAGATGTTGTATTACTAACATTCATTACCAATTTATCCCAACTATCAGGGAAAAAACATAAGAATAAAAGTTCTTTCACTTCATCATAAAATGGTATATCAACCGATTTTAACTGATTTACAATAGATCAAAATCATTTAAATGACTAGATGTAGATCCACCTTCATGCATCTTATAACTAAATATTTTCTTCATCAAATAAATTTTATTTGAAGCACTAGGTTTTTCATATAAATCAGCAAGAGATTTCATTAACCCTACCGTAGAATTTGCTTCTATAATATTGGAACCCACGGTTGTTTCTAGAATCAATCTTATAGATCCTAAAGCCTTTCATCAAGAATCTTCCATTATTCATCATTCATTTTCATAGGTATATAATTCTCATCCAATGGTAAATACAAATATATTTGATACGATAATCCTCAATCCGCATATTCCATAATTGATAATTTTGGCCTTCAAATTTCTCTACCTTGTATTTGTTTTCTTCTACCATTATTGTAGCCCCCACTCAATCGAAAACCCTCTGTGAGTAAATCATCAACACACAAAACCTCCTCAAACAAATGTCTCGATACCAGCTTGTTGGGGTTAGCACACTTGTTGTATGACAATATATAAATCTAAGCATACATGTAAATAAAAGTGGATATTATACCGGAAGAAATATATAAAATAAGAGACATAAATCAACACCGGTTTAATGTGGTTCACCCAAAGTGTGGGATATGTCCACCAAAAAACAAGCCAATCTATTAACCAAAGATTTGACAAGATATACAATTGAAGATTTACAATATTCCACACTTCTCAGATGTACAATACTTTCCTTCTCTCAAGATTTTTCTTCATCAACAATTATTCTCTCTCACACAAAATTTTACAAGTTCTTCTTAATTCTTGTTAATACTTACTTTTAAACCCTAGCTTTCATGCTTATATAGTTGTTTATAGACTTAGGACACTTAGCCATGAAATTACAATAATAGATATATTTTAATGCTAAAAATAGATCTAATTCCTGATAGTTAATTAAAACATCCTCACACAGGTAACCGACGTTGGTTCTACTTAACTGATGTCGGTTCCTACTTGCCTAACCGATGTCGATCCTAGGTGACTGATGCCGGTCCCTCTTAACCAATGATGGTTACTGTGTTTTCCAACAAGTTTTACATTACATGCTAATATGAATTAATTGATCTACACAACTTAATAATGTTAATGCTCTTATGCTCAAATTTAGGGATATGGAATTCAACCAAGAAGGCATTTTGCAACATGGTGTAATCTACCACCATTTGATGGGGGTCATACTTCTGGTACCAACTATGCGTGTGCCCCTGCAATGTTGTTGCAAACTGAATTTCCTTTCGATTTGGGATATTGATTCCCTTTGCATGCCATAGTAATTCACACTTGTGCACATGCTCTACAGCATCCTTAACACCCTTATAATCTGGTAGATGTAAATACATCTCAAAAAATACTTGCGGAGGTGGTTGAGGCCCTTGTCTACCTGATCCAAAACCTTGATTCCCTCTAGTTTTCCTCCACCAATAGATCCACTAGATCCACTAGGTCTCGATGCCTCCGATCAATCAAATCCACCTCTAGATCTATCAAATCCACTAGGTTGTCCTCCTATAACTAGTAACGGGCCTGAAATAGTCATGCCTAATGTTCCCAACATCCCACTAAACTAGGCCCCGATATTTTATGATATTGCTCCACTACCGATGTGTATCCCGCACCACTTCCAAATGTGATACTCAAACCCCGTGTGTACTTGCACTTTGCCCAAAAATCCCTCTAAACAAAGGAATTGTTTATGCGGCCATAGATGTCCCAAATGAGAAGTTATACCTCCTAGGTGCAGATCGGTCACTTCCACCGATGCCAATTGGGTTAACAATACTTGTTTCTTGATTTGGAAAACTAAATGCTATGGGTCAGTCACTAGGTGGGTTTAGATGTGTGCTGATAGATCTCCTTTCTCCACATGACAAAATATCATCAGAAGATGAAGGGGTTTCTCTCCTATGCTTTCCAAGATGGGGTAGTAAACAATGTAAGGTTCTACATCCTCTGTGTGAATCTCGATTCCTTCCCCCAATGTCTACCTCCATAGATCCATCACTCCCGTAACCTCACATTGTCTAGCCAACTCCCTTTCATGCACTTCATTCTACTTGAGTCTCCTTTCTTCCCTCTCCTTTTCTACTACAATGTCTTCCATCTTCCTCCACCCTAGCTTCCTTTCCCAATGATTGGGAAGCTTAGTTGGTCATGGTAAATGCCTCCAAACTTAGCGTAATGATCAAGATATTCATAGCCAATGGGATAGCTCACAAAAATGATCCTCTAGGTTCCCTTAGGAACTCAAACTCAACAACCTCTGGACATGAATACGTAGAAATGGCATATTCCAGGGTATAAATGGTTAGCACTCTTTTCCACCAGTGATCAACAACACGTGTCCAAGTCAGATCCACATCCTGTAGCCTCTAGTAATCATATTGGGTCCACACGCATGATCTATAAGTACCAGTTTGATCTGGATGCATATGCTAAAATCCATTCATAAAATTCTACTGGAAAACAACAAAAGAAGGTCTCATACAACTCATGATATAGGTGTTCTTCTACCCATCTATGTGCATCAAAATCAGGTCTAATACTAAATCTTTGAGCAAACTCATCCTTCGTGCTCTTAAACCATGCTTCGACACTTTCCAAGGTCAAGCACTCTTTGTCATCATGCATCAAAGGAACCAAGATGTAGTCATTTCTCACAACAACTTCGAAAAGAGATCCTGACAATGAAACCAAGATGTAGTCATTTTTATGCCCATAAAATAACCTTCTAACTACATGCACGCCATCCTATCACTTAAGCAAGCATCGAGCGATCACTCGAGGCACGCGTGGGCGTTGAGCCCCTCCTTTATGTGAGCATTGTGAGAAGATGTTGTCATTGATGACAAATTAAGTGCAGAAAAGTAAATGATCATGCATATATTCTGAAATCATAGGATGAGTCATTACACCAACATACCCATTCAGATAACAAAAGAAACATCACACATATAGTAGATCTGATCCATAACATAAAGAAAAAGGCACTAGGGTTTACACCCATGAAAAATATATTTAGAATAGAACCATATATTTATGTTGATCATAGTTCAGTAACCATATTACATCCAAAAGGGTCATATCAAACTGATATATCATGACTCATGCATCGAAGCTCTATCTATTCTTCTTTATTACAAATATTGTCATAGACCCATCCCCTAGATATGTTAACATTCCTATAGTCCTCTAATGAGAACCCCAACCCCTAAAACCTTATATTATTTCTGCAGAGCTTCTCCCTTCCATCCTTTCTATGATGTCCAACATATACATCTGATGGTGTCCCTCTAAATTTTTTGTTCTTCTTCTACCCAAGCATCTCTATATATAGGTTTATCACCCACCACCATGCTCTCCTGAAGTAGTAGATCGGTTGCCAAGTGTCAAGGTGGTCCTCCAATGGAGCATGCTTCTTCTGATCCAAGCTCCCCACTCTCTGTAATGATGTCTTCGGGAATTTTCCATACATGGAATATTATTTTCTTGACCACCAAGTCGCTAAGCTATCACCTTATCCATTTGGTATGCCTAGTTAGGTCACATTTTTCCTCAAGTACCTCTTGGATATACGAATATGAATAAATCCTGAAATCCTTTCTTTGCCTTGCGTGTGCGCCATGGTTTCTATTAAACCCTTATAAAACCTCTGTTCTGTGTGCTTTTCCCGCACACCCATCTTCTTCACTGGTCCCACGTGCACACACACCCTTTGGGACTTAGTCAATATTCTGAGGCCCAACAATGTGGGAGATCACAAATGAATAATATAATAATTAGATAAGTCAATTTTAGAAGAATTCAAATTCTAGGGTGGAAATTGAAAGTGTAGATGCATACACACTAAATTATAAAAATCATTATTACATCATGCTTTTAGCAAATTATATATATATGGGTCTTGAATAATGAAACTAGAGATTAGTGGCACAAGTACTTATTAATTTTATTTTGTATCACTTATTTTACTATCATTTATTTACTTATTTTATTGTTTCATAAATTATTATATCATGTCATAGAGATATATAATTATTTATTTTGATTGTTTGACTTTTATTGAATTTGGTATGGGACCATATAACTTCGTTTAAACAATCTCATGGTCTAGTCCTAAGTGAAACCTCCCTGTCCCGCTTTTAGCTTTGGGTATTTTCTACTCATTGGGCCTCTTTGTTACTCTTTTTGATCTCATAATTTCTATTTTGGGTTGGATTTATGTGCCAATATGTTGTAATTTCAAATTAAAGGATTCTTGTTTATATAACTTTACTTTAAGTATATATCATCTAACAATCAATTATCTACCACTAATATAATAGATAGAACTTGCAATGATTATTGTACCATATATCACAAGAATCTAAAAGTGAGAATTAATAATTTCAAGTGTTGTATATATATAATCATTTTAATTGGGACACGTATTTATCCAAATATTAGTGTTGAAGCACGAGATAAATATTAGGTCAAGGAATTAGTTACATGCACACATACACAAACATAGGATAAATACATAGAGTTTCAAATATAGTGAAATGATCAATTTAAATAAAATAGGGTGACCACCAAGGTTATTCCAACTTAGGTACATAACATTGATTTTTTAATTTAATACGTGCTTGAAGAGCATTGTAGGAACCTAGGTTTTTACAAGTGTGGGTGTAGATGCAAGGGCTGCAATAAAAATAAATAAATAAAGATGCTAGATAGGAATATGTGAAGTGTTATAGGAGAAACTATAAGTGAACCAAATCTATATAAAACCATATAAAAGGGGACCACCTTGTGGTATGGTTCAACATAGAGTTTTATGGTCTAGTATTTCCACACACATATATATAGTGAATTGTTGAAACCTTCTAAAATTTACATACCTCCTAGATCCAATAATGAAAACTCATAGCATCCTACCTACCGATAATTCACCACCAAAACCCCTATTGGGGTCTTACTTTATTTATCGAATAATCATGCTTTCAAAGTTCTAGTTTTCAATCTTGTAATGATATGTATGTGATTTAAATCACTTATTTCTTTCCTATTACAATCGTAGTCCTAATTTAGATAAAAATAAATAAATTATTTTTTATTTAGGATTGAATTAATTGGTGAACCCACTTTTTGTTTAAAATTTTAACCTATTTTGTCTTAGGTTTCTTACCCTAACAAGGCCTTTTTGCAAACCTTAGTTGCTTTATGGTTTTCCATTTATCATTGATTGTATGTTTTTATTTTTAGATCTAGGTTTAGATATATGTTGTGTAATCATGTCTTGTTCTATCAATCTTGCTCCAAAATATCATGGGGGATTCCAACTCTCTAACAAATTGTGTCCCAATTATGATCTCACAAGTAATGATTTATCTAATTCTCATATATGTGTTGTTTACAATGATGTTTTCTAAGATTAAATTTTTCCTATTGTCATGAAATGAGAAATGGATATGAAATGATCCCTTCCCTCTCTTACTCATAAGTATAGTTGTTATCACCCTCTTAATGATATATTTGGTCATCTAATCCAATTTTATAGTCTTAGTTAGAGGTGCATCACACCTCTTCTCCCATGGATTCTTAATTTTGTTGTGAACAAGTTTTATAATGTAACCTACCCACTACATATGTGTCATGTTATGAATGATAGAATATATAAGTGTGTAGATGATTATATTGATTATTGACATGGTAATTTGAAGAAAATTTCACTAATACAAGTGTTGGAAGCATAATGGAATAAGAGGGGGTGAATCCATCATTTAAAACTCTTAGCAAATTCAAATTAACATGTATAAACCATTTACCATTCATCCATGCATTAATGTGATCTTAAAATCATATAACAACCATTCACAAGAACATAATCATGAGAGAGTAAACAAGAACACTAGATGTAAGAGGGAAACCCTAAAGGGGAAGAAAACCTACTAAAACTTTTTATTATATTACAAAAACAAAAATACTTGCATGAAAATGAAACATCACACAATATTTGTTTAGTGAGGCACCAAACCCACAAGGAGCACTAAACCCTAGAAACCCTTGTTGATATTACTCATTTTTTTTTTATGAATATTAATAATCACATAATTTTTTATTATAAAACCACTTGAGATATGCTTCCAAAACAAATAGATGCCAGGTGATCACAAAATTCAGCTCATATACCTTCGAACCCTCTTCAAACACACCTTCTCTTACTTTGCCCAAAATTTATCGAACATGGAATGATTTTGAAAAATACCATTGCACACTATATATTCATAAATATTTAAACATTCAATCAATATATCAGCTCTATCTTGATTCCCTCATCTCACTTTCACTCTCTCACCTAAATCGCACGTTTTCCCTCTCACAACACTTGTTCAAAATGAACACTTACATGCACTTTTATACATGACTCTTCTTATAAAAATAATTAGGTAGGCCATGAAACTTAATTTCGGTCATACCAAATTAAAATTAGATTTAAAAATTTATATGAATCAACATGAAAGAGCCATATGGTTTGACAATGCATCAAGACACTCAAACTTGCACAACTAGGCCAAGAAGCCTAAATCCTTCTCCACCAAGCTCATCAAGGACTCCAAGCACTCACTCCAGATATGTCATTCCTCCAAAGGATTAAAACATGTCAAAAATAACATATAAACATCATCCATCAGATCATAATACTTTTCATCATTCATTCTTCTCACTTCACCACCTAGTAAGATCGTTTCCTTCTTAAATCGGTAGTTCCAAGAACTAGTTTTCATCAATGGAATCCAAATCACTCCAAAACTACTCAATTATGAAATGTAAAAACTCATTGGAAATAAAATGATATGTATAAAAATTCTAAGTAATTTATACTTCATGAAACATCCAACAAAGGAAATGGAATAACTTTTCCTTTTCAACAAACTAAACTTGTCAGAACCAATTTTGGAAACTCAACTTGTTTACACCCTTTCTGATACATTCAAGACTTATAAATGAATTCAATAGGAAAAAAATTCATCCCTATTAACTCTCAAGTGGATATACATCATCAACTAATCCAAAATATTGGTCTTCTACATCAATATTCTCACTAAAGTAGTGATGTCTTGAACCAATCAAACTAGGTCAACTTGTGACCTTCTTCATGCCACCTCAACTCATTTCCATAGCTCAAACAAATCATCAAAAAATCACATTATATTATACAACACCTAAAAGTCCATCAAACTTCATCACCATGCCCAAAAGTTCTCAAGCACTTCCATTCACCAAGACTGCTAAAACTGCCCTTTTTGGCCCAAAAACCAATCAACCTATTTTGATTTGTGTAAGTCATCAAAACACTTCAAAAGATATGAAATGAATTAAAAATGTATCATATCTCCCATAATCCTCATAAAACTAATTTATCCATAGGTTATTGATGCAGAGCCTTGAGCAACTCATGCATACAACATGTCCTTACCTTCAAACCACTCTAAAACCCTTCAATTCATCAAGTTTGGAAAAACACACAAAAACTATACCTTTCACTTAATCCCTTATTGTAATCAATTAGGCTTATTTATCTACCTCAATACATGCTATGGTATTATTCATAAGAATCATTAATAAGAGATAGCTCAAGCATTCATATCTTTCTTGATCTACCCTACATTAGCCTTTCATCTCGACCTCCTACCTAGAAATATACTATTCTCAAGGTCAAATCCACCTTATTAAAGTTTTCTCTCTACCAAAGAATCAATCCCACTCTATTTATCCCAACACAAGTACTTTTTGGATTTGTTAGCTTCTTGCATTCAAGTTGTGATGATTCAAACCAAGTATAACTTTAAATTATTTTTTTCCTTTTATGCTTATCTAATCATTCCCACATTTCATTTGGTCCCCTAACCATGTCCACTCATCCATCAATTACTGTAGACATAAGATCATACACTTTGGTTATTATTTAGTCCTGGTCTCATAATACTATTCATATGGTTTTTGAGTGAAGAAAGTATTAATTAATCACCGTCTTTTGGCCATTTCATTTTTTTATCTATCGTAATTCCCAAACTTCACCGCATAATTTCCTAGTCTGTTTAAGTATTTTTGTGCTATTTTGCACTTGAGTGGGTGCCCAGCTAGTATTGGGGTGTCGTCAGCAGGTACTGGTCCCAGCTTAGGTGCCTTGATCTTTTTCCCACTTTATCGCCATCTTTTGGGCACTTTCTATTCGTTTGAACTTTTTATATTTTTTGTGGTCAGCATCTTCAAGGTTAATTATGAAATTAGATCAAGAGAACCATATAAATATAAAGTTATGGGACCATAATGAGGAGAAAGCACTAGGAAGTACTACTACCACCTAAGTTTGCATCCATCCAAGGCTCCATTTATATCCATATAGATCCATCACAAGGGACAAGGGTGGTTCATTTGCATCACACACACATCATAGGAGGGAAGTTTATTATATTCCATCCACCATTATATTACATTTTTACACATAGTTATTGCTCTTTACTTTCACAAATTGTGACTAGCATAATATCACATAGGGTGTGATTACAAACACAAGCACATAGAACTAAATTGGGTCCGAGATTTAGTGCGGTGCTTAGTTAGTAAGTCCACCATTGTGGCAATTGAGGTTAGTCGGCCGTTCATATGCATCTTTATTTTTATAGTTTAATGCTTGTCTTGGGGCTTTTAGGTCTCTTCTTCATCATTGATTACTAGCGAAATACATCCGAGTATAACGAAGTTAGTGCAATAGGAAGAAAAGGTAGGAAACCATTAAGTGAACCCTCGGAGGAAGGTTATAAATTTTTTCACAGACCAAGGCACCCATATTATAGACTAGGGCACCCACATGTGCCCCCTGTACCTATACAGCATCCCGACCACTTATATTTCCCATTTATACACTTTTCTTGACCTCGGCATAGTCATTTCATCCTCCTGTTTCTCCAGCCATCTTTGTGACATAGTCCAACAAGCTCGTCAAATCAATTGAGTTCTTTCTAACTCTCTTTGCACTTTAGGGTTTCACATATCTACTTTCTTAGTTGTTTGGGTCATTTTATTTATACATTCATATGTTATTTACTATTTTCCTTAACATTGGATTAACTATAGAATTAGTTATAATTCCACATTTTAGTTAATCATTTTGGTGAACCCGATCTTTGAATCCACCTTCATTCTAGGGATTTTCTCATCTTTTCTATCATGGCTCCTAAAGTTGCTGAAATTTCCTTGTTTGATTTACTTCAAATGCATCCTAATTTCCAAGTTGTTCTTAAGAAGGCCCTAGACACCATGTATCTTCCTCGAGATATGCCTCCACATCAAGTAAGTGTTATTTTTGATCGTTTATTTGACGACCCTAGTCCTCATGATCCTCCATCTAATCAACCCATGTTGGAATCAATTCAAGATTTGCATTCTTTATTTCAAGACAAATTTAAGGCTATGGAATCCATGATTACATCTCTCAAATCTGAAATTCAACATCTTAAGGATGCTTCTCAGGCTCATGTTTGTTCTCCTTCTACATCCCATCTTCATTGTATATCTTTTACATGTGCTTATAGTGAGCCTCAAGTCATACCATTACCAAATCCTCTCACTTTTTATCATAATAATAGGTGACATGAGATTCTTATTGAGCTCATTAGTCATCAATTGATGACTTTACTCCCTACTCATTACTATCATCCTTACCAAATAGAAAAATATCAAGGTATTCTATATTTCAATTACCATTGAATCAATAGACATAATGACAATGATCAATATACTTTACATCAAATAATTAAACATCTTGAGCATTAAGGATTCCTATCATTCACTACACAACATTTTTTGTATGCCCATCAATAAATGCTACATCTTAATGGGTTCCTGAATCCGATTCATCTATATCTAATGAGCATCATGCTGTCACTTCTATGGTGCCTTTTTTGGCCACTCAAGTGCCACTATTCAGTCCACTCCACCTCCTCTTATGGATAGTCCTACTCCTCCACTTATGTTATCTGTGACATTATTAAGTAAATCTAAGCAACCTCCTCTAAAGACTAGTTCAAGATAGTATCCACTAAATTCATCTGCGGTCAACAAAAAACCACTCGTTACATAAGGAAAGCATACTCTAGATGATGTTTTTGACTCTCGCAATTTAAGGATCCCATCTAGTCCTCGCCTCAACATCTAAGCACTTTTTCAAAGAAACTACCCCTTACATTGATCCACTTAACATCTTTTGACTAAATCTCCATCACTTACATACTTGGGGGGCATGATGCTTATCATCCCCCTTATAAATAAAAAAATGTGTATTATGCTCATTAAATTCATACTTTGACATACACACATAGTTCGAACATTACCCGATGACACACTTTATTGCTTCGGTTCTCACTTGACTATTGAGGGCATACTACACATGAACCCCACACAATGCACCATAGGTACTCAACACTACATCCTTGCACACATCGTGTGTTATAAATATTACATACTACATACTACATTTAGTCTACACTATGCATCTACACATCACACATATTCTATATACCATACTAGTACTCATCATACATGTATCACACTCTCATGGTCTACAAGTCTCGCATTACATACTCCTCATCTCACATACTACATAGCGTGCATCTTACACTTTTTATTCTACATACACATCTTGAATTGCATCTTATACATCGTACACTACACATTCTACATATCGTTGGTCGTCTACTCCTCACATACTATGTATTAATCTACGTGCTGCACTCACTACCCTATGACGCACTTTAGTTCCTCGATTCATACTTGAATGCCGAGGTATTACAAATCAAATGGACCTCATCATACTTACATGTTCATCATCTAAACTTCTAGCATGTGACATTACTAGTTTAGTGACATATGCTATAGGCTAAATGGTCACCTATCCCATCATATTGTAGTGGTATATGCTTTAGGTTCCATCACCACTCCCTCCATTCATCTGGTAGTGATATACACTTTAGGATAAACCATCACTCTTATGTTGATCTTGTCATGATATACACTTCAGCTATAAGGATAACCTAGACATAATATCTTGGTCACATATCATCACTACATATACACACTTGTCACATCGTGTTAGACACAATCTACAATTCTACCATTTCCTTATGATGCACTCTCATTTATGGTTCATTCTTAAATGCTGAGGAGGAAAACCAAATGAACCTCGTTGCATACAACTCCATTCACTCGGGGGTATGAGGATCCTATCATCCATATTGCATTCCATTCCATCCATCCACAACATGTTACATATCTTAGTTTCTTTTACTCTTTTTACATTTGCGTGTATATGGTTGCTTATTATATACGCTAGTTAGATCTATTGCATGTCATTATCTATACCATAGAAATTCATGCGCGTTCATGTATTTTTCAAGTTGTGATCGCAGATACATGTATCTTACATGCAACATGGATTTTCACCTCCTACCCCTCATACAATGGTCACCGGGGTATCCACATTCATCTCTTCCAAACGTTATTATTTCATTTTGTACTTAGCACTTTACATTACTTGGTTATACACACTTTTGACATACTGGTTATCTTCATAACATACTAATGGGTGCTTCATGTGCATTATTATTTTTGCATTATTACTTGCTTCCATGGCTATCTATTTTTATACTTTCTTGTTATTGTTAGCTCTTGTATGTGGGATTTTCCCTTTATTTGGTATGTACACTTTTTGTTGTATGTGACCATTGTGTCCTTTCATGTATTGCGACATCATGAGTGATGTCCCATACTTGCAACCCAATTTTCACTGCCTATGTTTGGCTTCTTACTTTTTTTACTTAAATTCTAGCTTACACATTGTTTGCGTAGCATACACTTGTCTTTTATATGCATGCTTGTTCATACTAACACTTTTTTTCTAGCCACTTATTTGTGTGCACCTTGGTTTCTAACAAGTGCATTCCTTTCCACATGTAGGGCATAATTACGAGTTCATGTGGTTGTTTATCATATGGGGGACGCATTCTTCTATTAGCAATGTCGCATGCACCCCAAAATAGGGGGTGCAATTTGGGGTTTTACATTCTACACAATTATTCTACATCGATTTAGTTTAGTTCAATATTTGCCTTTGGTATTATGGGTTATACAACGAGTGGGTTTAGACCAGTCTACAAACCTTATACACAACGGATTTTATAGGACATGGTTATCCTTAGAATTATGGGGAACAATTAAAGGTTGGAGGATACAACAAAATTCCTCCCTATGCTTCTTCATCCAGTGGTGTTAGATCACCCAAAACACCACGAAGTATAGAGATCTCTTCACACATGTTCAGGGAAGTAGTTAAAGGTTGGAGGATACATCAAAATTCCTCCCTATACTTATTTTTCCTATGGAATCGATCACCCAAAAAACCCAGGATAAGATATCCTATTTCTACACCCTTTTCTCTCATCATGGATCAGGTGCACATGTTCCTTTTACATTTTCATTTCCATTACATACTTTTTACTATATACATGTGTCTTTTACATGCATTTTTGACATAGATACATGCATATTTGACTACTTCATCATCTTCTCCTTATAGGTACGACCATATGAGAAGAAATCACTTAACAACAAAAAAACAATGACAATGTCAACAACAACATTTTTTAGCAGCACACACCATACTAACATGTAGGTACATCACACACATTATAAACTACACACATGTTTTTTCCCTAGGTTCACTCTCATCACTCTTTTACTCTTTTACATATTTAGTTTCCACGCTCCATAATTTTTTTTTCATTCGACACTTTTTCTAGTCCTTCGACGCATTTTATACATCACTCTTCATCGACATCAGCTATGCATCTCTATCTAATTTATGTTACCGAGAATTCCACTCACCAACATAAAGTAGGGGAAAATGTAGACACAAAATCACACACTTTGGGTATTATTTAGTCCCAGTCTCATACTACTATTCATATGGGTTTTATATGAAGAAATTACTAATTAAACCCCATTTTTGGCCATTTTATTTTGTTATGTTTCATAATTCCAAACCTTTCCCACATACTTTCCCGATCTGCTTTCATCGTTATGTGTTATTTTTCACTTGACTAGGGTGCCCAGGATAGTATTGGGGTGTTGACAGGCACCCTGGTCCCAGTCGGGGTGCCCAGATCCTTTTCCCTCTTTATCTCCATCTTTTGGGAACTTTCTAGCTATCTAAACTTTCTATCTTTTTGGTGGTCAGCCTCTTCGGGGTTAATTACAAAATTAGATAAAGAGAACCTTATAAATATAAAGTTATGATACCATAATGAGGGACCAAGAACTAGGTACTATAGCTATCACCTAAGGCTGCATCCATCCAAGGATCCATTTACATCCATCTAGCTCCATCACAAGGGACATGACTAGTTCATCTGCATCACACATCATATGAGGGAAGTTTATTCTATTACATTTTCTACACATAGTTGTTGTTTTCTACTTTCACAAAGTGTGACCGACACAAGAGCACCTAGGGAATGATTTCACACATAATAACATAAAACTACATCAAGTTTGAGGTTTATTACAATGCTTAGTTAGTAATTCCACCATTGTGGTGGATGAGGTCAATCTGAACCCTTCATATGCATCTTTATTTTTTTAGGGTTTGATTCTTGTCTTGTTTTGTAAGTATCTTATTCATTAGCGATTACTAGTGACATACATCCGAGTACATTGAATTTAGTATGAGAGGAAGAGAAGCCAGAAACCATCAAGCGACTCCTGAGGAAGGTTACAAAAAAAATTTCATAGACAATGGCACCTATATTGTAGACTATGGTGCCCAAAGGTGCCCTCAGAACTATCCGCATCTTAGTCCATTCATATTTCCCAGATCTACACTTTTATGGACCTCGGCATAGTCATTTCCTCCTCCTATTTATCCATTCCTCTTTGTGACACAATCCAACAAGCTTGTTGAATCACCTAAGTTATTTTAAAGTCTTTTTGTACTTTAGGGTTTCACATATATAATTTCTTAGTTGTTTGGGCCATTTTATCAATACATTCATTTGTTAATTACTCTTGTTGTCCTTAATGTTAGATTAACTATAAAATTAGTTATAATTCCACATTATAGTTAATCAATTACTTAAAATCCATCAAAATTTTCAACTCACTTATCTTTACTAATATTATCCTTCTAGGTGCCTAAGAACAATGGATTTGGTCATTTCATGGTTGGGGATACTCAGACCTACCCAAAATAGACTATAAGCTCCTACAAATAACCTTTGGGATCTACAACATGCATGCCAAAATTTTGAGGCTAACTCCTCAAATTCTCATTTGAATCCATCATTTTTTCTTTCTAATCTAATTATGTCTTACCATTACTGTTTGAGCACTTTTCTTGGTTTCTTTTACTTCAACCATTCATAAAATAAGGTGAGGTTATTTTAGAGCACCCATTTGTGGCTTCAAGTTTTATTCCAATTTTGAGGAACAATTTCTTTACAAAAATCCTTCTTACTTCAAAATCTTGCACTCTTCATTAGGTCTCTTATCTTGCATAGGCTTATGACAACACACTGTCATGAATCGTAGTAATTACGGGATATTTTGATCTATTAAACCACAAAAATACTTGAGAGGGTGGACCTGAGATTATTTTCTCAAATTTTCATCACTTTATTCCACCGTTGGGACCCTCAACCACTAAAACATTACCAAACCCTAAGTAGGGGTTCACCTTCACCCGGTAAGAATATTTTGGGAATACAACGAATGATATTTGGAATCAAAGATTAAAAATTCCCAAAAACACCTATGAGAACATATTACATGTGTTAATTTTACCAAGAAACTCAGGGATCACTCTCAAATTTCTTGTTTTCTCTCCAATATCTCAGTTCTTCCCGAGAACATGGGTTATCTCGGAGTCGATAACAATTTTCACAAACAAGTTTCCTCTAACCCTTTTTGGTTAGCTTTGAGTGGACATGAATCGAGGTATTTTAATTCTTTATTTACCTTCCTTATCAATATATAAACCTTCAAGACAAGGCATGCCCATAATTTGATACCACTTATTAAATTGAACTCTCAACAAGTTTTGACTGACTTGTTCAAACTAATTAAGCTCGATTCTTACATGCGAATAGTTGAAACCTCACAAGAATCACAAAAGAAACATAGCCAATGTCATTTCAGCCTTCATAATATCCTTACAAATACATATATTTCTCTCTTTACACAAATCTTGCTTAACTAAGAAGGCACACACCAACAAGGTTCATTTTAAGAGACCTCTAGGAAATCGAAGGTGGAAAATCCCTGATGAATATCCCCAAAACCACTTTCACGAAATAGGTGAATTTTCTGGTGTTTATGTGAAATTTTTTCACCCAAAAGAATATTTCATTTTCAATTCATGCGACATTCATGGTGCAATAGAAATATTGTTGTCGCGTGACTAGAAATCTTGATTCTCCTATCGTGCATCCGAAGCCTCCCATCGTGCATCAATAAAAATTATTATCGCGTGAATGCAAATCTCCTATCGTGCATCTGTAGCCTCTTGTCATGTGTTAACAACACATTGTTGTCTCACGTTAAAAACCTCCAAGATCCTATCACGTGTTAACAACTTCCCGTCGTACATCACAACCTCTTGTCGTGCGTAACTAACCCGCCATACAAGTTCACAATACTTTATATGAGTATACTACCCAGTGAATTACCTAGGTTTATATAGGATTAATTTTCAATGGTAAGTAAATCCAACCCCCAAAAAAATTATTTTGGAAATTTTAGGTGAATAGGACATTGGTCTGTTCTAAAAAATACACCATTTCAAATTTTCCTAAAATGGAATTTTTGCGACTAAAACAATCCCCGCACACCACCTGTCAAAAGTTTCGAGTCTTCTCTAACATGCATTAACACATAAGCAATGAAATATTAAAAAAATTACTAAGAATTCTCATCACAGATCCTCCAACCAGTCATAATCTCTTTTACCATTCCATGCACAATATTTCACACATAGTTACAAGAGTATATACACTAAAAACAACACAAAAATTCTCTCTTAAAGCTTCATTATGATTCTCATTCTAATGGGAATGAGTAAATTTAGTTACATTTTGAAATTTATAGCCATCTCCTCAAATTCTAACTAAATACACACCCTTAGACCCATTGGTCATATGAGTAACATTAGTCTTAACACCAAGCTCCTTGACTTCTAAACTCATATTATGATTTCTAGACCCTAAAGAGGACCTAAGACACTTAATTATACCTCATTTCATACTTTTCAATCTTGTAAGCTCTAAGAATCCACTAAAACAACTATATCAAGACAAAAGTGGCCTACACATTCAACTCTTACATTTTGGGGGAGAAATGCTCCAGTTGAATTTTGAAAATCCTAGACCTAAACTAACACTTCTACATGAATTCTATTAACCCATAGGACTCTAAAATCACACCTTCAAGCCAAAATTAGATGTTTTCATCCTCATATACATACTACAATTGATGTTCCCGCATTAGGTCTAATGGAAAACCTAAGAGAAAAACCTTCTTTCCCGGACAAGTAGTATATTTGAGTGGGCTCCACTAAGTGTGATGATATGAAACAAAAACCATTTAAAATCTAGGAGAGTAATATTCATCATCCAATTATCACATTTGATGATCTAATCCATTATGGGATCACACTTACAAGATTTCTTCCATCGCTAGCAAACTAGAGTTTTGACCTTCTTACCTTCTTAACAATTGTTCATAAAAGATAGGGCCTCATTTAACCTCATTCTAACTATGAAAAATTCTTAGCTTAGTTCTCCATCATCCTTGAATTGATCAGGTTCCCATGCAAAGGTTATATGTGTAAAGAAAGTCCATATCTCTCATATCAAGCTAGAAAACATGATTTCTTGTACCTTGTTTTGGTCAAAACACAATATTTTACAAAATTCTCATAATGTTGACTGAAATTTTTCTCACACCTCTATGAAACCTCTTTTCATCATCTCTAATCATCTCTTTTTCATAAATATATTTGCATCTTCACCACCTCTAGGACTTGCATGACTAAGCCTTAGGGTTTTACATGTTTTAGGTCACAACCAAGTAAGTTAATATAAAAACCATGCTCAAAACCACCAAAAATTTCCTCTATATGATGAACATGATATTATAGACACTAAATCATGCACTTTGGATATATTTATAGGTCCTGATCACATACCATTATTCATATGATTCCTAAGTGAGAAAAGTACTAATTGACCAATGTCTTTGGCCTTTTTGCTTTAATTATGGTTTCCATCTTGGTCCGACACACCTTCTTACCCAGTTTGACTTTTGAAACTTAAATTTTTCTCGAGTCTAGACACCGGTGCCCGTGCACCCTTGTTGCCTCCGGGTACTCCTGGCCTCTTTATATCTTTCTTGCATCTTTTGGGTCCTTTCTAGTTGTTGGGAATCTTATTTTCTTGGTGGTCAGCCTTTTAGTGGTTAATTATGAAATCCAACGAAGGGAATCATATAAATACAAAGCTATGTGATCATAATAATAGAACAATCACTAAACATCTACTATCATTAGTTACATCTAAAGGACATTACAAGAGCATAAAATCATTCATCTAGCATCCATTCAATGGAAAAGGGAATGCATTCTTCTACATACACTTCATAGGAGGGGAAGTTAATTTTTCCATGCACACATCTATCTAATTTTTTTACATCTAGCTATTGCTTGTTATTCAAGTTTTTCTGGCACAAGAGCCACCTAGGGCATGATTCTATACACACACATGTATAACTACATGGAGTCTAAAATGTAGTGCAACACTCAGATTGTAATTTTACTCAGTTGGGTGACCATCGGGATCAATCTGACTCCCCATTTGCATATTTTTCTTTTTAGGATTTAAAGAGTTTTGGGGTTTTACAAGTTTTCTTTCTCTTTGGAGGTTTCAGGTGAATTCAAATATAAAGCAATGAAGTACATAAAACTAAAGGTGACATCCAATGAACATCTCACAACTCGTGAAATTGAGTTTCAAAGGTTCGAGTAGTCACAGGTGCTCAAAGGAGGTCTGCAATGCCCTAGGTGCCCTTGATCTTGTCCAAGAACCCTAGTCCTGAAATTCTTGATAGATCTACTTTTTTTGGGTCTAGTTGTGATATTATGCTTTCTGTTTCAGTTGTTTTCCATCCTAGTACAACTTCAAGATCATTACGAACTATCTAAGTATCTTACCCTCTCTCTTGCACTTATGGTTTTAAATTTATTAGCTTACTTGTTTATATTAAATATGTATTTTATTTCATATCTAATATGTCATAGCTTGATAAGATTTTAGAATTTATATATTTTTCGAGAGGATTCCTAGTGGTATATGGATTGTTCCATGACACGGTTATTTGATAGGTCATTTAAATCAGTTTGTGAGGAAGAAGGTTGTTTGGTTTTCAAGACAGGTTTCCTCATGATGAAATATTGAGGTAGATGATGCACATAATGGATTGGTTGATGCTTGATATAATTTAGAGAGTTAAGAGGGATGAAGTTTTTTCCTATTGAAGGGATTTGAAGGTCTTGAAAGTGACAACAAGGGTGTAAACTAGTTGAGTTTGTAAAACTGATTTATGATATGTGAAATTTGGTGAAGAGGAAATTTATCTTGGTTTGCACATATGAATGTTTCATGAGCTCTATAAATCTTATATGTGATCTAAAATTCTAGCGGATTCCAATGCGTGGTTACATGCCATAGTTAAGGTGTTCTTAGGTGGTCTTGAGGTTCAAAGGTGAAGACATGGTCCTGGAAACAACTTTTTTGAGAAGGATATGAGTATTCTGGAGTAAGTTATGAATACTTATATTGGTTAAAGCTAATAAATGACCATATATGATTTAATATGTCATATTACACATGTATGAGGAATTTGGAAGCTTTAAAAATCATGGTTTTGAGTTGTTTTTGAGCCTGTTTGGTGCATTTGGGAATGTACGACCTACATGGGTCCACTTGATGAATGTTTATAAGTGTTTTGTTATATTTTTATGTTTTTTTGGTTGAAATAATGAAGGAGGAATGACCTATATTTTTTTCCTAAAGAAGATAAGGGTATAAAAGTGATGTTTTGAGTTCATTTTTAAACTAGTGCTCTTAGAGGGAAAAGTGTGACCCATGTAGAAGTGTGTAATAGGTATGATAGCATGATTTGAGAGATGAAAGAGTGTATTATATGTTGAGGAATGATAGAGATAATATTTTCAAGGTTTTGAAGCAAAGACAAGTCTCGGAAGAAGAAGATACACTGAGTTGAAGTAATGAGGGTTTGAAGGAAGTGTGTGAGCTGAATTTATAATCTCCATTAGTTGTAGCAACAAGAAAATTTAGATATCTTCATATCTTCATATGGTTGAGTTCATTCTTGGTCATATTATGGGGTTGTATCCTCCTTTTGGAGTTGGTGTTTCACTAAATTAGGGGTTTTTTCTCCTTATAAGGTTGTTGATCTACTAAACTAAGGGTTGGTGCTCTACTAAACTAAGGGTTGGTGCTCCTTGTGAAGTTTGTGCTTTACTAAATATCTTTAATTTATATAATATAAACAAATTTTTAGTGGGTTTTCTTCCCCATGAGGGTTTCCCACTTACATCTTGTGTCTATGTGTTTTCTCTCATATGTTATGGTTATTTGAATGTATTTGTGAAAGGGTTTGAAGAAAAGACAAGTCTAATAAGAAGAAAGTATAACAAGTTGAAGTAATGAGGGTTTGAAGGAAGTGTGTGAGCTGAATTTTCGATCTCCATCAGTTGTGACAACAAGAAAATTTAGAGATCTTCATCTTCAAATGGCTGATTTGGTGTTTGGTCATCTTAGGGGTTGTATCCTCCTTATGGAGTGGGTGCTTCACTAAATTAGGGGTTGGTCCTCCTTGTAGGGTTAGTTCTCTACTAAACTAAGGGTTGGTGCTCCTTGTGAAGTTTGTGCTTCACTTAATCTATTTGATTTATATAATATAAATATATTTTTAGTGGGTTTTCTTCCCCACGATGGTTTCCCACTTACATCTTGTGTCTATGTGTTCTCTCTCATGTGTTATGGTTATTTGAATGTATTGTGCACACCTAATAAGCTCTCATTGAATGTATGTGAATGAATGGATGTTAATGGATGATACAATTAATGGTAAATGAAATAATAAATTTTTAGGACTAATTCACCCCCTTAGTCCATTGTGCTTCCAAAAATTGGTATTAGAGTAGGTCCTTGAGAAGCAAGTTTAGAAACTTGAAGGAGATACTCTTGAAGCACAAACAATGGGTAAGTATTCAGATATTGAGGTTGCATTAAGAATGAAGTATGTAGTTTCGAGTCAATGATTCATATTTTGTAATATCGGATTAAGTGCATGGTCAAGCCATAAAGGGTTTGGAATCTCAAGTGGAGAGTTTTTCTAAGGCCCTAAAAGTCAAAGAAGAAACTTGTTGTAGGTATGAAGAAATATTGAAAGCCCTAGAATTTTATTTGGAAAGTGCATCTAGTAGATTGAGGATGTATGAGAAGTTAGAAAATATTAACGAATCTCTTGATGGAATTTTGGAGAGACAAATATATGCAAATGATAAGACATACCTAGGTTTCAAGGGAAAGAAGAACGAAAATGATGAAAAAGATGGTCGAATTACCCAATTAGATATGAAGGATTCAAAGAGGACTGATTTTAAAATGTCTAACTCTATTAGACAACCTAATGCTGCTAGGTATGGTGCTTATTTCAATGGTTATTTCTATGTTTGTCATGATTTTGGTCATAGAGCTAGAGATTGCAAAAGAATGTCTCCTAGGAATGGTGAAGGCTTCTTCAAAGGTGAATGTCATTCATGTTGTGAGTATGTCCATAGAGCTAAGGATCTGTGGTTGGAATTTAAATGCGTTTAAACTAAGAGGAAAGAATATTTTTATTGTGCATCATAAATTCCACAAGAAAGGTCATATTACAAGATATTGTCACCAAATAGAATCTTCAGGGTATACTAACAGGTTTCAAGCATCCAAAAGGCAAGAAAAGAAAGATTTCAAGAGGAAAATTAGTCCTAAGAATGATGATGAGATAGTTAGGTCTGCTCCTATGGTCAAGAAGGATGTTGCTCAAGTCAAAGAGGTCAAGAAAACTGATTCTTAGTCTGAATTACACACCATGAATCCTAATCCATTAAAGTTTGTTAAAAAGGG
The DNA here is from genome assembly GCA_018340775.1 of Taxus wallichiana var. yunnanensis. Lineage (NCBI taxonomy): Eukaryota > Viridiplantae > Streptophyta > Pinopsida > Cupressales > Taxaceae > Taxus > Taxus wallichiana. The sequence continues at coordinate 511,451,499 of CM031238.1, read as the reverse complement.
TTCTAGTGCCATCATGATGGAAGAAAAGTTTCTTAAAACCAGGTCATGTCAAGGAAGTGTTTTCTCTAGTTGAAGAAGATCATATGTGTCTCAATTCTTTAGTGCATGAGAATTTGAAGAAGCTAGGTGTGTGGAACACTTCAAGGGTGATAAGGTATGATATGTGATTTTCCCATGCATTTTTGAGCTCTTGTTACTTATAGGTGTTTGAGCTTTAGGTCATGTGGTCATTCATGATATGTTTAAGGTGTATTCTACTTTGTGATGTTTTTTTTTGATCATTCATAAGTCCTTTAGGTTGTCAAAGGAAGTTGTGTCTCAATCGACATCTGTACCATTAAATAAATGTCTGAGAGTTACTTCATTCATATTAGTCATAATTAAGGTTTGTACTTCTCTAAATGCCACTAATTTGAATCCATAATTTTTGCATATCTACTCAAAGGGTATTTGTGATATGTATGAGATAAGTTAGTGCCTTCATAGTAATATCAAGGCTTGTGTCAAGGGTCTCAGTCATAATAATATCAGGAGGTATTTCAAGGTATGAGTATGTGTTTTTTCCTGAGTCAATTCATGAAAGAAGGTCATAAATTCATGGTATATTCTAGAGCATAAAGGTGGATTCAGTAAAGTGATTCATAGTTTGTATGTGTGTTTTAAGCATTCAATAAGATCTATGAAATTCCTTATATTTTCACTCTATCAAGATGATTATGAGCTTATGAGTATGTGTGGTCTTCCTTATTTCATTTATCAAGAGAAAATTCTATTATCATGCATCATGTGTTCATAAAGGTTAAGAATCTATGTTTCATGATCTGTGTGTGTCTCCAAAAAGGTTTCAAAATGTCATAAAGAAGTCTATCAGGTGTCTCAATCTATATGTTGAGTCTTCAAGTCAATGTTAGGTGCATGGTGTGTTAAGGTAAGAAATTTGAACTTGTAAGAATAATCTAAGTCATGAAGATCTGTGTAGTGTCTTTGTATGGTCTGAGTTTAAAGTCAAGTATTGAACCACACCTTCAAGAAGTGAGAAGGAGTCTATGTTTCCATGTAAGTATGAAATTGTGTTAAATGATATGGTATGGTTATGAAGATGTACCTAATCCTATAATTCTCAAGGAAAGATAAATATTTCTCAAATACAATGTACAAGGATTTGTTAAAAACATATTGTGTGTAATAAATCCATTGATTGATGAGGTGTTACGGGATCTAAAGGTTAAAGGGATTAAAAATATATATGCATTAAGATGATTTGTTATCCTATGCCTAATTTTTTTGAATGGACCTCAAAGCTTAAAGCAAGAGAAGAAGGGCGTGTCATATTTAGAGATGTATGATGACCTACATATTTGCATATGTTGAAAAATGTTCTATATTCTCATGTATAAACATTGAAGTATGGTTGGGATTAGTGAAAGAGAAAATGTATGTTTTCCATGATAATAGAGATAACTTAAAGATCTTGAGGGCTCATTCATATTGAAAAGATTAAAGAAGTGTCTAGCATTCACAAATCAAAGTGTCATGAGATTATGAAGGTCTATAAAGGTATTTGGTATGTGTCAAGTTGGTTGGATCATGTGATAAGGAATTTAAAATCTAAATTATTATCAAGCATGTAAGTATGTCATCAGGAATGGCAAAGTATGAAAAAGTAAATTATGGTGATTTGAAGTCTACAAGTGATATTTGAATTTGCAATGGTACCTTCATAAAACAATCTTGATGGTGTACAAGTTAATATAGGCTTAAAGGAAATGTACATGCCAATATGGTATAATTCATGATTGATATGAAGAGATAAAAATATGTGAATGAAAGAAAATAATGTTATAGGAAAACATATCTTATCAAAGCTGAGGGACCTATTTTTATCATGAACCAAGAATTCAAGTGTTAAGAAGGTATGATTGATAGAGTATAAGGCCTGTAGGAGTCTTCAAAATAGGGGGAGCATGTATCTTACTTTAATCAGACACATGAAGGTGCTCGTGGTATACATAATGTGTGTCTTAGGTTATCATGGAATTGTAAGGATTTGTATGCTTTTCCATGATTGGGTATGGTTGATTAAGGTTTACAATGAAGCCAATATGGATGATTAGGTCTTGCAAGTTGAAAAGGAAATTCTAAATGTGGTATTTATGGTCTACAAAGTTGCTTTGATATAGATTACTTCAAAGAGGTGAGTATAGATGGGACTGATAAGGTCTCCTAACAAGGTATGAGATGTAAAATTTTTATCTTGAAGATATGTCCAAAGACAAGGAAGTATCAAATGAACTAAGTGTGTCTTGAAATAATTATGATATATTTAACATCAATAAGAATGAAAAATGGATTCAATTTCTAGGTTGATAAGGTCTAAGTCTGAAAACTAAGCTAAATGTATCCTGATCCAAGTATGATGTTATTCAAAAGTATGAATCCAAACATTACAGAGGTCCATAGTCATGCCAAATAGAGTATGAAATGATTTTAAAGGGCTAAAATATTGTAATGGCATAAGGGTGAGATTCAGGTTTGTGTAAGTTCATTAAGACATGAGAAATGCATTTTTAACTCTCAAGAAAGTAATGAAAGTATTTATTTCACTAAGGAAATGAAGAAACAAATGATATGTGGCTTGATAGAGGTATCTTATTTGATCTTAGTGTACTTTGTGACAATATATTAAGTCTATGTATGAAGGAAATTACATGTTATATGCTTGGTGTGATCTATTTAGGGAAGGGGAATCATGTTTAATCACCCTCTTAGGTGTACAAGGTGTGTTGAGGGCTTAAAATGTCTTCCATACTAAAAATCTGAAGTTAATAATGCTTATGAGAAGACATTGTACCCAAAAAAATATTTGTAGGTGGATTTTGTATTGTGAAAAAGGTAAGGTACATTCCTAAAAATATTTTCAAGACACGGGGAGCTCATTTTTGGTATCTCAAAAAGGTAAGTAAGTTCTCTATAAGGATTTTATGGAAAAAAAAGTTTGGTGTGCTAGTACTTCAAAGCTAAGTAAGGTGTTGACTCAAGAAAAGTGTGTTAACATGCAAAAAGGTTGAAACTACTAAAAATGTGCTTCTAGGAAGTGAAGAAGTGTTTGATTTATATACATGGCTTGTGTATAAGGTAAATGCTAAAATTATGGCATTTTTAGTGAGATCTAGGAAATATGAGTCCAGGGGGATCCTTGATGAGTTTTGGTTTGCAAAGCACTTTGAGAAATTTGAAATTTTAGACCAAGAATGAGATTTAGAGATATTGAACCTAAAGGTTGGTATGGTAGTGTTTGGAGGAAAAATTGTGTCTTTGAGTTTGAATAGGCCTAAAGAATGATGTCTTAGAATTATTAAGGAAAATTTTGGAGAGTAAACACTCAAGGCGAGTTTCTTGAAGGTTAATTTTAGGTCCACTATATCTTCATATGTTGCTATTAAGGTCACAAAAGAGAGAATGCAGTCCCAGGTGAGATACTTGTGCAAGTAAGTTTGTTTTTTTCAGCATTGTCTCAATTATGTGTTGACATTTTCCATGTCTATTTGTCATTGTATCCTTTTTCATAGATGTCAAAGGGGAGAGAAGCATCAAAAACATGGAAATGAGGTCTTGTAGGTGTTTTTCTTATGGTTGTCATCAATGTTTCTAAAGGTGGTTTCCATCAATGAAAAAGAGGGAGATTATTGGCCATTATGTGTATGTGTTGTCATTTATGTGAATTTAATTTATGGAAAATGGAGTCATGAGGTCATATAAGACTCCATGTGGTGTCAGTAAAAGGTCAAACATGAAGGTTGATTGGTAGTGTCCAAGTTTGGTGAGTTCTATGAGGTCCTAAAGCATGGTTTGGTAGGTATAGTCCTATTTTGAGTCCTCAAAAGTTGAGTAAAGGTTTTAAGTAGGTCATACATGTTCTTAGAGGTGTGTTACAAATGTCTAAGAGTCAACATAAGGTCACCATGGTTAGTTCATGAGGTGTCATGGTTGAGTCTAACCATTCCAGCCTATTCCTAGCCCCTGAAGCATGCAAAATGGTATAGATGTATATGTTTTGGAGATTATCAGTCCTAACCAATAATGTTAGTATCATGGTGATAGTGTACCTAAGGTGTATGATGATTTTTAGGTCGGTTATCAGATTTTTGGTAGATTTTCATGGTCCTTGGGAAGCTGAATAACTAAAAGTATATAACTAATTAGCTATGTAGTGCAGGATAGTTAATCTAAGCTATGAAAATTTGTAAATAAAGTAAATAAATTTAGTAAAGAAGTATGTAAATAAGATAAAAATTACACAAAAGGAAATGCTAACCCTAATGTGCAAGAAGGAAGAGGAAAGAACTCAATTGAATAGAAGATGCTTATAGCAAAGTGTTGTAGTGATGACTGGAAAATATAGGAGTAGGAACTACTGTGCTAGAGTCCCAAAAAGGATGGATCTAGAGTATCTTACTAGACTGGAGTGCTTGGAGATGAATTGGGGTGCCTCGGGTGCTCTGTCCGTAATTTGGGTTCCCTGGTCTATGTAAAATCTCTAAAACTAATCTCTACAGGCTAGGAGGTGATATAGAAACTTTTTTGTGTGTCATATCAAATTCACCATGCTCTTTTAGATGTCGCCAATAATCCAAGATGAAATAAATACCTACAAGACCCCAAAATAAACATCAAACCCTAAAAAATAAAAATGCATATGAAGGGGTCAGACTGACCTCAACTACCATAATGGTGGACTTACTAATTGAGTGTTGCACTACATCTCAGACCCGATGTAGTTCTATGTGTAAGTGTGTGTGAACATGCCCTAGGTTTCTCTTTTTCCAGTCAAACTTTTGGAAGTAGAGAACAATAACTATGTGTATAAAATGTAATATAATGTGTGCATGGAATAAACTAGTATCCCTCCCCATATGAAGTGTGATGAAGATGTCCTAGCCTTGTACCTTGTGATGGAGCTATGTGGATGGAAGTGATATCTAATGCAATAGATGGATCCAAATCTATATGAGTGATAGTAATAAGTGATGTTAGGTCCATCATTATGGTCTCATAACTTTATATTTATAGTGTTCTCTTGGTTTAATTTTTTAATTAACCTAGAAAAGGATGACCACAAGAAAGATAAAGATATCAAATGGATAAGAGAGCCTAAAAAGAGGTGGTAAAGTGTAAAAGGACTAGGGCACCCCTGGTGGGACCAAGGCACCCACGAGCGCCCCAATACTAATTTGGGTTCCCTAGTTGAGGACAAAATAACACGGGATGACAAAAGCTGACTAGGAATATGGGTGCAAGAGGTTGGTAATGACGAAATAAAATAAAACAAGATGGCCAAAAGATGGGGGTTAATTAGTACTTTCTTCACTCAAGAACCTTCTAAATAGTAGTATGAGACCGAGATAAATAATGTCTAAAGTGTATGATTTTGTGACTACATTTTTTCCCCACTTTATGTTGGTGAGTGGAAATTTCGATAAGATAAAGCAGAAATAGATGCGTACTTGATGCCAATGTAGATTGATGAAGAAGGCATGCCAAAGGACTAGAAAAAGTGTGGAATGACAAAAATATGGAGGAGCATGGAAACTAAAGATGAAAAATGCAAAACTAAAAAGTGGTGAGAGTGAACCTAGGGCGGAATGCGTGTGTAGTTGTTGCAGTGTTTGATGTACCTGCATGGTTAGTAAAGCATGCTATCAAGAAGTGTTGTTGTAGATGTTGTTTTTTTATTGCCTCCATTTGAATTCTTTTTTCTCATATGGCCGGACTGTAAGGAGAAAATGATCAAGTACTCAAATATGTATGTATGTATGTGAAATATGTAAATGTAAAATACACATGTATATCAAATCATGTAAATGTAAAATATACAAATAAAAAAGTGTAAATGGAACATGTGCACATGATCCATGTCAAAAAAAGAGATTCTAGAAGGATATCTTGTACTAAGAGTTTTTGGGCATTCTCATGCCATACACTCAAAGAAGTATAGGAAATAAATGCTCTGTTTCCTCCAACCTTTAATCGCTTCTCGAATCGTGTGTGAATATATCTCTATACGTCTTGGTTTTTGTGTGATCTCGATGCCACTAGCGAAGTAGTGTAGAGAGGCACACCCACTGTAACCTCTAATCCTGTAACTACTTCCTAGGATGCTACAAACACCATATCCTATAAAAGATAATGTGTATGAGGTCTCAGTAGACCGGTATAGACCCACTCATTGTATATAACTGAACTGAATCGGTGTAGAATCTCTGTGTTAGTATGTAAAAAAAACCCAAATAATGTCCGTCCTCTTTGGGGGCCCATGCGACATCGATGATAGGATAAATGTGGACCTAGAAGAGGACCAACCACATGTATGTTGTAACCCTAGAAAGTTCTTGGTAAAAACCAAGACATGCAAAAAAATAAGGCTAGCTAAAGAAAAGTGTGAACAAACATGCATGCATATGGAAAAAATGTGTAATATACGCAAACAATGTGTAAGATACCAAGAAAAGTAGTAATGAAAACACACCAGAAGACAAGTAAGCCACACAAAGTGGGATGAAAACATGGGACATAAATCCCGATGTCGTAAGACACGCAAGGCCATCATGGCCACAAACAAGAAACAAGTGTGCACACAAAATAAAGGGCAACGCCTACATACAATAAAAACAATGTAACAAACAAAAAGTATGGAAACCAATATCCTGCATACCTAATGTTACACATGAAGCACCTGTTAGCATGTTAGAAAGATAACTAGTATGTCAAAAGCATGTATAACCATGTAATGTAAAGTGCTAAGTACAAAATGAAACAATAGTACCATGAGAGACGAATGTGGATTCCCCAATGACCAATGTAGGAAGGGTAGAAGGAGAGCATCCATGCTACATGTAAGAGACCCAGATCTCCGCGATCACAACTAGAAAAATACATGAATGTTCATGTGTGGATGATAAATATAAATGACATACAAGTAATGGAACTAGCATATGTAATGAAGGGACCATGAACAAGTAAAAGTAAACAAGAATAAAAGTAACAATAATATGCGTATGTTGTGGATGGATGGAATGGAGTGCAAGATGGATTAATAGGGGTTGCGTGCCCCCAAATGAATGGAAGTGTATGTAGTGAGGTTCATTTTTTTCCCTCAACAATCAAGAATGTATTGTAAATGAGAGTACATCATAGGGAAATGTTCAAAGTGTGTGTTGTGTTTAATGCACTATGAGGAATGTGTATGTGTAATGATGAGATGCAACCTAGCAACAATGTGTGCATGAACCCTATAGTTGAAGCATATATCACAACCAGATGAACATATAAGTGATGATTTATCCTAAGCGTATATCACTATAAGATGAATGGAGGAGTGATGATTTATCCCTAAGCGTATATCACTACAAAATGAAAAGAGGGAGTGGTGATGTAACCTAAGGTGTATACCATTACAAAATGATAAAATAGGTGACAATTTAGCATAAAGCATATGTTAGTAGCGTAGGATTGTCACGTGATGAAAGGTTGAATTATAATTGCATGATGGATGTAAGGTCCATTTGATTTACAAACCCTCGGCAGTCGATTATGGACCGAGGAACTAAATTACGTCATCAAGTAGTGAGTGCAACACATAGAAGACAATGTAGTGTATGTAACGATAAAATTCGACCATGTGATGAGTGGAATATGGAAGTACATGATGTGTAAGATAAAACACAAAGAGTGTAGAATGTGTAAAATGTAATGTATAGAATGTATGTATATAGGCTAGTAATGTAGGATGTAAGATGATGTAACACTAGACTCATATGTAATGAAGACTAGGATGATATATGATGTGTAAATGTGCAAATGTCAAAATTTTGTAGACTAAATATAGAATATATGGTGTATAACACGTAATGTGTGATGAAATTCCATGTGTAATTCTTATAGTACAGTGTTTGGGGTTCATTTATAGTAATCCCTTAACATTCGGTGTGAACCGAAGCACACGAGTGTGTTATTGGGTAATGTAGATGCTAATATGTGCAATGAATATACCTATGCGAGGACATGAGTGTATGATAATGCAAAAATGAGAAATGAACCTATGATAATATGATGGTGGGGGGATGTGTTAGAAGCTATGCCCCCAAGTGTGTGTAAGAAGAACGTGTAAAGTCATCGATAAGGGTGTCACCTACCAAAGACCAAGTCTATGTTTAGCAGTGGAAGCATGTGGAGCGTATGAACCAAAATGCATATCAAGTGTAACATGTGTGGATTGTTATGAAGTATTAACATGATGTGGTGGAGTTTGTAATGTGTCTTGACTACTAGTAGGAGGGTTAGTTGTTGGGATGAAAGTGATTGTTTGAAGCTTAGACTTGAGAGGAGGCCAAGTTGCATTGAGTCTCAAAGGAGACTACTTAGGTTGACTTGGTAATGTAGTAGATGACTTAGTAGGAGGGGTTTGTGAACTAATTTCAATATGTGGTTGAATTTTTTGACTTGGGGATACCGTAGGTGATTGCTTAGGTGGATCGTGACTAATCGAAGAAGGATTAGCCTTAAGAGCCCATATGGATGTAACCTTTGTAATAGGATGTTGTGCATTAAATTAAATAAGATCTTGACACTTAATAATTTTTACTATGTAATGCAAAGTATGGAAATCACTGTCATTTTTTCCATTGGTTCGATGATAATTACAGGATGGACGACCTTTATATTTTGCTAACCGATAAGGAGAATAATACTACATATGTGGTAGAGTGATCAACTGATGATTAATAAGGTGAGGAAAAATTTCACGTGGAATAGTATTGTGCTCAAACATGAGAGGCTCGAGTAATGACGTATCTTTAGGTTCAATCATATGACATGTATTAGACATAGAGTGCATATATGATGGAAAAAGAGCATAAACATGGGATTGAGAAACATCCTTACGCTATTGAATTTTAGATCTCGAGATGTGTTTATGGATTCCATAGCTGCAAGATTATCTTGAAATAATGTATGTAAGGCTTGAATCAAGTCCAATAGGGGTTGAGTAGATGGAGACTCACTAGGGTCATTAAATAGACAAGCGAGCATAGGACTTAGTTCATGTGGCAGCATATTGTCATCATAATACTTGGTGTCTAAGGATTTTTTTAAAACAACCTGACAATTAGGGTATCTCCTAATTAAATTAGATAAAGAAACTTGACCCATGATAGAGGAAAAATGAGGATCCTAAGTGTGAAAGATGTTGGGTTCACCAAAATGATTAACTAAAAGTATATCACTAACTAGCTATGTAGTGGGAGGATAGTTAATCTAAGATATGAACAACTATAAATAAAGTAAATAAATGCAAAGAAAGAATTATGTAAATAATCTAAACAATTGCGTAAAAGGAAATGCTAACACTAATGTGCAAGAAGGAAGAGGAAAGAACTCAGCTGAATATAAGATGCTCTTAGGACAGTGTCGCAATAATGAATGGAAAATACGGAGCAGGAACTACATGTGCCGAGTCCCGAAAGGATGAATCTAGAGTATATAACTAGACTGAAGCACTTGGAGATGGACTGAGGTTCCTGTGGGTGCTTTGGTTTGTAATTTTGGTGCCCTGGTCTATGTAAAAGATCTGAAACTAATCTCTACTAGGTTGGGAGGTGATTTGGAACCTTTGGTGTGTGTCATATCAAATTCACCATGCTCTTTCGAGATGTCGCTAATGATCCAAGATGAAATAAATACCTGCAGACCCAAAAATAAACATCAAACCCTAAAAAAATGCATATGAAGGGGTTAGAATGACCTCAATAGATACAATGGTGGACACACTAATCGAGCATTATACTACATCTCGGACCCGATGTAGTTATATGTGCAAGTTTGTGTGAACATGCCCTAGGATTCTCTTGTGTCACCACACACTTTGGAAAGTAGCGAACAATAACTATGTGTAGAAAATGTAATACAATGTGTGCATGGAATAAAATAGAATCCCTCCCCCTATGAAGATTGATGTAAATTCCCTAACATTGTGCCTTGTGATGGAGCTATGTGGATGCAAGTGATCTCTAATGTAATAGATGGATGTAACTCTAGATAAGTGATAGTAATAAGTGATGCTAGGTCCACCATTATAGTCTCATAACTTTATATTTATAGGGTTATCTTGGTTTAATTTTGTAATTAACCTTTAAAACGCTAACCACAAGAAAGATAAAGATATCAAACGGATAGAAAGATCCCAAAAAGATGTGGGAAAGAGTAAAAAGTATTGGGGCATCCTGGTGGGACCAGGCACCACAGTACTAATGCTGGTGCCTTAGTCAAGGCTAAAATAACATGGGATGAAAAAAGATGACTAGGAATATAGGTGTAAGAGGTTGGCAATGAATAAATAAAGTAAAATAAGATGGCAAAAATATGGGGGTTAATTAGTACTTTCTTCACTCAAGAACCTTCTAAATAGTAATATGAGACCAAGATAAATAATGTCTAAAGTGCATGATTTTGTGACTACATAAGCAAGTAGGTGAAGAACAAGCAAGATTACATAGGTAAGTCTTAATGGATAGAGATTTTCAGACCTTTGAGATATGAGGTGAGTTTTAGCAGTGATAGGATGTTTTCATGATGCTTCATGGAAAATTTTAGGTCACTCTGAAGAAGGAATTACAAGATATGTCGGTTTTGGCAAGGCCGAGTATTCTAGAGTATATTTTTAAAGAAAACTCTGACCTTATAATGCTCATTGTGAACTATGATCTTTGCATGGGGACATGATATATTTGGAGTAGATTTATAGGTCAGTTATGAAGGTTTCATAAAAATAATTAGGTGGTTTTATCATTATGGTTTTATGAACTATTGTTAAGAAGATAAGTTGCTTTGAAACCCTAGCTAAAAGTGACTTAGAGAAAAAGAGGTATGATGAGGATGTATTGATTGATTTTTCCAAAGTGATGATTGTATGTTGTATAGGACTCCTCAATATTTACATAAATATTAATTAGAGTATGTGACTATATGTGAGCCCCACCTGAAAATGATTATTTATGAAGAAGTCCAGTTTAAGGTAAAGTTCTCCAAAGAAGTTGAAAAATAAATTGAAATTATTTTTTATATATGGAGTTTTTATAGATGTCCATGATAGTTTTAGATAAGGGTTGAGCTTCTAAATGAAAAAGTGTGCCCTATTTACGAAGATTGGTTTTTGGGCAGTTTGGAGCATCTTGTGGTAAAAATGAAATTACAGGATCTACAAGAGGAGTTAGGACTACAATAAAGCTTTATTGTGATCCTGGTTCAAAGATATTTCCAATTATATATCAAATTTTTGTTTTTATATGGTATGAAGAAGTTATGACCTATTCTTTTAGGGTCAAATCTAGAGGATGCTTGGTTTGGCAAGGTCTCAAGTAGCTTCATGAGTTAAGATGATTTTTCTTAGTTTTCATGCTTGGTGAAGGTTATTGAGTGCTTAGAAAAAATGTATAAGGGTGTTCCATTATTTGGTTAATCTTAGAAGTGTATTTTGAGGTGATGGAGCAAGTTGAGCTCAAACTTAGTTCTTGTGTCCTAGAAGGCTAAAATAGCAGTTTTAGAGATGGAACTGGTTAAAGGCCTTCGACTTGGAGTTGGAAGGAAAATTAAAATGTTATGGAAATAGGATTCAAATTTATTTCCAGTGGTATATGTATTGTTATGAGATGAGGTGATTGGATAGGTCATTTAACTTAGTTTGTGAGGAAGAAGGTTGCTTCATTTTCAAGACAAGTTTTCTCAAGCTAAAATATTGAGGTAGATGATGCATGTAATAGATTGGTTGATGATTTATATCAGTTGGAGAGTGAAGAGGGATGAATTTTATTCCTATTTAAGGCCTTTGGAGGCCTTGAAAGTGACATCAAGGGTACAAACTAGTTGATTTTGTAAAATTGCTTTACTGGATAGTGTAATTTTGTGAAGAGGAAAGTTAGCATGGTTTTCACATATGGATGTTTCATGAGATCTATAAATCTTATTTGTGATCTAAAAGTTTTGGGGATTCCAATGAGTGGTTACATGCCATAGTTTAATTGTTCTTGGGTGGTCTTGAGGCTCAAAGTGAAGACATGGTCCTGAAACAACTATTTTGAGAAGGATATGAGCCTTCTTGAGTGAGTTATGAATAATTTGATTGGTTCAAGATAATTAAATACCATTTATGATTTTAATATTTTATATTACACATGTATAAGGAAATTTTAAGCTTGAAAAATCATGGTTATGGTGTTTGTGGTTTTATCTCATCTAGGTGATGGGGTTTTGAGTTGTTTTTGAGCTTGTTTAGTGCATTTGGGCATGGCCGACCTATATGGGTCCACTTGATGAATTTTTATAATATTTGTGTTATATTTTTACACTGCTTTTGGTCAAAATAATGGAGTGCTAGTATAGCTTGTGTTTGAAAGAAGAGAAGTGTATAAAAGTGATGTTTTGAGTTCATTTTTTAACTAGTGCTCTTGGAGGGAAAAGTGCAACCCATGTAGAAGTGTGTAACAAGTATGAAGGCATGATTTGAGAGATGAAAGAGTTTTTATAGGTTTAGGAATTATATAAATCATATTTGAAATTATTTTATTTAAAGAAAAGTCCAATAATAAGAAGATATATCGAGTTGAAGGAATGAGGGTTTGAAGGAAGTGTGTGTGAAATGAATTTGTGATCTCCATCAGTTGTGGAAATAAAAATATTTGTATATATTCATCTTCAGATGGTTGATTTGGTTCTTAGTCATATTAGGGGTCTTTATCCTCCTTGTGGAGTGGGTACTTCACTAAATTAGAGATTGGTGCTCCTTATAGGGTTGGTGTTCTACTAAACTAGGGGTTAGTGCTCCTTATGAAGTTGGTGTTTCACTAAATCACTTTACTTTGTGTAATATAAGTAGAGTTTCAGTTGGTTTTCTTACTCATGAGGGTTTCCCACTTACATCTTATTTCTATGGGTTCTCTCTCATGTGTTATGGTTATTTGAATGTATTGTGTATACCTAATAATCTCTCATTGAATGAATGGATGTTAATAGATGCTGAAATTAATGGTAAATGAAATAAGAAATTTATACGACTGGTTCACCCCCAGTCCATTCTTCTTCCAACATAATCATGGACATTTCAAATTCTCTTCATAAAGCATCTACAAATTTATGATTCATAAGTTCATTGTTTCCCCAAATATGATATCATCCACATATACTACAACAATTAATAAATGTCCTTCTTCATTTTTGATATACAAGTTACTATCAACAACTCCTCTCTTGAAACCTTGTTCAATCAGGTACTTGTCAATTCTTCCATACTAGGCCTAGGGGCTTGCTTTAGTCCATAAAGTTCCTTTTTCAGTTTTCATACATAATCCTTCTCATTTGTCAAGGAAAAACCATCGGATGCTCAATGTACACTTCTTATTCTAGATTACCATTCAAAAATGTAGATTTGACATCCATTTGATACACCTTAAATCCTTTAAACCCTGCATATGCTAGAAATAATCTAATGGCTTCCATTCTAGCTACTGGAGAAAATGTTTCATCAAAATCAACTCCCTCAACTTGTGCATATCCCTTATAGACCAATCTAGCCTTGTTTCTTGTAACTTCTCCATTCTCATTGAGTTTATTTCTGAACACCCATTTAGTTCCAATAACATTCTTATCCTTAGGTCTAGGAACTAATTCCCAAGTTCTATTATTTTCAATCTGATCTAGTTCTTCATTCATAGCCTTTACCCAACAGTCATCCTTGTTTTCTTCTTCAACATTTTAAGGCTAAAATTAGATAAAAAGACAATATTTTCTTGGTTTTAAATACTTATCAATTTCCTTCTTATTTTTACTCCAAAATCCTTCTTCCCTAGGATTTTATTTTCAGGATGGTCTCTTCTGATCTGTCTTGATGGAGATTTGGTGTCTTGTATTTCTTCTTCTTCATCTTATTCTTCACCTATCTGCACAACATCTTCTTCTTCTTTGGGATCAGTCATTTGTAGTGCCTCTTTTGTCTTGAGAGTGGACCTCATGGGATAGGATTCATAAAATTTCACACTTGCACTTTCAACTATTGTCTTCAACCTTTTGTTGTAGCAAATGTAAGCTAAGCTCCTTGAAGAGTATCCAAGGAATATACCTTCATCAGACCTAGAGTCAAACTTACCTAGATTCTCTTTAGTCCTTTTGATAAAGCACCTGCATCTAAAAACTCTAAAGTGTTCTACATTTTTGGTCTACCTTTCCATAATTCATATGGGGTCTTATCATTATTTACCCTTGTCTAGACATCTGTTGAGGATATAAACAACTCGACTACCAAGTAACTTAGATTCATTTAGGATGGTTTTTTCCATCTATTGAATATTCCTAATCTTTCTTTCAACTACATAATTTTGTTGTGGTGTTCTAGAGGTTGAAAAATGCCTTCTAATGTCATGAGTTCTACAAAAATCATCAAATAAATCAGACAAAAACTTACCTTCATTATCTGATCTAATGCTTTTGATTCTCCCATTTTTCTCATTTTCAATAAGAGCCTTGAATGACTTGAAAACATAAAATTACTTTGATTTGTTCCTAAAACAAGTAACCCAAGCATACCTTGTATAATAATCAACTAGTAGCATGAAATAATAATATCCTAAAGCACTTTCAGTTCTCATAGGTCCACAAAGATCATTTTGGATCAATTGTAGAGGACTAGTGGTAGAGTCATGTTCCTTGGTCTTGAATCTTCTTCTAGTCTGCTTTCCATGAAGGCATGATTTACATAAAGTATCTTCTGGTTTGTTGATTCTTGGCATGTTCTTCACACAATTGTTAGAACTAATCTTGACAAGATTATCAAAATTTACATGGCCTAATCTCTTATTCCACAACCAACTATCATTCATCTTGCTCATAGACACATTTCTTTGTTGACCTCTTTCAATATGTACATGTTATTTTCAGTCCTCTTAGCTTTGGCAACAAGCTTACATGTTTCTCTTTTTTTGATTTTACACCCCTTATCATAAAAGGTTAGGATATACCCTTATTTTCACATTTGACTTACATTGAGAAGGTTTTGTTTCAGTCCCTCAACATATAGGACATTATTAGTGAGAGTCTTCCCATTATCCAAACTCAATGTGCATAGTAGTTTTATCACCAAACCTAAAAACCCTGATGTATTTTTATTTAAAGAAGTGAATTTTATTTTTTCACCATTCATATGAGCAGAACACCCACTGTTAATATACCATATCATATTTTCATCTTGACTATGAAAGGTAGTTTGAGAAATTGACACTCTTCATCTTTTGTCCTTGATTCTATAAGACCTAAAACCAAAGCATGCTCTTCCTTATCTTCTTTTCATTATTCATCAACCTTAAAAGTAGATGGAGATGGAGAACATACATCAAGGATGGAATCCCATATGTCAAACCCTAAGGGTTTCAAACAAGCTCTCATTTTTATTAGAGGAAATTATTCAACTTGAAATGGTCTACCTACCATATAAGTGCTTCAAAGGATCTCCTTTACAATGATTAAACTTATCTAAAAGGACATGCTCTGATACCAATTGTTGGAAGCACAATGAACTGAGAGGGGGTGAATTAGTAATTCAAAACTCTTAACAAATTCAAATTGACATGCATATACCATTTACCATTCATATATGCATTAATGTGATCTTAACATTATATAACAACCATTCACAAGAGCATAACCATGAGAGAGTAAACAAGAAAAAATATGTAATTGGGAAACCCTAAAGAGGAAGAAAACCCACTGAAACTTTTGATTATATTACACAAACCAAAAGACTTGCATGAATATGACACATCACACAAGATTTGTTTAGTGAGGCACCAACCCCATAAGGAGCACCAACCCCTAGAAACCCTTGTTGATATTACTCACAACAAAGGACTTGTATGAATATTACTCATCACACAATTTTTGATTAGAGGACCACTTTAGATATTCTTCTAACACATATAGTTGATAGTGATCACAAAATTTAGCTCATACACCTTCAAACCCTCTTCAAACACACCTTCTCCTACTTACATCAAACTTGTTCAAGCATAGAATGATTTGGACAAATACCCTTGAAAAATATCTCTTCATCACTCTTCAGACATTCACACACTCTCTCAAATCTGTCTTAATGCCCTCATATCACTTTCACTCTCTCACCTAGCTCACACATTTTCCCTCTCACAACATCGGTTCAAAATGAACACTTACATGCACTTTTATACATTACTTAGCTAACCATGACCCTTAATTTTGGTCATACCAACTTAAAATTATACCTAAAAATTCATATAAATCAACATGAAATACCCATATGGGTCAATAATGCACCAAGACACTCAAACTTGCACAACTAGGCCAAGAAGCCTAAATCCTTCTCCACTGAGCTCATCAAGGACTCTAAGCACTCATTCCAGATATATCATGTCTCCAAAGGATTCACACATGTCAAAAAAATATATCAGCATCTTCCATTAGCTCACAAGACTCTACATCATTCATTTTTCTCACTTCACCTAGTAGGAGTGTTTCCTACTCAAATCAGGCACTTCTTGGAACAAATATTCATAAATGGAGTCCAAGATCACACCAAAAATACTAAAATATTCCATGTGTCCACCTATTGGAAATATAATGACATGTATAACACTTATAAGAAAGTTATACTTTATGAAACATCCAACAAAGTAAATGAAACAATGTTTCCTCTTCGTAAAACTAAATTGCCCAAGAACCAATTTTGGAAACTTAATTTGTTTGCACCATTTATGACAAATTGAAGACTTATAAATGAATTAAATAGGAATAAAATCCATCCCTCTTCACTCTCAAGTAGATATATATCATTTTCTAAGCCAAAATATTGGTCTTCTACATCAATCTTCTCACCACAGCAATGTTTTCCCGAACCACCAAACTATGTCAACTTGTGACCTTATTCATGTCACCTCAACTCACTTCCAAATCTCAACCAAATAATACCAAACATCACATGATATGCATAAAACACCTTTAAGGACATAAAATTTCATCACCTTTCCCACAAGTTCTCAACCACTTCCATTCACTAAGATTACTAAAACTGCCATGTTGGCCCAAAAATTAGTCAACCTATTTTGACTTGTGTAGGTCACGAAAACACCTCACCAAGCTATAAAATTACTTAAAACATGTATCAAAGATCCCATACTCCTCGTAACACTAATTTAGTCATATGTTCTAGTGGAAAACCTTAGAGAGAAACCTTCTTTCCTAGAAACTAGCATATTTGAGTGGGCTAAACTAAGTGTCATTATCTGAAACCACCACCATTTGAAAGATGGGAGAGTCCTCTTAATTATACAATCATCACATTTTATTATCCAATCCATTATGGTCTCACACAAAAAATATTTATTCCATCTCTATCAAACTACAATTTAAGAAGGGTTTTTACCTTCTAAACTTCTTAAGAATCGCTTCATAAAAGATACGGCCTCATTTAACCTCGCTCCAACTCGAAACCTTATTAGTTCCATTCTCCATCATCCACAAATGGACTAGCATCCCATGCAAAGGTTACACATGTCAACCAAGTCCATTTCTCTCATATTGAGCTAGAAAACATGCTTTCTTGTACCCTATTTTGGTCAAAACACAATATCTTACAAAATTCTCATCATGCTAACTTGAAATTTTTCTCACACCTCTAGGAAAAATCTTTTCATAATATTCAATCATCACTTTGTCATAAATATCTCTGCATATTCACCACCACTAGGACTTGCATGACTAAGCCTTAGGTTTTGCATGTTTTAGGTCACAACCATGCTCAAAACCACCAAAAATTGTCTCTGCATGATGAATATGATATTTTATACCTTCCTGAGTGTTTCCAAGGTTTCACACACATCTATAAGTGACTATCATTCCATATTATTCCTCCAAACACTAATATTAGGTCTAGTTTAGACCTAGACCAAGTAGGTAAACAACATACATGTGCTTTCAAGCACTCTAAAAGCACATAACACACTTGATAAAACAAGTCTCGCGCCCCTTCATGATTTCATGAGCTAGTATACCTCTTAAATTGATGAAAATTCCTTAATAGGTTTGTAATCACCTAGACTAGGTCTAAATGAATACCTGCAACCATGTCTTCAACCTATACCTACACTTTAAGACTCACATGGTTGTCTCAATAATCTTTAATCATGATTTCTATGCCTCTAACATGATCCTCAAGACACCATGAAACTAAAACCATCATGAGATATCACCTATGTTGACTAGGTCACATGATTAGTCTTACTAGGCCAATCCATTCTCATTGTCTTCATTCTTGCCATCATGCTACAACTTGATTGACCATGTCATCATCATGACACACATCCTCTAGCACTCCTAGATCATCTTCTTTGTCATTAATGATATTTTACATCAATGAAAACAATCTAACTCACACATGCCAACAACAAGATCTTGTTACAACGAACTAGGTTTCTCATAATGATAATATACATGATTTTAATAATGTAGCAATTTCTAGTGACATAGAACCTAATGATTATAAAGGGAATGCCTTTATTTATACTAATTATGTGATAAATTATTTATCTTACCATACTCTTCATGAAAATAATTTTTAAATTTATTACTCTTACACCTCTAATGATGAAATGATTGATCATGTTTTTCATTTTTATAATATTGTAATAGAAAATGAAACTCTTGATAAGTGTGCTCATATTACAAATGAATGTGCTCTTCCTTATTTAATTATAGATAATAATAAAATTATGATTTTTCCTATGTAATATACTAATGATGTATCTACTTGTGTCGCTTCCCATATTATTATAAATGATATTGTGGAGAATACTAGTGTTGAACTTGTCTCTTAAGGGAACTAAAAATTCTATTTCTTGTCACTGTGAATGATGTTATGTTCTCTAATATTCTTATTAAAAATGTATTTCCCGTTCTTATTAATGATGTATATTTTAAACCAAAATTTGATGCTAATATTATAGCTTTTGATGTTACACCCTTTCATAATATTGGTGCTCTTAGTTACGATGTGTTACCTCTTACTCCTCCTAGGTGAAATAGTGTTCCTATGGAGACTAGTAATAGAAAAGTGCAACCTCTCAATGATCTTATTTATAATTATTATATCCATACTAAATAGGTTATTTATTTGATACATCATAGGGGTTCCTTATAACAAAAATTTCATGTCTTATCCTTAGAAAAAACTTCTATAAAGCTTGGATTGACTTTAATGCTATATAAGGCACGTTGAGCCCAGTTTGGTCAAACGTGAGTTAAAATGTGTAATATGAGAGAAATGGTTTGAAAAGAAACACTTAAACATTTTTGTATTTTAAATGTTTATTTCCCCCTCCCATTACCTCTTCCATTATGTTATACTATTGATAATATGACAAAGACCTCCATGTCCAAAAAAATGATTTTTGCTCATAACTCCATAACCGTGCACCCGATCTCCGTGAAAATTTTCCAAAATGCTCCTTTTACAAACTAATTTCACATGATCCATCACTTGGAAGCTGAAATGTCATGATTTATTTTATATTTGAGAAATAATTTTCCAGCCATGAACTCCATTTTTTCCTAGAGCAATTGAAAATGTATTTACATTTTCCCGATGACTCAAGTGAGCCAAATTGCCTGAAATTTGGAGTAGATGATCCTCATAAAATTAGATTTCATTTGATCCATTTATCACATGATGAAGTGGATTATTTTTAGGGATATGGAGGACTGATTTTTATCTCATTATTCTTCCCTCCTCATTGAAATGTTCATTTCCCGATGATCTAGTGAGCCAAATTGCTTGAAATTTGGAGCAAATATTCTTCATAAAATCATCTTTCATTTAAGCCATTTCTTACATGATGAGGTGGAATATTTTTGGATATATGGAGGACTGAGTTTTCTCTTAGTATTATTCCCTCTTTGATGAATTTATCACTTTCCCACTAATCTGGACGAGAGAATCATCTAAAATTTGGAGTAGAGCATCCTTGTAAAATAACAAAACTTTTGAGACCACTCTCATCTCATTCTGACACCCAAAATACCCACTTCTAAAAATAATAAGTCTTACCAAGATTCACATTCAATAAAAATTGTTGTAACAGTTCATTCTCTGATTTTTCATTACTCCTTGCATATCAATAACACTCAAAAGTGCCTAATTGAGGCACTTACTAAAAATCGGCATAATTGAATTGGAATTATTAAAAATAGAAGGCGTTAAGATTGTTGTCAAAATTTCCACTCTTAATCATCTCCCATTCATCTCACTGAATTTTTCACCATGGATCTCAAACAGTCAAGTTTGGATCCAATTTCAACTTCAAACATTGAGTATCCTAATAAGAGTGACAATGATGTAACAAGTATGGAACTGGAAGACTTGAAAATAAGGATGTTGATTGAACACCAAGCAGATGTAGAGGGGAATACATTCTCATTGGTTTATTTAGAGTTGGTAGGGTCACTTTTTCAAGAGACTAGATGGTTCAATCCATCCTAGTAGTCACAGAAAAGGGTCATCATGTTTAAGTGATTCAGAATTCATCTCAGTCCACACAATGCAAGTCTCATAGTAGTGTTTTTGAACACTTATTCAATGCTTTGGAGTGTGTCCACATCTCATAGAAGGAGGAGGTTGCAATCACATAGTGTTTCAATTCAACATGAGGTCAAAGGAAAAGAACTTCATTCTCATATAATTCTCTTAAGATCCATTAGATGCATGATCTTCATCACCGAAAGCTTCCTACCTCTAGATCATCACTTCACTCTATTCTCCTCTCTCTTCCCTCTCTCTCTCTCTAACATTTTATTTCTTCATTGGGAATTTAATTTTTCACTCTTTCATCTTATTCACTTAAGTGGCCTTATTTTACATTGTAAAAGTCCCTTTTCAAAAATAAGAAAAGGACTTAATTTCATTCCTAGTGAATGTGAAAGGTCACAAGTGGTGGTGAGGTGAAAAGTCACATGGGGAGATGAAGAGAATTTTCATAAGTTATAAATTGGTATGGCCTCTACATTCTAAAGGGTTATCATTTTTTCGTTGTTATAAGTTTATAAAAAAATTTGACACTCGAGAGTGGGGTGAATCAGTATAATATGATTTTTACTTATTTAAACATTATCATTCATAACATCATTAATTACATAAGATATAAAAATTGCACAACATAGTATTTATGTGGAAACCATTTTGGGAGAAAAACCAGAAAAAATATTGATTAAAGATACTATCCAAATTCAATCAAAAATTAATTATTTTACAAATGTTTGTAGGCACCAACCTATTGGAGACACCAATCCCCAATGTCAAGAACCAACTCAACAATGATTTGTGAGCACCAACTCACTGGAGACACCAATCCCCAAGGCCTAGAACCAACTCATAAATATTAATGAGCTCTAACTCACTAGATACACCAATCCTTAAGGACGAGAACCAACTTAGCCATATTGGTGAGCTCCAACTCACTAGAGACACTCGATCCCCAAGGCCGATCACTAACTCAAAAATACAACAATTCAAATTTTGTAGTTTCTTCTTCAACCTGATGATGGCACATATATAAATATTCACTTATTAATTCTAATTCTATCCACCCACACTTCACAGTCACTTACTTCATGCTCCGCTATCTCTTTGATATTTTTCAAGAATACAACATTCTAATATACTTGAGTTTTCTCTTTCTCTCTTCATCAATATTTATGATGTATTTTCATTAATCACTTCTCACTTCTTCCTCTCTTCCTTTATTTTTCAAATCAACATCATAATCCCATAATATCACCCTTTGAATCTATAATTGAATTCATTTATATACTATGTTCAATTCATGAACATATATGAATTTTCATGAGTCAACATTTTTTATATTAATTGGCATGAGTTGTCCTTTACTTGAATTATATTTTACAATTTATTGAAACACATGCAGACATCCCTTATTTTTTATTTGACCCATTATTTTTCTCACCATCATGGAATTTACTCAACTACCATGGAAAAATATTCCTTCCTCAACCTTTCCTTACTCATCCTTTCACAAAGGTCAAAACTTTCTAACTTTTGTAGCCCTTTCTCCAACACCCTTGGATTATTATTAACAACCATGACCCATTGGCAGCATTTTTGAAGCACTATCACTACAATAAGAAAACTATCACCACCCAAGGAGTACTATTACCACTTGAAGAGATTTTTCACCAACCACGGAGTACTATCAACACCTCGTGGATCACTACCACCACCTTTTGAACACTATTGGACCCCATAGAACACTAAATTAGTTTACTTCAATGCAAAGAATGAAAATTTAAAATTTTCTCACAATATGACATCAATGACAATATTTCCAACTATTATTTGTTGGTTTTCACTACTACTAAACAAAAATAAGCTATATTATTTGATCTCCTATCCTTCGTTCTTCTACTCTAATTTCCAAAATTTCAAGCATTGTAATCTTATACAAACAAGAAGTAACTTTATGTCTCGATTTATTAGTCTTGTTATTTATTTCATGGTTGATTTATTCTTATTGAATGTGGACCCACTATGGCTAATGTGTGTGAAATCTCTAAGTCTACTCACAACATTAATCCCTCTCTCCATTTCCACATCTCCTCTTTACTTATCTTCAAATAAAATTTCTCCCTTATGCATTGTACGATCAATTTGCCATAGGGTTAGTAGATTATTACAGTGTGATCCTCAACCTAATGACCAGGTCATAGTTCTATTTTTCTTACATTCTGTTGGCTCCTTGGTTTACCCCCAGGAAGAGGAAAATGACACCAAAAGTGCGGGGAGATGGGGCGATGGAGTCAGACCCATGTGAAACATTGTTTTGTAGTTGGGGTGGGGTCTTCTTCGCTCACTCATCAACCCTTCTCGAGGGAATGATAGGGAGGCACCCGGACAAAGAGTGTGGTTGATATCCCTACTACTTTTGACTTCTACCTTCGTCAAGGTGAGAGGACTTGAAATGTGATTAGGGGAGCATAGGGTACGAATGGATATCATAATGAAATCCTAGATCCTTCAGATTCAACTATTGGGGTCATGTGCATCCATCGATTACAACACTCACTCAGAAAGAGTGGGCACTTAAACATTTCAAGCACCCGGAGACCCGATATGGACTGCTAAAGGTAGTGTTAGCCTAACCTACACATTGATCATGAGGGTTTACACAAGTTGTTTTTAGGTCAAAGATGGTGATCTTGGATCATGAGTGAGAACACACAAGATGTACGCATTGGAAATGTGTTCTCCCAGGAGGACCTGTAAAGTATGAATAAATAGTTTGAGATCATCCTAGTGCATTAAGATATTTACTAAAGATTGTTCATATTTTAGTGGGGATAAGAGGAGCTTCAATTGAAGAATTGAAAAAGGGGAAAATATTTCAAGGGTAACTGGGGGAAATAAACAAAAAAATGTCAACTCCCATTATTATATGAATACAAGTGAAGAAATGAACAAGCATTTTGCAGAGACTAGTTTGTAGGGAAAGCTTGGGAAAATAAAAATCTAAATTCCTGACAATCCAACTTAGTACACATAAGGCTAAATTATCCCATGCAAATCATGTTGAATAGTCTGTATGAAGGGACCCCAAAGATTTACAAATCAAACCACCAAATCCTACTTATTCCACAAGGAGATTTTTATAGGATTCAGAAATGATGTTTCTAGGTTCCCCCAAAAAATGTCAAATGCTCACACCCTTCCTAAACAAGAGCTAAGTAGTGACAAGATACTTTAAAAATTGAATTATAGCCACAATTCACACAAAATCATAACAAAATACACATATCACTTCCTTCTCAACATCATTTCACAACAAGAACAAAGGAAATATCACAAATCTGATGAATTTTCCAAGTGAGACCCATTAAACTTAGGAAAAACAAGGGAGACATATATTTACACTCTCAAATCTAGTTAATGATTGTACACATGCAATCATCTTAACATAGATTCCCGATAATTGAGTTACATAGCAAAAACCTTCATCATAAAATTGTGTCGTCTCCATGGTTGGTAGTGCGTCTGTAAATTCCCTCTAATTTTTCCCTCAAGAGCTTCCTGCCCTTTTTCCTTCTTTCCAAGACCTCCTCCTAAGAAACCCCCCTTTCTAAAACCCTCCTTAATTCTTATATATTGCCTTATCATCTTAGGGTTTTAGAGTATATTCCTTGGATCTCCAACAAACTATCACTTCCCTTAACTGCTTGGGGCCGCCAAATTTTCTTACTACCACCATGTCACTCATACATCATCACGACGCAACCAAATTTTTTTCCATGTCACATCACATTTAATATCAAAATTTCCACATGTATATAAGCATGACTTGGCCCAAAAACTTAATGTGACAAGACATTTTTGAAATGTGCAGGCCTTTAATCACTCCTCTGACAACACGTTCCACATAAATAGTTGATCTTTATTTAAACCTCACATGTACCTATAAATCGGAATGGGATATGGTATTAATAGCGAAATGATGTCCTTGGTACATCAAAGCCAATGCCATGCCTATTTAAGTGGTTCACTAGTCCTTCCATTCATCACCTATCTTTTTCAGAGTCTTTTGCTTTCTACTTTTCGATCAATTGTCTTATTTCCATGTCTTCTTCACCTCTGGATTTGAATCTTCCTCCTGGAGAGCTCACCAATTGGGTGAGAGATTCCAATTAACTAGGACAAATGAGAACCTTATTCATCATATTTTTAGCATAATGAGATACTGGGCCGATCCTCCCAATGTCTCATCTTTCCGAGGACATGCTTTCATCTTTCTTGCAACACATTTCAGAATTGTTCCCTTCATTCCCTATTTTTCAAGTGATCCATTTCCACTAGTTCACCCAAAATACCAGGTGGACACCAAATAATTGAAATCCTACTGATTCTCTACTTGCCCTTCTATTAATGGTGATCATTGGTGTTTTAACAAGGATTATTACCAACCCCTCAATTTGACCATGGAAATCACAATGCCCAACCTTCTACTTACTCAACATGGGGAAGAGCAACTTCCAAATACAGAGAATGCAACATAAGCGTCGACAACCTTAGAGGATGCCCTTGATGAGGTATGGTCAATGATAGGCACCCAATATTTTCCTCTCAAGAAGAGAAGAACCATGAGAGAGGGTTCTTCTAGCATAATTCCTCATTTCCCAATATCTGGATCTCCTCGTGATAACCAAAACATATATAAGAGGGGGATGTTCCCTTTTTGAGTGGGTAAACTCACCTGAAAGGAGAATGGAGTTCACCCAATTATTGAATGGGCCATGGTTAGGAACTTAGGAACTACTAGAGATGGGTATGTCTTGGGGTTTGGTGACTGATGTCCAATTTGTGTTTGGCACGGTGGCTCATGATGACTTCATTCAAGTAGGATGACCTCTGATAAAACATATTCCAGTGTCCCTAGTGAAGATGTGCATGCAAAGGAGTGATGTTTATGCTTTTCCCTTTATAAATATGTCTATGTATAAGTATGTGTATACATTTTTTTCAAGGGAAGGGGCCCCTAAAATAGAACCCCATTTTGTTCACTTTGTAATTGTTGCTCTAAGTTTCCTTTTTGTTTTCTTTTAAAATGTATGATGTGTGCAAATACTACTTCTTTAAAACATTCAAGCATGTCATGTATTTCCTATTTTATTTTCTCACAACAAAAACACCCTCAAAATAGACATTCCACCTCATGGTAACAACTTCATATATCACACATAACTGTATAAAATCAAGGGATAAATAAATGGGTCTTTTTCACCTCGCATTTCTTCATTCCTTTCTTACTTCACTCGATGGTTGGGTCAAGAAATAATCTAAATTTTTTCATAGTAAAATGACAGTAAATTGGGCCCTAGGCTCCAAAATATTATTTACTTTATAATTCAAGTAAGGATATTTTCTCGGATGTCAAGGAGAAACTGATTTTTGAACATTCTCGGATAGGGACCAAAATAGATAATACCCATCCGCTTTTACTATGGAAGATATAACCCGGATCGGAGTTCGAGGGAACTTTAGAGTCTATTTTTAGGTTAGGCTATGTGGTTCGAGATACCTAACCTTCAAACTTTGGGGATAAATTTCACTCACCATACTTACTTTTCACTTAGCAAAACATGTCCAAAGTCTGACCTTACGCCAAAATACAATATTTTTGTACCTCAAGTATGTGGAAATTTAAGAACCTTCATAGCAGCAATAAAACCAACTATATACTTAACCTCCCCATTGTAGAAAGAAGAATCTAGATCTTGAGATATATAACTCAAATTCAGTCCTCATCACGTATTTCTCCTTAAAAAGGATTTAGAGAATAGAACAATTAGAAAAGAAGAAAGACATGTATGGGTACCAACATCGGCTCCATCTCGGGGATGGAATCCCCAGTGGGTGTCCAAAGAACACTAGAAACAATACTAGAAGAAGAATACCAAACACCTATCCATTGGGAAATGGAGTCAAAATATGATCAAAATTGCAAGTCATCACCATGAGAGTAAAAACCAACAACCAAAAACCAACATAAACCAAAACAAGAACCAAAAAGGATAAAACACACAACTATACACTGTATAAGAAAACCATCGGGGTCCAAAGGAACCAAAAACCTCCATCAAAATCCACCTATATCCCATACAACATGTACTTGTCCCATCAAGATACACAAGTTAACCTACCAACTTCTAAAGGTAATGATCACAATTACTCAACTGAAACACATATTATCAACTAGTTTCCATCACCTAGAACCCTTCATTTTGTAGAAGCAAAATTATGTCTCCATTCATACTATAGACCCACTTTTCTCACCAGGCATAGTCCATTCATAAATGATTCCCTTTTCACAACACACCATATGATATAACAATCTGAGGACCTACATGTGTTTCTCAAGATGTCTAATAAATTTCTCTCTTTCTAGAGTAGATAAATCTCCATTCATCCAATCCTTTTAAACTCAACATAGGCATTAAGAAAATGATCAACATACTCACCTTTACTTGTATTTACCATACCTACTTTTGAAATGATATCATCTGCTCTCATTTTATTATTCTCAATAGCAGGGAACCGACACCAAACTCCATACACACATCAATCTCATTTTTTGAAGGGGAGGGACTAACTTGTATATTTGAAACTCATAATCCTTAGGTGAAATAACTTATTGCATCCCCAAAGGTTTGGGAAACAAGGAATACTCTATCAGTTGATCAGAAAACAGGGATCAAGAACATCCACCCCCTTTTATAGAAATCTAGTACTAACATCCTCTGGGACCAGATCCAAATCACCATCCTTATACCTTTCATTGACTGATACAATATTCTTAGTATTATTACCAAAGTGATATTCCCTTTATCCAAGGCCATTACACTAGTTTCAAGAACATATAAGGGGATCAACTCATCCACACTCAGGTCTGCAAAGTGTGCATGATTCATCCATGATTTCCATTTGTAGATTCATCTAAAAACTTACACCATATTCTAAGATGCTTCTCTTATTCCACTATTCATCAAGAAAAAGAAATTTCTTCTACTGAGGGAACACCTCTCGCTTATATTTAGCAATCATTTCATCCTTTATCATAACAAAATCATGAGTAGATGAAATACAACCTATGTCTAAAACCACTGTATCAAAGCCTTTTATCAAAACCTGACATATTCTGAAGAACACATTCTAGAACTCATCATCTGTTGGGCACGTAGAAGGTTAGTGGAAGACACCCCACCTCTTGGTTTGTGGAACCATGTGGCACATTTCTTCCTTTAGTGCCTAGTTTCATTTTGTCAACATTAAGCACATTGTCCACAACATAGGGGCATGGGGCATAAAACACTTGTCACACTAGACACAAGCATAACCAATCTGATCATTCTAGTCAACACATTCTTTAATCGATGTCTTAACACTTAACACATATCTATGATGTAAATTTCTTCATTCCTAAAACATATGAACTTTTCCTTCAACTGAATACATGGAATCTCCACCATGCCCACAGAAAAGGGAATAACATCATCGCTGAATTGATTTCCAAATATTGTTACCATTTCCATCCATGAACAAACAAAGCTCTAAGGTAAAGAATTAAACTAGTCTCTAGCATTTTCTTGCAGTGTTTACACAAATAACCTCATAAAAACATATTCATAACTCACCTGGTATTCATGCATCATTTCCTCAAACATGGCAAGATGTTGTTCCACGTAAATATAACCATACCCTTGAAACACATAAAATTTGATTCTGATGCCGATAGGTATCTGATGGGGGTATCCACATATTTTCTTAAAGTCAAAGGGTTTGAATGAACTTGGTTTAAAAGGACTTTAGAAGGACCACAAACCTCACTACTATCACAGATACCCATGGAATGCTTCACAAAAATTGACTTTTATAGATAAATCTTCACCTTATAAAGTCTAAATGACATAATGGTAAACATTGAACACAAAGTTTAAACAAGACATAAAATTCAATTGAAACACATAAAAATTGAAAAAAACCACTGGTCTACTACAACCAAAAGGATAACAAAGTCACCATTAGAGTGATAAATCTATAAAAATAAACTATACGAGGTCATGAGAGTAAATCACAAATCAAGACACATTTTTAAATGTCACAAAGAACCACAAAAGAAGGTCAAATCAAAAACCCATGAATACCCAATGTAGTTTCTCCCCAGTAATGGCACCAAAAAGGTGTTGGCTCCTAATTTACCCCTCGAGGAAGGGGAACACGACAAAAAAATGTTTGGGGAGATGGGGAGATGTAGTAGGACCCACATGAAACATTGTTTTGTAGCTGAGGGTGGGGTCTTCCTTCGCTCACCGTCCAACCCTTCCCGAGGGAATGATAAGGAGGCACCCAAACAAAGGGTGTGGCTGATATCCTTGCTTGCTTTTGAATTCTACCTTGGTTAGGGTGAGAGGACCCAAGATGCGGTCAAGGGGATCACAGGCATGAATGGATATCAGAATGAAATCATGGATTAGTCGATTAGACTATCGGGTAAGGTGCAGCCATCAAGTGCAACACTCACTTGCAAAAAGAGTGGTCACTTAATCATTGCAAACACCTCAAGACCCGATATGGACCACTAAAGGTAGTGTTATCCCAACCTGTATATTGATCCCGAGGGTTTGCACAAGTTTTTTATAATTTGATGATGGGATCTCAGATCGGGGGTGAGAACACGCAAGATGTGTGCATTGGCAATGTGTTCTCCTAGATGGACTCTGTAAAGTATGAATAAATAGTCTGAGATCCACGTAGTGTGTTAAGATGTTTGCTAAAGATTGTTCAAATTTTAGTGGGGATAAGAGGAACTTCAACTAAAGAATGGAAAAAGGGAAAATATTTAAAGGGTAATTGGGGGAAATCTAGAAACAAAATTTCAACTATTGTATGTCCCCATTATTACATGAATACAAGTGAAGAAATGAATGGGCCTTTTGCAGGAGATTGGTTTGTAGGGAAAGCTCCAAGAAAACCTAAATCTAAATTCCTAAAATCCATCTTAGTACACCTAAGGCTAAATTATCCCATACAAATCATGTTGAATAGTTTGTATCAAGGGACCCCCAAGATTTACAAATCATACCCCCAAATCCTACTCAGTCCACAGGAGAATTTTATAGGCTTTAGAAATGATGCTTTTAGGTACCCCCAAAAAATTTCAAATGATCACACCCTTCCTAGACAAGAGCTAAGTAGGCGACATGATACTTTCATAATTGAATTACAGCCACAATTCACACAAAATCATAACAAAAGACACATATCACTTCCTTCTCAACATCATTTCACAACAAGAACAAAGGAAATATCACAAATCCTAATGAATTTTCCAAGTGAGACCCATTAAACTTAGGAAAAATAAGGGAGACATATATTTATGCTCTCAAATCTAGTTAATGACTATACACATGCAATCATCTTAACATAGATTCCCAATAATTGAGTTACATACAAAAACCTTCATCAAAAAATTGTGTCATCTCCATGGTTGGTAGTGTGTTTGCAAAATTCCCTCTAATTTTCCCATCCCTCAAGAGCTTCCTCCCTTTTTTTCCTTCTTGCCAAGACCTCCTCTTAAGAAACCCCCTCTCTAAAAACCCTCCTTACTTCTTATATATTGCCTTATCATCTTAGGTTTTTAGATTATATTACTCGATCTCCAAAAACTATCACTTCCTTAAATTCTTAGGACCGCCAAATTTTCTTACTTCCACTGTGTCACTCATACATCATCACGATGCAACCAAATTTTTTCCACGTTCACATCACATTTAATTTCAAAGTTTCAACATGTATATAAGCATGACTTGGCCCAAAAAACTTAATGTGACAAGATATTTTTGAAATGCACAGGCCTTTAATCACTCTCTGTGCGACACGTTTTGCATAAATAGTTTATATTTATTTAAACTTCACATGCACCTATAAATCAAAATGGGATATGATATTAATAGAAAATGATGTCCTTGGCCACATCAACACCAAGGTCATGCCTATTTATGTGGTTCACCAGTCCTTCCATTTGTCACCTATTTTTTAGAGTGTTCTACTTTCTAATTTTCAATCAAATGTCTTGTTTCCATGTCCTCTTCACCTCTAGATTTGAATCTTCCTCCTAGAGAGATCACCCAATTTGGCGAGTGTTTCCAATTAACTGGGCCAAATGAGGCCCTTATTCATCATATTTTTAGCATAACAGAAACCAGGGTCAGTCCTCCCAATGTCTCCTCTCCGTAGACATGCTTTCATCTTTCTTGCAGTGATTTTTAGAATCGTGCCCTTCATTCCCTATTTTTCAAGTGCTCCATTTCCACTTAGTTCACCCAGAATACCAGGTGGACACCAAATAATTGAAATCCCCTTGGCTTCACTACTGCCCTTCTATTAACAGTGATCACTGGTGTTTGAATAGGGATTATTACCAACCCCTCAATTTGACCACAGAAATCACAATGCCCATCCTTCTGCTTACTCAACATGGGGAAGAGAAACTCCCAGATGCACCAGAGAAACATCTAAAGGTCTTAGAGGCTTCCCTTGCTGAGGTATGGTAAATGATAGGAACCAAATATTTTCCTCTCAAGAAGATAAGAACCATGAGAGAGGTTCTTCTAGTAGAGTTCCTCATTTCCTATTATCTTCTCCTCAGGTATGAGAACCAAAACATATATAAGAGGGGGATGTTTCCTTTCTTAGTGGGTAAACTCACCTAAAAGGAGAATGGAGTTCACCCAATTGCTGAATGGGCCATGCTTAGGAACTTAGGAAATGCTAGAGATGGGTATATCTCGAGGTCTAGTGACTGATGTCCAATTTTTGTTTTGTGTGGTGGCTCATGATGACTTCATTCAACGTAGGGATGACCTATTAAAATGTATTCCAATGTCCCCAGGAAAAGATGTGCATGAAAAGGAGTGATATTTATGATTTTCCCTTTATAAATCCATCTATGTATAAGTATGTGTATGCATTTTTTCAAGGGCAAAGGCCCCTAAAATAGAACCCCATTTTATTCACTATAATTGTTTATCTAAGTTGTCTTTCTGTTTTATTTTTTAAAATGTATAATGTGTGCAATTATTGCTTCTTTAAAACCATTCAAGAATGTCCTACATTTCCTTATTTTATTTTCTCACAACAAGAACACCCTCGAAATAGACATTTTGCCTCATGGAACAACTTCATATATCACACATAACTACACAAAATCATGGGAGAAAGAAGTGGGCCTTTATCACCTCGTGTTTCTTTATTCCTTTATACCTTCACTCGGATGGATGGGTCCAAAATAAGCTCATGAATTGTGTTACATCCAAACAAAAACAAATCGGGCCTTGGGCTCCGAAATGTTATTTACTTTATAATTTAAGTAAGGATATTTTCTCGGATGTTGGGGAGAAATTGATTTTTGAACATTCCCGTAGGGCCCAATAATAGATAACACTCGTTTGATTTTAATATGGAAGATATAACCTGGATCATATTTTTGAGGGAACTTTAGAGTCTAATATTAGGTTAGGCTATGCAATTTTAGGGATACCTAACCTTCGGGCTTCAGGGATAAATTGCACTCACCATACTCACATTTATCCAAACACATCTGAATTTGTGACCTTGCGCAAAACACAATCTTTCATGTATCTCAAGTATGCGGAAATTTAAGAACCTTCATAGCAACGATTAAAACCAACTGTACACTTGATCTTCTCATTATAGAAAAATGAATCCAAATATGAGAGATACAACTCAAAATCAGTCCTCATCACATATTTATCCTGAAAAAGGATTTAGAGAATAGAATAGTTAGAAAAAAGAAGATGGACATGTATGGGCACTAACACATTCAATAAATGGGATTCTCCCATACCCAATAAGGATGGCCCTAGGCCCGTGTCTATTAGCGTAAAACCAATAATTGTACTTGCAAAACTTTATTTCACCAACACTTCATTGGTAAAATGCACATCAAGATAATTTCGAGTCAAAATATTGTGCAAGAGACCATATAGAATGAGCCCAAATTTTCATACAAAAGTAAAAGAGGAAATTTACAACATGCTTTGGTGATGAGAGTAATAACACCTACTTGTTAATCTAAATGGGTAATTCCTATGGTAATAAGTATTGAGAAGGATGGCCACATTGGAATCTATGAAGATTATCAACAACTTAATGCAATATGTGTTTTTTATCCTTTCATAACACATTTCACCGTGGATATTTTAAACAAAGTTCTAAGGTGCGATATCTACATGTTCGCTAATAGGTTTTTTTAGTTACCATCAAATCCAAATAACAAAGGATAAACACAAAACAACATTTTCTACATAATGGGGATCCTTTTCTTACACCATCATGCCCTTTGGGCTAAAGAATGCACCTGTTGTGTTATCATGCATTATAGTTTCCACCTTTTAAGACTTCATTATGAATTTACTTTAAGTATATATGTTATCACCAAATCACAACACCCTCTGATTTACACAAGTGTGTGTGATTGAGCTCACGGTGTGACTGGGTTACATGGGTCCTATCTCCAAGTTTTAGGATTCGCTACTTGTGATAGACCTCTAGAGAAGGTTGGTTCCTCTTCCAAATCTAGTGAAAACTAACTCTAATGAAGGAAAACTACTGGATACTCCT
The DNA here is from genome assembly GCA_018340775.1 of Taxus wallichiana var. yunnanensis. Lineage (NCBI taxonomy): Eukaryota > Viridiplantae > Streptophyta > Pinopsida > Cupressales > Taxaceae > Taxus > Taxus wallichiana. The sequence continues at coordinate 511,418,177 of CM031238.1, read as the reverse complement.
AATCTATCACTTCTAAGGGACTAGGGAGAGAGAAAGAGCATGAAAGTAAAATAAATCTACACTATAGAGGTGATGCACCAAAAGAAGGGTATGAGAATAACTCCCAATGTGTGAAAATGAGAACAAAATATAGGTTAGAAAGGGTGATGATAGTTCCCCACAATCTAATAGCAACATTCACAATAACATTCCCAAAGAAACACAACAATAATGAACCTTGCAAGAGCATAAAGTAGACACAATACACCTGCAATAGAATTGAAGAGGCAAGAGGAATGCAAATAAACACAAAGCAAGGGAAGACACATCCACAAACTTACATCTATTGCTTCATTAATATGCACAAATCATTCTATTACAAAGGAAAGGCCTGGATCACCATGCAAGGAGTCCACTATGAATGCCTGTAGCACATCAGTTTCACAAAACCAAAATGAAAAAGTTTTGCTACTAAAATTATCCTCCTTTCACAATGAGACAACACTTCAATTTATAGAGAATGAAGAGGAGAGAGAGTAAACTCGGATTTTCCCTTTGCATCAATTACAAGGTACCCAAAATGGGTGGAAATCATGATAGCAAATCTTCAAAAGCCATCCTTGATTGATATGCAACCTGCAGTGAGAGAAAATTGTTTCCCATGCCCATTTATTGCATTTCCAACAACTCTCCAATAAACAATTTGAACTAGGTTCGTTTTCTACAAAATACACCATCTAATATACATAAATTTCTATATTTCTCGATTTCTGTGCATAGGTATAAAAATCATGGTTCCAACGAGACCAATTTTGTGAAAATCCGTTGAGGGACGCTCAAGTTATGAGCTTCTGAGTGACTGCAGCTATTTTTAGTTTGCGAGGTATTTATTCATTGTTGCGGGGTTGTGTATTAAATTCTAGCTGGGAAGATCATTTTAAAATATTTCTCCATCTCCAATGTTTCTACATCATGATTTAAATGATATGAGAATTTTAAAAATTCTTGGGGCCCACCATTGATTTGATTTCCTTTTGCAAGTTAGGGGTTAGGTGTAGGGGAGACCCAGCTCGACACTGACTCGCCGAGATGGCCATTTCTCATTACCACCAAAACCTCACTTTATATGCCGAGATCTTCTTTTAATGCACCGAGCTATACACCATTACCCCCTCTTTGGCAGTGGGTTGTTTTGATTGCATTAGCCGAACGTCTTACACATCCAACTCAGCACCTTGGGCATGACTCACTACTGTGACTCGGAGGCCACCTCATTACTCTGGTGAGCTCCCACTACCTTACCATGTGGCGAGCCATGCCTCGCATATCGCATATGCGAGCCCTCCGTAGCGAAATCCTCTCAACACAGCGTGAGCCCATTTGGGCCTTCAAACTCCACCTCATCCAAATCCTCTCGCTCACTGCACTCCTGTGGGAATTTCACCTTTGCATGCACAAACGGCCTGAGTGCTTCTGAATCCGCAACTCACTTCTTTGAGGCCATTTCGGCTTCTTCACTCACGAGTGTCCAATTTATTCTACCATCCCTGCAATGAATGGTTCTTGGCGAGTTTGGCCTTCTCACGCATCCGTAGCCCGAGTCTTTCGACATCTCCGCAACGCACTAAGCTTGCCGAACCCATTTTCAAAATTCACTAAGTCCTTTTCCAAAAACTTTTAGCTCGATCTGGGTCTCTTTTCCATAGCTTAATCTCATGAACTTACCACCTTGCAGCTACGCATAAGCTTTCACGAAGTTTGCAAACATCTCGGTGACTACAAACGAACTCACCCCTTCACTGTAATCTGGTAACGTTTGTATCTGCACCATCGTGACTTGCTCAAGCATATCGGCTCTGACCATCGATCACGTCTTCATAGTCCATTATGAAAAGCTTGATGGTTTCTATTAGCTCGATACTTAGCATGGTGCTTTCCCAACTCATTTCCACGAAACAACCTGGCGACCACTTTGCATGATTCGACCCCTCGCAACCAGTGTAGCTTGGTTTTCCCCAAATAACTTGATGAACTTCGTCTTCTACCCACAAATCATACGTTTCCAGGTAGGATGGGAAGAATCCATCGGCGCAACTGAGCTATGACTTAATATCGATGGCCCCTTAAACCTGGATCTTTAGACTTGACACCTCATTTGATATAGCTCGGTCTACAAAATTGAGCTCGGTCACGCCTATTGCGGCTCGGTCACCGTTGAACTGACAGCTTGGCATATGTAATATGTTAACTTCGAATAACTCGAGATATGGCTTGATATTGGCATTAAATTAAATTTTTGGCCATCTTACACAACTCAGTCCCCCACATTACCAATATAGCTCGATCAACATATAGAACCCGCTCGATAGCTCATTTTAATTGCAACAACTCAATCAATAGCTCGAACTTAAGTCGGTGAGCAATTTAGGGCAAGATTTCATTGTATCACACACCATTGAGGTCACTAGATGAAATTTTAAACCCTTTTAATATCCCTTCAAATTTTTAGTATTCCATCATGTCGAGGAGAGTTGAGAATCGATTCCAAAGAGTGTTTTGGAGTCATAATGATATACTTTTCCATTTTATTGCATGTGATCCCTCAGCTCAATTTTCACAATGTAAGTTTGCCCATTGTCCAATTTCGTCAGGGTAGTGAAATTGGATAACAATATCTAGATGAAAATATTATATTATGGTATTATCAAGGACCATTGTGAATCTTTATATTTAATGTTTTAGTTTTGCCAATAATTGTAAATAACATTGAACCTCAAAAAGTGCATCTTTACGACTCTTTTTCTACCTTTCTTGATCACATCATCTTTGAGGATGGTTTGTTATTTTATCCCATGAATATTGTAGTTATTCTTCAATCCGAGGTTCCACAAACTTAAGGGAATGAGATCAATTCCTTGGACATTACAAATATTAGAAAAAGTTATCTAAAGAATATGCAAATATTTCCACACGTCTAGAAAAATCATTTAAGAAGAAAACAAGTTTTCAATGGATGGACACATAGTAAAAATATTTCAAGACCTTAAAGAAAAATTATCAAGGGTATTGATCTTGTAATTCCCTTTACTAGAAAACAAATTTTCATGTACACATTGATACATTTGGCATGTAAATTAGTGTCATTATAGTGAATCCTAGAAAGGATAACATGGATCATCAAATCTTATTTTCTAGTCGAAATTTGGCACCAACATTGCATAACTACACAAAAATCAAGCACAAAGGAATCTCAATGGCATATCTACTACAAAAATTTCAACAATACTTGTTTTCTACCCCATATGTTTTCTATAAAGATAATATGACATCGAAGTGCATAGTATATAAGGTTTTTTTACATGGGTACATCTATCGTTAGATTATCCTCTTCCAAGAATTCCAATTCTCCATTGTGATAAATTTTGGTGTGAGAAATTTTGGACCAGATCATATCTTACACATTAACAATAGTGAAAATTCATAGGATTTTGAAGAATGCATGTTAGACACATAGATATTTAGAATTCAAATTATACCGATGAACTAAATGATAAAGTGGTCTTCCTACAATTTGGACTTGTGCCTACAAATTCAAACACCCAACAAAATAAATAGTCAAGTGGTACATATATCCCGATTAGCTCATATGTGGGCTATTATAGAAATTGTACCAAGATGAATTTTTTTAGATGTTTCATGGAACACAAATAGTAATATATCATGAGATAAGTACATGAATGAATAGCTAAAGTCACTTTGTCGGGGACACGATGGAATTAAAAATACTAACGGTTAGATTTTGGCGACAAAATATTTTCCAGATACCAAAGACTACATTAAAATATTTGACCATTTTCTGCACATCATAAAACCACATAGGTGTGATGAAATTCTCATGTGCCTAGTATTTACACATAAGAAATAGGCCATAGATATTTCCAATCATCTTTCCTTAGATTTGTAGCACAAAGATGCAAGATATATCATTATGACAACCGAAAATATCATACAATGGGCCGAGACCACACCCACTAAGGATTTTATAGCCATGTATGTTACAAGGTTCTTTTGGATAACATCATAAGCCACTATGAATCCCTTATTATTTTTACTAGTGATAAGGGAAATCATTTCTGAATGATAAATTATGCACATCCTACTCTTTGATTTTGTGATTTTGCACTACAAAACTATTCCCTACCATCCCGAGGAAAATTGCCCCATGGACACATTCAAATTTTTTTGGGAATACACTCATAAAATATATGTGATGTAGGAAGGAAAAACTAGGATGATAAGTTTTCTTCCATTTTATAGGCATATAGAATGAATTACAAGTACTTAGACAAAGCGAAACCATTACGGTTGGTGGTTGTCATGAAAGAAGTGCTACCAATGGAATTGATGATACCATAACTATGGATTGCATGTATGGGTAGCTTAGATGATGAATATTCTATTACGAACACGTCACAACATTTTTTAAACTAGATGAGAAGTGAATTCATGTCCATTGGATTCATAACATAGAGAAATCTTGGACAAAATCATGGCATGACTTGCCACATAAAGAATAATTTTTTAATCAAATGCACTCTTCTTATTCTCCATGATTCAAAATTTACACAATGTTCATGGAAATCAAGACACATTGGTTGAGATCATATGAAGTACATGATATTTTCCCATTGGGGCATCCAAACTAAAATAATATCAGCGGATATATTCTTCTGTGTCACTTCAATATAAGTAGGTTAAAACCCTACCACCCTTGAAGGATATCAATGCAATGAAATAATGAATATGCCACTACTTATAGGATACAATTTGCATATGTGTTAAATTCATTAGAGGTTAGGAGAATTCAAGATTTTCAATAAAGTGTGTATCATGCATGTTTTTAATAAATATTTTTTCCATACGATTTTAAATCCTTTATCAATTACATAACTCTATTTATGACAAGCTAATTCAAATGTATTCTATGTAAACGTTTCATTGCAATGTCACTTGCAGAGACAATTTTTTTCGACTTCTATTTTCAAATATTACTATGTTTCATAAAAATGCATGCTCGAGAGGACAACATGTAAGAGTTAGTGTAGGGTGGAGTTAATACACCAAGTTTTCAAACACAAAATTTTTGGCCAATAACAAGGGTTAGAAGAAAACGTTACAAGTTTTGACCAACTTCAAGGTATAAGTAAAATAAGAGGTAAAAATGCCAACAAATGAAAAGTAGAAAAAAATTAGAGGAAGGGTGAAACTAAGAATGGGAAAGTATAAATTTTATATAATAAATCTATGGGGGAAAGATATAGGTAGTGAAAAAGGAGTGCATTGAAGTGTGAGTGATGTAGTGCATAAACACATCAAAAAGAGAGAAGAGAATAAACACTGAAAAACCAAAATGAATCATGTCGTGACAATGTATAAAGATGATTTCATATCCCACTTGACTTGAGATTTAATTACACAAACCGTGTCGAACTAAAATTGGCATACACTTGATACCCATTGAATAACAAATGTAGAAGGTGGGGAGTCAAAATCTTGAGTTTGTAAAGGTATTTATGAGATGAGACATGCTAAGTTTTGAAAGGGTATAAAATAAAGTGAAGGAATCTATTTAAGCAATAATTTCAAGTACTCGGATGAAAAAACCATATAAAATTAGAAATTTATTTACATAGTAGGAAAGATAATTATTTCTACCATTTTTAATCGATAAAGCTCTTGATAAAATACAAAGATATGAAGACAAGTTAGAAACCAAGTTGGATTATTATTATAATTATAGGTTGCAAAGTTGAAAGACAAAATTTATGTTTTCAACCACCATTAACATAGAGGTCGATATCCTTCCATCAAAATGAAAGGATTCAAAATTTTCAACTATTCAAGGGTTAACTAAAAGGGGTTCGAATGAGAAGACAAAAATAAGAGAGGATAATCAAAGAAGTGCACAATGAAGATACCTTAATGTTTGAAGAGGGGGAAGAGAGAATGATTGAGTAACTTGGAAGAGAAGGGTCGGGAGAATACGAGTATCATCCTGAAAATTATTCCATAGGGCCAAGAAGTGGGCAGGCGTGAACCATGATACCAAACAAGAGAGTAAATAAAAATCCAAAACCTTAGCTCCCATTGCAATTGTGTTCTAAAAAATGTAATACCTAGATTTACTAGTGCACGAAAAGAGTGGACCTTAATGGTAACTTATTGCAAAATTTTAATCTTCAAGCATCACATGTCATTCCTAGAGGCATTCTTAGAGAAATATTACACATGTAAAATAAATTGAAAGACCCTTGAAAGGGAATAGTCTTTGATGATAGCATCAAGTGCATGCTTTAGGATGTAGAAGTGTTTCAAATATTTTATTTTCCTTTTTGGAATCCAATACAATTGGTTCAATTCATTCTCTCATGTATCCATAATGGGTACTTCTACTTTTCATATGAAGAATGAGGCTCACATCCTCGTGTATCAATAGATCCACCACTTTGGTATGCTTGGTTCAAGACCTCGTCCTTTCCCTACACAATGACATATAAATTAAAAAATATTACACAAGATATAGAGTATAAAAGAGGATGAAACACTTTCCTTGTCACCATCATGGAAAATTCCATGACAAGGGTGGTTATGTGCCCGATCACTATTAAATTTGAAATATTAAAAAGGTGGGTTGAAGTAAATGAAAATCCCTTCATAAAGTGCATAAGATGGTAAAGGTAACATGTTATAACATCACACGATACATTATTAAGTGTATGGTGTAACACATAAAAGCAACACTTTCCATAACGGAATTTTTTTAGGGCATGATACTCAATATCTCTATCTTCAATTAGATTTGGATGTCAAGTAAATAGGGAAATAAGATGGAAGTTCCCCATGCGTAATAAGTCCCCATCCAAGTGCATTATATTTTCCTAGAAATAATATTCAATGCATATAAGGCCAGTTGGATAATTTTATAAGGCGTATGAAGGAGTCCTTTCGGGATTAATGGTTCATTCCAATACTCCTTCCAAACCTTGTTAAAAAATTCTCAATTTGCAATAATGTAACACTAGTTTCTCACACATGTTTTTATGGAGGATAAGAGCATTTCCATGTGGTTAAAACATCACCGTGGGTTCACGTAAAGTTACTTCACGGATTCCATGAGCCAAATTAATAATTTCATAAATATTAAAATATATGTAGATCATGAGGATATAAAAATCCATATGTTGCACACCATGTATGTATATCTAGGGAAGAGTGTTTATATTGAGAGGTCGAGTCCAACCTCTACAACATAGATCTATAGAGGACCATTTTGGTTAACAAATATTATTTCCCACTATAATACTTCCTCAATCCCAAAAATAATGTGGATTGAAAGGAGCATCATGAAGAAGAAGACAAGATATTGCGGCCCTTATAAAGGGATCCATAACTCAAAAAGTGTCAAAGAAGATGAAGAAGTTACAAATTCCCCACATGATTCCGAAGGAAAGGATTAAGATGAGGAATCTAGTGATATTCCTTTTGATAACACGATAAAGGAATAAAGTTATAGCAACATGTGAGGGTGTTGGAACCTCCGTGTGTAATGAGGAACACATTTTAAAAGAACATATGATGTCGACTCAAAGTAGAATATTGATGAGTATCAATCACCTACTTAATTTCAATTCATGGAGTATTAGTTGGTCTACTCGGTCAGTCTACTCGGTTGGTCTACTCATATGATGAATAAATATGAGGAGAAATTAGGCATGAAATGGGTGAACATATTAAGGAAGGGGAGGGAAAGAAAATAGTTAATACCCCACATAGGGTTGCGCGTTGTCGACTAGTCTTGCACACAATGGGAAGAAAGGATTAGAAGAATTATTGGATGAATCAACTAGAGGATTTTTCATGAGGAAAATATTTCCTCCTAAGTAAGACCTCATGATCATAAACTTGGAGCAAGAGCAAGGATAAAATGATGGAAGATAAGAAGAGCACACACATATAAAGGATAAATAAAGGGGTAAAAGGAACAATGTCATAACGAGAATGAGTTGTTAAGTGAATAATATCCCAAAAAAATATTTACACTTGGTTCCAAATGGGAAAAATAGATAAGGACTTGTTTCTTTCGGAGGAAATATAGATTAAAAACATAACTAAGAAAACTAGAAAGTGGGTTTCCTTTGAAATGGGCATCTACATAGATGAACCCCACTTTGAGGTTCTAAATGTCATTGTGGTCATACTTCTTCCAAATATATAGATGACTTGACATTGTCTTATATAGACACCTACCATATTCCAAGCACCCAAGCTTACATTAAGATGATTAATATGGTTGGTGAGGTATTTTGACAATATTTTTCAAACAATACCATGTTGAAGAAATAAATATCCCACGAAGACCATATGGAGAAAGATATAAAGGATTAAAAATAACCTCTTGGGGATAAATAAGAAAAGAACATAGATATATAGTGCTAGCACATAGTCACGAGACATTAACGAAATGAATTTGTGATGACATATCCATTAGTAGGATATCGACTTAGTGAGTGGGGTACCCCTACAAGAACCAAATAGAATATCCAAACTTGAAGTCTTAGATGACCTAATCCTTAAGAAAAATAGTTGTAATATATAGAACATGATAAAGATAGGGAGCTCTACATGAAGAAATTGAAGGAATAAAAGGACATTATATCCAAGCTAAGTGAAAATGCCACCTTTATAGATATGTTTTCTAAGCTTTTGGCATCAAGGTAAAATTTTGGAAGCACACACCGACTTTGAGAAAAAAGCATAATTCCTTAGGATTAAAAGTGTATATAATTAAGGATAAGTCTAGTAGGAAAATGTTTCTATATGACATGGAGGATATATAAAAATAAATCAACACGAAAAGGAAAAACTCAATTTTTTCCTCACCAATATCCATAAGGAAACACATAAAGAGGAAAGTGAGCTTGAGGATACCAAAAATTGTGGGGGAGAAATTAGATGCATTGAAATAGCAAACAAAGGATCCCCAATAATATGTAAATTCATTGAATGACTTAGACATGTAAGTTGACAAATTGAAGCCAATTATACAAATTGCGCTCACCAAGTGGAAAATCATTAAATATCAATTATGACAAAAAGTGATAGATATTTTTAGCAACATGATAAAGGACTACTGAGGGTAGGGTTGGAGCTCAAAATTGTACCCGTACCTGAATCATGAAAATTCATGGCTTTGAGGAACCATGGGACTGTATCCAAGTTTTGGGACTTGCTCTTGAGACATACCTCCAAAGAAGAATGGTTCTTCTACCTATTCCTAATTCTAAAACTACCCCTACTGCAAAAAATTCAACTATCTAATCATATTCTAACAATCCAAGGGACCAAGGAAGAGAGAGAAGAATAAAAAGGGAAATCTTAAGTTAACAAAGGTGATAACACCAATACAAGGGGAAAAACACTCTCAAATAATGGAAAATTGGAGAAAAGTGGAGGAGATTGTAGACATGAGTTCCAAAGTCTAGACCAACATTCAAACTTCCATTTTCATGGAGCACAACATAAATAAAACCCTATAAAGGAGATAAAACATGCACAACACACCGAAAATGAATGAAGAGGGAAAAATGCAAGAAAGAACAAGTTAGGGTAGAGAATAGCCACAAAACATGAATTTTATTGCTTAAGAAGATGCATAGTCCATTATAGTGGAGGAAGAAGGAAAAAAATTCCTTACAAAGGTCCAAATATGAGGCCTGCAACTCTAAAAACTTGGAACAACACTCGAATAATTCCCTTGTATTCTAAGAGGGTCTAACCTTTGCAAATGATCTTCATTCAACAATATATAGAACAATGGTGAAGAGAGAGGGAAACTCAAATTTTTACCTTCAACCATGAACAACATGTATTAAATTTCTAAAAACCATGAAGTCCACCCCTGCAATACCATTCCTCCATGTTATGTTGCTTGTAGGAGAAGGAAGGAGCGCCATAATTCATCAATGTGGGTGGTTGAGCCATCTGCAACTTCATCTTTAATAAAAAAATTATTTTCATCCATTTCACCTATTAAACCTCATCAATATCAAAATTCAAAGATTACAAATTGAAGGGATTGAGGAGACCTTTCCAATGAGACCAATTTTGTGTGATTTGGAGCTCGGAGTAAAAGTTATGGTGGTTAAAAAATATGCAAGTTAGAGGAACATGAAGGTGACACATGACATCTTTTGGTTAGCCATGAAGATTAATTTTGTGTTCATAGTTTACCTGTGTGTTCATCTCCCACATGTACCACTCAGTTGGTTTGGGGTTACAGATCTTGATTATAAGGGTTATTTATTTTCCGCCACATGTCACTTTTGGATTTGTTACGAGACCGAGGGCCTTAGATGTAAGTGTGGGGATTCAACATGAGAAATGTAGGTAAGCATCAATATAGAAATGCGAAGGAAGATCAAAGGCTGTAGAGGAAGGAAACGAGGGCTTGGGGTGGAAAATGCATGCTCACATGAGCGTGCGAGTTACCAAGGGGCCGAGGGACCAGCCAAGTGAGACCATGGAACTAAGGGGTAAGAATTCATGTGTCTAACTCAGAATCGTAAAACATGAAACAAATCCCCCTTCATATCCCTTAAGCTTTAAAAATGGGAATTTTTACATTTGACCTAGAATGGAAACATGAATGCTAAGGGACAATCACATGCCCTGAACCATGAATTTTTCTCTCCGAATTATGAAGGAGAACACCAGGTATGCGAGCCTTAAGGAGGCTAATTTCAACATTCCTTGGGTTTGAGAAAACACGTGAGACACTATAATTTTGAAAACCTATGACACACTTAAGAAAATCTTCCACAAATTTGAACTTATCCAATGCATTGACTCTTTCACAACCACCAACCCCGTAACACTCAAATTCTCTATCCAAATACTTATCATGTTAGTGTTGCAGTTTGGGAAGAATGTTGTGTAACAATGAATTTTATTAATTCTGCCTAATTCCTTTCTCTACTCATTCATGTGTTTTGTGGGTCAGGAGAACCCGCAAAACATTAAGTTCCTACAGTCCATTGGAGGATAAGTTAGTCTTTTATGGATTTCCTAAGAAAATATGGTTAAGTTCATTTCGATAAGTTATTCAAAATTATACGGGGTGTAATTTTAGATAGCAGTTTCTAGACTTTCAGGGATATTTTCCTTCTAAATATGAACACCAATATCCTTGAGAATCCATTGGGCATGGATTCTAGCATGATAAAAAAATTTAATTGATCTAAATTTTGATAATATTACCCATGAATCTTCAAGGAATGCCACTTGGAATTAGTACTAATCTTCTCTGCATGAAAAAGATATGTTTTTCATGAAAATATTCTAAATTGGATTTAATGGGAGTGGAAAATTGAAAAAGGTTTATTTTCCACTCCATTTCTATGAAAACATTGAATAAAATGCAACAATGTCTTTCTTGGTATAAACATGCAATCTGTCATGGAACCTTCCTTCTAAAATACCTTGGTTTACTCTTAAAGTTGATTTCTAGGGATTTTTTAATATGCTTTGTCAAAATTCCCAAAGATCTGATTTTAGTTGCTCTACATTTGATTTAAATCTTATCCCTTAAGATTTAAAACTCTTCCCAAAATACCTCCATGGATTCCTCCAAGAATCACTCCAAAATTAAGCGTGCAACAACCAAAAGGCCCCAAAACTATGTACAAAATGGAAAATCATACATGTTCCAAGAGGAAATGTGCGAGTGTGCATAAAAATTGTTACAAATCAAACCTACACTACTAGAAAAACAATGCGTTGAAATAAAATGGAGTTATTGAAGCTAATCTATTATGCATAAGATGCAATGAAACAACTTAATGAAAATGTTTAAGATAAATATCATTTAATGGGATTTGTAATGCATGTGCATCAAATTTAGAAAACTCAAAAGAGTTGGCCTCTTTTTAATAACTAATGATATATGGCCCACTCCAAAGTGCATAAAACTTAGAGTTCCACCATATTTTAGCTCTGTATGTATCCAACTTCAAGACCAAATCACCAAACTTGAAAATATGAGCTCTAGCCTTCTTATCAAACCATTGTTTGTTTGATCTTTGATGTTCTTTTAAACTCACCATGGAAAAATTTCTCAATTCTTCAAGTTCAACCAGTTTTGTCATCCCGATTTCTCTCTGATCTACATCTTCCAATTCCAATTGTTGGGTCAGTTCTAGTGAATGCAATTCTAAAGAAAAAAAGAATCTTGGCTTCTCTTTCATAAAAAAATTGTATGGAGAAGTTTCAACTCCCTTTTTCACTATTATTCTATCAACCAAAATATATATTTTCACCTTTTTATGCCATTTCCTCTAGTTGATATCCATTGTCCTCTTCATGATTTTAATCAAGTTCTTGTTAGTGGACTCTACCAAACCATTACCCCGAGGGTAGTAATTGGAATAAGTATTCAAATAAATTCCAGGTCCAAGAGCCCAATTAGAAATTTTAGAGCCAAAGAAATATATTCCATTATCAAATATGATATTTTAAGTAATTTCAAACCTTTCCACAATTTCCTCATGGAATTATAGGATAACCGATTCAGAGATTCCTTTAGTGCCACTTTGCTCAGGTAGATTCCATTAAGTAATTTTTTGCTGTCAAAATCCATTTGTGACCAACACTTGATGGAGGATTAATTATGTTGATGAATTCAAGACCCCATTGAGATAATGGTTGATCTACTTGGATTGGATGAAGTGGAAGGGATTCCAACCTCTTCTTACCAGTAAAAAAATCACATTCTTTACATTTTATGATCCATATGTGAGCATCCACAAAAGTGTAGGCCAAAAGTATCATGCCTTAATTAATTTGATTGCAATGGATTTTTTAGAGAAGTTTCCACCAAAGAAACCATCATGGAATTTTGTCGGGATCTTGTCCACTTGCTCATCTTAAATACACCTTAATAAGACACTCATCATCAACTTTTCCTTTTGAAAATAATGTCATCTATTAAAACATAAGGAATTTATTGTAACCTGAGTTTTCTTCTCTTTTTCTTTCTCAAAATGGGAGGATAGTTTCTAGTTGATATATATGTTTTCATATCATCCATCCAACTCACTACGGTTAGGCTGAATTCCTTTGTCTTGTGGGCCACCTTTTGTTTTTCTTTGTTCTTCCTCCATGAAAAAGAAGATTCTTCATGATTTTTGGAGCATATCTAGCAAGCTTCTCACATAGTGCTCTTCCTCTTATCATATTTGTGGCTTTAATAATCACATAATATTCCATGATTTTGGTCACCCATCCAACTCTTTCCTCACTAATTTCTTTTCCCATAATGAATTCTCTCACACTTTGAGTGAAACTAGAAATTTGATACGATTAGTAACAAACATAATTTTGAATTTCTTGAGATCTCTCATGATGGTAAATACCTATTTTTCAACATGATTGTATCTTAATTCATAATCCTTCAGTGTTTTACTAAATAAATCCACTGGTTATTCTAAATTTTGATCATTTTTTTGTGTCAAACAAAAGCAATATATAATTAGCCCCATATGCATACAAGATAAAATCTTTGGAGTAATAAGGGTCAATAAGTGTAGGATATTAAAAAAATTCCTGTTTAATCTTGGAAAATATTTCTTTTCCTTTTATTGTCCATTTGAACAATGAATCTTTCTTGAGCATTAGAGTGATGGGTCTAACCAATCCTATAAAATTAGGAATAAATATCCTAACAAATTTAATCTTTCCAAGGAATGATTGCAAGGATTTCTGGTGAGTTAGCAAGGAGAGAGATGAAATGGTTGAGATTATTTATGTATCAATGGTAATATTGACCTTTGAAACAATATGGCCCAAAATTCTACTCCTAGAACTGCAAAGTTACACTTCTTGGGGTTAAGAGACACCCCAAATTCCCTACATCTCTCAAAACTTTTTCAAGATGATTGATATGATCTTTTTCTGCTTTGAGAAAATGATGATATCATCTAAGTAGACAATGATGGATTAATTAATATATCCTTTAAAAGAAATATAAATTTCTCTTTGGAATGTGGCACCTATATTTAATAACCCAAATGGAATTTTATGATAAGCATATGTTCCCGTTTAGTTATAAATGCAGTTTTAAATTGGCCCTCTTCTCTCGACTTTGATATGATTAAAAATTGAATATCCATCAATCATAAATAACCTTTCAACTCTTGCTACATTTTGTATAATTTTCTCAGTAGAAGGTAGGGGATGATGATCCTTTAGGGAAACTTTGTTCAAATATATGAAATTGACAAAAGTCTAATTTCTCCATTCTTCTTCTCGCACTGAACTATATTTTCTACCCAAGTAGAGTATTTAATAGGAAATGTTACATTTACCTCAATCATCTTGGATAATTCCTTCCTCATGAAGGTTTATACCTTAGGATTTATAGGTCTCTACTTCTGTCTTATTGGCTTGATGTCGGGATCTAGATCAATGGAATGTTAGACAATTATTGGATCAAAACCTTTAAGGTATCCATAATCCCATAATAATATATCATTAAAATTTTGACACAAGGAGATAAAATATTTCTTCTCATCTTCATTACATACCTTTCCAAGTAATAACTCCTTTCCTTGTGCAATAGTGACTGGTTGACAATCTTCTTACCTTGTTTTTATGTTCATGTATTCTCCTATAAATTCATCATAAGGACTGGAAATATGCTCGAGAGTAATCAATCCTTTAGTAAATTTATTTTTCCTCAGCTAAATAATTTTATCATCATAGCTTCCATGCAAATCATATTGCATATTTGAAGAAAACTCAACTTCATTCTGGATAAAACAAATAATCTATTCATCACTACCAAATACATACCAACTAATTTCAATATATGGAATTTATGGTCTAATCACTAGCTTAACATATTGTTGATTTCCTTGAATGATATATTCAACTGGTGAAAATTTTGATCCAAGATCTACCATCGATCTATTTCTTTGTTCAATTTTCTAGGCACCACTTATAGATTAACAACATTGAAGCTATCCAAGAGTACCTAGACTCTATGTTTATAATATTTCAGAAGCTTACTCTTAGTAGCACACTTCTCTCTCACTTGGTGTATGAACAATTCAATATCTCCAAATATTTGCAATGCTTTGATTTTTCTATTTTCAATGATTAGGACACCATCCACTAATGTCTCATATTCTGCTACATTGTTTGAACATATGAACTACAACCTATGAGAAAAGAAGGATTTATCATTTATTGGGAAATTATTACAACACCTGCCACAACTCCTTTTTATATCCAAAACCATTAAAGAATAATTTACATAATCCTAAATAATTATCATTTTCTTTCGCGAGTGGTGTGGGGAAAGTAGATTCTTCTTCATGAATGTAGTAGGTTCCAAGTCCATTTTACATAGTTTTTTCATAAGGATAAAACTCGCGTGCTTCTTGTCCCATTTATCTAGTAAAATGTCAGGAATTGAAGAAGGGATATACTACTTAATTGAAATTGACTCATGCTCTTGATCTTCATGTATAATACAATTAGATTGAAGAGGAAAAGGTTCATATAACTCAACATGATAGGAGAATATTGGTTCATCTTGTATGGTAAATCTAGTACCATATCTAGTTCTTAGGATCATGTGAGACCAATCTAAAGAAAAATAACCACCCACCTTAGTTGTGAAGTCTCTTGATAGGAAAATGGAAAACAAAGGAGGCAATTCAATGATTGATACATCTTGAGTTATGGTTAGACTTGGACAAGAATTAAGGGTTGACTCAAGATCCTTGATCACTCCTAAAATGTTAACAATTGAGCCATCAAGTTGTAAAACACCTTTAAAAATAGGGTTATACTTAAGACCTAGGATATCAAAAATTTTCTTAGGCATTACAGAAGTATTATCCCTTGAATCAATCATACAATTATGAACCAAATGTTTTCGTATAATCAAAGACAAATAAAAGGGTGGGATCTTCACAAATTTTATCACGTGCACTTCATTTTCTTGGCACAAATTGATTGCAACATAATTATTTTGAGTTGTTAGTTCATCTAAAGGAGTTTCTTCAGAGATTTATGTAAGAGATCTCTTTGTGATTGAATAGTGAGGTCGTCACACATTGTCACATTCATGTTTGTCTCCTTTATCTACTCTATTATGTTAAAAGATAATCCAATGGATTTTTGCTTTTGAGGAACATTTTTCTCCTTTATTTTTTGTTTGATACGTAAAATTTCTTTGGTTGGTAGAACTTGTGTGTTCCATGGGTTTGTAATGGTATGCAGGTTTTGAATATCCCATGGAACTTGTTTATTTTACAGCTTCTAAGTGATATGCGATAAGCCAAATGAAGCTAAAATCATACCCAAATCTACAAGCTGATTATGATTATCATGTAGGATTGGGGTATTAAGGGGAGTAGAGCTTACATCCATTTTCATTTTCTTATACCTTGTGTTATCCACCACATGGAGTTAGGGCCTATTAGAATTATTTGTGGCTTAATTAACCACGCATAATTCATCACCCTAAAGAACATAAAATTAGTCTTTGGATTGACTTCTTAAGTTTCTTCCACACTAGATTTGATTGTTTCCAGTAATGATCCATGCTGATTGGAATACTTTTGAACCACAAGGGCCTGAGTTTGCACCGAATTTGCACAAATGTATTGATTATGTGTTTGATTGCATGGAAAACACCATGTTGTCTCTTGTATAACATTATTTTTCACTGGAACCAATTCTTTACTTGAGCTAGCAGTAAGAAGTGAATGAGTAGGAGAAATTGTTTGAAGAGGAAGATGTGGATTTTGACCTTTTCATCTATCATTTTTTTGATTTTACCCATATCTTTGATTTGGATATTGATTTCTATAGGGTGATAACCTTGATTAAATCCCTGGTTTGGAGATTTTCCTTGGTTAGGACTTGGGTAATTTTTTATAAGATTGGGCTTGTTGTTTCTCCAAGGATATTCTGATCAAGGCTTTCATTTCATCATGATAATTTTGATTTAGGGGAAATAAGATATGGAGGGATAAGATTGGGAACTTTTCTCAGGAATGGGAACAATGGAAGGTTGAGTAGCTTGATGCGATTCAAGAAACAAAGCCATAGGTAATCTAGGGGATATTTTTCCTGCTTGTATCAAATAATTTTTGGCCCTAATGGTTATTAGATAAGTACCTACATAACACCCATAGATTATATCATAACAACAATATCATAATTCAATGCTCTTAAGAAATAAAGCAAGACACCTTGTGGAGTTGGTATTAAAATAATTGGAATTCTATCCCATGTCTTCTGAAAATATAAAATTAAATTCAGTCATAAGCTCATTAGGATCCCTCTTAATGGTTGTAAGTTTCTTTAGTAATGAAATATTGTCATTTTTTCCTTGAATTATTGATATATAGTTATACCAAGTTCATCCCAACTATGAATGGAAGCAATCCTCAAAATTTGTACCATAGAAGTGTTTTCCCTTAAAATAAGAAGCAAGAAGCCTAACTACAACATCAAATTTAGTAACAAAAAGGACTAAATAGACATTAACAATATCTTGAATATGATCGGGTGGGGCAGTAAACTTTTCACTAGTAAATAAAGGAATAACCTTAAGTGCATACACCGGTATATCATGTTGGGAATTTAGAGCTCAAGGACTACCACCATTGAAGCTAAGAAAGGGAATTTTTTTATGTGTCATGATTGGAATAGGTCTTAAAACCCTAGATGACAACAAGAAAGGCTTACCAAGAGGAGTAGAAAGAGTTCTACTTGGAGGATATGTTTATCTTTGAACTGATTTACCTCTTTCTCTTCTCCTTGGTGATAGTTGCAAATATTTAAAAGTATCTCAAATTATTATCCTTGATCTTGTTTGTATTATTCTCATGAAAATGGGCACTTTAACTATTTAGAACTAGTATATATGATGATTGGAGTCTTCATATGTGTTGAAAAATCCTCCAAAGGATGGAAATCACTACGTCACACACCAAACTTAATGAAGAATAAAAATAAATATTTCAATATTATCCCACAGGGCATGCCAAAATTGATAGAGCTCAAAATTACACCCACACCTGAATAATGGAGATTTAAGGCTTGGAGGCAACATGGGATTGTCTCCAAGTTGTGGGAATTTCTCTTGAGACATAAATCCATAGAAGGTTGGTTCCTCTACCTATTCCTAATGCTAAAACTACTCCTACTTCCAGAAATGTAACTATCTAACTCTATTCTAACAATTCATGGGACTAGAGGAAGAGACATAAGCATAAAAGGGGAAATCCTAAGCTAATAGAGGTGATAACACCAAGAGAAGGGGGAAATACACCCTCAAACAAGGGAAAATGGGAAGAAAATGAAGGAGGAGAGGGAAGACATGAGTGCCATAGTTCGAACAACATTCGAACTTCCATTTTCATGGAGAAAATTGAAATAAAACCCTACAAAGGAGATAAAACATGCAAAACACACTCAATGAATGAAGAGGTAAGAACATGCAAGAAAATGAAAGTTAGGGTAGATAATAGCCATAAAACGTGAATTTTATTTCTTAGGAGGATGAAAAGTCTAGTACACTAGAGGAAGAAGGAAAACAATGCCTTGTAGAGGTCTAAATATGAGGCATGCAACTCTAAAAACTTGGAACAAAACTCTGAATGATGCCCTTATATTCTAAGAGGGTTAAACTTTTACAAATGAGATTCATTCAACAATATATAAAACAATAGGGAAGATAGATGAGGAAAATAGAGGGAAGCTCCAATCTCTACCTTTAACCACCAACATGCATTAAAAATATAAAAAAACATGATGAGTGCCCCTACAAGACCATTCATACATTTCATGTTACTTGTAGGAGAAGGAAGGAGCACCATACTTCATCAATACAAGTGGTTGAGCCGTTTAAAGATTCATCTTTAATACCTAAACTATTTTTATATACTTAACCCATCAAACCTCATCAATCTCAAAATTTGTAGATTCCAAATTGAAGGGCTCAAGGATACCTTTCCAAAGAGACTAATTTTTTCATGATTTGGAGCTCGAGAGAGAAAGTTATGGTGGTTTGAAAATATACAAGTTAGAAGAATAGGAAGGTGACACGTGACATCTTTTAGTTGGCCACAGAGATTACTCGCATGCTCACAGTCTTCCTACGTGTTCATCACCCACATGTTCTACTCAGATTGGTGTGGGGTTTCAAAACTTGACCACAAGATATTTTTTTCGCCACGTGTAGTGTTTAGATTTATTATGGGATTAGGGGCCTTGGATGCAAGTTCGGGTAGTTAGGGAAATTAATGCAAGAAAGCAACAATGTAACAATGCGAAGGAAGCCCACATGCTTATAGATGTAGGAAATGGGGCTCGGGTAGAAAATGCTTGCTTGCATGAGTGTGAAGAGTTGTACAAGTGGCCCAAGGACCCACCAAGTGAGACCACGGAACTTTTGGGTAGGGATGCATGTGTGCAACCTATAATTGCAAAACATGAAACAAACCCTCCCATATTCCTTAAGCTTTTGAAATTGGCATTTTTGCATTTGACCTAAAATGGAGATGTGAATACCAAGGGATAATCACAAGCCACCGTAACTATGAATTTTTTTCTCGATTATGAATGATAACACCTATAGTCCACAAGCCTTGAGGATGCTAATGTCAACATTATACGGGTTTGAGAAAACCCGCAGGACACTATACTTTTGAAACCCCATGGCACACTTAAGACAATGTTTCACGGATTTGAACTTAGCCAATTCCTTGACTCCTTCACAAACAATAACCCTGAGGCACTCAAATTATCTTCCTACTATCAGGGACTTATCCTCTTAGTGGTGTAAACTAGAAATAATTTTACACAACACCAAATATCATCAATTCCGCGTAAGTCCTTGATCTACTCATTCCATTGTTTTGTGGGTCAAGAGAAACCACGAACACTAAGTTCCTACACTCCGCAAGAGGCTAAGTTAGTATTCTTGGGATTTCCTAAGAAAACATGGTTACTTTTATTTTTGATAAGTTATTCAAAATTATAGGGGTGTGATTTTGGATAACATGTAGGAAACCAATTTAGTGTGGGGTAATCTTGACCCCATAATTTTACAAATATATACAGTTTTTTTGCTAAAATAATGTTTTCTTCATAGTATAAGGCATTATGATTTTGTGTGTGCATGCATCTATATGTAGATAGGTTTTTGTAATTGGCATACACTAGCACTCTTTAGAGATATTAGATAGCACATGAAGTGTCATACACTAATTATTACATTAGTACATATGGATGAAGGAAAGTCTACATCTACCCCACACATGCATGAAGACTTGAACACTAACCCCACTAATTACCATGTGAGAAGTTGAAGGATGACAATTACAAAACAAACAGACTCTCAACTACCAGTTAAGGGGTTATTTCATATAAGAGAATATTTATGGGAGTGCAAAAATGAGTTCTACCAATGTTTTTGCATGCACTAAATATAAATAATACAAAGCATTAATACACATTGATCATAGACTCTTAGTTAAGTCAATGTAAACTATCTCTTTAATGCCAAGATGAATTGTTTGATAAATCGGTGTAAGGAAACACCCCACCAATATAACTACACATTACTAATGTGTTAACATGGGATGAGGAATTTTGAGGGGTTAGTGATTATCATTATAAAAGGAAGTGTAGACACTAGTTTTTTGACACCCCTAGGTGACCTACCCAAACATATCACATCCATATGTTAATCATTATATCTAAGTCCTAGATTGTATTCTACCCCCATAACACCTATTTAATCCCATAAATAGTCACTTACCACCTCCTAAACCTCCTAAACCAATTTTATCCTAATAAGGCCAAACCATCATAACCTCTTAGCCTCCCTGACACACCCTTACCTTATTTTTTCCCCTACCTAAAAATCACCATTTGGAGGTGGTTCTAACCAATTTCAAGTGAGTTTCTCCCACTTTTCTTGGATTTCCAGCAGCTACCAAAATCATCAGTGATTCTATATAAACTCACCAAAATCCTTGAATGAGGATCCCTACACATTGTATCGACATTCTTCCATTTTATAGAGTTAAACGACATCACTCACGACATCTCAGCACCTTGTGGAACCCAACCAAGCCTCCAAAGAGTTCACACTATCGTAAGGATTCACTATAACATCCAACATTTGCATTCTACACCAAAGGCAAGGTATTATCATCTCTTTGCATTCCTTGTTTATCTATGAGTCATTTCTAAGAATAATCCAATCATTAAGTCATTTTTTCAAGATCAAGCTCACATTTTATTGAAAACTAGTAAATTACACAATAATATCTAGTGATTCCTTGAATCACTAGTGACTTCCTTGAATCACCAATTATCCTTATTTTTAAGCCCTTCAGTCACATATTCTATGTTTTTAATCATTTTTATAATATATTTTTGTTAATATTTGTGTTTTAAGTGTCCTCTATTTGTACATAACCATTTTAAGTGAAATATATGAACCAAATACCATATTTGAATTATGGATTGTATGTCATCCATTTCTTGTGGGAACAATCATATATTGACTACGAATTAATTCTATGCTCCATCACACTCACACCCAATACAAATGATATCTCCAAGAAATTGGAAGTCCTCCTTGAGTAGAGCGACGAAGCCAACCATTACTGGGAGAATGTATTCAACCCTCCCCAACCTATCATCAAGGACATCAATTGATTTCTTGTATCCATATCCTTTGACACTATTTTTATTTCCACTATGTATCACTTAATTTTCTAAAAACGAGTTGACACCCGTCAAAGGAATCCCTTTGGTTCCTAAAATTGACCTTTGCCAAGAAACTTTTCATCATATTATATAATATTTATCTTGTCAAACTATCTACTTGTGTGTAGTTTTCCTCATTCTTTGGAAGATGGAGTCTCTCGCTCCCACTTGTACCCATATACCTTAATTTTTTTCAAGCATATATCATTAAACCATGATATTTTTTGAGTTTTGGTGACTTATTCCATGTAATAAAGTGAATCTAAATCCAACAAAAACATTTTGGCACACCCGATCACCGGTAGGAACTTTATTCCCTTTTTTAATCAAAATTCACATTTACATAGTAAATTCTATTTCTTGTTTCATTTATCTATAATTTTTTAGTGTGGAGTGCATTGGTGGATTTGTCAAAAACGCATAAGATGATAAAAAAGGAGTATTTAGAAAACATAGGTACACCTTTCCTTTTTTATTTTATCCTCATTTTAGTATCACATATTATGTTCTTTTTCTTCATCGAAATAAATCTCTCTTTTGGATATTGAAAAGAATCTTCATTATTTCCTTCTCATCTAGATTAAATAGGGGTTAAAACTCTACATTCATTTCTTCCCTTCACACACGCCAAATCACATTAAAAATCAAATTTTCATTCTAAATACTTCATTCTAGGTCTACCTACTTGGATTTCATCACCAAGGGGGAAGTCGACTCAGTTTTCTAGTTGAGTATAAATAATTGTTGGGAAGTATATTGACTAATCACCTAACACCCTTATTCTTTATAGGACTTGTGAAGTGAAGAGGTAGGACCCAATATCACACCTCACGGTGAAACCAACATAGATTCGGGACTCTCGTACTCTGGGGGTATATTAAGGACTTTAGCCTTAAATAATCCTATAACCATATTTATATTACCTAATTCTTAGTACCATTTATCAACCATCTTTTTCTTTTCACATGTTTTAACTTAATCAAGATAATTAAAATCTCTTGTTCATTGTGTGACTTGTGTCTTAATTAAACATCCTTATGTCATTTTTAATTTATTTTTTAATGGTTTTGACTAGACAACAATCCCATATTCAAAATACCACAGACATGTAAAACCCATTGCAACAAACCCTTGGATCATAACAGGATCCTCCACGTTCCCAGTGTATAATTAGATGCATATGAAATTACCTATAAAACCCTTTCATGACACTTTCACAGTGGAGATCCGATGTTTGAAGAAATTTTAGACACCAATATTATTTCCCTTAGCATTTATCTCGCTTCCCAAGTTATCATCCTTCCTCTTTATAGTCCATAACCTCCACCACTTATCAACATTGTCACATTTGATCACTCGTATCTCATCAATCCCTCTTACCAACTAGTTATCAAGAAAATTAATTCATATCCTATCTGCTAGTAATATATGAGCATAAAAAAATGTCTCATCCACTTCGTAATTATCTTTGAACGTAATGTTACCTTGTCACAAAATATGACTACTCAACAGCGCCCTCACCATCTATATCCTCAAATAACCCATAAGGTTTCCAAAATCCTATTATTATTGCATCACCCAAATTTATTTAACAAGGGACCGCACCATCTGCATCCTCATCTAACCCTCATGGTGCCAAAAATCCCTCTATTACTACATCACATGTGGCCAACAACATCCTTTCTACTTCTCTTCCTCCCCGACAAGCTCACGCATCCCTAGTTCCATAAGCCCTATAGTGACAACACAACCCATCAATATGAGATATATCACTAGCGTTCATCCCCTTTCACAAAATATTTCCTCAAGAAGTGTGTCAAAGTATGGATTCATTCCAACTAAAAAAATCCACCATTATCACATCCCCTTTATAAACTTCTATTCATTGCCTCTATCATTATATTCAATCTTCCTCGTAACCATTAGTCTCTCACCAAACTTACAACATACCAGGAAGCCTTCCTCCTTTTCAAAATCCCCTCCCACCATATCACCCATATCAATAATCAAACTCCCTCATCTATAATAAATCAAACACAATCCATCCTCTATAAAATTATCCCATGCAAGCACTAATAAAAATAATCATGAGTCTTAAAGTTTCCACCATGGGACCTAAAAACATATTTTCTTATGATAAAATCTGTAATGAGCCTATCAATCCATATTTACCTTTCAAACCCTATCCTCCTCACTGTGAACTTTCAAATTTTATCAAATGTGATAGTAAGAAAGATCTCGCAACAACACTTTTGGGCCTTTCATCACACATGATATCTTATAGCTCATGATAAATATCTTATGCTAAGGAAATTCTTAATGTTGTTAATTGGGCCCACTCTTGATTGGTATAACAACATTCCTCAATATTCCCTTTATTAATTTTCACAACTAGAACAACTATTCTTAGAACATTTCTCTATCATTATTGCACGTAATATATTTATCACCGACTTATACACTATCAAAAATTTAGGATGAATCTATTTTTGATTTCATCACCAGATGGCGAGGAATTATTAATCGGTTATCCTTTTCTCTACCCCAGATAGATTTTATAGAGTTATTCACTCAATCTTATGTAAAACATATATCATCCACCCTTCAAATATAGATGTTTCAAACGTTTGATGAAGCCTTTATCATGGATCAAAAATTGGAACTCCTAACCCTTGAGGATGGTAAGGTTAAGTTGTGATCTAAGAAACCTAAACATTAGTCTTCCTTTAAAACCTCTTCTAGCAGTGATAAATCCAAGGGTTCGAAAAATGTATCCTTCTTGAAAACTCGCATCTAAAAGGCACTAAAATTCTTAATGGTCCCAACCTCCACGTAAATACATACTTGTATGGGATTCTTATAGCTCTATTTTTGAAAAACGTGTCTTTTCGTGCATGATAAAAATCCCTCCCATTCGACCCATCGATGAATTGGACCCTAAACCATTATGGTATAGGGGTGACACCTATTGAAAATATGATCAAGTCTAAGGACATGACATTGAGAAATGTCACTCTTTTAATAATGTCCTCTAAGATCTCATTGATCAACTTGAGCTACAACTTGACAATCTGAATGCACCTCCTAATCAAACCATAGACATGTTCAAAAACCTTTCCCAAACCATCCCCCAACTAGTAATAAAACTAATTCTATAGGAGCTCAAAATTACACTTTGCTCATATCATCAACGTCATCAACCAAATCCCACCTACACCTAACATATCATATGTTCTTATGACTAAAATAATCGATATACAATCATACTCTTTGGATATCCTTACCAATGAGACCTCAAACCCACCTACATCATAGCTTCCAAACCCAACCATATCCAATATTCCTAGTACCATCATGTCGATATTGTAAGAAAAATAACCCATTACCAAAATTGAAAATATTCCTTCCACGTATAAGATATTGCACACAAAAAGATAGAACTCTCACAAACCCAAACAGGACATACAATATGAGACAACATACCTACCCTCTATTCTAGGACCACATCCCTCATCAAAACTCACAGTCTCCATCTTAGAATCTAAAATTTCCCTCAAACCCACACCTAAATGTGCCACACAAGACATGCTTTAAGTGTCTCATCCTTCTAAACCATCAAACAACTTATAGAGTCCCATGATCGCATTATCATCTCAACCAACCTCATCAAGGATATTACACTAAAATCCTTGAAAAAATCTTACAATCGTCAACCATAGTATTACCACCAATCAATCCCTTTGATCCTCGGGGATAGAAACCTTCCTGGTATAACTACGAGGCCATTTTTTCTTATCGTCGAGCACCGGACATTATACATAGGATGATAAATAAATTCATGTCGTGATCTAAAATATTTTTAACAAAGGACACCTCCAAGAAAATAAGCATCATCCTCATCCACCTATCAAATCCAAAACAAAAAGACCAAACCACCAAATCAAACCTATCGCTAAACCTGACTACATTAAAGCATCCTCTAGTAATTTAAACAACAAATACATGGATTATTTAACTAAGTCCCTTCTCTTCCAAATCGATGTCATCTCAGTATAGCTAAAAGATCCCACGCCTAAGATTTAAAATCCCAAAATCAAAATAGGCCTCAAATATCTATCTCCACCGCTCCTTCTGAATCATCCAATCCTTCATCTCCTAAAGACAAGGTCTCCATCCTTGTGGAACCCCACACTCAATCCACAACATCTATAAAAAATACCGCTCTCAAATAGTCACACCAATCACTTGTCAAACATGTCCCTTTACGACCTTATCTAAAACTCCCAACATTGACAAGCCATGATAAAATCCCTTCAATCCATATTCATACCATCAAATGAGCCCCAACCATTTACCAACCTTGTTGGTGCCCTTAAAACATCTACATCCATCACATTGGATGATTCTAGAATTCCATCATTATAATATGAGGATCATGACCTCCCCCTCTTCGTCACCACCCAGATCAATGATACTCTGGTTAAAAGAGTTATGATTGACAATGGTGTTAACATCAATATAATCTCATCTCATGCCTTCAAACAACTCCAATTACCTGATACCATTATCACTCAATCACCAATTGTTTTACGCACCTTTAACGATACCATCACTCCTACCTTAGGCAAGGTTATCTTGCCTATCAAAATAGGTGTCAAAAGCCTCTATAAACTCTTCAATCTTATATAATGAGAGTTCCAATATAAATTATTATTAGGAAACCCCTAGATCTACACTATGCATTGTCTCCTATTGAGCGAGACAATGTATAACACTTAATGAAGGTGTACGAGAAGATTCACATGGAAGAGCAGAGTGCATTCAAAGGCATGGGAGGATCGTGGAAGGAATAATGCACGGAGGATAAAGAAATATTCAGGGACTTAGCCATTTTCATGATTATGATCTATTTTTGGAAGATGGCATGTGGAGCACATAAACCAGAAAAGACTTGCGTGACACACATCGACTATTTTTGGAAGAGCGTCGAAGGAGTGCCTTGCATGGGTGCAAGCTAAGAATAGGATTACTACTTCTAGTTAACCGTGAGAGGTCTATTGTTAGCATTATTACATGTGAGCCTATTATTGTAAAGGTGCATGGTTATTTATAGCATGTGACCTATTTTTGGAGTTGTGTGAGTAGTGAAGGTCAAGTCCCCACCCTTATAAATATGTAATAAACGACGTAGTATAAGATAGATATGTAAGAATTGGATTACTGTAAGAGTATGCTGTCAGAACTGGTATGCGCATGGGCATATAATGTTATTATTGTAAGAAGCTTTTGTTTATTCCTATGTTTTTATATAATGGAGTGTATTCGCTGAATCAAAGTATTAAGCCTGAGTATAATTGGTTCTTGCATGCTTGAATTCATTATGGTTATCATTTAAGTTTGTTATTCTATAGATCTAGATCTAAACATGCACTATAGAATGATGTATTAATTATGGATCTAAATGCATTAAGTCTTCATCATGCTAACATCCTATAATAACAACCCTAAAGAGGGGCCTGGTACCTCTGCACGCTTCGGGTGAGTGCTCAGTCTAGGCTGAGTGATGTGCCAGCAGCACTTGGGCTTTTACTAGTGAATTCTAGGCTGCATCATTGGTTCCATTGCCAGGACCTCTTTTCAGTTGTTTTCGGATATTTCATGATGAATACATAATGATTAACCCTAGAAAGTGTTGAGGAGTGGATACATGACCTAGAAGAAGAATACACATGAAGGTTCAACATCGGATCTGAGTTTAACGCACACACATGGGTGGAGTAGAATCTATATAACTATTTATACGAAATCTTCTTTGTTATTTTTCTAGTAGAATTGTACGAGTGGTTGGTTTCTTATGCATTTAAACAGAATTAGAGGTATCACACACTTGTCTGGATGTAGGAATAATTTTATACCCTCTATGATGTTGATATGATTTTGAATCGCACTATGGATACGTGGTTCTATGGTGTTTTGAGTAGTTATATATTGGAGTACTCAATTTCCACTTATTCATTCCCAGAGGTAGCTAAATTCCAATTTTTGTGATATCCCAGGGGAACTTACCTACAAGGAATTCCTCTGGAAATCAAGATCTTGATGGTAACCCTGAGCTTGGAAATAAAACTAATGGCTAACTAAACCCCACCACACACGGGGGTAGGAACAGGTTTGGTGAAATATGGCGGACCTAACGACATAAAGGTAGAGAGAGAAAATGTGGCTTAAGTATAATGAGGTGCATGAGAGGGAGATAGAAAAGCAAATGGGATGTTGCGGAGACAAATGGCATTATGGAGAGAGATGGTTTGCAAAGGATTTGAATTTCACATAGAAGACGTGGAACCTGAGCATCAAGAACTCCCCTATTTGGGAAAACATGATAAAGAACCCCCTCATCCTCACATAGAAGTGAACTTGTAGAAACAACTGGGCCTTGGGTGCACATCGGAATACAACTAAAAACCTTGCCCTTGTGCTTGGTCTTCCAAAGATCTAGTACAATAAATTGTTAGCAAGATAATTCAGAATTGGTAGAGTTGGAGTGAGTCATATAAAAATCACATCGATGGTAGCACAAATGTCTTCATTTTTGTATGGGAGTAACTTTTCAAGTGTATCATCCACACTGTAATCGAGCACATAGACTTTTGGACTCTCTTCTGGGAGTAGTAACACTTCACAGACTATCAGGGTACAATTTAGTACTACTTGTTGGGATACAAGGGAGTACATCTTTTAGTTTGATTTTGGCTATAGGTTTGGGATCAAGAGGCATAGGTGGCTCTAGCTCTAGTGGATCTGGTGGTTCTAGAGGTAGAGGAAATACATGAGGTTCTAGATTAGGTGGGTAAGGTCCACACCAACCCCATAATATTTACATGGAGATGTCTCTTCATCTTCTAGAGTATAGAGGCATAGAAGATGATGTTGAACACATGCACATGTGTGAAATATTGTGGCACGTAAAAGGAATCACGGCTTCTGAGCATAGGGAAAGTCAATTCACTACTAAATTATAAGGGCACGCACATAGTTGGTACAGAAAGTTTGACCCTAATCGACTTGCGTAAACTATGCACGACTTTAAAAGATGCTTTCCTTAAATAAATTCATATCCTTGAGTTTGAGCGGAAGAGTATAAGTGCATTCAAGGATATTAAACAAGGAACTACTGAGAGTGTAAGAGAGTATGATGCTCATTTCAAAATGCTTTTATCTAAGATTTATTATGATATTCATTCAAGTTGGTATTCTCAATGGTTCGTTGGGGCCTAATTATAAATTTTAGAAGGGAACTATCACATAAGACATACATTGATTCACACAAAGCACTTGAAGCAGCTTTATGTGCTGAGGTAGTTGGAAGTATAGACACTAGGGTGAGGCCAATTTTAGAGGCATAAATCACAGCTATGTAAAATTAGTCAAAGAAGCTATCGTAAAATTCAACACATGATATGCATACGTAGATTTGGAGCCGAGTTGTGAAGTTTAAAGTCACACAGGGATAGTTGTCCCCGCATCACTTAAACCATGATGCTAGCCACTTCCCATTATTACAACACATAATAAGGAAGAACATGTCTTGTTACTGTAAACTTTACAGGTCCATAACTCATGACATGGAAGACTATCGGCTGATTAGTCAAATCCATGATGCTATAGATATTGGTGTACGAAAAACAAGAGTTTTAGATAAATCTAAAGGAAAGAACGAGCATTAGGATCGGCTTCACAATCAGGTGTAATATGATCGGAATGAAGGGTATTTTGAAGGCGGTCATGGCAGAGGTCGAGGATACCATGGTGGATTCGGAGGACGAGGTTGTGGTGGTGTAATTGGTGAGTTCCCTCACGAAACATGTTATACATGCGGATCTCCTGACCACTACAGGCTTGAATGTCCTTAGAATATTACATGGTCTTTCTATAGAGAGAATCATAGTTATGAGGAATGCCTAGACTTGTATGAGCATATTATAAAGCAACATAAATAAGAAAACAAAGGTGTAGGGATGGTTAGGATACAACGCGCTATGGAAAATCAGTGGATGCCTAAGTTGGAACCAAAATTTGAGGCATTGCAGGTAAAGATCACTACCCATGCTGAAGCGGCACGCACTAAAGAAGCATTGTAGCAGAGGCCTACCATCACTAAGGAGGAGGTTCTATATGCACGGTACCCAGATCCTACCCATCAGAAGGAGCTATATCAGAAACCATGGGGGTGCTTATAAATCTTCAAGGTGAAATACAAATATTTAAAGGATCAATCACGAGAAGATGACGAAAAATAAATCATCGAGACGGTCCAATCTGATATGGATGACTTGAAAGAAGTGTGTAAAATTTTATGCCAGGAGAATATCATTCCACTATTAGGGAATTGGTTAAAGGGAAACACTCCATGCGCAAGTATTGAGACTGGACAATAGATCCTACATATGAATCTTCCCCCTCATATCCTAGATTATGAAAAGGAAATCACTCAATGTTTTTGTGGATGGGTGGCTATTGAGTAATATATTGATTGATATAGGTGTGTAAGTCAATTTTCTTACTTTATATGCATGGGTACAAATGGGGATACCTACATTGCATCCATCCTCTAATGTATTGTTTATGGCTAATCAAACTAATTCCACTCCCATCGGAGTTTTAAAATATGCATCTATTACCATACAAGAAGCCAAGTTCACTTGATATTTTGAGGTCTTAGCACTTTGGTAGAGATAGATAGCTTCCTAGCTCTACTAGGGCATCCTCGTACTATGAAAATAATTCTAATCAGTTCAACAAGGGTTATATCAGCTTTGAAAACAAAGAGGAAAGAGTTATTATCCCTTTACCAGATGGCAAATTTGTGCCCTATGTTGAGCCCTTGAGTGAGGAAGACCTAAATAAGATTTATGTACGTGTCTTTCGGGATCTAGAGGTGCTTGAGCCATCTAAAGAAGGAATCATTCAATGGGAGGATGCACAATCTATCAACGATACTACAAGTGTTGCTTGTGATAATTGGGCTCATAACACTTATGAGTTGGTGGGGCGCGAAGTAAAGAGTATATTTTCTAGGGATAGTAGACCACATTGTATCAGGAGAATAGGTAACAACTTGATACCTCGTTACACCGATAAGGGGACCCTATGGTGTTCATGTGTGCCATGGAGGAACAATGGATAGACTAGTTGGAGAGAAGGAATATGCTAGTATATACCCTATGTAGAAAAACATTGCGCTAGTGGGTGGTCCACAAGGATAATCTTGTAGGTTTGTCATGAGAAATACACCTACAAAATCTATATTTATCATGGTAATCAACCTATTCAAAGACAACATTCAGCGGTGTGAGAGACTCTGATAAAGGGGTAGGAAGCTTTACTACCTTCGCTCTGGGTGCACAAGTTTTATTCCACTTTACAAGGCTACGTGCATGCTTGGTATGTATATGCAGAACTCCATAGAGAGATTGGAAATTGGTAGGATTTAATTATAGGAATGATCCAGATGTTTGACTTCTTCTCTACTAAGCCTCCGGTAGAAGAAGCATTAAAGGTTATAAAGTGCTTAACTATGGGGGATAGTGCCAAGGTGGAGGAAATCATTCAAGATTTATTTGATGAAGGAGACTCAGGAGTGCATTTTGTTGAAGAAACAGAGACAGATGCCACACTACTTAAACACGCTTTCCTTGAGCAAGAAAAAGGAAAAATGGTCTACTTAGTGGATGATGAAGAAGTAGAAAATATGGATGTAGACCATTCAACAGGTAGGTGTGAGGTTTTAGATAATGTAGATAAGACCACACGTGCCTATCATGAACCTATGAAGACAAAGAAAGTGAATATTGGATCAGATGTTGAGCCTAAGGAGGCCATAATTAGAGACTATTGGTCAGACTCTGAAGTGGCAAAAATCATAGAGTTACTATGGATTATTAGGACTTATTCCCTCAGGGGTACCATGAGCTTAAAGGCATGTATGATTCATTAGGGGATATGAAGATAAATCTTAAAGAGGGTACGCACCCGAGCTAGAAAGAGATCCTATAGTATGAACCCCAACTTGCGCGAAAAGGTCAAAGAAGAGATTGAAAAAATTTGAATTTTGGAATCATCAAGCCCTCGACGAGTAAAAATGGGTTAGTCTAGTGGTGATCGAGTTATAAGAAGGATGATCTGATTAGGATTTTTGTGGACTACATGGAGTTGAATGTTGTATGTGTGACTAATCCCTTTCCTACGCCATTCACTAAGGAAATACTAGAAGGAATTACAGGGTGTGAAATCTATTCGTTTACATATGGGTTCTTTAGGTATCATCAAGTTAGGATTTCTCGGAGGATCAAGAAAAGACTACTTTTACTACTGAATGGGGCAGCATTTCCTATACTATGATGCCTTTTGGACTGAAAAATGTTCCTGTTGTGTTTTCGTGCATAGTTATTTAGGTGTTTAAATATTTTATTCACAACTTCTTGTAGGTTTATTTAGATGATTGGACAATGTATGGATTGGTAAAGGATCATTGTGACAATTTACGCTTAATTTTTGAAAGATGTAGATAGTTGAGTATCTCTTTGAACATCAAGAAGTGCATATTTGCTACACCATTTGGAATAATGTTAGGAAACATAATCTGCAAGGAAGGTTTTTGGTTGATCTAGCTAAGATTCCATTAATTCTTGGCTTGAAAGAGCCTACCATTCAAAGTGATCTCGTATGGATTCTTGGGTCACACAGGGTATTATAGGAAATTCATAAAAGGTTATGCCAAAGTTTCCACACCTTTGGAGGAGTTACTAAAAGGAAAAGGTACGTTCTACTGGAGAACCTCAACGAACACACATTTGAGACATTGAAGGAGAAACTTACTACCGTGCCTATTCTATGCTTTCCTTCATGGGACCAACCATTTCATGTACATGTGGAAACCTCTGGCATGACCATTGATGCAAAGTGGAGGCTCATCCGGGAGAAGGTATTACAGATCATCCTATCTATTTTGCTAATAGAAAGCTGACTCTTGCATAGAAGAATTACACCACTACAGAGCGTGAAGATTTTTCAATGATCTATGTGCTACATAAATTTAGATAGTACCTGCTAGCTACACCATTTTTATTTTATACATATCACATGGCATTAAATTATTTGGTGAACAAGCCCATTTTACAAGGGTGCATATGCATATGGGTACTCTTATTTCAAGAATTTAATTTCACATTTGTGGTAAAACTAGGGAAAAGTAATTCTAGATGAAATCATTTATCCATAACACAGTCAGGAGAAGAAGCACAGGAAATTAAAGATACCATTCCTGATGCATAGTTATATAGGTTACAACATGTGCCATCGAATTAGAGGACATTGTTGTCTTTCTACAAATAGGTATGGCACTAGAAGGAATGAAATTCTTGGAGAAGAAACAACTTGCTATATGTACGGCACCCTATATGTTGATTAGTGGTGACTGTATGCTAGGTTGGGATGAGGTATTTTATCGTTGTGTATTGGAACATGAGTGTACAGATATCATGGAGGAAGCTCATGGTGGTATTGTAGGTTGCCACTATGTAGGTGACGCCACTGCTCGCAAGATTCTACTCGTTGGATTATGGTGGGAGACCCTGTATAAAGATTGTAAGGCATATTGTATGGCTTTTGATCACTATCAGTGACTTGGGAAACTAGGTCAATGAGATGAAATGCCTCTAAGGCATATTACTAGTATAGAACCATTGAAAAATGGGCTATCAATTTCATGGGTCCTATTTCACTAGCCACGCGTAGGAATGGATCACGTTATATCATAACTTGGACGCACTATCCGACAAGGTGGGTAGAAGTAGCGCCTACAAAAGATCGTACAGTGGCTAAATCAGCCAGGTTTCTATGGGAAAATATTATTACAAGGTATGGATGTCCTTTGAGTTTTACCAGTAATAGGGGAACACATATTTTGAATGAGACAATCAGGATATTTTTGGATGATTTTATGATTGTGCATGATAAGACTAACCCTATCATCCTCAAAGCTAATAAAATTGCTAAGGCTTTCAACAAAATTTTGAGCCGGACATTGACAAAATCTATGATGTTGGAAGAAAGGATTGGGATGATAAAGTGTCCGTAGTGCTTTGGTCATATCAAATAGCATATAAAAGGTTGAACAAAGACACACCATTTTAGTTAGTGTTTAGCGCAGACGCTTCTTCCTATAGAATTCATGTTACCTTCTTTGCATATTGCGCGCCTTTGGAGCTCTGCAAATTGATGAAGCATTAGAAGAATGGATTGAAAATTTAATCAAGATGGATGAGTGACAAGAAATAGCACATTGGAGTCAAAAAAAAGAAAAGGCTAGGTAGAAATCATGGCATGACAGGCACATCAGGGATAAAAAGTTTGAGATTGGACAGATGGTGCTCCTTTATGATTATAAGTTTTTGCGCCATCCAGAAAACTCAAGGTACATTGGTTGGGGATATATGTTATCACTCACATACTTAAAACAATTTCTTTCCAATTAGAGGTGCTTGATGGAACACTGCTACCTGGGTACTTAGATGGGAGTAGGCTCAAGCCCTACTATAAATAAGTCTTCTTGGTGTTTGTAATAAGGCAGTGTTGCCATTTAGATTAGGTTTTCAATTATGTATTTCCTTAATGTATTTCCTTCTTTGTCGCTATGCTTTGTCACTTTAGGTGGAGATGAATGAAGAAATAGGTATAACACAAGGTAATCAAGGGCCATTAGAACTATTAAGGGATCGTGACGGGCAAGGTACTCGAGTGCATGGAGGTGTGTTGAAGGGAAGTTTGCGGCTAGAAGGTAGGAAGGTGTGCTAGAAGGTTATATCTTGGGTGCGAAGATTTACTACACAAAAAGAATGAAAATGGTCAATTAATGAGAATATTGTTGGTAGGTGAAGGAGCATTAAATGCACTAATTTTTTGAATAAATTTATAAGGATGGGATGTGAGTTTGTTCTAACAGTTGAAATTGTGATAATTTGAAAAGATCTAAGTGAAAACAAGTTGAGAGAATCATGTTGAGGTACGAAGAGTGTGAGATCATACGTGGAGAGAGTATTTGTGTACAAGAAGCTTACATCCCCATAGGTGAAGGGTTTGAGTGAAGCAGATGCGTTAAAAGAGCTAGGGCATGCAATTTCCACTAGGGCATGGAGATTTGAACTAGGGTTTTAACTTGCTTGTTACAGAAGATAGAAAGGAGATATTTTCAAATGGCACCGAAGAAAGCACCTACAATAGGAGTAAAAGGGAAGAAGAAGGTCAAAGTGGAAGAAGAAATTTCTCCCGAGAGTAATTTCTCAAAAATACAGTATCCAAAGGGCATGATTGTGGGACAAGAATGGGATTCCCACATTCGTAAATGTAATATCAGCAATTACAACCATTACACATCGGATAATAAGGAGCTAAATACGTTGTTGAGCATGAAAACAAACATGCATACAACGAAGACATGCCAATATACGATGACACTAGAGAGAAGTTGTTAAAGTAGATTGGAGTCTACCAGTTGTATGAGCTGCCATACTTTGGAAAATATGAACCATTATATCGATGGTTGATGAGAAGAGTCTATAAGGAATTCTTCTACTTTGCTAGATGAATGGTTAGAATCACACCTCGCCTTAATTTCAACAGTAATAGGATTAAGGGCCTCAGGAGTAGATCTGGAGAGTGACTTAACAGATAAAGCAGTGATCCTAGAGATAAGGAAGGAGCTAGGATATACCAAGGGTCCGCACAGCATGGACATTGATAAATTGAAGAAGTACCTAGTGGTACAGGTAGTTGCACATTTGATAACAAAGTTGAATGACCAAGAAAGGTGGTCGCAGGTGAATACAATGTGGCTACACATTGTAAGGAAAATGTCTCAAGGAGTGGTCTACAATATTGGGGATTACATAGAAAATACAATCATTGAAGAAGTGTGTACAGGTGACAGAATTATTTTTGGTGCTATTTTATTATCTTTGGTGTTTATGGAGATTGGAGTGCCCGATGGGCCAAAGGAAAATATTTGGGAGTACCCCACAAAAAATAAATCTCTAGTGGAAATATTTGATAAATACTTATGTGGATGGACCATGAGTGAGCCATTTAAACAAAGGGCAGAGATGTGGTATGATAGGCTCTGACAACATTTAAAGAGGAGTGGCTTGTACCCAAGGAGTTACCTTTGGTGGTGGGTAAGGCAATATAGTTTGTGGTCTACCAACATTTTTACATCGCACGGTTTGTGATGAAGGATGGAGGTTGGAGCCCTTAGTGAAAAATTTCATAAGCCTTCACAGAATGATACTTACATGCATCGGTTCACGGGTTCACAAATGCGCACCAATAAAATTCATCGCAAAATAAGGTAGATTGTGATTATCACACTCTAAGAAAAACATATGTATATCCAGGATGGACTGCCTACATTGAGAGGCTTATCTCAGATGTAATAAGCATGAATCCAATAAGCTTGGCAGTAAGAGACGTTGGAGCAACACTTGTGTATCTTCAACTCAAGCCCAAGATGGAGAACAACAAATATGTGGAAAATGAGTTTGTGCTTCCAAGGCCGCCTAAGGGTAAGCATACAATAGAGAATGTGCCAACTCCACATCCTGCAGAGACTATAGTGGTGGATGAAGAGGAAGATGAATGAGAAGATAGTGGTGGCCTAGAGCATAGAGGATGAAGGCAACCTATAGACAAGGTAGGAACTGAGTGCGTAACTACACCACCTCAGGTGCAAGAAGGAGGTGATGAGGACCTAGATGCAGTACAAGGAGAGTGTCATTTCAAAAGGGTATTCAGAAGAACTAGAACCCAAGGTGCTACACCACAGTCAGTGTGTAGATCACCATGACTCTCTCCATAGAAGGAGACAATTGAGAAGAGAAGAAGAAAGTTGAAGCTGGATGAGGAGGTAGAATTCTGAGGAGAGCGCACCTAAATCTCCTACACCACCAGAGGATGTAGAAGATCCAAACGACGAATAAATGAAGCATGAAAAATGAGTAAAGGAGGTAGATAGGATAGTGTAAGAGACTACTCAGAGCATAGCAAGACAAACTCCAAATCTTGACGCTCAAGTTCCTAGGGGCCAAGGTCAAAGAGAACAAGTGGGGAGTATACTGCACTGGTCCTAGGCTACACTGTGGACAAAAGTAAAATTTTCTACGCTCGTTTCCAAAGCACAGTGGGCCTTAAGGAATTGTATGGATGGGAGCTAATGGATGATGACATGGCCACCATGTGTGCAAGGAAATAGTTTTCTTGGTCAATGCAAACACATATGGATGAACCAAACTTTGACGTATGTGAAGAATCCTATGTATCAAGAAGATTGAAGAAGGCACCTCAGGCCAAACACATAATAGTAAAGCCTATTGTTATGTCGAATGAACAAGTAAGTAATGCCTTGGTGAAGGTATCTACAGAGGTGGAAAGGAGGAATGTGGATAAAGTCTGTAACTATTAGGGTGTTGAAGGAAGAGATTAAGGCCAAGGATGTAGAGATCATGCGCTTGAAATAAGAAAAGGACTTGGAGTAGAAAAATAATGGGGTTCTTATTGGCATGAAAAAGGGATATCGGGGATCACGTCCTGCAAGCAAGACCGCACTTAGAGCCCAAGGTGCCCAAAAAGTTCCCTTTAGCTATGCACTATGTGCAAACTTTGGTTGATATGGTGCTTGAAGAGGGACTGGTTAAAGTGCTAGCACCAAAAGACCTTGAACAGGAGGTAGAGAGGGAAAAGTCTGTAGTGATTGGAAAAATTTCATCGTATGAGGCACTACTTCAAACCCTTCGGGAGGAGCTGAAGAAAGTGGATCAAGCATTGAATATCTACACAACTCTAGAAGAAGTCATCAGAATAAGGAAAATAGTAGAGGACAATGAAGTCCTAAAATCTATGAAGGATGAAACATTGGGGCATGTGAGGAGACTGGAAGTGATGAAGAAAAAGCGTGAGGCCCTTGCAGCTAGCCCAGGAGCCCCACAAGAATAGATTGGATGAACTAGGAAAGCTTATAGCTCAGAAAATGGATCTGCACTGGAAGGGAGAATGTCTGCAATGGCTAACATTATGTTAGTATTACAAAATGAGAAGGGAGACATTGTGTAGGATGAGCTGGAGTCTATTGCAGTGAATATCCTAGAAAAGGCACAAGCCACACTGAGTGAATGGTAGACCTTAGAGGTAGAAATAAAAGAAGAATATCCAGAGCTCATTCTTCTAGTTGAAGCAGAGGGTGATGCAGAGTAAAGAACTATTCTTTGTATAGAAATTATTTAACATTCTTTCCATTACTTTATTCTTTATTGTTCAAGGAGTATCCATTTTCGGGGTGGAAATGTAGTTAGTGTGGGGTAATGTTGAGTAGACAATGTATAACACTTAGTAGAAGGCATACAAAAGATTCACGCGGAAGAGCAGAGTGCATTCAAAGGTACGGGAGGATCGGGAAGGAATCACACGTGGAGGACAGAGATAGATTTAGGACTTAGCCATTTTCATGATTATGATCTATTTTTGGAAGATGGCGTGTAGAGCACATAAACCGAGAAAATACTTACGTAACACACATATGTTATTTTTGGAAGATCATCTATGGAGCTCCTTACATGGGTGCGAGCTAAGAATAGGATTACTACTTCTAGTTAAACTGTGAGAGGTCTATTGTTAGCATTCTTGCATGTGAGCCTATTATTGTAAAGGCACATGGTTATTTCCAGCATGCAACCTATTTTTGGAGTTGTGCAAGTGGTGAAGGGAAATTCCCCACCCTTATAAATATGTAATGAACTATGTAGTAGAAGATATATATGTAAGAACTGGAAAACTGTAAGATTATGCTATCGTAATCGGCCAGTACGCGCATGAGCATATAATGCTATTATTGTAAGAAGCTTCTATGTATTCCTGTGTTTTTATATAATGAAGTGTATTGGCTGAATCAGAGTATTAATCTTGAGTATAATTGGTTCTTGCATGCTTGACTTCATTATGGTTATCATTTAAGTTTGTTATTCTTTAGATCTAGATCTGAACATGCACTGTAGAATGATGTATTAATTATGGATCTGAATGCATTAAGTCTTCATCATGCTAACATCTTGCAATAAAAACCCTAAAGAGGGGTCTAGTACCTTTGCATGCTTCAGGTGAGCACTCAGTCTAGGCTGAGTGATGTGCCAATGCATCTAGGATTTTACTGGTGAATTCTAGGCTACATCATGTCCCATATGCCCCCGCATCCTATTGACCATAATCCATTTAAATATTTCCATATGACCTACAAACCCAATGATGTGTTTCTTCCATTACAAAAATCTGCATCTTCTAACCAAGCCTCTACAAGTGCCTCTATCCGCACACCCAAATTACTAGATGATAGTTTCTTCAAGGAAGTTTTGAAATGTATATTATAGGGGAGTATCAAATCCTAACTCTTAATACACTCCCTACACCTAAAACGTATGGGATACCTAACAAACAACCCTTTATAATCCTAATGTTGGAAACATCATTTCCTTCTCCCTCTTTCCTTCGAACACAACTTATTTACAAAGGTAACGATCACCCTTCCTCTCATCTCAATGATCAACCACACACTAATTCATTTTCCTCAAACTTCTCATTCCTTGGCAAACCTCATTTTTTTCAAACTTACCTTCACCACAATGTGTGGATAGGTTTTGTTCTTGGTATGTATGAACAAGGTCCATGTGATTTACCCTTTGAATACTTGAGTAAACCTCACAAAAAAAATTCCTTGACTTCAAAGCATCTCCTTCAAATCCATCACTAGAAACATCGTAACTTCAACAACACCCATTACCATCATCACACCTAACCTTGTGAAATGATGATACCATATCCATCCCTCTTGAATTTTTTTACTCAATTATATCACATTAGGACCATTGAAGTTAATGGCAAGACAAAATCTCTTCCCTTAACAATAACTCACATGATAAAGGAGGATTCCCTCACTATTGATGTCCTCCAGTGTCATGATGATGGCATTATCTTAACCTATATGGGTTTTTAAGATCACTATCTTCAAAAAACCTTACCCTCTGATACATCTACACTTATCAATGAATCTACTATCGACATTAATATTGGCGCATCACAAGAACTGCACATTGTAAAAATTATTCAAGCTTTAGACTCACTTTAACTCCAAGAATTCACCGCATTCTTATCCAAGAATAGTAAATACTTCCCATGGTATTATCGGGATATGCCTTATATAGACCCTAACATCATTATCCACAATATCGTCATCATACCGATGCTAATCCATTGTAAAAAAACTTTATAATATGCATCCTCATATCACATTGTTAGTTAAAGAAGAACTCTAGTGTATTCACTCCAAATATTTCATACTACTGGTTGATTATCCCTAATGGGTTTCCAATATCATACCCATCACTAAAGATGCTGAGAAATTACACATCCGTATGGACTTTCAAGACCTTAATCTTTCTCGTCTAAAAGATAATTTCCACCTACCTAACATCAATCATCCCATTGATCTAACAACAGGCCATTAAATGTTGTCTCTTATGGATTTTTTCTCTAGTT
Source organism: Taxus wallichiana var. yunnanensis (assembly GCA_018340775.1). Classification (NCBI taxonomy): domain Eukaryota; kingdom Viridiplantae; phylum Streptophyta; class Pinopsida; order Cupressales; family Taxaceae; genus Taxus; species Taxus wallichiana. Next base: position 511,377,707 of record CM031238.1, on the reverse strand, counting down.
ATAATCAAATCCTTATCACACTAGAGGATCAACAAAAGACATCATTTATCACCACATGGAGAATCTTCTGCTATAGAGTAATGCCCTTTGGCCTAAAAATGTATGAGCTACTTATCAACACGTTATGACATACATATTTCATGACCTCGTCCAAAAATCGTAGATGATCTCTTAGGAAAATCAAAACACCAAAAATACTATCTTGTTTTCCTCAACATGATCTTTGTGTATCTAATATAGTTATTTCTTTGTCTCAATCTAGCTAAATGTGTATTTAGATTTCTTACAGGAAAACTCCTAGGATTCATACTCTCTATTAGGGGAATGGAAGTTGAACATGCCAAGTTCCAATTTATTATCAGCATACCCCCTCCATCTAACCTTAAATAACTTCATAGCCTCCAAGGAAAACTTAAATATATCTGTCATGTTATGTCTCAACTATCAAATCATTTTCAACCCTTTCATCACCTTTTAAGGAAGGGCATCCACTTTAAGTGGGACGATGACTTTCAATGGGCCTTCGATGCCCTCAAGTAATATTTCTTATCACTGCCAATGCTTACACCTATGTGTGATGGGGATCCCTTCTACCTATATATTTCTATTATCAACTATGTCTCGGGAGCCATGCTAGCACATCGAGACAAACAAGGTAAGGAGTAGGTCATCTATTACATAAGACATACCCTTCACGAGTACAAAACATGTTATTTTAAAGTAGAAAAGTTGTTTTGTGTCTTATACTTTTCAACTTCTAAAAATTTTCATTATCTTCTTAATCAAAAAACCTATGTAGTCATAAATTTTAATCCATTGAGATCCATGCAATATAAACCATATCAAAATGATTGTATAACCAAATGGCTCACGCTCATGAAAAGTTTGACCTTGAATTTCTGTCTCAAAATTCCATTAAGGGGAAAATCATTGTTGATCACCTCGTTGAAGCTCCCCTTCCCACTAATAATTTACCTTGTGAACAATTCCCTAATAAATTTATAAACACCCTCGATCACAATAACACCCCTCTCAAAATGATCTTGTTCTTCGATGGGTCTAAATTTAAATAAGGGGGTTCTGATTTAAGAAATATTAAAATATAAATGTTAAATTTTAATTAAGTTACAACAAAATATAGATATGAAATGAAGTAAAAATTGGACAAAAGCAAGTAAGATAGAAATACATGAAACCCTTATTGCATGAGAGATGGTAAGATACTTAGATTATTCACAATAATCTCAAAATTGTGCCCCGCTGCAAAACTTGTGAAATAGGAAAATAGGATGTCGCAATCAGGCCCAAAAATGTAGAGATGTTGGGAATGCCAAGACTAGGGTGTCTGGGTGCTAGGAAACTTCTATAGACACCGGTGACTACTCCGAGCTTCAAAAAACTAGTTTCACAAGGTCGCAAGATGTTCACTAGATGTCACCTTTAGTCACCTATGTTTTTTTGCTTAGTCATCAAATTCAATTGAAACCTACAAAGAGAAAGATCCCCTACAAAACCCCAAAACATATCAAATCCTAAAAATAAAAAATATGGAAATGGGGAGTTGGAATGACCTCGACAATCACTCGATTGAGTGAACTTACGATTCAAACACTACACTACATTTAAGACACCATGTAGTTTTGTGTGTGTGTGTAGAATCGTGCCCTAGGTAGCTCTTGTACAAGTTGCACTTGATAACAAACAATAACTAGATGTAGAAAATGTAGATATATATGTGCATGGAAATATGAACTTCCCATCCTATGAAGTGTATGCAAAATAATACAGTCCCTTGTCCCTTTAATGGATGTTAGATGGATGCTTTGATGCTTTTGTAATTCCTTTGGATGCAACCTTAGGTGATGATAGTAGATGCTCAATGCTTGATTCTTTATTATGATCACATATATTTTTATTTATATGATTCCCTTGTTTGAATTTCATAATTAACCACTAAAAGGATGACTAGTAAGAAATAAGATTCCCAAAAGGCTAGAAAAATCCAAAAGATGCGAGCAAGA